>JAPDOI010000184.1:0-1354022 GCA_029168955.1 Aplectana chamaeleonis | reverse complement strand
CGTCTCTCTATCTCTGGCGATGGCACCGCTGTGGCTTCGAGAGCGACCGGAGAGCGACCGAGGGGCGAACTGGCACTGCCGGACAGGGGACCGCGGTGCCAGTTGGCTCCCTCGGAGCCGCTTGGTCCGCGCGATGACGTCATAATTGGGAGGAGCCGAGGTCCAGCTCTGGAGCGATGGTTTGCCTGGAGAACATATATGTACTGTTATCGGTTGCTCAGTAGATTGCCGCTGACGCCACCGTCCGCTGCGAAGAAAGGCGTGTTATAGGCGACTTTCTGGAATATTAATTTGCACTAAAATTAGAAAGATAGAGAAATGTGCCAAAAAACCTTTGGAAAAAATAGAAACATGCCTCACTTTCTGTTCTCAAACTTCGTAATAATTTCGCACACCAGTGCAATATTAGATTATCGTGGTTTAAGTGCAATAAGTACCCCAGATCCTTCTAAGAGTTAATCTTTCATAGTCATCACCGCAAGCGCGGCGCATGCTTGACGCGCTTGCAGGTGGACTATGAAGCTTTTTCCCCACGCGGCACGGGCGGTACAAACAAGCACCGCACATAGCGGCGCCCCCAAACCGCTATGGCGGTTTCACCATAATTGAATCGCTACTCGCTTCTCAGTTCTAGTCAACTCCAATTCATAAATATTTCTGGTATTACCCTACGCTATTGTGTACGCTAGTACAAGCCAGTGAATTTTTTTGTGTGGAAATGTCACATTTGAGCCTCCAACTCTTTGAACCAGCGGGTAGCCATTGGCGGTGCCGCGGACGATTTCATAGATTGTTCTTTGCACTCGTCCCTGCGCGTGCCGCGCTCGCGCGGAGTTCTGTATGGAAAAGGAGTCCTGAATGCTTAACGTAGCCCTCGTATCACGTCTAATGGAGCCCTCTGCGAAAATCCTCCCGTAGCCGGTCAGTCCATCCCGGGACTGGTTCAGCTTACCTACCATGGAATCTCACAACCTACACGAAGTCGCACGGCAAGAAGTGCTGCGCCGGACCTCGCGCAACGTTCAGCCTGGGGTCATAATATAGGGTGTTCCAAAGGCATCATGCGAAGCAATCGAAATAATGAAAATAAAAAGGAAAGAGTATTGTGTACCAACCCACCTCGAAACAGCCAACAGGGAATGTTGTGATGGGAGATCATACGATCAAAGTTGATTTATCGACTGATCACCATGCGGGTGTGGGTTTTTGATCTAGGCGCGAAAACCGGCCAATCACAGACCACCCACCGCGCTATATAAACCCCCTGCCGCCGCACTGTTACAAGATTCCGATTGGACTCTGCTCTACCACCGCCACTCCGTTCCTGCACCACCACTACACGACGTCGCCTCGACGCCGCCACTCACGACGAGCGCCTAGCAGTTTCCAACCACTTCGCCCTCACTTCACCTCACTACTCACTGTTATTCTTGCTGCACACTTTTGCCCAGACACCTGCGTTGTGGCACCTTTTGAATAAACGTTTGCACGCCGTTTTGTGTCCTGTACACAACAACTTTGGCGACATCAGGTCTCCGCCTTGCAGGTCGATTACCGCAAAACGAACCAAAAAAGTGCAAAAAAGTCGATCCAGCAGCGCCCGCCTTTGCGGTTGAATGTCTGCTGATTGGAAACAGTGCCAGGTGCTCCGCCCCCTCGCGGTTGAATACCTGAAGATAGACCGGAAGCCAGCCTGGCGGTGTTGATTTTCTGGGGTTGCTAAGATCAGGGAAGTCGCGCATGTTGCGCTTGAGCACCTGAATAGACCAATAGTCGCCTCTGAGCTTGAATCAATTTCGAGAGATCGCACATTCTTTTGATTGATTGATTGCTGGATCCAAAAAGGTAATTGATTGAGCTCGCGTTCTAAGACGCTGGAGCAAAGTTTTTGAGCAAAAGAGAATATTGGGCTTGGTTTGATATTATCGCCCTATTACATTGAAAATGGACCAGTAAGGAACCGTCCCAAAGCTGCTTAGATTCAGGAACGCTCGAAAGCAAATTGATGCTGAGTATTGATGCAAGGAGAATGCTCAGAAACAAATGGAAATTAGTTTAGCAAGACGATGCAATTGATGGCTACAAAAAGTTAGAAGCGAAGCCAGAAAATGAGGTGGTGCCGCATCAATCGACATTGATGTCGGAATTGAATGGTCGAATATCAGAATTCGTGTTTGACCCGAGATTGATCGATGTTTCTCTCGGTGGTATGACCAGACATGAGGACACATTATTAATGAACGGACGGTTGCATCCCCTTGCTGAAGATGCTAAGGTTGAGACTGTTGCTCGGGAAGCAACTTGACAATGAAGTCTTCGAGAGATACAAGCGTCAGATTCTCCCGAAAGCACCATCAGGCGTTTCATTCAGGTGAAACGATTTCAACTCCTAGAAAAACATGTTCGATGGGAAAAGAAATCTTTATTCACATTAGCGATATCAGTGTATGAGAGTCGAAAAAACAAGAGACAGAGGATTACTATGCAGTACACTGGTAGACTAAAATGAAATGTGTGAACACGCCTGTTTTGACGAGTTGGATAGTGAAGGGTTGAAGGCATTATTGTGGGATTTATGGTCTCAAGTCGCATAGAGATAGCGAAATTCGGCCAAGATTGCTCGCCTTCTTGGATAAAGGAAGCAAAGGAACAACGTAGGAAGCAGCATGCGCTTCGATCAGATGTATAAGGAATGTGACCAAATAATGACGTTATTGAAGACGTCGAAGATGATTGAAGAGGGGATTCAGCTGATGTTAGAGAGGTACCAGAAAAAGCGGAGCCATCTCCGGAAGGAAAAAGAAAGAACATCAGAATGTTGGAACTGTGGTAGAACTCCAGTCACACAAGCCGGGAGTGCCGAAGCAAGGACATGGAGTATGTAACTCATGCAATGTTGGCAAAGGGCACAAAGAGAAATATTGACAGAGAAAGCGTCGGCAATACTCGAAGCAGAGTCCAGATCGAGGACTCGCCACTACAACCTCAAAAGCACAAAACGCTGCGGGCGAGTAGTTCTTTGCAGGAAGTGCTGAAGCTGAGGTAAATGCGGTTCGACAATACGTCACCGCTAAAGCCAATGGGCACCAAACAGAGTTCAGCAGTTGGACACAGGCTCAGGCATCACGCAATGTTTTGAGTGTGAATGAATGGAAGAAACATGGGCAGTCCTGAACTCAGAAACACTCAGCCTGATTGTAAAAAGACGCTTAGTGGGAACCGGATTGAAGGTTCACGGTGAACTGAAATGTCAGTTCAAATTGAGAGGTGCTAATGGCGAGGGATGCTGTTACGTAACCCTCCATAAAGAAGTCGCATAGTTGGCCTCGATTGGATCAGACTGTATGCGACAACGCTGAGGTGGCATATCACATGGAAAGAATGGTAGCTCGTGTGAGTACCGTAGATGATGCCAACCTGGTGGAATGATTTGAAACGGAAATTCGAAAGTGTGTTTCAAAAAGGGCTTAGGCGACTTGTACTGAAAAAAGGCAGATTTAAAGATTGTTGCCAAAACGCTAAGCCGATTTTTCAGAATGAAAAAGACCTGTCGCGCATGCATCGTTAGGATACAGTTGAAATGAAAGAGGAATTGAGCGCCTGGAAGAAATGGGTGTGATCACTGGAACAGATAACCCAGATAGTGAATGGGCCGCCTCCTTATAGTTTGCGTTCGTAAGCGAATGGCAAAATGCGAGGAGTTTGCGCTGGTTTTTCAACTGGTTTGAATAACGCCTTGGAGGCATATTGAGTATCCTATTCCCATTCCGGAGTGATATTTTTTACATCTCTGAATGGGTGGAACTATCTTTTCACAGATTGGCTTTTCAGTATGCTTAATTTCTTCAAGTAAGAAGCTGACGGATGAGGCCCAAAAGTTGGTGGTAATTCAATACACATAAGGGGTCTATATCAATACAAAAAGGTTGCCTTTTGGTATCAAAGACAGCGCCAGGAATTTTTCGAAGCATCATGAATAAAATTGATATCTGGTCTGGAAGCGAGTAGCAGCTCTACCTGGACGATATTCTGGTTATTAAACACGTAAAGAAAGCATAGAAAAAACATTCATGCTTTTTACTCGAACGAAGAAAAAGAACTACGGGTTTCGTGTAAGACTGGAAAAATGCTTGTTTGCGAAACCAGAAATCTAAGGTTTTCTCGGGTTCTGTTGTAGACCGAGATGGACGTCGTCTTAATCCAGAGAAGGTGCGCTGCCATCGCTAAAATGCCAGCTACCACAGAATGTGTCACAGTTGCGCGCATTCCTAGGCATGGTTGCTGTATTTACTCGTCTTTCATACCGGGATCATGAAGGAGATGAGTGGACCACTGAATGCTTTGCTGAAAAAAACGTTAAATGGAGTTATGGAAAACACAAACATGAAACAGCGATCGAAAAACTGAAGAAAGTGTTGATGCTCAGTCAAATTTGAACCTGACACACTACGATCCTAAAAAGAAGCTAATCGTAGCTGCTGACGCAAAGTGCGATTATGGGATCAGGATTACGTGATCTCGCACAAAATGCCGGATGGAAACAGAAAATCCGATCGCCCACGGCTCAGAGATCACTTAACAGTCGCGGATGAAAGAACTATGGCCAAATCGAAAAAGGAGGCTTTGGGTCTTGTGGGAGGCAATCAAAAAGTTCCACAAATTTACATTTTATTGGAGGTAAGGTTTCTACGCTCCTGAATCTGACCATAAGCCACTGCTGGCCATATGATGTTGGTAGCAAGAAGGGCATACCGGTCCACCTCAGCCAACCGTCTAATGCGTTGGGGCAACAATGCTAATAGGCTATGATTTCGAAGTGGAGTACATAAAGACGGATTCGCTTGGACAGGCTGATGGTTTGTCAAGGCTGGATACAGAAGGCATCCTCTTGTTGAGGGAGGATCGCGTAGTCGCTTCCAGTGGAGCTTGATCGTGAATGTAGTTTAACTTGCAGACGCTATTCGTAGGTTGCTCCGGTCACGGCAAATATGATTCGTGAGCACACTGAAAAAGCGATGTCTCTGCTGCGAAAGCTGAAAAGTTTCGATTGATACTGGAAAGTGGCACAAAAAGTTGTAAAAGCTGATTTGAAGCCAGTTTTACAGTAAACGTGAATTGTTATCGATACAGTGCAAGGCTGCGTGATGGTAAGCGATAGAGTTGTCTGTGCCAGAGACGCTGAGAAAAGACGTTCTCTCCTTTAGGAGCTGAAAGCAGGTTATGGTCATCCTGGGATTTGTCAGGATGAAAGCGGACTAGCGCGAAGCTATGATCTACTGGCCAAATATCAAATGAAGACTGCGAAAAAGGTTGTGAAAGTTGCGCTGACGCTGTTCCAACTACAATCAAAATTTTCGGCTACAAAGTACCTCTTGCAAACCTGGGAAGACACCAGAAAATGTATGGGAGCGAATTCATCTCTTGATTTTGCTGGTCTAATGGATGGAGTGTACTACATGGTTGTTGTCGACGCCTTCAGTAAATGCAGGTCGGAGATGTTTGAAATGAAAATTATCAAGCAGCTGGCACAACCGTGAAGCTGTTGGAAAGAAGCTTTTCGCACGCTATGGAAATCCGGAAAACGCTAGTGAGCGATAATGGAACGCAATTCACATCTTCGGAGCTTTTCAAGCACATGTGCGAAAAACGAGGTGTTAACCATGTAAGAACACCACCGTACCATCCTCAGTCAGATATGGTCAAGCAGAAAGATTCGTGGATATCCTGAAAAGAGGGATTAAGAAGCTCAAAGGGGAGGGAGGTCGTCCACTCGGCCCAGAAAGTGACTGTCTAAACGCTGTGCTGTTGGCTTACACGCACAATACCTTAATTCTGCTTCTGCAAGGCAATCGCCCAGCCGAAGTTTTCCTGGGAAGAAAGTTAAGAACCCGGTTGAGTATGCTAAAAGACCGTTGGACAGCGCAGACAGGAAGCAGACAGTGCCGCATGACCTATCTGGAAAAGAGACTGAAGAACAATTTAATCGGAAAAGTGGTACGAAAGCGCCGAGGCTATTCACTCCGGAGACACTGTCCTGAAGTGAGAGGATTACAATGGAGCATCCAATTTTAAATGGGCTCAAGGGACAGTGGTAAAGACCATTGGAAGAAGTTCACTTTGTACATGAAGTTGACATTGGAGGTAGAACAGTTCGCGAACATGTGAATCTCCAAATTGCGAGGTAGCATTTTGAGTCATAAAGTACGACAATGCGTTACTCGCGAGATCTGCTCTTGGATTTGTTTGAAACCGACCCGCTCAGCACTGGAAAGAGTGCCAGAACAAAGCTAGTCACAAGATGGGCGAGATCAGGGAGCATGATACCGTGATCATACCCAGTGATGATCCCCTCCGGATGCCGCATACGCAGGGGTGAACGATGAGGCAACCCAGTACAGAGTCGCGCAACTCCAGGGGTAGTTGAAAGGCGACGCTCGAAAACTGCGGAAACAGTTGGGTTTGCTCCAGTTACGTTACGAAGACTCAACCCGAAAGCGCCGTAAACCAAAGCGCTACGAACTCTAAGAATCGGTTCGATAACAAATTAAAGTTCTCCTCACCGTAGAACGCCTCTTAGAAGGGGGAGGTGTTTTTGATTGGAGATCAAACATCAGATTGATTTATCGACTGATCACACCATGTGGAGTGGGTTTTGATCTAGGCGCGAAAAATTGGCCAATCACAGACCACCCACCGCGCTACATAGGCAAACCCCTGCCGCCGCACTGTTACAGATTCCGGATTGGACTTCGTCTACCACCGCCACTCCGTTCCTGCACCACCACTACACGACGCCCTCGCTGACGGCTTCTCAAGCCGCCACCACACGATCGACGCCGAGCAGCCAACCACTCGCCTCACTACTACTCACTGTTATTGTTCTTGCAGTACACTTTTGCCCTAGACACCTGCGTTGTGGCACCTTTTGAATAAACTTTTGCACGCCGTTCTGTGTCCTGTACACAACAGGGGAATCTAGCGATATCAACTCTGATGTAATACTTCTGCGTTGGAAAGCGCTTTTTATTCTGATTTTGACTTTCTGGACGAAGTTTGGGTTTGCTTACGAAGAAGGCCAGAAGTGGTCTATTTTAGAACTATTTTGGCCATAAATTTTCACAAGAATTTTGAATGAAAATCCTTCTTGGCAAAGTTCAACGTACTCCCTCTGAGGCTTGAATGATGCGTTTGATCTGTTAAACGCTCCTCTATGTCCTCGAAATCCTTTTATGTGGTGAATGCGGAAAGCAGGAAGTCCTGTAACAAATAAAGAAATTCGACGTAAACAATTTGTGCATAGCATACTTCATTTTCGAATGGGGTTTACATTGTGCAATTCAGTATCGAGAGCGTGTTTTTTCACGGCTGTCCTCTTTCTCTCTCTCTCTGCGTCTCTTGCTCGGCTTCCTCTCTCACGTCCGCTATGCACCACATGTGAATATCACTATGAAAAAATAGTGTACTGTATCGTTCTCGGAGGCAAATTCTGATCCGCATTTTGCGGACAACGCAGCTGTTTTCGATATCACGCAACAAGATGATAGTCGTGGTCCTGGAACACTGATGGGTAACCTTACTTCTCCCAGCGCGTTCATCATGAGTGTTGCGTGATACGGCAGCTGTGGTCCGCAAATGCAGACCGATTCAGGTGGCTTCCAGGACGGCAGTAGTTGATCTTAACCCTCTATATCAGAGTGAACCATTTACTTCGTTTTTATTTTGCGTGCATATTTCTTTTTTTGTGTGTGTGATGGATATAGGTCATGTAGCGTACGCCCGCACAGCGCGCAAAAGCGTTGATCAGATGCGAAGTAAATTTCTTTTCAAAATGAAGGGTAGCTTCACGCGATTATTTGTGTAGCTAATTCACCATGGTAAAAGGTTTGGAAGGTCGGTGTAGTATAAATATATTGTACATAAATGGTTAAACAATAGTAAAGAAGAAACAATATGTCTGGAAAAAATTTTGGATCAAAAGGCACAAACCTGCCTCAGGAATTGCCTTCAAAGGCAGTGTCCACTATACTGTAGTATCCGAATCACTCCTTTTCGGATATCCGACCGGATACAACCGAGATTCGGGATAATCCTATATCCGGAAAATTCCGAAAAAACGCATTATCTGAGATCGAACCAATATCCGCGGAATTGAAAATCGGCATTATCTGAATCAATCCGATCATCTGAAGGGTCAAAAATTCGAATAAAATTCGGATAAAATTTCGGATAAAATCGGAAAATTTTCGCATAAAATCGGATAATTTTTGGATAAAACCGGACAAAATTTGCCCTTAGAGTCACGTCCCCTTCTCCGTACCGCTATCTACCAGGTTGTCCAATAATTTCAGTTGTACGAAAATTTTCAAAATTTAGAAATTTTCTCTTAGAAGTGTTAGTAATATCAGGCAAGTGTAAGAACCTTCTAGAAAGGTTCTCCAGAAGTTCTATGCTAGGGGTATAGTAAGGCGCAGTCGCCGCGTCTAGCCAACGCTACGCAGCAGTACAAGCCAAACATGGGACCAAGGTCGAATTGTACGTTCGTGTGCATTACGAGTGGCTGCTGGGCTAACGACACGGGATAAAACCGCGGTCGCCAACATCTGCGGGATTGCGTGCAAGGAGCATGCAGTGTCTCAAACGCATTATAGTCAGCCCGCTGGTTCAATTCGTTTCGAGAGCGGCGACACGAGCCTTCCGAGGACAGGGAGCACAGCGGGAGGCCTTCTACGGTGGATGATGACGAAGTCCGTCGCTGTATCAAGGGAGAAGCTGGAAGCCACCACCCGTGAACTGGCAGCAACGACGCTCGGCTGCAGCTCATTCCACTATCCACAATCGACTCAACTTACTCGGCTACCACAAAGTTCTGGCCCTGTTGGATCCCCCACCGTCCCTGATTTCGGACGCCAATAAGCAGAGCCCGCGTACGGGCCAGTCTGCCGGTCCCTCCTCTTTCGGTCCACGCATCGCAAAGGAGTTTCTCGAGGACCCTTGTCACTGGGGATGAGAACTGGGTCCTCTACGACGCCGTCGCCCGCCGTGCCGTCTGGATCCCGCGTGTGGAGAAGAGCCGCCGAGGACGCCAGAAAGCCGACCTGGCACCCGCTGAAGATCATGCTCTGTAGCTGGTGGGACACCAAGGGCATGCTGTACTTCGAGCTACTCCCGCAAGGCAGGACGGTCATCGCCTCCATCGACACCGAACAGCCTCGAGAAACTAGCCGCCGCCATCCTAGAAAAGCGTCCCCCGACGGGCCTCGGTCTCGCCCACCTGCTGCACGACAACGCGCCCTCCCACGTGGCGAAGGAGACCCAGCAGAAGTTGGCGCACGCTCTTCGCTGAGGAGACGGTTGCCCATCCGCCGTATTCCCCGGACCTCGCCCCTCCGACCTACCACTCTGTTCCGCCCGCTGAAGCACCATTTGACCGGAAGAAAATTCGCCAACTACGACAACCTCAAATCCGACATCGCGGACTTCTTCGAGTCGCAGCCCCGGAGTTCTGGGCGAGGGGCATCGGCGACCTGCCCAATCGATGGGCCACTGTTGTGGATAACTTCTGTGGTAATTATATTGTTGATTGAACTTGTTTTTCAATAAAGTTGAAAATAATTGAAATGGTTAAATTTTCGGGACAAGAATTATTGGAACAACCTGGTATTTATTACATCAACCGAGGATTTTCCTCCTCCTTCCGGAATCGGAGGAGTCATTGCACAATGTGCGGAAAAAATGGGCGTGGTCAAGTGAGATGACTCAAGTGGGCTAGACATTCAGTGTAGAAGCTTTTTTTGTATAGTCGCTTTGCATACTTGTTTCTTGCCTAGTTGTTCTAAAAAACTGTATATAGGATATTACTGTGTCCTCCCCGACGACGATAGAGTAAATGCAAGATTTGTTTTCATATTTTTATTAATATGCATATAAGAAGATTCAAGTTTGTAAGGTGCGAAACATGCTGCGAATGCAATGAAGCGACTACTGTTTGCTCAATAATGGATAAGTTTTTAAAGGTTTCGCCCTCGATTGCCTGGTTTATTGATTTCACCGTTTTGACCGGGATATCCGTATCCTAATCATGAGGAAAATGGTATTATCCGGAATCGATCCATTATCCGATACAATAATTTGAAAAAAAGCGTACATTCGGGATCTGCATCAGAACCAATATTCGGAAAATTTAATGAATCGGCATTATCCGAAAAATTATCTTCGGATAACAAGTATAGTGTAAACTACCGATAAAAACTGTTTTTCTGGTTTTAACAGATCGTGAAAAACGGTTCCATGCGTTGTTTCCAACGATGTCTCTGGAATCGTACAGAACGACATTTCCTCCCGGGGGGAACGGAATTATGGCCCCTCAAAAATTATACTCCGGAATCATGGGTGGACGAAAAAGTTGTCCGAGAATTGTAACTTCCGTCTACTTACAACCCGATATATGTATGAGACGGCGTTAACTCAAAAATTGTTTAGTATCAGATATTTGAGAATGCTAATCTGGGCGATATGATAGCATTGTTAGGGCAAACAAATAAATAAATGAAGAGAGTAGGCTGAGAATGAAGAGAAGAAATGTTGGTCTTTAATGAAAAACTATCTGTCACTGTTGAGCTCGAAAGATCATAAAAAATATATATAAATATCCTGCCTGTTGCGTGGAAAGCCAGAGGAAATAGCTGCGAAGTAGCCCACCAGGAACCGCTGCGGAGCCTGGCGGGCTATTTCCATCGGCTATTTCGCGGTTGTTTCACGGCTAAAACTCTCAAAGTAATTATGAGGTTTTATCTGAAGTTGGGTGGGTACATAATATGCACAGAAGCAACGGATATGCTTTGAAGACAACAGAAGCACGTCAAAGAGAAAAAGATTAGCAGCAAAACTTCAAATATTCAAAGGACCGGTACGCAAAACGATTTAAATGTTTCGGCAAGTACTAGAGAGTTTAGAAGGTCTGGCTGAGTCCAGAGTCGCCGCGTTGATCGCAGCGACGAACAGCGCTGGATCATGCAATATCGATTACATTCGGCGACGGAGCGACTGACGCGACGTGAAGGGCGACGTGGGGCATCGCACAGTGTTTTGACGCCCCGCGGCTAGACCTGCGGTCACTGCCAGCGAACGGCAACCGACGCCGCGACGATACATGTTTGAAAACATTTCTGCCGCCAGCGTCAAAGCTGAAGCTCCGGCGACTCACTCGTCGGCCTCTGCAACTCTAAGCAGACCCCTTCTAAGAATTTTGGAGGAGTAAACTAGCCGAGTGAGGCAGCAGCAAGTATGCATTCTCTTACTCGAATTTTTTTTTAGCCACTCAGCTCACATCTACTCACAGGACAAAGGGTTCATTGTAGCACATATATGACTCGAAAATTTACCGTTAGCACTTGCTTTTGAGGGTAATGTCAATCCTGATGGCTTCCACACCCCAAATGCAAAACCGTCGGAAAATCAGGTAAGGGACGAAATAGATCCGTGACCAGCCATCCTGGCCCACCCCCTGCCCTCCAAGGAGGCTTTGGGTAAGCAGAATTTCAGACAAATTCTAAGACTACCCAGACAGTCGTTATTTTACCTACCAATAATCTCCCGAACACTTCTGGGTGAAAGCCGTCCGCTCGTGCTCACATCGTCATGCCAGGTATGTGCAGGTGTTTTTCGGAAATTATTGCTTTTTTTTTCGCTGTCTGAAAAAATAGATAAAATCAACCTAAAGGCACACAGTCCAAGGTCAGGGGCGGAAATCTGGAGATTCCCTAACATAGTTGTGGAAGTAGATCCACCCTGTAATAGAACTTGCCAAATGCGAGCTCTCAATTCCTTCTGGAATAAGCGAGATATAGGAGGGAAGCCACCCTGGAGGCGCCCTCCATGTTAGGAAGTTGCACTTTGACACGCCCCTTTTACGAGCTTGAGGCTCAACAATGGCGAGATGAGCGATGCTTTCCAATCTAGGTGGCAGCCCATTCTTTCTCTCTTCATTCTCCAGACTCTCTCTGTATTCAGGTCAGCCTCTCATAGCAGAGCGCTTTCTGCAGATGACAGGAGTTACAAGCCCTCGGACAACTCCTGGTCCACCTTGCCTTCCGTAGCACAATATTCGAGGGGCCATAACTCCGTTCCCAGAGTCTTGGAACGATTCCAGAGACATAATGAGGAATCAGCGTGGGACCGTTTGCAAGATAGATGAGAAAAACTCAAAACCGTTTCTAAGGTTGGACTGTGCCTTATAAGGGGAAAATTTGGCGTAAACCACGGCAATGCCTTCATCCGTAAGCTTGTAATAACACCGGGAAAAATTGATTCCAAACCCACCGAGAATTCACCGCATAATTGATTTCTCAAGGCCGAGAACTTGACGCCAAATTACCGTAGAGAAAAAATACCGCAGAAAACGACACGCAAATTTATCCTCTGGTTCCGGAGCCGACCATTACTCTGTTCCCTCGCGCGCTTGTGCGTAGCGATGAGGTAGAGAACAGTGAGAAATGGTGGCAAGAGGGAGAAGGAGATCGTAGGGTACGCGCGCAGACGTGCACGCGTGATGAAACGGAAATAAATTTCACTCGGGAAACAGAGGACACATGAAGACTCATCTACTGTGCTTTTCTCTGGGACTGAACTCCGGTCCACAAATGCGTCTCGGCACGCTTCGCGACCGCGTTCCCGAATCGGAAGTGTTCCCAGCGCCGCAGCCGCCGATCTGTTGACACTAGGTGGGTTTCGGAAACTGGAAACTAAAACAATCGCAGAAACCTGTATAAAAGCCACATCGAGTCGGATTTGGCGCTGGAAACTCGACTGATTTGAGCGCGTGCAGTCACAAAGCATGTCGAGACGCAATCGCGGACCGGAATTTGGTCTAGAAGCACAGTAGAAAAGATGTCCTCACCGCCGAAAAACCGGGATAATACAGTACGAATGGCGCGGAATCCTCGAGAAGAAGTCTGCCGCGATTTTGAAGAAATTACAGTAATTTTTTTCTCGCTATTGTTAGATCGGGAACACTCTAGTACAGTAGTGGACACAGCTCAGCCGACTTGATGAATTCGCGCCCTTTCTGAGGTGGTTTCCCGGTATTTTCGCGATAAATTGGGGCTACTTCACTGTATTTCAGCCGCTCCAGGTACTATAGCGTCGAGTTCTTAGTGGAATCCAGGTTTGTGGCATATTCTCGATGAACTCCGGATATTTTCTGCTAGAGTAAAGGTACCAGCAAAAGTTCCACTTCTAAATCCTTGGAATTCTAGAGACGGATAATTTAAGGTGCTGGTTTAGAGAACCTACCACCGTGCCGCGCGACGAACGCGATGCCGCAGTAATTCCGGAGAGCTGTATCAGCACTTCATGCTTTGTAATGTAATGACGGTTCCGCGATGTCGCTTCATACCACTATCATACCCACACACTAATCGTGCTCTTGTTCTCTTCTGAACTATGATTATTAAGAAGCAGTCTGCACGCTAAAATCTTCCCTTTTACTCTATTTTCTCTGTTTTCTAGCACTTTTAAGACTTTTTCTACGCTTCGCGTCTGACAGAGGTTTTAGCTTCCAGACCACTCCTGATGATCACAAATTATCTAAATTTAGGGCACTGATACTGATTGACGGGCTCATCCAAGAGGCAGTGCAGTCCGTGAGGCAAGTTATCAAGACTTTCGCGCTCCGTTGCGAATTCATATGCGTCCTTTAAGAATTTCTCCGCGGAGCGCAATCCAATCCAAGCTTTCTGCCACTTTCAGCAGTTTTTGTCGCAGTGCGTCTGGATTTTCTTTCATTCTCTCATAACGATTGATTTATTAATGAGTGCAGCCTGATCGCCGTGGTCTTTGCCTACATATGACGCTATAAGGAAAGGGATATCTGCTCAATGTCGTCCCTTGTCTTCCATCTACCTGCTTCGTTCATATGCGCTCGGCGTGAGTTTATTTATCATGTTTTTTCTTGTTTAACTTGGATTGATATTCTTACACAGTAGCGAAAAATAATCTTCAACTTTTAAGGTTTTTTCTTAATGTGGGTTTAAGAGTTCAAAGTATTTGTCTCGTACTTTTTTTAATTTTTGCTATTTTAACTGTCCGGTTCGGCATGAACAGCAGATCAAAAAATACAAGCACGCCAATGCCGATCATTTTTCCGCAGGGCTACCGTAATCCTGCGCGTAAATTAATTAGCGCCGGCTGCATGGCTGCGTACTTTGTCACATATTTTACGATAGCCACTATTTGTGCCTCCGACACTGGCAGCGGACTCCCACGGGAGTCCGCTGAGTCAGTCTCCCCTGCAAAGGGAGGAAGAAAGTGCTTAACCACCGGAGGCCGGCTGGCGTGACGCGTGCGACGAAAATCTGCGGCGCGCGCGTTTTTACGATTGGAGCACGATTATACACTCGATTGAAATCGTATACAGGTGAGAGAATGTGATATACAGGCGAAACGAAGCCTTGCTCTGCTTAATACACTACAGACGAGCCTCGAAAAGTTAAAACAATGCAATACGTGGTATAAACACTGAATTTCACACTTCTCTAAGGTTAAGGGGCGAAACTAGTCTAAGCTATTCCTATTACAGAAGCAACATCAATAACAAGGGATGGTTGCACATATAAGGTGGAGTTTCGAGATGCAACTTTGATATGTTCAAGGGGGAGGACAGTGCTCCAATATTCCATACTCAGAATCTGCTAAGTGCCTCAGATATTTACAGGAGATTTGCAAAAGTCGACATTTCCATAGCATAGCCAACAGAAAAGGCGTACACGAATGACAATTTTCCGGGCGTTCAAAAAAAAATTCTCGGATTGAGCCTAAAACTCGTTTCTGGGGCTTGTTTTGGGTGCTTATTACGAATCTGAGGCCCACTTGTCAATATTTGAAAAATTTCATCTGACTCGGTCCGCAGCTTCGAAGTGGGTGAAACTTTGCTGCTCAAACGCGACTTTTGACGATTCCGAGAATGCTACGATCAAATCGCCTCAAAACTTAAACATAGGGGTTATTCGGGCTGTCTCACACTCTAAGTCTGGCGAGGAATGGACCCCAGATTTGGGTTCAGCGCCTAAATAACACCAATTTGAATGTTTTGCGCCAATTCCGGAATTTTTTCTGAACGCTCCGAAAAATCCCTGATACTTTACTTTTTGTGACGCAATGTGAATGCCATTTTGGAATCCGCGCAGTTAGTTAGCCAATTTCAAGCGCAGGTAATTTATTTTCTGTCACAGACCTACAGCAACGACAACATGGTTTTCCAAATCGCCACCGGAAGATGACTAGCCTCCTTGTAACAGAACCCACGAGACCAATCTTAACAGCTGTTAAAACTAGTCTATTTGCTCCTCTGTTGTGCTCGGTTTATCTTTTCGAGACGGTTCCCCACTGTCAAGTAGTAGAATGTGAAAAGCATTGAGCGAATAAGGAATATTGAATGTTGTCTAATGAATCGTTTTTCATGCTCTTTCTAAGGCAGTGAGGCTTAGTCCCTCTCAAGAGCTCAGAGATTACGAGTAATACTGGAGCTCTGGAAGGGTAAGGGGGTGTAGTTCATGAGGTTTTGCTCTGCAGAAATGTTTCTCAAAAAAACCATCAATCAGATCACCCAAGTTCCGCTTGTCTATCCAAGTTTGATGTTGCTACTAGCGTGATTTATTCCTAAGAAATCCGATCTCATATCTAGTTTTCTGAGGTTGAAATGTATCGAACTCAGGACGGACTGTGATGATGGAGAAGAATAATCAAACTTTCTGCTAACAGGCAGGCTAGAAAATTTCCTATAGTTCTAGGACTGATTAATGACGGTGGAATGACCTTGCATGAGTGGAATCACTTATTTGAGAATTGGAAGAAAATGTTCTCCTTAAATCAGTCCAAAGGACGTTATTAATGGTCTGTTCTATACACTTTTAGCTCCTCATATGCTGTTGAGATTGGTCTCGTGGGTTCTCACAGTGATGTTGCTTCTGAAATAGGAAAGAGCTGAGAGTAGTTTCGCCTCTTAACCTTAGAGAAGTGTGAAATTTAGTGTTCATACCATATTGTATTATTTTTACTTCCCGAGTTTTGTCAGTAGAGTATTAAGAAGAGCTAGGTACACGTTTCGCCTGTATATCACATTCTCTCGCACATACGGGATTTTGGTTGAGTGTATAATCGTGCTCCAATCGCACAAACGCGCGCCGCAGATTTGCGTCACACGCGCCGCGCCAGCCGGCCTCCGGTGGTTAAGCACTTTCAGGGAGGAATGTAGGTATGGAGCTTCGGGAAGGATGGCTCATCTTCGTCGGTCGCGCGCGGCCGCAACGCGGCGTTAGCATCGTAGCGCGCCTGCTAGCCCCCTCGCACTCCACCGTTCTTCATTTCACATATTTCCCACCAAATACTTGGCTTACACGCCTTCATCTTCAGCTATACAATGCACAGGAGCATACTAAGATTATTTAGTGTCAATAGAATAAGAATAAACTTGACAACTCGTAGGATAAACGAAAACAGAGAGAAAAGTACAAGATACGCAGGACACGAGCACGGAGCAGCACTACGCCACAACAACAATTAATTAACGATTATAAGACGCAGTAAGATCAGGTCTAGAACGGGGCTGTTGAGGCCCCTGATAACTACTGTTTGTGCAGATGGCTTTTTCAAGTCGCTCTCAATACGCAAATAACCGTTGTGAAATGGCGCCTTCTAACAATACTAGTAATTTTGGCCTTCTTCACCTCCTTGGAGATTGAAAACATCATTAAGGGGGTAAATAAGGCCAAATTGCCGGAGGAAGACTTAATCCAATGCGAATCTGCGACCACTTCTGTTTCTCGAAGCGAAGGATGACAAACGCCCTCATATGTACTCTGCCAACCCGTAGCTAAATGCCTCCGAGGGCGCGGCCTGTAACGCCGCCCCATTCCATGTAGCGAGAATTTACGGCTTTTAGCTACGATAGCTAAAACCCGCATATTCTTGTGTCGACGGTATAAGGGTGCAATTTTTACGCTTGTTCTACGTAAAAACGAAGGCTAAATTCGATACATTGATCTCTCTGTCGCTAAACCCGTATATTCTCGCTATAATTTTGTAGCGGGAATCTGCGGATTCAATGACAGCCTGTGTTGAAATGCAATCTCAAACCCGCGCTGGCTACAGGGGAACGCAGGAGGCCGTTCGAACAGTGTTAGCCCAGTCAACTCACGTAGTGATTACTTGACACTCTGTGGCTGAGGGTAACACAGTGTCGCTCTCTGGAAGACTTTGCTAAAGATAATTTTGACCGCTGGGATGCTGCAGACCGTGGGGGAAGGAACGGTAATGCGGTTGATCGCAGCTGCAGACGCCTTTCTAGAACGGATCCTGACTGGGTGGGTCGATCGACCGAGTGCTGTAACGAGAATTTGCGTAGAATATGCGGGTGCCGTAGCTAAGATTTCACCAGCTGAGGCTAAACTTTCCGTAATTTACGTAAATTCTCGTGTCGAAATTAGACTAGGTGCCTCCGAAACCCTGGGCATCTCCGGTTTCCGAGTGAGGCATCTAGCTACGTGCTGGCAGAGTAGGGCATGGGCACATATAAATAAATGGGCATGGGCACATATAAATAAATAAATAAATATGACATGTTGCGCTGAAGTTGGCATTAATTGTACTACATGTAAGGAAGGAATTTGGAGACCTAAAGAGATCGATAGCGATTGAGCCAGCAGTAAATTATGGCGTTTCCTTCGTTGATCTCCTCATTTCCCAAATTGTTACCCTAATACTGAATTTCTGTGAGCTTAGATTCCTAGAACAGATGACTCCTTACATGCAATTTCAATTACCCTAATATTTTGTTCCATACTTCGTTGTATTAGTCAGCAGCTTTCCATCACATATATTCTTCTTTCCAATTAACATAGTTCTACATCTATCGGTAGAAGAAGCACGTCTTCGAGAAGTCACTCGGCATGTGCAAGTATAACGGTGGGGCGTTTCTAATCATTAGTTGATGGAGACACTAGCATCACTCCATACAACTAGATTTAATAAAAATTATGTTGGCACTTGTTTTTTGTTTCATTTGTTTCTGGTCGAAAGTGTAAATTGTCAGGTAACCTATTATCACATTCAAGACCTATGATAAATGATAAGAAAAAGCTCGAATGTTGAGCGAAAAGTACAGTCGCCTACTCGGTTTAGCCCGAGAGAAAGATCTATATTTGAAGAAGTAGCAATATCGAAGCTGCAGTGCAAAGCTTACGAAGAATCCGCATAATGGGGCTGCCAAACTTTTATTGAGGGAAAAATAGGCGAAAATACGTTTTCAGAGAATCATTACGTTTGTCGGGAGTCTCAACAACCCCGATGAAGAGTGCGAGAGGGGACAGCAGGCGCGCTACGATGCTAACGCCGCGTCGCAGCCACGCGCGACCAGCGAAGATGAGCCATCCTTCCCGAAGCTCCATACCTACATTCCAATAGGAGTCCTGGTGTTCTCCTGTAGGAGTCCTTCTATTCTCGTGCAGTAGACCGGATCGTGTACGGTAGTTTGGAGGGAATTTGAAATCACGGTTGCAGGAATCCAGCCAAAATCGCATAGTCTTCGGTTTGTTTATTATCGAAGCATGAATTTCACACTTCCTCGTTGACAATTTTGTCAACGACAGAAATTATTGTAGGGCATAAAGCCCCACTATCATTCCTGTTTCCTCCCTCACTTGTCATGAAGGAGGAAATCCTGCTCCTAAGCACCCCAATCAATCAATGAGAGGGGCGCCTCATGATCCTGCATGGGCGGATCGAGTCTCAGCCCGATGCTCATGCGTATCGTACATCGCGCGGGTTCGATCAATTGTTCAACGTGCGCATTCCAGGTCAACTACCGGAGCTGTTTTGTCCTGTAGGAGACCCAGTGAAAGCGATGCGACAGTGTGTCCTGGAGTGCGTTCCAAGAACATTCCCATGGCAAAACGCGCCCATGGAAACGTAGCCACGGCCACGTGGGAGCAATTTTCAGTTATTATTCGCATCCATGGAAAGCAAATTTCTTCATCGGAAGGTTGTTTTTCCTCCCACGGAGTCGTGGAAACGGTCTTGGAACGCACCCCTGTAGGAGACCGCTTCGTTATAGTTCGGTCTCCCACAAGACAAAACAGCTCCTTTGGGAGACCGCGATCGTCTTTTCCTCCCGTAGGAGTCCGCTGCCAGTGTCGGAGTGGCGTGTGACTTTCCACCAAGTTAAATTTCGACCAGAAGACGTTGTGTTACCTCAGAAATGTCGAAAACTGTTTTTTTTTCGGCGAATTCATAAATGAGACCGGGTTGATTCTTGTTGCGCAGCTGTAAGCAGATAACTGTCGAAATGTGTCGACGGTATTGTACTTAAGATACTTTTGATTTGCGGTTAGAAAAAGGATGTCTGTCTACAAAGATTTGAAGATTGTATGAATGAAATCATTACTTTGTGAAGAAAAGTTGCATAACTTCCAAAAGAATCTCTTTGTTTCGCGGATAATTTTTCGATCGTGTGCGACTCGGGTTACTTTCTTTATCGCGACCGAGGCATACTTCTTTACAAGTGCCATGAAAAATAGCCCTACAATCAACTGTTATCTCCACGCGACCGTTTGCGAAAAAGGCTCATGGTGAGAAGGGAGATTACCACAGTCTTTGTTGATGCTTTCGAATCATAAGTACAGAATTCAGGACGATCGCCGTAAGATATGTGACAAAGTCCGCAGCCATGTAGCCGGCGCTATAAAATTTACG
This sequence comes from Aplectana chamaeleonis, assembly GCA_029168955.1. NCBI lineage: Eukaryota > Metazoa > Nematoda > Chromadorea > Rhabditida > Cosmocercidae > Aplectana > Aplectana chamaeleonis. The sequence goes on along the minus strand of JAPDOI010000184.1, from coordinate 1,334,279 downwards.
CGCAGGATTTCGTTAGCACTGCGGAAAAGATGATTGGCATGGGCGTGAGAAATCACCGCAAAGATACCAAATAAAGGGAATCTCTCAGGATTTTCTCACCATAGTCAAAATCAGGTTTGACGGAAATTTTTCTATGGAAGGTTTCTCGAAACATGGGAAGTTTCGAGCTAGAGTCTCATAGCCGCCGTTTCGCCCAGAAATTGCGTTTCGGGGGGGTCGCAGAAATTTCGGAAAAAATGGAGGGGGGTTGCTTCGAATTAAAAAAAAAATTCGCAACGCCCCGCTTGACCTGTTTTTTGGAGTAGAATAGCGAAAACAGGGAAGGGCAGATACAAAGGCGGGGCCAGCTTCTTACTCGTGTAACGTCATTGTGGGTCGTTTTTGACGCTTCAAAATGCGTAGGCGTTGTGCTCTGAGCCATACTATTTTATTTCCTTAGTTATCCCAATCACGTTTACAAGCATATATGAGGCCTTTAAGCTGAAGAAGCTTGAAGAATTCTTAGAGTAATCTCCGGTGAGAAAGGAAATGTGTTTTAACGAATCTAATATTGAGCTGGTGAAGTATCGCGCACCGTTCCACCACAGGGTCCGTGGATCAGCCGTTGGCTTGCCCCGCCCATAGTTGAGTGACCACATGGTGTGGTATGCACGTACGCGGCGGGTTAGGAAGGGTTCGGGGCGTCGGCGCGTTCGATGTTGGCAGTCTGAGGGCTGGAGATCATCAACCAATGGTGCCTCAGTGGGGTCTCTGCTGCCCTACCCTCCTAGGTGGGGCTGGCGAGGGTTTTAATTTTTTCAGTGATCCCCAGCCCTCACACCTCCATCATCAAACGCGCCGACGCCCAAACTCTGCCCCAATCCCTTCGTAATGCTCGCGTGCGTGCATGCCGCCCCCGGTCGTTGAGCGTCGTTTGTGCTGCCGAGATGTCGTACGTTCGTGCCGTGTGGAGTAAAGAAGATCGCCTCCGTGCAAACCGACGTCAACCCCTCCGAGAAGAGGATTTTCGTCATGGGAGAGGTAGTGGTCGGCCGCAGCTCTCCTGAGGATTTTATTACAAAGGGCCGGCGTCGAGAGGAATCCAGGTCCAGCACATAAGTATCCATGTGCCACCTGCGGCGAGGATGTTACCTGGCATAAAACAAGTGTCCAGTGCTTCGGATGCCAAAGGTGGGTGCACTTCTCCTGTTCGGGCCTCAGTTCTGTGAGGCATCATGACTCATCCTTTCGTTTTGTTCTATGCTCTGCCCCCAACAACTCTGATTCCTCAATTACCAACCGCCCCCTCTCCATTGTTCACATTAATCTCAACGGCCTTCGCAACAAGTTATCTGAACTCTCTCTACTCGCACGTTCTCATCACCCGGATGTTATCATGGTTCAAGAAACCAAGCTCTCTCCATCTACCACTTATCCCCAACCTAACATTCCGGGCTACACCGCCTATCACATGCCAAGCACTACTGCCACGGCTGAACACAAACTGCATCCCCAGGTTTTCTGGGAAGGAAATCTGCTGCCCCTATCCAAACACCCTCGTCTACTCGGTGTATTCCTGGACCCTTCATTGCGATTCCATGAAAACTCACGTATTCGAGCTGCTGCGGCCAATGCGCGTAACAACATACTCCGCGCTCTAGCTGGCACTACATGGGGTAGCTCAAAGGAAGTCTTGCGCGTTACGTACAAGGCGATGATACAGCCCGTACTGGAATATGGAGCCCCGGTCTGGTCAAGGCACTTGACGGAAACGTCCTGGAACAAACTTCAGCGAACACAAAACGCTGCTCTACGTGTCATCACTGGATGCCCCAAGTCCACTCCTATATCCCATCTACATCAAGAATGTGCACTACTTCCTGTAAAGCAGCATTGCCAACTGCAGACCCAACAGTTCCATATTGGCATAGTCAGGAATGTCGCTCACCCCAACTATCACTTGCTATCATCCAACCCCCCTCATTCCCGCAACATCCGTGCACCATTGTATGCTGCTGTCTCTGTAAATGACCGTCAACGTTGGGCGACCTCAGAGCTCAACCGGAAGAGGCTCCTGCAGATGGAGCACACCAGATTCGTCAATGAATACCTCTCCTGTGCCCCTCCCAATTCTATACTCGATGGTGTACCGCCCAAGGTCGATGATAGTGAGATGGATCTACCAAGACGCTCCCGAGTAATTTTGGCAGGTCTTCGCTGTGGACATTCCTCATTCCTGAAGGCCTATGTCCATAGGATCGATCCATCGGTCCCCGACGTATGTCCTGACTGCCATGGCACAGGGCATGATTCATTACATTTATTTTCATGCCCAGCTCGACCAACTTCACTGACAGCTCTGGATATGTGGAAGAAACCGTGCGATGTGGCCGCCTTCCTGCGCCTATGAGAAGATGCTCGTTGTGGCCGATAAGAAGAAGAATCACATGCCAAGGACAGCTCTTGGGGGCGGAGTGTCTACTTTCGTACAATCTGCCTTACCTTCTCATATTATCCCTAATACTCCTAAGGACGGTACTCTCGAGTACATTCCTGTCCACCTCCCCCTCAAAACCCCTTTATCTCTCCAGGTGCGACTCTCCATAAACCTCGGCATTGTGAATCCGTAGTAATTGTGTAAATGAACTGGACCACGAGGTTGATATACAGTTTACTGGCTTACGCACGTTTCGGCGAAATCGCCTTCTTCAGAGCCTGAAAGGAGCAAATCAGAAATGTGATTACCCGGCCAAATGTCGGCTAAACCTTACTGAGATTCGAGAGAGATTTTTCCAAAACGTAGCCAAAAACAGAGAAATTAAGAAATTACCGCACCTCGGCAGGAAACTCGCTAGATGAATCAGCACGATAGAACGGTGGTGGAAAGCGGAGCACAGGACGAGACCCTTTATCTCTATTTAACATCTACATTCCTCCTATATCATCTTGTCCCCCCTCTTATAATCCTATTCCCCTCCTTAAGCAGTTGTACGACTGCTCACTCTCCCCTTCAGCTGTCTTTGCGGGTGACTTCAATGCTCACACGTTCTGTTCCGCTCTTGATTCTGACTCCAGAGGGGAAGATGTCGAAGAATGGGCTGAGGAGTGTGACCTGGTTATCCTCAATGATGACCAGCCCACTCGTCTCCCTGCCAACGGCCGACCTTCTAGCCCAGATATCTCTCTTGTGTCATCCAATCTTTCTAATGCTTGCACGTGGTCCACATCCACAACTCTCTCCAGTGATCCTATTCCCGTCTTTGTCTATATTGATCTCTCTGACTCTCTTGCCCCTTACTCTGGTTTTCGTCATCGTACTTATCTTAATTTAGGCCTAGCAGACTGGACCCTGTTCAGAGATGTTGCACTCCGCCATGCGGTCGACTTCCCATGGAATGGTGATGTTCATCAGAAAGAGCGCCATCTAACAAGTGTCATCCGCAAGGCCATGAAAGCAGCAATTCCTGAGGGTCGTCTCAAGACCTTTTTTCCAAATGTCAGCAGGGAAATACTGCAGAAGATAAGAACCAGAGATGAGAAGAGAGCCGCAGACCATCTAGACCCGGAGATTGCTGTGCTGGATAAAGAGATCAAGCAGGATCTGGATAAGAACAAGAGGGAATGCTGGAAGAAGTTCACTGAAAAGCTGAATTTCAAGGCGGACGGAACTACGGCGTGGAAAGTGTTAAGGAAAATTCCGGAAAGTCCGCTCCCTCGATGAGCTCCGCTATTGAGTTCGAGGAGAACGTCTTCAAATCAGGGAATGCGGCTGCTTACGCACTCGGCAAGAATTTTTTCATCACACGTACCAAGCGAGGCGTGCAAAACAGAGTCACGGTTAGAGAGCTGAGCCGGTTGCCGCTCATGAACGCATATGAGGCCTTTACTCTCACACAAGTAGAGAAGGCTATCAAAGAAATGCGGAATTCGAAGGCTCTCGGACCTGACGGTATCTCCCCAGCCATCCTGAAGAAGCTTCCCACGGAACTTCTACCGATGCTTGCAGATATCATTAACACTTCTTTCCGGACCTGCATTCTACCCCAAGCTTGGAAGACAGCCAATGTGATACCGTTGCCAAACCCAGGCAAGTCCCAAAGAAACGGTGGCCGTCGCCCTCGACCTGAGCAAAGCGTTTGACTCTGTTAACCTGGGACTGCTTTACGAGAAACTGCTCAAGTCGTCGCCACCATCATGGCAGAAGCATTGGATTGCAGCGTTCACTAAAGGCCGCCGGGCTAAGGCTCTGTTCCAGAATCACGTATCCGATAGCATTCCAATAGCAGCCGGTGTTCCGCAAGGCGGAGTGTTGTCCCCTGCCCTATTCAGCCTGTATCTTGAGGACATTCCCGAGCCTCCCAATGATGTAAAGATTGTTATGTATGCCGACGACATCACCATCATGTGCCAGGACCGTGACCTGCAGATAGCCGCTAGCAAGATCAGCGCCTATCTCGTCGAGTTGAAGCTCTTCCTCGAGAATATGATGCTCACAGTCTCTGCCGCAAAATCCTCTGTTTCAGTGTTCACAGCAAACACCAAGGAACACAGTGCCCATCCAGATGTCAAATGGGATGGTGACCTGTTGCTAGCAGCAAAATTCCCCAAGCTGCTTGGCCTTATTCTTGATCCGTCACTGAAGTTCCACAAAAACGCGGAACAGAAACAAACAGTCGTCAAGGCTAGGCTTAATATCTTGAGAGCTCTCGGAGGAACATCATGGGAAAGCAGCCGAGAGACTATATTGAAAACCTACAGAGCAATACTTCAGCCGGCTCTGGAATATGCGGCACCAGTGTGGCAGCACCTGGTGTCTGACAGCTCCTGGAATAAGCTGCAGCGTGTACAGAATGCTGCGCTTAGAATTGCTACCGGTTGTGCAAGGAGCTCCCGGCGGAGCATCTTCACGCGGAGGCCTGCATATTGCCGGTCAAGAAGCAATGTGAACTCCAGGCACAGCAGATGTATATTAATGTTCCGAGACAGCCGAATCATCCGTCAAAGAGAATCATGAAGCCCATAAGAGAGAGGTCGATTAGGACGCCGTTCGCCGATGCTCCTCGTAAAGTTGATGCACAGAGATGGGCCGACTCCAACATGGAAAGGCTTTGTCTTCTGCGTGAGGAGCACACCCAGTTTGTTCGAGGATATCTAGCGAAGGCGGCTGTGAACCCTATTTTGGGAACAGTGCCGTCTCGGGTTTGCGAGTCCGAGTCTCAACTCGGCAGACGAGCCAGATGTGCTCTTGCATTGCTGCGCTGTGGTCACTCTATTCTGCTCATCTCTTACGTCAACAAGATCGACAGCAGCCGACCAGACGCATGCCCGGACTGTGGTGCTCCCGGACACGACACGGCGCACTTGTTCGTGTGCCCGAAGAGACCTATCTCCTTAACCACAATGGACCTTTGGACGAATCCTGTGAAGGCCGCCCAGTTCCTCAACCTATGACAAAAACCACTTTGAGGCTTCAGAAGAGGAAGAAGAAGCGTCGTTTATTATACTTACGCCGGTGAGCGGCGGGGCGAAATGCAATCCTATGATATCGATCTTGATTTGCCGCGTGATCAATTGTAAAGAAATGCAATGTGCAGCGCCGGTCGGCGGCCGGAGTATAAAGGACCCCATAGACTCGGGTGGTCCTTGAGTTTAATGGCGATGTGGCCGCCCATTCAGCTGTACATGTATACTTTTCATTAGAAATTTCAGAGGATGATTAAGAATTTCTTCGTGATAGCTGCTTGATTTCAGCGTGGACCCGACGCGCACCATCTTTGGCACGATTGCTCGTGACTACCTGTTCGTCATGTCGTTCAGGGAAAACTCCGTTGGATCCAGATTCAAAGCCCAAACAGCGAATGTTCAAGGTCGGTCATCATCTATCCGTCTTCACTAGCCTGGTTGTTTATTGCAATAGTAGGCTTTTTAAGGTAGCGCGGCCGTCGAAAAGATCCAGATCCTACGAAAATGACAAGATCGATAAACTGCGTGCAATGGCTGAATTTGGGCTGCGGTAAGAACGTTTTTGTGTTTTCGTTACAGTAAGAGTGAAAAACGATCACTTTCACGATTTAGGGAAGAAGATCTTTACGGTTTACCCATTCAGCCGAATCCGGTAAGAAGCTCGGCGCATCCGATTTCCAAGGATACCCGGAATCTTTATGCTTTAACTGATGTTTATCACAAGGCATTGGAGGTATGTGACTGATTTCCCCCCTCAGGCAGATTTAGTTGTCGACCGGAGTTTGATGGGATGTCATATCAGGAACTGCTTGCTGTTGATAACTCATAGAAATTGAACTGTCGACTACATGTAGACCCGACGTTGGTGAGGCCCTCCTGTGCTGCAGGCAGGTATCTGTTGGGGGAGGTGTCAGCGCACTGTTGCTTGGCTGCGATAGGCGAGTACCCGGCTGTAGTAGGTAGCTGCCTAGATTCGATAGGAAGGCCTATCTATCTATTGGCCTTTGATCAAACATTTTGTCGTTCTCGGTGCCGAATTCCGGTCCGCATTTGCGGACTACGGGTGTTTCATCAGGCGACACGTGGTAATCGTGTTGGGACCACTTGGTTTCAACGCGATTCACCTTTCTCCCGCCACGATTTTCACGTGTCGCGTTATGCAACAGTCGTAGTCCGCCACTGCGGACCGGAATTCGGCTCCGAGAACGATAGTATATCTGCCGTCCGTATGTCTTTCAGGTAAGCAGGTATGTTTTTCAGGTCAACCGTCTGGCCTTTCGCTTCAGGAACGCCCCGCATTTTCGTCAGTATAAAGCAGTTTTTGAGACGACCCCCCATCGACCTGCTGTAGGCAAGTGAGGCTGTTTGAGAATATGCATGCATGGCATATTCTGAATATAGCCTGAGCATATTTTCGGCAGAGACGGAGGATAATGTTTTGTCCAGGTTCATGGTAGTACTGAAGCACTGGATGCGCATCGACGACCGCTGGTGGCAATGCGAAAAGAACTCACTGATGCGGAGCGTATGCGAATGAGGATGAGAGTAAGTGCTTATCTTGTGTGTTTCCCCCTGAATGGAACTGGTTTTACGAGTGTTTCACGAATGCTAGCCTTTCTTACGCTTTTTGAACCTACAGTTACCCTCATCTCTGTGGGCGGCTGAAGCATTTGCGGATCGCCAGCTTTTTGCCTTTTTCTTGTGATTGGTTGATGATTCCTGCTGCACGACCATACGCGTCTAGTCAAGCCTTCAAAATCAAGTTATTCAGCTCCCACTCAGAGTTAAGAGTTAAGTGGGCAGTGGGCTGTTGTGTCGGCCCTCGAGGAGTTTTTACCTTTCTTACTGGATACTCAGCGTCTGTCGAAGTTAAGGCTATGCTGGTCGTTGCGTAGGACCTAAGCTCAGTGGATTATGGTCCTCAGGAGATATAAGAGGGAGGATCAGGAATATGGAGGTTGCGCGAGGGCGCTACCCTAGTGGACAGATTCTCTATGTCCTGGTTATGCTCACCGTTGTCTCCGAGTAACGCTTTCCCACCCCTCCCCGTTCACCGGAGAATTTCCCGCGAAGCCCTTCACTTATTTTTGTTTTTGTACTAACAAGGGAAGCATCGTTACACGCCGTTGCCATTCCAAATGTTTTTGTACTAACAAGAGAAGAATCGTTACACGCCGTTGCCATTCCAAATGAAATGAGCGTCTCTAGGATCAATTTTCAGCGTAGAATTAAAATTTTTACATTGCAGCTGCGAAACTTTTCTGTGAACGGAGTTATATGCGTTTTTCAGCGCTTCACTCGTAGACGCATCACAACATGTAATCCATCAGTCGTTGTCTCCTTCTGAGTTACATCGATGTGATTTCTACACCAGGAGTCATCTCATAGTCATTTGATGTAGAACCATCATCCCTGGTGTAGAAATCACATCGGTGTATCTCAGAAGGTGACGAAGACTCATGGGTTACATGTTATGATGCGTCTACGGGGAAAGCGCTAATAACGCATATAACTCCGTTTACAGAAACGTTTGGCAGCTGCGATGTAAAAATTTGAATTCTTCATCGAAAATGATTCTAGAAACGCTCGTTTCATTTGGAATGGACAAGACGTGTAATTATCCTTCCCCTGAGAAAATCTTGCAATCCTCATCTGAAAGTTTCATTCTTGGATCCAATTTTTCGCGACGGTCCCCCCCCCCCCCTCCCCATTGAAAACTCATTCCACCGCGCTTGACCCTGGTCGAAAGATTTGGAATGCTGGCAAACGAAATCTTTATAGTACTCTGAAGCCGTTTTTTCTTTACTTACAACGCTTTTGGTTGCTAAGCCGAATACATACCGTCTTTTTAATCATAAATACAGCAGTTATTTTGTGCAAAAAGTTGTGGGCATATTTCTGCTGACGGATTATCATTGAAATAGGGCAAGGCTTGCCATGGTATCCTCTGTGAAAAAGACTTTCCCAACACTCATCGCGTGCGTGCGCGCGCGATGCGGTTTTGTGCGTCTGCCTATACTCTTTCTCGCTTTCTAGAAACTCCGCACTAGAAGGTCTGCGCTCACATTTTGCATCCACATCCACAGTTGCTGATCAAGGTCAATCTTTTGATCTAGAAGAAATGAAAAATTAAGTAAAGTAAAATGATGCTATTTTCTACGTATGAAGTGTTCCCTATGATCTACTCTGAAGTTTTAATTAATCACGCAACCCATGCACTTCTCTCTAGCCTCCCTGAATAAACAAAGGAGTGAATTGTTGGAAAATTTGTGAATTGACGACTCCTATTGAGCGTTTCGCTGGGTGCACGCGGTACACATTTTGCGCGGAATCTTACCCGGGTAAGTAAGTGTTGGTGAATGCCGTTTCACGGTAAGTAAGTAATCGGCTGCGGGTAAGGTAAAAGTAAAGTATGATTTACCCGGCATTTCAATGATGAATACGGCCCCAGGAGGACCTTGCTTCTAAAATCATGAACTGACCCGCTGTCATGTTCCCACGGTCACAACGAACCGTACGGGGTGAGGGGTCAATGATCCAAATCGTGTGGATGACCACCCGTTCGAATGCCAACACTCGAATCAGCTCGAAGCCTATTTCGCCCGCTCCGTACATAAGCCTGGTTCGCTTTAGTGTCTGCCCGATCAGCCGGTGATATGCTCCGCGATTGATTAATGTCTGCCCGCTCACCCCGTAAAGCCAGGCCCCTCAGCCGGTAAAACGCATGCCCGCCCGTTCAGCCGGTAAGACGCTCCGCCCCCAAAATAAGCCTGCCCGCTCAGCCGGCCAGCCTACTTCTCCGCCCGCTCAGCCGGTGTTATTATCTGAATAGGAGCAACCACCCCCTCACCATTAAAATGGAATTCAAAAATTTTGAGACCCCCCACCGAGGCGCGATTAATGGGCGATTTATATTTGATTGCTTGAATTGCCAGACGCCGAACACTGTTTAAGTAGTCGGGTTCAAGAGCCTAAAATTTGAGCAAGTCTACGATCCCTCCCTGTGGTGACCAAAATATTGAGAGTTTTGGGATATCTTCACCATATTTTGATCTTGGACCAAATCTGCGATCCCCCTTAAACTTCGTTTTCGAACCAAAATTTTGCGACCCCAGCCCCGCCCCTGTTGCGAAATTTCACAACCCTGCTTGAACCTGCTACGGTGGAGTAGAGCTCAAAACGGCCTTACTCTACCGTGGGTATTCCTATTGTCGGCCCCACAAGCCGACCGTGTAGTTGGCGAGAGAACTTTCTCAGCGACTTTCTCCAAAATAAACACTGCAGCATCTCTATCTGAAAAAAAAACTAGTTGTGCACTTAATTCGAACCTCCTACCAATCGTATTTGGCTGAAACTTTGGATCAGGGTCTGCCCCCTCCGCCTCTTGGAGCCCAAAGCTGCGGTTCCCTTGGTCAAGCTTAGCGAGGTTGCTTTACGCTGCTCTGGCTCTGAGAATCCTCATTTTTGGATCGAACCTGTATGAAATTGGCGAAATGGAACATGATGCGGTCGAAATCGTTTCAAAATCGGGTAAATAATCGAACAGGCTACTTACCCGTTATTAGTATCATTACCGCTTTTTAAACTTCTTTCCAATTTAGGTAGAGACGACAGCTTCCACAAGTAAAGGCGCTGATCGAGTAGTGGCCATCGCCTTCACACTCAATGTATGTGATGCTGCATTCAAGGTTAGTCTGAGACTTTTGCTCATTCAGATGCATACGTAAACCCGGGATTACTGCGCAATTGTGAGCTCTAACGCTGTTCTTCCTTACCAAGTAGCTTTGCAGTATGCTGCTGCATACCTGACCGGCTCGAAGTCGTTGTTTGCTGAGGCGATTCACAGCACTATGGATACCTGCAACCAGTTGATATTGTTGATGGGTATTCGCTACTCTGCCAAGAATCCTGACAATTTGTTCCCATATGGTTATGGTAAGTTATCAACAACTGTATCTCACAAGGAAACCAGCATAAGTCATAGTAACCATTCCAAATGAAATGTACTTTTCTTGAGCCATTTTCGGGCTAAAACTCCGAATATGCCTATAGCAGCTGCCTAGACCCACTTTGAAAGAAGTTATGAGCGTTTTTTAAAGCTTCACCGCAAGGTAAGGGTTTTAAATTTTTTAATATTTCGAGAATCGACAAATGGACATCGAATTCGTATTCAGCACTCCCAAATAACCCCCACATAGAAACTTTGAGACCAATCCGAGACTTTGACCAAACTGCCGTAATGTACAGTAATCTGTCAAAAATCGGTAAACTGGCATCAGATTCATACTGAGCGCTCCAAATAATTCCCAAATGAGCGACTTGAGCCACATCCGTCGTCACATTCCGGAAAAGTCGATTTTTCCGTCAGTTTTTTTTCTGCCGGTGGGAAGCTTTGAACGAATTTAGTCGAAAACTTTGGAAAAACGACAAGGGAACTTTAGATCCGTGATTAGCACCCCCGAATAACCCCCCAGGGCGAATTTCAAGTAAAATCTGGAATATTTTCCTTCAACGCTTTCTGAACCACGTAATTGATATAAGTAAACGATCAACCGAAAATCCGTACAAGTCCAAAACGCTGTCAGTCTGCGCTAAGTTAGGAAAATGTTCCTCCACCCAAGCTTCGCCTAGAGGCGTAGTTTAGGGCGCTGAACACGATTATGAGGTCCGTTTCCAGATTTTCGTTGAAATAATACGCTTTTAGGGGGTACAGTAGGTACGAAAATCAGAGAAAAAACGCCTATAATTTTTTTCGGAGTGGGTCTTGGCAGCTGCGATGGAAATATCCGGACTTCTCGTCCGAAAATGGTTCTAGAAAAGTACATTTCATTTGGAATGGTTACTATCACTTATAGTGGTTCGTTTGTCAGGTCCGGCCGATGGCATTGAAGGGACTATTCTGTTGTCGCTCCCCTGTCTCAAACGAAATGGCAAGCGAAGGGGGCTTAAAGAAGCAGCGCTCCCTCTGCGTCTGACATTTTTGGTTTACGATAAGACGTCGCGTACGCAAATACGTAGCATGCCTTACCGTAATCTAAAATCAGATTACTTTGTGCCCTTCGAGCTGTTATCCGTATCCTGAAACACTTTCTCTGCCACGTAAAGAAGAATGTCTGTATCGAGAGTGAGTATCACGAGTATTTCGAGCAAAAAGAACGCAAAGGAGTACTGAACCATTTAAAAAAAAATGAGAACGTCAAAAACTTTCCGAGTCTTGTTTTTGAATCACGGTAGGTTATGCTACGTATTTGCGTACGCGACTTTTTACCGTAATTCAAAAATGTCAGAGACGCAGAGGGGCGCTGCTTCTTTTGAAACTACGCTTGCGATCTCGTTTGGGACAGGGTATACATCATCAAATAACTTTTCTCCAATTTATTGTCAATCTCTGTAGGGTAATATCGATTTTAGGAAATATGCGGTATGTGACATCGTTGATTTCGGGCTGTGGTATTATGGCGTTCGGGTGTGGTCTTTCGATATACCATGGTGTCTCCGGCTTGTTGCATCCGGCCGAGTTGGAACCACTTAACTACGTAAGTTTGTAGACTTCACTTGGATGGCTTGGTATGATTTTGCTTCCAATCGGCGTGTCAATTCTAGCGTTAATTTAGGCGTATTATGCGTTGTTTATGTCTTTGTGTTTCCAAGGAGCATCGGGAATCACTGCTTATCGGGAAGTTCTCAGCAAGTCCAGGAAGGCCAGACTCAGTATATTGAATTATGGTGGGTTTTTACCTGACAATTATTTCCGCGCAGAATTGGCGACGTGCGAGTAAAAAGCGAGTAAAAAGGTTGAAGTGATTTCCTTCGCCAGCTCGCAGAGGCGCGCGATCACTCTGGAATCCCCACCATCGCTGCCTTTACGGCACGGCTTCCAATGCGTAACACTCCCAATCCTTCCTGCACACCCCGCGACAGCGAGTTTTGCTATTGCTGCTTGTGTCAGCTGATGGTCATATCTTCATAAATTGCGGCGCAGTGTCGCGCGAAGCGCGAAACACAGCAGATTTCCTGCTGCTGTTCTCTACTCTTGCATACTCCTATAATTTCGTTTAGAGTTACCACAGATGATGTCGCTAACTGTCGCCTGACGTCACGTGCTTAGTTCACCTGTTTCTTACCTTTAGGGTCGAGCCGTTGTTGTCTCGCGAGACAACGGGTGGCGCGGCGTGTCGTAAAACTTTTTTCCTTAAAATTCGGAAGTCATCAAGGTTATCGTAAGCATTTTCTAGAGGAAACAAAAATTTGGAAAGGAAAGGTAAAATTTCTCGAAATCTTAGGCTCCAGGAAGATGTATTTTGGCGTGAACGAGACCCGAAGCAGCGGCCAGCTTGTCCCCACTTATTGGGTTTGATGAATGTTATGTCTCTAGAAGCTGACTGGCGTGGCTTGTTATCGCAAGACGTCGCCAAATTTGGTTCAGTGTTTGCGGCTGGTTGTTCCTAGGATTTGGTTCATAGTTGTTTTCGCACATGTCGGTAGTTATGGCGTGCTGTCGCTGGACGTCTCCTAGTGACGCTTGTTGTCGCTAGACGTCGCCAAGCAACACCTGATCTCTTCGGCTGTCAGTACCTTCTCGGATATGGGTCAACCTAATTTTTTATGGAGATCGCACGATGTCGCTTCTTGTCGCCAGTTGTCGCTAATGGGTATTCCTTACATTTGATTAGGATCGGTTTTTCCTTTCCAAAGTCGCTTTTTGCCGGATATTGTTGTCAGCCATAGCCGAAGTGTTGCGGTTTCCAGATTTTGCCGCTTAGCATCGTTAATCATATTTTGATATTGCATGTTCCTTTCAGCTGTTGCTTACCCTTAGGACTTTTCCGATTGTAGTTTTGGAATCACCAGGTGACGCTTGAAGTCGTTAAATTCCGCCAATCGTAGCTTTGTGTCTGTTATTAACTGTATCAAATGGATTAGAGGTTCTGTTTTCTGCTGGGGCGCGAGATTTCGCTCACAATGGCTTATTTTAGCTACATGATGCATACAACTCAAGGGGTCTGCAGTGTTGCACTGACCGACGACTGGTCGCCGAGCATCAGCCTTGACGCGGCAGCAAAAAATGTTTCCGGATATCATTGTCGCCGCGTCGGTTGCCGCTCGCTGGCAGTGACGCAGGGCCGTCGCGGCGCCAAAACACTGCGGGGCCTCCTCGTCGCCCATCACGCCGCGTCGGACGCGCCCTTCGCCGAATGTGATTGATATATCACCCAGCGCTGTTCTTCGCAGCGAGCAAAGCCGCGACTTGAACTCTGCAGAGCCCTTTAGCGTTCCCAGGCGGGTTCCCTCAGTGTTTTCTAAGAAATCGAATATTTCTCGCCCACTCAATCGCTATATGGACTTTCAGAGTGGCGTCGCTTTTTTCACATTCGCGCAGCGAGGGTGGGGCCACTCAGAGTGGGCGAGCTGAGCGAGCGCCGCCGCGATCTGGTTCGGGCGATCGATGCATCGCGCGAAGGAAGTGACTTGGACATTTTTGTCCCTCGCGTCACGCGTTGCCGCGACATCCCACGTCTCGCTCTGTGGAGTGGCGTCGCGAGTTTCGCAGCGGCGACACCCTGTGATTGTCGCAGCTATTGTTGCTAATATCGCCAAATCAGATTTTAGCCGGAGAAAATTTTGAGACCCTCGCTTGGAGCTATCATTGTTCGATTCAGGCCAATACTGTGTTGTTGGATATGTAAATTTACTATACACAGAAAAGAAATACTTACTATTTCCAAAACTCAGTTTTGCGTATTTCAAAAGTTAGTAAGAACTGCTTAATGAAGCTTTTTTTTCAGTTCGAACGTCTGCAGACCCATCACTAAATGTGGTATTGCTCGAGGACACAGCGGCGGTATCGGGGGTCAGTCTTATTACATTTACACTCAGACAGGGTCAAGCAGGGTTAATAACAGACGCAACGGGAGTGGGGGGAAACCGGTCATCAAAGATTGGTCTAGAAAAGGAAAATTTGTAAATTTGAGAAGCTGTCGTGAGAATATTAGACAAATTTCTCTGCCTAAGAAGGTTCGTAAAAATTTTGGACCTTTTTTTTGAGAAATTTGGTCATCCAGGCGGAGGAGGACATAACTCCATCGAGATGGGCTACAAACCTCCGCTGAACCCAGACCTTTTTTTCCGAATTTCTTACAGGTATCAAAGAAGGCTAATTTTCAGGTTGCGATTGCTCTTTGTGCCGTGTCGTTATCGTCTCTGCTGGAATCGCCAATTCCCGACTCAGTAGGGTCGATTATGATAGGATGCTTGTTAGGTGCGATGTTGCTCCAGGGTTTTTTCGGGTTTGGTTTAGGACGGGTTCATACTTCCAACGACGCTCGACCGCGACATTACATATTAGGCATATCGATTTTCGATAGATCAAGACGATGGACACTGTGTCGCGTCGCCCTTCGCGGGAGGTATGAACCCGACCTCAGAGTTTCTACCAAGATCATAGCTTCGTTGGGTGGAGCCATGTTCTCCACCAACCTTCAACTCTGGGCAGGTGACGGGGGCAACCTTCACCATTGGGAAAACCGGTGACAACCGGTGAAACGCCCCGAAAAAGAATGAAAGTGACCCAACACTCATGCAAGTCATTTTCAAGATTGGGTGGGTGTCACTGCCGGTTTTTGGTTTAGAACTTTTTCGTGCGTGGAGATTGACCTTTGGCAAGGGTTGTTTTCGGGATCTTGATGGAATTTCGCGTCGATTCGTGCTTCCAGAGAAATATTTTCTCGATCCTTCAGCCTAATTCATTATACGAAACACTGGTTTTTTGCCTATAACTCTTCAACCGTTGAAGACAGGGTCCTGATGGAGGTTTTTTTTTTGAGATTTTTTTGAAAATTCTGCGTCGAAGGATATATCGGCTCCCTAACTTTGCTTGCTCCATAAGCCAGCCAGATCGGTGAAGCCGTGCTCCTTAGTTATCTCCATAGGGTGCTGTCGCCTCTATGATTCGAATGAGAGACGCAGAGTTCTGGTGGAGCCGACAACGGGGCTCGGCTCCACCGACATGGCTGGCTTATGGAGCGAGCAAAGTTACGAACCCGATATATCATTCGACGCAGAATTTTACGTAGATTTCAAAAACAACCATCACCAAACCCTCTCTTTAAGGGTTAGAGAGTCATAGGCGAAAAAACGGTGTGTCGTAAAGTGAATCAAGCTGAAGGATCGAGAAAATATTTTTCCAAACTGGAAACACTAGTCGACGCAGAATTCCATCGAGATTCCGAAAACAACTTACACCAGAGGTCTGTGCCTAAGCACAAAAAAGTTATGGATGAAAAACCGATACTTACAGGCGAAAAAAATTCACTTTATAAACTGAAATCGGCTGGAAGAGCGGGAACGTACATTTTGAAACTCAAAACTATTCGATGCAGGATTTTATGTGGATTCCGGAAACAACCTTCACCAAATGGCTATCTCTAGTATAAAAAAGTTATGGATGAAAAATTGATTGCTTATGGCGAAAAAAACCTTATTTCATGAATTGACATCGGCTGAGAGATCGGAAACGCATTTTTCTCAAATTTAAAACATTAGTCGACGCAAAATTTCAGGACGATTTTGCAAACAACTCCGTTGAAAGTGTAATCTCAAAGGGCAAAAATTTTATCAGCGAAGAACAGGTAGTTTTTCAAAAATCCCTTGGAAAATTTTTCTGAAAATTTTTCACTCCAAGACATCTCAAAAGGAGGTCATCTAACGAAAGAAAGTTTCAAAATTAATGATAAAAAATAAAATTATATTGAATGCAAGAAAAAGAGGATTAAGGAAACGTCAAATTTTGAAGTTGCAAGTCTATAGGGAACTTTCACCGTTCCTCTTTCAGGTATCCTAAGCAACCCTCACCTCTCGAACCGCTGTCTCCACCCCCCAACGAACCTATGACCACAATGTCGCGCTGGCTGCCTGCGACATCGTGGTCGACTCTCCAGATCTGTGAAGACTTCCAATCCATGAGATACTAGGTCGGATTTCCAGGGACAGTGGCGTCATTCATTATTCGTACGAATGCAGCTCATCTCGTAGGGCGAAGTCTGCCGAAGCGGATTACGGATGATATTGTGTGCCGTCTGGGCAACGATCCGGTTATACGGTAGGCACATTGTAACCTTGTGTTCAAATACAAAATATTCATTTGAGAATTTCAAATATAATGTCACCATTTTCATCTAACAAGGATACCCGTAATTACAAAGGAGCATGCTGTATTATACCAATAACTACAGAAAAGATTACATGTGATGTACATTAGCTATCTGTAAGAACCAATCAGTGATAGGAGGGCACTGGTATAGAAGACCGACCCGACATTGCAGAAAGTCGTGGATTTGTCACATTGTGGTAGGTGTCCTGAATCAGTGCTGTGCAAAGATAAGTATAGACATTGAGCAGTAGTGAGTGACCTTATGACATTTCAGTGTGAATGGAGAAAAATGATCTGTTATTCTTAGAATTCCTGGTTTCTACCTGAAGACCTTTTCGTTAAAATTTGGTATAGGTTGTTTGAAGGCTGCGGTCGGTCCGCATTTTTTTTAGTCCAAGATTGAACGAGGGCAGAAAAAAATTAAGCCGGCTGAGAAAGCGATTACAAATGTTCCGTTTAAAGGGACCGTTCAAACAGTCTCGGATTGAGAGATTTTGTGACAAAATTGCTTTTTTTGCGGACTAACCGCGGCCCTGAAGGGGGACAATCGCGGTTTTTTTTTGAACTGACAAGGGAAGTGTTTCAGTGGTAAACGCATCTGCGAAAACGACTAGTATTATTAGTATTTCTTGTGGCTCAACAGTAAAACTGCTCAGTATCCCGCTTCGAGCTGCAGGTTCTAAGAAGTATAAGCGTTTTTCAAGCTTTGCGAAGAGGCAAGGGGACCTACCCGTTAGGAATTGTCGGGTGTTTTGAAAAATTTTCTAGCATTCTGCTCAAAACTTGTATACAGGGGTGATCTGGGATGATGAACACGAATCTGGAGTCCATTCGTCGAAATTCTGAGGTTTAGTGTAGGTTACGGTAGGTACCATGTCAGTTAGGGGGTATTTCGAAAATCGACAAACGGACGTTAAATTCGTATTAATCACCCCGAATAACCCCCGTGTACAAATTTTGAGTCAAATCTGATACTTCGACCGAATTACCGTATACCCACCGTAGTGTACCGTGAGCAGTCGAAAATCGATAAACGGACCTCAGATTCGTATTCAGCACTCCAAGTAATTCTAGTGAAACATTTTGAGCCATTTTTATTGTAGCGTTCTGGAAATCGTCAAAAGTCGCGATTTGCCCTCAAAATTTTCGCCGATTGGAGGCTTTGAACGAATTTAGTCGAAAACTTTGAAAATCCACAGATAAACCCCAGATTCTTGATCAGCGCCCCAAATAACCTACCTGGGAGGATATTAAGTCAAATCTGGAGTGTTTTTTTTTTCTGAAACGCTTTCAGATTCCTATAGTTGGTATAAAGAAACGCCCAACCGAAAATCCGTACAAGTTCAAAACGCTGTCAGTCTGGACAAAGTTTGGAGAATGTGTCTTCACCCGAACTTTGCTTAGGGGGTAGTTTTGGGCGCTGAACACAACCATGAGGTCCGGTTCCGGATTTCCCGAAGACTAATGCCGTTTTGAAAAGTGCAGAAAGCACAACATCGATCGTTTTAAGCTTGTAACTTCTTCGAACTTGCAGCTCGGGGCGGAATACTGCGCGGTTATACTGTGGGGGCCCAGGAGATACAAACAATACAAGTCGTTTTTGCGGATACGCTTACCACCATAAGCGCTTTCCTTGTGGTAGCGCTTGTGGAGAGGCTCGACCGCTCCAATTTCGAAATGATGACGATTTGGGACCAGGCTGTGTCTAAATTTTCTTGGATAACATCGCTACACTACATAGTTTTGAACAATTAAACAACTCTTTTCCATGGTCCTTGGTTATACTAAGGCCTATCCTAGAGTCCAACTCGATCATTGGGGGCCTATCACAGATGAGCATTTTGCCAAAGTATAACTAGGTCCAAACAATTCCTATCCAGTCATAGATCATCGGGGGTGAATCCAACATTGAGTGAAATGACGAAAGAAAAATGCGATTGAATGCATTTGCGGTGGAGCTTTCCGCCCATTTTTCATCGGCTATTGAACCCAATGGGCGGAGCTCCGCTTTAGCCCCGCCCACTTATGCCCTGAGCCGCAAAGTTGCTCGCCGATCGTCCTACGTTCAAAAAAGATCACAGTTTTCTATTGCTGATGGTGTGTAATGTACAGTTGGCGTCGAAAAAAGGTCCCGTGTGGATTTCAGATCAGTACACGACGTGAAGGCGACGGCGTTGGGCGTCGAGCAGTCGAGATTCAAGGCTGAGCTGGACTTCGATGGCAGAGCGATCACTCGCGCCTATCTGCATCAGAATCTGCACATGCCGTCGCTCCTGAAAGTATGGATTGATATTGATTGGGCTGTTAATTAGATTCTCATTTTTCTCACTGATGCATTCCAGGAAGTGAAAGAGATGAAGGACGAGAAGGAGTTGGAACAGTTTATGGAGACGCATGGGGAGAAAATTATTGATCGACTCGGCGACGAAATCGATCGAATCGAGGGCGAAATCACGAAAAAGCACCCGGACATACGACATGTGGATTTGGAGGCTTTATAGTTGACGCCATTCTGAAAATTTTCTGCTGGCAGAAATTGATTTATCGATTCTCTGGGACGCTGTTTGCGGGCACTGTTGCAGGAGTAGTGGCCAATCGCAGCTATTGATCGATCGATCCACCCCATTACTCTTGCTGCACTAGTGCCTATCTTCAAGATGAGTGCTACTCCATTGCTTACAGTTTTCACTAGATTCCTATACTCGTGTAAATAATGTAAATATTTAGGTTTATGTAATATTTATGTTCAAAAAAATCGTTTGAAATTTTCGGGACAATAGGAGATTTACAGGATGTCTCAAGGAAATGCGCGCACTTATCGAGTGTTTATGGACTTTATTCATTGCCAACTACCCGACCTTAACAAGTGGGCGTGGCAGTTTGAATTTTCTGTAGCTATACCGTCGTACTGGGGCCAGTTGGGGTAGAACTCAGCCACAATACGATTTCAACTCGAGCACCTCGTTGAGCTGAAAGGCTACTTGGCTGCAGCACGTGCTGCAGTTAGGAGCACATGACCAAATTCAGCATGGCGACCTGCTGGAAATGTTCCGAACTTTGGCAGCGCAAAGATTGTTGTCGTAGCAGCACGTGCTGCAAATGTGCAAATTTCGCCACGCCCACATCGTCGCCGTAGCAACTTTTTTTTTCTGTATTGGGAGCACGTGCTGCAAATGCGATACTGGTTCCGCAAGGCCAACCGCACTCTCTATAAGATGATGCACCTTATACAATTCATCTACGCATTCGCGTTGAGTTCTAAAAGTGCACGCTGGGTGCGAAAGCGTGCTGCGGCGCGCTTGCTGGTATCCTCAGACAGGGATGTGGGATCACCCGGGCACCTAAGGCAAAAACCGCCCGGGTGATTGCACATCCCTGTCTGAGGATACTCGCAACCGCGCCGCAGCACGCCTTCGCAATCAGCATGGACTTTGCGGACAGAACGGCAGTGCGTAGATGAATTGTATATACTCTGTTTATACCGGAGTGCACAAACTCATGGTCCGCCATTGGTCCTCCTTCACTGGCTCCCTACTACGGTAATCAACAGGTTTTTGGCCGACCCCGATATTTATCGGCGGCCCCGTAAGCGATCGATACGTCACTGTCGCCTCTCAATGCTAGTCAGCTGGCGTGGTGGGTGGGTGAGCTGCGGCAGAGACGTATCGATCGCTTGCGGGGTCGGCCGGCAACGTGTCGATTACCGTAGTAGGGGGCCAGTGGAGGACCAGTGGCGGACCATGAGTTTGTGCACTCCATTACAAACAGAGTATACCTGATGGGCTCCTGATAAGCAGGTTCTCGGGAAGGAATAGGACGACGTGTCCTATGAGGAGCAGGTGGCCCCATTGTCCTCCGAAACGTCATGTGATTGAGATGAAAGCGTTTTCGTGACTGGGTGATAGCACTCACAACCTACTTCTTGAGCAAAGTTTTGGTTAGAAAATAGCAGACTCCATCCCACGAAAGGCGAAAATATGCATGCTGCCAGAGGAACCAGTTAGCCACGCCCACTTTTGTACTTATGGAGATGTTGCCACAGTTTTCACTGTAGGGATGCAAGTTTTTCTCTTATTGAAGCTTTGTACTAGGTATGAATTGGATAATGAACCTGTGATTGCGGCGGTAAAATGAGGTTGCGGTGATATGATTTTAGGCTAATATTTTTGTCCCCCTTTGCGGCTTAACTTATACATGTTTGATACCCGTGTTGTTGTATTTTACAATGTTTTTCCATATATTCACCTAGCAATCAATTACTAGTTCGTTGTTCACTTGTATGGTAGTGTGTTTTCGGTACTCGCTCAGCGAAGCTACCACGAATCTTCGCAGTGGAGCGACGGCGCCTTCGCCGCGCCCGGGTAGGTTCTCTGAGTCAGTGCCGATTTTGCACTTTTGAATATTGCTCTTCGTTAGGAGGAATAGTAAAATATTTCAAAACATCATCGGGAGTATCTCTTGTGGTTGGTGTCAGTGATATGTGGAAAAAAGGTTGGAAACAGAACAGAAAATCCAGTTTCACAGAAGGCAGAAATCTCCAAAAGTGTGCAGAAAACAGCCAATTTTCCAAAAATCAAATAATGTTCAACGTACAGTACTTGAGAATTTTTACAGAATTGACCTTTTTATATGCATTTCTACAAGATAGATGCTTCTTCTGCACACTATCCGAAAGCTAGCAGTGGGCCGGAGCAGAAGTGCAAAGAAAGGAGCCTAATAAGTGCATTGTGTGCGTCTTATACTCTGTTTATCTCGAATTGCACAAAACACGGTCCGCCAATAGTCCTCTAATTGGCCCGCTAGTACCGTAGTGTACGTCCACGACGCGTTCTCGGCAGACCCGGGTGTGCACCCGGTGTGCAGATCAATCGATTCGTCAATGCCGTCACTCGGCCACTCACCCCGCCACCCGGGTCTGCCGAGAACGCGTCGTGGACGTACACTACGATACTAGCGGGCCAATTAGAGGACTATTGGCGGACCGTGTTTTGTGCAATTCAAGATAAACAGAGTTTACCATTCTTTTGCTGAGACAACACTACGAGTACTTGATCAGAAGCTCAAAATATGTGCAACGGGGATGAGCGGATTTTTTTCTGAATTTCGGAAATCGGAACGACCTATCAATTTCGGAACTCGGAAATACGTTCAGCAAAATCTTTATCCCTCCCCTGGTGACTGTGCCTACCAAAAAAACCTGGGCTCATCCTCAATTGAATAATTTTCATGTAGCGCTTCATTCTGCTCTGATCGCTAGCGAGTTCTTGGCTAGGTGCAGTACTTTTCTCTGGTTTTCTCTCTTACCTACGTGACAGAAAATAGGTTTCCGATTTCAAGTGGGGATTAGGAGACGTTTGGCCGGGTAGACACACTTCTCATTTGATCTTTTCAGGCTCTGAAGAAGGAGGTTACTCCGAAACGCTAGACATAAAGAACTGTATCAAACTTGTGTCGAGTTCAACATCATAAAACAATTAGAGTATTATCATGCCGAGGTTTATGGGAAGTCGCACATGGAGAAATTTCATGTAAATACAAATTAACCCGTGCTCTGTGAACAGTGAAGACGGACCTCGAATTCGAATATAACCTCCCGAAACAACCCCCTAGGGATTTGGCGAGGAAAGGTGTAAGACATTCCTACCTTCCGGATATTTCGATTTCTTCCGCATTCAGGTTTTTTTTTAGAAATCGGAAGGCCGAAAACCATCGGAAATCGTCCCTGCGTGAATGTTGTGGAGTGTCAGAAAGTTAACCAGATTGGACTTTTTTCTACAGGAAGAGATAAAAGAATCACTCCTTTTTTTGAAGAGTAACACATTTGGGAACTCAACGGTTTAGATTGAATCTTGCTCCGAATGTTCTATAGATACAATATATTTGTTTTTTTTTCTGTTCAATACAGTTGAATTGTTTTGTTATTCCGTTACGAATACGTGAAAAAATTCAGGAAAAACCGAATTCTCTGCCTTTCTGGACACCTTAAAATTTTTCCCACTCTACACATGGCTTCCTAAAGTCCGCGAAAGAAGCCATGAATTGAAAAAGCGTTATTGTTTCAAATTTGAAGTCAGCAGCAGTTAACTAAATTGCTTCAGATGGTCATCAGGCTCAAACTCGTCATTGGTTTGAAGTTCTCAGAAGTATATAAAGTCGGTTCGCATGAAAATGTCCGCCCCCGCGGTCGGCCTGCGTGTCAAATTGTCGCCGCTAAGGCATTTTCTAAAATTGTGAATCGATTAGCAGGAATGTTAGACGAAAAGTGAACGATATGCCAGTCTGCTGTCTCCCGCCGTGGAGCAGTTTTTCTGGAAGATGCCTTTTGACGACCGCTCGATACTCACGCCGACCGCAAGGGCGGACAGTCTTATTCAGAAAGGCCTTACAAATCTTCAATTTGAGCAAGTCCTGTTTGTCGTACCTGTGTCAAGCGCTCTCTGGGACAGCTGGCTGCTCGTCATCGGCTGGTGTTTCGCCGAGTGGTGTGCGTTTGTAGAACTGATGCATACGCCATTTCCGAACTGCGTAACGTACGCAGGACTTTACGGTGACGACGAAAAAGAACAAGGCCAGCACGATTGCCGTCCCGATGCCTACCCACGGATCGTAGGTGGCGTAGAAGTCGCGCTCGGAACGCGCTGGGTTCACCTGAAAGTGCAGTCAATAAGTATTTCTCCTAGTTTTGATAGTGTAATGTTGATCTTTCTGAGCCCGCTAATAGCGACTCAGGTGTTTGAGCCACCGGTGTCCCACATTTTTTTCCGAAAACTGGGATGCTCCTGGGCGTATTTGAAATACGGTTGCCACACAAACATCACCTAATGGAGAAAAATGAAGACTTGAAAGCACTTGTGGCTAATGTATCTACACATTTTCTTCATTGAAAAAGCCTTATGGTTTGTTCCTACTGGTCAATACCATAGTGCTCCTAAAGGTTCATGTTGTTTTCTAGAGTGAGCGGTTGGACCATATCCTACGAGTCACCAGTGGCCCATGAGACAGATTACCCTAAATTTTTTCTTTGCATCAGTTTTGCTACTCAACAGTGACGACAGGTATTTCAGAGCGTCGTACACAATATAAAAAATAATCATAACAAATACGTGAACATGAGCCACCGGTGGCTCATGGAACGTGCTGCCTGGAATTTTCTTAAATAAAGGTTTCATCAGGCTAAAACGTTTCACAATACTTCGGAGTGTCGGGTACAGGCTGACTGAGGTTCGGCAACTGGTAGCAAACTCATCCGAAAGTGAAACTTATGGCAGTTATCTAGACTTGTCATTAGGTCTTTGGCAACTTATTCAATTTTTGCTGTAGGCGTATATGGCTAACTGTCGTTCTCGGAGCCGAATTACGGTCTGCAGTTGCGGACCGTGAATGCTGCACCACGCGACACGATGATAATCGTGCCGGGGCAAGGCCGTGGCTCAGAGGCAAGCGTTTCGCTTTTCATCCAGTTGTTGAGATGTTCGGTCCCCTCCAGAGCCCTTTTTTATATTCATCAGAGTTATTGTTTTTAAGATTCGAGAACGTCTCTTGTTGATTGTAGCTACCTCATTTCAGACTCTCAGCAAGCATTTTAGGTTGATCTACATAGTATAGCCTCTGAACTGAGTTATAACCGATTTCCTCAGTTGGGCGGAAAGATGAGGGTAACGTACTACCCATCAGGCAATTTTTAAGGTTTTCAGAAAATTTGTTTCCGATTTGGCACTCATTTTTGCTGGGGTTATTTGGGGTCGTGAACACGAATCTGAGGTTTCTTGATATTCTGAGGCTTACTGTAGATTACGGTAGATACAGATAATGCTATTTAACTAGCGTTATCTACTTTAGTAATTCGAAAATCGATAAATAGACTCCAAAGTCGTGTTCAGAACCCCAGAAAACGCTCATAGAGAAGTTTTGAGCCGAATCTGAGACATTAACCAAACTACCGTATTCCCACCGTAACATACAGTGATCTATCGATAATCGACAAACGGATCGGACCTCAGATTCGAGTTGAGGACTTCAAGTAACCTTTACAGGGTTGTTTCGAGGTGAACTTATCATTGCGTTTTAGAAATCATCAAAACTCGCATTTTGTTCCGGAAATTTTCCCCAGTGATAGTCTTTGTGCTGAACTTGTAGAGGTTCCGCGAAAATATTTAACTGGACTTCAAATTCTTTTTTCGGAAAAAAGTTTTTGAGCCGTAATCCGAAACAATTCTCCTGTACATACTGAAAATTGCCTGGTGGATGCCTCAGCGCCTAACTGAGGAAACCAGGTTAACTCGGTTCAGAGAACTTCGCAGCAGCTACAAACAAAAACTCAAAAACTTCATTGGAAGTGCTTCAACTGGTATGAATTTAGTTGGAAACGGCGTTTTCGGCAAGGTGTCGAACCCTAGTGAGAAAAAAAATTGACAATGATGTCCAAATCGCAATTGGCCCATGAACTATCTATGTATGTAGTCACCCCGAAACTCAAAACTCAAAATGTTTTCTTGATACATATGTACGTGAAGCAGAGCTGTTCGAAGATGAGTAAAATATCCGAGTTTCGAATAGGAAGTGAACAAAAGTTCGATCATGTTATCTGAGCCACCAGTGGCCCAAGTAACAGACTTATCTGAATCTTCCCCACCGCATCTTCACAATCCATTTTTTAGAAAATTTCAAAACGTCTTGTACAAGGTGAAGGAAACTTCGAGCATGACGTCCGAGCCGCTTGCCCTGTCCCAAGGATCATATGTGGTCCGGCGTGGGACAAACTGCTCTCGAATTCTCTCTATACCATTCACGCTTGTTGGAAATAGTCCAAGAATTTCTTTAGAATGTGAGATACGGAATAAGACAACTCTTAATATGTGAGCCACCGGTGGCCGACTACGTGTGATAAGCTTCCCAAAATATTACTCTCACACAGTTTTTCCATCAACGAGTTTTCAGAATACTTCATATTCCTTATATAAAAGTTAGCAGTAACGCCGCACAACCCATGGCCCATGATATGCACCGTTCTGAATTTTTCAATAAACAAACTTAATGGTTCAAAAGTGTCCGGGATACTTCAATGTCGGTGCTTCGAAGCCGTCACGAAAATTTTATCATTTTGTTTTAGCCACCGGTGACCCATAGGACAGGATGCTCTGAATATTTACCGGTAGCATTTAAACTATCCGGAAATGGCTAAAAACATTTGGAAGCGTCTTATGAATTAGGGCCGAGACCCTCATGTCCGAGCTGCGCGTGGTCCATGAGATGGACCGATCTGAATTTCCCAATTAGCAAATTTTACGATTCGCAAAAAAAACCCCAGGATACTTCAATGTCGGCACTTCAAAGTAGTCATGAATAATTCTATCATGAATTCTGAGTCACCAGTGGCCCATTGGATAGACTTCTCCAAGTGTTTCTCTACATATCGGAAAGATTTCAGGATACTTCAAAAAATCGGCTACAGTGCAACGAAAATTTCTTTTATAACGCATGAGCCACCCGTGGCGCATTGGGACAGGCTGCTCCGAAATTTTATCCTCAACATCCATGCTCCACTAAAATGACTCAGAACATTAAAAAGCGTCATTTAAAGAATGAAAAAGACCTTATTGATTGAGCCACCGGTCACCGGACAGAATGCTCTGAATCCTTATACTTAAAGCAGTTATGTCCCGATGTGTGTGTGTGTGTGTGTGTGTGTGTGTGTGTGTGTGTGTGTGTGTGTGTGTGTGTGTGTGTGTGTGTGTGTGTGTGTGTGTGTGTGTGTGTATGTGTGTGCATGTGTCCCGGATATCTTAGGAATGGCCGATCAAAACTTGTATGAAACGGTACCAACATTTAAGTGGGTGCGACATTTATCGATTACCAAAAAATTAGCCCAAGTAACCTCTTACTTGCCTCGGGGCAACCGAGTTTGTCCGTGGAGCGCACTTTTGGCCGTGGGTCATGATAACTTCTAAGAGTCGTCTAGCGATGCAAAAAATGCAGGGCGTCATAAAAGGTGTGCAGAACACCAGTGAGGGTGTGCAAGACGTCATAGTAAGTGTGCAGGACCCTAATCGGAGTGAGCAGGACGTCATAGAAAGTGTGCAGGACCCTAATCGGAGTGTGCAGGACGTCATAGAAAGTGCGCAGGTCCTAAGTAGGAATGTGCAGGACCCCAGCGGAAGTGTGCAGGACGTCATAGAAAGTGTGCAGGACCCCAGTGGGAGTGTGCAGGGCGTCATAGAAAGTGTGCAGGACCATAATCGGAGTGTGCAGGACGTCAAAGAAAAAGCGCAGGTCCTAAGTAGGAATGTGCGGGACCCCAGCGGAAGTGTGCAGGACGTCATAGAAAGTGCGCAGGACCTCAGTGGGAGTGTGCAGGGCGTCATAGAAAGTGTGCAGGACCCTAATCGGAGTGTGCAGGACGTCACAGAAAGTGCGCAGGTCCTAAGTAGGAATGTGCAGGACCCCAGCGGAAGTGTGCAGGACGTCATAGAAAGTGTGCAGGACCTCAGTGGGAGTGTGCAGGGCGTCATAGAAAGTGTGCAGGGCCCTAATCGGAGTGTGCAGGACGTACTAGAAAGTGCGCAGGTTCTAAGTAGGAATGTGCAGGACCTCAGCGGAAGTGCGCAGGTCCTAAGTAGGAATGTGCAGGACGTCATAGAAAGTGTGCAGGACCTCAGAGGGAGTGTGCAGGGCGTCATAGAAAGTGTGCAGGACCCTAATCGGAGTGTGCAGGACGTCATAGAAAGTGCGCAGGTCCTATGTAGAAATGTGCAGGACCCCAGTGGGAGTGTGCAGGGCGTCATAGAAAGTGTGCAGGACCTCAGTGGGAGTGTGCAGGGCGTCACAGAAAGTGTGCAGGACCCTAATCGGAGTGTGCAGGACGTCATAGAAAGTGCGCAGGTCCTAAGTAGGAATGTGCAGGACCCAAGCGGAAGTGTGCAGAACGTCATAGAAAGCGTGCAGGACCTCAGTGGGAGTGTGCAGGGCGTCATAGAAAGTGTGCAGAACCCTAACCGGAGTGTGCAGGACGTCATAGAAAGTGCTCAGGTCCTACGTAGGATTGTGCAGCACCCCAGTTGGAGTGTGCAGGGCGTCATAGAAAGTGTGCAGGACCTCAGTGGGAGTGTGCAGGACGTCATAGAAAGTGCGCAGGTCCTAAGTAGGACTGTGCAGGACCCCAGTGGGAGTGTGCAGGACCTCAGTTTGAGTGTGCAGGACGTCAAAGAAAGTGTGCAGGACCTCAGTGGGAGTGTGCAGGGCGTCATAGAAAGTGTGCAGGACCCTAATCGGAGTGTGCAGGACCCTAATCGGAGTGTGCAGGACGTTATAGAAAGTGCGCAGGTCCTAAGTAGGAATGTGCAGGACCTCAGTGGGAGTGTGCAGGGCGTCATAGAAAGTCTGCAGGACCCTAATCGGAGTGTGCAGGACGTCATAGAAAGTGCGCAGGTCCTAAGTAGGAATGTGCAGGACCCCAACGGGAGTGTGCAGCACGTCATAGAAGGTGTGCAGGACCCAATTGGTAGCGTGCAGGACGTCATAGAAAATGTGAAGAACCCAACGGGAGTGTGCAAGACGTCATAGAGAGTACGCAGGTCCCCAGTTGGAGTGTGCAGGGTGTCATAGAAAATGCACAGGTCCCGAGTGGGAGTGTGCAGGACCCAAGCGGAAGTGTGCAGGACGTCATAGAAAGCGGGCAGGACGTCAGGGGGAGTGTGCAGGGCGTCATAGAAAGTGTGCAGAACCCTAACCGGAGTGTGCAGGACGTCATAGAAAGTGCTCAGGTCCTACGTAGGAATGTGCAGCACCCCAGTTGGAGTGTGCAGGGCGGCATAGAAAGTGTGCAGGACCTCAGTGGGAGTGTGCAGGACGTCATAGAAAGTGCGCAGGTCCTAAGTAGGACTGTGCAGGACCCCAGTGGGAGTGTGCAGGACCTCAGTTTGAGTGTGCAGGACGTCATAGAAAGTGTGCAGGACCTCAGTGGGAGTGTGCAGGGCGTCATAGAAAGTGTGCAGGACCCTGATCGGAGTGTGCAGGACGTTATAGAAAGTGCGCAGGTCCTAAGTAGGAATGTGCAGGACCTCAGTGGGAGTGTGCAGGGCGTCATAGAAAGTCTGCAGGACCCTAATCGGAGTGTGCAGGACGTCATAGAAAGTGCGCAGGTCCTAAGTAGGAATAAGCAGGACCCAAGCGGAAGTGTGCAGAACGTCATAGAAAGCGTGCAGGACCTCAGTGGGAGTGTGCAGGGCGTCATAGAAAGTGTGCAGAACCCTAACCGGAGTGTGCAGGACGTCATAGAAAGTGCTCAGGTCCTACGTAGGAATGTGCAGCACCCCAGTTGGAGTGTGCAGGGCGTCATAGAAAGTGTGCAGGACCTCAGTGGGAGTGTGCAGGACGTCATAGAAAGTGCGCAGGTCCTAAGTAGGACTGTGCAGGACCCCAGTGGGAGTGTGCAGGACCTCAGTTTGAGTGTGCAGGACGTCATAGAAAGTGTGCAGGACCTCAGTGGGAGTGTGCAGGGCCTCATATAATGTGTGCAGGACCCTAATCGGAGTGTGCAGGACCCTAATCGGAGTGTGCAGGACGTTATAGAAAGTGCGCAGGTCCTAAGTAGGAATGTGCAGGACCTCAGTGGGAGTGTGCAGGGCGTCATAGAAAGTCTGCAGGACCCTAATCGGAGTGTGCAGGACGTCATAGAAAGTGCGCAGGTCCTAAGTAGGAATGTGCAGGACCCCAACGGGAGTGTGCAGCACGTCATAGAAGGTGTGCAGGACCCAATTGGTAGCGTGCAGGACGTCATAGAAAATGTGAAGAACCCAACGGGAGTGTGCAAGACGTCATAGAGAGTGTGCAGGACCCTAATCGGAGTGTGCAGGACGTCATAGAAAGTGCGCAGGTCCTAAGTAGGAATGTGCAGGACCCAAGCGGAAGTGTGCAGGACGTCATAGAAAGCGTGCAGGACCTCAGTGGGAGTGTGCAGGGCGTCATAGAAAGTGTGCAGAACCCTAACCGGAGTGTGCAGGACGTCATAGAAAGTGCTCAGGTCCTACGTAGGAATGTGCAGCACCCCAGTTGGAGTGTGCAGGGCGTCATAGAAAGTGTGCAGGACCTCAGTGGGAGTGTGCAGGACGTCATAGAAAGTGCGCAGGTCCTAAGTAGGACTGTGCAGGACCCCAGTGGGAGTGTGCAGGACCTCAGTTTGAGTGTGCAGGACGTCATAGAAAGTGTGCAGGACCTCAGTGGGAGTGTGCAGGGCGTCATAGAAAGTGTGCAGGACCCTAATCGGAGTGTGCAGGACGTTATAGAAAGTGCGCAGGTCCTAAGTAGGAATGTGCAGGACCTCAGTGGGAGTGTGCAGGGCGTCATAGAAAGTCTGCAGGACCCTAATCGGAGTGTGCAGGACGTCATAGAAAGTGCGCAGGTCCTAAGTAGGAATAAGCAGGACCCAAGCGGAAGTGTGCAGAACGTCATAGAAAGCGTGCAGGACCTCAGTGGGAGTGTGCAGGGCGTCATAGAAAGTGTGCAGAACCCTAACCGGAGTGTGC
Organism: Aplectana chamaeleonis; assembly: GCA_029168955.1. NCBI lineage: Eukaryota > Metazoa > Nematoda > Chromadorea > Rhabditida > Cosmocercidae > Aplectana > Aplectana chamaeleonis. The sequence continues at coordinate 1,304,168 of JAPDOI010000184.1, read as the reverse complement.
AGGACGTCATAGAAAGTGCTCAGGTCCTACGTAGGAATGTGCAGCACCCCAGTTGGAGTGTGCAGGGCGTCATAGAAAGTGTGCAGGACCTCAGTGGGAGTGTGCAGGACGTCATAGAAAGTGCGCAGGTCCTAAGTAGGACTGTGCAGGACCCCAGTGGGAGTGTGCAGGACCTCAGTTTGAGTGTGCAGGACGTCAAAGAAAGTGTGCAGGACCTCAGTGGGAGTGTGCAGGGCGTCATAGAAAGTGTGCAGGACCCTAATCGGAGTGTGCAGGACCCTAATCGGAGTGTGCAGGACGTTATAGAAAGTGCGCAGGTCCTAAGTAGGAATGTGCAGGACACTCAGTGGGAGTGTGCAGGGCGTCATAGAAAGTCTGCAGGACCCTAATTGGAGTGTGCAGGACGTCATAGAAAGTGCGCAGGTCCTAAGTAGGAATGTGCAGGACCCCAACGGGAGTGTGCAGCACGTCATAGAAGGTGTGCAGGACCCAATTGGTAGCGTGCAGGACGTCATAGAAAATGTGAAGAACCCAACGGGAGTGTGCAAGACGTCATAGAGAGTACGCAGGTCCCCAGTTGGAGTGTGCAGGGTGTCATAGAAAATGCACAGGTCCCGAGTGGGAGTGTGCAGGACCCAAGCGGAAGTGTGCAGGACGTCATAGAAAGCGTGCAGGACCTCAGTGGGAGTGTGCAGGGCGTCATAGAAAGTGTGCAGAACCCTAACCGGAGTGTGCAGGACGTCATAGAAAGTGCTCAGGTCCTACGTAGGAATGTGCAGCACCCCAGTTGGAGTGTGCAGGGCGTCATAGAAAGTGTGCAGGACCTCAGTGGGAGTGTGCAGGACGTCATAGAAAGTGCGCAGGTCCTAAGTAGGACTGTGCAGGACCCCAGTGGGAGTGTGCAGGACCTCAGTTTGAGTGTGCAGGACGTCATAGAAAGTGTGCAGGACCTCAGTGGGAGTGTGCAGGGTGTCATATAAAGTGTGCAGGACCCTAATCGGAGTGTGCAGGACCCTAATCGGAGTGTGCAGGACGTTATAGAAAGTGCGCAGGTCCTAAGTAGGAATGTGCAGGACCTCAGTGGGAGTGTGCAGGGCGTCATAGAAAGTCTGCAGGACCCTAATCGGAGTGTGCAGGACGTCATAGAAAGTGCGCAGGTCCTAAGTAGGAATGTGCAGGACCCCAACGGGAGTGTGCAGCACGTCATAGATGGTGTGCAGGACCCAATTGGTAGCGTGCAGGACGTCATAGAAAATGTGAAGAACCCAACGGGAGTGTGCAAGACGTCATAGAGAGTGTGCAGGACCCTAATCGGAGTGTGCAGGACGTCATAGAAAGTGCGCAGGTCCTAAGTAGGAATGTGCAGTACCCAAGCGGAAGTGTGCAGGACGTCATAGAAAGCGTGCAGGACCCAAGTGGGAGTGTGCAGGGCGTCATAGAAAGTGTGCAGAACCCTAACCGGAGTGTGCAGGACGTCATAGAAAGTGCTCAGGTCCTACGTAGGAATGTGCAGCACCCCAGTTGGAGTGTGCAGGGCGTCATAGAAAGTGTGCAGGACCTCAGTGGGAGTGTGCAGGACGTCATAGAAAGTGCGCAGGTCCTAAGTAGGACTGTGCAGGACCCCAGTGGGAGTGTGCAGGACCTCAGTTTGAGTGTGCAGGACGTCATAGAAAGTGTGCAGGACCTCAGTGGGAGTGTGCAGGGCGTCATAGGAAGTGTGCAGGACCCTAATCGGAGTGTGCAGGACGTTATAGAAAGTGCGCAGGTCCTAAGTAGGAATGTGCAGGACCTCAGTGGGAGTGTGCAGGGCGTCATAGAAAGTCTGCAGGACCCTAATCGGAGTGTGCAGGACGTCATAGAAAGTGCGCAGGTCCTAAGTAGGAATGTGCAGGACCCCAACGGGAGTGTGCAGCACGTCATAGAAGGTGTGCAGGACCCAATCGGTAGCGTGCAGGACGTCATAGAAAATGTGAAGAACCCAACGGGAGTGTGCAAGACGTCATAGAGAGTGCGCAGGTCCCAAGTTGGAGTGTGCAGGGTGTCATAGAAAATGCACAGGTCCCGAGTGGGAGTGTGCAGGTCATCGAAAGTTAGCAGGACCGCAGTGGGAGTGTGCAGGACGTCACCAAGAGTGTAGAGTTTGAAAAAAGGTTTTTCAATTTTTTAATGCTAACTCTTAACCTTTTGTGCAGAAGAAATAGATAGAAAAACATGTATCTTGAGAGGCGTGCGACGCGTTTTGAGATTGACGCAGAAGTCCTGCGACAGTTTTTTGCCAGTTTTAGGATACAAGCAGCAGCTCCACTTCCGCACCTTCTCTGTTTGCCACTCATTGCAAACGCTCAGTCATTTCGAATCCCTAACTTCCAAAAACCAGTTTTATATATGTTGCAAGTCTGAGCTTATCAAAATCTGCACCACAAAAACATAAACAACCACCTACTAATTTCATTCATTGAGAACGAGGGCATGATGTTGGTCAACTAGGGAAACATCATATAAAATGAGAATGCGTTTTTCCTTATCTTGATAGAGACGGTAAAGCGAGAATAATCGCTTGTGAACTTTACAAATTGGAAGAAAAGGCAGTGGGTAGCGACGTAAGGGAAGGAAGTACAGAAGGGGTTGTGAATTTTGTGCCGATAGCAACCGACGATTTACCGCTGGCTTCTTATGTTTTGCTTTATGATCCCACATTTTGATACCCCCACGGCCTGCTGTAAATGTACGGCACCCTGCTCTGCTCAGGAGAGTCCATACGTACAGCAAGTTTCGGGTAGACGGAAGTCAGTCACCACCGCTCTAACAAACTAATCCGTCTCAGGTAGTTGGCTCACGCAAAAGTTTCTGTGAGCGAAAACTTCGCTAGGTCTCGCTAGTATTTCCTAATAGCATTTAGGCTATCCGGAGGTAGCTAAAAATATTTCGAAGTGTCTTATGGAGTAGGGAGGAGAACTTCATGTCGGATCCACCGGTGGGCCATGGGAAAGGCTGCTTCGAAATTTCCCCAATTACAGTTTTATTATTCAAAAAATTTTGGAATACTTCCAGAGGGTGAGAAAAACTTTCATCACTGTATTCGAGCCAGCGGTGGCTCATGAGAACGGACCGCGTTGAGCTTTCTTACATAAAATTCAAGGTACCCAGGATAGATTTTTTCTGTAAAAAAGTTATCAGTCGGTCCTTAGAAGTGTAAGACAAGTATAAATCTCCATATTTGACTGGGATTACCTCCATGAAATCTCTCTTCTCGGCGCATAGTGGATGACATGGTCTGGGCATCACAGTGCTATCAGACTGATAACGAGGCGTTGGCCAGCTGGATGCAGCCGCAGCAGCAGCAGCAGCAGCAGCTCGCTAGAAGAGGTGGGCTGCCGCCGAGCAAGGCACACACCCACAGACAGTCGCCGTCAGACACCTCCACCAGAGTGTCAACGTGGATCGTCGAACATGGGTCAGGCCAGCTCACAACTGCCGGAACATCAACTCGAACAGCTCAGTATCGAGAGCGGACGTGAGTTCGACTGCAATTATTCGATTTGACTCTGATTATTCGATTATTAATTCGTTCATTCGTGATACGCGAAAAGTAGGTGTGATGATAAGACATAATGCGATCTTAGAAATCAATTGACAAGGAGAATTAGCTTATTGGCTCGTTTGAGACTCAGACGGTTGAAAGCAATAGTTACGATAAAATTAAATTTGCTTAAAAAAGATCGGGTTCCGCTCCCCATGAAGACAAATATTTAAAAAAAATGCCTGGAAACGCTTGGAGTGGACAGCCTTCCTCTGCTATCTCGGGCTCAGAGGTTGCAGTGCACCCCCGAAACTTTTGTTTCCGGTAAAAACCTGAAGTCATGGACACTAAAGTCGGTTCGAATCGGACGGCGTGCGTGTCAAGCGGTCGCAAAAGTGTTTTTTTTCAAACCTATGATTCGGTTAGCAGAAATATTAGACGAATAGGTCCAGTCAGCTGTCTGCAGCCGTAAAAAAGCCGTTTGGAGAATGCCCCCGCGACAGACGCTTGATGCGCATGCCGACCGCGTGGCTGGACAGACTTTGCTTCTACAAAATTTTTTCTATTCTGAAGCTGTGCAAGAGCGGCGAGAAGCTCAGGAACAGGGTTGAGCAGGCCGTTGTGGCGATTTTTGTCGCGGCTATGACCCCGCACGCGACTGACTATTCCTACCTCATTTTACCTTACCATGTGGTTTGAAAAAACCCTATTTTTTTTCAAAAATTTTACGACCCCTCCCCGAATTTCATTTTTTTCCATAATTTCCAAAAATTTTACGATCCCCCATTGTGACCAGTCACAACACTGCTCAACCCTGTTCAGGAATTTCTGATAAAGTTACATGCGAGTTAACGACTCTAAACATGTTACCTGCGACTTATTTTCGCAACCTCAAGTTACATGTGACATTCAAAAAAGTAAGTATATTACACGGTGCGAATTGACTCACACGTGACATAAAATACTGACGGGTAACTTAAATGTGTCATTTTATGGCGCATGTAACTTATTTCGGGGCAGGCTGTTTCTTAGGGAGGTATACGACGCACTCTCAAGGCAGGACTAAGATGCCGACAGCGTCTTCGGTTCAACTACCCGAGTTTGAAGTAGTTCGGCCCGCACGCCGGCTGGAGACGCCGCTGGCGCCCTCCCCCCCCCCCCCGGGATATTCGGCGAGCACGCCGTGTGTCGGTTGCTGAACGCGTCGCGTGTCGGTGCCGGCCGCGTAGCGTGTGGGTGTCAAGTAACATGTAACAACGTGGCAACTTACTCGCAATGTTGTAATATTAGAGCAAGTTACATGCTACTTTAATCAAAAAACTTTCCAAGTTACACGTAACATCGCTTCAAGTTGCTTGTGAATTTAAAGTAAGTTGGGTGAAGCCATCATGCAACTTGCGTTAAACTCTCAGGTAACGTGTTCAGAAACTCCAGTGAAGTAGCGTTCTCGCACGAGCACGCCAAACCCTATAGCATTTCATGTCAAAACTGAATGATTAGGATGAAATTAAAGTTGGACTAACTAGGGATCACCTTGAACTCAAACTGAAGTTTTGCGAAGCGATCTTTTGAGGGTTGAGAGGGGTGAGGGAGGCTAAAAGAAACAATTTTAAGATTGAGAAATCCCACTCAATCCAGGTGGGTAGATCAAAAACCTCCGAAAAAGAGAACAAACAGGAACGCTGGATTGGGTGATTCTTACATATAGAACAAATGTGACCAATGCAGTGGCCTTGAAATCATCTAGAAAGATTCTCCGGGAAGGTAGCTTTATATGAAGCCGTTTACACAAAAATCGAGACGGTTCGGAACATAAGTTCTGTTTCTGTAGTTTTTTAGTTGTGGATCGATCGAGGGTGCAAAAAATTTGGTTCTCTCGTTTAGAATTTTAGAAAAAGCTCCCGTATAAAAGTTTATGAACTTCTGAAATTTAGCAACTTCCGAAGACTTTTTCGTGTTGATCGTAAACGGAAACGAGTTTTAGTGATATCGAAATGCCATTGTAGGGTATCATCTGGGGGAGGGGGAGATCGATTGGTGATATTATATTTGAGAAATTCCTACTCGGTCAAGTTCATACTTTCTATTTTTCTGAGGCATAATTCCTGAAGACCATGACTGTGCTCAAAAGAAGCACCGCAGTCCTTTTGATCCAATAAAATTAAAAAATCTCGAAAGATTCGACTCGTGATATCAAGAAAACTTGTTTCCGTCAACGACGTACCCGAAAAGTTGCTCAGCGTCGGAGGCTCATGATTTTCATACGAGTTTATTCGGAGACTCCAGGAGTAAAGGCCATAAATGTTTTGGCACCCTACATCAATTCAAGACCGAAAAAAAAACAGCGAAAAGAGGTTTTCTGTTCCAAACCGTCTCAAGCAACCGTTCTCAGGCAAAGGATCTCATACACATTATAGCATTTTATTCTACAAAAATGAATTTATATGCAAATTGTCTAGAAAATTTGCGCTTTTCTTGATCAAGAAATGTTGTGGTGCCAGTTTAAAGCGCTAAAACCTGCTCGAATGACTGTCCGCTCACACGGTCGGAGTGCGTGTCGAGCGGCAGTCGCGAAGCCATTTTGCGAACGCGTCTCCAGAATTGGCTTACTGTGCTTCTCTGGGCAAAATTCCGGTCCGCAATCGCGTCTGGACACGCTTTGCGGCCGCGTGCATTCGAGTCGGAAGAGTTTCCAGCGCCGCAGCCGCCGATCTGTTTACTCTAGGTGGGTTTTAGAAACTGGAAAGTAAACAAAATCGGAGAAAACTGTATAAAAAAGCCATAACGAGTCGGCTTTGGCGCTGGAAACTCGACTGACTCCAGCGCGTCCGGCCGCAAAGCGTGTCGAGACGCAATTGCGGACCGAAAATTGGCCCAGATAAGCACTGAAGATATTATTAACTGTTCCACTAATATTCCTGCTGATCGACTTACAGGCCCAAAAAGAGTTTCCGCGGCCACACGCCGACCGCGTGGGCGGACAGTCTTTTTCGGATAGAATTAACCAAGGTGCCGCTAGCACCGCTACGCGTTCAATAAATCTTACGTAACCGATTCCAGCATGTCCTCAAATTTCGAGGGTTCAACTTTCAAACAGCGATTTTCTAGATTCAAAAATTTATTCCAAACTTGAAGTCTCATTTTCCGGAACCATTTTCTGATTTCGCTTATCTCGGATTCCTGAGTTCCTGATGAGAGCCTCACGATCAGGGATCAGCGAGGATCCGATTTCGCAATTTCCGATTGTTTTGGATCTTTCAATTTTCGAAAGCTTTGGTCTTTCTTAGTGTCTGGAAAAAACGTCTAGAAATGCGAAAGAAATTGGGAAATAATTTTACGATGGGGAGTTTTCGAATTTTTGATTATCCAATTTTGTACGATTTTTCGCTTTCCCATTTCACAAATGTCGAGAATGTTCTCGCTCATCCCTGGTTCAGCGTACCTACCAGAAATCCGCAAGCACAGATCTAAGTACATCTGAGATGGCGGCGCTAAACGGGTGCGGTGAAAACTGATCTTTCAGAATGAAAATTTTATTCCAAATTGATACCCGGCTTGTGAAATAATATTACCATTCTGCTCGTCCTAGAATGCAATGTCCCTGATGAGAGCATCACGATCAGAGATCAGCGGAATTCCGATTTCCAGATTTCTGAGGTGGGTTTTTTTTTGCTTTCTGACTCCCGGTTTCAGGGAATCGCCTTGGAATGCTCAAAAGAATCGGAACCCTCTTCCAGGGTTAAGCAGGTCGCTGTGATTGCTCCTTGGAAGATGCGCCCTCCTACTTCCCGCATCTCTGAGAGTTTTGGCCGAAGAATAGCCGCGGAATAGCCGCAAAATAGTCCACCAGGCTCTGCAGCTGCTCCTGGAGAGCTATTTCTGGGGTATTTCCGGCTTTTACCAGAGGGACGAGTAGCCGAGAAATAGCCGAGGTATAAACGAGAAATGACGAGAATTGACCAAAAGTAACGAACCGCAACCGTCGCTGGTTCGCCGAGCCATCATCCGGGGCCACCAGCGGTTAGGCGGGGCCTGCAGAGGCTGAACGAGGTCCAATTACCTCAAACTTAGGTAATTGAACAGACGGAGGGGTTGACATCTGAATCATGCCTTTGGAATGCGCCGTATACTTATCTGGAGAGCATTATTTCTCGGCTACTTCGCGGCTAACTCGCGGCGAACATTATTTAGCGGCTCTTTCGCGGCTATTACGCGGCGAGCTGGCATTTCGCGACTATTTCTCGGTCAAAACTCACAGAGTTGTTAAATCGTGCGGCCCCCCTCTCCGGCTGAGGAATCTACCCGGTCCCCAGGTATGTCGTCAGTGTGATCTTCACGTCTCTAAAGGCAAAACTCGATGATTTTGTGTTCAAAGTTGCTATTTTTTTCATTGTTAAATTCAATTGTGACTGTGTCCGTAAATATATTATTTTATTCTATTCATAATTACAAGTTCTTGTGCCGCTGAAAACCAACTAATTTGCACGGTGCCGGCGAGAGCTGCGGCCCCCCTCCCTTCCCTAGCCGAAGGCTGCGGCCCCCCATGCTGATCGTCGCGGCGTGAGCCTATGGCATAGTGCATACTTACCCCATACGAGCGAAGCGACGTAGTGGTTTTCATCTATATCGACCGCAAATCGATATTGCTGATATGCACTGCCGCTGTCGCTCGTCGCGGGAAGTATGATCCGGCCTAACCCTGCTATCTACAAGAAAACAATTTTCCGATTGTTTCTAGCTTTCCGGTTTCCGAAATTAGCGCGAATTCTCGTTGAGCCCAGATGATGAGGCAGATATTGTGCTTCTCTGAGCCAAACTCCGGTCCGCAATTGCGTCTCGACACGCTTTGCGGCCCCACGCTCCCGAGTCGGAAAAGCTTCTAGCGCTACAGCCGCCGATCTGTTGATTTTGGAAACTGTAAACGAAAAGAAATTGGAGAAAATATGTATAAAAAAGCCTAATCGAGTCGGCTCTGGCGCTGAAAACTCTTCCGACTCGGGAGCGTGCGGCCGCAAAGCGTGTCGAGACGCAATTGCGCACCGGAATCTGGCCCAGAGAAGCACAGAAAGTGACTTCCGTCTTGGGTAGAAAAAATTCATATCTAATGAAATGTTTCGAAAAAAAAAACATTCAAACAATTACAGACCCAATAGAAGTGATCTTTCGGGAAATACAAACTCTTTTTTTACCCTTGGTCCACATAAAGATCAATATTTATGCGCGGTGTTTGCCTTCAATGAGTACTTTTTGCCATAATGCGCGTGAGAATGGAAGACATTGTTTGTTCAGGTTGCAGAATGACGATTTTGGTTTTTGGTTTTCACCCCTGAAATATGTAGGACGTGCTCAACACTAGGAATGGTTCGTAGGACATTCACTGAAGAAAGTGTTATTTCCGGTCTTTGAAAGTCTTGTGATGAATTTCAGCTGACAGCTTTCCCCTTGTGTGGTCGCATTGGAGGCAATAAAAGCTTATCTCCATTGACGTGCGAGCAGCGTTCTTACGCAGAAAGTGATTGCATAGTACAAATAACTAGGTTTTCGAAAAATGTGGGGAAACGCACAGGTGACAAAAAGTTGTGGATGCTTGCGTAATTTGTAATGCACTTACAAGGGAAGTGTATAGGGCGGTAAACGCATCTGCGAAAACGAATTATATTGTTAGTATCTCTTTGGCATCCATGGTGAAAGGGCGTAGCATCCAACCCCGAGCTGCTGCTCTCAAGAAGCTGTAAGCTCAAGACAGTCGTTTTTTGTACGTTTTGTACCTTCCAATATGCTCAGCAATTTTTCCGAAATCTGGAATAGGACCTCATATTCGTGCTCAGTGCTCAACACAGCCCCTATGAGCAAAGTTTGGGTGAAAGCACATTTTCCGAACTTTTTGCAGACTGATAGCGTTTTGGACTTGTACGGATTCCCGGTTGGGCGCTTACTTGTATCAAATAGGGCTCAGGCGACTCTTGGCCCCGAGCCGCACCGAACAGTAATCGGAGCCGTCTGACTGTTCGGCTCGTTCTCCCAATCTCCGAGCTTCCGCTGTTGCTGTTCGGGCCAACCGGAGCAGCCCAGACAGCAACAGCAGTGGCCCTGAAAGCAACAGCAGTGGCCCGGACAGCAACAGAAGCCGACTCGCAGATTGGGAACACGAGCCGAACTTTCAGGCGGCTCGGGGCCAATAAGGCTCGGGGCCTAAGGGTTTCTGAAAGCGCTTCAGAAAAATGTTCGAGAAATGACCTAAAGTTCTACTAGGAGGATTCTTTGGTGTGCGAGTCACGAAGCTGATGTTTATTTGTCGATTTTCCAAAGTTTTCGATACAAAGCATAGTTCGCGCTGGGAACCACTTTCCATTTTCAGGTTCAACTTTATGAATGAGATCAATAGATACATCAGTACACTTCGGCGCTCCGAAAACGTAGGGTCATGAGGTTGGAAGGGGTTAAAGATGGGGATGGAGGCTCTCTACACACCGAGAGAGGAGTTGCCCCTTTTTTGCAGTTCGAAACGCCACGCCACTCAATGCAAGCGAAGTGGTCCCGAGTGGAATTAGAGCCGCACATCACGAGACAACTCCTCTTTTAGTGCGTAGAGAGCCCCTATCTCTTAAAGATGAGGATCCGCCACCAGTTCTCACTAGTCATCCACTGTGCTTATCTCGGCCGAATTCCGGTCCGCAATTGCGTCTCGACACGCTTTGCGACCGCACGCACTCGCGTCAGTCGAGTTTCCAGCGCCAAAGCCGACTCGATATGGCTTCTATACAATTTCTCCACTTTGTTTACTTTTCACTTTCTAAAACCCCCTAGAGTCAACAGATCGGCGGCTGCGGCGCTGGAAACTCTTCGGACTCGAATGCGCGCGGCCGCAAAGCGTGTCGAGATACACTTGCGGACCGGAATTCGGCCCAGAGAAGCACAGTACCTTCTTTCAAAGAATGCTGATGCGACCGTCAAACAACATGAAAAATGAAAATGACAGTTATGAGGTCTTCAAATGCAGGAAAACTGCAAAAACTATTCTTTTTGAAAAGTTGAGTTCAATTTCACAGTAGATTCAGACTGACTTTTCTTGACAAATGAAGGTTTTTCAAGGGCTCTTTCGACATTTTCGTTTACTAAAGAGGCCAAGCAACACAAAGACATGTGAAAATAGTATACGGTTTTCTGTGCGTATGATGACTTTAATTTGTTTAAAATCGGGGGGTGATTTTGAGAACAAAACGCGACTTTTGAAATTCCGGGAATGCTACGATAAATTTTGTTTAAAATAATTCGCTAGGCAACAACTCAAAATGAATCTGAAAAAAAAACTCGAATCTGATGTCCGTTTATCGATTTTTGACGTCTCACGGCTGATTATGGTTCGTATATGGTAGTTTGGTCCGTCTCATATTTGGCTAAAAATTTATAAGCGGGGATTATTCGAAGTGCTGAATACGGATTTGATGTCGATCTCCCGACTTTGAAATTACTGAGGTAGGTTTTTCCCCCCACCCCTCCACCCAAATGGCATGGTGGCAACCTTAACCTTCAGTAAACCTCAGAATTTCGATAAACAGGCATCACAATCGTGTTCAGCGCCCCATTTATTCCCTACATAGGAGATGTCAGCCTAATCCGAAAAAAAATTAGTAAAACCCCCCAAAAAACTCCTACCTTAACCTTCTTGCAAAGATTCCAAAACGCTTATAACTTCTTGGAACCAGCAGCTCGGGGCGGGATACTGTGCTTATCTGGGTCAAATTCCGGTCCGCAATTGCGTCTCGTCACGCTTTGCGGCCGCACGCGCTCGAGTCAATCGAGTTTCCAGCTCCAAACACGATATGGCTTTTTTATACAGTTTTCTTCAATTTTGTTTGGTTTACAGTTTTTAAAACCCACCTGGAGTAAACAGATCGGCAGCAGCGCGCTGGAAACTCTTCCGACTCGAAAGCGAGCGGCCGCAAAGCGTGTCGAGACGCAATTACAGACCGGAATTTGACCCAGATAAGCACAGTACAAAGCAGTTTTACTATGGATGCCCAGGAGATATGTAACTACAATACAATTCGTTTTCACAGATGCGTTTGCCGCTCAACACACTTCCCTTGTTAGACAAAGTCAGTGTTTTTTGCAGACGATCAACATTTTCAGAAAGAAAAAGTATTTGATTTTATACATGTGAAAAGTAAGAATTTAAATGTTTTTTCTATCTGAGTAGGTATGTTATCCGAAATAATTGAGGCTTTTGGAAAAGATCGACGGGAATTTTTATTGGAGAATGGGCACTACCCTAGACAGGAGGGAGACGCTCAGGATTCAAGACAAGTTTTGTTATTTCTATGAAGAAGTTTTGGGTACCTGCTCCTGAAGATTCCCCTAGACAGAGTCTCTAGGCGGGTTTCCTCAGTTAGGCGCTAAGGTAAGGCTAAACCCACCAGACAATTTTCACGGTGATTAGATAAATTGTTCGGCTCGAAACGTTTTTCTGGGCGATTTTCCAGAACCGTGAAGCCGACTTTGAGGTTCAATAGTGGATTTTCAGGAAAGTTTGAGAATCTCGGCCTGAAGTCTGCCCCAGGCAAAACATTTTTGGGGCAAAATGTGACTTTTGATGAGTTCCAAAACGCTATGGTATATTCCTTCGAAACTTCACAGATAAGGAATGTAGCGAAATAGGCCGGATAACAGAGAACGGAAACCGATAAAACAAGGAAATTTAGAGAATCTCGCGATTCTTCATCTGCTTGTTTCTTTTTAAGTATATTACCGGATTCCCCCTTTTCCCAAAAAAAAAATGCTGAAAAATAACAAACGGAAAGCAGATACATGTGCAGGAGCGCCGGAGGATGGAAGCCGGAGACAAATTCTTCCGCTTCTTCCTGCTGTGAAATCACACTTGCTAGATCACTCCACAACGTTGAGGTATAATGACAAGCTAATAACTTGAATCATGAACCCTCAAAGTGAATTCAGATTCAAAATTGAAAATAAGTTTACAGGTAAATCGATTGATTGAAATGTCGAATGATTCTAATCCCGAACGAATTCAATATTCGAGAATTAGAATATTACAAGAAGAAGAAAAAACAAAATTACAAGGGGAAAAAATTCAAAAAAAAAACAAATAAATTATGAAAAAATAAAAAATAATAATAGAATTAATTAAATAATAAATTAATAAAAAAATCTTCAATTCAAAAATCAGTCGATCAGTCAAAATAGCCGGACGGCTCAAATTTCTACTTATAAGAGAAGGTAATTCGGAGAAAGTGGCCATCCCTTACGAAATGCAACTACTGTGGTTCTCTGGGCTTGAATCCGGTCCGCAATTGCGTCTCGACACGCTTTGCGGCCGCACGCGCTCGAGTCAGTCGAGTTTCCAGCTCCAAGACCAACTCGATACGGTTTTTTATACAGTTTCCTCCAATTTCGTTTAGTTTTCAGTCTCTAAAACCCACCTAGAGTCAACAGATCGCCGGCTGCTGCGCTGGAAACTCTTCCGACTCAGAAGCGCGCGGCCGCAAAGCGTGTGGAGACGCGATTGCGGACCAGAATTTGGCCCAGAGAAGCACAGTGTTTATGATAAACTCTTCACGAAAAAATCGATTTTGGCCTTTCTAGCTGCGCTCCCAGTTCTTTGAAAGAAGTTATAGGCGATAGGTTGCGGTGGGTTACCATAGTTAAATTCGCTCCGAATGAGACTGGCCGCACACGCGGTCGGCGTGCGTGTCGTGCGGCCCATGCTAGACTTTTTTCTCGGGCGACACTTATAACGGCTCCAAGCAACTGACCGAGATACGATCCTATATTTGTTTGGTCCTCCTGCTAATAGATTTTCGCTACACAGGTTCAAAAATGCCTTAGCCGCGGCCGCTCGACACGCACGCCGCCCGCATAGACTGACAGTCTCATTCGAACAGACTATAACTGTCATTTGAGGCATTGTTCACGACGAAAAAGTTTGGCGGTGCGACAGAAGACGGCCAGGGAGTGGGGGAAATCTTGTTATCCAGCCAGCCCATTGCGTCGCCGCGCCCATGTCGTGTAACAGTTGTACTGCGTTTCTCCAACCACGGGTACAGAGGCCAGATTTCGAATACTTTTTGTCGCAAAAGATTCTAACATCCAAGCATGGACATTGAACCAACTTATTCTTTGAGAGTTTTTGATACAGGAAACAGAAAACAAGGAAGTCCCTCATCTGATAATTTTGAAGCTCAAAACATTTGCGAAGTTTGATTTGACGTTTTGTCCGAAGTGCACAAAACACGCCAGCAGACATACATAAATAAACATTTAATCGATTTTTTGAACAGTTCTTCCTCCGATATTTTGAGAGTTTCATGGAGCTTTCCCTTATTAACCACTACTTCGTTAACCTGTCTACTCAAAAACATTGGAAAATAGAATAAGGTTTTTTATCGTGAACTTTACCTTTAAGTTTTCCGCAATCTACCTTAACATTTCTTGAAACTGCAAAAAAACCTCCTATTAGTGTTCAGCGCCCTAAGGATACCATTTTGTACGATGATGAGCGGTAGGTTTTTCGGAACTCTATACTTAGTAGGGAACCCCGCATGGCCAACCCCACTATTTGAAAGATGATGAATGCTTTCTGGTCGTACATATCTGGTCCGCTGTCTCCGAATCTGACGTCGGAATATGCTACAAACGCCTGTGAACGAAGTTATAGGCGTTTTTGAAGCTCCGTGAAAAGGTAAGGGTACTACTCACAAGCCAATTTTTAGGGTTTTTTGAAAAAAATTTGGATTCGGTTCAAAACTTTCAACTGGGGGATATTCGGGGCGTTGAACGCTAATCTGGAGCTTGTTTGTCGCTACACTTATGGTTACTGTAGTGTACGGTAGGCATAATGCCTGGCTTCACTTACCTCAAATAATTGGCTTTACTTACCCTAAAATTTGGAAAATTGAAAAATGAACTTTGAATTCGTGTTCGACGTCCGAAATAACACCCACAGAGAAATTTTGAGCCAAATATGAGACTTTGACCAAGCTACCGCATACCAACCGTAATCTACCGTAACCTATCAAAAATCGATAAACGGATTGAAAATTCGTGTTTAGCACTGCAAATCACCCAAAAAGCAACAATATGAGCCAAATCTATCGTAGCGCTCCGGAAATCGGCAAATGTCGCGATTTCCAATCAAATTTTCCCCCAGATGGGAAGCTTTCAACGAATCAAATGGAAACGCTCGAAAAATCGTCAAGTAGACCCCAGATTCGTGATCAGCGACCCAAATAACCCAACTGGAAAGATTTTGGATGAAATCTGCAAAACTTTTCTAACGTTTCCAGAGGTAAAAAGAAATAAGCGCCCAACCGAAAATCCGTACAAGTGCAAAACGCTGTCAGTCTGTGCAAAGTTTGGAAAATGTGCCTCCACCCAAAATACGCTCAGTGGGGTAGTTTTGGGCGCAGAACATGAGCATGAGGTCCGTTCAAGGATTTGGCAAACACTAATGCGCGTTTTTGATAGAAAAAAAGGCGGGAAATACGAACTTTGACAGACGATAACTTTTTTCGCAGATGTCCATAGCCAAATCCGAGTTCAGATTCGAATAGAGCGTGCCAGACTTGACTAGAAAGCTTTCATCAGCTTTCTAACCCGGGGGTACATCATGCGAGGTTCTTTAGTTAGTCCCATAGAGACAGCCTGTGTGGATTTTACCGCGCCGGAAATCAACAGTTTTTTCGCCCCAACCTTGTGGATGGTAGTTATTTTGAACGCTGAACACGACCATTGAGTGCATTTTAAATTTTGAGAAAGATTAGGGTAGGTTACGGTGGGCATAGCTACAATTAGTCATTGTCACCCATCAATAAGCACGGGTAAGTCCTTTCGGAGAAACGGAGCGCAGCTACATACTGTGCTTATCTGGGGCAAATTCCGGTCCGCAATCGCGTCTCGACACGCTTTGCGGCCGCACGCGCTCGAGTAAGTCGAGTTTCCAGCTTCAAGACCAACTCGATACGGTTTTTTATACAGTTTCCTCCAATTTCGTTTAGTTTTCAGTCTCTAAAATCCACCTAGACTCGAAAGCGTGCGGACGCGAAGCGTGTCGAGACGCAATTGCGGACCGGAATTTGGCCCAGATAAGCACAGTATAAAGTTCAAATCCCAATTTTTGCTAAAAATTGAATCCAAAACGTTGCATTTCGTTTAGGGTGGTCACTTACACCGAGTGACCTTCCCTTGTGAGCTTCTAGTACTCATGAGACCGAGTACTTCGAATTTTCCATTGAGCCGGGTATTTAAAAAGAGGACGAAAGGAATCCTCAGTGTTAATCAAATGAATAAGAAGGTAATAGGTTCATATTCCCGGATGAATCCAATACAAAAATGTTAAACTAAGCAAGGAGTAAATATTCTAACGATAAAATAGTTTGAATTTTCTAATAAATCGGACAAGTGAATGCTCGGTAGTTCGAACTATATGAAGAACTACTCGATTTGGTCTGATGTCACTGGAAGTAAAATGAAAAGAAAGCTAATCAATGTCTCCTCGTCATCCAGCCACTCGTCAGAGGTGGATTGTGAGAAAAAGGGCCAGAAGGGAATCAGCAAGTGGGAAAGTCGTTGGGTATGCTTGAGGTGATTTTGTTTTGTGAATGATTGAGTTGAGAAACAAGGTAATATGGGATCGAGGAGGCGGCTGCGGACGCCCCGCCGCAGCCGCCGCGACTTAAAAACACAGAGCACAAGCTGCTGACGAGCAGCTGCTTGATGTTTGTTGCCGCTGGGGATTGTAGTTGGATTGATGAATCCCCAAGGGCATTCAAGGACGACAGGATTTGGACTTGCGAAGTGATTTGTCTTCCTGACAAGTAGGGAACGCTGTATGTACTCTGCTGGCATTTGCCCCGGTTTCGAAATTTTTGGCGAAGAGCTTGGGGGAGCGTAGGGAAGCCAATCTTAAAGGTGGTGTTGTGCAAGATAAGATGAATGAAAGATGAAAATAGGTGATGTTCAATATGAGTGATTGCACAGAAAACCGATAAACAGAAAGAAATTGTGAAAAGTGTCACAAAATCAGAAAACTGGAAGTAGAAATCGGAGAAAGATAATTTCTTTCCAACATTAAGAGTACCATTCGATGATAAAACATAATGAACGGCCTAAAGGCAGTGGAAACGTAAGTTTTGGGACCCTCTAACATGGGAACTCCGTTTCACAGAAAAATGAAAACAAGTTACTTGTAACATATCTAGGCCGATGTTAGTTACTTGCGACTTTTATTGTGCCATTTAAGTTACATGTAACATATCGGAGTCGCATTGCACGCGGTTTCCTGTCGACATGTTGCATGTAAATCAAATGGCTTGGGGTAAGTCGCAAGTAACTTACATCAGCATAGATATGTTACAAGTAACATATTTCCGATTTCCGAGAGGGTACTGCGTGCAGTGCGCCTCCGATATCTTACATGTAACCTAAACGGCACAATAGAAGTCGCGTGTAATTTGAATCGGCTAAGAGGATATTTCCAAGGGGGATGTACGACGCACAGGCTTGGCCAGGCTTACTACGGGCGTTGCTGTTGGTTCAGTTACCCAAGTTTGAGGTATTTGACCCCGCACCTGCAAAAAAGGCCCCGAACAGCATTTTTTGCGTAGTGTGTGATCTGAGATGTCCTCCCTGCGTCGCGTGTCGTCTGTGTCACGTGATGGCCACCCATAGTGAAAATACAAATGTAAGTTACATGTTACATAAGCGTAACTTACATGTAATATTAGTTTAAGTTACATGTAATATGAATGTATGTTACATGAGACATTCAAGTAAGCTACATTTATACTACAAGTAACTTCTTTTGATTTTTTGAGGAGCTCAAATCGGCTATTTTAAATGAAATGTACTTTTGTAGAACCATTTTTAATGTGAAGTCCAAATATGCTCATCGCAGCTTCCTAGACTCTTTCTGAAAGAAGGTATGAGCGTTTTTATAGCTTCGCGAGAAGGTATCAGGTAGCTATCAGGGTGTTTCGGAAAGATTTTACGAATTTTTCCTAAAAACACGTATGTAGCGGTAATCAGGGGTGCTAAATACGATTCTGGGGTCCTATTGTCGGAACTCCGAGGTTTACTGTAGGTTACGGTAGCCGCAGTGCTATTTAGGGGGCAAAAGCTGCCTTAATAATTCGAAAATCGGCAAATGAACATCGAATTCCTATTCCGCACCCCAAATAACCTCCTCATAGAGATTTCGAATCAAATCTAAGACTTTGACCAAACTACCGTATAATCACCGTAATCTACCGTAAGCTGTAGAAAATCGCTAAGCTGACATCAGATTCGTATTGAGCACTCACAAATGACCACTGAGGATCGATTTCAGCCACATCTGTTGTCACATTCAGGAAAAAGTTGAAAGTCGATTTTGCCTTCGAATTTTTCTACCGGTCGAAAGCTTTGAACGAATTTAGCCGAAAAGTTTGGTTAAACGACAAATAAACCTGGGATTCTTAATCAGCACCCCAAGTAACCTCCCAGGGAGAATTTTAGGTCAAATCTGGAATAATTTTCTTCAAAGTTTCAGAGTCCTCTAATTGGTGTAAATAAACGCCCAACCGAAAATCCGTGCAAGTCCAAAACGCCGTCAGTCTGCAAGTAGTTCAGAAAATGTTCTTTCACCCAAACTTTGCCTAAGAGGGTTGTTTTGGGCGCTGAACATGATTATGAGGTCAGTTTTCGGATTTTCGAAAGTTTACTGCGCTTTTTGCAGTGTACAGTACGTACGATAATCAGGAAAAACATGGCTATATCTTTTTCAGAGTGATTCTAGGCAGCTGTAAAAAACACATTCGGACTCTACATCAAAAATTGATTCTAGTAAAGAACGTTTAACTCGGAATGGCGAGTTTGGCTAATATGTAGTAGTTTCCTTGTAAGAAGGCTCGATAATAAAAAAAATTCTAGCCAAAGTGTTGTGCAACCTGCTTGGTTCTCCTTGGCATAAAGAAAGTTTGCAAGAGTAAGTACGGAAGTACGACGGAAAACAGCCAGGAAGTGGAATATTCAGGAACCCAAATAGTTCACATACTCGAAAGAACTGAATATCCAAAGGCGACAACTCCTGCGACAAATTTGCGAAAGAATCTAATATTCAACCACAAAATAGTCCACATTCCCAGAAAATTCAAAATACCTGACTTTAAGGTGAAGTCTTTCAACGTAGCTCTGTCCACCCACGAAATCGGCGTGCGTGTAGAGCGACCATCGCAGAAAAATTTTTGGACTTTTCCTCACCAGCTGTAGCCAGCCGACTGGGATATCATAGACTGTTCGTCTAATATTCCCCTTTATCGATTCCCATGTCCGAAAAATGCCTTTGCGACGGCCGCTTGACACGCATGCCGACCGCGTGTGTGAACAGTCCCATCCGGACCGACTTTATCTTTTGACGGCTAATATTCTTTGATTACGAAGAAGCATCGTGCCAGTTTATGAAAATAGGACAAAATCAGTGTGACTTCTCTAACTTTTTCCACCTCCATGCCTGGTTTATTTTTACAGAATTTTCATTTATAATTATTTTAATTCGCAGATTATTATTCCAGTCTTTCATCCTTATCACTTTAATCACATTAACAATTTAGTTTCGCTGTTGAGAAAACAAATTTACATTTCAGAGAAATAATCGGACTCGGAGGAAGCTTTGAACGTAAAAACTGCATAGGTGCCATGGATGTTAACTTCAAAGGCCACTGTAAGAGAGAAGAAGAGTTGAATTATGAGGTCACTGGAGTTGCCTTGGGCAAATCTGATTTGGTCCAGACGTCTGTGACTCAAAAGGAAAATAACATAATAAACTTGGTGTTTTCGAAATAAGTGAGGGAACGAATTTGATTATGTGATTAGGGTGTGCTCTTTATTGGTTTCTCTAGAACTGGGGTGATTTTCTGAATATCTGTACAATTTTTTAGAGAGGAATTGCGATTTTTTGATGGACCTCAAAAACAATTGTCCGCAGCGATTGAACCTTCTTTTCAACTCAATATATGAATAAAAAAAACTTTTTCGTATATGAAGTCGGAAGAATCAAACCATTCATTAAAGTCATCACTTCAATTGCCTGAAATATACTAAAATTCGGACATTTTGACTCTCGAGTGAGGCGAATATTTGGAAAAGCCACTAATCAATCCCTCTGAAGGCAGAGGTCACGATGAGTATCATACTCGAGTTCGACTCAAAAAAATGGGGTTGTTTGGTCGTGAGCTGTCAAATAGTCGATAAACAGCGAAGAAAAGCGCTCAGAACAAGCTAAAATAGCGATTTCTAACGTATGTACAAGTTCAGGGCGCCGAAGAGCTTATGCGCCCTGCTAGTTTCCTCAAACACGCGCTGATTTCGAAATGTGCGCGAATCAATCAGACTGGTTTTGGCGGAGTTTCTTGGCAAAAAAAACTTTCTTCGAAAACGCACGCTGCGCCATAGGCTCGTCAGAACTGGAGGCGGGACGGGCAAAGCAGGCGTGCTGGGCTAAGGAAATGTTCACTTTGCAGCCATTTTTCGTCGATTTCTGGTCCGTTTTGGATGCTTTCTTCGACCCTATTCGCTCCAGCATGCGCCAGCGTAGTGTTTCACACTGACACTCGGAAACAATATTTTTCGTGAACACTGCCTTCATTTTACCGTACAACTTCCCAGAAAAAAGCTAGAATAGATTTTCGGATATTTGAGGATACGAGCAAATCAGACTTTTGAATGAATCGAATATTCGGAAGACAGAAACGTCGTTACTCTTGAAATTCGAGGAATTAGTGAAAACCAGCATTCGATGAGCCAGTTAAATAGAACTCTCGGTGAGACTGAATATATTCGATGAATCAGTCGAACAGAAGAATCTCAGAATCGGAATGAATTTAGCTAACGAATACCGATTAGTTGAAAGTCAAGTAAATCGAATAGTCGATAAACTCAGAAGCCTCGAATTCCCGAATGCAACGAATATTCGAGATACAAAACGACCAGGAATGCCGAATGAATAATGTATTCCGGAAACAGGATAGTCCAAATGGATTGAATATACAGCAAGCTGAGTAGTTGGAACTCTGAAATGAAAAAAAGATGAAAACAGTCCGATTCTAATCCCAGTATATCCGAAACAAAAGAATGCTTGAAATTTCGAATGAATCGATGATTAGAAAAGGCAAGCTCTTCAAATCTCTTAATCAATAGAATATTCGAAGAAAAAAATGTCTAAAACTCCCAAATGAATCGAATATTCGAACGCGCTGATTTCCGGAGAGCCCAACGAATCAAATTTTCCACAGTTCGAAAAAATATATCTTCAAGTTTCTTGTATGAGTCGAAAATTCGAAAATGGAATGACTAGAACTTTCGCAACAATCGATTATTCGAAAAGCCGAATAGTTGGAATATTAACTCGAATGAACCGAGTGATTCAAAAATCGATCACCTTCTCACGAATAAGAAACAAAAAACCAAACGAGCAGAAATGTCGGATGAACAGAATACAAGAAAAGCCGACTAGTTGAATTTCTCGAGTGAGCAAAGATCATGAGAACTAAACACATCGGACTCTCTGGAGCAAACTATTCCATTTGTGATAGATAACTGGATGGGAAAGAGCGTGTCCTTTCGGCCGCACATTGAGGATTAGAAATGTTTTTCAGAATGAGGCGTTATTAGCACTAAATTCTGTCATTTTTTTTACAAAGGAAGTGCGAATACCCGATCTAGCCGTTTGTAATGAAATTTGTATACACCAGTTGATATACTTGCAATAAATTTTTCATATCCAAGTTTGTAGCTACGAAACAATTTTCCCAACCAAGTTCCGGAAGGTTTTCTTAGTTGGGCAAAAAAGTTAGGGCACCCATCTTGCTCTTTTTTGGGTATTCGTCAAGAATGTTTGAATATTTGAACCTTTTCGGGGGGTTATCCAGGATCCTGAACAACAATCGAATCTGCGCTCCATTTCTCGATTTCCTGAGGTTCACTTTAGGTGAGGATAGATTTTATGCTATTAAGCTGGCATAGCCTACCTTAGTAATTTGGAAAATGATAAATGGATCTCAAATTTCAATATCCCAAACCATAATCTACCATAAACCGTCGCAGTAAAACGTGTCTTATTACTTATGATTTTGAGCATGCAAACCCTGGAGGTACAATATAGTAGAGAAGAAGCCCTGAAAACTCTAAGACCTTTTTCAGAGTTCGGCCGCCGCGCGACGCGATAGCATGTTTTGAATACAAATGGACGAGCGACGAGATCTTGATTGACGCTCAGGCCAATGGTATAGTTCTGCGACACGCGGTCGCGCCGCTCTGCACAGCGACAGCGACCGCCTCCCGCCCATTAAATCTGTCGCTGTCGCAACGACAGGCATAGGCACATTTTCAGTATTTCGGCCCTCCGCGACACTTCGCTGCGACGGATAGGCGACAACTGTTCCTACGACGGCCAGTGCCACTGCTCCGATGCTGGTCCCGCCACGCTTTGTGCTAGACGTCATGAATGTCGCTCATGGCAGCGACGATGTATACCACTGACCTCATGATTATCATTCCATCGCGTTGAGCGGCGACCGAACTCCGAATGAGGCCTAAGCTTTCGAAAAAAAAACGAACTTGTCCGGAACCCTTCCAAACCAGCCCCTACCTAAATATTATGTGTGCGCTACAATACGTCAGAAGCTTGTTCCAAACGTCGGAAATGGTTTTGAGCTCTACCCATATTAGGTGAAAGGATTTCTTTTGTTTTCCTTATACCGAAATTGTTTAGAAATAGGAAGGTTCCGATATACAAGTTTGGATGCTAGGATTTTACGGGAAAAGAGTGCTCAATTTCGGTCGCTAATGCCTGACAAAGAAGCGCTTATATTCCTCGTGCTAGACGACTGGTAACAACTGGTGGCGGCTCCTCGTTTTTTTAACCTCTCCAACTTCAAAACCCTTTTTTTGACGCGAAAAATTTCATCGCTGTGGTCTATCAAGCTCATTCATGAAATTGGGCCTAAAAAAAGTAAAATGGGTTCTAGCGAGTAATGTCTTCGAGCACCCAAGTAACATGGTAGGGTTGTGGAAGCCATCAAAAAACGCATTTGGCCCCAAAATATGGCCTTCGGTGGAAGGCTGCGAATCAAACCTGACAAAGATTTTGGACAACCGACGAACATTTCTCTGATTCAGGCCTGGTAAATGACATAATCCCACCGAGGAAACCACTTTGTCACTCCATGGGGAGAGCTAAAGGCAGTGTTCACGATAATCTTCGGTTTTGAGATTAATCGCTAAATCGATTGCTTGGCCCCCGGGTAAAACTTAAATGACGAAGAATTTGAGAGAAACGCAACAGAAGGGAACGAAATACTTTAATCTCACCCCACCTCTTTACTCTCACAGGAACTGTTCGTTGTGACAATGAAATTGTTTGTGGACGCGTCTTTTGCAATTCTCTACTCTCTGTTGCTCCGCTCTTTCCTTCGGACCCTAACTAAGACTGTTTTGCCTAAACTATTCTTCAATTTTCGATGAGCCCCATTTTTTCGCTGGTGACAACCACCGTGAACATGTTCATCCAATCGGACAACTAGTCCAGGCCAGAGAATAATGTTACTGAAATTAGACGTTTTAGAGCGTTTCTCGCCGTTTGCTTGTAATATTCGCAACACTTGGTGGCCAACGCTATGTTTGGAGTGGAAAACTCGGGAACGAAAATCATCGTGAACACGGCCTTCAAAGGCACAGTACACCCTCAGATATGAATTTTGAGATTTTCGTGTAATTATGTAGAAGACCCCTGCTGTATAACACTGGCCAAATGCGAGATCTCAATTCCTGCGAATGAGCGAGATGTAAGCGACCACCACAGGCCCGATCCCCTCCAGCCACAACCACTGGCCCGGCTCCCCTCCTGGTTTTCGATCTCAATAGCGGCTGAATGGATGGATGAATTCTCAACGTGTCGTCGTTCTTCAGTCCAGACCTGTCTCCTCATTCTGTTTTTCTCTCGTGCCGCGACTGCGAATCAAGAGAAATAGAAACCTGAGAAAACTCGTCCACCAAATTTTTGCCCTCAAAATACAGGCATTTTTAAGAAGTCATATCTCCATTCGTGGGGAGCCTTGAACGATTTTAGAAATACCATTGCTATCAGAGTGTGATTCTCTCCAAGATAAGATTAAAATCCAAAAAAAAATAATTTTCTGGTTGCCCTGTGCCCTTACCTGCAAACTTGAATTCAGGAACTTCATTACATGCAGCCTAGCTTGCTTGGATGAATCCGGGCGGAGTAAGCAGCGGATCGGTCGTTAATGCAAAATATAACAGTGATAAGGAGATTTGGACATGATAAAACAGATAAGTGCCACTTCGACCGACTCGAAATGAGGGAGATAGGCTTTATATGTATGTGAGTGGGTGCAAATGTCTTTGCAAACGGCTTGGTCGCCCATTTGCCCTTCCCTTGTTAGCCGGGTCGAATCGCGAGATATAGCACTTGGAAATGAGTGAGATGTGTTAATCGAAGAGTCGATCAAGAGGTTCTAGTGAAAAGCGTCCTGAAAAAAAGTTCAACAGCCTGAAACTGGCTAGAATACGTATTAGTATCGGAAGTGCTTACATAGTGGCAGTCAGAATGGTGCGCGAAGATTGGGAGCGACTAGCCGAGAGGGGGGGGGGACTTTGCTTCGGCGTGGGAGCGCCGGCACGGCGGATTAGGCCTCAGGCATGGACTTATCGGAAGCCTTGAGATGCTTTATTGGCGCTGCTTGTGCCAGCTATTCAGGATGTATGGCTCATATTCTTGTGAATGGGAAGGGATTATAGGTAAAGGTCAGGGGAGGCATTTAGGGTGGAAAAAAGGCGACGGCGATTAAGAAAAACGGAAGAAAAGTGGTTTTGATGGTTTTTGGGGGAGACCGGGAGTCTCGGCCTGATAGTCAATATGATAGTCTGTGATAGCATAGTACCTGTAGTTGGTTTTATCTAACTCACAAGGGAACTACAATAAGTCATAGTGACCATTTCAAATGAAATGTACTTTTCTAGAACCGATTTCGGACTAAAAGTCCGAATATGCCATCGCAGCTGCCTAGACACACTCTGAAAAAAGTTATAGGCATTTTTTCTCTGATTTTCATACTTATTGTACCTTCCAAAAAGCGCATTATTTTTACGAAAATCCGGAAACGGACCTCATAATCGTGTTCAGCGCCTGAAACTACCCCCCTAGGCAAAGTTAGGGTGAAGCAACATTTTCCAAACTTTGCGCAGACTAACAGCGTTTTGGACTTGTACGGATTATCGGTTGGGCGTTTATTTATACCAATTAGAGGGCTCTCGAAGCGTTTCAGAAAAATATTCCAAATTTGACTAAAAATTCGCTCTGAGTGGTTATTTGGGGTGCTGATCACGAATCTGAGATTCATTTGCCGTTTTTCCGAAGTTTTCGACTGTACAGGCTATAAAACGGCGAAATTCACATGGTTCCTACGCGTGCTGGTGCGGAGCGGAGGTTAGAGACAGTGAGAGAGCGGAGGGCAGACGGAGGCCCAGGCGTCGCGAGCGCCGCTCGCGCCTCGAATGATGTGAATTACGACGTTTTATAGAGGGTATTCGTTCACAGATTCCCATCGGGGGAGAATTTGATGGCAAATCGCGACTTTTGACGATTTCCGGAGTGCTACTATAGAATATGCTCAAATCATTTCTCTGGGGGTTATTTGGAGTGCTGAACACGAATCTGATGTCGGTTTATCGATTTTTGGCAGCTTACGGTAGATTACGGTGGATATACGGTAGTTTGGCCAAAGTCTCAGATATGTCTCAAAGCTTCTATGTGGGGGTTATTTGGGGTGCTGAATACGAAATTGATGTCCATTCGTCGATTTTCGAATTATTAAGGTAGGTTTTGCCTCTTAAATGGCATGTTACCTACCGTAACCTACAGTAAACCTTGAAATTTGAGCAAGCAAACCCCAGATTCGTGTTCAGCACCCCAGATTACCCCTGCATACATGTTTTTAGCAAGATCCGAAGAAAAATTTGAAAACATTCCAAAAATTCCATGGAAATCCCTTACCTTGCCGCGATGCTTTAAAAAAACGCTTATAGCTTTTTTCAGAGTGGGTCTAGGCAGCTGCGATTGGCATATTCGGACTTTTCGTCCGAAAATGGTTCTAGAAAGAATATTTCATTTGAAATGATCACTATGACTTGTTGAGGTTCCCTTGTCAGTGTCAGAATCATTTGTGAAAGCATTGGTGACTATCCATTTTGAATACAATTTTAAAAAATTCTTTATGTGGTATGAACTAAAACTGTATGGAAGGCTAGTGAACATGTCCTCTGGTTAAGGGCTAAATTTAGTGTGTGCCATTGCGGACTCGCGTTGCAGGCACGCGACGCGTCGGTTTCGTACGAGCTTCCGCGCCCGCCCCACATCAGCAGATCGTGTGAGTTTTTTCTTTATTTTCATGGTTTTTCTTAGCTCTTTAGTGTTTTTTTCTAGCAGTTTTTGATGATGGAATGTGATATTTGTTATATTAGACCCGTTTGTGAAAGTTTAAATTCCACGAAGAGCGAGATTGGTCGGCAATCAATAAGAAACGCCTATTTTTTTGATGAATTTTTTTTGGTTCGAGGTGTTACTCAACTAGAACCCGTGTTGGGTGTTTGTTACTGACTCAAGATTTTTCTTTCAAGTCTTTCAAGTGTTCGTGAGTTTTTTCAGAATTTTTCATTTTTTTTGGCTGGCCGGAATCTCCAAAAAAACTTCCCGAAAGTTAGCTTTTTTTGTTTGGAATCTTATTTTTTTTTTGTTAAAACTACTTTTATGCTGTGTGCCTTAGTTGATTCACTTTCCTCAAAACCTTCTCCTTACTATGGGTCACGCCCAATTTTTTTTATTCAGTCTGGCCCGATTTTCACTAGTCCCCGGTCGTCGCACTGCTTTGAAGTGAGCGATCATTTTATTTTTGATGTATTTCCATTCTTAACTTACTCTTGAGTGATTTTTCATGTTCATTACTTTTCCTTGAACATAAGTTAAGTTTGAAAACGAATTAAAAACAAAATAATTAATCGCTCACTTCAAAGTGGTT
This sequence comes from Aplectana chamaeleonis, assembly GCA_029168955.1. Taxonomy (NCBI): domain Eukaryota; kingdom Metazoa; phylum Nematoda; class Chromadorea; order Rhabditida; family Cosmocercidae; genus Aplectana; species Aplectana chamaeleonis. The sequence goes on along the minus strand of JAPDOI010000184.1, from coordinate 1,277,564 downwards.
CGGCGGCCGGGGTCTAGTGAAAATCGGGTCAGCCTAAACAAAAAAAAATCGGGCATGACCCATAGTAGGGAAAAGGTTTCGAGAGAAATGAATTAACAAAAGCACACAGTCTAAAAATAGTTCAGACAAAAAAAGAAAACAATATTTAAAACAAAAAAGGCTCACTTTCAGGAAGTTTTTCCGTAGATTCCAGCCAGCATCTGAGAAAATTTGCCGCGTCAGGGCCGGGAAAGTACCGTGACCCTTGACTATGCCGCGATAGTTTCGCGTTAGTACCGCAGCGGCTCCGTGATCAGGCGAATCTGTTGCCGCGTCTAGAGCCTCGACATCGCCGCGATAGTACCGCAGCGGCTCCAAGTTAGAACCGCGCCTTTCCGAGAGGATGCAGCGGCGAAACCGCGTGGAGTACGCTGTACTGCCTAGTATGGTCAAACAGAATGACAGCCGGTTTAATCGCCTAATTTTGAGGTACATTCCGTTTTTCCTTGGGCGCAAAAACAGCAGTAACCTCTGTCTTCCTCAGACGGAGGACGTGCCAACCGCAGTTACGCGTTTTTGATCTTAGGCCCCCTTAGGTGTATTACGTTTCTTATTTAACTTCGTTAGATATACTCTCCCGGAGCCGCGGCGGCACTAGCCAGGAGCCGCAGCGGCATTGCCGCGTTGCCGCTACGGCTCCGCTGTAGTGCCGCCGCGGCTTCGCTGTAGCGCCACTTCGGTGCCTGTAGACTCCGAAGCCGCACTGTCGCGGAGCCGCAACGGCAATATCTCTGAGGCCTAAACAGTAAAAAATTCTGAAAAAAATGACGAACACTTGAAAGACTCTAAAGAGAAGTCAGAAGTCAGTAACAAACACTTACACGATGTCTAGTTGAGTAAGACCTTGAAACAAAAAAAAAAAACTCATCAGAAAATTGGCGTTTCGCATTGGTTGCCGACCAATCTCGCCCTTCCTGGAATCAACACTTTCGCAAACCGGTCTAATACAACAAATAATGCATTCAATGATCAAAAACGGCTGAGAAAATTCTAAAGAACAAAGAAAGCCATGAAAATGAAGGAAAAACTCTGACGACTAGCTGACGACTCTGAAAGTTTTGGCCGAGAAATAGCCGCGAAATAGCCGAGAAATGCCTGATTGCCGCGCAATAGCCGCTAAATAGCCGCCAAATAATGCTCGCCGCGAAATAGCCGAGAAATAGCCGCTGAATAATGGTCACCGAAAAATAGCCGCCAAATAATGCTCGCCGCGAAATAGCCGAGAAATGGCCGAGAAATAATGCTCTCCCGGTAGATATACGGAGCATTCCAGAGGCATACATCAGATTTCAGCACGTCCATCGGTTCAATAATCACGTTTGAGGTACTTGGACCTCGTTCAGCCTCTTGAGGCCCCTCCCAAGCGCTGGCGGCCCCAGATGGTGGCTCGGGGAGCCGGCAACGGTTGCGTTTTGGTCAATTTTGTTTACTTCTGAGTATTTCTCGGTTATGTCTCGGCTATTTCTCGGCTTCTTCCTGTCCGTTTCGTAAAAAATAGCCGCGAAATTGCCGGGAAATAGCCCACCAGGAGCCGCTGCGGAGCCTGGTGGGCTATTTCCCGGCTTTTTCGCAGCCAAAACTCTCAGAGGAGGGGCTGGCGCGGAAGCTCATACGAAACCGACGCGTCGCGTGCCTGCAACGTGAGTCCGCAATGGCACACACTAAGTTTAGCCCGAAACCAGAGGATATCCTCGAAATCAGCAGATTGAACTTGGAGACTAGATCTAATGGTATTGCTCGGCTTGCCCGGTGATCCGGTCGGTAGGGTCTCCCCTCTTCGTAAGTGTCCTCCTAATATGGACCTGGCCCAGTCGAGCGCGGGGATAATGATGGACGATTGCGTGAGGGTGGGGACGATGTTTGCGGATTTTATGCGCGCTCTCGAAGCCATCAGCAACGAAATGATCCTCCAGGGTGCCATTTACCCGCGGCAGAATATCTTTTCCACTTCAAGAACCCCTCGGAATTGAGACCACAATGGGTCTTCATGAGGTTAGGTGAATATTGAACGGCATTTGTCGCCTAGATTTTCATTTTGAGACTTTTTGGAGACTTTTCCTCTCTGGAGCATGAGTCAAAAAATGTGAAATTCAGAACAAAAATCCTTGTTTTGAGAAAAAATCAATATCTTCGTGAGGAACAGAGAGGAAGGAGAAACGACTCAGCCGGAGTTTGCTGAATATGGTTCATCAGAGCCGCAGCTCCGGCGGCCTGCAGAGTAAATGGCTCCTGATATACATATTTATTCACAGTTGACTGCGCTGCCACTGGAGTGCCAGCCTTTGAGTGTTTTCTGAGGGGGAGGGGGTTGTACTTTTAGGGGAGAGTGATTTCGAGTGGACACTGGGCCTAAGTACTCGGTAGCAAAGGATTTTGGATGCCCTCTTGTGGTAGAAGCAATCTTTAGAATGCAGATATTTTTTTTGTAAATTAGAAAAAAAATCATGACATTTTGCAATCATATCAATCACAATCATATGCAATAATGACATTCAGAAAGCTGGACCTAGCTCAAGTGATCGCAAAAATCTCTAGCCTACCAAGCTGTGACCAACGGATTTTGGAGGTGGGGGGGGGGGGGGCGGAGTCCTGAGTCGGTCGTCTATCACTTTGGAATGCAATGTCACGTCAGAGTTGAAAACGTCGAAAATTTAAATGGCACGGGCTTGAGATGTTCTCTCTAGATATTTAAAATTTTTTCTTGACACATTAAGAACTTTGTGGATTTACTAAAGTACCGAAAATGGAAAAAATCTACCCTATATACCGGAGCGGAACAATCTTTGCTTTTTCGTGGGCAGAGCAGCATACGCGCGAACACGCAGGCGATATACCCAAGTAAAATTCACCTCGAAAAAGACCACGTTTTTTTTGGGTATGAAAACATAAAGGCATCGTACGCGCAAAAAACCGTATAATATTTTTTCATGTTTCTGTGTGGCTCCTTAGTGAACGAAAATGTCGAAGGAACCCATGAAAAACCTTTATTTGGTGAGGAAAAGTCAAACGGAACACATTGTATATATGAATTTGAATTTTGCGCCAGAACCGTTCTTGAAATCTTTCTGCGTTCGGAGCAGGGGTGTGCGGAAATTTCTGTTTTCTGATTTCTGTTTTCTGGCCGTTTTGGCCTTTCTGTTTTCTGATTTCTGTTTTCTGAAAAACCTGCGAAAAACAGAAAAAAATCAGAAAAAATCAACGAAATGCGGATCTGTGGAACAGCGCAGCCTATCTTGTCCTTTACGAGGTATTACTTGTGTTCAATGGTGCGATTGCTGCTAAAGGTAGGGTTTGCCATAAGAAACGGGTGTTATAGTACCCTCATGAGAAGGTAGACATGCTCACCACAAAAAAGTGAAAGTAGGTGAAAACTCAGAGGAGAAACGCTCAGGAACAAAATATTGCTGATTGTCACCTTACCCACAATTAATTAAATTTCTATGTATGTCTGTTCTGCCGTCCTCCGCCTTGCTGTTACACCCTATTCATACATTTGAGAGGCGGCAAATGCCGCAGATTATCACTAGAAAAATGAGATACCAGATGCTCGGTAACGGTATCAAACATATGATTTCTCATTTTCCTACTGATATTGCGCGGCATTTGCCACTTCCGGAAAAGCATGAATAGGTTGCTAAACGAAAAAACCAGCACTTATATGAATCGTGTTAGTTGGGGCGTGCGAACACCCACCAATTAACTGTCCTAAGCTGTTTTTGTGCGTTTCTCCTGCAACTTTTCACTTTTCTCACTTTTGTGATGGTGAAACCTGCATTCTCATGAAGAGAACTCAGCAACTGATTTTATCGCGGACCCTGCCCACCTACTCAGTACTTCGGCATAATAGGGGCTGCATCCCAGGATAAAGATCGAGTGCAAACCTTCGCTGTCAGCAGCAGCTGCTGCTGATAGCGGTATATGATTCCAACACTTGCTGGGGTTGAACCCCTTGATATCAATAGCAACTGCTGCTGTTAGCTGTCAGCTGCAGCTGCTGACAACGAGGGATGCAACCCCTACTGTGCTGATGTACTGGCGTTCTCTGGGAAATTCATCCGATCAATAGACAATAAATAGCCAAGAAATGCCTGCTTTCTGCGTGATAGCCGGAAAATGGTCAGGAAGTAGCTGGTCGCCGCGTAGTAGCCTAGAAATAACCGTCAAAAAATGTTTGCCGCGAATTAGACGCCAAATAATGCTCTCCAAGGGATTTACAGTTCAACTCCGCATTGCCGTTCAGCCCGCAAACTGCACGTTGATTTCAAAAGCGTGCTGCTGGGCGGTTGCAAGTATCTCAGACAGGGATGGCGGATCACTTGGTCACCAAAGGCAAAACCCGCCCGGTTGACCCTACATCCATGTCTGAGGATACTCGCAACCGCGCCGCAGCACGCTTCCGCAATCAGCGTGCACTTTGCGGACTGAACGGCAATACGGAGTTGAACTGTACACGACGCATTCCTGAAGCATGATTTGGATGTCAACACCGCTGTCGGTTCAACTACCCATGTTGGCGGTACTTGGACCCCGCCTAGCACCAGGAGGCCCGCCGAGCTGCAAGAGGCCAAGGCGGCTGCTCGGCGAGCCGGGAAACGCCGCGTCGCGTGTTGGTGTGCCTGTCACGTCTAGGTTATTTCTCCGTTATTGCTCGGCTACTTCTGGGATATTCCGTGAACATGATCTTGGCCGCCTAATAATCCAGAAAAAATCAAGAAATATTTGAGAAATAGCACATCAAGAACCGCTGTGGAGCCTAATGGGCTATTTTTCGGCTAAAACTCTATACGAGACCTGTCATTGACGTGCCATCGCTACTATCAATGTCTTATTAGATAATTGTCCAGTCTCGTAGATATTGTATTACATGTATAGCAAAGATGTTCAGAATTACACTCTCATTCCTCTTAAAAAAAAGTTAAAATGCATCGAGTATTTTTTCTGAAAATTTTCTGTTTTCTGATTTCTGTTTTCTGGCCGTTTTGGCCTTTCTGTTTTCTGTTTTCTGACGAGCTCGATTTTCTGTTTTCTGAAATTTTTTGAAAAATTTCCGCACACCCCTGGTTCGGAGGCCTCGTCACTGTCATTTTCGAAGTTTTTCTGCATGTGGGGCTTGTGCCGTAACTGCTTTCCATGTTGTTTGACGATCGCATCAACATTCTATGAAAAAGTGCTAGATGACTGATGAGATCTGGTGACCGATCCTCATTTCTAACCTCCAACCTTAAAAGCCCATGTTTTTGACTCGCGAAAGTTGACCGGTGTGGTATACGGGGCTCATTCTTGAAATTAAGCCTGAAAAATGGAAATTGATTTTCAGTGCGAACGATGCCTTCGAGGGTAACTTTTTGATTGATGGAGGCGAATAGTAAGACGAAATTGGCAAAGTCTCTGTCGGTGTACAAAGTAGGACCTAGATATGAAAAGCTCTATCGCTCTTGAAATGACAAACGTCAGTGACAATCTACCTAAGAAATTATCTTAAGATACACCAACCCTTCTGTATATGTACAATACCCGCGCTATGTTTTGTAAAAACGGGGAGCATCTGGCAAACTTGGCAAAAAAGCGTCCGATGCATGTAACTTTTTTTATTGAAGACTTTTTTGAATTCTGAGAACGCTATCATAATCACAGATCAAATTGCTACCTAACAATATGGCTTGTAGACCGAAGTTCCCTAAAATCGTTTTGTTTCTGAAGGAAATAATTTTTGCAATCGTTTTCCAAAAACGTCGCGCGCGGCGAAGTGCGGCGAAACTTTGAGCAGTATTTGTACAAGTAATAGAGGAGCAATCTGTATGTTTTCTTCATAAATTAGGTGCAGGTGAGAGAATCTCAAGGTTTGTGTTGGTTAAATTTTCGAAGTCCTTCAATAAACTTGCTTGAGAACTACCTGAAAAGTCGGAGTATTTTTGCGAGAACCCTGGACTCCTAAATAGAAGATTACGAAAATTCAACCAACATAAACCTTGAGATTCTCTCCCCTGCGATTAATTTATGAAGAAGACATAAAGATTGCTCCTCTATTTTTTGTACAATTACTGCTCAAAATTTCGCCGCACTTCGCCGCGAGCGACGTTTTTCACAAACGATTGCAAAAATTATTTCCTTCAAAAACAAAGCGATTTTAGGGAACTTCGGCACACAAGCCATTTAGTTAGGTAGCAATTTGATCTGTGAATATGATAGTGTTTTCAGAAATCAAAAAAGTCTACATTCAAAAAGGTTACATGCATCGGACGCTTTTTTTGCCAAGTTTGCCAGATGCTCCCCGTTTCTACAAAACTTAGCGCGGGTATTGTAGGATATCAGCAAAACATCCAATTTGACCGATTTGCATGAAACCAGCAACATCTATTCACAAAATATCTCTGATTCGAAGTTAAATTTGGTGCGTGTCATTTCGGACTCGCGCTGCGAGCACGCGATGCGTCGGTTCAGGAGCTTCCGCGCCCGCCCCTCATCAGCTGATCATGAGCTGTTTTCCTTATTTTCTATGGTTTTCATTATTTCTCACATTTTTTATCAACTGTTTTGGGTCTGCTAGCTCTTCGTTTGTTATATTACTGTCGTTCGCTCAAGTTATGGCGGGAATCGTCGACAACAAATAAGAACCGTCAATTTTCGATGAATTTTTTTTATTCCGTAGAGTCACCCAATTATGACCTGTATTCAGTGTTCGTTACTAACTTTTGACTTCTCTAGCAAGATTTTCATTGATCGTAAATCTTCTCGCAAGAGAAGTGTTGAGAGTGTCAAACTCATCTGCGAAAACGATTAGTTTCGTTAGTATCTCTTCTGGCTCGATAGTGAATATGCGCAGTATCCCGCCCCGAGCTGCAGGTTCAAAAAAGTTATGAGACGGTTCAAGCCTTGCGAAAAGGCAAGGAGGTTATGAGCATTTACCCATCAGGTATTTTTTGGAGTTTCAAAAAATTGTCTCGGTTTTAGCTTGAGGTTTACTGTAGGTTACGGTATGTAAAATGTCATTTTGAGGACAAAACCCACCTTAGTATTTCGAAAATCGACAAATGGACGCTAAGCTAGTATTCACCACCCCGAATAGGTTGTGGTACCATTGACAACCAAGCATGCATCGCCCACTTTCCCTCGCGCTTGCTGCGCCCTCCACCCTGGCTCTCGCGACGGAGATACAAAAAAAGACGCTACTGTTGTGTCGTCGACTGGCATCTGTCAGATGAGCGAGGTTTTGCTGCATAATCTGGCAAACATCGGCCACGACCGCTTTCTCTTCAGTGATGCTGAGATTGAAATTACAAGCTGAGAATGCATTTCCTGCAGTACAAATCCTTCGAGTTTGACCAGTACTTATATTCCCTAAAAATCGGGAACAGTTCTAACGCTCACTCTTTTATAACACTTCAGTTCGCTTAAGAATTACTTAATGCAATACTAACCTGCTGATTAAACATATGATAAAGAAGAAAAAGCAAAGCAAACTCTATAAAAAAGTGAGTACTTTCAAGCAAAACAGGCTCGATGCTGACAAAAACGTTTCTACAAAAAGAAACAATGGGAAAGGGGAGTGGGCGAGCCTACAAAAATTTAACAATGCTTCTTGAGAACCAATTCCCGTAGCTGAAATTTCAAATTCACGAAATCAACTCGTGTTATTCTTCAAAGAAGAGCTTTGTGGTTTTGGAAAGGAGCTTGCTCCGGTTATTCTAGTACCGATGGAAATACTCTAAACCTATTATCGAAAAGAAGACATAAAGTCTGACCCACATGAACGGATTCCTTTCGCTGATCAGAAAAGTGAACTGGTGAAAGTACAGAAGCAGCTGAAGCTTTCCAAACAAGCGAGTCTTTTATCGAGAGACATCAGGCCCTTCCATGCGAAATAGAGCAACGGTTTGTTATTGAGAATTGAAAGTTTTTACCAAGTGAATCAGTTGTCAAGAAACTTTGTTAATTTTTTGAAGACTCCCTCATTCCGTTTTACTGTTGCTCCCTTTTTGGAACGTTTCTGTCCGCCCAGAACTACCCCTGCCTGAAACAGCTCCTTTTTGATAGAATTACTCACTTATTTGAAAATACGTGGTCACCCACGAGAAATCTCTAAGATTTTCCGATTTGTAGCGATTGATTTTATGACAGTAATTAGCCTATTTGTTGACCAGTTCCTCTGTACCACCTCATTAAAAAAAGTACAGCGTACAACGTTTTTCCCGATTTGATCGAAGAAAAATATCGATAACTTTAGTGATACCTTCCTAGTTGCAAACCTTGTTGTGGGAGCACCCAAGATTCGTCCATGAAAATAAGAGTTTCTTTCAATACCAGATACATACATGATATCGTTATCCGCTATTGTTTTCCTGGAGACTCCATGGGAATACTCTGATTTCTGAAAGCGCTAGCTTTCGTTTTTCTCTGAGATTTCGGGTGCTCCCCCTCAAACTAGGTTTGCACTCATCCCTGTAGTGTACAGCCAAAGCTGTAAATGGGTCCATCTCGCGGAGACGCAGAGATCGACAGTTTGCACTTTAGCCGGGCCGGCTGGCAGCGCCTTTCTTTTCGTCCTCTGCGCTCATCATACTGACTCAGACACCCCGCATGCCGAGTTGTCAATGCTCCGGAGACCCCCTGAATAACCCCCGTATACAAATTTTGAGTCAAATCTGAGATTTTGCCCGAACTACCGTATACCCACCGTAGTCTACCGTAATCTAAAGAAAATCGACAAACGAGCTTCAGATTCGTGTTAAGTACATCAGATTACCCTCATAAAATAATTTTGAGACGTATCTATCGTAGTAATCCGGAAATCTCCAAAGTGACGTTTTTCCCCTCGAAATTTTCCCCGGTTGGGAAGCTTCGAACGAAATTTTTCGAAAACTTTGGAAAATCGAATAATAAACCACAGATTCGTGATTAGTGCCCCCAAAAAACCACCCTTTGGGAGAACTTTAAGTCAAATCTGGAACATTTTTCTAGAACTCTTCCAGAGCCTTCCAATCGGTATAAATAATCGCCCCACCGAAAATCCGTCCGTAAGTCCAAAACGCTACAGGCCATAAAACGGCCAAAGTCTCACCGTCGACTGTGTACAACGCGCTGCGCGACCGCACGCGCGTCGGAAGCAGACGAGTTTTGGCCGCGGCGCAACGAGTTTCGGCCGCCGCGCGGAGGCCAAAACGTCGCGCCGCGGCCGGAACTCGTCGCGCGGCGGCCAAAACTCGTCTGCTTCCGACGCGCGTGCGGTCGCGCAGCGCGTGGTACGCAGTCGAGGGTGAGACTTGGGCCGTTTTATGGCCTGTACATATCAGTCTGGACAAGGTATGGCAAATGTGCTACCACCCAAATTTTGCTCAGGGGGGTAGTTTGAGGCGCTGAACACATTTATGAGGTCCGTTTCAGGATTTTCCGTGAACTAATGCGTCCTTGGAACCTGCAGCTCGGGACTGGATACTGCGCAGTTTTACTATTCAACCACAAGAGATACTAACGGTACTAGACATTTTTGCAAATGCGTTTGACACTCTTAACACTTCCCTTGTCAGCATTTTTCTATTGTTAAAGGCATCGTTCGCGCTGGAAATCAATTTTCATTTTCAGGCTCAATTTCATGATTGAGCCCGGTAGACCACACTGGTAAACTTTGGCGCGTCAAAAACGTGGGGCAATGAGGTTGGAAGGCGTCAAAGATGAAGATCCGCCACTAAATCTCACCAGTCATCTAGCACTTTTTCCTAGAATGTTGGTGCGACCGTAAGACAACATGAAAAATAGTTACGGCACGAACTCCACATGCAGAAAAACTCCGAAAATGACAGTGACGAGGCCTCCAAAAGCAGAAAAACTTCAAAAAGGATTTCGGCGCGAAATTCAAATTCGTATTTACAATGTGTTCCGATTGACTTCTCTTTACAAATGAAAGCTTTTAATTGCCCCTTCGACATTTTCGTTCACTAGAGAGGCCAAGCTACACAAAAGCATGAAAATGTAATATACGGTTTTCTGCGCGTACGATGCCTTTAAGGCCGGCCCGAAGGAAACTCCTTAAAGGCAGTGTTCACGATAATCTTCAATTTTGAGATTATTCACTATATTGACTAAGTGACTCCCGGGTAGAACTAAAATGACGAAGAAATTGAGAAAAACGCACCGGAAGTACCCGAAATCCTTAAGTATCAGCCCGCCTTTTAAGTATCACAGGGAGTGTTTGTTGTGACAATGAAACCTTTTGTGGACCCGTCCTTTGCAATTCTCTACTCTCTATTGCTCCGTGCTTTCCTTCGGACCCTAGCTAATACTGCTTTGCCTAAAATATTCCTCCATTTCTGATTAGCCCCATTTTACACGGGTGACAACCACCATGAACATGTTCATCAAACCGGACAACTAGTCCATGTTACAGAATAATGTCACTGGAATACGACGTTTTAATGCTTGGAGACCAACTCATTGTTTTATGTGAAAAACTTGGGAACGAAAATCATCGTGAACACTGCCTTTAATAAAATGTTTTTTTGATTTTTAATCTTTTTTTTTGTTTTAAACTGCTTTTAAGATGTATACTTTTGTTGTATAATCTCTCCAGAACCGCTTTTCCTGAATATGGGTCCTGCCCGATTTTTTTGTTGAAGATTCCGTCGGCGATAAACCCCGCTATTCCTTAGACTAAAACTCCAGCAAACGGTCGTTATATAACAAGCGCAACATTTGAAGATAAAAAACTGTTGAAAAATTACTTGAGAAATAGGAAAAACTAATACATTTCGAAAAAAAACGCACATGATCAGCTGATAAGGCCGTGTGCGGAAGCTCATACGAAACCGCGTGTCCGCAGAACGAGTCCGCAATGGCACACACTGAATTTAGCACCGAAATGAACAAAGCTACTGAACATAATCCAGTTGCTTATACACGTTTGTAAAGTAAGTGTAAGGATAGTTAGAGATGTACGTAAGTTAGCTTCGCTGTAGAGGCAGCTTTGCTGGTTAGGATTGGCTTCATTTAGGTGGCAAGAAGGTGTTTTTGTATGTAGCAAGGAGGATTTCCGGTGCGTGGTTGATAACATCAGAGCTGTGTATGTGACTGGTGAAGTCGGCTAGCTTACAAACATTGTAAGTAGCGGGAATCGATGCACACATACACACGAATATTGAGGGAGGAGGTTTGGCTAACGGATTTATAGACAGACGAGGTCGTCCCGAAATGCATTTACTGCATGGATATGTCCAGGTTTTTCCTTCTGGCCTAGGTGCAGACTGGGCGTAGTAGAAATATGACTATGTGGGAGTAGAGACGCAGCGGGAGTTTTGCTTTAAAAAAGGTTGGGCTAGGTGGGTGGGGAACTAATGATGGCCGAGTCTCGAGCGAAGGCGCACGTTTTTTTTCTGAAAGGTGGGGTTGAAGCGGAAGTATGGTGGAGAAATGGGAAAGGAAAAGAAAAATAGCAGTGAGGAGGAAGAGAGGGAGGAAAAAAAGAGTTCGGACACCTGCGAGAAAAAAAAACAAAGTGTTGTGTATGACCCCCGTCCCAGTTGGTCGATCGACTGTCACCAACTCGGTTGATAAGCATCACGCACATCATGCAACTTGGTGGCGAAAATCCAGCCGTTGTTACCGGTTTGAGCCCACCCGGTCAGCTGGTGGTCGTAATGTGTCTAAACCACGTAAATGGCGGGGAGGAGCGAAGAACTGCGATTGGCGGTATCCGACGTACTCTCCAATCACGGCCCTTCGTTCCTCTCCTGCCCTTCTCGCGCTCTGGACACATTACGACCACCAAGGGTGTGCGTTAATAAAAATTTTTTTTTCGTTAAGCGTTCAAAATTCGTTAATTTTCGAGAAAAGAAAACCGCGTTAACCCGTTAATGCGTTAACACGTTAATTTTACATTTCGTTAGAAATTTTCAAAACATTACTTGACCACAACGAAAATCAATCACCAGAGGTCCCAGAAAAATAAGATACAACTTTTATTGATGTCAGCAGGACGGCGTGGAAAGCAGTAGGGCTCCAGAGGCTGTAGGCACGGCTTCGTAGGATTTAGCTAGGGCTCCAGATGACCTCGTTAGGACGTCGTGGAAAATTGGTGGGGCTTCAGATGACGCGGTTAGGACTTTGTGGAAAATGAGTAGGCCTTCAGATGATGTCAGGGAGAGTAGGTAGGGCTTCAGATGACGTCAGCAGCACGTCATGGAAAGAAGGCAGGGCTTCAGATGACGACGTCAGGATGTCATGGTATTTGGATGAGCGCTCAGATGGCGTCAGCAGGACATTGTGAAAAATAGGCGTGTGTCGCGTCCTAGAAAGTCATTAGGGCATGCGTCGCGTCCTAGAAGGTCAGTAGCGCTTCATGTAGGACGTGGGACGCGTGGTAGAAACTGAGTAGCATTTTTTGTGAAGTGTGCGCCGCGTGGTGCACTCCATACAGAGCGTGTGCAGCTTGTTAGAAAGACAAAACTCTGAATCTCATCGGTCAACGCTAGCAGTGCGATGGTTATTTCCATCTACGGTAAGAAAGCAGAGGCGACACGGAAATTTTAGGGGTTGTCGAAGGTCCTCTATCGATTGAATCCACTTCCAACGTTTTTTATTGATTTTTGCGAAAAATCAATAAAGTCGATAATTCCAGAAAATCGATAAAATTCCACGGCAGTGAGCTAAATTGATGGAGGACCCTCAAACACTCATAACTGTCAAGTTTGACCGCTGATTTTCTTCGATAAAGTGAGATACCATCACACTGACAGCGTTGACCGACGAGATTCAGAGGTTTGTGTTAGAAAGTGTGTGGCCTTCAATCCCCGCTCCCAACCCTCATTTGATAGCTTACTCAACCGTATAGAGGTAGATCAGGCCTCACATTTCCTTTTTGGAACACGAGTTCGAATTCTCAAATTTTGGGAAGAAATAACTAAAATAGACAGACAATGGAATGAAACACATTGAGGCCAGCGATATATTTCACAGCAGCCGAAAATTGACCGCGCCGCAAGCCGACGCGTCGTGCGTGGCCCCAGCTTTTAAATCTGCCATTGAAGCAGATAGTGCCATAATTCCACTGCAATTAACGAACTCGAATTAACGTGATTTTAGGTTTTTTTCGTTAAGCGTTAGTCGTTAATTTTTCCAAAATAAACCGCGTTAACCCGTTAATGCGTTAACACGTTAACGTTATAACGCACAGCCCTGACGACCACCACCCTCATAGCCTAAGGATGTAGTTTAGGACGAACGTGGTAATATATTTTTGTAGTTCAAAGCGGTGTTACTCTGCTATTTGTTGAAACTTATGATCGTGAACCACTCTTTGAAAAATGCCCAGAGTGTGCTCTTGTCCTCGTACACAATAGTGGTACCACTTCGTTTTTGAGAAAAGGTGGGAAAGGGTTAAAATTTTTGAAACCTGTGACCAAATGAGTCCAGACAGAAAGAAAGTTCAAGTGTAAGCAGCAGTTCCTCTCAATTGAATAGCCTAATGACTGGGCTGCATCAGGCCATTGTATAGCACTTCCTGGCCAAGTAAGGGCGGGTGCATTAGTGGCCCTTTAGCGGAGAACGAAGCCCGCCAAGCACTTACTGAAGTAACCGTTTACATATGAGGTCATAACAGATAGATTGAAACTCTTCCCTCGCATAACTGAGGTAAAATTAGCAGAAAACAAAGGTAGATACAAAAATGGAGTATTTGGAGCCCACGATCGGGGCAATAGAGGGTCAGTTGTAGGTCAAAAGCTTTTAGGTTAAAGCGATTCACCAGATGCATAGAGTTCTGCTTGACAATGGAGTTACTGAGGGAAGCACAGGTCGAAAACAAGAGAAGGAATGTTGCTAATGTAGTTCTGAGGGCAGTGCGAGGGATGACGTGAAAAGCTGACAGGTATCCATGGAGAATTTAGCTTTTTCCCTCGGGAATCCCTGACGGGTGCACGTCACTTACGGGTTCAAGAGGCTCATAATCATACAGGATTGACATGGGAAAAGTCAAAAAATTCAGTGTGATCTGGTTATGTGAGTCGAAAGTGAGGAACACATATTCTTAGGAAATGGGGGTGAGGTGTATCAACGATAGCGCTATCCAAATCCTTACAGGGTCTTTACTTCGCAGAAAAGTGAGTGAGGCATAAATATGGCGCTAAATGCGAAAAATGTTAGTTTTTTGAGTTAAGGGCATTTTGAAGGCAGTGTTCACGATAATCTTCAATTTCGAGATTATTCGCTATATTAATTAAAGGCAGTGTCCGCGATAAAAACCATGTCTGATTTTTTGCTGAAGATCAGTAGCTGCGGGGCCTAGCGCAACCCTAACGTTGAAAAGACTAAGAAAAATAAGCTCGAAACGGTCCCCTGTGCCCCAAAGTTGGACACCCGTCAGCTCGTCACACCTAGATGCACTTTCCACGCCCACCGACGTGAATAAATGAATGCTCGAGATTGTGAGATGAGCGATGGTTTCCGATTAATAGCCCCGTTCTTCCCTTCACTCTCAACTTCTCTCTTTACTCAGGTCAGCTCGCAAACATTGGCTGCAAAAGACGGAAGTTACAAGCCTCGTACAACTCGTCCACCATGTTTCCTTAGCTCAATTTTTGGGGGACCATAACTCCGTTCCCAAAAGGTCTTGTACGATTACAGAGACATCATTGGAATCAGCATGGAGCCATTTTCAAGATAGGCGGGAAAACAGAAAAACGATTTCCATCGTGAACACTGCCTTTAAGTGGCCTCTGGGTAGAAACAAAATGACGTAGAAATTGAGAAAAACGCACCAGAAGTACACGAAATCCTCAACTATCACTCCGCCTCTGAAGTATCACGGGAACTGTTTTTTGTGACAATGGAATCTTTTGTGGACCCGTCCTTTGCAATTCTCTACTCTCTATTTCTCTGTTCCTTCCTTAGGGCCCTAACTAATCCTGCTTTGCATAAAATATTCTTCTATTTTCTAATCAGCCAATAACCAATTTTACACCGGTGACAACCTTCATGAACATGTTCATCCAACCGAACAACTAGTCCATGCTATAGAATAATGTCACTGAAATACGACGTTTTAATGCGTTTCTCGCCGTTTCCTCGTAATTTTGGTAACACTTGGAGGCCAACGCATTGTTTTATGTGGAAAACTCGGGGACGAAAATCTTCGTGAACACTGCCTTTAAGAAGGTCATAATTTTTAGAAGTTTTTTTAGCGAGACAGTTAGATATAAATATTATGACGCTGTCCTGGAAGGGAGAAAACTCCAATTTTCAAAAAAAGAGGCAATATTTCTGTAACATGCAAGCAAGGTATAAATAGTTCGATAGGAATAGAGAACATGGAAGTATTAAACAATCTACAACGGAGGATTAGGTGTCATAGATTCAGAAAAGAGCCCTGATAATTTTGATACTGGTGCGAAAAACGCGAAACTCGAATGATTGATATACGATTGCTTTGACATGGAAGTGAAGCATAATTATGATGACGCTGATATAGCAGAGGGAAATGTTAAAAATTCAATTCTAATGAAGTTTTTCGGGACCCTGGAGATGAGGCATAAATTTGATGACACTACTGTGGAAATTGGAACTAAGGCGGTATTTTGATGACACCACCGTTGAACGCCGAAAATTCTATCAGTTTAAAGGCAGGTTTCAAATTCGGTGACATTGCAAATGAGGCATAAATATGGTGACGCGGATTTGTGGCCTTGAAAGTTCCAACAAAGTAAACATGAGGCAAACTTTGAGAGGTTCAGAAGTGAGGCACAATTATAGAGACACCGCCGAGAGATGCGGAAAATACAGAAGTCAATGAATGAGGTATAATTTTCTGGACATGGACTTCAGTCGTATTTGTGGTTAGGCCGGTATCCTATTTCTTTGCGTCAAACGAAGCGACGCAACGGCGGGAAGTATGGCCCTAGTATGTGATATCAAACTGAGGAGTGGAAGTGAGTCACAAGTATGGGCTCAGTAAATGTTAACGATTGGATTAGAGCATCTAAGTTGGTAAGACGGCAGTGAGGCATATATAAAGTGACACAGTTATAGTACTCGGAAATTTTCAAAGAATTTGAGTGGTCTGGGGCAGCCGAAGGCTTATAATTGAATATTGGTGACGTCAGACTGAGATTTGCAGATATTGCATCTTTTTGGTGCTATGGAAGTGAGGCATAATTATGGTGACGTGGCTGTAAAACGCGGAAATTTTCCCAAAATTAGAACTTCGTCATAATTTTGGTTCTGTGGGTTAGAGGAATCAACATGCTAACGTCATTGTCAAGAAGCGAGTTTTCTGGGCTGGGACCAAAGTGCAGATTTGTCACTTTAGGTCTCCAAGACGTTCTCCTTGCAGTAAATTAGCCTAAGAGCGGCTGCACGTGAAACTCGCTATGCATAACTAACACGCAGAACACATCTACTCATTTATATGCACTTCATTAATTACAGAGAGAGTTGGATTCTGGCTTGTCACATTACTAGTTGAGTCCTCCGTCCATGTAGCGCCTAGCATTAGCATGGATGTATATCAATTATGGACATGGACATAGACTAGACCTTTATTAGGGCAGTAAATCTATGTAGGGAAAATTGTGTTTGTAGAGCGAAAAAATTCTTAAAATAATGTAAAGTTATTTTAGTGTCGCGAAGCGGCATCGTGACGTTGTACAAGCGATTTTTGTCGCTGGCGACACATCGCGACAAGGCGACCAACGAGCACTTTCTCACGGAGAGCGACTTTCAAAGTATCGCCGAGCTACAGCAAAATCCTCTCGGCCAGCGAATCATTGATGCATTTTTCGCCGACGCCGAGTGAGTTTATTGATTTTTCTTTGAATTTCCATATTTTTCGGTCTGCGTTTCGACCGCTATGTCACACTCTCCACACCGCTAGTGAGGCATTGCGTTATGGATTCAATTGGAGCGATTCGTCTAGCGAGCTATAGCCGCGTTCTGGCGACGCACAGGCTACAATCGCGGCAGGAATGCGACGTGGCGCGTGTTGCGCGGCGGCGCAACAGCTTCTCTGAACAGGGTCATCTTTCATATTCTTCCAAGTAACCTCTACACGAGTACGTTTTGAGTGGAAGTTACATATATGGCCTATGTCGCGCGCCTCGACCCAGTGCATGTGATGGCATAGCTGCAATTACAGACCAGTATGCCAACAGCGCGAGCAGCTATCGATCGGCGAACAACGCCTTTATAGTGAAGTGCATAACTGTGTCATTTGCATTGGTCATGTCTGACGACGAGACTGAGAAGTGTGATTGTGGTAGCGAAGTGACACTGTCCCTCTATTACGGAGTGAAATTTATTGCTGTTGACTGCGTGCGTGTGCACTCGTATGCTGCGTCTTCTTCTCCTCCACACTTTCATGCTGTCTCTCCCCTCGCTCCGCAGAGGCTGGTCAGGAAACAAATTGAATTTGATTTTAAAACAGAGGATATGTGTATACTACAATCTTTTTCGTTGGAAGTGACTGATTCGGAAGCGGGCTGCGACGTCCTAGTTTACGGCGAACAGTCGCGTCGCGGCAATTGTTGACCAGTGAAAAGCCGTTATGGCCACGCTTTTGCTGCTGTAATGGTGTGCAGGATATCCTAACAGTACCTTTGGGCTTTTGTGATAACTGGGCCCCATGGCTTTCATGGTCTGTTAAAGATAATGAGAAGTGAAAATGGGATAATGAATGAATACTGTTCTTAATCTCCTTTTCAGGTTAGGTCTACTGAATCAACACGGCGCGATCGTCGCGTCGGGGCGTGCGACTTTTGCCTTATTACCGATAAATGGGGTTTCTATAGCGCACGAAGATCTACCTTCGCAACCCCGTCTAGTCAAACAGGAATCGGAGCCCCCTGACGATTCGGCTCGTTCTCCCAATCGCCGGGCCACTGCTGTTGCTGTTCGGGCGAACCGGAGCAGCCCGGACAGCTATAGCAGTGGCGCGAAAAGCAACAGCAGAGGCCAGAACAACAACAGAAGCCGACTCGCAGACTGAATACACGAGCCGAACTGTCAGGCGGCTCGGGGCCGCTTATCGCCTGAGACAGTCCTCCCCATCGGGAGTGACTAAATCAGAAGCGGTATGTGGCGTTTTAGGTGATTGCGAATGGTCGCACTGCGGCAATTACCGGCCAACAGATCAACTATCGGCCAGCGTTTGCAGCGTCACTTTAGAGCTTAACTAACGTATTGACATAACCATATTGTTGTAAAGCGGATATCAGATGGACAAGAGACCAACCGATGCATAACTGACAGTTTTCTAGATGAATTTAAAGATCAAATTGGTCAATTAGCAGTATCCATGAACCTAATTCACAAGGGAACTACTACTGGTCAGCCACGCCATTCCTGATGAAATGTACTTCTCTGGAACCGTTTTTGAGGTAGAATACAATTTTCATCTTCGCAGTTGCCTAAACCCACTCTGAAAAAAAAGTTGTAGGCATTTTTCGCCGGAATTCCGCACCAATTTTACTTTCTACGTATAACGCGCATTGGTTTCTGGAAAATCTGGAAACCGACCTCATAATCGTGTTCAGCGCTCAAAACTGCTCCGCTCAGCAAAGTTAAAGTGTAGGCACATTTTCAAAATTTTTGCACAGACTGAGAGCGTTTTGGACATGGACTGATTTCCGGTAAGGTGTTTATTTATACCAATTAGAAGGCTCTGAGAGCGTTTTTCGAAAATGTTCCATATTTGACTTAAAATCCTCCTAGGTGGGTTATTTTGGGCGCTGATCACAAATCTGTGGTTTACTTGTCGATTTTGCAAAGTTTTCAACTTGTTTCGTTAGAAGCTTCCCAACCGGGAAAATTTTGATGGCAAGTCGCGACTTTTAACGATTTCTGGAGTGCTACGATAGATATTGTTCAAAATTTTTCTCTGGGACATATTTTCAGTGCTGAACACGAATCTGATGTCCGTTTATCAAATTTCAACAGATTATGGTAGATTACGGTGGGTATACGGTGGGTATATGGTAGTTCGGTCAAAATCTCAGATTTGACTCAGAATTTGTATGCGGGGTTATTCGGGGTAGTGAATAAGAACCTTATGTCCATTTATCGATTTCCGAAATACTTAGGTAGGTTTTGCCTCCTTAATGACATGGTACCTACAGCAACCTACAGTAAACTTCTAAGTTTTGACAAAGGGACCCCAGATTCGTGACCAGCACCCTAGACTACTCCTGCATACAATTTTTGAGTCAAATCCGAAAGTTTCCTTCGAAACACCCTATAAATTCCATGAGGGTACTCTTACTTTGCCTTCAGGATTTGTAAAACGCGTATAACTCTTTTCAGAGTGGTTTTAGGCAGCTGTGGAGATCACAATCAGATGTTTTTCCAAGAGCGGTTCTAGAGAAGTTTTCGGAATGACCAGGCTGATCGAAAGTAATTCCCTTGTTAGAACAAATAACCTACAACTCGAGCGTGACTCAAAGGCACAGTCCAAGCTCAGGGGCGAAATCTGAGATTTTAACATAATTGTGAAGTAGACCCACCACATATAACACCTGCCAAGTGCGAGCTCTCGATTCCTCCGAATAGGCGAGATATAGGGGGAAGCCACCCTGGGGCGCCCATACCAGGAAGCCACTTTGGCACGCCCCTTTTACGATCTTTCGAGCTCAACAGCGGCGCGATGAGCGATGCTTTCCGACCAGTAGCCCCGTTCTTCCTTTCATTCTCAGCCTCTATATTTATTCGGGTCGGTTCGTATGTATCGGTTGCAAACGACGGAAGTTACGAGCCTCGGACAACTCGTCCACCATGCTTCCGTAGCACAATTTTTGAGGGGCCATAACTTCGTTCTTAGGGGGTCTTGTACGATTCCAAAGACAGCATTGGAATCAGTGTGAGACTGTTTTCAATATAGACAGAAAAACGATTTCGAGGTTGGACTGTGCCTTCAAAGAAGGCCCCAAGGGACTGGATCTATCTTGTAATCAACCTGTTTTCTATCACCTCATGGTACATACATGTGAACTTTGGAAGTCAGTGTATAATCAAACAATAAGCGAAACAAGTTGCTTGCAACTTGCAGGTAAATTATGTTCAACTTCCAGGTTACTCATTCAGATGTTTCATAGAGGAGCGCTTATATGAAAAATAACGAAGGTGCTCAGCCAAATTTATCGACATTCATGTTTACGGACAAGTTCGACTGACGTCATGTACTTGACGGGAATGGAAAAGTGTATGAATGCATAATATGTCTGCTGAAAGTGCCAATCCACTTGGCTGGCTAATTTAAGCCTATTTGCAGTCGATCTGCTGGCTTGAAAGTCTCAATTTTCTACCAATTAGACAAGTTATCCGTCAACGTCAGCACTCGACATGTTATCTGAAAATTATGTGTTGCTATTTTTGAAACCCGGGAAGTGGTGGAATGCATAGGTGTGTGTTTTTGTAAACAACTCGGCTGTTTCCGGGTGAAAAAAAAACGCGAATGGGTGCACGCAATTATTAATAGCTATGTCAAGCGACATGCGAATGTCATCTAAAAGTGTCTTCATGAAAAAAATTGAGATTGAAAAAAGGCGTCGGCTCCCTAACTCCTGCCCCAATCCCTTACAAGGGGACTACTATAGGTCATACTAACCATTCCAAATGAAATGTACTTTTCTAGAATCATTTTCGGACGTAAAGTTCGAATATGCCCAACGCAGCTGCCTAGACTCGCTCTGAAAAAGTTTCGCGGCAAGGTAATGAGGGTAACTTCGCCCCACGGAATTTTTAGGGTGTTTTTGAAATTTTTTACGGATTCGGCTAAAAACATGTATGTAGGGGTATTCCGGGGTGCAGAACATAAATCTGGGGTTCGCTTGTCGAAATTTCCATTTAGGAGGCGAAACTTACCATGATAATTCGAAAATCGACAAATGTACATCGAATTCTTATTCGGCATCCGAAATTACTTCCACATAGAAACTTTGAGACAAATCTGAGACTTTGACCAAACTATCGTATACCCACCGTAATCTGCCGTAAACTGTCAAAAATCGATAAACTGACATCAGATTCGTGTTGAGCACTGCAAATAACCCTCAGAAGAACGATTTGAGCCACATCTGTCGTCACATTACGGAAATCGTCAAAAGTCAATTTTGTCGTCAAATTTTTCTGCCAATGGGAAACTTTGAACGAATTCGGTCGAGAACTTTGAAAAAACGAGAAACAAAGCTCAGATGCGTGATTAGAACCCGAAATAATTCCCCCCCCAGATCGAATTTTGAGTCAAATATGGAATATATTTCTTCAACGCGTTCCGTACCCCGTAATTGATATAATTGAACGCCCAACCGAAAATCCGCACAAGTCCAGTGTGCACATAGTTTGGAGAACGTGCTTTCACCCAAACTTTGCCCGTACGGGTTGTTTAAGGCCTAAAAACGATTATGAGGCCTGTTTCCGAATTTCCTTAAAGGCAGTGTTCACGATGATCATCCTCGTTGACTTTCCGCAGTAAAATGATAGCGGAGAAGGATCCTAGGCTCCCAGTGCCAAAGGAACGGTAGAAAACGAGCCAGGAGTGGCAAAATAACGGCTGCAAACAAGCGTTTTGGTGCCCCAGACACGCCCCGTGCCCCAGATCCGCCCCCTCGGAATGAACAAATGAAGACTCAGATTACAGGAATGAGCAAGTGAAGGAAGTGCTGATAAGTGAGCTGATCGCTTCATTGCACTGATAGGTATCATCCTTCTAGCGGTCAATTCCTCCACGCTCAAAAATCAACGTAAACAAGAGAGGACTTATTTTTGCTCAAAAACGCGTCTTTCGTGTCCTTTTTAAGCATGCCTTGCTATATAGGGCACCAGACCTTCCGTAAACCGTGGAGATATCGGAAGTGAAATTTATCGTGAACACTGCCTTTAAAGGCATCGTACACGATGAAAACCATACTTGGGTTTTTGACTTTTTCGTGCTGTAATATTCCTATAGTGACTGAAGATTGCAGAAAGCCCCCTCAAAAACGTCAACTTTTCAAGAAAAACCCATTTCAAGAAAGCTTAATACGAATTTGAAGTTCCCACCGACATCAACTTGGGATAGTTGCGCGAAGAACGCAAGGAACACTTTTACGATTCGTTCCTTGGCGCAGCGTTGGAAACAATTCACCGAGGACGCCATTCAGACGAGCGATCATTTTTTCTTGAAAGAAACTAAAAAGGCTTAGTAACCTGCTGCACCCATTGCTGTAAGCTGCTTTCGATCGATACCGAACGTGAAATCGAGTGGCGTGTGAATTGCGCCCTACAACGCGTCAACGCACTATCGCCGGCAGTGACAACGGAGTTTTGTTCCTTGTAACAACGGATCGACCCCAAGGCCGGCCCCCAAAACCCAGGAAGCCTTTTTTAGGTAAGCGAATCTCCATTCAGAGGCGATTTTAAAACTCCAAACTTTCTGAGTGACATTATTATGACCCACTAGTCCGAATGAACGCAAAAGCTGGATTTCGGTTTTCATCGTGTACGATGCCTTTAAAGGCAGTGTCTACGATAAAATCAGTCTCCGAGTTTTCGCCGGAAATCGAGAGGTCCGAGTCCAACTTCACCAGTAATGTTGAGAAAACGGCTTGGAACAAGCACAAAAGAGTCCTATACGGCCCTATACTTGAGGGTTCCGCTCACGCAGCGTCCACTTCTTTCAATCCGTAAACAACTGGAAAACCCATTTTGAAGGCAGTGTTCACGATGAGAATCGTTTTTCTGTTTTCCCGCCTTTCTTGAAAACGGCCCCATACTGATTCCAATGATGTCTCTGAAATCGTACAAGACCTTCTGGGAACGGAGTTATGGTGGCGTTTCCTGGCTCGTTTTCATGCGTTCTTTCAACGTCAACGTTACCGTGCGCCCCTCCACTACCCATTCCTAATGGGAACTGTAACACATTTTTTTATCGTGAACACTGCCTTCAAAGGCAGCTTACACGCTCGCAAAAGTTGTTGAGATAACTACATTAGTGGGGTCGTACGGGCCCTAGAAGAGCCCTCACCCATCGATACGGGCTGCGCCCCTCAATACAATGCTTCGCATTGTATTTTTTCGCATGCTTCGCATTGTATTGAGGGGCGGAGCCCGTATCGATGGGTGAGGGCTCTTCTAGGGCTCGTTCAATTCTCGATTACGGTCATTTTGGCTCATTTTTTACGCTTCTAAGGTCGTAGGAGTTGCAGAAAGGGCCTTACGAGTACATTAGCGTCGTTATCCCAACGAATTTGTCGCTAGCTACGCTAAAAAAAAGCCAATGCGGTAAAGCTCGTCCACTTCTGGGCCAATATAGAACGAACCGTTTTATCATCATTTCAATTAATTTTTTTCCGTTTTTTTCGTTATCTCTGAATGTTAGCAGCTTCGGACCTTCGATTCATTACATAAAATTGATATCATTTTTGAGCGTATACGCTGCCTTTAAGGAAACAGCATACATTCAGGTGGCTATAGTCCACTCCGATTAACTAAATTTACCCATTCGATGATCGATCACCATCTCAGACTAAAATTTTGAGTTGGACGACTTTATCGGTAGCCATTGAGGGAGTGGGCAAAGCGTGAGCGGAACACTCATATTAGGACCGTATAGGGCTCGTTCGGGCTCGTTCTTAGCGAGTTTTCCTACGTTTCTGGTTAGATAGGACTCGAACCTCTTGATTACCGGTGAAAACTCGGAGACTGATTTCATCATGGACACCGCCTCCTGAAATAAATGCGCTTCTTAGCGGGACAATAAGTACGAAAATCCGAGAAAAAATGCCTATAACTTTTTTCAGAGTGATTCTAGGCAGCTGTGAAGGGATATTCGAACTCCACGTCGAAAAATGATTCTAGAAAAGGACGTTTCGATCGGAATGGCCAGTTTGGCTAATAGTAGTTTCTTTGTTAGTAACACTCACAATCGTGCATGCCGCCCTGAAGAAACAGTGGATGTTCCACTGCACCTAATTTTGGCTGTTAACAGAATGGGACGACGTCCCGTTTACCTGCGGTCGACAACTGAGATTGTCTGAGAAAGGTAGGTAGCAATAAGATTGAAGTATTTCAAAACTCAGACGCCGAATTTCTCGATGGAAAACATAAGAAAGCAAAAACCAATTAAAAATAGAGAGAACAAATAAAAGCAAAAAATCTAAAAAAAAACATCAAAATTGAAAAAAAAATAGTCAACGAAAGAAATTCAAGACCAGAAAAAATTCAACATCTGATTGAGAAAAAACTATATCTGCGATTCCATCAGGGTTCCTATTCTCACTTCTTAGGCCTAGTGCTTGCTTCCCACGACAAGCGACAGCAACCGTGCATTGGACCATATCGATTTTCGGTCGATATCCATCACAACCTCTGTCGCGTCGCTCGTAGCGGGAAGTATGCATTTGCCGTAGATAAGCTAATACCGGAATATTCGAAGCATTTGAAACTCTTGATAATTGGATTCCCTCGCTGGAAACAGATGATACAAGAATTGCAGAATGTTTTTCAATCAGACAATCGACAATATGTTACTTTTACAAAGTTTATGGATAGCTAAGGATTTCAGATAGCAGAAAAAAACATTTACTTATACTGTTGATTTCGAGAAGGATATTTGTGGCCTGGGGCAGAGTAATGCAGTGACTGACAGAGAATTGAACTTGGGGGAATTTCACATGATTTATGTCAGAAATTCAGTTCCCATGGGAACCATGTGATGCACTGGGAAAAATTAGGACCTGATTGAAGAAAATATGAACAAATGTTGTCCCCCAAAATTCGAAAATATCACCCGAAGGGTGGAATGGTTCTCCAAGATTAGCGTGTTAGTGTTCTTCTGAAGATACATAAAAAGGTCTTTAGTGGATCTATCAAGGAAACTACTATTAGGCAAACAAGCCATTCCGATCGAAATGTACTTTTCTACAATCAATTTTCGACGTAAAGCTCGAACATGCTCTTTGAAGCTGTCTGGAGTCACTCTGGAAAAGAGGTATAGCCGTTTTTTCTCTGATTTTCGTACCTATTGTACCTTCAAAAAGCGCGTCAATTTCATGAAGAATCCGGAAACGGACCTTATAATCGTGTTCAGCATCCAAAACAACCTCCCTAGGCAAAGTATGGATGAAAGCACATTTTCCGAACCTTCTGTTGACTGAAAGCGTTTTGGAATTTACGGATTTTCGGTTCAGCGTTCAGTTAAATCCATTACGGGGTACAGGAAGAGTTGAAGAAATTATTCCAGATTTGACTTGAAATTCGCCCTTGAGGGTTATTTGGGGTGCTGATCACGAATCTGAGGTTAAATTTTCATTTCTCCAAAGTTTTCTACCAAATTCGTTCAAAGCTTCCCACCGGCAAAAAAAATTGACGGCGAAATCGGCTTTCGACGATTTCGGAAATGGGACGACAGATGTGGCATAAATCGTACTTCTGGGGGTTATTTGGAGTGCTCAACACGAAGCTGATGTCAGTTTATCAGATTATCGATTTTTTACAGCATACGGTAGATTACAGGGGGTATACGGTACTTTGGTCAAAGTCTCAGATTTGTCTCAAAGTTCCCATGTGGCGGTTATTTGGAATGCTGAATACGAATTCGATGCCCATTTGTCGATTTTCGGAATATTGAGATAGGTTTTGTCTCCTAAATGGCATGTTACCTACCGTATCCTACAGTAAACCTTGAAATTCCAACAAGAGAATCCCAGATTCGTGTTCAGCACCCCAGATTGCCCCTATATACATGTTTTTAGCAAAATCTGGAGAAAAAATTCAAACCCACCCCAAAAATTCCATGGGGAGTGTACCCTTACCTTGCCGCGAAGTTTTAAAAACGCTCGTAACTTCTCTCAGAGTGAGTCTAGGCAGCTGCGATGAGCATATTTGGGCTTTACGTCCGAGAATGATTCTAGAAAAGTACATTTCGTTTGGAATGGTTCGCATGACTTACAGTAGATCCCTTGTAAGGCAATTTTTGACACATTTTGCGCTGCTTCTCGAGGTGTTCAATACAGAAAATTGATGCAACTTTCCAGTTCCGAAAATGTCACATTTTCAATTGTTCGTGGCGAATTATTCATGTAGCAACAAAATGCAATTACCTGCGCAAAAGTGCAAAGGCGTGGCGGTCAAACAAGCTGAACATGTGGGAAGAACCTCGGGGATGAGGCTAATTTATGGGAGCAGAGCCTCCTTTACTTGGGATTTATGCATATAATCCGATCAATGTTAACAGGGTGAAATAAGGTGGGAAAACTGATCCATTCTAAGGAGAATTTCAGGAGAGGAGAACTCTTTGATGCATAATGGGGAGGAGAACTCTTTGATGCATAACAACCTTCGTCAGTCTTCTCCACTCGGAAGCCTGTCAAATGCAAGGTCCTAGTCCCACGATAAAATGCAGTTCATAAGAATGGTCTGTTGAGAATTGTGGGGAAGATCAAAGAAAATATTTCAAATTTTGGTACACCCACAAAATTATTTTCCAGTTTTTATGCTGATCTTGGAGAGAGTCACACGCTGATCACAGTGGTATCTCTGAAATCGCCAAAGACCCCCTAAAAACGGAGATATGGCTCCCTAAAAATGACTATATTTTGATAAAAATTGGTGGACGAGTTGTCTCAGGCCCATATTTCTCTTCATTGGCACCTGTGATCTTCATTCGCAATCGGTGGGCGAGAGCGAGCTAGGATTATGAGACAGCCCGGCAATGGACTATAAAACGACATTCTGTTAAGAATTCATCCATTCATCTAGCCGCTATCGAGTTCGGAAATCAGGAAGGGGGTGTGGCCCGCGGTGGTGAGCGAAGGAGGTCGAGCATGTGGTGGTCGCAGGAATTGAGATCTTGCTTTTGGCACCTGTGATACAGGAGGGGTCTACTACACAATTAAATGGAAGCCGCAAACAATATATATCTGATGGTGAACTGCACTCGGGTAGATGGAAAACTACGAAGAGTGTATTTTTTTAACTTCAAAAATTGTAACATTTTTAGCCCAAAATTTGGGGTTGTAGCATCAATCAACAAACATCGAAAAGTTGTCCCGCCTTGCGCAGGAAGAATTCCACTCGCGACCACTTTGCTTGAATGGAATATCAAAATGCTTCAAAATGCAAAAGACGTGTCAACTCCGTTTTTGTGAGCTGAGACCACATCCCCAGAATTTGTCTAAGGGAGAGTTTGGGGCGCTGAACACGAATATGTATAAGATCCGCTTTTAGTTTTCCAGGGAACCTCTGTAATTAACGGTAGGTGAAGTATCACTTATCCACATAAACCTTCCGCAATCTTTCGAAAAAACTGGAAATGAACCCTGTATCCGTGTTAAAACCCTAGGCAAAGTTTCAGCCGAAAATTTTAAGACTTCCGGAATTCAAAGAAGTTATATTTCTTGTCTTTTTTTCAAAACTATGTACCCACCTGCATTGAGGAAATTTCACAAGCCCTGATTTGTCTCTTTCAATATCCCCCCCCCTCAACACTCAAAAAACCATTTTCCAAGACTCGAGTTTATGCTGGGATCAGTCCCTAGTTAGGCCTTTCGCATGAGCGAAATCTTGGGGGAAAGCCAAGACCACGCCTTTTCGGACTAGTTCTCTTTTTAGAAACAAATTACGAAGGTTTTGGATTCTAATCAATGATGACAACTTCCTCTTTCTTACACTCTCGGTTTCGCACTTTCTGCTCAGTCCATCAAAAGAAAAACTCACAAATTACAATTCCGGTTGACAAGAGATGCAGCTGCTTTTCAGCAGCTTGGAGGAAGTGTTCACAATGGAGAAGCTATCCGTTTTTTTTATACATAAATGTGGGCTCTAGCTTCTTATGAAAAGAAAATAAAGAAGAAAAAACGACGAAAAATGGCCGGAAAGTTCACGAAAATCGAGTAACCATAGGATCACCCCGCCCACATCATGGAAGAGTTGTCCTTGCATAGGAATACGTCGCTGCAGAAGCTGCATATTCCATATCTTGAAAGATGTTAACATTCAAACTTGCGCAGTGGAACTTTCTTACCTTCAGAGAATATTTGATAGGAGAAACATGAAAGGAAGTCGCTCACCTAACAAGTTTAGAGCTCAAAACCACCTCCGACGTTCGGATTTCTTCTGCAGCAAATACACAGAAATTGACGTAGGGGAGGAAATTCTATGTTTAACGGTTACTTTAGCAGTTTTTTTTTGTGAATTAAGGGTTCTAAGGGGTCTCTTCACTGTAACTCTCTAATTCGTGGACTTGCCTCCACAAAACATGGGAAAGTGAGGTATAATTCTTATGATGAACAGTATAGCTAATCCAGTTTTTCTCCAAAAGAAAAGGGTTTTTGTGGTCTAATCTATTTTCATCCGAACAGGAAATAAGGTATGCTTATAAATGGCCAGCAGGCCAGAACCACGTCGCTGAATGAGGAGGAAGTGTCGCACGAGCTAATTAATGATTCCGAGAATTCGATTTTCTTCTCACAAGCACGACAATACTCCACGACAACGGTGAAAGCTCTGCAGATGCACAGAATAGTCATCATTTGGATATTTCGGGTTTGGACCGATTTGACATTCTATAACTCTCGAAGTCTCATGAATTCCATGTATTAAAGGCACTGTTCGCGATAAACTTCATCCTCGAATTTTTCATGAAAAACGCTTCTCGTGGCTCTGAGAAGCAGAACAATGTCGAAAAAAGGGGACGAAAAGCTACCCAGGAGCCGCAGAACGGCTTCGAAAAGTGGGCAAACCCCGCCGCTGTGGGCAAGTCCCGCCTCTTCCCGCCCCTCGACGTGAACAAAGGAACACTCGAAATCGTGAGTTTTCCGATCAATAGCCCCGTTCTTCCCTTCATTCTCAACTTCTCTCTTTACTCATGTCAGCTCGCATGCATTGGCTGCAAAAGACGGAAGTTACAAGCCTCGGACCACTCGTCCACCATTTTCCCTAGCTCAATTTTTGGGGGACCATAACTCCATTCCCAGAAGGTCTTGTACGATTCCAGAAGCATCATTGGAATCAGAATGGGACCTATTTCAAGATAGGCAAAAAACAGAAAAGCGATTTTTATCGCGAACAGTGCCTTTAAAGGGTTCGGGGCATCTTGCAGTAGCCAAACTTCTGAGAGCCAGATATGGTTGGCAACTGAAATTATGTAACTGTATTTGTTTATCTGCTTGTGGGAACGTCCGAAATCCCTGTAAACATGGATTGATAGTGTGCGCGCTCATACAAATCTATCAGTTTTCTGATTAATTTTGTAATTTCCTTGTACTCGTGAACCAAAATGACGTACTCCTAAAGAATGAAGATGCCGCAAAATTACGATAAATTTTGAAAATTGTTATGATATGAGTGCATAGCCGAGAGGAGGGACAGAATTTATCCGACGTCACTTTTCGGCTACCTAAAAAACTCATCTCCATATTCCTAGTCGATGACGTGGGACGCGCTTTCGACAAAATGACTTGCTGCCCTTTTCTTTGAAGGAAAAAAAAGTGTTCAGGGTAAAGATGTAGCTCCACAGTCAGAAGAAATTCTTTGAAAATAAATTATTACACAGCTACCAGGAAAATATTTTGACAATGTTTTTTTCGTGGGATTTACAGCTTCGAATAGACTCAACCCATCTACTAAAAGACCTTGTCAGGAAGGGGCGGGTATCAGAATGATTAAAGGCAGTGTTCACGAAGAAGAATTTCCCCTTTTTTTGGCTTAAACGTAAGCTTTGGGTACCTATTAGAAGATTTAGAACGAAAGTGCGACGAAAAACGGCCGGTAATTTGGTGAAAATCTCGTGGGCCAGCCGACCCATTGGGCCACTCCGCCCACATCCTATAACAGTTCCCCTGAATTTGTGGCTAAGTGAGCGATGGTTTCCGATCAAAAGCCTTGTTCTTCCCTTCGTTCTCAACGTCTCTCTTTACTCAGGTTAGCTCGTACACATCGGCTGCAAAAAATGGGAGTTACAAGCCTCGGACAACTCGTCCACAATTTTCCCTTGCTAAATTTCGAGGGGCCATAACTCCGTTTCCAGGGGGTCTTGTACTATTCCAGGGACATCATTGGAATCAGCATGGGACCGTTTTCAAGATAGGCGAAAAAACAGAAAAACGACTTTTATCGTGAACACTGCCTTTAAAGGCATCATACGCGCAGAAAATCGTATATATATATATATATATATATATATATATATATATATATATATATATATATATATATATATATATATATATATATATATATATATATATATAATTTCTTCATGTTTTTGTGTAGCTTGGTCTCTCCAGAGAAAGAAAAACGTCGAAATGGCCCATGAAAAACCTTTCTTTGTAAAGACAATTCTGTCTGAGAACACTATAAAATTGGAATCAAATTTCGCGCCAAAATCGTTTTTATGACTGATTAGAATTGAGGGCGTTTTCTCATCTTTACCTCCTTCCAACCTCAGAACCCTGACGCGGTGAAGTTTACCGGTGTGGTCTATTGGGCTCATTCATGAAATTGAGCCTAAGAAATGGAAAGTGGTTTCCACCGCGAACGATGCCTTTAACATTCATTAAACTGTGCGAAAATGAACCTTTCTAAATTTACCTGGAATTAGCATAGCATGTGTACATAGTGTTTTCTCTGTGAAATGTCATAATTCTCACGACTCATGGCTCGAGCGGCTCGCGCGATTCTGCTTCCTCCGTCTGTCATGCGCTCTCTCACTGTCCCTAACCTCCGCTCCGCACCAGCACGCTTAACAACCATGAGGGTTTCGCCGTTTTTTAGCCTTTACGTACATATATCGCGAGGTTTACGTTATAACATTAAATACAGTGTTCACGACAAAAAGCCGAATTCTAGTTCTTGAAATTTTTGAATACATGTGTAAGTCCAGGAAGTAGATATTAGTAGGTAAAAGTCCCAACAAAACCCTCAAGTAGCAGAAATAAAAAAATGTTCAGAGAAACCTCTGAAATGTTTATCCTCTTATTCCAAGCCAGAATTACTCTGTTCTCTGGCATTTTGTGCGGAGCGAGGATAGAGACAGCGAGAAAGTGTGGGGAGAAGGAGACGCAGCGTACGCGAGCAGACGCTTGCGACGAACGAAAATAAAGTTCACTAGGAAGCAGAGGATAATTACGCCTGCTCGGTGTGTTGCGGGGACTGTGGACGAGGCGTCAAACCTAACCTCGGAAAATGTTTTGCGCTCCAAAATTCTTAGTTAAGTGAGTTTGTTTTCCTTCTCTTGCACCGAAAACTCTCTAAAAATATGATGGTCAATATCACATGTTAGAATTTGTGGCGATAATAATTTTTTTAAAAAATCGGCAACTGTTCCTCTAGTGAAACGGACCCAGGACAACTGCCATATGACATGGGCGGGGTGGCCCAATGGGTCGGCTAGTCAATGAGATTTTCACCCACTTCCTGGCCGTTTTTTATCGTACTTCCGTTCTTATCTCTTGTTAAAAGGACCTAAAGCTTACTTTTTTGCCAAGAAGAAACGGGCAACTTTTTCCTCGTGAACACTGCTTTTAAAGCTTTGACGCGCATGGGAAAAACATTAGCATCCCCTCACACGGCAAAATATGCTGATTGCCTTCCCTTTCATAAAAAAAAACATCATCAAGGGCCTGGTTTCGCTTAGGAGCACGTTAGAGCCCTATACCTCCTCGGAACACGAGGCCGATTACCTACCCTTTTCAATGGTATGGGATGATTCTATGAGAACTCGTACTCAGACAGTAGCAGGCCCGGAGCGCAACCGGCTCCGCCTCCCCCGCCCACTGCGACCGAAACGCAGAGCAGTTGATATTCAAGCTTGCGGTACGATTCGGTTGCGATTGCAACCTGCATTGCGTTCAGGTTGCTTCCCGGGCCACATGCGTTTACTGGCGCGCGCATTTCGAAATTAGATGAATCGATTGAAACAAGGAAGAGCATCTGGGCTTCCTGCGATTTTTTGAGTGGAATTCTCACTGTTTCTCTTATGGGGCTTGTAATTGATTTCCTCTGCTACATTTGCGCTCAATATTCGACCATCCTAAAATTCATTATATTCTTCATATTTGTGCAATATTTAGACTGTATTCAAAAAATGAAACGTTAACATGACCTTCCGAACGCATTTTGCAAATATTAATGGAGGAAGTTTTTTAAATTTATTTAATCATTTCGAAAAAAAAAAGAAAAACGAATCGCTCGCATTCTTGCATTTAGTCATCCACTCCGAAAAATCAAAATGTCCTAAATCGGAAAAAAATGATTTGGCAGGATTATTTGGATTTAATACGCATTTTGAGTGTTCTAAAATACGATATTCAGCTTATCCTCTGTTTCTGAACGAAATTTATTTCCATTCGTCGCGTGCGTCGGCGCGCGTACGCTGCGTTTCCTTCTCCCTTCACTTTCTCGCTGTCTCTACCCTCGCTCCGCATAAGCGCGCGAGGGAACAGAATAATTTAGGCTCGGAACCAGATGATACTTATCCGGTTGCTCTAGTTTAGGCATCGATTTCCAATGCTTAGCTGGTTGATTCCAGGATGAAATTGCATACAATGGAAATCAGAAGATTAATGAGTGAAGTTGTGAGGGAAATCGTGACGGAATCAAAATTCTGAGCAGGGGAAAGTGTCTTAAGCTTAGGTATTTCATAATCAGCACTAGCTTAGAAAAAGGACAATTAAGGGTCACATTAATTTAAGCAAATTCAGTAGGGTGGGGGAATTCAGTGAATGTGTGGAAATCGCTGGATTCTTCCTTGAAAAATCGATTAGCTAAAATGGGTGCGATCAGCGAAGCGTGTGAAATACGTCGAGGTATCGATTTTCGCAGCTGCTTTGCTAAAATCGGTTTATAGAAAGCGCCCGGGGCGCAATCGTCTACGCTGGATGATGTACTATGACGTCATCAGCCGACAGTTGCGCTCTGGGCGCTGCGTGAATCAATTTCGTCGGTAGGACCCGGAGCGCAACGTATGCGGCCTGGATCGCAATATATGTGGCCCGGAAATTGCCAAATTTGTCACCCTGAGCGCAACATGGACGCGGCTCCCGGTGCATTTGGGGTGGGCTCAGGGCCTGCTATCGTCTGAGTATATGCTGCGATTCCAATCGAGCTTACATCTGAATAATGAGCTCACTTTGAAGTTCGAATTCGTGTGGAATATATTGACCCGAGGCCATTCACTCTGTAGATTTTGGAAGGGAAGATAAACCCCGGGTTGGTGCGGAGTTTGGGGGTATGCGAAACAGTGGTATGAGACGTCACCGCTGCCTGGCGGGACCCAATTCTCTCCAAGAACTAGTTTGGGAAACCAAGAGCCTCCTCTCTTCCAGTAATCTTAGCTTCTACAAAAAATGGCCCAACCTCGCCGAAACAAAAACGTATACGGAGGCTCCCCTTTTTGCGGAAAGCGAGGAGAAAATAAACATAGAAACAATCCACATATTTGGAGAAGAGGTTCACCATGAAGAAGAGGAAAAATTCAAGAATTTCGAAAAATTCTCGAGAAATCTAACGGATCCTGGAAACGAGTGATTTTCCCAACATCAAAGAGAACATACGTTCACGTGGTAATCAGTCAGTATTCAGTGCATTATGAAGACCCAGTTTATACTCAAAACAGCATTTTTAATCAGAATTGGCAGCCAGGCTGCGTAAGGGAGGAGGAATAGGTGTTCCGCGAAGCTGTCGCTGGAGCTCCAGTCTCATTCCTCAACATGCACATCCGGCCGGATTAGGCCCACCGATGGGTGAAGCCGCCCGATAACTGCGATTAATTAAGCACGCAATGTGTGGGGGGAATACACCAAAGGAAATGAGGTACTAGTTTTTGGGCACATTTAAAATATGTCTTCGCAGCAGGGGTGGGCGAATGATGATTCCCGAAATCCCGAATAACTGTAAACAGGGCCCACAGGCCTTTGGCAAGAGCCGCGAGATACTTACGCTCCGCGAGATACTCCCCCCACGCTCCCCCCCCCCCCACTTAACCCACACGGTGAATGAATGAATGAATGAATGAATGAATGAATGAATGAGTGAATGAATGAATGATTGAATGAATCAATCAATAAATGTCCGGGCACATTCGGATTATTAATATCTAGCCCTCAAATCGCCGGATAAGGGATTACAACACGCTCAAGCCAAAAACTAATCCCCTGAATAGCCTTTAAGAGGTGGCCGAGCACCAGATCATCCGTTCCTCTCAGCAGACCCGCTTTGGGAAGGACATATAGCACAATCATGTGTAGGAGGAATTTCCTCGTGCGTGCTGGTGAAATTAGAGTGAGATGATCACTGAACCCAACGGCCAAGGCCCGACGGCCAGCACTCGATGAAATGAGATTTGAGCTCGCGCGCAACATTTGCTCGTCAGCTCTGGCACTGCTTTTTTTGGGCAGTTGATGGGTGACGATTCTGCATTAAGTGCAGAATCTCGTGGTTTCACCTCGAGTTTTCCCGTTGGGACTTCTTTGTGCGTTGGCGTGCTTTGCATGTCTTAGATGCTCTGCTTGGAAGTGAGTGGGTGAGGACTGACAAGAGTGCATTCTGCAGTAGAAGAAGCTGTGGGCACTTGTGTCAATTAAGGAGAACACTCCCAACATCTTCAAGGGAGCTTCTTTAAAATCCGAGGACGCGCTCGAGAGCAACGCCCGCTGAGGATTTCCGCACTCCAGTTCCTCATTTTGACAAAAGTTCCTTGTTGACCATTCGAAGATTGTGAATGGAATAGTTTTCTTGAAGATTGCGACCTAGTGTGAAGAAAAGGTGGACTTTGACCGATAACCTAACCATTGCGGCTGTGAACTTGTCTGAAGCGGAGCAGGAGGTATGGTTCGCGTATTATATTTAGTCTAACGCTCCATACCCTGAAAAGATCTGGAATACTCGTTCCGGCATGAAGTCCACCAATCGTTTAAGTAATCCTTTGTACAATCCGCTCCAGGCCTTGATTACGGCTCTCTTCTCAACTGACCCGTACGTCTTGCTTCCACCGTATATTCGACGAATCCATAACGGTAGCATTGTGCTCCTCCAACCACGTCTTGGTGGAGCTACTTGCATGAATTGACGCGCTGTCTTGCTGGAAAACGAGACCGCCAAGCCGAAGTCAGGGCCAGTAGCAATGCCCCAATGTGGTGACTTCAAAGAGGCAGCCAACCCAAGGTCGGTGACGTCTAGATGCCTCCCATGGTTGCCGCCATACAACGAGAATTATTTCCAAAAAGCAGCGTTAAGTGCAAAACTCTAGCTAGTCGACGTATTTGAACCAGGACCGCGCCAACCTATGCGATGAATGCCCAACACAGCGCCTTAGACCACTAGGCCACGAGTTCATGTATGAAGACTCTCTCTGTTCTCCTACATACACTCCCCCCACAGTTCTTCGTATTCATTGTAACTTTGATCAAATTCGTAAATATGGGTTTCGGGAGCGTGGAAATGTGTCTATCTTTCAGATTTGATAAGTTTTCAACCTTGGATTCCCATTTGTTGACCTTTGTGGGTTTTGATCTGCTTATGAGCTTGATCAGCCTTCTGAAGGCTAATGAGGTGGGTGGTCCGATATGGTCCCACTCATTCACCCGCCATCTAAGACCATCTGAGGGTGTCTGGCAGGCTCCAGTCTCCACACTAAAGGTTAGCTATTTCAAATTGTCATACGGTGTCGCTTTTGTGAGTTTTCTGCTAAATTAGTCCTTTTGTTCTGAAATGGTGCTTGGACGGCTAGTTTCCTTATGTATCTCTGGCTTCCAGGCTCTGAAGAAGGCGTGATTGCCGAAACGTTAGCCGAATAAAGCTGAAAATCCTCGGCCTACTGCTCAAGAATACAACTACGAGATACTACCATGCCGAGATTTATGGAAAGTCGAACGTGGAATATACTTGGATGATGGGATTTCGGAATTCTCCGCGAAAATTATCAAAGCGAGAGAACGTCAGATTTGAAAAAACGATTTTGAAAATTCCTTGTTGGATGACCACTTACCACTGAACCACGATGCACAATACTTTGTAGTATAATTGTCGAGGAGCCAAACTCGTGTTTTTTTTTCACAATGTACCGAAAGTTCGAAGGATTTTTTTTGAAATTATGAACTATTTTTAACCTCAGTCTGTTTCACGCTTCCCATTCAACATAGAAAAAAGGAACTTGAAGTGAAAGAAGAAAACGAAGTTTAGATAAAAGCCGCACTTAGATTTACTATTATACAGCATTCGATAACTACTGTGCTTCTCTGGGCCAAATTACGGTCCGCAGTTGCGTCTCGACACGCTTTGCGGCCGCGCGCATTTGAGTCGGAAGAGTTTCCAGCGCCGCAGCCGCCGTTCTGTTGACTCTAGGTGGGTTTTTGAATTTGGACAGTGAACAAAATTGAAGAAAACTGTATAAAAAAGCCATATCGAGTCGGCTTTGGTATTGGGAACGCGACTGACTCGAGCACGTGCGGCCGCAAAGCGTGTCGAGACGCACTTGCGGACCGAAATTTGGCCCAGATAAGCACAGTAGTACACGCGGATCACGCAAGTTTCTTGCCTTTTCCGAAAAACGAAACCGTTTTTCAGCCATCTTTCTTAGATGGCTTTCTAAGCAAATCTGGTTTTATTTGTGGTGAACGACTATTAAAAAAAAATCTGAAAATGGTTGAATGTGGCCACAATAACATCTAGGAATATAAAGCTGAGCTTAGAATAGCAGTAAAGCACGTGAAATCTATAAGGGAGACGTATTCATGGCAGCTACGTACAATTTTACGTTAATCTCCCGCTAATCTCTGCCAGAAATCATTGAAACATCAATAAAACAACATTCAAACGATTCGCCCGTCATTCCTATCAGCTGACAGCGGAGCTGGATGGCCGCCAGCCGGCGGGTGCAATTTTTCCTTGCCCACCTAAACAACGAGATAGACCACCGTGCTTTGCTGGGGTGATAAGTGGACAGCGCGCTGGTCGGTTCGCAAGTGCTCCACTGCCCTTTCTTGGAGCGCACTGGCTTCAAAAAGTCAGTACCCTTGGACGTGCTCGACCCCATGACCGCGGTATCGGCCCAGCTCCTCTTCGCTCCGCGCGCTATTTCTCTTTTCTCTGCGGCGGTGAGCGAAGTCACCACCCGTTTCTTGCAGTCAGCCACCTCGCAAAAGAACGCTCACTGCAGCCAGGTGGCTAAGCTACAACGGTCATTAACTTGGGCGCCCCCTGTGCATTTCTGTGCCGGCCCGTCCATATTGATAGCCGAGACGTGATTGACCCAGTCACCACGCAGTGACAGCCGGTAGCTGCCACCTCCCGGGGGGGGGGGGGTTGCTACTGACCCAGGTGCGCTGAGATCACTGGTAACCACGCCTCCGAAAGCAAGTTTGTGTGGGTCTTGATACCGGTGTTTTGGAGGGTATCGCTTCAACATGAAACGCACTGCATAACAAGGCATGTTCAAAAAAAGCACGGAAGCGGTGGCTTTGACTAGAATAGGACTTCCCTTGCTTAGGTTGATTCCATCGGTGGAGATTCACCAAGCAGTTGAGTGAGAGCGGCGCTGGGCTTCGGTGGTGCAGTGCGATAAGGCGCTTACCCGTAAAGGAAATATGCTGGTTCAATCTCGACCGGAGCTAAGCGTTCTGCGATCAACTCAATACTTTGTGTAAGCATACATTAACGTGCACTGCGACGTTAGACTGCAGGTACGGCAAAAAAACATCCAAAAAAATAGTGTATGACTTCTGTGAGTTGAAGAGTTGACCGCTATGAAGGAACAATACCTGTTAATCCAATCAAGAACTACGGCCCGTTTGACAGTACATTCGTGACTTGATTAGATGCTGTTATTACTATCTCGTGCTTCCATTTTTTCACGTCAAGGGGAGGGAAGGGGACATGAGGCGTTTCGGTGACTTTAAGCGCTTGTTTTCAGTCGTTCTTGGCTCGTGTTCGCCGCTCTTTTTACACCACGAGCCTTGTATCCTCATCGCATATGTAACATTTTACTGCGGAAAGTCACCGAGAATGACCATAGCAAACGCTGTCTTTGAAGCCATGCTCCCAAAAAAATTAAAGCCTTATTGGTTCTAAAGCCTTAGAATGGGACTCGGCGAATCCTGCCAAATGAGTGTAACCAGGTTTTCCGGAGAGACAAGAATCTCTCGGCCGTTGCCTTCACGTCAACGCATTCTTCTGTTCAAGTGTGTACTTGTTCCGAATCGAATAATCGGATGAGTATCCGACTGTTTCAGTCGGATAAAAAAGTCGACTTTTTATTCGAAAAGTCGAATATTCGAAAAAGTGCGATATCCGACTACAGTCGAAAAGTCGAATATTCGAAAAAGGGCGATATCCGACTACAGTCGAAAAGTCGAATATTCGAAAAAGGGCGATATCCGACTACAGTCGAAAAGTCGAATATTCGAAAAGGTGTGATATCCGACTACAGTCGAAAAGTCGGATATTCGAAATAAGTTCCATCTGGAACAAGTATAGTGTGTATGATGAAGTTGCTGAGAACGTTCCTCGTTAAAAGTTCCGGAACAGAAGTTCTCTTGGGGTGGCCCATATTTAGTTTTTTTGTTCAATTGTGGATGCGGATCGAGCATTATTCTGAAATTATTGTTAAGCTTTTGAGCAATAAATCCGTTCATTCTCCACATTTTCCAGAGTGGTCGAGAGAAGAAAAGTGTATTTCCGAGATTTCGTCAAAGTGCTAAGTCATTTTCGTCCGATCAATAAGAATAAACCACATCCATGGAACAGTCGAGAGGCGAAGTTGCGCTGTGGGTGAAATTATCGATTGATTCGGACCTCTGAGACGGTAGAGGAAAATATTAATTTTTTTTCCAGTTGCCTTCACCATGTACGATCTGAACAAGAGCGGTACCATCACAAAGGATGAGTTCAAGGATATTCTGCAGGTGGGTGATCTGAAAGGTCTTGTACAGAGGACCTACTCTCGTCGACACGCACAAAATCGCGCTACGTGCCTATCCTCTGTTTCGGAGTAAAATCTGTTTGCATTTATCGCGTGCGTCTGCGCGCGTATACTGCGTCTCCTTCTGTGCACACTTTCTCGCTGCCTCCACACTCGGTCCGCACCAGGGATGAGCGGAATTCCGATTTCCGAATTCCGATTTCCGATGGTTTTTGGCCTTCCGATTTCCGATTTCCGAAAGAAAGCCTGAAAATGCGGAAGAAATCGGAAATATTCACGAGATCAAAAATTATTACGCTCTCCCTGGCCAAATTCCCAGAGGGTTATGTTAGGCGCTGAATTCGGATTCGAGATCCGTTTTCACTTTTCACAAAGCCAGAATTAATTTGTGTTTGCATGAAAACTTTCAGTAAAGAAGGATAAGTTCAAGTTTTTTTTGGTACACGTAGTCACACGGGGGAGCGTTAAGAATTTCACTGAACGTATTTCCGATTTCCGATTTTCGCATTCCGATTTCCGATGGTTTTTGGCGTTCCGAATTCCCAATTCCGATTTCCGAAATTGAGAAGGTCCTCACGATTTCCGATTTCCGATTTCCGAAGTTCAGAAAAAAATTTCCGCTCATCCCTGGTCCGCACACGCACGTGGAGGACTAAAGTAAGTTTGGCCCCCAAATACATAGAGGATATGGAGCTATGTGGCATGGCGGGGTACAGTCACGCAACGCACTTGGCCACGCCCATTCCACCGTGCCGCACTTGAGCACCTACCCGGGGTTTCCCTCTTCTGCCAAAATCAGGAGGGTCATTGCGGCACGGAAGAATGGGCGTGGCCAAGTGCGATACAAAAGTGGCCCCCCCCATGCCACCTAGCACCCAGGATATCTTCTGGTTCGGGGTTAAATTTAGTGTGTGTCATTGCGGACTCGAGCTGCCGGTACGCACGAGACCGGTTTCGTACGAGCTTCCGCGCCTCATCAGCTGATCATGTGTGGCGGTTTTCTTCTTTTTTATGGTTTTCCTTTTTTTTACGATTTTTCTCAACAGATTTGGGTCTTAAAGTTCTACGTGTATCTTACTACGACCATTTGCTTACGTTTAAATTTCAGGAATAGCAGCCTGCAACGAATAGGAACCACCAAATTTAGATGTTTTTTATTTCGTGGTGTTACCTAATTAGAGGCTATATTTAGTGTTTGTGTCTGGCTTTAGAGTTTTCTAGCAAGATTTTAATTGATCGGAAATCTTTGGGGAATTTTTTTCTGTTACGAGTCTCCAAAAAAAAGACCCCTAATGTAGTTTTTTTTCCATTTTGAATCTTTTTCTTTCTGTTCGAAAGTGCTTTTATCAAGTGTGCTTTTGCTGTTTTACTTCTCCAGAACCCTTCCTTCTCTGAATATGAGCCATATTCGATTTCTTTATTGACGATTTCGTCGCCGAAGATTTCCGCTTATTCTGAAATTAATACTTTGGCAAACGGTGGTATATCACAAACGTAGCATTTGAAGGCACAGGACACCCAAAACTTATTTTAATTACATGCTTATCTTGGAGAGAGCCATTTCCTGATAACATTGGTATCCCTGAAATCGTCCAAGATCCCCTACGAACGGAGATATGGCTCTAAGAATATGCCTGCATTTTGAGCGCGAAAA
Organism: Aplectana chamaeleonis; assembly: GCA_029168955.1. NCBI lineage: Eukaryota > Metazoa > Nematoda > Chromadorea > Rhabditida > Cosmocercidae > Aplectana > Aplectana chamaeleonis. The sequence goes on along the minus strand of JAPDOI010000184.1, from coordinate 1,237,005 downwards.
TTTGGTGGGCGAGTTTTCGCGGGCCTGTATTTCTCTTCATACGCGATCGTTGCGCGAGAGCCAGCCAGGATAAGACATCTTTTATAGTCCTCACCTCGAGCGCGGCACGCGCGGGACGAGCGGTGGACTATGAAACTTATAACCGCGCGGGACGAGCGGGAAACCACTATGAAATTTCCGGCGGCACCGCTATGGCGGCGATCTGCGCGTAAAAGTCGGGCCTTAACTGTGACATTCACGCTAGTTCCTGGCTTGCATTTGCGCATGCGATAGCGCAGGATAGTCTCAGAATTGTTCATGTTGGAGTGGAGTCAAATTGAGAAGCAAGTATCGATTGAAACGATAAAACCGCCACGGCAGTTTTGGCGGCACCGCTTTGGCGGTGCTGGTGGACTATGAAGTTCCTTACCACGCGTGCCGCGCGATAAGAACTTTTATAGTCCATCGCGCTTCCCGCGCTTGCGGTGAGGACTATGAAATATGCCTGAGAGGACAGTACGGGAATGGACTGAAGAACGGCGACTTGTTGAGAATCCATCCATCCATCTAGCCGCTATCGACATCGTAAAGCGTGCAGGGGGTGTGGCCCGTGGTGGTGAGCGTTGGAGGTCGGGCCTGTGGTGGTCGCTTATATCTCGCTTATTTGGGGGATTTGAGATCTCGCAGTTGATTAGTATTATACAGGAGGGCTCTACTACACAACTGCATGGAAATCTCAAAATTCATATCTGAGGGTATACTGTGCCTTTTAGGACCAAAAACTGTGGACAATTGATGTGAGAGATAGGAAAAACTAAAGATTAGCTGGTGAGGGCGGGCTCGAAAGGTCGCATAAAACCGATGCGTCGCGTGCCCGCAGCGCGGATCCGTAATGACCCACATTAAGTTTAAACTCGAAGCGGAGGATACGTTCTTTGAACGCGCCCAGCGTACAGGTTTACTGCTCTCAACTTCGTCTATGCCATGGGTAGTGTTTTAAAACCAGCGTCATTAAAGCTGCTCTGTGGCCTTCTGAAGGCTTTTTAGTGTAAATTATACACAACAGGGGACTTGAGAATGTGCTTTTCTTAGAATAAGTAAGTGTTTTTCTAAACCATTTCGTAGAAAACGTCGGAGGTGCTGAACTCGGCGGACTAAAAGTCTCCGTAAACGGCAAATAAAAACATATTGCGGAGAGAAGCGAGGCGAAAAATTCGTCTACTAGGTAACAATGATGCCTGCGGCCAGGCTGCTAGAGTGGGAGGGCCGGAATTGGCTGCGAAAAAATAGATGGCAGGAATATTTGATGTGGTGTGTATGGGGAGTTGAATTGATTTGTTGATGCGCGTAACCTGCAGTGGTGGCTGAGAAACTGCGAATTCGTGGAAGTAGTATACATATAGATGACTTCGTTCTACCATGCTGGTATAATTCGTGCAGGCAAGATCTGTGGGTGGATTTGCGCCTCATCGCAAACCAATTAGCACCACCTCAGACTCCGCCCAGCGTGTTGCTACTGCTGGACGAAGGAAACATAATTGTGCTAATAGGATTACGCACATGTTCGTGTTGTTGCATACATTTCTTCGGGGTGGGAATCTTCACATCGACTCGACAGGGCCTGAGGTTTTCTTCTGGCAGATGCCCTCGGGTGGATGCCTTGACCCACTCTGAAAAAAGTTATGAGCGTTTTTTAATGCTCCGCGGCAAGGTAAGGGTACACTCTCCATGGAATTTTTAGGGTGTTTTTAAATTTTACTCAGGATTTTGCTAAAAACATGTGTGTAGGGGTAATCTGGGGGTGCTGAACACGAATCTGCGGTTTGCTTGCCCAAATTTGAAGGCTTACTGCAGGTTACGGCAGGTGAAATGCCATTTAGAAGGCAGAACCTACCTCAATATTGCGATAATCGACAATTGGATATCAAATTCGTAGTCAGCACCCCAAATAACCCCCACACAGAAACTTTGAGACAAAACTGAGACTTTGACCAAACTACCGTATACCCACCATAATCTACCGCAAGCTGTCAAAAATCGATAAATGAACCCCAGATTCGTGATCAGCACCCCAAATGACCCCCAGAGCGAATTTTTAGTCAAATCTGGAATATTTTTCTAAAACGCTTCGAGAGCTCCGGTCCGCAATTGCGTATTGCGTCTCGACACGCTTTCCGGCCGCACGAGCTGGAATCAGTCGAGTTTCCAGCGCCAAAGACGACTCGGTTTGGCTTTTTTATACAGTTTTCTCCAACTTTGTTCACTATCCAGTTTCAAAAACCCAACGAGAGTCAACAGATCGGTGGCTGCGGCGCTGGAAACTCTTCCCACTCAAATGCGCGCGGCCGCAAAGCGTGTCGAGACGCAATTGCGGACCGGAATTTGGTCCAGAGAAGCACAGTAAATAAACACCCATCCGAAAATCCGTACAAGTCCAAAACGCTGTTAGTCTGCGCAAAGTTTGGAAAATGTTCCTTAACCCTAACTTTGCTTATTGGGGTAGTTTTGGACGCTGAACACGATTATCAGGTCCTGTCGCGACGTGCGGGTCCGCCAAGCTCCTTGCATCGGCGGTGTGGGTGACAGACCCGCCCGTCACGTATTGGGGACATCTGCGACAGGACTCTGCACGCTATGCTCGCTCATTACCGACACTGCCACTGCGGGTAAGGTACGTACACATAAAGGCCCAAGCCCTGTTCGAGCTGACACATATAATAACCACCCAATACTCATCAGTGTTTACGTCACAAATACATCTTGTCGACCTCGGCGCCCTGGTTCGCGACTCCAAAGCGAACATAACACAAAATACATAAGGGCTGTCGACTGCACTGAATAAGGCCGTAGCCTGCGGATATTACCGCCACACTGTCTGTACCTTTGCTACACAACAGAACACCAGATACGTATGATGCGTTTAACCTCTCTTAGATACAACGTTCCTACGGGTCAAGTGCGGACTCCTCCCGGTAACTAGGGGTCGGACCTAAGTGGTGCCTCCGGACCGCTGCGTTTCCTCCGCGTCACTTCGGTGGGACGTGTGTCACGGCACCGGGACTGCGGGGCAGAGGCAACGGCCCCCTGCGCCATTGCCCTCCCTTCGGGCGTCTGCTTCTTAGGCAGTACGGGAAATGCCCACCTGGTGACTTCGGGCTCCTGGCCGGACGATGACTGCGGCCTGTACTGCTTGGCCAGCGAGCTACGGCTCGCTGGGCTGATGACGATCCATTGGAGGCAGGAGAGCTCGGACTCGACTGCCTTGATGTTGACGGAGCAGCCGGCGGACGCGCACCACGACGAGAAGAGTGATGGTAATCGATGGGCGGGGCTCTGGTCGCCTGCGCCCTCTGCGTCTCTGCCTGCTCTAGAATGTTCCTAACCGTACTGGCACGCCGCCAGGCCCCGGTGTCTATGCACTCTGCCGCCCCTGCGTTGGAGATGACGTCAGCAAGGAACAAGTCGGACGAAAGTCAGGACAGGTCCGTTTCCGGATTTTCGTAATAAATAATGCGCTTTTTGGAGGGTACAATAAGTAAGAAAATCAGAGAAAAAATGCCTATTTTCAGAGTGGGTCTTGGCAGCTGCGATGGGCATATTCGGACTTTCCGCCCGAAAATGGTTCCAGGAAAGTACAAATCATTTGAAATCGTCACTGTGACTTATAGTGGTTCCCTTGTGAGTGACGCAGTGCAGTCGGGTGGATGCATATGTTCCTTTTCTGGGTAAATAGTGATTGCTGGAATGAAGATAGGAAGTATGACAAGGAAACAAAAAAACACAGAAAAAAACGCCTAACTAACAAGGGTAGTGTTTTTATTGGTAGACTCATCTTCGAAATTGATTAGTATTGTTAGTATCACTTGTGTCTCAATGGTGAAACTGCACAGTATTCCGCCCCGAGCTGCATGTTCCAAAAAGTCATGAGCGTTCTTCAAGCTCCGCGAAAAGGCAAGGGTACCATCATGCATTTTTTGGGGGTTTCGGAACATTTTCTCGGATTTCAATCAAAACTTGTGTGAAGGGTTTAATTAGGGTGCTGAAAACGAATTTGGGGTCTAGTTCCCAAAATTCCTAGGTTTACTGCACGGTTACGGTAGGTACAATATCGTTTGAGGGGGCGAAACCTGCCTTAGAACTCGAAAAAATGACAAATGGACGTTAAATTCATGTTCAGCATCCCGAATAAACCCTGTATAGAAACTTTGAGGCAATTCTGGGATTTTGACCAAACTACCGTACACTCACCGTAATCTACCGCAATCTGCAAAAAAAAATCGATAAACGGACTTCAGATTCGTATCAAGCACTCCGAATATCCACTGAAGTAACATTTTAGCCACTTCCACATATCTTAGCATTCTTGAAAACGTCAAGAGTCGCGTTTTGGCCTCAAAATTTTCCCCCGATTGGGTGCTGTGCACAAATTTAGTCGAAGACATTAGAAAGTCGGCAGATAAGCCGCAGTTTGGTGATCAGCGCCTCAAATTGCCCACCTGTGAGGATTTCAAGTCAAATCTGGAATTGTTTAAAAAATTTTCTAGAACCCCAAATTGTTAGAAGAAACGGTCAACAAACAATTCCTACATGTCCAAAACGCCATCAGTCTGCACAATGTTTGGAAAATGTGCCCTCAGCCAAACCTTGCTCAGGGGGTAGTTTTGGGCGGTTAATACCATTATGTGGTAGGTTTCTGGATTTTCCGAAGAGTAATGCTCGTCTCGGAAGCTGTTAAAAGCACAAAAAACAACGTTTTTAAAGGCATCGTACACGATGAAAACCGAATTTAAGCTTTTGCGTTTAGTCGGACTAGTGGGCCATAACAATGTCACTCAGAGCGTTTGGAGTTTCAAAATCACCTCTAAATTAAGATTTGCTCACCTCAAAAGATCTTCCTGGGTTTGGAGGGCTGGCCTTGGCGTCGATCCGTTGTTAAAAGGAACAAAACTCCGCGGTCGCTGCCGGCGATCGTGCGTTGACGCGTCGTAGGGCGCAACGCACACGCCACTCGATTTCACGTTCGACATCGATCGAAAGCAGCTGACTGCATTGGACGCAGCATAATAGTAACTCTTTTCAACTTCGTTCAAGAAAAGAAGATCGCTCATCTGAATGGCGTCCTTGGTGAATTACTTCCAACGCAGCGCCGAGGAGCGAATTGTAAAACTGTTCCTTGCGTTCTTTGCGCAACTATTCCGAGTTGGTGTAGGCGGGAACTTCAAATTTGTCTTAGCTGTATTTAAATGGGTTCTTCTTGAAATGTTGACGTTTTTGAGGCGGATTTTTGCAACTTTCAGTCACTATAGGGATATAACAACACGAAGACGTCAAAAACACAAGTGTTTTTTTTCATCGTGTACAATGCCTTTAAGCTTGTAACTTCTTGGAACCGGCAGCTCGGGGGCGTGATACTACGCAGTTTTAGTATGGAGGCCTACGAGACACTAACAATACAAATCGTTTTTGCAGTCGCTTTTACCGCGATAGACGCTTCTCTTGTAAGGGTAGTGCAATTTAATCACTCCAACTGAACCTCGGAGCAAAGTTCGAGCGAAAGTTTTTATGCATTTCTGGAAAGCAAGATTCGACTCCTGTCAAGTTATTTTGCTATGAATGCTCTACGTTTACATGCCATCTCATTTAGTGCAATGTATGCTCCCAAGCTCTGTGCTAATTTGAGTCTTCTTCCAGATGATGATCGGAGCGAATGTGCCGGAGGAGCAGGTGAATTCCATTGCCGATCGAACGATGCGAGAGGCTGATAAGGATGGTGATGGATGTATCACATTTTCCGAGTTCTGCCATGTGGGTATAGTGTATTCCATCAGGATTTGGCTCAAAACCTCTCTCTGGGAGTTTTTCGGGGTTTCCAACACGAAACTGACATGAGGAGAAATTCTAGAAGTTTGGTTTAAAGCTTCCCACCGGGGCTAAATGCGACCTATGACGAATTCTTAATCGCTGCGTCAGATTTGCCCCAGACTTTCTCTCTAGAGGTTATTTGGAGTGCTCAAGACAAATCTGAGGTGCGCTTATCAATTCTTCATACAATTGCCAAAGCTTACGTTCTCAGAGAGTCGGGGGGTCCTATTCGGCCACGATAGGCTTTCGATTCGACTGCAAAGCGGTTGAACGACGATACGGCCACGTAATTTACGAGCGCCACGTGGCCTAATCGTCGTCCAAGTGAGAAGCACGTACCGCCAATCATGGCCTTTTCACTCGGCCACGATACGCTTTTGACTCGACTACGATGAGTTTGGACGACGAACGAGCCACAATGCCCATGATTGAACACGTTGACAGATCGCTTCAGAACTGACCCGGCGCATATCAGCCACACAGCACGTATATAAGTGGCCTGATCCCAGGAAGAGCGCAGTCTGCCTTTGGGAACCGCTCCTGGAAGGTGACTTTTAAACACTTTCGCAACGATTTTAAACCGCTGAGCGGTCAACCCCACGGTCCTCAGCCAGGGGAGCTCCCTCGCTGCAGACCGTGGCGAAGGTGATGTCCCTGTCGAGGACTGCTGTGGGAGTGATTTCCTGCTGCGGGCCGTGATTTGGACCGTATTCTTGTTGGGGGAGACCCGCTCCCATCGAAGGGGTGGGGGTCCGCCCTCAGCGCCACGTAGTCATATCGAACAGGCCAAGTGCTGCTGCGTGGGAAACGGGAGCGCGGCAAAAGTTTCGCCTCGCTCCTATCGAACAGGCCACGTGATCTACGGAGCAGCACGTGCTGCTGCAAAAGTTCCTTTTCAACTCGACTAGGTACCCGATTAGAAAGCCTATCGTGGCCCAATCGTACCCTCCGACTCCCTGAGTTGGTGAACGGTACTTCGCTGACAGTCTCATATCTGGCTGAAAACTCCTCAATGGGGGTTGTCTAAGGGTTCTGAACACAAATTCGAGGCCTATTTATCAAACTACTAATGAGGAAAAAGCTGGCAAAATTTATTGCACCTAGTGTAACCTAAGTCTTAGAATATCGAAGAACGGAGCCTCTATTCGTTTCTTGGACCATAGAGCACTCCCCTTCCCCCCTCCCTGAAAAGTACTGAACAAAATTCAGAAAGTTTTTCCAAACGCCCTAAAACTTGCGTGATGGATTTTCCACGGTCTAGCAGGTGTGGATAGCTTACCAGCGGCTGAAGAAATGAGGATCTTGAGAATTTTTGGGTAACAACGAAAAGTTGGAGGGGGTTGGTGAAACTTTCGTGAAACCGTCGTGAAACTAAAAGGCATAAATATATGAATTTTTGAGAAAAAAAAAGAAACATAAGCGTTATAGAGTTTGTAGAGAAGAATCAAAGAGTGAGTTATTGGCTTTGAGAAATGAAAACGGAATCGCAACTGTTCACCGCAATGTTGAAAGGACATGGTGCGGTTGCGGTCACATATGTACTAACACTGACTAACACTACGGTGGAAGACGCCAGATTTCATTGTCGATCGACACCACAGCTGATTTTCTGGGTGAGTTACGTTTTTTCTTTTTTTCTTGTTTGCTTCGGCATTATTTTTATTTCTGACTCTTATAATATTATAAATAGGGGCTTTTGTTAATTTGCGAGAAAAATTTTGCCGTTTCTTTTGATTTCAAAACAGGATTTCGGAAAAAACACTTTAAAACCCTAACAAACGGCTAATTCCTCTCACTCACTAAGTAAAGCCACTGTTTGCAATATTTAAAGAGTTAGAAACAAATATAAATTAGAAGCAAATAAGAAAAAAAAAGAAAAACCGTAACTCACCCAGAAAATCAGCTGTGCTGTCAATCGATAATGAAATCTGGCGTCTTCCACCGTTGTTTTAGTGTGCGACCGAAACCGCACCATGTCTTTTCAACATTGCGGTGAACTGTACAACCTGAAAAGTGGCAGTTCAGTGCGGCTTTAACTGTTTTTATTCTCTTGTGGACGGTAAATGGCTGTACTTTGTCTTAAAAACACCATATGGCAAACGAACCCCATAAAAAATTTTTCAACTACAAAAAGGCTGAATTTCACTCAGAATTACCCGCAAATTATTATAGTTTCATTATCCAGCTCGACTGGTGTACAAGAATTTAGACGAGGTGAGGCGGTGGACGTTGGCAAGCCACGCAGGCAAATCGCACAGTTTTCCCCCAACACTATCTAACGGGTACCATCCTTTCAGCAATGGAATTTCGGAACACCGAGGGTCCAGATTTTGATGTAATTGGGCAGCATGAAAAATCACATTCTACCTTTTCTCGCAGTCCCTCTAACTTCCCATATAATTATACTTGAAAGAATGTGAGGCGATGTAATATCGGCATGGATCCTGAAGAGACTCTGCGTTCCTCATTGAGATTTGGCGCAAACTCGGTGCACGTATGTTAAAGCATATGGCACCGAGTTTGCGCCAACCTTCAGTAGTGAACGCAGTCTCATCAAGATCCATGCCGACGTTAGCTTACGCGCCCTAATCTCAATGTTGCGTCGCAGGCGCTGGAGATACGCAACATTATTTCAAACGTTTCCCCGGTCCACCCCATGATTTCAGAACATACCATTCCTTTTATAGGTTACCGCGGTTTTTCTATACTGGTCGTTCTGTATCACTCAAAGCCAACCCTCACGGCTGCTGCGGGGTAACTCGCCCGATTTCGGCTAGCTGCTCATAATTTACAACAAACTGTGTTCATTACAGACCTAGTTTCGGTATGTTCTGCAGTTGCCTTGTGAGTTGTATTCACAACCAGTTGAAGTAACGTGACCGTCAAGTCTTAGTACAACGTTTCTCAGTATTCTTGGCAGTATCGCCTCCTCCATTTTCGTTATTCAAGTCGAATACGGCGCCATCGCGTCTTAGTTTCGTAGTTTCGATAGAAATTATGTTGCTATACCTCGACGCCCCGTAAAGGTTAGCTGCGAGTCTCCGTGTTATATATCGCATCCGACCAAACAAAGATTGTGGTCTTTACGTTAACGGTCTTTACATTAATGTGTATTACAAAGCCGGTCACGCGGCGGGCTCTTGCCGCTAAGCCTAATGCGCGGCGGATTCTCGTCGTGGCACGACCCTTCTGGTAACACCACGAGCTGGTTATCCTCGATGAAAAATCCGGGATTCTCAATGCAAAAAAATCTTCCATGGCCTGGGGGGGGGACCCTGGGGTCGTCACAGTGTCCGATATTTTCGGGCGCGGATCGACCACCGAGGGGAGTCGTATTTCGCCACCCTTTCCAACGGGCGCTGGACTCTGGGGTCCCCTCCGCTCAGCTTTGTTCGAAACCCAAACTCTGTTCTGTGAAGACGTAGCCAACCGATCAGGGCATATTTGTTTCTTCCGTCCGGGAACAGTTACCGAATTTCACACATATTTTAACAGCTGAATTATTAGCAAATTCTCCTCGTGAGTATGGTTCCCTGATCAGTTTTGATCTAATGAATGGATCAAGCGCGATTATTGCGGCTGGCCGTGCGGCGTTTGCGGCATCACCGGCCGACAGGATTTCGATCGCGCGTGACGATCTTCAGTTGTTGCCACGTTCATTCACTAGACTAAATCGAACACGGGACTGTGCGTCAAAATTGTATGTTGGCTGACACTGTATAAGCTGAATATACAGAGTTTTATGCCAAATTGTGTAACGAAAACATCAACATAAATCAATAAAAATGTGGATTAATGATAAATTATCATATTATAATTGATCAATATCAACGAACTCTGAAGATGACTCAATCTTAGGTTCATAGGTTTTGTTAGTAAAAACAAGAAAAACAACATTTGAAAAGAGTAGACTTCAGTTCCCTATTCGATCATAGATCAGTGAAGAACAGTGGTCCTGTTTGTGAGTACGGCGCGTGTCGGCAGAGCACCCAAAATGGTAGCAGTTGTTCTAAAGGCACAGTTTTCAGGCGATGGAAAAGACCGACATCGAGCAGAAAATGTCTTTCCGTTTTCTCACATAATGCTATGCGGATGCGAATATGATGTAACCATGCCAATGTAAAGAAATCGATTTTATTGATTTATTATTGATTGATTGATTGTTCATGTTAAAGTATTTCTGATTTTCGTGTGTTAGCGATTGGTGTACCCGAGTGTTTGTGACATTCACGATGGTTCTATAATATCTTTGATCATATGCTTCCATTATGTATACAGTTCAACTCCGCATTGACGTTCAGTGCGCAAAGTGCACGCTGAATGCTAAAGCGTGCTGCGGCGCGGTTGCGAGTATCCTCAGACAGGGGTGTGGGAACACCCCGGCGGTGATATTACGCGGGCACCAAAGGCGGAAACCACCCGGGTGATCCCACATCTCTGTCTGAGTATGTTTGCAACCGCGCCGCAGCACGCTTTCGTAATCAGCGTGCACTTGGCGCACTGAAAGGCAATGCGGAGTTGAACTGTAAGTATAGTCGATTCCGCTGAGCAAGAGCGGAACAGACGCGTCTTGGATATGTAGAAACTCGAACTCCGTGCATGTATGTCATAACATATTCAGACGACTCTCGATCCTGAGCCGCCTTACGATTCCGCTCGTATTTCCAATCTGCTGGTCCCGTGCTGTTGCTGTTCGGGCCACCTGTTGAAGTCCTAGCGAACTAGAAAAGCTTGAACAGCAACAGCGGTTACCCGGAGATTGGGTGAACGAGCCGAACTGTTAGGGGTTGTTCACACTTCCGCCGCCAAGCGGCGCGGCGAATCCCATCATATCGATAGTGTCGCCGCGCGGGATCAATATTATTAAAATGCATTACCGAGATTGCGCCAACGCACTATATGGAACCCGATGTGTCAGTGAGATCCGTGCCGACGGTAGCTTTCTTTCAAAACTTTTCAATATGAATTTTTCTACAGCTGTGATTTCTATGGAAATGACTAATCTTCTGTATGCTCCGCAGAGTATGAATGAAGGCGCCGTGGGATTTCCAAGAGATACCTTCGAAGCCATCATTGCCTGTTTTTCTGCCTATCTTGAAAACAGTCACACGTTGATTTCAATGTTTTTTCTAAAATCGAACAGACCCCCTAGAAACGAAGTTATGGCTTCTCAAAGAGTGAGCTGTGGAAGCATGGTGGACGAGTTGTGCGAGGCTGGTAACTTCCATCATTTGCAACCGATGTGTGCGAACCGACCTGGGGTCGTATTTGCCAACAACCCGCCGAGGGAAGTCGAAGGGAAGCGGAAGGGATGATACCGCGCGCGGCAGAGGAGCAGATCAACTCATCTCACACCATGTAAGATGGAAATGCAAACTGTGTTACGTATCGATATCACTGCGAAAATATAAAGATTCCACCGCGAAGCGGCCATTCTTCAGCTATGCGATTCGAAATTTTCCGGCGGTCGCGAGGGAAGCCAAGGGAGGCAAGAGGTGGCCGTGGAGCGCGCATTTTGTACTGAATTTCCACCTCATCTACCCTTCGACTCACCGGCGGGTTGATGGCAAATACGACCCCTGAACAAAGAGAGAAGCCGAGAATGAAGGGAAGAATGGGGCTACTTCTCGGAAAACATCTCGCCGCTGTTGAGCTCGAAAGATCGTAAAAGGGGCGTGCCGAGGTGGCTTCCCAATGGCTTTCTCCTATATCTCACTTATTCGGAGGAACTGAGATTTCGCACTTGGCAGGTGTCATATAAGGTGGGTCTACTTCACAATTCTGTGAAAATCTCAGATTTTGTCCTTGAGCTTGGACTGTGCCTTTAAAGACACAGTCGAACCTCAGAGTCGTTTCCCGATTCTCCTACTTTGCCTGGGAAGAATTTTGCGCTGATCACATTGGTGTCTCCTGAATCGCACAGGACCCACTACGAATGGAGTTATGATCCCTCGAAGATTTCGAAGAGCGAAAACTACGTGGACGAGTCGTTCCGAGCCCGCTTCCTCCCGCCATTCGCTGCCATCGCACTGGCGCTTATCACAATGCAAGGGTAGACCGACAAGAAGCGGATAGAACATAGATTTTGATCGAAAGCCATTGTGCGTCTCATCCCTATCGAGATCGAAAATCTGTTGGTAGGCGTGGCCCACTTTTTCTTTTTTGGGGGTGTGGTCATCGGTCACCTCGCTTTTTCTCGCCTATATGAGCGGATTGGATTTGCGCGATTGGCAGGGGTGCTCTACACGGCCGCCGGAATATGAAGAATATCAAGATTACGCTAGAGATTGTAGTGTGCATTTAAAGACAACATGCACTCTCGAAAAACAGGGAATTCAACTAGATGCCACTGCTCCTAGTAGAGCGCTCACACTGTTGTAAGCGTCAAAAACAGATTAAAATTATCGCATTTGAGCTTCATTGCACCGGCAAAATATGCAGTCTCCGCCCCTTCCTTTCCAATTCCCGCCCCTTAAAGGCAGCATACACGCTCGTAAGCATAGTCGAGATAACAGCGTAGATAGGTCCGCACGGCCCGTACTATGTCGTCAACGACGTTTAAAGCGCTGAAAACTGTCCAGGATGACAATATTTGACAATGTTTGAGCAATCTTGCCTTCCACGCCCGTATTTTCACACCCCTTTGAGTGACAGAATGAGAATCGAGACTTGTGAAAAGTGTGATAATTGAGAGTGATAGCACTATCAAATGGGAGTGCACGAGAGAAATAGCTTGGTTTACTTGAGTATAACATGTTTGTGCACTGATAAAAACCTCCATTTCAAGAGGTCAGCCAAAGTAGAGCGGCATTCTCGAAAGCGGACGAGGGTCATTAGGTATGCAGACATGTTATACTCAAGTGAACCAAGCTATTTCTCTCGTGCTTTCCCATTTCATAGTGCTATCACTCTCAATTATCACACGTTATCACAAGTATCGATTCTCATTCTGTTACTCAAAGGGGTGTGAAAATACGGGCCTGGAAGGCAAGATTGCTCAAACATTGTCAAATACTGTCATCCTGGACAGTTTTCAGCGCTTCAAACGTCGTTGACGACATAGTACGGGCCGTGCGGACCTATCTATGCTGTTATCTCGACTATGCTTACGAGCGTGTATGCTGCCTTTAAGACAAACTCGTCCAAGCTGATTTCTTGAATAGTGTCATTTGGGATCGTTTATTATGCTTCTAACGACGGGAGCGTCCAAGTGGAGGTCGTACAAGCCTACTGGCTTCTCTATATAAACCACATCAACGCTAGCTTCGTTATTTTAACCGAGAGTGTATGCTGCGGCGTATCCTCCCTCTATTACTGATTGAAATTTATTTCCGTCGTTCGCGTGCGTGTTCGCTGGTACGCTGTATCTCTTTCTTCCCCACCTTTTCCAACTGTCTCCCCCCTCGCTCTGCACACGCACGCGAAGGGACTGAGCAAATCCGGCATTGAAGTAGGGGACAATCCGTCCACCTCCATTCAATTACAAAATCTGGCCGTTGTTTTTTTATTCGCGTCGCATTTTCGTCGTTTTTTTTCGTCAGTTTTTAACACAACCTATTTCAAACTTGCGAGTGATCGTAGAAAATCGATTCCATTTTTGAGCGTGTAAGCTTCCTTTCAATCTGCCCGAGCTACTTTCCCATGAACCTAACCAGATGTGAATTGAGAAATCTAGAAGCCCGCATACACGCTCAAAAATGGAATTGAATTTGTGGCATAAATGGATGGTCGAGCCGATAGTATGGGAAAGTAACGGTAAAAAGCGACAAAAACTGGATGCAAATAGAGAAATAATGGGCTGTTTTTGTTAGGAGTGAAAAAGGACGAGTTACACCGCGGAATGCCGGCGTTTTTGACATAGTGGAGCTAGGGGTAAAGAGAAGGCAAAAAGAGTCGACTTTTACGGCCTGTACTAGAATGCTTGCGTCCTTGGAAAGTTCAAAAACTAATCAAAATGACTGTATTCGAGCGATCAATATGGACGAATTTGTCTTGGTAGGTGGAATCTGCGAGGTGCATGGTAGACGTCGACGATTTTTTCGGATTTAATGTTGTTCGAGTTTGATGGTTCTTACTCGTTTTCGAGTTTTTACTCTTTTTTAAAAATCCCGATGGTGTAAACGTTCTACTGCTGGTCCTGCACGGAATGTTCTGCCGCGTGCAGAGTCGCGGAGGTCCGAAGATTCTTTGGGAAGCCCTCGAAATCGTCGCGGAATCTCCAGACAAAGACTGTGGGTGGTGTTTTACGAGATTTTGAAAAAAAAAACAAGGGAATCGAACACAAATAGTCGCCGAGGTTATGCGGAGACCCGCGCGTACCGTCTTCATGTCTCGGGCCGTTTTTACTCCCGCCACCGAACGGCGAGGCACAGTGCATTTCTGTAATACTGATCACGAGGCGCGGCTTGATCGATATTATAGGATAACACTTTGCCGCAAAGCTAGGGAGCGGAAGTGTTAGAGCGCGTTTATACTTCCGCCGCTGAGCGGCGCGGCGAAGTACGATCCTATAATATCGATCGTACCGCGCCGCGTGAACAATATTGCAGCAATGCACTATGTCGCGCCGCTCGGCGGTGCGGGTATAAACGACATCTAAAAGACGCATGGAAGGCTTGTGTAGCGTGTCGCGGCCGCTTATGTCCGCAATAGCGTGCATAAATCGGATGCTGAAGCGCTGCATCTATAGGTTTGGGTAAAGAACAAAAGGTATGGGAAAACATTCACAATAGCAGGGAATCGGGAAGCCGCGTCGTTCATCGATTGCCGCAGCGTCTCCGCGCCGCCCATTTTGGCGGAATCGACTATAGTATAACAACGTTAACATCTGGCTCTCTGTAACTGAGCTCTACACCACGAGTCTGAAAACTGGCTAGCAGTTGCGTCGCATGTAGGTGGCTAACTGTAGGAGTTATTGGTGTTCTAGCCTTGCGCTTCCTTCTTCAACCTGCTGGTAGGTTTTTTAAGTCAATGCCCTCATGATGTCGCTAAGTCAATCAACCAGTACGCACCGCGACCGCACGCTTGGAGCATGCAGACCCGTGGCGCTATGCTCACCTTCAGTCAGCCAGTATGTATTTAGCATACACTCTCATCACCATCGCTTGGCTTCCTCGCCGACGTCTGTGTTCGTCTGCTGCTGGCTGTTTGATCTATTCGTCCTGTTCCTGTGTGGTTTTCGGCACCTTCTCGAGACATCTTCATCTCTCCATCTCCTTCTTCTACTTTTTCATCATCAGTTCGGTCACTCTGAGTGGCGCGCTCTGTCAAGCTTGGCTGCTTCTGTATCACTCGGAATTTTGGCCTTGTATTTAAGTGAGGGTTCAGCGGGGCAGTCACAGGCTTAGGCGTGGTACCAAAAATTCTGTATGGCAGATAGGAGTCGATCTGAAAATGAACAGGATCAGCTAGTTCCCTCAGGATTAGGTTCAGCCTCCATTGAGCTGCTGTGCTTCTCTGGGCCAAATTCCGGTCCAAAATTACGTCTCGAAACGCTTTGCGGCCGCGCGCTTTCGAGTCGGAAGAGTTTCCATCGCCGCAGCCGCCGATCTGTTGACTATAGGTGGGTTTTCGAAACTGAAAACTAATCAGAATTGAAGAAAATTGTATAAAAAGCCATATCGAGCTTTTGCGCTTAAAATTCGACTGACTCGAGCGCGTACGGCCGCAAAGCGTGTGGAGACGCGATTGCGGACCGCAATTCGGCCCAGAGAGTCACATTACCTACCGATTCTTTCATATCAGGAAACGCCGCAGGATTCGTGATGCATTCGCGGGCATTCACCATCACTTGCTGGAATTATGAAATCATTCTTTGACCAATTCACCAGATGGTTGTCAAGAAAAACGGGCTTGAGATTCGTTTATACTCCGTCGCAGCGGCTTTTTGTGCTCTGCGTTTGCTGCTGCGGCGAAGAATAAACCTGCTCTGACAGTTTCATACCTTGAGCAATGGTCCAGAACTTCCCAGACGATTCAGCACAGCGGTCACGCTTTGCATGGGCGACATTGATATACTGACTGAATCAGAGAATTTCAGAAATTTGATCGATTTTTGAGTCTTTTGAACTCACAATCAGAATCATCGTCTTCCACGTCCTTCGGTTTCTTCCTCAGAGCTTCCAGCGTCTCAAGGAACACGTATTTGACTCCATTCTGGAATTTGATATGTAATATTTTATGAGCTTAATCATTGTTCTAACTGATTTTTGGGCTCAGCGCTCGAAAACACGGAATGGATGAACTCTAGCACGAGTTCAGCGGTAAGCTGCTCCTTTTGGGACCTTTGGGACATATACGAAGACATGAAAAAATAATACATACTTTTCTGTGCGTACGATGGCTTCAAAGATGCCTATATTTTATAGGCACAGTTCACCCTCAGACATGAATTTTGTGATTTTGGAGTGATTGTGTAGCAGACCCCTCCCGTATAACACGTGCCAAGTGCGAGATTTCAATTCATCCGAATAAGCAAGATATATGCTACCACCACAGGCTCGAACTTCTTGGCCCACCACCTCAAGCCACACCCCCTACAAGATTTCTGAACTCGATAGCGACTACACAGAAGCTTTGAATCAAGTTAAATGTTGCTTTTAGGTAAGTTACGTGGTCTTCATGCAACCGACTTCCATGTCACAAGTAACTTACGTAATGTTGCAAGTGACTTACTGTTATGTCACGAGTAACTTACTTGTAGTATACAGGTAACTCACCCAGAATTAACATTTACCGTACTCCTACGATGCAGGTGACATCGATACGGCACCCCGGGTGCGTGATTGTTGCGGTCCAGACAGCCCCGCCTCGGTCTACTACAAGGGCTTAATCTTCGCCAAGGTCTGCGGTGAGAAACCACTCTCCCTAAAGCGCTATTCATACTACTCAACGCCAGCGCGGCACGCGCGTGCCGCGCTGGCGTGGCGTTTGTGTATGAATGGCTTGACGTCCCGCCCGCGCGGCACGCGCGTCAGCTCCGCCCGCTCCGCCATGGCGTCGCCGCTGCAGTATTCATACTGCCACCCGAAACGCCCTGGCGTTTTCATCCACTGATATTATTTATCGATCGTCTCATTCATTCCAGCTTCACCGCTCCGCCACGGCGTCGCCGCTGGAGTATTCATAGTCTCCGCAAGAGCGGCACGCGCGTCACGCGCGTAGAAAGTATGCATACTCAAGCGCCACGCCAGCGCGGCACGCGCGTGCCGCGCTGGCGTTGAGTAGTATGAATAGCGTCTAAGGACCGCGGCGAACCCCCCTACCCCCCTCCCCCCGCCAAGAGGATACACCTATCCGCCCAGCTGTCAAAAATATGCCATCCTCCGGAGAGTGACACGAAGTCGCATTCCAAGGGCCGGCATCAGAATGCCGAACGAGGACTCGAGTGAGATGAGGCGCCTTATACACCGGCTGTGCACGTGTTAACTAAGTCAATTCTGGGACTTTGACGGAGCTACTGTATAAGCACCGTAATCTACCGTGAGCTGTCGAAAATCGATAAACGAACTTCGCATTCGTGTTTAGCGCTCCAAACGACCCGAAGAGAAGCATTTTGAGCCATTTCTGTCGTAGCGTCCCGGAAATCGTCAAAACTCGCGTTTTGCCCTCAAATTTTCTCCCGATTGGAGGCTTTAAAGGCATAGTCCAACCTCAGAATCAAATTTTCGTTTTTTTTTTGACGCTGATCACAAGTGTCTCTAGAATTGCTCACAACTCACTATGAACGGAGTTATGGCTCCTTAAAGATTCCAAATTTGAATTGTGAGAAGTTCGCGGATGAGTTGTCTCGAGCCTGTTTCTCCTCGTTAT
Organism: Aplectana chamaeleonis; assembly: GCA_029168955.1. NCBI lineage: Eukaryota > Metazoa > Nematoda > Chromadorea > Rhabditida > Cosmocercidae > Aplectana > Aplectana chamaeleonis. The sequence goes on along the minus strand of JAPDOI010000184.1, from coordinate 1,219,353 downwards.
TTGCACCTATCGTTTTGAAGTAGGTCACAAAATAAAGCCAGACCGCAAACAAATGGAAAAACATAGATATAGAACAAAATCGATCGCGCTTCTCTTCAGTATTGAGACCGGAAGCTTGTCGGTGGGCATTACCGAATTTTTCTTCCATGGGAGCGAGGTCGACTTTTTCCATGGGTTTTCTCGCTTATTCGGGTGAATTGAGATTTCGCGCTTGGCAGGGTTGCTACATACGGCGGCCGGAGTATAACATCAAAAATCCAAGTAACTTACATTGGCCCGTCAATCCTCGCAAGTGGATGGTCACGTCATAATTTGCTTAACACGTGTAGAGCCGGTATATAAGGCGCCTCACATCACTCGAGTTCTCATTCGGAATTATGATGCCGGCCCTGGAAGGCTACTTCGAGTCCCTGTACGGAGGCTAGCTTATTTTTTACCGCTGGAGGATAGGGGTATCCTCTCAGCTGGGAGGGGAAGGGGGCGGTTTTCGTCGCGGTCCTCGGGGAGGGTGGTTCCTCGTCGCAGACCTTGGCGAAGATTAGGCCCTTGTAGTGGACACAGGCGGGGCTGTCATGTTACTTCTGGGTAAGTTGCTTGTATACAAGAAGTAGGTTACTTGTGACATGAAAGTAAGTTACTTGCGACATTAAGTTAGTTACTTTTGACATAGAAGTAAGTTACATGAAGACTTCACGTAACTTACTCAAAGGTAACATTGAACTTGATTCAAAACTTCTGAGTGATGGGTCAATGTAAGTAACTTGCGAGATTCAAATGTCACAAGTAACATGGCTATGCCCATGTAATTACTTGCGAGTCCCAACCTCGCAAGTAACTTGAAAATCACAGATAAGCCACAAGAAACTTGATTTTTCCGAGATATCTCACAAGTAACTTTATTCGAAACATCTGAGTAGATGGATGAATGAATTCTCTACAAGTCGTCGTTCTTCAGTATATTGCCAGACTGTCTCCTTATCCTGGCTCGCTTTCCCGCAACGATCGCGAAAGAAAAGAAATACAGGCCTGAGAAAACTCGTCTACCAATCTTTCACCCTCAAAATATAGGCATCTTCAAGGAGCCATAACTCTGTTCATAGGGGGTATTGGACGATTTCAGAGATACCATTGTGATCAGAGTGTGACTCTCTTATCTTTGAAAACTGGAAAACAATTCTCTGGGTGTTCTGTGCCTTTGACATAATAGCAACAGCTGCTGCGAATTCGGTTCCTGTAGCTACCGCCCTAAACTACAATTAACAACGACATCTTGATGAGGTCTGGTCTCAGCTGTTCTCAGGTGAAACTAGTTGCCCAGAATATATCGAGAAGTTGTCGAGAATCGGTCGAGAATCGAGAAGTTGTTCAGAAAGTGGAGAGAAGTTGTCGAGAATTCTGGCAGAAGGGGAAGTTGTCGAGAATTTCGGAGAAGTTGTCCAGAATTCTGGAGAAGTTGTCGAGAATTCAGGAGAAGGACATAGTTGTTGAGAACTCCGTGAGAATTCTGGACAACTTTTCCCCGAAACGAGAATGTGTCGAAAATTTATCGAGAATTCATGTCCTATCAAACTTGAGCAAGCTGGTTATCGTTTACAATTTATTCCACCGAACTCTTGAATATCAAATTTCTATAGGAATTTCTATGTTTTCGAGTTTTGAAATACCGGTTTTACCGGAAGATTGTAAATTGAAGCAACCAAACTTCAGAGTTTTTACGATTCCAACTACTGAACTTTCTTTTTATGGTTTGTAACTGGAAAAATGAGATTTTAAATATCATTATGCAAAGCGTTGTTCTAGAATCATCAAAATGACGTTGAGAATTGAGAATTTCATTCAAAAAATCTTAAGTGATCCAGTTGTGGCTTAAATATGAACCTCTTAACCTTGAAATAATTCTTTGGCATTCAAGTGGTGTACAGTGTCCTATCCCAGTTGGGTTGCTCCTTCACTGCCTAGATAGGTGTGACCCAAGCCTTGCGTTAGCACATGAGCGAGGCCAGTCTCCACGTCTTAGAGTGTTAACAGGCGCCACTACAGGTACTTACCATTCGAGATTGACGAGGCGTCCGCTACCTGGGGTCCGCCCACTCTTGGCTACTCGAACCTCGTATGCCCCACTATGCCGGCTTTTGTAATTATCGCTTATTCGTTTTTTTTTCAAATATAAGATTAATTTAAGCAATTCAATCTGAGTTTTCGAGCAATTTAATTACTCGTTTTCTAATACATTCCATTCATTCGAGAGACTCAATCGTATTCAATTTTTTTTGCTTTTCTTTTTTGAGTACTATGTTCAACAGGAGAACCGAAAGATTTGATTTTTCGAACTTTAAAGTATTTTCGGATCACTACACTTGATTATTCGGCCTGAAAAAAGTTCAAAATATTTATGATGTGTTAGATAGGTTTTCCGATACTTCATTCCAATCGAATTCATAACGGGTATACAAATTTATTTATTCATTCGAGAAAAAAATGTGGATTCTTACTCGGATTTAGTCATTCATTCAGAAATTTGAGAAGGGCTTAATTCGAAAAATTTACACTTTCGGGAATTTTAAAAACGCATTCTTGCTTATACAAGTAGCGTAGGTTTCAACGAGGAAAGTCGAATACTGAGTGAAAATGGCCACGCCTTGAATGTTGAATTGCATTATAGTTGTACAATTTCGAAAAAAACAAACGAAAACTGAAAAAAAACATCGTTCGAACAAGTTCGAAACAACGAAGAAGGAAAAAAATCGAACGAACGAATTTCAAAAACCTTTAGAATTTTCGAAGTTGGAACGAACGAAAAAATCCGAAATTTGTTCGAAAAAATTCCAAACGAACAAATCTCGAAAATTTTTCGAAATTTCGTAGGTCGAACGAACGAATTTCGAATCTAATAGAAATTTTGATTTTTTTTCGAAAGTCGTTCGAAATTTTGGATCTTCTCGAATTTCGTTCGAAGTTTACGATTTTTTTCGATACTCCTAAGAAGTTTTTCGAAACCGGTCTCAACGCTTTATTCACAACGCTTGGTCAGAGAATTTCGAATACTTGGTTCCACAAGTATTCGATTTCTACTCAAGTCGTGTTCGCTCACGCTCACGACAACTCGGCCCGAGAAATAAAGAAACAGCGTAACCTAGGGTTCGAGAAGCGTTTTCAAAGTGGAACCATTTTTCAAAAAAAAATCGAAAAATCAGATCTCGAACGAATGAAAATCGAGAAAGAAATTCTTTTGACGAAATTTCGAATGAACGAAATTTGAAAAAAAAAATCGTTCGACAAAATTTCAAGGTCTAAAAATAAGAGAATAATTACTGCTGCATAAATTAGTGCTTACAAATTTATTTAAAAAACTGACGCTTTTGATTCATTTAAGTCCTACAGATGTAGTGAGATATTTCCTTTCGTAATCATACCGTTTTTTAGATATACATGTGTTCATATATATTCCTTTTCTTATTTGTTTATTTTATTTTAAATTATTTGCTTGCGAAAATGTGACGGGCTGTCGAGAGGAGAAATCAGGCGAAAAGCTGCTGTGGAGAATAAAACGAAAAGTTGTCGAGAATAAGCCGAGGAGTTGTCGAGAATCCGGCGAGAAGTTGTCGAGAATTAGGCGAGAAGTTGTCCTGAATTCGTACGAATTCTTGACAACTTCTCGCCGGATTCTCGACAACTTTTTTCGCCTGAGTTAGGTGCCTTTGCGGCTAGTAGCCACTTTCACACTCGTATTTCTTGCGGGTACTAGCCGAACAGCTGTGGGGAGAATCGCAACAGAAGTGGCCACGAAAAATGAGAATTGTTGAGGTAGTACAACAACCATGAGGCTACTGTTGCTTTTCTACTCTGCTACCAACGTGGGACTGTCTGAGTGAAATTTCTACACCTCCTTGGAGGCTCATTCGGTAGAGGGCATCTAAATCATGGCAACTCTTACGGAAGAACTGTTGTTTTTTTATTTCTTGACAAAGGGTTCTAAGAGGTATCGAGTTAAGGGGACTCAGCTTTACCATCCAGGAACGCATGCGGAGACAGCTACACGATCCTCGACAACCTTGGTTACTTTACGTGAAAAAAGAAACCGATCAGTGAAAGAAATATATATATATATATATATATATATATATATATATATATATATATATATATATATATATATATATATATATATATATATATATATATATATATATATATATATATATATATATATATATATATATATATATATATATATATATATATATATATATATATATATATATATATATATATATATATATATATATATATATATATATATATATATATATATATATATATATATATATATATATATATATATATATATATATATATATATATATATATATATATATATATATATATATATATATATATATATATATATTGGGCAGCGATGGGTATACATAAAGTCCGGGCGAAAGAGACTGTCCACTCACGCGCTTGGCGTGCGTGTAGAGCTGCGATCGCAAATGCATTTCGGCTTTGTGAATCGATGAGCAGGATTATTGAACGAATTATGAACTATATTCAAGTCAGCAGTTTGCAGCCATGAGAAGGCTCGACCGAAAAATTCCTTCGCGACAGCCACTAGACACGCACCCCGACCGCGTGGTCGGGCAGTATCTTTTGAACTAGCGTTCACAATTCCTATTCTGCGTTGCTGTGGGTGGAACCCTCATTTCCCGTGGGGTACTCACCATTTGTTTTGCTGAGCATTCAAGGTAGCGCACCGCATGAATCGAGTTCTTCAGCCTCTCACCAGAATCAGAGTTGATAGACTATAATATTGTATTCAGTGGCCGTCTATAGTGGGCGTAGCCAGAACTCACCTTTCTTAAGTCGCACTTAGTGCGCACGAGAAACAAGGGCACATGAGAGAAGTAGAGGTTAATTTTGGAATACCACTGCAAATAAAGTTCTATAGTCCCTGTCATTTATATAGTTTTTTTCGCAGTTTGACGGGCATTGATGCAGATGCGGTGGTCACATAGACCTGGACTCGGACAATCGAGCGTACCAACCGCGAGCGAAAATCCAGTTTCGTATCGTTCGCGCGCCAATACCGTACCGACATCGTGGTAATGCGTACGGACCGTGTGGCAGTGCGTATCGACCGCGTGACAATGCTTAATGACCGCATGACACTGGGTCTCGAATGCGCGGCAACGCGTACGGAGCGTGACGCCGTGCGGATCGATTGCGCCGATTTGCGCGTCAACCGCGTGCAAATTTAGTTTTGAACGCCGCTCATCCCGCGGTCGGTACGCAGCTTGCCCGCGGTTGATCCGCCCATCGCCAGAGTAGGCGGAATCAGAATCATTAACGACAGAGTTACACACTGTACAAACCGCAAAATTCTCATGCTTTCTGCGCGTGTTGGGGCGGAGCGGAGGTTAGAGACAAGCGAGAAAGCGTATGACAAACGGAGGCAGCAGCATCGCACGCGCCGCTCGCGCCATGAGTGATGAGAATTACGATTTTTCACAGAGGATATATTGAATCAACTTCAGCGCCAGACAGGAGTTATGACCACCACACCTGCATTTTTGAATTGACCACTAATATTCTTTGATGTAGAGTTGGAAGCTCGATCTTTTTTATTGTCGGTAAGCTTTCGGCTCATAAAGCCGTCGTCAGACCTTAAACATTTCTTTACAAAACGTGGTTGGCAAACAAACACAATACAATGACAATACGAACCAGGGTTCCCTTCGTGTTTGGTAGAGGTTGGCTGCGAAACTCCAAGGGCGCTAAAGGAGATGCTGATGTATGTTCTAGCGAGGGAAACTTCGTAACCGCTCACCCCACTCAGTTAAATGCACGTATAAAATAAGGGTGACTGTGGATGCGCAGAAGGGATCGCGATAGGGCCTCATTGGATAAGCCTAAGAAGATCATGCAGCTCCTCTCTGGCATTGATTTCCGGTTGCAGTCGCCGTATTTCCCGCGCTTCCATCACTTTTTCGCTCCAAAGGTTTCAGCAGATATCGATGGAGAACCGCTACATCGAAGTGAGGTGCGGCTTCGTTACTGTGTCTCACATTGCGGTGTCTAGCGAAGCTTCTGTTTGGATAGGCAGCAGGATTTGCTAGGGCTCTTCTATGTTCGTCCAAGCGGAACTTCAACGGCCTCATCGTCTCACCCACGTACTTCTCTCCGCATGCCCGACAGGTGATCATGTATACCGTCCCACGTAAATCACAGATTTTCTTTGAGGTGCAGTAGCGACACGATTGTTCTTGACACAGGCTTTCATATGGCCTGGACGAGGTGAGGAGATCGCGTAGGGTCGGCGGTGGGCGAAAAACTAGTCGTATTGGCAGCATAGAGCGCTTGACAACATTGTCGACTTCTCTTGCTACCTTCTCGTTGACGTAAGGCAGAGCCAATGTGATTCCATCTGCGGCTCTATGGGGGGTCCACGTTCTCAGGCTGTTTGTAGAATACCCGTTTTGATCCAGAATCATCCTTATCTCTACCTTGGATGTAGCAATGGGAAATCGCATAGCGCCTTTGCTGGCGATTATTTTCCTGGACCATATCGAAAAGTCATCTCTAACAACTGGAATTATTTTCTTTAAGCGCTACATAGATGACGTTTTTGTAATCGGAACAAGTGAAAGGGAGTTGAGCTGCACGTTGGAAGCATTGAATTCGCAAGATCTTAACGTAAACTTCACCTCAGAAACTCCCGATGAGAGTGGTTTCTTGCCATTTCTTAGTGTGAAGGTGCGAATAGTAGGAGGACAAAAAGAACATCTATGGTACAAAAAAGAAGCTTCTTCTAACATACTTTTGCACTCCAGAAGTGCTCACCCTATGTTCATGAAGGCCAACGTCATACGCAACCTTCTGAAAACGAAAGAGAAGCTCGGGACCTTCTCAGACCCTATAGTGGAGGCCAAGATAAGGATGATTCCGGATCAAAACGGGTATTCTACAAACAGCCTGAGAACGTGGACCCCCCATAGAGCCGCAGATGGAATCACATTGGCTCTGCCTTACGTCAACGAGAAGGTAGCAAGAGAAGTCGACAATGTTGTCAAGCGCTCTATGCTGCCAATACGACTAGTTTTTCGCCCACCGCCGACCCTACGCGATCTCCTCACCTCGTCCAGGCCATATGAAAGCCTGTGTCAAGAACAATCGTGTCGCTACTGCACCTCAAAGAAAATCTGTGATTTACGTGGGACGGTATACATGATCACCTGTCGGGCATGCGGAGAGAAGTACGTGGGTGAGACGATGAGGCCGTTGAAGTTCCGCTTGGACGAACATAGAAGAGCCCTAGCAAATCCTGCTGCCTATCCAAACAGAAGCTTCGCTAGACACCGCAATGTGAGACACAGTAACGAAGCCGCACCTCACTTCGATGTAGCGGTTCTCCATCGATATCTGCTGAAACCTTTGGAGCGAAAAGTGATGGAAGCGCGGGAAATACGGCGACTGCAACCGGAAATCAATGCCAGAGAGGAGCTGCATGATCTTCTTAGGCTTATCCAATGAGGCCCTATCGCGATCCCTTCTGCGCATCCACAGTCACCCTTATTTTATACGTGCATTTAACTGAGTGGGGTGAGCGGTTACGAAGTTTCCCTCGCTAGAACATACATCAGCATCTCCTTTAGCGCCCTTGGAGTTTCGCAGCCAACCTCTACCAAACGCGAAGGGAACCCTGGTTCGTATTGTCATTGTATTGTGTTTGTTTGCCAACCACGTTTTGTAAAGAAATGTTTAAGGTCTGACGACGGCTTTATGAGCCGAAAGCTTACCGACAATAAAAAAGATCGAGCTTCCAACTCTACATCAAAGAATATCAAATAATGAAGCTCAGAGACAGCTCAATTCTTCAATGACCACTAATAGATAAAAGGGCGGTGCCAGACTGAAACAACCTAGCCCTGTGAGAGTTTTGGCCGCGGAATAGCCGGGAAATAGCCCACCAGGCTCCGCAGCGACTCCTGGTGGGCTATTTCCCGGCGATTCCGCTGCTATTTCTCGGCCAAAACTCCCAGAGCTAAGAGAACTTACGTATTCTTTAATTCGTTTCAACGCCGACGGTGAATCGTCGTCGAACAGCAGCATTATTGCGTTGGCGTTCGGCGCATCTGGTGGTAACAATCGACCAACATGAAGCTCCACCATCTGAAAATCGATAATTGATTAATTTTCGGGGAGTCAATTGAATTCGGTTTGGAGTAAGCAACAGAGCAGCCGCATAGTCGGTATGTCTACAATGCTTAGCGGACCATAATGTTTGGCTTGTGAGCAGCATAGTGGAAGGGCCATTGCAGGAGTTATACCACAATGGCGGAAGAGGAAAACTGCTTTGGGCTGAGCTCATACAGCAGCATGTGAAAAAAGTATGTTGTGAATGTCAGTTATGGGAATAAACATCGGCTTTGATGGCTGAGGATGTAAACTGGCGGCCCATGCTGAGGATGTAAACTGGCGGCTAAAGATCCCATGTAATCCCCACTAATGCGGTTGAAAGATTGCCAGAGCATCGAATAAAACAGGAAGGAGAAGGGTGATGTGGTTATCCCTCTCGTTTATCCGTGGCTGTATTGGGCTGGAATTTAATCACTACATGAGAGACTTATAAGGCGAAGATTCAATTTTACATAAAGGCAAGGTTTTTGATTGCCTACGCCTTCCTTCATCTATGAGAGGACCGGAAAGTAATGTCGTTTCTACGCATGGCAATACTTGCTTGTCATTTATCAGATCACTGTTTGGTTTAGAGGCTTGCCAAAAGCAATGCGAGATGCCAAAGACAATGCCAAAGACAAAGACAATTGAATTACAACTTTTTTGTAACTTTGGGTAAAATGCCCAGCCAAATACCAGAAGAAGTAGACATCCGTCATTGCAGGCTTCTTGAGTTTCGCAAGGGAAGTAACGCAACAATTGCTACCGAAAACATTTGCGATGTTAATCCAAATGGATTGGACATTCTTAAATGCCTAAGGTGGTTTTCCACGTTAAAAATAAGTAATTTTAATCTTTCCGACTAGTATCGATCAGAAAGACAATTAACGTGACCCACATTTCAAATTTAGCTGCTCGAGCAAAAGCGAGGTCAAATTTCATTCTCAAGGCGTTTAGCAGTCGTAACCCCACCTGCTCTTCGAGCTTTTCGTTGCCTATGTCAGACCCATAGTAAAATATTGCTCTCCTATATGGTCGCCTCATAAAGTTTTACTAATAGAAAAGATTGAGGATGTTCAAAAGTCGTTCACGTACAGGTGTTTTGCTCGTCAGGAAATGCTAAGACTTTCTTACGGATCCAGGCTGAAGAAACTGGGGGCTTTGACACTTTGCAATCGGAGAAAGGTGGCCGATTTGGTTCTCATGTATAAATTGACCACGCCGGAATTAGACCTGTCGCTTTGTGACTTGTTCAGTCTCTCCCCGTTCGTTCACCTGACTAGAGGTCATGCTTTCAGAATCTCATCTGATATGCCGAGAACTTCATCGTATCAACACTCCTTTATTTCTAGAATAGCGACGCCATGGAATAATTTAGATGCTGATGCTCTCAAATACAGACACTCATCTGGGTTTCAGCAGTACATCAGCAAGACTTTCCGTATATGATCCGCACTCGTCTCGATATTCCACCATTTTCAACACTTGTCTTGTTTTTTGATGACTTCCCCGTTTGTTTTCACCTTACTGACCCAATTGCGTGCAGCAACTGCGAGGCTTGAGTAGTCCATTAGGGCGATTTCAAGGTTCTAGTAACAGAGGGCAATTTTGCTGCGGCTCGCTTCTCTGCTGGTCTCCTTATCAGGCAATCGCCCGGGGTGCGTACCAGTTTAAAGAGGTTCTTGAAAAACAGAACCCGCCCCGGAATGGTCCTCCAGTCGCGTGCCTGATAGGTAGTAGCACGTTAAGGCAGTAAAATAAGCCTGCTGTAATGGTGAAGTCTACAAAGCCCAACAAGTGAGAAACTTTGCCACTCCTGACTTAAGCCGCTTCTGAACAATTGTTGCACCGAGTGGGAAGTTGCTTGTTAATTTTTAGTTGTTTTTTTTTCTTTAGCTGCCGATAGTTTAATCGATGCATTGCTAATTCAGAACTCAATGCAGTTATTGGCAATAAACATGAATGAATGAAAACGTCATACAACGCCGTGTTAATGGCAAAGTGGAAGCAAACTCGTGCCAGAAGATCGAGGCATTGTCAAATAGTCTTATCAACCTTGGTCGACCATCCAAGCAGAGTGGGCAGGTAAGTAAAGCAGTACGTGTTTGTATTTAGCGTAAGAAAACGACATCATTTTCCGGCCCCCCTAATACTTCAGTGTTGTAATTCCATCCAACCACACTGCAAAAGAGGTTTATTGCCCAAAGTGGTTGCTTGCGCGTTTGTATGTGTATACATAAGCCAAACCTAGAAAACTAAATGTTAGCTTTCCTGAGGGCTTATTGAGAATCACACTTGTCTGATGGCACGACGCTGATCGTAGAAAGGAGAAAACCCTCGTCATAGAAGCCCGGAAAGTTGGGTGGGAAGAGGCCTCCTGTATGGCTCGCGTACCAAAATTAGTCTAGTGAATGAATTAGGCGCGATGATTGCAGCTGGCCGTGCGGCGCTGGAGGCATCTCTGACCAACTGGGTTTCAATCGCGCGCGGCGATCTACCGCCGCAGCTCCGTTTATTCGTCAGACTTGAAGGCAGTGTTCACGATAAGAGCCGTTTTTTGCTTTTTCGCCTATTTTCAAGACGGTCACATGCTGATTCCAATGATGTCTCTGAGATCGTACAAGACCTTCTGGAAATGGAGTTATGGTCCCTCAAAAATTGAGCTAGGGAAGCATGGTGGACGAGTTTTCCGAGGCCTGTAACTTACGTGTTTTGTAGCCGATGTATGCGAGCCGACTTGAGTGAAGAGAGAAGTTGGGAAAAAAGGGAAGAACGGGGCTATGGATCGGAAACCATCGCTCATCTCACAATCTCGAGCATTCATTTTTTCACGTCGGTGGGCGTGAAAATTGCATCTGGGGCGTGACGAGCTGACGGGTGTCCAACTTTGGGGCCGTAGGGGACCGTTCCAGGCTCATTTTTCTTAGTTTTTTTCCACGATAGGGTTGCGCTAGGCCCCGCAGCTGCCGATCTCCACCAAAAAATTACACATGGTTTTTATCGTGGACACTGTCTTTAATGGAATGCGAGGACTCTACCAATCTTGTAGTGAACTGCTAGAGTACCTCTTGAAAGCAACTGGACAGTCAAAATTTGCTTTGAATAAGCAGTGAGGGGAGAATGGAGACAGCACAGGTGTAGTGGAAAAGGTTCCTGGGTGCCCTCTACCGGCATGTGTTCAAGATCGTTACTATGATGTACCTGAATGCGTGCGCATATCGCCCCAGAAACATGAAAAATGAATCTATCCCAGGAAGCACACAGGCGCTGTACCGGACACCGACCAAAAGTGAACTGAACCGATGGTGTTCGCACTAGGGACTGCTTGATTCCCTATTATAGCACGCGCGTCTTCGTAAGCAGGAGAATCTCTCTTAATCCGAATCTTTCGGATGAGAAGCACCATGTGAACAAATCTCTATAGGATAGTTGGATAGGGGTAATATACAGGAGAAGATGGGAGCTGAGCTCCCGATCAGGATTGGAGACAGCTTCACGACATGTCTCATTTCAAAACAAGAGATCACATCTACTGGATATTCAAAACCATTTCTGTGCGTTAGGGTGTTAGGCTCCCTGTTATACTTGGACGATAGTCCGACTTAGTTCCTACTAGGTCGTCGGGGTGGGTCAGAGAAGGACTACGAACAACCTAAAAGGGACTATCGCACAATGTCCTCCTTCTGCTTGCTTACCTTGCATATTGACAGATTCGCTCTAGGTGGGACTTGGATGCCCTAGGGGGACTATACTGGGTGCGCCCTAAATATTATACTTGTTCCAAATGAAATTCATTTCGAATATCCGACTTTTCGGCTATAGTCGGATATCGTACTTTTTCGAATATTCGACTTTTCGACTATAGTCGGATATCGCACTTTTTCGAATATCCGACTTTTCGACTATAGTCGGATATCGTACTTTTTCGAATATTCGACTTTTCGACTATAGTCGGATATCGCACTTTTTCGAATATCCGACTTTTCGACTATAGTCGGATATCGCCCTTTTTCGAATATTCGACTTTTCGACTATAGTCGGATATCGTACTTTTTCGAATATTCGACTTTTCGACTATAGTCGGATATCGCACTTTTCGAATATTCGACTTTTCGACTGTAGTCGGATATCGCACTTTTCGAATATTCGACTTTTCGACAGTAGTCGGATATGAGACATTTTCGAATATTCGACTTTTCGAATAAAAAGTCGACTTTTTTATCCGACTATGAAAATAATTGAAGTGCAAGTAACTGTTTTTTTTCACATGAAAACACGTCGATTCCTCACTCATCCACTCGCGGGCGTTCTGACAGATTAAAGCATCACTTTTCAAACCAAAATCAGACCGATACTCAGACACGCTGACGGTTGTTCAGCGGGGTAAAAAGGCTTGTCGGTGCGACGGCGGGAGCCAAAATGGGGAGGAGTCGAATTGCCGGTTGTACCGCAGATAGAGAGAAATTCAATTCACTGAGACGGTTATTTGGCGGTGGAAAAGGGGTTGACGGTGCAACGGCGGGGACGTGCTCTACCGTCAAATATGTGACACGTTCCGCAACTCGGACCAAAAAAGATGGGTGCGCCGGCACCAACATGTTTAGACAAAAGTATTAACATTGATAGGGGTATAAAAGGCTCCTCATCTCACCGTGAGCCTCAGTCAGCTTTTCGGAGCTGGACCTGGAAGGTGACCTCGAGTCACCTCCCGGAAGATCCACCGGATACCGGAGGATAATTTTTGTCGCCGAGGGGAGGGGGCTCCCCAGGGCTCGGGGGGGGGGTGATAGATACCCAACTGTAGGGTCATCTCCCCATGGTCCGCAGTAGGGAGGACCCCACCGTGGACCGTGGGATCAGCTCTTGTGTGGGGACGCCAATAGGGATTTCCTGGGTCCCCTCTGCGGACCCGGGAATACCCAGGATGTATTGGAAAGCGCGTGACCGGAAATCTGGTTTGGTTGTACCGCGGTGTGATATCGGTTGAATGGCGGTGGAAGATCGGTTGTCCAGCAGATGCCCCAGCCGATCAACCGACGTTCCCCCGCCGAGTAGCCGCCCATGAGTCTGTGCGGTTGTACGGAGGAACAGTATCGGTTACACGCTGGATGACCAGGAAGGGGCAACCGACATTACCCCGCGGAATAACCGCTCCCATGCCTGAGTATGGCTGCTTGGTGGATGTTTAGGCGTGCCTCATAGTATTTGCCACAGGTTTCGTGGTAAGAGCTTAGATCTGGCAGAGTTTCCGTAGCTATATGCTGCTAGCGTGCTATATTCTTCCATTTAGATGTGAAAAAGGCACTTCGCAACGAATAAAGTGTGCCCAAATGGTAATGGCGGCCCACGCGGCCGGCATGCTTGGCAGGCGGCCGTCGCATGTGCCGCCCTCGGACGAGTGTTGGATTTCAAGGACGGCCGTCCCCTCTCCAACCGTCTGCAGAGCAGATTGATCGGCGCAGTGATTGCTGCCAGCCGGTGCCGGCCCCGTTTGTAGTCGATGGCGGTAGGGACTTTTCGCATGCTCGTCCAAGAGCGGCAAACGCGACGGCCGCCTGCCAAACACGCTGGCCGCATGGGCCGCCAGTCTCATTCGGACGCACCTTACGTTCGCCGATCAGTCAGAGCTGTCCGGTTTTCTTGTAAAGAAATAGGTTGATTCTATTCCTAACCTTGTTTTTGAAGTTGATTATTGCGGTAGAGAGCCTATCACATTTTGATTTCCTATGAAATGTCACATATTCAGTGTTCTACTACCGTGGAGAAAAGAGCCTCTACAATTTGGGAAAAACGTAAAAACATAGAAGTTTCAAAAAAGTTGCTAGAAATAATTCTTCCTGGGAGAATCTGCTCTCTGCCGACGGGTCGCGGAATGCCTCACACGAGTACATTAGATTCCCGGAGCTTTGGAGGTATCTCGTCTAATTTTATCGCGAGAATTTACATAAACTACGGACATATTAGCCCCAGTTGGTGGAATTTTAGCAACGTCACCTTCAAGAACTACGGAAATTCTTACCGAGAATGCGGGAAAAAGGATGGAAGATTCTCGCCTTGATCGATCCACCCAGTCCTGATCAGTACTATAGGGTGATCTCCGCTGCGATCGACCGCACTGCCGTTTCTTCCCACGGCCTGCAGCGTCCCCGCGGTCAAATGTATCGTTGGCACGGTCTTCCAGAGAGCGGTTCGGGGTCACCCTCCACGATCAGCCACAGAGTATCGAGTAATCGATTTGCGAGAGGACTGGACCAGCACTACGAACGGCGTCCATGCGTTCAGCGTAGCCAACGCGGGATGAGATCGCTGTTCAACACAGGCTGTCGCTAATCCCATAACATGGTTGAGCAGGCCGTTGCGGCCGGTGACCAAAATTTTACGACCCCTCTGTGGACCAAAATTTTTACAACCCCTTCTTGGGATGAAAAAATTCACGACCAAAATCGTGGCCCCTATAATTAGTACTAAATATCTTTAATTTGACATCTTGAAGTCCACATAACTCGCTACCTTCGCAGAATTATTCCTTTTTTAGGCCAATCCTCGTTGGGACCGGCGTTGAGCCATAGATACAACCCGGGGGTTACAGACGCAACGGTTATTTATCATGGATAAAATTGGAAAAAGAATTTACTTACCACTTACCAACTACACGACTTAATACTCCTACCTCATTCTACCTTTCCAAGTGGTTGGAAGCTAAACGCCATTTTTTCAGAAAATTTTACCAGCCCACTCCCCCCTCAAATTTTCTTTTTTGTTCAAAAATTACCGGAATTTTTACGACCTCCCCCGTTGCGACCTCTCGCAAGCCTGCCCTACACTGGCCCATAAATTCTCGCAACAATTAAGGCGAGAATTCACGGGCTTAGCGACAGCGAGATCAAAATAGAGAATTTTGCCTTTGTTTTTGCGTTGAGTATGCTTAGAGATTGCACCCTTACACCTTTGATGCAGTATATGCGGGCTTTAGCGAGCGTCGCGAGGACCCGAAAATTCCTGCACTACGGAATTAGAGAGCGTAACAGGCCGCTCCCTTGAAGGCACTTTGCTACCCACGGGCAGAGTTTTGAGCTGTTGAATACGAAAGGAAAACTTGACAGACGCACAGAAGGGTGCCCACAGCGATCCATCGGTCGCACGAAAACATGTATGGTGTCTCTATAGTTTGGACACGCACCGTAGTCGTCCAACAAATAGCAGAAGTCTGTTAGCAACATCAAAAAGATTTCTTAAAAAAACGCTCCCATCTGACCTACACCCACAAAGTTTCTCTCAAAAGCAAATATAAATAAAAATTGTGTTTAAATAATAACTAAAATCAAATACAGATTGCCTGACAAGCAGTTTTTTTGTGGTGAGGTTGTAAGATCCGACTTTGCGACAATATTCGGATTTTGAATTATTCGAACATCCGACGTTTCGACTGTAGTCGGATATAACCCTTTCGAATATTCGACTTTTCGACTGTAGTCGGATATCGAACTTTTTCGAATATTCGACTTTTCGACTGTAGTCGGATATCGCGCTTTTTCGAATATTCGACTTTTCGACTGTAGTCGGATATCGGACTTTTTCGAATATTCGACTTTTCGACTGTAGTCGGATATCGCACTTTTTCGAATATTCGACTTTTCGACTGTAGTCGGATATCGCACTTTTTCGAATATTCGACTTTTCGACTATAGTCGGATATAGCACTTTTTCGAATATCCGACTTTTCGAATAAAAAGTCGACTTTTTTATCCGACTGAAACAGTCGGATACTCATCCGATTATTCGATTCGGAACAAGTATACTAAATATGGTGACAAGATTTCTAATCTTGCCACGCCTACATGACACTGCAATACTTCAAACTTATTAGCCTGTTATATCGTAGAGTTCTGAACGTTAAGGTGTTTTGCTTACGCGTCCTACGTATAGAATGTTGACTTAGGGCGAGCAAGTATTGGACGTTTATACCAAACCGTGGAAGATTAGGTTTGAATACGATACACTGCACATGGATAGAAAGGGTCTACCGATCTAAGGTTTTCAACTCATTGTTTTACCGTGGTGCTTTATGGTTAGAGAAACTCCCAAAAGACGTGCTTTGCGCCCCTAATGTGGCGACTTTTCGTATAAGACTGAGAAAAACTGGAATTCTTTTTCTTTCTGAATATTCAAGTTTTCTAATCCTTCGATTTACCATGTTTCTTTTTATGTCACTGATGCCTCGGACGCCATTTATGAACTAATGGCATTTGCTGGGACCTGGCGAACCTTGTGTTTTTTTCCCTGCTGTGATGTTTGACGTGACAGACATTGTTTTGTTTCCCGGTTTTTAATATCGATAGAAAAGTTGTTTCAATCATTGAGTTCCCATTTGATATCTTATAAGGTCGTCCATACTAGTTTCGAGCCATATAATTTAACCATCTCTTTTTTTGCTTCACCTTGCGAGTTCCTGAGTTCCTCCTACTTTACGGAACTAGGGGTCGTGCCAGAAGACTGCAGCTAGGAACGCACTTGCCTTCATTTACACTTATCATCCATTGGCACCCGAAACTGTATTGAGAAATCTCGCCCTGATACCTGACTGTGGTCGAAAGACCTAGGCCTCAGTCATGGATGGTTTATCGGCATAGCCAGCCCGGTCGATAATCATGAAAGACATGATTGAGGCGGGGTGGAAAAAAAGTGGCTGACCCGACCGATGTTCACAGGATATAAGGTAAGAAATGAATAATATCCATGATATCGTTCCACATATTTCATACATATTGACCGCGTCACCCACAGCTGGCCACACTGGGTGTTTTTTGCAACCTCCATCGTCCTTGTTTCTCAAACGTATCGACCGGGCCGGCCACGGCGATTTTCTCAAGCAACTCTGACCTTGGCCTATATGCATTC
Source organism: Aplectana chamaeleonis (assembly GCA_029168955.1). NCBI lineage: Eukaryota > Metazoa > Nematoda > Chromadorea > Rhabditida > Cosmocercidae > Aplectana > Aplectana chamaeleonis. Next base: position 1,202,280 of record JAPDOI010000184.1, on the reverse strand, counting down.
TAGGAAGCCGCGTGGGTAGGGCCGCTCTCACAACAATCTTCACAACAATATACGGATTAGATTGAATTACTTTTCTGGAACATGAGAAACTGATGGGTTCAGTTTTCTGGCACTATATACTATCAGCTCTTTTTTACCGTACCCTCTCTACCATTACCGGCTCCTAACTTTAACTAGGGTCGCCCTCCGCAAATTTGCTAACTGAAGCAATGATCTTGTGTCCAATGTTGAATCCTTGCGCTGAGTTTTTAATTGCATGTGTTTTTTTCGAGTTTCCGTCCATTGATTTCGTTGTTCTTGAGCGCGTTGGCAAGAACATAAAATAAATAAATCAAATAAATGTGCGCGTCGGTAATCTCCCCGAATGACCTGTTCTTTCCGCAAACCTCTCCCTCGAACTGCACGAAATTTCGGAGCACAAAATGGTTTTTGAAATGAATGGTAAGCGGAAGCCCTAAGGGTCCCCGATTTTTAACAGTAGAACTCGTCATTTAGTCGGCTTCGGTAATTGCTGCTCGTTCCCCATGTGACCGTGAAGAACTGCTCCAATGGGTTCACTTTGGAGCAGAGTTTGTCTGCTTGGAAGCATGACATAGCTGAAGACCTTGGACCCTATATTAAAAAAACGCGAATACGAATGGCCGAAATTCATTTCGGAACTTTGTCTTTGTCGGAGGTAGGTGATTGTGTGCAACTTTTTTTCGTTAACCTGACGATGTGCAGGCGTCAAACATGGAGCATATGTGCCCCTGAAGGTTCTCTATCGATCTGTGCACATTTTATCAACTTTCCTCAAAAACCGATAGAATCGATCGATTACCGATTTTCTTAAGAATCAATGAGAAGTACAAATTTCAATGAAGAATACTTTTCCGCACTCGAATACGAAGTTAGCCGCCTGTCTGTCTTCAGGGAATGGGAAAAATTACGGAAATGTGGGTGCGTACGTATGGAATTCAGCAACTTGCCCTGACGTTTTTCTGGTAGAAGGTCTCAAGCTATGATACGTTCTCAAGCAGACACCTTCTGCTTAAAAATGACCCACTTAGAGCAGTTCTCTGGACCCGCATACAGGGATTAGGAAAGATCATCGAAAATGACTACGAGTCAATTTATTTCTCACAAATTGAGAACATCTCAGGCATTTGCCCACCACTGATATCAAAAACGATCTCACGCTACGAAATTTCGTACTTTTCGAGAGGGAGAAATAGAGGTTCGTAGAAAAAAAAACAGGCACAGAAGCCGACTAGGCAAGCACATATTTCGACGGGATGAGATTTTAAAGCTTGTCACCATATGTAAAGCGCACCCTCTAGACGACATACGAGGAACTACGGACGGCCTAAGAGGGACTGCTGAAGGGCAACATTTGTCTTCGTTATGCGTTCATTACTTGCATATACACCGTGTGTGAATAGGTGAGACTACAGACCATCGTCCAACTATAACGGGGCTCTAGGGCTGTTCAGTACTCAACCAAAAAGAAGAGGTTTTGAGCTGTCTAGAATGTGATAGAGAAACTTCGGAGAAAATAAGCCGTGAGACGGTTTTGTCTATCTTGGACGAGGTTTTCATCAATGAGATGGGAACACTCGAGGGATGAACTAATCCATTCACAGCAAGGATTCGCTCAAAAGCTACTCTCCTTGAGCTTTCATTAGTTCACTTAGATTGTGCCACTCGGTCTGGGTATTAACCTCTAGTAATCTCTGGGTGAATCAGTGAGATACTTGTGTGATAATCGGTTTTATCAACGCACGTGCGACTTCAGAAGGATTCAAGCTCCAGAGAACGACCAGCTTAGAGGTTTTCGGAAGCTGCTGAGGATGTCGTAGAGAGAACGACGAACATCCTGTTTTTGTGTACTTCTCGGACGCAATAGTTCGTCCTGGTTCGGAGACCTGGGCATTACGAAAACAGAATGGAATTGCGTTCTGCATCAGGGTTTAGATTCCTGGTGTGATGATCCCAAAGGGGGTCTGCAGCTCTCGGCGGTCCTGGTCCCAACGTAAAAACATTGGTACTCAGCAGGCCTGTGCAGAACTGTTTCTTTCGGATTCCGTATTTCCGGTGCTTTTTGGGCTGTTCCGTTCCGCTTCCGTTTCCGAGTTTTCGGACCTGGACACGGAATGAAGTAGTGCCGCACGATTCATGGCAGTGGGTTTAAGCAAGGATTTTCGATGTCATGAGACGCTGAAATTTACATCCGACCTCTCGTGCTCGAGCGAATATCTGAGTTTGGCTGAGATCATTCACAAAGTTTGGAGTCCTGAAATTGCGTTGAGACCCCATGAATTGATGACACCAAATGTGCGTGGCAGGAATCTAAACGCCTTTTTGGGATTCATTTTGAAATTATGCCGTTTTTTCTCTGAGATTGAATGTTTTGAATCTTTCCCTCTGGATTCCACTTCTTCGCTTACTTACCGCCACAACAGCCGTAAAAATCGAAACAGTTTTTTTTTGCACGTGCAGCCTATCTTCCAGAAAGGAGTTTCGTCGGAGACACCTTGGAGGTGGTCACGGGCAGCGGCGCCGCTTTTTCAGAGCAGATCATAACGGAATCTTCCCATCTCGCCGAGGAGCTTTATTTCTTAAATTTTTTCCTAATGCAATCTTTTGGTACCCACTACAATGGGCAATTTAGGTTCCAGAGAAAAAATTAAGAGTTACCACCGATGATATGAAAATTGACTTCTGATATGCCCTGAAGAACACCTGGTGCCGCTCAGACTACCATACTTTCTGGCGACAGGGCCCGTAGCAATCCCACCGAAAGGTGGGAGCTCATAGCTGCCTCCCCAGCGCGAGGTGGTGGCTCACATCGCAAGCGAAATAGGTGGTGGCCACCCCATCCTAATGCACGTGTGCGTGCTGAGGTGGTGACTTCGCTCGCAGCCGAATGTCACCCACCTCGGCATGCAGCCATGGACCTGAGGTCTGAAAGGGAGCCACGAGCTGCGAGTGGAAAGTGGAAATAGCGCGTATATTGCAGAGGCGCGTAGGGAGGGAGCCAAGTCATGGGTCGTGCATGACCGAGGTGGTGGCGGCGCGGGGAAGAGAACACGATCCTTTGACCTTTCTGACGACGTTTGACCATCTCCGTGAGGTTCAAGTGATGTTCTGAATTTTGAGCTGATCATGCGGAAATTCCCCCCACGAAGACTGTGAATAGGGGGGCATTGGAATGACAGCCTCCCGTAACCTGTGATAAATCTTGGAGGAAAATCGCTTCAACGAGTGACGATCATTGCCTTCCATGACGGCATAATCAATCGCTCTTCATCAGCTGTTGATTTTTCGCGGACCTGATTTCCCTCTAGTTTCTCGTTATTTTTTGTTGTTTCCGAACCATCAGTCTGGTTCTTTTTTTTCATAAAAAAAACTGTACGTGGAGTGTCTATACTGTACGTTCCATTGCGTGAGTTTCTTTCGCCAATCCATGAAAATAATCTGAAATTGAATTCGACAAAGTGTTTTCTCCGGATTGCTGATTTTTTTTGGATGGTTTCATGATTCACTAATTTTGCGCCACCGGTAAGAGATATTTTGACAGGTTCTTGGCGATGAGAAGTTCGAGATCGTGTTTCTTTTGATCTTATCTCTAGCTGGCTCTGTTCATTTCGATCAAAATTGCACTATTCTACAAGACCTTTTTTTCAGTACAGAAGCTGTCGGAAATGCACACTCTACAAACCCCATCCCCCCCCCCCCCCCCACAAAAAAAACCTCACACACATACTAACATACCGTAAGACACAACGCGTGCAGTGCTTATAAAATAAAGGTGAAGAAAAAATATGAACAAGGAAAGAAGGAAACGGCAGCAGCAGTCAAGCGTAGCGGCAAATTAAATGGTCATGATGAATATTCCTGAGAGAAGAAAAAACACAAAGGATTAATGCTTATGAGATTTTATCAGACAAAATCTGGACGATCGTTTCTAAAAAAAATTCCAGAAGTCTGAGAAACTCCAATCAACATCGAAGTTTTATTTTCACTTCTTCGCCCTAGAAACAATCAAGAAGAGGTCTACACAACGGGTTTTCAGAAGGAAGCTGAGCTCACCAAAACTACCAAAATTGTTGGGTGCAGGCGATATTCTCGTGATATCTTGTGAACGGTTTCTCTGCATCTAAAAAGGCATTGCCCTCGAAAAGATAAAATATTCAAAAACATCAAGATATGCTTGAATTCTTATATCCATTTTAGTTCTATGTTTGTTGAGCGAGTAGCAGCGTGATCATGTACAAACATGGTTCTCGAAACAAAAATCACAAGCAGTGTAAGAATAGGTATGATTCTGGTACTAGAACATCACCTGCTTGGTTTTAAAGGAAGTAAGTAGAGCAAGGGAGGAAGTGGATATTTTTCAACGTCAAATATCACTCTGATCCAGTCTCGAGTAATCTGCGGACTTTTCCGAAAACAAAAACAGAAATCATGAACTTCTTTGCAAACTTGAAAATTAGTTCTTGTGCAATTGCTGAAAACGTGTAAGCAGAAATAGCCAAGCATAGTTTGTAATAAACTTAGCAGAATAGGATGGACTGCAGATCTAAAGGGGGCCATTCTCATGGATTAGATTCCTGTTGGTTGTTTTGTTCATCTCACACCCTTGCTATTGCCGAGAATGCCCATACCAATACGGACTCGCGGTTCAGTTGCTGTGCGCGCTGTCTATGCGACTAGTGTGTGTGGTTCGATTCCAGCAGGAGGCTAATTTTTGCAAACAGAGTTATCCTGTAGAAAAGGGTCGCTCCGGGTTGACGACATTGGGTGGCATCTGGGCACGATGTACGTCAGGTCGGCTGCCATCGTTATGTGGTGGCGGCGGGGGGTTTGCTACGGGCCCAGGGGTATGCGGCAACGAAAAATAAATTTTCGGTAAACGGCCGGCAAACCGCAAACGCCAATCATTTGATGTATAGCGCTTCGAAGTGCGGCTACATATAATGAGTAATTTTCGAGAACGCCTTTTCGGATTTCTGGGAGGGGGAATTCGAATTCGTGGGATGCATCGTAGCGATTTTATTTTGAATAACTATAATTTTTTGGGTTGAAATAATTGGTTATTGAAGGAGAGTCGCAGGCACAGTGAGCAGCGATGAAACGTGGGAATGAGACAACCCGAAGTATGCCTTGGTCTCTTCCGTTTCCGACGTTTTTTGGCCTTTTTTTTCTTCCGTAGAAATCTTGAAAAAGATTTCCGCACAGCGCTGGTACTTCAGCGCGGGAAATACATAGTACTTCTCACCTAATATCTGAATCATCAAATATTGGTCAACATCTACATTAAAGGCAGCAGACACGCTTGAAAAAGTTGTGGAGATAACTACTTTTCTGAAGTAGCACGGCTCCTAGTAGACTGCTCACGCCGTTAGAAGCGTCAAAAACGAGTCAAAACTACTGAATTTCAGCAATGCAAATCGGAAATTTTCTGCAACCCCGCCCCTGAACTCCTGCGACCCCGCGCCAAAATACAAACTCGTCCAGATTGATAGTACTAATACGGTCCATTTGGCTGATTTTGATGCTTCCAACCAGGTGAACGTTCCAGTACAGGCTGTAAGAGTATATCGGCTTCTCTATCTCAACCGTTTTGTAGCTAACATTCGCTGTTTCAACCGCGCGCCGTAAAACTCGTCCACTTTCACCTGATAACAAAATAACCGTTTTCCTCTATTTGTGCACAGTTTTCGTTCGTTTCTTCGTCAAATCCCAATGGAACCAGCTCCAAGCCTTTGATTTATGTCATTAGGTCGATACCATTTTTGAGCGTGTCTGCTGCCTTTAAAGGCACAGGACACCCAAGAAATTAATTTTCAAATTTCATACTTATTTTGGAGAGAGTCACACGCTGATCACAGTGGTATCTTCAAAAACGTCCAAGACCCCATTTGAACAGAGTTATGGCTCTTCAAAGGTGCCTTGATCTCGAGCGTGTAAAATTGGTGGACGAGTCGTCTCAGGCCTGTATTTATGTTCATTCGCAATCATCGCGTGAGAGAAAGCCAGGATAAGGAGACAGTCTGGTTATAGACTGAAGAACGACGACTTATTGGAATTCATCCATCCATCGAACTGCTATCGAGTTCGAAAATCTGTTAAGCCTCATTCATAGCTGGTCGCTTCGACTTCAAGTCGAAGCGATCATCAATACTGCCGCGATCTCAATTCGCTCGGGCTGACGTGATTTCGTGTGAAATAGACAGACACATGGTCGAAGCGACCTAACATAAAAGGGCAAGTCGCTTCGACTAGCTATGAAATAACCCAGTCGCTCGGCGATCGCGTCTGAGACTGCAAACTGTTCCAAACCGTCACGGCTCAGTGCAAGATCTGTTGACGCGACGGGTTCTGTAACTGTTGGCAGTGCCGCGACTAGTCGAAGCGACTAGCTATGAATGCGGCTTTAGGGGGTCGGGCCTGTGGTGGTGAGCGAGGGGGGCCGGGCCTGTGGTGGTCGCTTATATCTCGCCTATTTGGAGGAAATGAGATCTGGCGTTTGGCACCTGCGATACAGGAGTGGTCTTCTACACAATTACATGAAAATCTTAAAATTCATATCTGAGGATGTACTGAGCCTTAAAAGGCAGCAGACACGCTCAAAAACGGTATCGATTTTATGACATAAAACAAAGGTTTGGAGCTGGTTGTATTGGGAACTGACGAAAAAACGAACGAGAACTGTGTGGAAATAGAGGAATAACGGTTATTTTGTTATCAGGTGAAAGTGGACGAGTTTTACGGCGCGCGGTTGAAACAGCGAATGTTAGCTACAAAACGGTTGAGATGCAGAAGTCGATATGCTCTTGCAGCCAGTACTGGAACGCTCACTTCGTCGGAAGCATCAAAATCAGCCAAAGGGACCGTATTAGTGCTATCAATCTGGACGAGTTTGTATTTTGGCGCGGGGTCGCAGGAGCTCAGGGGCGGGGTTGCAGAAAATTTTCGATTTGCATTGCTGAAATTCAGTAGTTTTGACTCGTTTTTGACGCTTCCAACGGCGTGAGCAGTCTACTAGGAGCCATGCGACTTCATAAACGTGGTTATCTCAACAACTTTTTCGAGCATGTCTGCTGCCTTTAAAGGCACAGTCCAACCTCGAAATCGTTTTTCTGTTCTTCTGCCTATATTCAAAACGGCCCCACGCTGATTCCAATAATGTCTCTGAAATCCTACAAGACCCTCTAGGAGCGAAGTTATTGCCCTTCAAAAATTGAACTACGGAAGCATGGTGGACGAGTTGTCCGTTGCTTGTAACTTCCGTGTTTTGCAACCGATGTATGCGAGCTGACCTGAGTGGATAGAGAGGCTGAGAATGAAGGAAAGAACGGGGCTATTGATCGGAAACCATCGCTCATCTCGCCACTGTTGAACTCGAAAGATCGTAAAAGGGGCGTGCCAAAGTGGCTTCCTGGTATGGGCACCCCAGGGTGGCTTCCTCCTATATCTCGCTTATTAGGAGGAATTGAGAGCTCGCACTTGGCAGGTGCTATATAGGGTGGGTCCACTTCACAATTACGTGGAGATATCAGATTTCGTCCCTGAGCTTGGACTGTGCCTTTAAAGGCAGTGGGCACGGTCAGATATTCTTGTCTTCTTTTCCTCTCTAAACCCTTTCCTGGAACCAGAGAAGCAGGACCTATGATAAAAATCGCGAAAAACCCATTTGGTCCAAACTCGAAGCCAAATTCGAGGTCTTTTGATGGTGGATGAGCCCACTACGTAGTGGGCTCGTCCACCATCAAAAGTGTACATATCATTGGCATCGATGATCTCTAATATCAAGAACATTGGTTGGCCTGGAATTAAATTTTGGTAAATGAACGTTAAGATTCGGACTGACCTGCTCGAATATTTATGTTCTAATCTAGTCAAAAACATTGACTGAAGTGCTTGCTTTCATTATTCAACTATTCTTTTAGGTAAATTTGCATTCATTTCTTCCTCTGAATGTCGATGATTTTCGACTGCTCGGCATGAGACTGAGATCTTTTTGGTCGGCGCTGTGCACGTGTGCACAAACTGGCTTCTTTGGGCCCTAAAAACTCTGATTCTGGCCCGTTTCTCACCGCGCTACCTTCATGGTTTTCAGCAGTTTTCTATCTAAGCTGATTTTTGTAGTCTTTTCGATAAGGTTTTTTATCGTGACCACTGCCTTCACCCTAAAAGCAACAATCACGACCCACTTGGGGGCTGTATAAATTTCCATGCTGAAAAGAGGAAAAGAGCTGCACAAATTTCTGAGAAAGAAATAATGATATAGATTAAGCAAGAAGGGCACGGTCAGAAAGACAGATAAGCAAAGTCGAGGAACAGAGAGAGGTAAATGCGGCGGATAGATATGTAGAGGTGGAGCGACAGAGATGGGTAAAAGAAGATAGATATGTAGACAGTTAGAGATAGATAAATAGAGACGATTATAAATTGCCATCGTCACAAAATTCTCACCGTAAAAAAAATTAATGATACCCAATTGATAAAGGGTAGGGTATAAAAAAAATGGAGAGCAGCTCAGGTACTGAGCACGACGGCCAGCGAACCTTCCCAGCTGGCCCGCGGTCTCCGTCCTCCGGCCGCCCGCTTTTGGTTTGCCAGCCAGCTTCAAATAGATGGCCCGCCGACCTTTACCAGATGGCCTGCGATCTTTAATTGTATTATTGTTTACCTCGAGCATGTCACCCCGGCCCTACGGCGGAGAAACGCCCCGCCTCGGTCCGCCGCAGTCTGCGGTGAGGAACCACCGTCCCCGCGGATCACGGCGGAACTCCCCCTCCCCCCCCCAGCCGTGGGGATACCCCTATTCCCTCAGCGGTCAAAAATATGCTGGCCCCTGGAGAGTGACTCGAAGTCACCTTCCAGGGCCGGCATTAGAATGCCGATTGAGGACTCTGGTGAGGTGAGGCGCCTTTTATACCGGCTGTGCACGTGATAGCCACGTTACGACGTGATGAGTCGTGGTCATTATCAATTGTCTTTCCAACGGGCCGAATCGAAGATGGCGTGGCGTGTTTTGTGATTCGCGGGCGAGCCAATATCCGCGCTGCGTGTGCGTCGCATGCAGCATGGTTCGCCGCTGGCCGGCACCTTCAAAATGTGGGGCGCCGGCCGTCGTTTTCGGCATAGAGGTTCGCCGGCCGCCGCACTGAGCACCTGAGAGTGTGTTTTCATTCACTCACCGTCATTCTCCAGAGGTACAGGCCATAAAACGGCCAAAGTCTCGCCGTCGACTGCGTATCAAGCGCTGCGCGATCGCACGCGCGTCGGAAGCAGACGAGTTTCGGGCGCCGTGCGACGAGTTCCGGCCGCCGCGCGACGTTTCGGCCTCCGCGCGGCGGCCGAAACTCGTCGCGCGGCGGGCAAAACTCGTCTGCTTCCGACGCGCGTGCGGTCGCGCAGCGCGTGGTACGCAGTCGACGGTGAGACTTTGGTCGTTTAATGGCCTGTAAGCGGTTGAAACTACTGTCAGACTAGAGAGTAGAAAAACAGCCACCGATGATAAAGACATCACGATATCGAGCCCATATCATGGAAAACGTTGAAAAGAAAATCCACCAAACTTCGGTGAGAATTTTGTGCCGGTGGCAAATTATAAACTTGTGATGAATAGGGAGGGTTTAATAGAGAGGGGAGAGATTAAAAGTTCGATGACTACACAGATAGAGTAGAGGTAGCAGAGACAGAGAGAGGGCAAGAGATCTGTTCACTCATTTATACGTTTAATTGTCTATTTAATCGAAAATGATTATTTGTTCATGGATTTATTTATTTATTACGTCATTCATTTTGTTATCTATTTATTTATTCCTTCATTTATTTAATTTATTATTCATCCATGGGTTTTTTTTTAATTCCAGACAGGAAAAATCCTGTTTTTGATGTAAAAGTTTCCTGTTTCATTGACTCTTCATAAGAGCTCAGTGCCGTGGGTGAATCGGTGTTTCTATTCTTCGCTCCATAGCAGGGCTGTGCGGAAATCTTTTTCAAGATTTTCGGAAACGGAAACGGAAGAAAAATGGCTGAAAAACGCCGGAAACAGAAATCCGGAAACGGAAATGGAAGAGAACGAAAATTTTTTAGTATGCTTCAATGATCAGTTTCGCCGCTACTCATGGTTTGCAAGTGCCCTTCAATATTCTGTGATTTCAATCTACTCGCTCACGCACTCGTGGGGTTGCGCTTTGAAAGAACAAGCGAAATCGAGGACAAAGAGATTCGCGGCATAATAGGAGGACGTGCTGCTGCTGCTTCTTCTATTGTGCTGCAAATAAGTCTGGTCGAGCAGCTCCTCCCTTTGTGTGATTCTTTTGTTGTTGGGTTCATTTCCACTATTGATTATTCTAGTGCGAATAACAGTGTAGGACCTTGTTCTACGACGGTAAGGGTCCGTTATAAAAGTCGCTGTAAGGCGCCCAATCCCGCTGAGAGGGAAGTTAGCCATTCGAAGTCGGTCCCAGATGGTGATCTCGAGCCACTTCGTGGATATTAAATTTGGGTGCTGAGAAGATCGTCCCCCTTTCTTAACTCGGAAAAAGCCCCTCTGTGGCGGACATTGGTGAGGGTTGCGCTCCGAGGCCGACACCGAATTTAGCCCTTCGTCGTCAGCAGTAGGTGCTACTAATTGCTGCAGAGCTGGAAATGAGGAGAGGGCAAAACCCAGTGCACGCTACACTAGTTCCGAATAAAATTCATTTCGAATATCCGACTTTTCGACTATAGTCGGATATCGTACTTTTTCGAATATTCGACTTTTCGACTGTAGTCGGATATCGCCCTTTATCGAATATTCGACTTTTCGACTATAGTCGGATATCGCACTTTTTCGAATATTCGACTTTTCGACTGTAGTCGGATATCGCCCTTTTTCGAATATTCGACTTTTCGACTATAGTCGGATATCGCACTTTTTCGAATATCCGACTTTCCGACTATAGTCGGATATCGTACTTTTTCGAATATTCGACTTTTCGACTGTAGTCGGATATCGCCGTTTATCGAATATTCGACTTTTCGACTATAGTCGGATATCGCACTTTTTCGAATATTCGACTTTTCGACTGTAGTCGGATATCGCCCTTTTTCGAATATTCGACTTTTCGACTATAGTCGGATATCGCACTTTCCGTATATCCGACTTTCCGACTATAATCGGATATTGCACTTTACGAATATTCGACTTTTCGACTGTAGTCGGATATCGCCGTTTATCGAATATTCGACTTTTCGACTATAGTCGGATATCGCACTTTTTCGAATATTCGACTTTTCGACTGTAGTCGGATATCGCCCTTTTTCGAATATTCGACTTTTCGACTATAGTCGGATATCGCACTTTTTCGAATATTCGACTTTTCGACTATAGTCGGATATCGCACTTTTTCGAATATTCGACTTTTCGACTATAGTCGGATATCGCACTTTTTCGAATATTCGACTTTTCGACTGTAGTCGGATATCGCCCTTTTTCGAATATTCGACTTTTCGACTATAGTCGGATATCGCACTTTTTCGAATATTCGACTTTTCGACTGTAGTCGGATATCGCCCTTTTTCGAATATTCGACTTTTCGACTATAGTCGGATATCGCACTTCTTCGAATATTCGACTTTTCGACTATAGTCGGATATCGCACTTTTTCGAATATTCGACTTTTCGACTGTAGTCGGATATCGCCCTTTTTCGAATATTCGACTTTTCGACTATAGTCGGATATCGCACTTTTTCGAATATTCGACTTTTCGACTATAGTCGGATATCGCACTTTTTTGAATATTCGAATTTTCGACTATAGTCGGATATAGCACTTTTTCGAATATCAGACTTTTCGAATAAAAAGTCGACTTTTTTATCCGACTATGAAAATAATTGGAGTGCAAATAACTTTTTTTCACATGAAAACACGTCGATTTCTCACTCATCCACTCGCGGGCGTTCTGACAGATCAAAGCATCACTTTTCAAACCAAAATCAGACCGATACTCAGACACGCTGACGGTTGTTCAGCGGGGTAAAATGGCTTGTCGGTGCGACGGCGGGAGCCAAAATGGGGAGGGGTCGAATTGTCGGTTGTACCGCAGATAGAGAGAAATTCAATTCACGGAGACGGTTATTTGGCGGTGGAAAAGGGGTTGACGGTGCAACGGCGGGGACGTGCTCTACCGTCAAATATGTGACACGTTCCGCAACTCGGACCAAAAAAGATGGGTGAGCCGGCATCAACATGTTTAGACAAAAGTATTAACATTGATAGAGGTATAAAAGGCTCCTCGTCTCACCGTGAGCCTCAGTCAGCTTTTCGGAGCCGGACCTGGAAGCTGACCTCGAGTCACCTTCCTCGAGTCACCTCGAGTCACCTTCCGGAAGATCCACCGGATACCGGAGGATCATTTTTGTCTCCGAGGGGAGGGGGCTCCCAACTGTATGGCCATCTCCTCATGGTCCGCAGTAGGGTGCACCCCACCGTGGACCGTGGGATCACCTCTTTTGTGGGGACCCCGATAGGGATTTCCCCGGAGTCCCCTCTGCGGACCCGGGAATACGCAGGATGTATTGGAAAGCGCGTGACCGGAAATCTGGTTCGGTTGTACCGCGGTGTGATATCGGTTGAATGGCGGTGGAAGATCGGTTGTCCAGCAGATACCCCAGCCGATCAACCGACGTTCCCCCGCCGAGTAACCGCCCATGAGTCTGTGCGGTTGTACGGAGGAACAGTATCGGTTATACGCTGGATGACCAGGGAGGGGCAACCGACATTCCCCCGCGGAATAACCGCTCCCATGCTTGAGTATGGCTGCTTGGCGGATGTTTAGGCGTGCCTTATAGTATTTGTCACAGGTTTCGTGGTAAGAGCTTATATCTGGTTTCCGTTTTTTCGAGTTTCCGTAGCTATATGCTGCTAGCGTGCTATATTCTTCAATTTAGATGTGAAAAAGGCAGTTCGCAATGAATAAAGTGTGCTCAAATGGAAATGGCGGCCCACGCGGCCGGCGTGCTTGGCAGGCGGCCGTCGCATGTGCCGCCCTCGGACGAGTGTTGGATTTCAACGACGGCCGTCCCCTCTCCCACCGTCTGCAGAGCAGATTGATCGGCGCAGTGCTTGCTGCCAGCCGGTGCCGGCCCCGTTCGTAGTCGATGGCGGTGGGGACTTTTCGCATGCTCTTCCGAGAGCGGCGAACGCGACGGCCGCCTGCCAAGCACGCCGGCCGCATGGGCCGCCAATCTCATTCGGATGCACCTTACGTTCGCCGATCAGTCAGAGCTGTCCGATTTTCTTGTAAAGAAACTAGGTTGACTCTATATGTAACCTTGTTTTTGAAGTTGATTTATTGCGGTAGAGAGCCTATCACATTTTGATTTGCTATGAAATGTCACATATTCAGAGTTCTCCTACCGTGGAGACAAGAGCATCTACAATTTGGGAAAAACGTAAAAACATAGAAGTTTCAAAAAAGTTGCTAGAAATTATTCTTCCTGGGAGAATCTGCTCTCTGCCGACGGGTCGCAAAATGCCTCACACGAGTACATTAGATTCCCGGGGCTTTGGAGGTATCTCGTCTAATTTTATCGCGAGAATTTACATACTCAGAAAACCGCGGCATTCAATGTGTGTCGAAGATGCATTAAACTCGGGTGACCACACCCATCGAAAGGTTCTATCGCAGGGGCACGTGCTCTGAACAGCAGCACGTGCTGCAAAATTTCACCATAGGAGCACGTGCTGCAAGGTAGTCCAGCGCTATCGTAGCAGCGCACCGACACGCGACGCGGCCGGCACACTGACATGCGACTCTGCCAGCTCGCCGAGCACCATCTGGGACCGCCCGCGTTTGAACGAGGTCACCAGCGGCCGGGCGAGCCATGTACCGCAAACTTGGGTAATTGAACCGGCGATGCTGCCATCATTCGAGTCCGGCCTCAAGAGTGCGTCGTATGCTTTCCTTTTTTAGGAAATCGTTTAGCCATCGAGTGGAATGGCTATTATGCCCGCATTGAACGTTTCATTTGTTGGCGCACGTGCTGTATTTCGAAGCACAATAGGAGCACGTGCTCCGGTTGCAGCACGTTTCCTGACTGTGCTCCAAACCGCCTTTTCTTCGAGTTGAATGCATATTCGACACGCATTGAATGCGTCGATTGCCTGAGTAAACTACGGACACATTAGCCCCAGTTGGTGGAATTTTAGCTACGTCACCTTCAAGAACTAAGGAATTTCTCGCCGAGAATGCGGGAAAAAGGGTGGAAGATTCTCGCCTTGATCGATCCACCCTGTCCTGATCAGTACTATAGGGCGATCTCCGCTGCGATCGACCGCACTGCCGTTTCTTCCCACGGCCTGCAGCGTCCCCGCGGTCAAATGTATCGTTGGCACGGTCTTCCAGAGAGCAGTTCGGGGTCACCCTCCACAATCAGCCACAGAGTATCGAGTAATCGATTCGCGAGAGGACTGGACCAGCACTACGAACGGCGTCCATGCGTTCAGCGTAGCCAACGCGGGATGAGATCGCTGTTCAACACAGGCTGTCGCTAATCCTATAACATGGCTGAGCAGGCCGTTGACCAAAATTTTACGACCCCTCTGTGGACCAAAATTTTTACAACCCCCCCTTCTTGGGATGAAAAAAATTTCACGACCAAAATCGTGGCCCCTATAATTAGTACTAAATCTCTTTAGTTTGACATCTTGAAGTCCACATAACTCGCTACCTTCGCAGAATTATTCCTTTTTTGAGCCAATCCTCGTTGGGACCGGCGTTGAGCCACAGATGCAACCCGGGGGTTACCGACGCAATGGTTATTTTTTATGGATAAAATTGAAAAAAAAGAATTTACTTACCACTTACTAACTACGCGACTCACTACTCCTACCTCATTCTACCTTTCCAAGTGGTTGGAAGCTAAACGCCATTTTTTCCGAAAATTTTACGAGCCCACTCCCCCCCCCTTAGTTTTTCATTTTTGTTCAAAAATTACCGGAATTTTTACGACCTCCCCCGTTGCGACCTGTCGCAAGCCTGCCCAACCCTGGCCCATAAATTCTCGCAACAATTAAGGCGAGAATTCAAGGGCTTAGCGACAGCGAGATCAAAATAGAGAATTTCGCATTTGTTTTCGCGTGGAGTATGCTTAGAGCTTGCACCCTTACACCTTTGATGCAGTATAAGCGGGCTTTAGCGAGCGTCGGGAGGACCCGAAAATCCCTGCACTACGGAATTAGAGAGCGTAATAGGCCGCTCCCTTGAAGGCATTTTGCTACCCACGGGCAGAGTTTTGAGCTGTTGAATACGAAAGGAAAACTTGACAGACGCACAGAAGGGTGCCCACAACGATCCATCGGTAGCACGAAATTATGTATGGTGCCTCTATAGTCTGGACACGCACCGTAGTCGTCCAACAAATAGCGGAAGTCTGTCAGCAACATCAATAAGGTTTCTTGAAAAAAAAAATCGCTCCCATCTGACCTACACCCACAAAGTTTCTTCCAAAAGCAAATATAAATAAAAAATGTGTTTAAATAATAACTAAAATCAAATACAGATTCCCGGATGAGCGTAATTATTTTCGAGGAGTGTGATTGACAAGCAGTTTTTTTTTTGTAGTGAGGTTGTAAGATCCGACTTTGCGACAATAGTCGGATTTTGAACTATTCGAATATCCGACGTTTCGACTGTAGTCGGATATAACCCTCTCGAATATTCGACTTTTCGACTATAGTCGGATATCGCACTTCTTCGAATATTCGACTTTTCGACTATAGTCGGATATCGCACTTTTTCGAATATTCGACTTTTCGACTGTAGTCGGATATCGCCCTTTTTCGAATATTCGACTTTTCGACTATAGTCGGATATCGCCCTTTTTCGAATATTCGACTTTTCGACTATAGTCGGATATCGCACTTTTTCGAATATTCGACTTTTCGACTGTAGTCGGATATCGCCCTTTTTCGAATATTCGACTTTTCGACGAAGAATACTACGTGGCCTTGAGCTGTGGCTCACTACGCGTCGCGGTCGCGCTGCGGCGTTGCAATTCGAGCGCGCTGTTTCTAAGGGACGTCGGGCTGGGGGGCCGAATGCGTAATCCATCACATACTCTCGTTTCCCTCCATTATTTGAGGTGTTGTAACAAACATTAGAAATCATCTGACCTCAAGTATTGGCAACATAATATGATTCAGAGCAGCGTGCAGGGCGAGTATGGAGTAAACCAACTAGGTACTATTTTTAGGATAATAACACAATAATTTTATTGTGTTATGTCCTCTACAGTGTTACTATTTGGTTCACATATATAACTGATTATTTCCGGTTACCCCAGATATATAAAGAAAAGAAATATTTCAAAGAAATTTTTATTTGATTAAAGTTAAGATGAAACCAAATTATACGTGAACTAATACGAAACCCTTGTTTTTTTGATACCACAGTGTCAAGACCTTCAGAATTTGAACCATACATATTTTTTAGCCGGAACCAATCCCCTTTCATTGTGCAAAGGTCATCTTGATCATTTCGTCAACACAACTATTTATAAGAAATGTTCATGTGGCCTTGTAAAGGATATATTCTGCCAAACGGCCAAATTTCTTCTCTGACACCTAATATTTTTTTGCCGTCTTTCCTCTGAAGGACGATAATGGAGTAGTTTCGGCCAGAGTGCCCAGCGATGTGGTAATTTTTGCATAACTGCTTAAACATACCTGATCGTATTGCTCAAGACCGCTTGCCTAACAAAATGTTTTTTTGCAGGTATTACAGCGAAATGTGGTGCAGTCCTTGAATAGCCGTTCTCACATCACTTTTCACCTGTTCCACCTGAGCTTCTGAATGCTCGTGAACCCCCCTCATACGCCTACATAGCTTCTTAAGTGCAAAAGGTCCAGCTTGCACAGTGGACAGAAAACTAATGTGTTTTCCAATCCTGAATGATTTCCGTGACGTTTTCTGAAACCGATCCTCTGTTGGCATAGTCTTGTGAGAAATAACTGGTGAGCTCTGGGGTGCGTTCCAAGAAGATTTCCCACGGGAGGAAAAATGAATCTAATTAGAGCCGACCAATGATAGATTGAGAGACCGCATGAAATGAGCCTATCTGTTAGATTATCATTCGTTATGTCTTATCAGACCCATTTTCCTGCCGTGGAAATCTTCTTGGAACGCACCCCTGGTGTTAAGCCTAGGAAATGCCGAAGAAGGATGTCTCACAATAGGAACCCGTGCTCTGTTACCTAAAGTAGAACCATTGTTGATCACCATTGATGGCTGTATGGACAGCTGTCTTCATGCCTGAACTTTGTTGTCTATCATGTTTTTCTTCATCCCTTTGTGTTACAACAAATAACCGTATCGAAAAGCGTTGGCGGCGTGTAAACGTGCTCTAATTGCAACACCGCAGCGCGACCGCGACGCGTAGTGAGCCACAGCTCAAGGCCACGTAGTATTCTTCCTTTTCGACTATAGTCGGATATCGCACTTTTTCGAATATTCGACTTTTCGACTGTAGTCGGATATCGCACTTTTTCGAATATTCGACTTTTCGACTGTAGTCGGATATCGGACTTTTTCGAATATTCGACTTTTCGACTGTAGTCGGATATCGCACTTTTTCGAATATTCGACTTTTCGACTGTAGTCGGATATCGCACTTTTTCGAATATTCGACTTTTCGACTGTAGTCGGATATCGGACTTTTTCGAATATTCGACTTTTCGACTGTAGTCGGATATCGGACTTTTTCGAATATTCGACTTTTCGACTGTAGTCGGATATCGCACTTTTTCGAATATTCGACTTTTCGACTGTAGTCGGATATCGCACTTTTTCGAATATTCGACTTTTCGACTGTAGTCGGATATCGGACTTTTTCGAATATTCGACTTTTCGACTGTAGTGGGATATCGCACTTTTTCGAATATCCGACTTTTCGAATAAAAAGTCGACTTTTTATCCGACTTAAACAGTCGGATATTCATCCGATTATTCGATTCGGAACAAGTATAGTGCACGCTGGTAACACATGCTGCTGACAACTAGGGTTGTTTAGCTAGATGTCGGCCAGCGAGCGCAATTCTTACTGTGCTAAAGTGCAACCCCGCGACTGTATGAGTATGAACTAGAACTTTTCCTGTCCCAAATCACGTTGAGGCGCTGAAAGATTTTTGATTCTGGCGCTTCAGTGATATCAAATCAATCCTAGAAAATCATGGGCTGTTCAAATTGAGTTTGCCGATGAAGAGCTCAAAGAGCGCAGTCTTGGGTGGGCATTAGAGTATATCAAACGAATAAAAAATTTCGAATATTAGAATAAACGAATACTTTGGAAAATTGACTCTTTCAAATAATCGAATTATTCGAATATCCGATTATTCGCTTATTCGGCCGAATATTCGTTGACATGCTCTAGTGGGCATACGCTGCAGAGGCAAAAAGAAAAGTTTCTGACTATTTAGGCTCCCCATCTCAGGACTAGATTGGAACAGAGGATACCTTCTGTAGCCGGTAAGGTCAAGCCCACGCTGGGATCGCCCTATGCGTCGATAGGGGACGGCAAGCTGTAGGTGCCCGCTTGCGGTCACATATACAGCTTACAGTCTACCCACTACTGTTTTCTTCCGTTTCCGGGCCAAAAAAAAAACCGGAAACGGAAACGGAACGGAACAGCCCAAAAAGCACCGGAAATACGGAAACGGAATCGGAAACGGAACACTTCCGCACAGCCCTGCTCCATAGCCCTGAGAGGATTAAATATTGTGCTCAGCTACCACAATCGAGAACGCGTCATCATCAGCTTGCTGACCCTGTACACGGAAATGGACGAGTTGGCCTGTGTTCACTTTGTCGCTAGAGCACGTTTTCCCAAAGCTGCTAAAGAGACCAATGACGTGAACGCAGCGGAATTCCGCGGCGGTCGCACTGGGGCGGCACAAAGGTTCAAAGATAGTGTACACGATAAGTCTTGTTCTCGGATTTTCGATGCGAAACACTATGCTGACAGTTGCCGGAGGGGGATAGAGACGAAGAGAGCAGCGGAAATGGGCCCCAAATCGGTAAAAACGGCCGCGAAGTGAATATCTCGTTAGCCCAGTACGATTGCTTTGCCCGCCCCGCCCGCCGTTCTGACGAGCTTGTGGCGCCGCAGACGTTTTCGATTGCAAATTGCTAAGCAACTCCGCCACGTCCAGCCTGATCGATTCGCGCACATTTCACCATTAGCGCGCGCTTGCGGAAACTAGCAGGGCGCGTGAGCTCGTGAGCGCCCTGAACCTGTACGTACGTTAGAAACCGCTATTTTAGCCTTTTCTAAGCACTTCCTTTCGCTAGTCCTTCACTATTGATATCCCACAACCAAACAACCCCATTTTTGAGTCGAACTCTGATATGCTATTCATCGTGAATATTGGTTTTGAGTCGAGTATAAGTTCTTTAGAATAGCGTTTTGCCACCGCCGTGAATTACACGAGTTTCAACACGTTCACTGTTTCTCGCGTGTTTTTGACACGTTTGCTGAGTTTTACCCTCGTATAACTGCTGTAAAATGTTGTACCAACGTGTCAAAACAGAAAATCTGGTGCGAACGCGTTACAACACTCGTATTTCTCGGCGGTTGCAAAACACTAACCTTCAAAACCTATAATCCGGTACATAATAATGTGATAAATAATCATTATTTGCTCTTACCTGAAATAGGGTTCTGCGATCCTGCACGTAGAGCATTCGGCAGACCATTTCGCCAGTTTCTCTGACGTCTTCAGTAAAGCAGTCATCGCGGAACGCATGAATCAATGAAGTCTTGCCAACCTCTTAAAACGAAGTTACGGACCTTTTCGACTTTCTAAGACGACATGTGTTAACAACATTGAGCGCGGTTTGGAAGGGCTTCTACACTACTCAATTGAAGGCTGTCTTCTCGTTCGAATTCGAGTTCAGCAAGCATTGACATACCCAAAGTGGGTTATACTTCCATTGCCGATCGCAGCAGTAACAACCTCGATTGATATTGATGAGTGAAAACTTACGACTGTCGCCACAGATGAGAACTTTAAGTCGATTGATTTGAAGGCATGCCGAGTAGGGCTGCATACGCTGAGAAGACCAAGCAGAGCCGGCGCCGACCGTGTCGGGGAGGGAAGTTAGGAAATGAACCACCTGAAAGCATAGGCTTTCCAGGCAGATGTGATTGTTTATGCCTCAATGCTCATCATTGGACGCCTTTTGGTGATAAGATCGAGATTTTGTGGAAAAATGTAGACGATTAGTATGGACAGAATATTAGCTGTTTGTTTCCTATTGTTAAAAAAAACTGGTTTTGAACCACTCGATCATGAACTCGAAGGGGTACTTGTTTGTCGCCGCCGAAGGAAGTAGGAGCCCTTTTTTCTTTCGCACCGAAATTCCTGTTTAGGCACGCTGGTGCAACATTTTACAGTTAGGTCCGCGGATTGTTTCCTCAGAAAGAAACATTCAAATCTCATCCGCGGATGTCGCGGGCGGTTTGAATCTCACCGGCGGCTGGCGGTATCGTAAGCTGATCAGCTGCGCTCTTCTCTCGGCGTCAGTCAATGGGCGGGCCGGCGCACGCGACTGCCGCGTCAGCCGCGGATGAGATTTAAATGTTTTTTCTTGACGAAACAAACCACGGACCTAACTATGCAACAGTTATCTGCGGGAAAACTCAAAAAAAGAAGAAAGTGTTGCAATTTTAGTAGTTCGCCACGATGGCAAAACTTTAACCTTTGAACTTATAATCAAGGTCTCAGAGCGGTAAAAATAGATTAGCAGGGCTGCCTACATGTAACGAATTGCGCCAGATGCCCCAGAAACCATGTCGATTTTCAGGGAAGAATCAACTGGCAAATCCAAGGTTTCAAATCAAACACAGTGTCTTGAATGCCCACGATTTAATTTATTCTGATTGTTAGAAAATATCCGCTGCGGCAGGATTCATGTGTTCGGACACGCTTGCGTCTCACACGCCCACACTAAATTCCAACGCAGTGATCTCTGGTCCAAAACGATCAAAACATACAAATTGCCGTGAACGTGTTGAAACACTTGGGTTTTACTGAGATGATGATTTTTGGACAACTAGAACTCCTTACGTTGCCAAATGCACAATTCGTAGAGAAAGAATGCTGTGTGTGAAATTGACAAATCTCACTGTTCTGTATGGAGGGATTAGCGAGAGTTGTGAGGTTTCAGGAGCGTTAATTAAAAATTACCAGGTGAACAAATTGAGAGTTTTAATCGTGAAACAGACTTAAACCCCCGGGGCGTTTATGAGCTATATCGGGGAATACATACATATCTGGCGAGCGGTGCGTGTCTTTATCAGAACGCAATTCTACCTAGTTTTTGTGGAAATTTTGTTGTTTAGATCAAAACTGATCTATAGGTGACTTTTTAAATGGGCATCTCAGACACTCGCCGTTGTCTACAGGACACAAATGAGATGTCACCGTACGCAATGATCCCTGTAGACATGCAAAGAGGGCAGGAATACTCCCTCGAGAACTCCTCGTCGCCCCTTTGCATGGTCTCATAGATGACCCATCCACGGAATCGCGGTTCCTCTAGACACTCGATTACAAGTTTTAAGTTTAATGTTTTGCCACCGTCATGAAATTCTAGTGTTTTAACACGATGGTACAGCAATCTACAGCATCATTTGCGAGAAAAAAATTTACAAAAAAAAACATGCAAAAAACAGTGACCGCGTTGAAATTCGATTATTCCACCGCGGGGGCAAAACACTAATCTTTGAAACTTATAATCGACTCCTGTAGACACCACGTCCAAGCAAGGTCTTCCGATTATAATATACGCGATCACAGCCCTCAAACGTATACGCGATCACACCCCTCAAACAACCCACAAACCTGACTTTGCCGAACCAGCAAAACACAAGTTCGATTAATGACGTCACTACTCGAATGACAAGACGTATCCTTTAAAAAACATGATAATAAGGCCCGGTTCTCCTAAATTCGTTTCTAGCTTCACAGCTGCGATGGGCAAATTCGAACTTTACGTCCAAAAATGGTTCTAGAAAAGAACATTTTGCTTGGAATGCTTAGTATGACTTTCCTTGTGAGTATGGGGTTAGTTTCACATCGGCGTTTCGCTGCCGTTAGTTCCTGCGGGAGGTCTGCATTTGGCGAGGCTTCGACGTTGACCAATAGAAGACCTGCGGCGGAAGTCAGCGGCAGCGAAACGCTATAACTAGGGCATATGTTTCAGTGTCGCGCAGGGCTGTGCGGAACTCTTTTTCAAAAACTTCGGAAACGGAAACGGAAGAAAAATGGCCAAAAAACGCCGGAAACGGAAATCCGGAAACGGAAACGGAAGAGACCAAAAAAATGTTGGGTCGTCTCATTCTCACGCTGTTACTCATTGGCCGCAGCTTTCATTCAATAACCAGTGATTTCAGTCAATAAGCTAATAGTTATTCAAGAAAAAGTCACTACGACACATTCAGTGAGTTCGAAGTCTCGCTTCTGGAAATCCGAAAAGGCAGCCTCTAAAAATACTAATTACATGTACCCGCCCTTCGAAATAGTGTACAGCAGGGGTGTGCGGTTATTGCCGTTTGCCGATTACAGTTTGCTCTCCGTCCGCCCTTGCCGTTTGCCGAAATTTTATTTTTCGTTGCCGCACACCTCTGGGGTGCAGCCTGTCTCCCAGAAAGCGTCCAAGCGACATGAGGTGTCCTTCAAGGCTAATCAGAAGTCAATTTTCAGCTAATCAGCGACCACTTTTTCTTCTTCCGAACCATATTTGCCTATTGGAGTGGATTTCAAACAACTGACTTCGAAAATGGAGAGAAAATTTCCTCGGCGAGATGAGAAAATTCTCTTATGATCTGCCACAAACGAGATTTGCCGATGCCCGTGGTCATCTCCACCTGTCTCCACCGACACTCCTTTATGGAAGGCAGGCTGCATGTGCAAAAAAAACTATCAAGATTTTTGTTGCTGTCGTGGCGGTAAACAAGCGAATAAGTGGAATCGAGAAACAAAGGTTTACAATATCATTGAATCTCAGAGAAACAGCTACATATTTTCGAAAATAATTCTCAAAAGGCCTTCAGATTTCTGCCACGCCCATTTCGTGGCATCATTTTATAGAGTTGCAGTCGCAGGCCCCAAACTTCGTGAATGATCTCAGCCAAGCTCAGATATTCGCTTGAACTTGACTTACTTTGACTTAATCGGTTGGCTTTCGCCTGACGCGGTCATTCCGCATCTTCACCGAGGTGTGCCGTCCTAGTAGTCAGCCGTGTCCATTTTTCACGGTCTTCAGCCACAATTTGAACACATTCCATCCAGCTGTCACTATTCCATTTCCTGCGAAACGAAACATCGCGCCTGAACTGTCTTTCGATGCCGAGTGACTTTAAATCCTCTTTAACCACATCCGTCCAGAACTTTCGCCTACGCCCAGGTGGCCGTTTCCAGACAGGATTTGGAAGCATTTTTAAAGCGTGTTGTACGAGACGATCCGGCGTTCTTCTTAATATATGCCCGAGCAGTCGAAGTCGACTTTCCATTGCTGCTTGAGATGGCGTTAGGAGATGCTGGCACCTCCCTCGTGTCAAGCGTTGATGTACTGCGTCGATTTCGTTGTAAAGGTCTTCGTTATGGCATACACGCGGCCAGAAATATCCAAGCAAACGCCTAAAAAGCTTCCTCTCCGTGCAATCCAACCTTTCCATCTGCGTTTTCGGTGCTGCCCACGTCTCCGATCCGTACATCATGATAGGGCGAATAGCGGATAGGTAGACGCGCAACTTGACTTCCTTCGCGATGGTGGTAGACCACAAACACTTGGTTAGAGAATTGAATGCAGACGTAGCTTTCGCACATCGTTGTCGAATATCCGCTGCATAACTACCATCGTTCTTCAGCAAACAGCCCAAATAACAGAAATCGTCCACCAGTTCGATACGTTGTCCGTCCACACAAACTCCAGTTGAAGGCCTCTGAGAGACCCACATCTGCTTGCATTTGTCGGGACGAAGACGAAGTCCATAGGCTGCGGCATACTTCGAAACGAGGTTCACAATCCTTTGCAGTTTTGCGTTGTTTTCAGCGAATAACACAATGTCGTCGGCGTACTCCAGGTCGACAAGGGAGCGTCCTGATGGTGTTAGGATCACATCCGCAGGAAACTGTTCTGCAACTCTACGCATGATGTCATCAACGGCGAAGTTGAAAAGAAAAGGTCCTGCAACGGCTCCTTGCCTTACTCCTGTTTTCACCTCGAAAGCTGACGTAAATCCGACAGGTGTACGAACTGCTGCTGTTGTTCCTTTGTTCATGTCCTCGATTAACCGAACATACTTTTCCGGGACTCCATCTGCTCGCAGAGCATTGAGCAATCGATCACGATGAGGAGAGTCGAACGCGGCTTCAAAGTCCAAAAAGCAAGCTGTAATGGCTTCGAAAACCGCTGCCACGATTCAATTACTCTTCTCACCACCAACACTTGGTCGATCGTCGATCTTCCAGGTCGAAAACCGGCGTGCTCTATCTCTGGTCGTTCCTTCACGATGTTTGATAAGTCGCTCGAGAATGATACGTTCTAAAACCTTGTACATGACACGAAGTAGAGAGATTCCTCTGTAGTTCTTAGGATCCGTGACGGATAGCTTCTTGTGAAGAGGTACGATGATCGCATGTCTCCACGAATCGGGTATCCTTTCGCTCATCCATATGGCACGGATGGTGTTGGTCATTTCACGAATCCCAGACGGAGGAAGAGCTTTCAGCATTTCAGCAGTGATGTTGTCATCTCCACCTGCCTTTCCATTCTTCATTTTCCGGACACAATCCAAAACTTCAGACTCAGTCGGCGGTTCCTCACTGACATCGTAATGTGCTCTCTGAACATGCGGGAGCTCAGGTACTGATGGCGCTGGACGATTCAGTAGTGAACTGAAGTAATCCTTCCATATTGGCAGCGTCGCATCACCAACTGCAACTCCATTGGTAGTGTTCAAGACAGGAGAACATCTCTTCATCTTCCCGCTATACTGTCGCAGCAACGTGTAGGCTTTCTTCGGATTCTTCTCCTCCCAAGCCTTCTCGAACTCCTTAGCTCTACACGTCCACTCTCGTTCGCGGTCACTTTGAAGCTGCCGACGCAACTTCCTCCTCAGACGCTTCTCCTCCACGAAGTTTCCTGCAGTTCGGAGAGCACATACTCTGTTGTAGGTAGATGTTGTTTCTTCTGAGACGTAGGCGAACTTCTTCTTAGGCTGTACAACCGGGAGTGCCTCTTTCGAAGCGTCCTGGATGCACTTGACAAAAAGAATCCGCGTCGCAAAGTTTCTTCTTAGTCCGTACTCCGATGTGAATAGAAACGCGTTGTCGAAAACTCCTTCTGCATTCTTCATCTCTGAGACTTGTCATGTCAATCCTCCTGGAGAGGCTGAGCCCTCGCTTCCTCTTATGAATCCTCGCAGTGAAGTTCAACAGAACAGGACGGTGATCCGAATCGAATGCGACATCCCACACAGCTCTAGATCTTCGAATGTCCGATACTGGAATATTCCTCGTCAGGACATAGTCAAGCTGTAGTTTCAAAGTTGTCATCTTCCGCTTCCGCTGCTCTTCTGGAGATAGCCGGGTTGGTCCCTGCCACGTAAGCTGATGGCGGCGATGATTCCTCTTGAATGTCGATGCAATAATCAGACCACTGCGTTCACAAAAGTCAACAAGGCGGTAGCCATTGTCCGATGTTTGCTCCACTGGGTAGAACCATTTACCGAGTACTTCGGATTCCTGATCAAGTCCCATCTTCGCATTTGCGTCAATCCCCACGACAACAGCATGTTGACAAGGTATCCTGGCCAGCAACGTATTGAGTTCCTCATAAAACGCATCCTTCGAATTGTCTTCGGCGGTTTCAGTGGGCGCATGAGCACTCACTATCCACAGATTGAATCCTCTGTGATCCCGCAGTCGTACGAATGCATTCCGACACGACGTTGAGCCGAACTCCTTGACCATACCATTGAAATCCTTTCTTACAGCTATTGCACAGCCTCCCACTCTCCTATCGTCAGCGTTACCGCAGTAGATGGTGTACTCTCCGACGCTGATGACGGGTCTATCCTTGAGGCGGGTTTCCTGCAAAGCAGCAAACGGTGCATGGAAATAGCTCAGAAGTCTGGATAGCGCAGTTTTTTGGATATCACTCGACAGCGATCGACAGTTCAGGGTGGCGAAATTGTGGCTTGTGGCCAAAGACTCCATGACTCCCTAGGTACGGATCCTAAGGTGTTATGGACCAGAGGCCTTAGTGTGCCGGACGGCGACACCTTTATGCAATGTGCGGGATACTTTCGCGATATAGTTGTGCACGCTATATCGCTCGAACGTTCCCTGTGTACACTCAAACGTCTGCTGGGTTCAGTAGAAGCAGGGGCACCAACGAGCAGGTACCAACAGACTTGTATACACACCCCCACTCGCTTGAACACAAGGGGTTAAATGTAATTTTCAGCGTCGCATGAAAATTTCAAAAATCTTTGCCTAGACCCACTATCATAGGTCGTGTTGCACTATTTTATTCTGTATCCGGACCCAAAACTCGGAAACGGAAGCGGAGCGGAACAGCTCAAAAAACACCCCGGAAGTATGGAAGCGGAATAGGAAACGGAACAGTTCCGCACAGCCCTGGTGTCGCGTGCCGTTGCGGGGCGCTGTTTCGATTTTGAGTTCCGTGTGCGACGATTCGTTGGAGGTTCTTTCAAGCGGTGCAAAAAATTATTTTGAATCAAAAATACCTCATGAGACTAAAATACGAACTTTTTTTGACTATTAATACTTTTGTTTTAGGAAGTCGGTTCGGTTGCTAATTTTATGTCAAAATCTGATTGGTCTGGTGTTGATAACCTTGTCCTACTTTGATCTACATATGTAGCTCCATAGTTGTGCAAGCGTGTCCGAGGTTTGGTAGATCAAAAATGTCGTTGGCGGTGAACAACAAGGATGTTATTGAGAGCTGAGAATTTGAAAGCTGAAGTGTTTCCTACAAATAATCGCAAACTGTATGAGTATCCAAGAAAATCCGGAAGAATCAAAGTTTTCAGATGCTCCCATCAATTTTAGAGTTCTCGAGAACATTATCTATTCAAAGCTTCGAAAAGTGCGTGATTAGAGAATCACATTTCAGAGATTTCTGAAAATTTAACTTCCTGGAAAAAGCAAGGATTTGGTAATGGTGAAAAAATGCTTCAAAAATATCTTGAAATATCTTAAAAAATGATTTTGCGTAAAATAGCTTGGAAAAATAAAGAAGTTAGGAAATGAGGTGAAATAACCAAAAATGCGATTTCGTGGTCGATCAATTCACAAGCTTCTTCGTTAAACTTATCAAAGCGAAAACAAGCACGATATGGACTGGAGCTTTGGGTTCATTTAGCTGGACCTATGTTGATTCCCTTAGTACAGCTTTAAGTTTGTGAAATGATCGACCATCAAATCCCTTCATTTCCTAACTTTTTTATTTTTCCAGGTTATTTTACGACAAATCATTTTTTAAGATATTTCAAGATATTTTTGAAGCTTTTTTTCACCATTACCAAATGTTGCTTTTGCCAGGAAGCTAAATTTTCA
Source organism: Aplectana chamaeleonis (assembly GCA_029168955.1). Classification (NCBI taxonomy): domain Eukaryota; kingdom Metazoa; phylum Nematoda; class Chromadorea; order Rhabditida; family Cosmocercidae; genus Aplectana; species Aplectana chamaeleonis. The sequence goes on along the minus strand of JAPDOI010000184.1, from coordinate 1,174,651 downwards.
GAAATTTCGCAATTTTTTCCCGCAGGTTCTCTTTCTGACTTCAATTTTGCTCAACGATTTCCATTTTGGAATGATGAAACATCTAACAGACGATATTGTCGTATGAGTACAATTTTTAGAACATATGACCCAAAACCAAAAAAAAATACTCCTCATTGTCGCATTTTGTGCAACATAAGAGAACTCAATATCATCGATCATTAATATTTGATGTTGCGTGATATTGATTGATAATATTATTGATTGGTATTAATCGATAATGATGAGCGAAATTCCCCAACCAAGAAAACCAATCCCATTAGCAAGCACCACTCCTCGCTGCATTTTGTGCGAAAAGCGCGAAAATCGATAACAATGATTATCGATCGATTGCGGGTCATGATTACGAATTCAAGCAGTTTTCGTGCTCCACGGCTAATTTAGTATGTTAACCCACGATTTGAGGTACCCTTCAGAGTTAAGGTATCGAGTTGAAAATGAAATAGGAGCGACCTGCATCCATTTCCAGCCCCCTATCCAAAAATCAGCTCCTTAGCTCAATTCTAAGTGTACCAACAAGATCGTGTAAGCCGTCTGAAAAGAAAGGAGATTAACAACAAAAACGCGCGATCTTTCATTTTTTACTCAAAAACCAGTGATGAACCGTTCCAAACCATTTTCGTGTACAGATGACAACTTTTTGCGCTCTTTTTAATGCGATTCAGCTCTGATTTCTACTTTCACCCTTAGCTGAGATTTCGAAAAAGGGGTGGCGCCCGTGGTCGATTCAAAAGCAAATCTGGTGCGCGCTTCGGGCGCACCACAATTTCTGGAAAAGAGTGATTCAAAATTTACAAGGGTTAACGGGAGGGCTGATAACCTTTCACCTCTAGATACTAGACAATGACATTCGTCAATGGTTCTCGAATAACTGATTTGATTCGAAAACCTTCCTGATACGAATGAGAAGCCGACATTCTGTCCGAATTTTGAAGCGAAAAGTCCACTTTTCGTTTAAGCTTCGACTAATCCACGGTAACTATGGGGCACCTTTTAAGTGGACGAATATTCAAGCGAGAGACACTAAGTTGGGTAAGTATTTGGGAACTTGAATATTCCTTCTTCCTGAATGGCAGACATATTTAAAAGACATATCATATGAATTTTCGAATGAAACGAATATTTGAAAATAGTATCACTTCGAAATTCCGAATAGACAAAACGTACGACAAAAAGTCGAATGACCGAGTTCTCAGACGCAGGGTCCAGCAGCCCGTTGGCAAAGACCGCAAAATACTTACGACCCCCCCCCCTCGAAGGTTGGTTCGCGCCCAAAAAAATTTGAAATTATAACGATTTCCCCCTTCAGGAAAAGTTCGAACTCATTGTTTTTCCTTTAAAGGATCCAGCTAGAGTCAAAGAAAAAATTGGAACTGTATAAAAAACAGCCCGATCAAAAATCATCCTGGAAAAAAAGTCGGCAGTAGGCTGATTTCAACAAATTTCCGGCAGTTCACCACTAGCTCTACCAAAAATTATTCAAAACAAAATTTAGGCGGGCTAGAATATGCGAAAATTGAAAAAAAAACAGCCCGACGCCCGTCAAACGCGGGCGTTAATCGCGGATTTTGGGCACTGGGATGAAGTCTGCGGGCGGATAAAACTCGATGAATGCTAACGATCAGAACATTTCATGCAAATACATTTTTCTAAACCTTGTATTTTGAACATGTCTGATTAACTGGATTACGAAGACTTCCGGAGAAAATGTCCACGCCTAATTTTTTTCACCCACTTCAAACTTAGCCAAACGTCAGAGTTTCCCTCCCTTTCTGAAATCTAAAGAGTTGTTGGCCTAAGAGAAAACTCCTCACCAAAAGACAAATTTTAATTTAACGTATTTTCTGAGATGTCAATGCCCGAAAAAAGGCAATTTCGGACATTTGTTCCTGTAATCGAGTATGATTTGAAGATTGTAATCATTATTTTGGCTTTTTGCTGAATTCATGACATCATTTTTCAATAATAATTTATTAGAAGAATTCGAAAAGTACCGATTCGCCTCCACTCGGGCGAAGAATTAACAAGAATGACTAAAGGTGATATGACAAAAATAGAACGCGCCCAGGCCTTCCCACAATAGCGCTCGGGCCAGGCGCCCTTTATGGCGCCTTACATATACCGTATTTCCTCTTTTAGAGGTACATGTACTTTTAATACTCAGACTTCTATTTTATATGTACCTCTATTAGAGGTGTACTTCTAGGCTGGGATTCATGAAAGGCAAACCACGGTTACGGCTGGGCTAGCAGAGGAAACCGGCATTCACGAAAAATCTGGTTTGGTTACGGCTGGGCTACAATTGGGCTACGCGTAACCGCACCTCGGAGCTGCGGTTAACCGCGGTTAGCAGCGGTTTTGCGGCTTAGTCGTCGAATTGATGGTGTGCTGTATTAGTGCACAACAATAAGAAAACGCACCTTCTGCGAATACGCATAAAAACTTGATATCTTCGAGGCAAGCTGAAAATACAGAAATGCCGCCGTTATTGACTGCCACATTATAGGCCCTCTAGCCATAATTTGTTCCTCTCGATAACAACGAAAATTCTCAGAATCATCAACCTCATCTGTAAGTTTTATGTATGTTGCCCATGGCTAACTAAAATCTTTATACCTGTCCTCCCTGCTCTCGCTCTCTTCTTTATTTTATAGCACATCGTTGTTCTTTTTGCGTCCACTTTTTGTTCCTAATTCTTGTCTTCCGTGCGCTGACCATTTACCGAGCAGCCACAGGCTCTTCGCTGGGGTTTCTCCCCCATTTCGGCTCCGAATTCCCTCAGTTTTTCCTCAGAATTTTTTCCCAGCACTTTTCGTACACGTTTTCGTCATTTTTCTGTTGGAAAACCCTAACTTGGTTTGGTACTGTGATGCATGATTTGGTTTTTTCGCATTTACAACGTTTTCTTCAACTTTTTTTTTCCGAAGCGCCCACTTGGATTTCAAATGTTAATGTTTTTTACAAGGTTCTATGATCAACCTGGGTTTTCTCGATGTTTTTAGTTCAAACTTCTGTTTTTCACTTGCATTTTCAGCTTTTTCCATATGATTTTTCTAAGGAGTCGTTTTAGTTTTCTCCTGTTGTGAGCGACAGTAAGCTTGTGTGAGAATTACAAAGAGAAAAAAAAAACAAAAAAGGGATTCTTAGACAAAAAAAGAGATGGAAAAAACTCGGAACTCAAACGACAAACGGAGAACTTGAAGCCAAAAACTCATTGAGAGGACGATGATGATCCCTGCAGCAACACCTAAGCCATGTGAAACACACAAAAAAATTAGAGGGGCGTTTCAAAAAAAAAGAAGTTGAAAAGGCTAGTAATGCGAGAAAAAAGCTAAATTGGGGGTTAAAATTTCACCAGCAGGTTTGCGGCTCATCGTGAGAGAGCAGCATCACTTTATGTACTTTCAAAAAACCAAAAAGGATTTAAAAAAAGGAAAAAATGAAAAACTTAAAAATGGAAAAAAACATTTCCAAGTTGAGGAAAATCCCTTTAAATGCCTGCGATCCATTGAAGAAGATAAAGCACAAGGCAGACAAAAATAAGAAGTTAAAAAGCAAGCAAAATTAGCAATCATGTGCAATAAAAACAGTGACGGGTTAGGGAAATTCCGACCCGAGTGCCAATATTGATTTTCTCCAATCGAGATTCTCGGCGTCAATTGAGTGGCAAGTACGTGGCCGCGGAATGGTTAGCCACCCAACCGCGATGGGGCGGTTGTGAATGCCGGTTCGCGGTTTGGCTACCGCTGGGGTTGCTGCCCTAACCAAACCCAAACCTAGCCGGCTGCGTTCATGAATCCCAGCCCTAATAGAAAGTGTACTTCTATTATTCGGAGCAATTTTTGAATTTCCACTGGTGAACTGTTCGCATTTCTGGCAGAGATTTCCAGTATAACACCGAAAATTTGCATGCATAGAAATTTCAGTTCAAAACAACGAAAACTTAGCCACTTAGGCCCAAACGAATTGAGGCTTTCACAATCACTGATATCATATTTTCAAAGCTATTATTCACACCCTTCCCAAGTTAATTTCTTCTTAAACTTGCATGAGTTCGGTATCGCTTTTATTGACATGTGCTTTAGAGGCACAGTCCGACCTCAGGATCGATTTTTCGATTTCTGCCTAAGTTGGAGAAAATTTCATGCTGATCACACTGGTGCCTCCAGAATCGCTCAGAACTCACTACGAACGGATTTACGGCTCCTCAAAAATTTCGATTTTGAACGGCTAGAAGTTCTTGGACGAGTTGTCTCGAGCCTGTATTTTCTCGTTATTCGCAGCCATCGTTCTGTAGCAGGCCACAATATCAAGCCAGACCGGAAACTAATCGAAGAACATAGGTTTTGATTGAAATCATTTGCGCGTCTTTTCCCTATTGAGGTCGGAAGCCTGGCGGTGGGCGTTACCCATTTTTTCTTTCAAGGGGGTGTGGCCGACTTTTTCCTAGCTTTTTCTCGCTTATTTGAGCGAATTGAGATTTCGCGCTTGTCAGGGTTGCTATAGGCGGCGACCAGACCATAATATCAGAAATTACCTCTGAGGTTGAACTGTGCCTTTAAAAGCAATGGAACTGATCGACTTTCCAGCCGACCAGAGCGATTAAAAAACGCAGTTCTTGTACCACCTGACAGCCGCTCTCCCAGAGGCGAGTTCTTTGCGTCCACAATCTACTTTAGGTGAAGTCTACCATTGGTGGTTCCTGATTTTTTCGTCGTGTAAACGATACCTCTGCATGAATGACCCAATCTTCATAATGCTGGGGAATCTTGACCTCACAAGGACCGTTAAGGTGATCGTCCTGGGCCATAACAAGTCATCAAAAATCTTTTAAATTAGCTAAATGAACTCCGTGCATTCGCCGTGAATAACAGCAATATCAAATTTCAGCTCTGTAATTTTTCTTGGTCATTCGAAGTTTGTTGAAGTTTCATCGGACGTTACCCCATACAAGCAGAATTTGACCGAGAAAGGGGTGGCCATTGGTTTTTTATCAAAATCTAAACCTCACAAAATTGAAAAGCATCTCGTGCAAACATGTAGCATTCGAGAGAGGCGAGAAAAGCATTTCGTCTCTCTCAAATGCTACATTCGGATCGCCAAACATTTAAACGAGTACCGGAGGTTCAATCCGAAAAGAGGTGTACTTATGAAGGAGATGTACTTCAAATAGAGGGTGTACTTGTAACACTCAGACCTCTATTTTTTATGCACTTCTAATAGAGGTGTACTTCAAATGTTTGTACTTGTAATACTCAGCCTTCCCTTTTAGGTGTACTTCTATTAGAGGTGTACTTCAAATAGAGGTGTACTTCTATTAGAGAAAATACGGTATTCGTGTATTATTATTTCGGAAGTTTCAGAAGCTGTTAGAAAAAGCCGTGTGCTTATTTTTACACAGTCCAATTACCTCCAAGTCTCTACCCTTGGTGGTTCAAAATTCTTCGGCTGAAGGGATGCCACCCGTTGGATAGTGATGGCAAAAACACTGCGATTTGCCAACGTGGCTTGCCAACGTCCACCACTTTACCTCGCCCGAATCGTTGAAACCAGTCGGATGGGGAAATGAAATTGTGACAACTTGTGGAGGATTCTATGAGGAATTCAGCTTCTTTTTTTTTGTAATGGAAATTTTGATTCTTAATGGGGGGTCGTACGTCTTATAGTGGATTTTTAAGATGAAGTACAGCGAATTTCGGCTTACAAGGGGATTAAAAACAGTTTAATGAACTGGAAACTGGTTCTTTTCAGGTTGTGAACAGTTTCAAATCTTTCTTTGAATCGCAGAAACCTTTTTTCTACATATTCTACTACGTTCTTGTCTTTTTCAAATGAATTATATACCATATTTTCCTCCACAAAATTTTACGATCCCCCCTCCAACTTTTCGCTTTTCCTCGAAAATTTTCACGACCCCGCTCACCACCCGCTGGCAAGCTATTCACACCTGCTGGACCCTGTTCAGACAACAAAAAGACGAATGACGAACAATATACAGTTAGTCTGCGGTGAGGGAAGATTTTGAGAAAAGGGTGGAGAGGATGATCTTGTAGCCTAAACATTTGAAAGTTTGAATTATTACTATGCGGCTGGCAATCGGATCACCAGCGGTGGTAGCATAAAAATGCTAGAAGCTATTCTCTAGCCATTTCATCGATGTAAAAATTACTCCCAGCGATAGCCAATCAATGAAACCATTCGGGCTTTGCCCTCTGGGTGGCCTTTTCGCTGTAAGAGTTCAGAGTTCATTCGAATTACGTGACCGTTCGAAACTTCCTTCCGTTTTGTATCACTGCATATATCGATTGTCGATTCTTTCCATCGCACTTTTCCAGCCACAGCTGCAACCATTCATTCCTATGACAAATTGATTTTGATGGAAGTTTCCCATTCTGTTCTTTATCCTCATAAACACTAATCTTCATAGAGTTAAATGAGCAACTAAAAAAAATTCAAGAAATTGAAGCTAATCTAGGAAAATTATTAGTTTTCAAATTTTCAAGAATGGGAAATTATACTGCAGCGCGTTTCGAAAGCATGTCGGCATGGATCCTAATGAGACTTTGCGTTCACTATAGAAGGTTAACGCAAACTCGGTGCCATTTGCTATAACACACTCACAAAAATGAAAACAAGTTACTGGTAACATAAAAGCTCGAAAACAAGTTATTTGCAACATGTCTAGGCCGATGTCAGTTACTTGCGACTTTTATTGTGCCATTTTAAGATGCAGCCATATATCGGAGGCGCATTTCCCGAGGTTTCCTGTCGATAAGTTGCATGCAACTTAAATGACTTGAGATAAGTCGAAAGTAACCTACATCAGCTTAAATATGTTACAAGTAACATGTTCTCGAATTTTGAGAGAATACTGCTAGCACTCAGGAAAATGAAAACAAGTTTCCTACAACATAAAAGCTCGAAAACAAGTTAATTGTAACATATCTAGGCCGATGTAAGCTACTTGCGAATTCTATTGTGCCATTTAAGTTACATGTAACATATCGAAGGCGCATTGCCCGTGGTTTCCTGTCGATATGTTGCATGTAACTTGAATGACTTGAGATAAGTCGAAAGTAACTTACATCAGCTTAGATATGTTACAAGTAACATGTTTCCGAATTTTGAGAAGATACTGCGTGCACTCAGAAAAAAGAAAACAAGTTTCTTGTAACATAAAAGCTCGAAAACAAGTTACTTGTAACATATCTAGGCCGATGTAACTTACTTGCGACTTTTATTGTGCCATTTAAGTTGCATGTAACATATCGGAGGTGCATTGCCCGAGGTTTCCTGTCGATATGTTGCATGTAACTTAAATGAATTGAGATAAGTCGAAAGTAATCTACATCAGCTTAGATATGTTACAAGTAACATGTTTTCAAATTTTGAGACGATACTGAAAACAAGTTTTTGAAACATAAAAGCCCGAAAACAAGTTACTTGTAACATATCTAGGCCGATGTAACTTACTTGCGACTTTTATTGTGCCATTTAAGTTACATGTAACATATCGCAGGCGAATTGTCCGAGGTTTCCAGTCGATATGTTGCATGTAACATAAATGACTTGAGATGAGCCGAAAGTAACTTACGTCAGCTTAGATATGTTACAAGTAACATGTCTTCAAATTTTTAGAGGATACTGCGTGCAGTGCGTCTCCGATATGTTACTTGTAACTTCAACGGCACAATATAAGTCGCAAGTAACTCAAATCGGCCAAGAAGATACTCCCAAGGGGGTGTGCGGGGTCTGGCTTACGACTGGTGTTGCTGTTGGTTCAATTACCCAAGTTGGAGGTACTTGACTTCACACCAGCAGGGAAGGCTTCGCGCAACATTTTTTTTGCGTAGTGTGTGGTTCGGGACGCGCTCCCTGCGTCGCGTGTCGTCTGCGTCACGTGATGGCCACCCATAGTAAAAAATTTAAGTGTAAGTTACATGTAACATAAGTGTAACATACATGAAATATAAATTCAAGTTACATGTAATGTAAATTATGTTACATGTAATATAAGTGTAAGTTACTTGAGACATTCAAGTAAGTTACATTTATATTACAAGTAACTTGTTCTGATTTTTCTAAGTAGGTGCACCGAGTTTGCGCTAACTTTCAATGGGGAACGCAAAGTCTCAATAGGATCCATGTCGATGTGGGTGCCCCAAAGCTCCTGCTAGTGCGCCTTATTTCTCGCTTCCACACTATGAAAGCGTTCACATAAGCTTTCTAGTGCTGAGTTACCCTACCGAGTGAGTATGTTTTCTCTATCTTTAACTTTGTGCGTATTTCAAAGAACGATTGAAAAACTTCTTCTTTGCTTCAAAAGTATGTGGAGTTTTCCAAAAAAACTAAATTTCTGCTTAACTTCACAGTGTATTATGAAATATTTGCTAACGATTCGAGGAAAAATCGTGCGAAATAGAATCATTGATTCTAAATATTACTGCGGGCTTTCTGAGCTGAGATCCTCATCTTGTGTGATGTATTTATCGTTTTTTGATACGTTCTATTCAATAGGTCGTCAGCCGAATTTTTTGCTCTGATTGAGAAACTTACGATATGTAAAGTCTGTTCTGAAGAGACTGTCCACCCATGCAGCCTGCGTGCGTGCCGCGCGGCCGTCGCGAAGGCATTTTTCGAGCGAGCCTCCCCACGGCTGCAGACCGCTGACTGGGCTATCATTCCCCCGTGAAGTCTCATTTGGACAGGCTTTATGTACGCGGTCCAAACGACTCCATCGGAATTCCGATCTGCAACAGCTTTGTGCCTCCCAGATTCATGTAAACGCCTCAATTGTGGAAGGAAAAGAGAAAATCCGAGAAGGTTTTAAGTCCTAGAATGCTTAAAACAATCGGAGATACAGGATCACAATTTTCCTAGAGTCTGATTTTTGGGTCCCCGATTTCCTAAGGTTTTGACGTTTCGATCTCCAAAAGTTAATTTTTAGTTTAGTTTTTGGATTGCCGGAATTTCGATAACATTTATGCTCTTTCTTTATTGAAGTCATATCGCCGTAGTCTGTCTGGTTGGATGCGACGTCTCAAATGTGCTCAACTCCTCGTTTTTGATTTCGTGGTAGGCAGGGGTGTGCGTAAATGAAATTTGAAATTTCGTAAATCGTAAAACGTAATTACGACAAAACCACCGTAAATCGTAAACCGTAAATCGTAAATCGTAAACAGCATTAAATAACAATAACCACTAACATATTATTACTGTGGTGAAACAAGAGAAACAACGTACTGTCCACTGCTTCACGTCCTAAGTACATAATAGGTTGCGTTTGGTATTTGACAGCTAACCACGCTTAAAGGCATCGTTCGCGATGAAATTTGTTTCTCAGTTTTCACTATATTTAGGAAGCTTTAGTACCTTACACAACAGCCACATTCAAAAAACCGCTAAAAAGTTACTGAAAACTGGTTTTCCGGACCTCTGTTTCTTCGTCTTCAGACCCCATTCAACTAATCGACGCACGAGAGTGGAAGAGTTGATCGCTACGAATCGCTGTGTTGACCCGTGATCTCCCGATCAAATCCCTTTCATCTTTCTTTCAGCTGATTTTCAAGGGAGAAAAGGTTTTCCGATATGTGCAGAAAAGACATTCATGACGCAATCATACGATATATTTCATCAGCTTCCACGCATTTTTACTATACCACTTTTTAATCAATCCCTTTCGTTTCCCATTAGGAACAGATGATCGACCCAAAGGCCCACCCCCAGACCCAGAAAGACGTTTTCAACTGGAGATAACTTCATTTCGGTTCGATTTTAACACTACAGACTTCGTGAATGGCCCTATCAAGGCCCACTTGAACGATTTAACACAAAAACAGGAATTCGGTTTTCAGCGCGCACGGTGCCTTTAAAGGCAGGGTTCGCGATAAAATCGGTTGTTGTGCTAATCCCATGAAAAGGTAGGTCTGGGCATCACAAAAAAGAAAATAAGTAAAAAACTCAATAAAAAATGCTCAGGAACAAGTTATTGCTTGGTGTCCTCCCGCCTCCAATTATCGGGATTTCTATAAAAGCCTGTTTTGTTAACTTTTATTTTGCTTCTAAAGTAATTTCTGAGCACTTCTGGAGACTACTGACTACTTTAAAAACAAAATAAAAGGCGGATAAACAAGCATTAACGAAAACATCGTTAATTAGGAGGCCGGCCGACACCAGTAATTAGCCGTTATACCTTGTTTTTGTGCGTTTTTCCCGAAAAATTCCGGGTTTTTTCACTTATTTTTACTTTTGTGATGACCAAATCTACATTCTCATGAAGAAAGCTCAAAAATCGTTTTTATCGCGAACCCTGCCTTTAAGGGATACGGTACTGTGCTTCTCTGCGCCAAATTCCGGCCCGCAATTGCGTCTCGACACGCTTTGCGGCCGCGCGCTTTCGAGTCGGAAGAGTTTCCAGCGCCGCAGCCGCCGATTGACTCTAGGTGGGTTTTGGAAACTGGAAACTAAACAAAATTGGAGAAAACTTTATAAAAAAGCCACATCGAGTCAGCTTTGGCGCTGGAAACTCGATTGACCGGAGCGCGTGCGGCCGCAAAGCGTGTCAAGGCGCAATTGCGGACCGGAATTTGGCCCAGAGAAGCACAGTACGCTTTGTCGCTGTAATGAGCGACAGGCGTGAAATCTAGCACAAATCGCGTGGGACCTGCATCGGAGCATCGGCATCGGTTGCAGTAGGAATAATTATGGCGCGTCAGCCGCAGCGACGTATCGCGGAGGGCTGACATACTGCAAATGTGCCGAAGCCGGTCGCTGTCGCTGCGCAGAGCGACGCGCCCGTGCCTCGTAAAAGTATGCCATACCTTCAACGGGACCGTCTTACCCGTATTTCTCTGCTTTCCCTTGACACTCATTCCGCAACTCCTTCCCAGATCTTGAGAAATCCGCAAGTCTGATTCAGCTGTCCGCGTATCTGCTGGGAAACAGGGACACAATTATTCTCGTAATGCCTCTCCCGGAACGCTAACGCCGTTGTAAGCCTTGAGCCAAAATCACCGTATTTGAGCGATTCTCAACAGTCGAATTTGAGAATTATTCCCATTTGCTAGCGGAACCGCAACACCGATTATACAATCGGTAGGGATCGCACTCATATGCTGTATATTATGTACTCCGAGTTCCCTACTGAAGGTTGGCTCAAACTCGGTGCACGTACGTTAAAAAGCATGGCATCGAGCTTGCGCCAACCTTCAATAGAGATCGCAAAGTATCAGTACGATCCGTGCCAACTCTATAATATCTAGAGCACAGTATCGGTCGCCAGGCGCAGGCTATTTTTTCAAATATCCATTGAATCACTTGCAGAATCGTAGCTTTATGGTGACGATAAGGTAGATTCTCAAAGCAAGCGTAAGCACAAAAAACCGCTTCCTAATTTTCGCCGCTGTGTAGTTTAGTCCCCATAGTTAAAGGCAGTGTTCACGATAATCTTCAATTATGAGATTAATGGGTGAATCGATTGTTTGGCCCCCGCGTAGAACTGAAATGACGACGAAATCGAGAAAAATGGACGAGAAGGGCACGAAATCCTCTACTCTCACCCTGCCTTTTTACTCTCACTGGAACTGTTTGTGGTGACAATGAAATCTTTTGTGGACCGTGCTTTTTCTCCACATACTGTTGTTCAGTTCTTTGCTTCGGACTCTAACTAATACTGTTTTCCAAAAAAGGTTCTTCCATTTTCGATTAACCCCATTTTTCATCGGTGACAACCACCGATAACATGTTCATACAACCGGACGACTAGTCCAGACCAGGAATTAGTCTAACCGAAATTAGGCGTTTAAGTGCGTTTCTCGCCGTTTCTTCGTAATTTTGGCAACCCTTGCTGGCCAATGCATTGTTTTGAGTGGAAAACTCGGGAACGAAAATCATCGTGAACACTGCCTTTAAAGAATGTAGCCAACGCGCCCCACCGAACGCTCGCATTTGTGATAGATAACGGTTTCAGAAAAAGGGCGAAGACGAGCCTTTAAACTAGCACTCACGCCTTTTCCGAGTGTCCGTTTGCTGCGGAAGAAGAGAAATTACCTAGAGGGAACGACTTTTAGCTTCAAATTTTAAGGATAAAAAACGAACGCTTCTCGTAATGATTTTTGTGGATTCTGAGTAGCCGTGATCTACTCAAAAGGCGGGTCAGGAGCACTATTTGAAGCAATCATTTGATTGATTAGACTGCTTCGTTCGATGTTTTGCCGGCAATCTAGTTATTGGAATCAGTAAAATTGATCTTTATGAAAAACTCGAAGACGGAGTTCCTGGTGAAGAGTGGGTTTAGATTGCATCGCGTCGTAGGCGACAGCTAGTAAGACGTGCGCGGCGGGCAACGCGGATCTGCTATCCAGCGCCTTCAACTCCGACCGTGTGTCCCGCATTATAATGATAGAATCACGTCAAAGAATGATAATGGGATCGTGTTGCAGTCACGCGCCTGGGTTGGTCCCATCTCCTGACCAAAAAGATTAGTACACCCAAAGTGGGATTGGAGCAGGTCAATTGGAGATGTGATTTACTTCCATCGCATGTGTTTTTATTTACGAAAAATTACGATTTACGATCCAAAATGCCGTAAATCGTAAATCGTAGTTACGAGACGAAAAAACACCGTAAATCGTGAAATCGTAAATCGTAAACCGTAATTACGCACACCCCTGGTGGTAGGCTCTCTAAACCAGCGCCGAACCGAAATTGTTGTGTAGAACCCCTCCATCTTGAATCATATGGGATTTGTTCGATACTATTTCTGCCTGTAGATTCAACTATTTGACAGCAGATAACAATATGAAAATATCGAATATGAATACTATTCCAGATGTCCATTGCAATTGTCCAAGCTGGCTCTATAATCTATGACACCCCGGCCACAGTGGATAAACTCGAACGCTTCACCAAAGAGGCGGTCGGCAAAGGTGCCAAGCTAATACTCTTTCCAGGTCTGTTCATTTTACTTTTTTATTTATACCTCTTGATTTTTTTTCTAAATTTCCTCCACCTTTGCTCTTATTTATTTTACAGTCATTTTTGTATTTATTTATTATGTACTCAAGTTTACATTCATTATGTACTCACGTTATTTATTCGTTCTTCTGTCTCTTGTCTTACTGTTTGTGAAACCTCCGTCAAAGGTTGATTTATGGCTTTAACACTCACTGCCATCAAGCAGCTTTTTGAATACAAACTTTTGAATTTTCTTAAGCACGCTTACTTACTTCAAATGCTGACCGTGCGAATACACTCTCAGACAAACCATCGCTCGGAGCGGGACCGGCTCATCCCAATTATGACCTCATCACCCGGACAGCGGCCGAGGGGCGAACTGGCAGCGCGGTCCCTGTCCGGTAGGAATATCAGCGTCGGCCGCTATCCGGTCGCTCTCAGGGCGACAGCGGTGCCATCGCCAGAGACAGAGAGAGATGCGGGATTGGTTGTTCTTTGAGTGATAACGTGCGAACCACGTTATCACTCAAAGAACAACAAATACTATGGGTATAAAAGGCGGCTCGTCTCGTGTAGACGGGTAGTTGGCCTTTCGAGGCCACTCTTGAGAGGTGACCTTGGGTCACTCTCAGGAAGACAATTTTTGGCGACCGAGGGGATTCCCCATGTCCCGCGGTGGGGAAGGCTTCCTCATTGCGGACCATTCTGGGATGGTATCCTTGTTGCGGCCTGTGGCAGAACTAACCTCCTGGCTCACAAGCTGTAACAAGTATTTTATCTTCTTAACAGGCTTAATCCTCTCCAGAAGAGGCGGAAATGAAGAAAAAATTGCAGTTAGGAAAATTTCGAGAATCGCCCGAACAGGGGCCGCAGTGCCAGTTATGACCGAGGATCGCTTGGAGCGGGACTGCTGTCGCCCGGAGAGCGGCTGCTGTCGCCCGAATAGGTGGCTAATTTTCGCTCGGAGCGGAGAAACAGCGTCGCTCGAGTCGCTCTCCGGTCCCGCTCCCAGCTATGATTTGTCTGAGCTAGTAGCCCAAACCAAGTTTGGTCTCTGGAGAGATGCTGCTCCACCAAGGCGTACTAATATACCAGTTGGAATCAGGGTGGTGCGGCATTTTCCGTTTTGTGATGTATGTTTCTGGTAGTTTTGGCTTTTCTGTTTTCTGTTGAACTCCATTTTCTGAATTTCTTTTAGAAAATTTGCGCACACCCCTGGCCGGGACTAGAGAGCTTTCTGAGGAGGTAAGGCTTCGTGTTCCCCTTCGGAGGTGTAACCACTTTTATATGTAGTAAAAAGCCCGGAAAAGTAGTATTGTTTGAACCCGTGACTCTTCTTTCTTCGTTGAAATCGTGGAACTCGTCCGAGAAGGTTGGACCTCTTGTTCTCTTCAGAGGTATGTTTGCGGAGGTAAGGTCCTTCTTTCGCCTTGAGAAAAACAAAAAGGCCTAGGAAAAACATGAATTCTCGGAGACATTGGTAGCGAAACCATTGTTTTATGCCTGGAACCGAAGAACTTGTCCGAGGTGTAGCCTAGTGTTCCCTTTGTATGTGTTATTTTTTTCCGGTAATGAAAAATTCGAAAAATAAGTAGTTCTAAACGTTTGCACGGTTTTCTCGACTTAAAGCGAAAAACTTGCCCAAGGAAGTGTGGCCTCGGCTTTCCTTTTAGAGGTGTTGTTCCAATAGCATCAAAACTGGAGAAAAGACAGAACGGCAACGGTATTGATAAGCACATGTTGCTACTGCGAGTAGAGTTATGGCTCCTCAAAAATCACCCAAACCGGGCTGCGGAAGCATCGTGGACGAGTTGTCCGAGGCTTGTAAATTTCGTCATTCGCAACCGATTTGGTAGGGGGGGGGGGGTGCTAACGGAGGTAGTGGCTGAGAATGAAGGGAAGAACGAGGCTATAGAGCGGCCGCTCATCTTATCACTGTTGAGCTCGAGAGGTCGTCTAAGTGGGCGTGGCAAAATAGCTCCTTGCTGTGGGTAGGCACGTCAGAGTGTCTTCCTCCTGTATCTCTCTTATCAAGAGGAATTGGGATATAGCGCGTGGCAGGTGTCATACAGGTGGAGTCTGGTTTATGATAATGCAAAAAACACGGAATTCATCCTTAGGTTGGACTGGGTCTTCGAAGAACCTGTTCGAGGAGGTGTGACCTCACGGTCACCTATGGGGGTGTGCCCCCCCCCTTTTTATAAAGATGAACTCATAACGAAATTTGGGAAACGGCGATATCGATTGAAACAGAATACCCATCTCTTTTTTCTCTCTAAATTGGCAAATTCAAGCGAAAAAAGTGTGGCCTCGTGCTTCCTTCTTGGTGTAATCCTGTGTTTTCTTTAAAGGCAGTGTTCATGGTAAAAAAAAACCGTATTCTACTATTCTATGTTTTCGAGTAGGCGAGTTCGCAAAGTAAAGGTTAGAAGGGAAATGTCTTAAAACTCTCGAATGTTGGGGGAAAAACTGTTTCAAAAAACTTTTCAAATATTTATTTGCGCCTGTTGGTGTGTTTTGCGCACTTTGAAAAAAAAATATCAAATCAAACGAAGGAAATGTTTTTGAGCTTTGAAGTTTCTGAGCAAAAGACTTTGCTTTCTGTTTCGTGTGCCAAAACTCTTGAAAATAAGATCGTTAAATGCTCTCGATTTGATATTGGAGTTTTCCGGGATAAAGAGTATTCAAAAATCGGGCAACTGTTCCTTTTGTGAAACGAACGATGGACAACTGTTATATGGCTTGGGCAGGGTGATCAAATGATTCGGCTGGTCGACGAAATTTTCACCCACTCCTTGGCCGTTTTTCGTCCTTGTTCCGTCCTTACTCTTCTCAGAGGGACCCAAAGCTTACGTTCCTGCAAAAAGAGGCCAACATTTTCTTTGTGAACACTGCCTTTAAAATCCGACTTATTTTGAGGAATCCCGATTTAGCAATTGATATGTGCCGGTGGTATGGCTGTGTCTAGGGGTATGAGATGACTGGACCAAGCTGTTTCGAGATATCACGGGATCAAACCGTTGTCACAGTGCAGAAAACTTGAATCAACACTTGTTTATGATTCACAATAATGCAGACAATACTCGAGTTACACTAGATAAATAGGTATCAATTACAATACAGTACCACACAGGTGATTAGCGAACCGAGGCGAGACTTGGCCACTTAGGCAGGCGTCTGATGCCACTTCGGCTTGCTCTCGGTCAAGGGGGAACCGTCACTCTTCAACGGCGTCACGTAGGCTGCTCCCTTCGCGAAGCTGTGCAGTCCGCAACTATCTCGCTCCCCCATCTCGGTCGCTTTATATGCGCGCCCGCGTGGTAGTCTCGGTGCATGCCCCGCCTCCGCCCGAGTATTGTGCCACGCCCATAGAAATGATGTGATGAACTGGAGCCAGAGCAATCCCTTTGCGACAGATACACTTTCTTAGACGAAGTTTTACTTGTGAAACTGCCGAAATTCGTTTTTGATATAACTGTGAGTTTTGGGAAAATTTGAAAAAGTGCGTTTTTCATCAGCCACCGCATTATGTACCTGTATAAAGAACCTTACTTGTCTCTCATACATGAATCTATTTTTGATCAACGAACCCTGGTCATCTGCTAAAATCGACAATTTCAGAGGCGTTTGTGGGCGGATATCCTAAGGGCATGGATTTCGGCATCGTGCTGGGAACGCGCTCACCGGAAGGACGTGAAGAATTCAGGAAGTAGCCTCTTACACCTACATTAACTTATTGTGATTGAAATATTTTCACTTATTTGAAAATGTCGTTGTTACAGTGGTTTTTGTTCGTGTGCAGTAGTCTTGAGAATGGAGTTGTAGCCGTAGTACACATTGAAGGAGGGGTTATACCGCATTTTGTAGTTCGAAACAGTAGGCTGTATCGATGAAGAGAAGTGGTCCCGAGTGGAATTTCAAAGTGGGAACTACGTGGGAACTTTTTTTTAAAAACCGCCCAAAAAACTGTCCGCCCACGCGGTCAGGCGCGTGTATCGACCGGCTGTCGCGAGGGCATTTTTCGGACTCGAAATCGATGAGCGAGAATGATTGACGAAAGCTGGACAATACCCCAATCAACTGTTTGAAGCCGTGGAGAGGCTCGTGCCAGACAACGCCTTCGCGATACTCGCTCCACACGCACGCCTCGCGCGTGGGCGGACACTCCCATTCGATCAGACATTATGTGTTGTGCACCTCCAATCGATAAAAATGGGCGGGGTCAAATAACCGTGGCGCCACGCCAACTCGAGCGATTGACTACCTGAAAGGCATTTTTTCGCTAGAACAAAATTGCGAAGGGCTCCAACTATTTGAATGGGGTTATTGATCTCTTTCTATAATAATGTTTAAGGTATTACAATTCCGCCATTGAGGAACATGGCCCTGAATCACGACGGATCGCTGACATCGCGATCTCTAACAATATTATCATCGTGACAGGAGTGGTAGAGCGACAAGGCGGCACGCTGTACTGCTCGGTAGGCGTGGCTTTTCCAAGATGGGCGGGGCGAGTTCCATGGCATAGGATTCGATGACAGGCTAGATGTAATCAGTGGCGCATTTGAGGTGTTCTACTATGGACCTGATGGATATATGGGTAAACATCGGAAACTTATGCCAACCGCATTGGAGCGATGTATCTGGGGTTTCGGCGACGGATCAACAATGCCGGTTAGTCTCCGTTTCCTTCAGCGTCCCCTGCGCCTTCGGAGCGCTGTCGCAATCCGATGGGATCTTAATCGAGTTCACAGCGCGTGAGCACTTTGGCTGGCACACGTCACGCGCGCGGCGAAAAACCGCTGCGCGCGCGTCGTTTTTGGAGCGCGATACTCAAGCACCAACTATTTTTCTTGTTAGAGGCCCCACGGTTAACGCGCCCCAACGACGACGTGCACGTAGCAGTCTTTCGCCGCGCGCGTGACGCGTGCCAGCCGAACTGCTCCAGCGTTGTGGATTCGACCGAAATTCTCAATTGGGTGACTCTGAAAAAAATATTTTCAAGTGCGTTTCGCTTAATGAAATGTGTTAAGGTATTTGAAACGCCAATGGGAAAAATTGGTGGTGCCATTTGCTGGGAGAACTACATGCCGATGTATCGCATGACTCTTTATAATAAAGGTGAAGGTTATTGTTTTCTGACGCAACATTATGGGGCTAGGGTGTCGTCCAGAGTTCACTCGCGGCGCGACGCGACGCGACGCTATAATTTGGCAACGCATCTATAAGCGAAGTCGCGCAGCGCTCGCGCAATGTTCACACATGAATTCCTGCGCGACACGATTTTCGCGTCGCGCTGACATGTGCCACCGCATCGCGCCACAAAAACTCTGAACGCCACCTGATGCAGCAGTGGTGGCCAAATGTTTGCATTAAGTCGGTGGATTTGCATCAATGCCTGTCCTTTATTGATCCCCTAGTGTTTATATGTTAGCAGCACTTCGGCAAATATGTCTGGAACTTTACGTTGTATGCTTTTTCAAAGATCGCCTAGCAAACCTCGTATTAAGGCATTGAACTCTACCTCGCATGCACTGTGGACGACCGGGAATCGTGGCTGCCCACAATGAGAACGATAGCTTTAGAGGGAAGGTGAGTTGGAGAGGTACTTTCTACTACACACCGGAATTCACTTTTTTCCTTCGCGTACTTCGTACTTTTCCTTCGTAGAAAACCATGCACATGCGAATCGGGTCGGCAGATAGTCGCATGAATTTCGTCTTGCAAGATAAGGTAATTCCTCTGGTGGACAGAGTTGTTGATCTAGGATTTTCTTATAATAGCAAGTTAGACTTCTCAGAACATTACAGAAATATTTGCAGGAAGGCGTATGGTCGGACCTGTCAAATTTTCAAGGGACTAGCTACAAAAAACATCAATATTCTCGTAAAAGCATACAAAACGTATGTCAGGCCTATCTTAGAGTGTGGGCCCACAGTTTTTTCACCGCACAAAAAGAAAGACATTGTATCCCTCGAGAAAATTCAGAACAATTATACACGAAAATTGATAATCAGATGCGGAGGTTTCCTCTACGATCGTATCCCTAAGTCGTGTATCCGAAACAAATTTCCAGGGTTGCATTCACTGGAGTCTAGGAGGAAACTGAGGGACGTATGTATGGTGTTTAAAATAATTTCTCGTGTTGTCAAGGTAGATTCTTCGCATTTCTACAGATTCAGTGCATCTAGAACTAGAGGAGGTAGTATGAAAATCTCATACCCTACCGCTAAAACTGGAGTCCGTGCCCACACATTTACGGTTCGTGCTGGCGCTGCTTATGTTTCGTTAAAGAGTACCATAGATCCCCTGCCCTCGCGATTTCAGTCATTCAAACGAATGACCTCTAAAGTCATCCTCGCGTATTAGGCATATGAATTCCAGGCTGCCTTTATTGATATTAATAGTTTCACTTCTACTGTGTAATTCGAGTGTTATTTCGCAGCCTTTAGTTTATATTGTTTTTATTCTCGAACGTCTGTCTTATACAGCGTAATGAATTATTATTATTATTACTTTTGCGAAACGAGGCGAAAGACAGCGCGAGAAAGAGTGGGGGGGGGGTAAGAAAAACACCATACACATATACACGCGCGTGATGAATTAAAGGCAGTGTTCACGATGATTTTCGTCCCCGAGTTCTTCACATAAAACAATGCGTTGGCCTTCAAGTTTTACCAAAATTACGAAGAAACGGCGAGAAACGCATGAAAACGTCGTATTTCAGTGACATTATTCTATAGCATGGACTAGTTGTCCGGTTGGATGAACATGTTCACGGTGGTTGTCACCGGTAGAAAATATTGTCAATCGAAGATGGAAGAATATTTTACGCAAAGCAGTATTAGTTAGGGGCCTAAGGAAAGAACGGAGCAGTAGAGAGTAGAGGTTTGCAAAGGACTGGTCCACAAAAGATTTCATTGTCACAACAAACACTTCCTGTGATACTTAAGAGGCGGGGTGATACTTAAGGATTTCGTGTGCTTCCGGTGCGTTTTTCTCAATTTCTTCGTCATTTTAGTTCTACCCGGGGGCCACCTAATCAATATAGCGAATAATCTCGAAAACTGAAGAACTGAAGATTATCGTGAACACTACCTTTAAAGGCAGTGTTCACGATAATCTTCAAATTTGAGATCATTCGTTATATCGATTAAGTGACCCCCGGGTAGAACTAAAATGACGTAGACATTGAGAAAAACGCACCAGAAGTACACGAAATCCTTAAGTATCACCCCGCCTGTTAAGTATCACAGGAAGTGTTTGTTGTGACAATCAATTCATTTGTGGACCCGTCCCTTGCGATTCTCTAATATCTTTTGCTCCGTTCTTTCCTTAGGGTCCTAACTAATCCTGCTTTGCATAAAACATTCTTCTATGTTCGATTGACCCAATTTTCATCCAGTGACAACCACCATGAACATGTTCATCCAGCCGGACAACTAGTCCATGTTACAGAATAATGTCACTCAAATACGTCGTTTTAATGCGTTTCTCGCTGTTTCTTCGTAATTTTGGTAACACTTGGGGACCGACGCATTGTTTAATGTGAAAAACTGGGTGACGAGAATCATCGTGAACGCTGCCTTTAAGGTAAATTCCGCTCCAACATAAAGGATAAACCTCTCGGCCTAAAGCAATCCCTCTGAGGATGCTCCACACATTCGACTTCCACTCAAAATTGTAGAGGCTTTTGAATGTGAATTAGGCCTATACAACGGCTGGCTGGGGCGAACCGATGTTCCGGGCAGGGCTGTTATCCTACCAAACAAAATTAATATAGCTACCCTTTAGTAATAGCTCGGTTTGGCTTGAATAAGGATCGATCATTCAACTCTGTGCTGCGACACTTGCGCTTCTTGCCGTTGCGCTACTCGGGGCCTAATGATACATATTACTACGAACTCGCTATTAGTGAAAGATAAGACAACTTCACAGTTTTGGTCCAACTTTTTCTAGGTGCTTCGTTATCTCATCGGCACAATTTATGACATCATCTGCTTACCCGGAAGGTCACCCGATGCGGGTGAAAAATGGCGAGGAAAAAGTAAGTAGTGTTTGAAAATTCGATGGCGATCGCAATAAATATGTTGTTGCCACTCAGGTGTTGATTCGTGGAGGCTCCTGCGCAGTTGATCCCCTCGGAACTGTGCTGGTTGAGCCGGACTTCACAAAGGAGTTGATCCAGTGAGTTGGATGAAGAACTGACAGAAGTCGCTAGGAAGTGTTGAGCTAATAAACTTCATGTTTTCAAGTTACATAGACGCCGATCTTTCACGAATTGCGTGCGCTAAGATGGATATGGACACGGTGGGTCACTACAGCCGTCCGGAAGTGTTCAAGCTGATAGTCAACGAGAAGCATTTTGATGCTGTGGTCAGGCAGTGAAGGGCAAGTCAGTGTAGTCTTCTTATTCATCAACTTGTAATCTTGACTTTCATCCACCTCTTGTCGCCTATCTCTCTGTTCGTGCTATTCGTCCCCCGATCCTACATTAGTTGTCATAGGTTGCGTGAAACACAATATACATATTTATATCAACCTCTAAGCATTTGGTGGGCATTAACAGCGAAGTAATAACATTAAAATAACCATCTGAATGACGGGAACGCCTGTCTACCTTACCCACAATGTGAACACAATTCATACATAAGTCACAATCCATTTCCCGTGACGTAAAGCATCGCGCCTGTACCGCCTTTTGATGCCGAGTGACTTCAAATTCACTCTAACCACAACCGTTCAGAACCAAACTAATGAAAACAAGCAGAAGCAGCTAAGCCCCTAGTTACTGCAATTATCGGAGCCTAATTCCATTCCACATTTGCGGACTACTGCTGTTGCATCGCGTGGCACGATGATAATCGTGCTGGGACAGAGGGCAATCGTGCCGGGACCGCGTGTACGCAAATGCGGACCGGAATTTGGCTCCAATATCGACTTTAGGTACCGGGGAGGCGCTGCAGTTGTCACAGAAAAACACCGCGAACAGCCGCAACGGTAAGTCAGTCATAGATGCCGTCGTACCGCGCACTGTGTCGTTGCGAGACCTACCCTATTGGGAAGTTCCACCAGCTAATCATTTTCAGGGTTCTATTCGTTAACACATTAACGTCCGTATAACCTACCGATGGGTCATACCTTTCAAAAATCAAATTCTACTCCTCAAAGAGGATTATTAAGATCTACACACGAACAATGTATTGAGCTATACTAAACTCGGCTATAAACATCATGATCTTTTGGTAGCTACACCTTGACAACATATTTGATCCTTCTCAGGAGTACCGTAGGCTGTGATGAGAGGAAAAACGGCTAACAAAAGTATATCTGAAGCAATCGATGGTTACTTTTGCCTCGTATTGCAAGCTTTTAGATCTATGAGTACATATTTCTTCTCGAACCTTGTTCATCTGAAGTTCATCTGAAGAAGTTAAAGCTTAATTCACTTTTCCTAGTTTCAAGCAGCTGTTTTGTTAAAGGCAGTGTTCACGATATTCTTCTATTTTGAGAGTATTTGCTATATCGACTAATTGGCCCCCGGGTGGGACTAAAATAACGTAGAAATTGAGAAAAACGCACCAGAAGTACACGAAATCCTTAAGTATCAGCCCGCCTCTTAAAAATCACAGAAAGTGTTCGTTGTGACAATGAAATCTTTTATGGACCTGTTCTTTGCATTTCTCTACTCTCTGTTGCTCCGTTATTTCCCTAGGGCCCTGACTAATCCTGCTAAGCACAAAAGATTCTTCTATATTCGATTGACCCAAATTTCCACCGTTGACAACCACTATGAGCATGTTCATCTAACCGGACAACTGGTCCATGTTATGGAATAATGCCACTGAAATACGACGTTTTGATGCGTTTCTCGCCGTTTCTTCGTGTTTTTGGTAACACTTCGAGGCCAACGCATTGTTTTATGTGAAAAACTCAGGGACGAAAATAATCGTGAACACTTCCTTTAAGGAAAAGATATGTGAAGCTGGGCTGTCCTGCATTGTAAGAGGGCCCACTTTTTGCGAACGTTGACGCCATTTGATCTTGTCGCTCGCGTTGTCAGGATGGAGGCCTGCAATTTCCATATCGCAGTGTAAGTCATCCAACCATCTCTACTTAGGTCTTCTACTTGGTCGCTGGCCCGTCACTTGAAGCTGCATGACCGCTTCCGCTATCAAGTGTTCTTCAGCTTGCAAAACGTGCCCATACCAGCTTAGACGATGTTCGCGAAGTTTGTCCGGAATGGGCGCGACACCGAATCTTTCGCGCACATTTTCATTCCGAACTCGGTCCAATCGGGTCTATCCACCACTCCACCTGAGCACTCCGTTTCCATCACGCCAAGCCGTCTTTCTGCTTTCCTGCTCATTGGATAACATTCTGTGCCATACAGTGAGACGGGCCTCACAACCGAACGATAAATCTTTGAGTTCAGCCTGTCGCATCCCTTTTTATCACGGAGTACTCCACTCGCGGTCCGACATTTTAACCAAACAGCATTCATGCGTCCGTCAACTTCAGCAGTCAAGGTCCCAGAGTCGGTAAGGGGTATGGTTTACTTTGTCGCTGTAATGAGCGACAGACATGCAATCTAACACAAATCGCGGCGGGACCCGCATAGAAGTGACCGCAACGGCCGTCGTAAGAGCAGATGTCGCATGTGGGTCGCAGCGAAGTGTCGCGGAGGCCTGACATACTGCAAATGTGCCATAGCCTGTCGCTGCCACTGTCGCTGTCGCTGTGCAGTTCACTGCGACAGTGACAGATTTAAAAGCCGGGAAGCGGTCGCTGTCGCTGTGCAGAGCGACGCGACCGTGTGTCGCAAAAGTGTACCATACCTCTAAGCGTCGACCCAAGATATCAAAACGTATGTGCTTTTGGCAAGACAGTGTTGTCGACTTGGACGGAATCATAACAACCCATATTTGTCATGTATTCCGTTTACTTCTTATTGCCTGGGCTTGCGACGCCGTTTATACTTTGATGTTAAGTGCAATACGGACGTGAAACAGACAAGGCAACATGCAAAGGAAGGCCATTCCAGCCCTCTGGACCTACCGATTGATCTAGGTATACTGTGAAGCAATATTGCACGAGGTTCAAACGTGCAGTCAGTCAAATTGGACGTGGTCGCGAACGAGTCAAGACAGTTCTAAAAGAATTGGATGGGTATCATGGCAATGAGAGGAGGGAAAGAATAATGGAAGATTTCTGCAATGATTGTGCGACAAAAATATTAAAGAATCAGTGAAATTCAATTGAAACACTCTAGGATTCCTGATCTGCAGAATTGCGTCGAGTTCCTAATCTATACAGCAAGCAATGTCATCTCGGGGCGTTTTCACCTCGTCGGTGGATATCCCATTCAGGACTGTCCTTATTATCCATTGGTGGGTCTAGCTTTTCGAAAATCAAGTTTTCATGCAGGAATCTTCAATCCTAAATATAGTAGTGGACAAAAATGTATTGACATCGTCTTTTTTGAATATATTTGCTCCCCTTGGCTGCATATCACCAATACCGATTCTCGTTCGATTTGCATAACAAACACTATGTCGCGTCGCCCGTAGCGGGAAGTGTGCACTACGCTTTAGCTTTGGGGCTCCCACTCTCTCCGAAACTCTCACTAGTCTTGCTCACTGGCGACGTTCCACCAAGTGATCAGAATGGGGTCTGTCACGAGTTGTGGGATTACTTACTGTCGTTCTGGGGGCCGAACTCCGGTCCGTATTTGCAGACAACGGCTATCGCATCGTGCGACACATGTTAATCGTGCTGGGACCACTTGTTCCCTGCGCGATTCACCCTTCTCCCAGCACGATTAGCACGCGGTGCGTGTTGCAACAGCCGTAATACGCAACTGCGGACCGGATTTTGGCCCAGAGAACAAATTTGTATGGTTTCCGTTTTCGTTTTAGTCTGACGCATGAACCAGGCGGCCGGCCGTGCAGTGTTGGCGGCCACACTGGCCAATGGTGTTTGGATTTGGGTGATTTACCGTCGCAGGTCCGTCCATTCATCAGGCTAAAATTATTACGTGAACTCTATATGATTTCCAAGAGAAAAAGAACATACATATGCATGTGTGTGTTGGCGGAACTTTATTTGCATGTAATGGTGCAGCATACAGACATTCAACACCAAGCTATAACGGGTTTAATTATTGATTAGTTGCCTGAAACGTACAAATATCATCGATCGTTTCTATTCTGTACAATACATGTGGTATCGATTCTTCGGAAATCGATTACTGGCTGATGGATGCCATGGCGTTGGACTTTTCACAAAGTCTGACCCAATTTCTGTGACAAATTCATGTTTCATAGGTAAAGCATTTTGTAAGTGGGCAGGGGGCAGCTGTGGTGCACAACAACGTATATAATATACACAATACATAGAACAGGAAGAACATCCAGATAGTGACTAGAGAGCAGACATCGAGAAGCGTGGTGAGAATAGCGTGTGGTGTGTTCAGAGGGAGGAGAGACGTCAGAGAAGGGCGCTACCACTAGGTAGACTAGTAGTAGCGGGACCAGCTGGCTGTCATCGGCGTATAGTTGTGTGAACGATAGCTGTTGAAGTGGCGCAAACCGCTGTTACCGTAGTATGACCAGTACGAAGGGGCGGAACTGAAAATGTGAATATTCAAAATCAGCGCGCTGAAGGCAGAACTGACGGTGAATTTCCAATGGAAGTTATAGTTTGGTCCGTGGCTTGTTTCCTCAAGAAAAAACATTTAAATCTAAACCGCGGCTGGCGCGGGCGGTCTCAATCTCACCGACGGCTGGCTGGTAATTACCGCCGCGGTTTAGATTTAAGTAGGTCATTTTTCTTGAGGAAACAAGCAACGGACCAAACCATAGCTTCCAAAATGTATAGTCTTTGATCGAAAACATTTTTGAGATCTCATAGTAACGGCCTGACCACCCTGACAAATAGGTTGATGGTAGCGCTTCTCTTGACCGAATTTTCAGTGTTACGCCAGATTCGCGACATGTCTTTTGCATCGCGAACCTTCTGGGATTCAACAGAAAACTTGCTGAGATGAAGCTTGATACGCACGGACTCGTCAAGCTTTCTATAGATTCGCGACCTCTAAGGCGGCGTTCAGAGTTTTCGCGGCGCGACGCGATGGCACATGTCAGCGCGACGCGAAAATCGCGTCGCGCGGAAATCAAGGAGTGAACGGCGCGCGAACGCTAGGCGACTACGCGCAATTGCGTAAATTCCGCAATTTTCCGTACCCAAGCAAAACTAGTAATCAATATTTGATCTTCTTCTGTCTATTTAAGTGTAATGTACCTTTTTTATCTTTTATCTGTATTATTATGGCACAATTTGTTTTCGTTGCGACAACTTGCTTCTTTAATGACGAAACAATCAAAAAGACATCTTTGAGCAGATGATGCTTAGAATTTTTTTTGGAGTACAGAATAGGGAGGTTTCGGTGAAACGAGACCGAATGATGCTTGTGTCGTTTGTACACCGTAGAAAAACTTTATAGCTCGTCAACTCTTTGAAACCATCACCCTCATCACACTGTCCTTAAATATGCAGACAAAATTGTTTGCAGTATCATCTGAGAACAATACAATAACCCGTAACAATTTCAATCAACCTAGCCTTTGAAAAGGCTTGAGAAAATTAAAAAAATTGCATTGCAACGAGACGCGATGGTCGCGGAGCGATTATAATTTGCGCGTCAATTTCGATGTATCGCGCCTCTTCACTGTGAACACCTAGCGACGACGCGACGCGACGTCGCTTGATCGATACGTAAGCTAATCATAACGTCGCGTCGCGCCGCGAATGAACTCTAGACGCCGCCTTAGGCCCCCGTCATAGTCGGCCGATAAGCTGTAGCGACCTCGGTCGATACGTATGCAACAATGCATTGCGCACTCATTGTCAGGCCGAAGAATAGAAGAATCCCTTCGATGTGTTCGGAGTGCACCCGTCCGTGTCCGTCCCGGTCGATATGTATGCAATAAATTGGTCGAGATGCGACCACTAGAGACGGGGTAAGACGGCGTTGGATCACTCGGGACGGGAGAGGACGCCGTAGGAACTATAGTTGTACACGAACGAAATTTTCGAAAAATTTTCGAAAGATTTTTCGAAATTTTTTTTGTTCGTTCGAAAATTCGCGTTCGTTCGAAATCCGATTTTTTGAACTTTTTTCGAAACTCGTTCGTTCGGAATACTTTCAAACTAACTTCGAAAAAAAAATACGAAAATTTGAAAAAAATCGAAAATCCGATTAAATTCCAATTTCGTTCGTTCGACCTCCAAAATTTCGAAGGTTTTTCGAAATCTGTTCGTTCACAAAAATTCCGAAGGAACTTTCGTTCGTTCGAAATCTTTCGAACGAAAAGTTTTCGATTTTCTTTTGTTCGACATTTGTTCGAACGAAATGTTTTCATTTTTCGTTCGTTCTAAAACATTTCTGATGAAAGAAATTGCGATTTTTGTTCGTCTTTTTTTCGAAATTGTACAACTATAGTAGGAACACTCGGGACGGGGAAGGACGGCGCAGTCCGGCTTTCGGCCGACTATGAAAGAGGCCTAAGAGTACTCGGTTAGGTAAGACAAACAAGCTCATCACATCTGTTGCTCAAGAGCAAGTCCTTGCGTTTCCCGGAATCATTGATTTTTATTTATTTATTTATTTATTTATTCGGGACGCGGAACAAGCCCACGTTATGCAAAAGACAACAAAAACTAACTGGAAACAGAATAAAATAAAAAACCGGAGCATAAACAACAACCTTAAAACTGGAGTTAAAAACAGAGAAGTAAAAAAAGGAGTTCAATCCAACACACACTAGGAACAGAAACGGGAAATGCAGACGCCAAGAGCTAGGCCCAGCGAGCCAGCTAGGACAGTCGGATGGCTTTCAGGAAGGTCTTAAAAGCGTTCAAAGGTAAACTCAACAGGCTCGGAGTCTCACCCAGAAGCTGGTTGAATTTACTTACGACTCGATAAGTGAAAAAGCTTGACCTTATTTTCGACTTCACCACGGGGAGATAAAGTCTAAGTTTTCCTCTTCTACTTCTTGTAGCGTGGGTTCCAAAAAACTTTACTGGTTCTATCGACACTTTCCTAGTAAGAATTCTGAACATCATCGTTAGATCAGCTTTTACTCGTCTTCTATGAAGACTAGGCAATCTTAGGATCCTAGCCCTTTCGGCTCCATTAGGCACTTGGGCGTAAGTAAGATCACCGCATCTCATCATTAGTTTGCGAGTATAATTACTTTGAACGGTTTCCAAAAGCTCAATGTCCATCTTTTTCAATGGGTTGAAAACTGTGATTCCACTCTCAACGATGGGTCTGACATAGGTTTTGTAGGCTCGTAAAAGTACCTGAGAATTTTTACTTCTCAGTGCCTTGAAAAGATTGTAGGTGCGAAAGTTCGCTTTTCTAACCAAATTTCTGTAATGCGGTCTGAAATTCAAGTTTTTGGAGACAAGGAAACCTAAGTCTCTTACTTCTGGAACAGATCGTAGAATTTGTTCCCTCAACGTATAGTTATCTTCAATACCATGATTATGATTATTACTCTCGATTCGTAAGTGACTGGATTTCTCTATAGCTAAAGGAAGATCCCATGTTTCCGCCCATTGACCTATGTAATCAATTGCGCCCTGTATCGCTTCGCGATCTTCGCCATTTACCACTTTTTTATAAATTTTCATGTCATCTGCGTACATCATACAGGTGACACAAAATCGTGAAACCGAGTTAGGAAGCTCAAACGTATAAATAAGGAAAAACAAGGGTGATAGCACCCCTCCCTGCGAAACACCGCTGTAGGCAGAATAGACCGGGGAGTAAGTACCTTCCAGTTTAACTTGATAGCTTCTATTGGAGAGAAAATTCTGTGCCCAACTTATTAATCTGGGATGTACGCTGCTGTGCTGTCTCCCCGATTTCTCCCCTGCTGTGAAGAGCAGCTACGCTAAGCAGCAGGTTAAACCACGACCGCCCTGCTGCGTGCCCCGAATTAAGTGAGCAGCGTGATCGCCCTTCATGTGGAAACGGGTCTGTGCGTCGGTCCCAGGGATACTCGGATCTTGCATGCCACATCGAAGCTAATCGCCGCGCTGACAGCTTTAATGAGAAAATGATAGGGTTAAAGATTTTGTTCGCAGAAGGGTAACAGCGTCCGAAGCAGGGTTGTGCGGCGCTTGCCTAATACTGATTGTCGTTCGCCGGTCGTTTTTGGACGGAATTTGTCGATTGTTGTTTGGCGTTTTTCTCTGACTTTTTGACAAAATTCGGCTAGGGTGCGTCGTAAATAACAAGCGCCGCGATTCGGACGCAAAGCTCTCAGTGAAGAATCCGCGCTCTAATGACAAATGATGACCCAGCTCTGCGCCCTTTGAATACTCTGCCAGCGCGTAGTTAGATGCCTCCAAGGGCGCGGCCTGCGCCGCCCCATTCCATGTAACGAGAATTTACTGGATTTAGCTACGATAGCTAAAACCCGCATATTCTTGTGTCGAGGCTAGAAGGGTGCATATTCTGCGCGTATCCTACGTAAAAACGAAGAGTAGATTGGATACATTGATCTTTCTGACGCTAAACCCGTATATTATCGCTAAAATTTTGTAGCGAGGATCTACGGATTTCGCGACAGCCTGTGTTAAAATGCAATCTCTGCCAACGCGTAGCTAGATACCTCCGAGGGCGCAGCCTGAAACGCCGCCCCATTCCATGTAGCGGTAAACTACGGGTTTTAGCTACGATAGCTAAAACCCGCATATTCTTGTGTCGACGGTACAAGGGTGCAAATTCTACGCGTATTCTACGTAAAAACGAGGGCTAAATTCGATACATTGATCTTTCTGACGCTTAACCCGTATATTCTCGCTAGAATTTTGTAGCGAGAATCTACGGATTTCGAGACAGCCTGTGTTGAAGTGGGATATTAAACCCGCGCTGGCTACGCGGAATGCCGTTCGAACAGTGTTGGCCCAGTCAACTCACAGAGTGCTTACTTGACACTCTCTGGCTGGTCGTGGAGGGTGGCTGGTCGTGGAGGGTGACCCCGTGTCGCTCTCTGGAAGACCTTGTCAAGGATAATTTTGAAAATTGGGATGCTGCAGGCCCCGGGGAAGAAACGGCGGTGCGGTCGATCGCAGCTGGGATCGCCTTTCCAGTACGGATCAGGACTGGGTGGGTCGATCGACCAAGTGCTGCAACGAGAATAAGCGTAGAATATGCGGGCGCTGTAGCTAAAATTTCACCAACTGAGGCTAAACTTTCCGTAATTTACGCAAAATCTCGGGTCAAAATTAGACTAGATGCCTCCGAAACCCAGGGCATCTCCGGTTTCCGTGTGAGGCACGTAGCTACGCGCTGGCAGAGATCTTGAACCCGCGCTGGCTATGCGGAACGCAGGGATGCCGTTCACACAGTGTTGGCCCAGTCATCTCATTGAAAAACTACTCGACACTCTGTGGCTGGCCGTGGAGGGTAACCCGGCGTCGCTTTTTCGGAGACCATGGTAAGAATAATTTTGACCATTGAGATGCTGCAGGCCGTGGGGAAGAAGCGGCGATGCTGTCGATCGCAGCTGTAATCGCCTTTCTAGAACGGATCAAGAATGGTTGGGTCAATCGACCGAGTGCTGTAACCAGAACATGCGGGTGCCACAGCGAGAATTTACGAAGAATATGCGGACGCTGCAACTAAAATTTCACCAACTGAGGCTGAACTTTCCGTAATTTACGTAAAATCTCGGGTAAAATTAGACTAGATGCCTCCGAAACCCTGGGCATCTCCGGTTTCCGTGTGAGGCATCTAGCTACGCGCTGGCAGAGTATATCCTTTGCGTCCCTGAATTAGCACCTTCTAGAAAACAGTTTGCAATTGGGATGATGATTTCCGTTTGCCGAATTTTTGAAATCGTTTGCCGCGCATCCCTGGTTCGAAGCACGCAACCAGCTATAGAAGTCTGCTACGTAACCAGATGTGATTGAGAATTCATTTACATAGTGCCTTACGGAGCCCGTAGTGACGGTCAACACTTAGTCATTCTCAATTGTTATTGGTCTCTTCGGGCATGTCGTCTGAGAACCTGTACGATGCATTAATGCGAGGTTCCTGGAGCTCCACTACTCCGTATAGTGTTTGAATTGGCACTCGCCCTTTGTCGAAAATAGAAGGACTTGGAGGTTTCGACCGGCTGGTCCGGACGACCGCAGCCAACGTATCATTGAGCGACATAGTGCCAGGAGTCCCTGGAAAACATCGCCATCTGCCTACGGTAGTCCATCCTAACCTAAAGCTATGCCCACCAAGGTTTCGTTGAAAACCGGGACGTAGATGGCGCGAGCCTATTGCAGCAATGAGCGAACTGAAAGACCGCGTTAAAGAGCGCGACGATTTCGGGCTCGCTGCTGAAGCAGATATGATCACGGGGCAGGGTCAAATCTACCATGTTATGGTCACAGCGCGTGGGAAAAGGGTCGTAACCATGACCGCTGAGGCGAGTGGGGACAAGAAAGCGGTAAGCATTGTATAATCTTTGCTCCACTGGGTAGAACCATTAAAGGCAGTGGTCACGATGAAAAACGTTATCGAAAAAACTACAAAAATCAGCTTAGATGAAAAACAGCTGAAAAACTATGAAGGTAACGCGGTGAAAAACGGTCTACAAATAGAGTTTCTAGGGCCCAAAGAAGCTAGTTCGTGCACACGTGCACAGCGATGACGAAACAGATCGCAGTCTCATGCCTAGCAGTCAAAAATCATCGACATTCAGAGGACGAAATAAATGCAAATTTAACGAATAAAAACAGTTGAATAATGAAAGCATCACTTCAGTCAATGTTTTTGACTAGATGTGTACATAAATTCGAAGGTTCATTGATTGGCATTCAACTTCAAGCTAGCTGATGTTCTTGATATAAGAGGTCATCGATGCCGATGATGTGGAGTGGGCTCGTCCACCATCAAAAGACAAGAAAGTTCAGGTTTCAAATTCGGCCCAAAACACTGGTTTTTTCGCGATTTTTTCTTATAGGTCCCACTACTCGAGATCCAGGAAAGGATTTGGAGAGAAAAAGACGACAAGCATATTTGATCGCGACCACTGCCTTTAACCTTGTGCTTCGGATTCCTGATCAGGTCCCATCTTCGCGTTTGTGTCCATTTCCACGAGAACAGCACGTTGACAAAAGTCCTGGTTAGCGACGTGTTGAGTTTCTCGTAGAATGCATCCTTCAAATTGTGTGCAGCGTTTCCGGTGCACGCACTATTTCTCTGATACCGGCATTGCACGATTGCATTCTTATACGACGTGGAGCCGAACTCCTCGACCATAGCATTGTAGTCCTTCCTTGCCGCTATTGAACAGCCTCCCACTCCTATAATAAACGCTTCGAAAAAAGATGGCATACTCTCCAACGTTGACGACAGTTCTATACATAAGGCGAAAAAGCCAAACGTCTGCTGGGTCTAGTAGAAGCAGAAGCTTGAGCCATCAGTTACCAACAGTTCTGTATAGCAAATACTCCAAATACACCCGCGCGCGGTAGAAACCCCATTGGCCGGTGATGCCGCCGACCAGCTGCAATCAACGCGCCAGGTCAATTCACCAGACTAAATGTGATACGTAAATCATACATATAAGAACATAGTATAGAATAAATCACAATTTCAGAGCTCTGCGAAAGGTGAAATGCATGGCCAGCCGTTGTCATCGAGTTCTATATGTATTGGCATGCTGTTCTAGTACTCATAATCTGTTATGCGAAAATTGTGCACTTTTCTATGTTTTTGTTATTGTCAACTCTATCTTTTTATTACAGATTTGATCCATAAATGAGATACAAAAGAAGCCGAACGCAACAGAATTGAAAAACTCACGCCGTGCCTAAGTACGACCGGCTGTAGAAGTAGTTTTTAAGACTTCTGGGTTGACTGGCGATATCGTAATTCGTCTCGTTGGCCAAATAAGTATAGCCGGAATACCTAGTGACAAAGAAACATAAGGAGGCTATCACAGAAGCTCACGAAAAAAGAGTATACCCTCGTCGTGTTGTTATAGGGCGACTTTCTGGGGTGAGTTGTGGTGGTGTGTATAATGATGTTGTGCCATATTGTCGATGGAAGGAATTATACGAATACGGTCGGTGATGATCCTGATCTCGCCCGTAGACGTACCTGGAAAGTGTAACGTAATATACCGGACACTTAAAGGCATCGTACGCGCTGACATCCATTTTCCATTTTTTATGCTCAATCCCTTCCTCGGCCCCTGTGAGAACGTACAACGAGCTTGGCTGCTCAAAAACGTACCATTGTGAGCATAGAGGAAGTGGAAGGTAAGGAATTCCGTCAAAAGGGGCCGGCCCTTCCGTCAGTCATTTGGCACTTTCGCAATATTTGAGCAGAACGTCGTGTCGCTAAGTACAGGGCATGCCACTGTACGCTGACGCACCGTCGGACGAAAGTGGCATTATCGACTGGAAATTTCTCGTCACACAACGAGCGATTGCTTCCAACGCTGTGGCAATGGACGAATTGTAGAACTGTTCCTTGCGCCCTCCGCGTAACTATCCCGAGTCGATGCCGGCGCGAATTTCAAATGATTTTCAGAAGTTTTTTTTAAACGTTTTTTCTTGAAAAGTTAACTTTTTTGAGCGGGCTTTTCGCTACCCTTAGTCACTATAGGGGGCTAACAACTCAAAAACGCTTAAAAACGAGACATGGTTTTCAGCGCGTACGATGCCTTTAAATTCAACCTTCGGTTGTTGCTAGCTGACCCTACATGCAAGCAACTAAACATCGTGTTGAAAAAGATTGGATTGGTAATGTTCAATGTAATATGTGGTGGGCCAAAGGACCCGATAACAAACATATTCGATGGACCTTTTTTTTGAACGCGAACGTCAGTCACATGCTGTCAATATCGATCGATTGTTCGAATAGTTTCGAATCGAACCTTTAATCGTTTCATCGTTAAATTTTTAGACAAACGGAGCAACGCCTAAAGCGAAGGTCTCAAGCAAGTCTGAGGAGAGCCTCTAGGTGCGCAACACTCAATACACAGACTTTTATTTATTCATTCACACTACATTTCTGCTGGGTCCGTCTTTGGGCTCAAAAGGATCGCGGTAGGTGAGCCGCAGAAGCGCGAAACACGGTACTCCCTCGATGTACCGTCACCCTTCCCAACTCTAGGGCCAATCCCTAATTCCCGTTGGCCACCCTACATCACCCCTGTTGGCAAGGCTTCGGGTATGAAAACAACACAACTACACCACGGGAGGCATGCATGTACGCTCTTGAGGAGGGCAGGGAGCCACACCGCGTCCTACTTGCGAAGCGTCGAGCCAGATGTGAGCCGAAGCACATGCCTTCCCAATTACGTAAGGACGCAGCCTCACGACGAAAGACGAATTCCTCGTCTAAGGTGTTGGCCATCGTGCATCAACACCCCCGAGGGGGCAGGAGAAACGAGGGAGGAGCGAGGTTCCAGAATGGACGCGCACGGGCTAGCCCCGTGTTGCGTCCAATCAGAAACCTCGCTCCTCCCCCGTTTCTCCCCCCTCCTCAGGGGTGTTGATACACGATGCCCACCACCCCCCCCCCCCGCCCACGTAACTGCATTTTTTGAGAATTTAATCGTGTTTGAACTCTATCATTTTTAATTTCTTCTAGTGTAAAGTATGAGGGAATATTTTGTAACAGTTCTGGAAATGCTCTGTTCTTACCAGGTCGTTAGTATCTTATTCATTCTTATTTATTTATTTATTTATTATATGCACTCAAGGAGCTCAAGACTACACAGTGAAATAAAATACAAATAACATGGGAAAAGTTACATTCTCTATTGTAACTTTTCCCATGTTATTTGTATTCATCCTCTGTAACCTTTCCCATGTTATCTCTATTCCATGCTTTTTCCGTCGATCAATATCGCTGTTAGTTGACCTAGCTGGCCGATTGGCCTTGTTTGTTTCGTCTACCGCCTTTGCGCGCTTCTTCATTCCACACTCTCTTGTTTTCACCATCGATTTGACATCACGATGTCTGTGGGCCCCATCTCCTCTTTCGAGCTGAGCGAGCGCTCATTCATATCGTCAGTGTCTCACAGATGTGAAGCCGCGCTCAGCGATCGGGAGCGAAATCATTCGATCAATAGCCATCCTCCGTTTTTCGCCGCCTGATCCCCCCCCCCCGAGAAACGGTATGCAGCTTTGGGGATTCAAACGGCTCATTCTTGTTTGAACACGATGGCAAGTTTTACACTGTGATAAGCATCACAGCGTAGCTTGATATGGTGGTTATCAACACGTGATCACGTTGTGACGTGCTTATCACGTGCATCCGGTATAGAAAGCGTCTCCTTCCTTCGAGTCCTCATTCGGCATTCTGATGCCGGCCCTGGGAGGTGACTTTGAGTCACTCTCCAGAGGCCAGCATATTTTTGACCGCTGTGGGAGAAGGGTATCTTCTCGGCTGAGGGGGGAGGGGTGGTTGGCCGCGATCCGTGGGGAGAGTTGTTCTCACCAAGTACAGCGGCGAAGATTACGTCCTTGTCGTGGACCCAACCGGGGACATTCTCCGCCGTGGGACCGCGACAACCGGGGCGACATGCTTGTGGTGAGTATGAAAATGAATAACCCGTGAAGTCACTGACGTCATCGTTGGGCTGCTCGTTGGAGTCTCCCGCTAGGCATTTAGGTAGTGTCCCAACCGTGATTAGGACGTCATCACAAGCGTCGCGATGCTGCACTCCCGCTGCCCTTTATCGTATGACTCCGCGTAAGTCTGTGTTTTTACTCCTATAGGGAGTCTTACCCGCAGTCAGGGTCAAACGAAGTGTTGCGTAATTTTTCGAAATCGGAGCGGCCCGCGTCACATTTTTTTTTTCAAAATCCAAAAATTTTGTGATCCGCCCTCTCCGAGGCCGGGCAGTATAGTTGATTACTAAAAGTGTCAGACGCCGAAAATTCGTTCAGTAGTCGAGCCCAAGCGTCTAAAACCGAGTGCTACGATCCTTCCCTTGGGGACCAAAAGTAATCGAGAATTTATGGGATATCTACGAAATTCTCATTTTCGGACCCGAATTTTTGCGACCCCCCATTGCGAAATTTCGCAACCCCACTTGACTCTGCGCGGAGTGCCCCCCGATTTCCCTGAGAAGCGCTACTCACTACCCAAGACTGAGCACGCTCCAAACAAAGCGCTTCTCTCTTTTGCAACTCATACGCGCAGTACTTTTCATGTTGAGAACTATGAATTTCCCCCAAAGCGCGCTCGCCCCAAACGATGCGCTATCCCGATCCAAATGACGCGGCGCACGCTTCCGAAGTTAATCACCTTCAAAACTGCGCACATTCTGAAAGGGAAGCTACTTTCACAAAAGCGCACACGCACTTGACGGAGCATTGCTTATTTTCCACGACGTTGTCCTGTAAAACGCTACCGTCATGATACGGCGTACAATATCATGAGGCACTACACACGAGGACGCGACAAATGTCAATTTTAGCGACGCGAAAATCAGTGAAATTTCGCCGATTTCTCCAACGAAAGTACCATGATTGGCACACTTTTCGATCATACAAATTCGACTTGATTCAACTTCGACTTAATCAGAATTATTGCTGCTTGGGCGCTATTCATACTCCGCAACGCCAGCGCGTTATGCGCAGGCGTGGCGTAGGATTATTAATGGCGTGACGACACGCCCACGCGGCACGCATCTAGCGCCCACTCCACAGCAGTTTGTTAAAACGCCACAAGTTTCATTGCGTTCCATAATATTTCATTCCCGTATTATCCTTTGCTACCATGGTGATGGACTCGTGCACTGAATTCGCGTGTTCGGAAAAGTTAAGGTCCACTTTTCCATCATGGCGTCCCCGCTGGCGTCTTCGTAGTCTCCGCAGGCGCGTGACGAGCGTAGCGCGCTCGCGCTGACAAATATGAATTGCACCTTACAACGACTCGTCGGAACATTGTTATCTACTATTGCTGCAGAGCTCGTCCACACACTGAGCTGACCAAACTTGTTAATGATTTCGTGTTTGAACAAGAATGAGCCGTTTGAATCTCTAAAGCTCTGTACCGAACGTCCTCCCCCCATCCAGTGATTGACGATGGATTCTTAATACTTGCGAGACCGCGTCCCCACACTGCGCACCCACGGCTGTTTTGCTCTTGAGACATGTGTAGTGTCCACACTGCATCCACACCAATAACTCGATTTTTTGTTCTGCTTCATGAAAAGCGGATTCTTCCTTCTTATTGGTGGAATATCCATACTTGAAAGAACTGGCATAGACGATGTGCAGATATTAAGCGCCATAAACTATCGTTCTCAGAGCCGAATTCCAGTTTCATTATGCGACACGTGATAATGGTGCTGGGACCAGCACCATTATCATGTGTCTAATGATGAAACAGCCGTAGTCCGCAAATGCGGGCCGGAACTCGGCCCAGAGAACAGCAGTATATATCTTCTTCCTACGTAGTCATTCACAACATAAATTCAGTTTGGGAACTCACTGAATCTATTGGCCGTAGAGCGCGCCGGTCCGTTAGTGGAACTCGCTGCCTCCTAAGTGAGAACGGCTTCGGTACATGGGAGAAGGTTAGTGATCACCTCTCCCACTGAATAAATACAGAGAGGAGAGGACCGTTGGATCCTCAAACCAGTCCCTCCCCGGATCACCGACCGGTTACCTGTGATTCTAGCTAGTTAATCAATTTTCAGCTAACTTTCCCGTTTTGCTGTAGTATTTCGCAAAAATGAAGCTGGTCAGATACGGTTAACTTCGAGAGGCAGCTGTTTGGCGGGGGTTCGCCGTGCGTAGTGAGTTTGCATCTTGACGCAGTTGGAGCTTCGTGTCCTTTGGGTCACTTGTTGTCCGACGCTTCGCGGTTAGAACGTGGTGCGGCTCCGTGCCCTTCTCATAATCGTTCATGCATGCCGGACCGATGGAGAGCTCGGAGAAAAAAAAACTTCTCCTCTGCGTGTGCTGTTTGGTTATGCGTGGAAGTGACACACAGGAAAAGGTTTGTGCTCGCTGGGCCCGACATCGGCGCACTACTGAGACGGAATCTAATTAGTCTCAACCATATGTATCTGTTTAAAGTAGCAGCTAGGTATGCGTATGGCGCTAGGCCTTTATATCAGTGATCGCCGCAGCTGTTAATCAAGGACCTGAAGTACGTCATGAAAAGGACAATAAAATACATATGAACACACTCACTTGTAAATGGGATAGCTCCATGTGCGTAGACCGAACACGTCGTATTTGCGGAACGGTTGGTCTTCTGTTCGATACTGGATATTTGTGTGATATGGAGCTGTCACCATCGCCAGTGGGGTACGTGCACGATATGAGGTGAGCGGATGGCGATTATCCGGGATTTGCTGGAAATCGATATATTGATTGCACTGTGCATTTTGAAGGGACTGACTGTTTAACTATGCAGTACAAGGAACCTACAAAGCTACTCGTGGTATGATAAGTTGGCAAGGTGCAAAACGCTACCTGACTTCTTCTCTCGCACGAGGAGAGGCAGATGAAGCTTGGTTGCTATGAGCGCGGTGAGCGCCTGTTTTTCGCACTCCCTTTATTAAAAAGATGCGTCAAGATAAGAGTGGAACTTCACGTAGAAAAATGTGGATAAAGAGTGGACATGGATTGGAGCGAGGTGAAAAGCGAGGATAAGTTCTTGCAGCTTTGCAGATGATATGGTCAGCATAACTGACACAAGATATTCCATGAGATGTCAGGATCTAATGGATGTGGAGGGCAGCAAACACAGATTCCCAGTTTCCCATGGATTGCGGGCCATATGGCAGTAGACTGATGGAAGGGTAGTAAGAGAAATACTGCAAAAGAAGAGCGAAAGAAATGAGAGAGATTTTCCAACAACAGCTGCAGGGGTATAACTAGACATGGTGTAGATCGGATTGAAATTACTGCAGAGATGTAAAACCTATCGATTTCGTGGTCTTAGAGTCGAGATGTTTGATGATGTTCTGGGACTGCGAAGCGTACTTTGGATGAAGGACAGCAGTATAGCCAAGCACAACCGAGAATACCTAACAGGTGACATAAGATGGCGATCGAGGCATGCGTGTGACAGACGCCTGTGAGGAAAGGCAATAAATCGGAGAGCAGTAAGCTGAATGGATGCTATAGAACCTTTACTGCTGTAAAGCTCTCTGCTTGTGTGCAGTTCACAAGAGATGTGTGGTGTTTGCCTCTGACTGGGACCCAATGAGATTGATTCGTTGAAAGGGTGATAGGGAGGGGAATGATCACAAAGTCAGTACATATGACAAGAAGATTACAGCGGCGACTATGAAAGGGCATTATCTAAATGTACATCACATCTGACACTCCCGTTTTGAAGAACTCGGCCATCCAGAATGACTTATCG
This sequence comes from Aplectana chamaeleonis, assembly GCA_029168955.1. Taxonomy (NCBI): domain Eukaryota; kingdom Metazoa; phylum Nematoda; class Chromadorea; order Rhabditida; family Cosmocercidae; genus Aplectana; species Aplectana chamaeleonis. Next base: position 1,135,236 of record JAPDOI010000184.1, on the reverse strand, counting down.
AGACGCGAACTTGTTCACTGTCGTAGTCGGCCGAAGGCCGGGTTAAGCCGTCCTCTCACCACCCTAGTTATCCTGCGCTGTCCTCCGCCACCTCTAGTGTGTCCGCTACATAACAATCGATTATCCAGACATACTCCGATGCACTGCGACCCGCTAAGTCCGGCCACGACGGGGCGATTTCCCACCTCAGTAAGCAATGCACTGCATACGTATCGACTGAACGGCCACAGCTAGGTCACGACGGACCAGGCGGGCTCAGCCCGCTACATCGGGAGATTTTTCGACCTGAGTGAGTAATCGAACGGGACAGCCATGGACGACACAGGTGTGCTCGGTTAGGCCACAACCAAGGATTTTTACACCTGATTCGCATGATTTAGATGCCTATCGACCGAGCTGGCTAGAGCCGATAGGCCGACTATGACGGGGGCCTTAGCGGACCTCATCTAAGTGCACCAATTTGCCATCTTGATAATTTGATGACCATAGACAAGAGCTTTAAAGGCAGCACACACGCTCGTAAATGTGATTGAGATAACTACGGAAATACAATGGTGTGGCTCAGGTTACGAAGCCTACGCATTTTGAAGTGTCAAAAACGACCCACAATGCCGCTACATAAGTTTGAAGTTGGCTCCGCCCTGTATTTTCACGCCCCCTGTATTTGCCCTCTTTCTGCAACGCAGGGTTGCTGGGTCATATTCACCGTCGGTACTGTTTGTGGATTGCCTAACAAGTGAACCACACACGTCACTGACGGCGAAGATGGCCCAGCAACCCTGCGTTGGAGGAAAAGGGCAAATATGTTCAGGGGGCGTGAAAATTCAGGGCGGCTATGTAGGTCGTTTTTGACACTTCAAAAGAAAGGAATGAGAGTCTCCGTGTACATAGAGTTTGAAAGATTGCCTGGGGCGGCATGCATGAACGCTGCGAAGAAGGTCATGGAGCCGCTCCCGTCTTATGCGCGGAGAGTCAAGGTACGGGACGATCACGAACTGCATGGCATACATTGGTATGTCGAGGGCGTAAATGCATTTTCTATATAGCTAACTACACCTAGCGGCATTTTTGTCATCCCAATTGCTTTCTGGCATTTTTTGTCATGCCGTGCATCTCAATAATTGGAGGCAAACGCGACTAGGATCACAGAAAATGCGCGCGTAGAGCAGTGGAACGTGAATTTACGTCTACGATACATTAATATACGCCATGCAGTTTGGGACCGTCCCGTGGCTCGACGCTGCGCGCATACGACGCGAAGCGACTCCCTGACTTTTTTCACAGACGTTCATGCGTGCCGCCCCTGGGGGGGGGTTATCTGCACGATAATCATCCTACTGCGTGAAGCAACAGCCGTTGTTCGCAAATGCGGACCGGGATTTGGCTCCGAGAACGACAGTAGAAGGTAAGAACGATTCAAAAATATAGAAAGAGACAGTTTGGCGGAGGCTTCACGGTGCGTTCTGCGCTTGCGTCCTTACACAATTTGCATGTTTTTCGGGTCACTCCTGGCGCGATGCTTCGCACGTAGAACGCGAAGCGGCTCTCGGCCGTTTATGCATGCCGTACCTGGGCAATTACGGCGGGCAATAGGGACTTCTTGAACGTAGACATGCTTGCCCAGCGCTCTGTGAAGACACTCGCAGCGTGGCATTGATGAAGGCTAACCTTATATGTAGTAGTACTGTAGTCTCCTGCCCGCCATCAAGATCCTTTATTCATACCGCAGTGGAAGGTTATCAGATTCTCAGTGAACTCTAGTTCCACAACACTACAGTTCCGTGATGATGAAGTGACTCTAACGTAGAGGGATCAGCGGTTGTGTCGGTCGAGAAAAAGTCGACGATCAGAAAAAGATGTAGTGTTGTAACGCTGTTTGAATTAACAGGGCTCATATTGTATTATACAGCGAATTCGCTTTTTCATTCAACCTTACATCAACCCATGAAAGTAATTCCAAGAGTCCATAGCCTTCCAACAGTGGCCAGGAGCCGTTGCAAAAAGGTTTTGTTTCCGCAGTATCCAGTTCTCAGAAGCTGTCATTACGTGGGTGAGAGCTGATTGTTGTTGCTGTAACAAGTGCAAGAACGCGGCAGCTGCGGAACAACATTGAGCTTATCCCAGCATGTCTGGGGATGCGACGGTTCTCAGGTTAGTAGGCTGTTCGCCAGACCAGGTTTGGGCCCCAACACGACGATAATCGTGAGTAGTCCTCTGATGTGGGATGTCTGTCACTCAGAGACCTTCAACGGGAGTTTGTGTGGACGGACAACGTATCGAACTTGTGGATGATTTCTGTTATTTGGGATATTTGCTGAATAACGATGGTAGTTATTCAGCGGATATTCAACAACAAGTGAAAGCTACATCTGCATTAAATTCTCTGACCATGTGTTTATGGCCAGCTCCCATCGCGAAGGAAGTCAAGTTGCGCGTCTACCTATCCGCTAATTGCCCCATCACGATGTACGGATCGGAGACGTGGGTAGCACCGAAGACGCAGATGGAAGATTGGATAGCACGGAGAGGAAGCTTTTTAGGCGTTTTCTCGGAAATTTCTGGCCGCGGATGTGCCACAAGGAAGATCACTACAACGAGATTGACGCCTTACATCAACGTTTGACACGAGAGAGGTGCCAACATCTCCCAACGCCATTTCAAGTGGCACCGAAAGGTCTTCGTTTGTTTGGGCATATTTTAAGAAGACTTCCAGATCGTCTTGTTCAGCTCTAAAGATGCTTCCGAGTTTCATCTGGAAACGGCCGCCTGGACGTAGGCGAAAGTTTTGGACAGATGTGGTGAAGGAGCATTTGAAATCACTCGGCATTGAAAGGCAATTCAGGCGCGATGTTTTACTTCGCAAGAAATGGAATAGCGACCAATGGATGAATTGTGTTCAAACTGTGACTGAAGATCGTGCCAAATGGCCACGGCTGACTACTAGGACGGCGCACCTCGGTGATGATGCGGAATGACCGCGTCAGGCGAAAGCCAACCGATTAAAGGCAGCAGACACGCTCGAAAAAGTTGTTGAGATAACTACATTAGCGGGGTCGTGCAGGCCCTAGAAGACCCCTCACGAAGTTGCAAGCGTTGAAAACGAGTTCAAATGGCAGTATTTGAGCCGTAGTCAGTCACGAAATCATCCTTGCTCCGCCCATCGATACGGACTCCGCCCCTACATACAGGTATTCAATGCTCGATTGCGGCCACTCTAGATTACTTTTTAGGCTTCTAACGGTGTAAGCCTTCCAGAAAGGGCCGTACGATTACATTAGCGTCGTTATCCCAACTAATTTTTTGCTAGCTCCGCTATTTCAGTCAGTGCCGTACAACTCGTCCATTGCTGGGCCAATATAGAACGTGCCGTTATTTCTTGATTCCCGTCGATTTGTTTTCGTCTATTTCGTTATTTCTGGATACTAACAGCTTCAGACCTTCGATTTAATCCATAAAATTGATATAATTTTTTAGCGTGTCTGCTGCCTTAAAGTGAAGTAAGTCAAGTTCTCTGAACTGCTTCCGTAAAAAATAGAGATTTTCATATATGGTTAGCTTCACTGACTTCCTATAAGCGGTAACTGATCGTAGACGTTTAGACTGATCGATTATCGATTGTCTGGTCGCACTCACATCAATGCCGGCGATTTCTCTGACTGGGGTGTAACTTCGTCTGACCTCGCTTCGATACCGCTCTTGATTTCGTACTGGCGTTCGTTCCCGGTTCCATTGTGCCAGGTAGCTTTCCCTGAAAATCGTAAACCTTATAGGAATCAGACTTACAGTTTTAAGCTTATAACTTCTTTGAACCAGCTCGGGGATGTGTAATGCGCAGTTCTACCATGGATGCCCAAGAGATACTAACAGCGCAATTCATTTTCGCAGATATGTTTATCGCTATAAACATTTTCCTTGTCAGTCCAGAAGGAAAACAACTCGATTGAAAAACATTAAGGAACCAATGACACACCTGGACAGGAAGCCGAGGTCTACTGACCGACTGCGATAAATTCGAAGCGAATCGCGGTACGACATGGAGCTTTTGTCGAGTTCTTCCTCCGATAACCTGTAAGAAAATATCATAAACTCATTGGCCTTTCAAGCAGTAACTATCTCAACAAAGAGCGGGATTTCTTCTTTCTAACAAAAATCACAAAAGACCTTTTTCATTGAATTTCGGCAAGGAGATTGTAACCATCTTCTGATAATTTATGGCCAGAGTAGTTCTAAAAGAGCGCTGTTCTGTAGTCAGGTATGTAATACTAAAGGAGACTTCGAAAACAATCATTCGAAAAGCTGCCATGAAACCTGACCTGAATCGGGTCTCAAGTGGCGATCCCAGTGATCGATCAATGCACAATACTGACGCTAACCCTCCACACACCTAAATCTTCTCACCGGAAACTTTTTGATGACTTGACGAAGAAGGGAGTCCGCAGCTAGCGCTTGTGCCACGCGATCGAGCAATCTACATATGTAAGTGCGATGAATGGCGTTACGAGCGAGCGAGCTGCAAGCGGTTAGCAGCCGGGAACGTACGCTCAGGCTTGCCCGTACAAAACTTAGAATATTGAAATGTTGGGACTTTTTTCGAATTATTCTTGTTCCTGACGGAGGAGCACATTAACTTGGTAGATAGCTATCAATAAAACTCGGATGCCTAATTTCTTTATGCGCATAAATTGAACATCGATAGATATATTTGGTGCGTAAACTACAGTTTCAGACGATTATTCGCACAACGTCAAAGGAAAGGAATGGGTGATTGGAATTTCGGATGACTCGAGGTTGACTGTTCGGGTTGAAGGACCACTATATGAATCGACTTGGCGAGAGTGGCAACTTCTCTGGCAAAATTTTCTATCAGATCACTTCTATGACTGACTAAGAAAATTGTAAGAAACTTGCTGGAGACATGTACTGTGCATCTGTGGTCCGCATTCCGGTCCGCGATTGAGTCTCGACACGCTTTGGGGCCGCACGCTCCCTAGTCGGAAGAGTTTGCAGCGCCGCAGCCGCCGATCTGTTGACTCAAAGTGGGTTTTGGAAACTGAAAACTAAAGAAAGTTGGAGAAAACTGTATAAAAAGCCACATCGAGTCGGCTTTGGATGCTGGAAACAAGACCGACTCGAGCTCGTGCGGCCGCAAACCGTGTCCAGACGCAATTGCGGACCGGAAATTGGCCCAGATAAGCACAGTACTCAAAGTCGCGGAAAGTCCGGAATTTTTTCCATCAACCTAATAAATATGATAGAAAAGAACTGCGACCCAATTTGAGATTTAGTTAACAGAAGCATGAATCTTGTGCTCCCACCCCTAATTCTAGAATGGACTGCTGAAAAGAATTAAGACGAGTTGACTCTTGCCCTCCCTGTAAGAATTTTAAACCAAGATCTCTCACTTCCTTTACTAGCTCGAGTTCTACGCCACTGATATCGCTCCAGCCGCGAAGCGGCTGGAGAGGTTTGGTTTTGCCTAGGCCTTGTGATCACTTTGTTATACGTTGCATCCACTGTACAAGGTCCGATTCGTAGAATCTTAGTTAGAACCACAATAGAATGATTTGGTTAGTGTGGCAAATTTTCTGACAAAATTCTCCATCAGAACACTTCTATGACTTAGAAACCTGCTTTAGGCATGTACTAGGGTCGGACCGTGGGTCTCGGCTCCGAAGCCGGTTCTCTTTGGGAAAGTTTTTGATTTGCAATTTTCAAACCTAATTTCCCGCTTTAGTATTTGGAGTCAGATGTTAAGGGGTCTGCAGAGTCCAAGTTGCGGCGTTGCTCGCAGCGACGAGCAACGCTGGGTGATGCAATATCGATCACTTTCAGCAACGGTGGCGACCGACGCGGCGTAAACGGCGACGAGGGGGCACCGCAGAGTGTACTGACGCCGCGACGGCCCTACATCACTGCCAGCGAGCGGCAACCGACGCCGCGACGATAATGTTTTGAAACATTGTTGTCGCCGTGTCAAGGCTGACGCTCGGCGACCAGTCGCCGGTCGGTGCAACTCTGCAGACCCCTTTAGGCGTCAAAAAAAGGCACGATAATGTGGATTCCGGAAAGCGAGTGTAACTTGTGTGCGTGGCATTTCTTTGCCGAACATTTGGTCCAGACGTAGCGATTCTCAGATACCTGAGGTAGAAATATAAAATGAGAAAGTTGTCCATGTAGCTGTTGGAACCTCTGGAGCGTATAAAAAAATTCCAAAAGTTTGTTATAAGACTATGAATAAATCGAATCCGAGTGGTGATGCGACCGATTCAGTGAGTGATAACACTATGTAACACGATTTTTGTTCCTGGCTTCTAAGTGTTATATTTCAATTACTTACTTCTTAAGTATGTGAAAAAATGACTTCATTGAGATCAAACTTAGCTTACACTACAACAGCACGAAGAAACCCCGTTTTTGTGAAAATAGAAAGATTTTTATTCATTTTTGGCATTAAGAACTGACAAAAACTAAAAATGCACTAGGAATAGACAAACTCAGCCGGAAAGCACTCAAAAAGGTTTTTTTTGGGTAGATTTTCTAAATTTACGATTGTACTGTGAATCACTCTCTCGAAGTTGCACCCAAATGTAGTCCCTCATCATGTTTCGTTATACTGTCGTTGGTAACGACTCTGTCCGAGGCTAGGGTCAGGGCTGGTATATTCGTCGGACCCCAGAACAAAAGGATCCTAAAATGTGCAGGTTTCGCGAAGCTGGTGGGCAGGTCGGAGAGAACGGCTTGGAGCAATTTGGTTGCAGTTTTTCACGGCTTCCTAGGTGATTACAAAGCTGAAAGCTGTGTGGAGTTGGTGCACTCTCATAAAGAATTACGTCAAAATGGGATGCAGAATGTCTCTGAAAGTCCATATCGTTGGTTCGCATCTTGAAAAATTCAACGAGCAAGGCGAGCCCTTCCATCAAGATATATTGGTCTTTGAACGTCGTTACCAAGGACAGTATAACGAAACGATGAGGGGGGACTAAATTTGTGTGCAACTTCGAGAGAGTGATTCTTAGTATTGTGCTTATCTGGGTCAAATTCCGGTTCGCAATTGCGTCTCGGCACGCTTTGCGGCCGCGCGCATTCGAATCGAAAGAGTTTCCAGCGCCGCAGCAGCCGATCTGTTAACACTAGGTGGGTTTTAGAAACTCGAAACTAGACAAAATCGAAGAAAACTGAATGACAAAGCCATATCGAGTCGGCTTCGGCGCTGGAAACTCGACTGACTCGAGCGCGTGCGGCCGCAAGGCGTGTCGAGACGCAATTACGGACCGGAATTTGACTCAGATAAGCACAGTACAATAGTAAATCTAGAAAATCTACACATTTCTGAACCTTCTTGAGTGCTTTCCGACTATATATGTTTGTCTAATCCTTGTGCATTTTTTGTTTTTACCTGATCATAGTGCCAAAAATGAATAAAAATCCTTCTATTTTCACAAAAAAAAGTTTTCATCGTGCTGTCTCCGTATAAGCGAAGTTTATGCTTAGTAAAGTCATTTTTCGTATACAATAGACATAAGCAAATCAAATATAATACTTAGAAGCCAGAAACAAAAATTGTCTTACGTAAATACGCGATTTTCCAAATGTCATTGTCCTTGTCACAAAAGCGAAGTTTGCGTGGAATAACAGCGATTTCCTGTCTGTTCTAGACATAACGAGTTGGGAAAACACAATTTCAATCCAGGAACAGAAAAAAAAGTGAAAATTTGTTACATAGTGTAATCGAACACTGCGCATCACTGAAATCGGTAATTTGCGATGAAACTACAGAAATTTCCCGTTTCATTCGCGGTATAAATTTTTTCTGAGAAGGTAGGGATATTCTAGACGGCATTGTCAAAAGGTTAGGCTGCGCGGAAGAGGTCAAGGATCTGGCATTGCTAAAAAGTGTTGTGAAATTCACTCTATTCGATTTGGCGGTCAACGAATTCCTTCAAACGCTGTGAAATTGTTGTGAATGGATTTGGCTGGAGCTCTATAATTTATCAAAACTAAATCACGCCCCAGAGAGGATTTTGCGTCAAGTGTAATTCGGACCAATTAAAATCAAAAATGAACCAAGCAATTCAGGGAAGACATATAGCTCATTTTCCGCATCAAGAACCTAATTAAGACGCCACAAAGACTAAAGGTGTCCTAGAGGCACAGTACACCCGTAGATATGAATTTTGAGATTTTCGTGTAATTGTGCAGAAGACCCCTCCTGAATAAAACTTGCCAAATGCGAGACCTCAAATCCTCCATATAAACGAGATATAAGCAAGCGAACACCACGGGCCCGACCCCCTCCAGACACCACCACAGGCCCGGCCCCCTTCCTGAATCTCGATCCCAATAGCGGCTAGATGGATGGATGATTTTCAACCAAAATGTTGTTCTTCACTCCCCTTCCGATCTACCTCATCCTGTTTTGCTCTCGTGCCGCGACTGCGAATCAAGAGAAATACGGGCCTGAGACAACAGGTCCACCAAATTCTCGCCCTCAAAATACAGGCATTTTCAAGGGGCCACATCTACGTTCGTAAGGGGTCTTGGACGATTTTAGAAATACCGTTGTCATCAGAGTGTGACCCTCTCCATGATAAGGATAAAACCTGACAAAATGATTTTCTGGTTGTTCTGCGCCTTTAAAGGCACAGTACACCCTCAGATATGAGTTTTGAGATTTTCATGAAATTGTGTAGGAGACCCCTCCCGTATAACACGGGCCAAATGCCAGATCTCATTTACTCCAAATAAGCGAGATATAAGCGACTACCATAGGCCCGACCCCCTTCGCTCACCACCACAGGCCCGACCCCCTAACAGATTTTCGGACTCAATAGCGGCTCGACGGATGGATGAATTCCAACAAGTCGTCGTTCCTCAGTCCATTACCGGACTGTCTCCTTATCCTGGCTTTCTCTCACGCAACGATTACAAATTAAGGGAAATACAGGCCTGAGACAACTCGTCCACCAATTTTTCACCCTCAAAATCTAGGCATTTTTGAAGAGCCATAACTCTGTTCAAAGGGTGTCTTGGACGATTTCAGGGATACCATTGTGATCAGAGTGTGACCCTCTCCAAGATAAGGATGAAACCTCAAAATTAATTCTTTGGGTGTCTTGTACCTTTAGGTGAGACTGGATTCAATTTAGGTCCACATCACTAAACTTAGAGTTTTGTACTTGAATAGATTTGTAGAAACAGAAGCAGGGTCAGGCATGGTGTTGTGGCCTGCCCTTCGGGATGGCGGCCCCTCCTTAACGGCTTGGACGCTGGCGGCCCCTCCTTTACGGCTTGGACGCTAGCGACGCCTCATAGGCTCATAGGGCCTAAGCGCCCCAGACGGATGGGAGCTTTCTAATGTGTGGAGCAGTGTTATTAAATATTTCTTTTTTATCTCGTAAACACGACGTGTTGATTTACCGTTTTTGTAAGGTTTTGTTTGGGTGACCATCACAGTCAGGTCTTGACTCATATGATCAGAAAGCGCTTCAGTCCTTCAGGCGCATGATTTGACTTTGATAATTTACAGAGCTCCCGCCAAATCCATGTACAACAATTTCAAAGCGTTTGAAGGAATTCGTCGACCGCCAAATCGAATAGAGCGAGTTTCACAAAATTTTAGGATTTTGTTGACCTCCAAATCCATCTGCAACTATTCACAACATTTTAAAGAACTTGTTGATCGCCAACCCATACAAGAAATTCCGCAACATTTTTTAGCAATGCCAAATCCTTGGCCTTTTCCGCGGAGCCTAACCTTTTGAAAATTTCACAAGTTTTGCCAATGGTTTCCCTTCCACATAAAACCCTTCAAAGATAGATGTGGATCAAGGCTAATAATTACCCTCACAAACCAAAGCAGTTTTGAGGTGAAAATTTCCATTTATTTCTTGATTCACTTAGTTCTTGATAAATTGTGATTTCTATCAGATCTTTATTTACCCGCTATTCGCAGTTTTCTGCATCGCTATCATAGAAGTAGTGCGGTCATTCCGTCATTCTCATTCGTCTCAAAACAGCCGCTCCTCATCTACGGTAGTTATGAATCGATTATCAGGAAAGTTTTGAAGAATAAGCGTTTCATCAATCGAAATCAGTGATTTTGAAGCATTTAAGCAGCTGTGATTAGTAGTTTTTTTTTTCTCAAGTAATAGTTTCCGAGAGTTGGGCTGTGCACACAGCAGTTGATTATCTCACGTGACAGGCCAAGGCCTGGGTAGTATCCGGATCACTTCTTTTCGGATATCCGATCGGATATCCGAGATTCAGATAATCCGATATCCGAAGATTCGAAAAAAAAAACGCATTAGCTGAATCGAACCAATATCCGGGAAACTCAAAATCGGCATTTTCTGATTCGAACCATTATCTGAATTGTTCAAAATTCGGATAAAATCGGATAATTATCGGATAAAATCGGATGAAATTCGGGTAAAATTTCGGATAAATCGGATATTTTCCGGAGAAAATCGGATAATTTTTGGATAAAGTCGCATAAAATTGCACCAGGCCACGCCTATTTTCGTACCGCCTTCTATTAAGTGCATCAACCCAGGCTTTGCTCCTCTTTCCGAAATCGGAAGAGTATGTAGCGGCGCGGAAAAAAATTGTGTGGTCAAGTGAGATGACCAAGTGGCTAGTTATTCAGTGTAGAAATTTTTCGTATAGTTGCTTTGCATACCTTTTCCTTGCTAGTTGCCCTCAAAGACCTGTGTATGGATAATACTGTGCTCCCAACGACGATAGAATAACTAAAGATTTGTTTTTATATTTTTATTCAAATGCATATATGAAGATTCAAGTTCGTATGTGAACATGCTGCAAATGCAATGAGGTACTACTGTTTGCTCAATTATGGATGTTTTCAAATGTTTGCCTCGAGTACCTGGTTTATTTTTCACCGTTTTGCCTCAACTTTGTTCCGGAAATATCCGAAGTTATCCGAGATTATCCGGCCGGATATCCGTATCCGAATCATAAGAAAAATGGCATTATCTGAATCAATCCATTATCCGATAATTTGAAAAAGCGCGTTTACTGAATCGAACCAATATCCAGAAAACTTAAATAGGCATTATCCGAATCAATCCATTATCCGAAAAATTATCTTCGGATAACAAGTATACGGGGTAGGCCAGTGGACGCTATCGCAACGGATTGAGGCGCCACGTTCACCTAGCTTGACCTATGATGATTCCCTTATTACAGCTTTCGAAAATGGCTGAATGTTTCCGTTGCGCGCTTGATTTCGCTTTGATAACTTTAACGGAGAAGCTTGTAGAATCCGATCTCTCGTGATTGACCGCCAAAACGTATTTTTAGTAATTTAATTTCATCTCCTAGCTTTTCTATTACGTCAAGCTGTTTTACGCCAAATCATTTTTTTAAGAAATTTCAAGATATTTTTGGAACTTTTTTGACTTCTAAATGGCATCGCCAAATCGTTACTTTTGCCAGGAAGCTAAATTTTCAGAAGTTTCACATATTTTTTTGAGGGTTCCCTTTCTGACTTGAACTTCGCTCCACGATTTCCAATTTAAAAGGTGAAACCTCTAACAGACGATGTTGTGGTATGAGTACGATTCTTGAAACTTGTGACCAACAACAATAAAAACACCACTCATTGCCCCCTTTAATGCAACAGGTAAAAAATCGATATTATTGGTCATTAATATTCGATTTCGCGTGATGAGAAGAATTTCCCAAAAAAGTGACCCAGAGCCATCAACAATCAAAAATCATAGCGGAATTTCGTGCAACAGGCGAAAAAATCGATATTATTGATTGGTATTAATCGATTATGACTGATGAGCGAAATCCCCCAACCATCAGACCCACTCCCATCAGCAATCACCACTCCTTGCCGCATTTTGTGCGATAAGCGCAAAAAGCGATAATATTGATTATCGATCGAGTGCGTGTCATTAGTACCAATTCCGACAGGATTCTGACAGGTGCAGTACTTACCCCAAACGACCTGTGTTAATTGGCCGCAGATGCACCCACACACACACCCTGGTCTCTACAGCCGTAGCACGCCCAAGTAGTTTTCGTGCTCCACGGCTAATTTAGTATGTAAACCCACGATTTTAAGTACCCTTCAAAGTTAAGGTATCGAGTTCAAATTGGAATAGGAGCGACCTGCATCCATTTCCAGCCTCCTTTCCAGCAATGAGCTTCCTAGCTCAATTTTAAGTGTACCAACAAGATCGTGAACGCCCACTGAAAAAAACGAGATCAACACTAAAATCGAGCTGTTTTTTTTTCAATTTTGTTCGAAAAATCAGAAAGCCATCCATAACCGTTTTTGGCCATTTAAACCTACTTTTTGCGCTCATTTCAGTGCACTTTAGAGCTACAGGCCATAAAACGGCCGAATTCTCACCGTCGACTGCTGACTACGCGCTGCGCGACCGCACGCGCTCGGAATAGAACGAGTTTTGGTTGCTGTGGTGGGTTGTTGATGTATTCCTTTGTTTTTCTTTAGATTAGTTGTTTTTGTAATGTTTGTTGATGTTTCCATATGTGTTAGGATTATGAAATTACTATTTCGTTCAGGAATAAATTTAAAAAAAAAACTCACCACAGCAACTGATCGGCGCCGCGCGCGGCGACCAAAACCTGTCCTATTCCGAGCGCGTGCGATCACGCAGCGCGTAGTCCGCAGTCGACGGTGAGAATTTGGCCGTTTTATGGCCTGTACTTTCTACGTTCACTCTGAGCTTGGATTTCGAGAAAGAGGTTTCGCGCGGGGCCAGATCCGTTTCCTGTTTTTCGGAAGATTCCTGTAGCTTATGGCAGGTACAATGCCATTTTTCTATAGAAATCTATATGAAAAAGCTCATATCTCCGTTCAGAGAAACGATTCGCAGCTGCAAATTAAAACTCGAAATCCTCGTCGAAAACTGCTTCTAGGAACGCATATTTCATTTTAAATGACCACGACATGTAACGATCCTTCCCTTGTCAGCCGCGTAATATACGAGAAACGACCAAGAAGTACTATGATTGTCTGGGCCGAATTCCGGTCCGCAATTGCGTCTCGAAACGCTTTGCGGCCGCACGCGCTCGAGTCAGTCGAGTTTCCAGCGCAAAAGCCGACTCGATGTGGCTTTTTTATACAGTTTTCTCTACTTTTGTTTACTTTCCAGTTTCTAAAACCCACCTATATTCAACAGATCGAAGGCTGTTGCGCTGGAATGTTTCCGACTCGAAAGCGCGCGGCCGCAAGCGTGTCGAGACGCAATTGCGGACCGGAATTCGCCCCACAGAAGCACAGTATCCGAGAAATAGCACATCAGGAACCCCCGTGGAGCCTGGTGGGCTATTTCTCGGCTGAAACTCAGAATGAGTGTCTTGATTGATGATGTACTCTTCATTGACGTATCATTGCTAGTGTCAATGTCTTATTGGTCATTTTTGCAGTCTCGTAGATGTAGTATACTTAGGTCCGTGGCTTGTTTCCTCAGGAAAAAAAACATTCAAATTCGAATAGCGGCTGGCGCGGCGGTTTAAATCTCAACGGCGGCTGGCTGGTGATTATCAGCCAGCCGCTGGTGAGATTTAAAACGCCCCACCAGCCGCGGTTTGAATTGGAATGTTTTTTCTTGGGGAAACAAGCCACGGACCTAAGCTCTGGTACATCCCTAGTGACCTGTAGATTTCGATTATCACCAGCAGCGGAGCGGTGGGCCTCGGTGAAATATAACTAGTGATAAGGAGATTTCGACGAGAAAGCCACCGCCCCGCGCTGTGATAAACGAAAACATGAGTTCACTTGGAATGAAACAGAGTCTAACTGTATTACAGGCACCTATGATAAGGGCGTTTACAATTAGACTCTCTGTTCATTTGAAAAAAAAAGTTCAAACCCAATCACTATTTTTCTGAAAGCTTTTCTGTTTGTTTTCTGACCGTTTTGGCCTTTCTGTTTTCTGGAAATTTTTGAAAAAAAATTCCGCACACCCCTGCACCCCTGGTGCACAATGCATCTTCTTATCCATCACACACTCGCCTTCTGTCTCCCACATACGCACCCAAAAAAAAGAAGTCTAAAGCTTATCCAGGTCAAATTCCGGTCTGCAGTTGCGTCTGGACACGCTTTGCGGCCGCACGCGCTCGAGTCAGTCGGGTTTGCAGCGCCAAAGCCGACTCGATGTGGGTTTTTTTTAGAATTTTCTCCAATTTTTCTTGGTTTGCAGTTTCCAAACCCCACCTAGAGTCAGCAGATCGGCGGCTGCGGCGCTGGAAGCTCTTCTAACTCGGGAGCGTGCGGCCGCAAAGCGCAACTGCGGACCGGAATTTGACCCAGATAAGCACAGTACTGTGGTTCTCTGCGTCAAATTCCGGTCCGCAATTGCGTCTCGACACCCTTTGCGGCCGCGCTTTGATCTTGACAGAGTCTCCAGCGCCGCAGCCGTCGATCTGTTGACTCTAGGTGGGTTTTAGATCACTGGAAACTAAATAAAAAAACCAGACCTCTCCAGCCGCTTCGCGTCTGGAGCGATTGGAGAAAACTGTATAAAAGAGCCATATCGAATCTGCTTTGACGCTGGAATCTCGACCGACTCGAGCGCATGCGGCCGCAAAGCGTGTCGAGACGCCATTGCGGACCGGAATTTGGCCCAGATAAGCATAGATAGTACACTTAGGTACGTAGCTTGCCTCTTCAAAAAAAAGTTTAGATCGCACCCACGGCTGGTTTAAATCTCACCGACGCCTGACGGAATGGTAAACTGATCGGCTGCGTTCTTCTCTCGGTCTGAATCGATTAGTGGGCCTGCGCACGCGACCGCAGCGCCAGTCGCGAGTGAGATTTGAACATTTTTTTTTCTCGAGGAGGCAAGCCACGGACCTAACCGTAAATACGCACGGGAAAAAGCGGAATAAGGTCTGCTCCGATATAGAGATTGGATAACAACACTATTTTTCGTAGTAAGATGCACTTTACATGGTGCACTGCTGACGTGAGAGAGGAAGCAGACAAGAGACGCAGAGAGAGAGAGGACAGATGAGGAACAACACGCTCTCGATACTGAATTGCACAATGTGAACCCCTATACGAGAATGAGTATTTACAGATTGTTTGCGTTTAATTACTTTTTTTTGGTAAATTTTCCGGTTTCATTCACAACTTGACTTACTTTGACTTAATCGGTTGGCTTTCGCCTGACGCGGTCATTCCGCATCTTCACCGAGGTGTGCCGTCCTAGTAGTCAGCCGTGTCCATTTTTCACGGTCTTCAGCCACAATTTGAACACATTCCATCCAGCTGTCACTATTCCATTTCCTGCAAAACGAAACATCGCGCCTGAACTGTCTTTCGATGCCGAGTGACTTCAAATCCTCTTTAACCACATCCGTCCAGAACTTTCGCCTACGCCCAGGTGGCCGTTTCCAGACAGGATTTGGAAGCATTTTTAAAGCGTGTTGTACGAAACGATCCGGCGTTCTTCTTAGTATATGCCCGAGCAGTCGAAGTCGACTTTCCATTGCTGCTTGAGATGGCGTTAGGAGATGCTGGCACCTCCCTCGTGTCAAGCGTTGATGTACTGCGTCGATTTCCTTGTAAAGGTCTTCGTTATGGCATACACGCGGCCAGAAATATCCAAGCAAACGCCTAAAAAGCTTCCTCTCCGTGCAATCCAACCTTTCCATCTGCGTCTTCGGTGCTGCCCACGTCTCCGATTCGTACATCATGATAGGGCTAATAGCGGATAGGTAGACGCGCAACTTGACTTCCTTCGCGATGGTGGTAGACCACAAACACTTGGTTAGAGAATTGAATGCAGACGTAGCTTTCGCACATCGTTGTCGAAAATCCGCTGCATAACTACCATCGTTCTTCAGCAAACAGCCCAAATAACAGAAATCGTCCACCAGTTCGATACGTTGTCCGTCCACACAAACTCCCGTTGAAGACCTCTGAGAAACCCACATCTGCTTGCATTTGTCGGGACGAAGACGAAGTCCATAGGCTGCGGCATACTCCAAAACGAGGTTCACAATCCTTTGCAGTTTTGCGTTGTTTTCAGCGAATAACACAGTGTCGTCGGCGTACTCCAGGTCAACAAGGGAGCGTCCTGATGGTGTTAGGATCACATCCGCAGGAAACTGTTCTGCAACTCTACGCATGATGTCATCAACGGCGAAGTTGAAAAGAAAAGGTCCTGCAACGGCTCCTTGCCTTACTCCTGTTTTCACCTCGAAAGCTGACGTAAATCCGACGGGTGTACGAACTGCTGCTGTTGTTCCTTTGTTCATGTCCTCGATTAACCGAACATACTTTTCCGGGACTCCATCTGCTCGCAGAGCATTGAGCAATCGATCACGATGAGGAGAGTCGAACGCGGCGTCAAAGTCCAAAAAAGCAAGCTGTAATGGCTTCGAAAACCGCTGCCACGATTCAATTACTCTTCTCACGACGAGCACTTGGTCGATGGTCGATCTTCCAGGTCGAAAACCGGCTTGCTCATCTCTGATCGTTCCTTCACGATGTTTGATAAGTCGCTCGAGAATGATATGTTCTAAAACCTTGTACATGACACGAAGTAGAGAGATTCCTCTGTAGTTCTTTTGATCCGTGACGGATAGCTTCTTGTGAAGAGGTACGATGATCGCATGTCTCCACGAATCGGGTATCCTCTCGCTCATCCATATAGCACGGATGGTGTTGGTCATTTCACGAATCCCAGACGGAGGAAGAGCTTTCAGCATTTCAGCAGTGATGTTGTCATCTCCACCTGCCTTTCCATTCTTCATTTTCCGGACACAATCCAAAACTTCAGACTCAGTCGGCAGTTCCTCACTGACATCGTAATGTGCTCTCTGAACATGCGGGAGCTCAGGTACTGATGGCGCTGGACGATTCAGTAGTGAACTGAAGTAATCCTTCCATATTGGCAGCGTCGCATCACCAACTGCAACTCCATTCGTAGTGTTCAGGACAGGAGAACATCTCTTCATCTTCCCGCTATACTGTCGCAGCAACGTGTAGGCTTTCCTCGGATTCTTCTCCTCCCAAGCCTTCTCGATTTCCTTAGCTCTACACGTCCACTCTCGTTCGCGGTCCTGTTGAAGCTGCCGACGCAACTTCCTCCTCAGACGCTTCTCCTCCGAGAAAATTCCAGCAGTTCGGAGAGCACATACTCTGTTGTAGGTAGATGTAGCTTCTTCTGAGACGTAGGCGAACTTCTTCTTAGGCTGTACAACCGGGAGTGCCTCTTTCGAAGCGTCCTAGATGCACTTGACAAAAGAATTCGCGTCGCAAAGTTTCTTCTTAGTCCGTACTCCGATGTGAATAGAAACGCGTTGTCGGAAATTCCTTCTGCACTCTTCATCTCTGAGACTTGTCATGTCAATCTTCTGGAGAGGCTGAGCCCCTCGCTTCCTCTTATGAATCCTCGCAGTGAAGTTCAACAGAACAGGACGGTGATCCGAATCGAATGCGACATCCCACACAGCTCTAGACCTTCAAATGTCCGATACTGGAATATTCCTCGTCAGGACATAGTCAAGCTGTAGTTTCAAAGTTGTCATCTTCCGCTTCCGCTGCTCTTCTGGAGATAGCCGGGTTGGTCCCTGCCACGTAAGCTGATGGCGGCGATGATTCCTCTTGAATGTCGATGCAATAATCAGACCACTGCGTTCACAAAAGTCGACAAGGCGGTAGCCATTGTCCGATGTTTGCTCCACTGGGTAGAACCATTTACCGAGTACTTCGGATACCTGATCAAGTCCCATCTTCGCATTTGCGTCAATCCCCACGACAACAGCATGTTGACAAGGTATCCTGGCCAGCAACGTATTGAGTTCTTCATAAAACGCATCCTTCGAATTGTCTTCGGCGGTTTCAGTAGGCGCATGAGCACTCACTATCCACAGATTGAATCCTCTGTGATCCCGCAGTCGTACGAATGCATTCCGGCGCGACGTTGAGCCGAACTCCTTGACCATACCACTGAAATCCTTCCTTACAGCTATTGCACAGCCTCCCACTCTCCTATCGTCAGCGTTACCGCAGTAGATGGTGTACTCTCCGACGCTGATGACGAGTCTATCCTTGAGGCGGGTTTCCTGCAAAGCAGCAAACGGTGCATGGAAATAGCTCAGAAGCCTGGATAGCGCAGTTTTTTGGATATCACTCGACAGCGATCGACAGTTCAGGGTGGCGAAATTGTGGCTTGTGGCCAAAGACTCCATGACTCCTTAGGTACGGATCCTAAGGTGTTATGGACCAGAGGCCTTGGTGTGCCGGACGGCGACACCTTTATGCAATGTGCGGGATACTTTCGCGATATAGTTGTGCACGCTATATCGCTCCAACGTTCCCTGTGTACACTCAAACGTCTGCTGGGTTCAGTAAAAGCAGGGGCACCAACGAGCAGGTACCAACAGACTTGTATACACACCCCCCTTCATTCACAACGTAAAAGGATTTTGAGAGAAATATGAGCGTTTCTATCGTCCAATCTGCGGCAACAGGGAGATTCAGTGACTCAAAAAAAAAGAAAATGGGATGAGGAAGAATTTGGATGGTCGAATATCCTATTTTCGAACCGAATGGCCTCAAAATTGGTCAGCGCGGTACAACTGACTAGGAAACCTCGCATGGTCCTCCCCAGGATCAAAAAGCTGATAAATGTTTGCTGGTGAACTCTGGCACTCTCTCTCTCACTCTCTCTCACTCTCTCTCTCTCTCTCTATCTCTCTCTTCAAATCTGAACTTTGTTGCGGACATCTGCGAAAAAAGTTATAGCCGGTCAAAATTCGTATTTCCTACAACTGAGCTGAACGCGGCGTTTGTAGTTCTCGGATGAAGTTGGCTCAAAAATTTGAACGAAGGGTTATTTGACGTACTGAGCTTGAATTCTATATTGGTTTCTTGATTTTCAAAAGATTAAGCCGTTTACAGCTTCAGATCTGGCTCAAAATTCTCCTATGGGGTCTTTATGAAATGCTGATCCCGAATCTGATGTTCGGTTGACACTTTTTGATAGTGTTCAATACATTCTAAAGGCATCGTACGCGCAGAAAACCGTTTTTTGAAAATGTTTTTGTGTAGCTTGGCCTCTCTAGTGAACGAAAATGTCGAAGGGGCCCATGAAAAACCTTCATTCGTAAAGAAAAGTCAATCGGAACACATTGTAAATACGAATTTGAATTTCGCGCCGAAATCCTTTTTGAGGTTTTTCTGCTTCTAGAGGCCCCGTCACTGTCATTTTCGGAGTTTTTCTGCATGTGGAGTTCGTGCCGTAACTATTTTTCATGTTTTCTTACGGTCGCACCAACAATCTAGGAAAAAGTGCTAGATGACTGGTGAGAAATGGTGGCGGATCTTCATCTTTGACGCCTTTCAACCTCATTGCCCAACGTTTTTGACGCGCCGTAGTTTACCAGTGTGGTCTACCGGGCTCTATCATAAAATTGACCTGAAAAATGAAAATTGATTTCCAGCGCGAACGATGCCTTTAAGTAAAGGTTTCGATCGGGGGAAATTTTGAGGGCAAAACGCTATAATCAACAATTTCCGGAATGGTTCGATAGATGAGGCCCAACATTTTCTGTGGTTGTTTTCTGGAGTGCTGAACACGAATCTTCAACTCTTTTATCAACTTCCGATAGATTACGGTAGGTTACGATTGGTATACGGTAGCTTGGTCGAAGTCTCAGATTCGGCTCAAAATTTCTCTGTGGGTGATATTTGGGACGCCGAACAAAAATTTGAGGTCCATTTCCCGATTTTCGGAATAATAAGGCGGAAAAATGCGCGGAAAAAATTTCCATGATCTTGGGAAATGGAAGAAAAAATGGCAAAAAAAAACGCCGGAAAGGGAGATCCGAAAGCGGAATAGAGCGCAAAACTCTGTGGTTGTTTCATTCCCACGTTTCGTCGCTGCTCAATGCTAGCAGCTCTCATTCAGCAACTACTGATTTCAGACAAAAAGCTATTAGTTATTCAAAATGAAATCACCTTGAGGCTCTCCATGATTTCGAATTCTTAATTCTATAAAACCGAAAAGACAAACTCAAAAATTAGTAATTATTTGTAGCAGCCTTTGAAACAGTATACAGCAAGGATGTACGGTAATTGCCGTTTGCCAATTGCCGAAATACTATTTTTGTTGCCGTACCCCTGGAGTACAGCCTGTCCCCCTGCAGAAAATAGTTCAAGCGGTACTAGGTGTTCTTCAAGACTGGTCAGAAGTCAATTTCCAGATAATCAGCGACGACTTATGTTTATTTTCCCTTTCGAACCCCAATTCGGGGGTGTGTATACAAGTCTGTTGGTACCTGCTCGTTGGTGCCCCTGCTTCTACTGAACCCAGCAGACGTTTGAGTGTACACAGGGAACGTTCGAGCGATATAGCGTGCACAACTATATCGCGAAAGTATCCCGCACATTGCATAAAGGTGTCGCCGTCCGGCACACTAAGGCCTCTGGTCCATAACACCTTAGGATCCGTACCTAGGGAGTCATGGAGTCTTTGGCCACAAGCCACAATTTCGCCACCCTGAACTGTCGATCGCTGTCGAGTGATATCCAAAAAACTGCGCTATCCAGACTTCTGAGCTATTTCCATGCACCGTTTGCTGCTTTGCAGGAAACCCGCCTCAAGGATAGACCCGTCATCAGCGTCGGAGAGTACACCATCTACTGCGGCAACGCTGACGATAGGAGAGTGGGAGGCTGTGGAATAGCTGTAAGGAAGGATTTCCAATGGTATGGTCAAGGAGTTCGGCTCAACGTCGTGTCGGAATGCATTCGTACGACTGCGGGATCACAGAGGATTCAATCTGTGGATAGTGAGTGCTCATGCGCCCACTGAAACCGCCGAAGACAATTCGAAGGATGCGTTTTATGAGGAACTCAATACGTTGCTGGCCAGGATACCTTGTCAACATGCTGTTGTCGTGGGGATTGACGCAAATGCGAAGATGGGACTTGATCAGGAATCCGAAGTACTCGGTAAATGGTTCTACCCAGTGGAGCAAACATCGGACAATGGCTACCGCCTTGTCGACTTTTGTGAACGCAGTGGTCTGATTATTGCATCGACATTCAAGAGGAATCATCGCCGCCATCAGCTTACGTGGCAGGGACCAACCCGGCTATCTCCAGAAGAGCAGCGGAAGCGGAAGATGACAACTTTGAAACTACAGCTTGACTATGTCCTGACGAGGAATATTCCAGTATCGGACATTCGAAGATCTAGAGCTGTGTGGGATGTCGCATTCGATACGGATCACCGTCCTGTTCTGTTGAACTTCACTGCGAGGATTCATAAGAGGAAGCGAGGGGCTCAGCCTCTCCAGAGGATTGACATGACAAGTCTCAGAGATGAAGAGTGCAGAAGGAATTTCCGACAACGCGTTTCTATTCACATCGGAGTACGGACTAAGAAGAAACTTTGCGACGCGGATTCTTTTGTCAAATGCATCCAGGACGCTTCGAAAGAGGCACTCCCGGTTGTACAGCCTAAGAAGAAGTTCGCCTACGTCTCAGAAGAAACAACATCTACCTACAACAGAGTATGTGCTCTCCGAACTGCAGGAAACTTCGTGGAGGAGAAGCGTCTGAGGAGGAAGTTGCGTCGGCAGCTTCAAAGTGACCGCGAACGAGAGTGGACGTGTAGAGCTAAGGAGTTCGAGAAGGCTTGGGAGGAGAAGAATCCGAGGAAAGCCTACACGTTGCTGCGACAGTATAGCGGGAAGATGAAGAGATGTTCTCCTGTCTTGAACACTACCAATGGAGTTGCAGTTGGTGATGCGACGCTGCCAATATGGAAGGATTACTTCAGTTCACTACTGAATCGTCCAGCGCCATCAGTACCTGAGCTCCCGCATGTTCAGAGAGCACATTACGATGTCAGTGAGGAACCGCCGGCTGAGTCTGAAGTTTTGGATTGTGTCCGGAAAATTAAGAATGGAAAGGCAGGTGGAGATGACAACATCACTCCTGAAATGCTGAAAGCTCTTCCTCCGTCTGGGATTCGTGAAATGACCAACACCATCCGTGCCATATGGATGAGCGAAAGGATACCCGATTCGTGGAGACATGCGATCATCGTACCTCTTCACAAGAAGCTATCCGTCACGGATCCTAAGAACTACAGAGGAATCTCTACTTCGTGTCATGTACAAGGTTTTAGAACGTATCATTCTCGAGCGACTTATCAAACATCGTGAAGGAACGACCAGAGATGAGCAAGCCGGTTTTCGACCTGGAAGATCGACCATCGACCAAGTGTTCGTCGTGAGAAGAGTAATTGAATCGTGGCAGCGGTTTTCGAAGCCATTACAGCTTGCTTTTTGGACTTTGAAGCCGCGTTCGACTCTCCTCATCGTGATCGATTGCTCAATGCTCTGCGAGCAGATGGAGTCCCGGAAAAGTATGTTCGGTTAATCGAGGACATGAACAAAGGAACAACAGCAGCAGTTCGTACACCTGTCGGATTTACGTCAGCTTTCGAGGTGAAAACAGGAGTAAGGCAAGGAGCCGTTGCAGGACCTTTTCTTTCAACTTCGCCGTTGATGACATCATGCGTAGAGTTGCAGAACAGTTTCCTGCGGATGTGATCCTAACACCATCAGGACGCTCCCTTGTCGACCTGGAGTACGCCGACGACATTGTGTTATTCGCTGAAAACAACGCAAAACTGCAAAGGATTGTGAACCTCGTTTCGAAGTATGCCGCAGCCTATGGACTTCGTCTTCGTCCCGACAAATGCAAGCAGATGTGGGTCTCTCAGAGGCCTTCAACTGGAGTTTGTGTGGACGGACAACGTATCGAACTGGTGGACGATTTCTGTTATTTGGGCTGTTTGCTGAAGAACGATGGTAGTTATGCAGCGGATATTCGACAACGATGTGCGAAAGCTACGTCTGCATTCAATTCTCTAACCAAGTGTTTGTGGTCTACCACCATCGCGAAGGAAGTCAAGTTGCGCGTCTACCTATCCGCTATTCGCCCTATCATGATGTACGGATCGGAGACGTGGGCAGCACCGAAAACGCAGATGGAAAGGTTGGATTGCACGGAGAGGAAGCTTTTAGGCGTTTGCTTGGATATTTCTGGCCGCGTGTATGCCATAACGAAGACCTTTACAAGGAAATCGACGCAGTACATAAACGCTTGACACGAGGGAGGTGCCAGCATCTCCTAAAGCCATCTCAAGCAGCAATGGAAAGTCGACTTCGACTGCTCGGGCATATACTAAGAAGAACGCCGGATCGTCTCGTACAACACGCTTTAAGAATGCTTCCAAATCCTGTCTGGAAACGGCCACCTGGGCGTAGGCGAAAGTTCTGGACGGATGTGGTTAAAGAGGATTTGAAGTCACTCGGCATCGAAAGACAGTTCAGGCGCGATGTTTCGTTTCGCAGGAAATGGAATAGTGACAGCTGGATGGAATGTGTTCAAATTGTGGCTGAAGACCGTGAAAAATGGACACGGCTGACTACTAGGACGGCACACCTCGGTGAAGATGCGGAATGACCGCGTCAGGCGAAAGCCAACCGATTAAGTCAAAAAAGAACCCCAATTACCTATTGGAGTGATCAGACGACCGAATTTTGAAAAAAAAACTCTTCGTGAGATAGGAAATTGTTTTATGATCTGTTTCTAACGGGATGCACCCGTAAACCTCCACCTGTCTCCGCAGAGGCTCTCTTTTGAAAGAGAGACTGAACGTGCAAAGAAACTCGATTATAATTGCTGTTGTGCCTCTAGGCAAACGAAGAAGTGGATTCAAGAGAAAAAGCTTCACAAAATCATTCATTCTCAGAGGAGAAGCTACATATTTTCAAAAAGGATCCCCAAAAGGCGTTCAGATTCCTGCCTCGCCCATGTCACCTTTTTCTGGAGGTCGCGACTTTAGGACCCCAAATTTGGTAGAAGATCTCAGCCGTGCCTTCGAAAACCCTTGCCTAGACCCAGTACAAGAAATCAAGTGACTCTATTTTACTCCGTTTCCGAGCCCAAGAGCTCGGAAACGGAAGCGGAACGGAACTGCCTAAAAAGCACCGGAAATACGGAAGTGGAATCGGAAACGAAACAGTCCCGCACAGCACTGGTTAACACTTAAAGGCAGTCTTCACGATAAAAATCGTTGTTCTTTTTTTTTCGCCTATCTTGAAAACTGTCCCATGCTGATTCTAATGATGTCTCTGAAATCGTACAAGAACTTCTGGGAATGGAGTTATGATCCCTCAGAAATTGAGCTAAAGAAACATGGTGGACGAGTTTTCCGAGGCTTGTAACTTCCGTCTTTTGCCGCCGATGTATGCAAGCTGACCTGAGTAAAGATAGAAGATAGAAATGTAAAGTAAAGATAGAAATAAAGATAGAAGATAGAAATGAAAAGTAATGATAGAAATAAAGACAATTTGCTTCCCAAAACATGAAAAAAAAAACAGTATGGAAAGTTACGAAAGGCATTCAGAAACAAATCTTACGTTAACATGTGAAATAAAAATAAATCATTCCAATCGAAATCGGAAGTTATGATTTCCATAGCATCTCTTTTCTAAATAATGGAGAAAAGTACTCACTCTTACATATCAAAGATAAGAATGAAATGTTTTGCCCAATTGCACATTATCTGTTTACTACATATTTGGGGCGCTGATCACTAATTTGTGGTTAATTTGTCGATTTTCCGAAGTTTTCTGCTGATTTTGCTTGAAGCTTCCCAACCGGGGAAAATTTCGAGAAAAAACGCCACTTTCGAGAATTCCGGATTTCTACGATATATGTGTCTCAGAATCATTCTGTGAGGGTTATTTGGAGTGCTGAACACGAACCTGGAGTCCGTTTATCGATTTTTGGCAGCATACGGTAGATTACGGTGGATATACGCTAGTTTAGTTAAAGTCTCAGATTTTACTCAAAATGTGTATACGGGGGTTATTCGGGGTGGAGAATACGAATTTAACACTTAATAGACCGCGTGTCCACACTGCGCACCCACGCCATGAAACTTTTATTATTTTTTACATTTCTATGGCGTGGAGTCTTTCTTGATTACGGATAGGTTCTTTATAATGTAACCTATTTACACTCACAGTGGTCAAGCATTTTGAGTGTTCCTAGTAATTTTACAAGCATTCCGAAAATGACAGTTTTCGATTTTTCGAGCTTCTTTGGCCGGAAAAAAATCTTTCCAAATTCGGCTAAGAAGGGTTATCAATGATGCTTAGCACGGAACTGGTGTTTTATAGTTGATTGTCGAAATAGTAGTGCCACCTATGTGAGATAACTGTAGTAGGTCATCGTTTCTAATTTTCCTGCATTGACCTCGAGGGTTATTCGAATTGCTGCACAAAGTTCTGGTTTTGACTTTTCAATTACCAATGAAATTTCTTTCGACTGCGGTATATTAGCCATCGGTCAACTTTGTTT
Organism: Aplectana chamaeleonis; assembly: GCA_029168955.1. NCBI lineage: Eukaryota > Metazoa > Nematoda > Chromadorea > Rhabditida > Cosmocercidae > Aplectana > Aplectana chamaeleonis. The sequence continues at coordinate 1,109,837 of JAPDOI010000184.1, read as the reverse complement.
AAAATTCCGCTAAATTTCGAGTGGAGGGTAGCTTGGGGGGAATGGGGTGAAAACCTAGAAATAGTTCAGTGCTTAAGATTTTACTGAAATTTAACTACGGGGTATGTTTGGAGGCGCTGAGCAATGAAGTGGTGTATATTTCACAGTTTTCTAAAACTTCGCTGGCGTCTGCCGTTCGTTATCCCTTTGTAAACGATTCAGGTTTTGGTGCGACTTCGCTCACGTGGTCATTGGGGACGATGGGCTGCTGATCATGAATCTGATCCCCATTTTGAAATTCTAATAAAATTTCTGTCAGTCGCATCAGACAACTTGGTAGATCAAAGTAATTGAGTCCGCCAAAATTTCTATATGAGGTTTATTAGGGCATTACAAAGGAGAAGTTTGTTTATTTTTCAAATTTTCAATACTCTGGGTCCGCCTAGCACGGCTAAATTTTAACCAGGGATGAGCGGGAAAAATATGAAATTTCGGAAATCGGGTTTCGGATCAAAAAAAATTTTTCTCGGGTTTAGGAAATCGGGCGCGAAACGCCTGAAAATGCGCGGAAATGCGTTTCCGGAACGCGAAACGCGAAAAAATTCAGAGACAATCTAGTGCTTTCTTACGTCCCAGATTACCGATATTTTCGCATTCCGCGGCGTTTTTTGCGGTTTTCAGAATGCGGAACGCGGAATGCCGAAATTGCGCGAAACTGCGGGTTTCGGAACGCGAAACGCGGAACTCCGCTCATCCCCGATCCCAACCACTAGCTGTAACCTGGAGAAAATTCTAGAACTCGACAGCCAACGCTTATTTCGTTACCAGCCTTGTGCACGTAAAGCTGAAATTGTGGCTTGTGGCCAAAGACTCCATGACTCCCTAGGTACGGATCCTAAGGTGTTATGGACCAGAGGCCTTAGTGTGCCGGACGGCGACACCTTTATGCAATGTGCGGGATACTTTCGCGATATAGTTGTGCACGCTATATCGCTCGAACGTTCCCTGTGTACACTCAAACGTCTGCTGGGTTCAGTAGAAGCAGGGGCACCAACGAGCAGGTACCAACAGACTTGTATACACACCCCCAAAGCTGAAATAAATTCCAAAATCAAAAAAAGCAGGTCCGCGAAAAAGCGGTGGATCAATGCTTCACCATGGACTCACTCCAGATTTCTGTGGAGCGACATACTCTCAGGTGGAGTGGAAAAGGAATACTGGTTGTCCAAGTAAGAAAGCCTGCTCCAATCAAAATGGTTCCCAGCTGACCGCGTGACCACACATGTCACCCAAGGAAACGATTGGCCGTGGAGCGCACCGGTTGGCTGTGGAAATTCGCCGTGGAGCAGGCGGTCTCTTAAGTGTTAACGTCTGTTTGTCGATTTTCGAAATACTTGGTAAGTTTCGAAATACTTAAAAAGTTACTGTTGGTTACGGTAGGTACCATGTCATTTGGAGGCGGTAAGTTTCGCCTCCAAATGACATTGTACCTACCATAACCAACAGTAAACCTCGGAGTTTTGACAAATGGACTCCAGATTCGTGTTCACCACCCTAGGTTACCCCTAAACACAAGTTTTGAGCAAAATCCAAAAAAATTAAAACCCCACAAAAACTCCCCTAAGCTGCTACGACGCTCTGGAAAACACCTACATTTTTTTAGAGTAGTTTAAGGCTAATTCGAATCCAAATTGCGTGTTGCGTCGCTATCTCTGGACTGTTGAAAGCCGCGCCGCAGTTAGGAGAGCGCGTGTCGAGTTTTTGGGGCGACCCGCTATGGGTCAAAACGGTCGATATCGCTCATAACTGAAATTCCCATAGCCGAAATTCCTCCTAGCCGTTCCTTCCTTCTCATTTTCTTTTCAGTTTTTATTGTATATTCGTGTATAGAGACCAAATTCACCTATCTAGCTTTTTTGTCCCTTTCTTCTCTTCGTCGCTTTTTTTGTCTGAATCGTTTTTCGTTTCTAGATTTGTACTTTACTAAAAAATAAGGGAAGAAATGAGAGAATGAAAAGAGGAATGAAAAAATGAGAGCTGAAAAAAGAATTGGGAGAATTTAGATCATGGGAAGACCTGGGATGATGGACATTGATCGTTTTTGTCCACAACGGGTTCACCCTACACCCAAGATACGCGGGATCTTAAAGTCACAGTCCAAGCTCAGAGATCAAATATGAGATTTCCGCATAATTGTGGAGTAGACCCAACCTGGATAGCACCTACCAAGTACGAGCACTCAATTCCTCCGAATAAGCGAGATATAGGAGGAAGAAATCCTGGGGCGCCTACCCCGGGAAGCCACTTTGTCACGCCCATTTTACGATCTTTCGAGCTTAACAGTGGCGAGATAACCGATGGTTTTCGATCAGTAGCCCCGTTCTCCCCTTCACTCTCAACCCCTCTCGTTGTCCAGGTCGGCTCGTATACATCGATTGCAAAAGACGGAAGCTACAAGCTTCCGACAACTCGTCCACCATGCTTCCGCAGCTCGACTTTTGAGGGGCCATACCTCCGTTACTAGGGGGTCTTGTACGATGCCAGATGCATCGTTGGAATCAGCGTGAGACCGTTTTCAAGATAGGCCGGGAAACAGAAAAATGATTCTGAGGTTTGACTGTGCAGGAAAAGTGTGACGCGACGTACCACAAACCAGAGATTGACGATATGTGGACAGTGGAAGAAATAATTTCTCAAATCTTCTAGCTACATACTCAAAAGAGAAAACCTTCATATAATATATGAATATCTAAATTACAATCCAACCATCTGTGTTGCTACAAAATCTTGAATTTCTTGTCTTTTTCAGATTTCTGATTTTTTTCCGGGCTTCAAATAATTGTTTAATATACAAATCTACATTTTACAGAGTCGTTCTATTGTTCTCGAATTTTTTAAACCCTGCTGCCTTGAAAGATCAATTTTCTATGATTGTCCGAATCGCCGTCGCCGTATCAAATAGTCAGCGCAAAGCAAACAATAGAGGAGAGAAGGAACATTTTTCATTGGGTTAATTTGTCAGGCTCAAATCTTTATAATGGTCAGGAGTTCCAGAAATTGATGTGATGCAGTTTTGCTGAACACAGGGAACGGTTAACGAATTCGGGCTCCTCTCGAACAAGTTTGGAAACTTTTGTTTTGGTGGCAGTGGTTCAGGCAGGGTTCAGCACCAGTTGCGATTATCGTAAGAAAGGGTTTCGAAAAAGGCCCAGAGACACCAAAGGGGGGTGCGTTGCGCTGATAAGGGGTCGTATCAGGGACTCGAAAAATTTTTTCTTAGGGTAAACGTGATTATTGGTGACCAAATCAACTAAGGTTCAGAATGCTTGTTAGGCTTGTGTTAATCGATTGCGTTGTGGGGTATACGTGTAGAAAGATGTATTAAACTTGACCTTCTAAAATGCTAAAAACACGAAAATGCCAAAAGAATTACTCTTTCAAGGGGCCCTCCTGGCTCTTGTAGACAACCCATCCAGTTCTGCTTCAAATATCATAAAGTAGAAATATTTGCTCTAGTTTTCAACTTCAGACCCGCAACTTGGAGCTGGAGTAGTTTTTCGAACCCTCTATCGAAAAATGAACTCACCTGGGGCTTACCTAAAATGTCTATTTTTCATGATTTTCGGGGCCCCTCACCTATGTGAGCGTGTGCGAAAAAGTAATGGCCAGGACCAATTTTTTGTGGTTTCTGGACCCAATAGTTTTTTTGGAACAAAGTTTGGAGGTTGGAAATTTTTCGACTTGGTCCGGACTTTCGTGTGAATTGTATGCAACGAAACAGGGTTTCGAGGCTTCTATACCCTTGCGATGCGGTCAGCTGCAGATATGCAAAAATTTTATATTGTAGAGAAACTTATTGGCATCGCAAAACTACCACCGAGTCAAAGAAAACTTGAAAACCTGAGAAAATTGCTAATTGCGAACGGGCTGCGAAGCGGCGCCGCTGCAAGTATTTAACATATTAACGGTTACAGGCTATACAATGGCGAAATTCACTTGGTTCCTACGCGTGCTGGTGCGGAGCGGAGGTTAGAGACAGTGAGAGAGCGTAGGGCAGACGGAAGCCGAGGCGTCGCGCACGCCGCTCGCGCCTCTAATGATGTGAATTACGACGTTTTATAGAGGGTATGTGGTAGTCAGACTGTAACATTATCAATCCATTTTCGAATTATATGGACATGTGAGCAGTAAATCAGCAGGAGGATATGAGTCGAACCCGCATTGAGAAGGATGTAACACTAATTGAATAGTATGGTAGTTTGAGAAATGAAATTCAAGCATTTAGGCCCCCGTCATAGTCGGTGGATCTACTGAGTCCCACCGCGTCGATACGCACCGAATTCGTGGGAGACGGGTGCAAAAAGATCAACCCACCGAGTCCGACTGCGACCGTCTGATGCCCACTGCAATCCCCCCTGTCGATACTGATGATTCTCATGCGTACAAGGGCGGGGTCAATGCACCGACCGAGTCCGACTGAGTCCCGCTGCGTCCCAACCGAAATCATCCTCACCCCATCTGTCCAATGATGATTCTTAAAAATGGTTTACGAGTTGAAGATAAAGTTGAAGTTGTTGGAAACAAGAAAAATCAGCCACCAAACACGTTCCGATTCACAGTTGAGGTGATAATCGTCACTATCAATTGCGTGTTTCGTAGAGGAACTGGTTGGCGCTGGGGGCAACCGGACTCAGTCGGACTCAGCAGGTTTTTCGACGAAGTCTGATGGGGCCTTAAATGCAGTGTTCACGATAAATATCATATCCGGGTTCGACTCAAAAATAGGGTTGTTTGGTCGTGAGCTATCGAATAGTGAAGAAACAACGAAGAGAAGCGCCTAAAAAAAGCTAAAATAGCGGATTCTAACGTGCGTACAGGTTCAGGGCGCGGACGGGCTTACGCGCCCTGCTAGTTCCCGCAAGCGCGCTCTAATGGCAAAATGTGCGCAAATCGATCAGGCTGGATGTGATGGAGTCGCATGGCACTTTGCCATCGAGAACATTCGCGGCACCACAAGCTTGTCAGAAAGGGGGCGGGGCGGGCTAAGCAGGCGTACTGGGCTAACAAAACTTCATTTCGACACCGTTTTTATCGACTTCTGGCCCGTTTTCGCTGCTTTCTTCGACCATATCCCCTTCAGCATCCGCCAGCGTGGTGTTTCACTCTGAAGCTCAACAACAAGATTTGTCGTGAACACTGCCTTCAATTCTGAATTCGCAGTAGAAAGAAAGAAAAACACTCAAATTTGTACAATGAGGCATTTTTTGTTGGGAAGTCTTCCTCTACTCAAGAAAGATTACCTTTCACAGTATGGTCGACTTTGGATGTGGCCGACTTCTGCACCAACGAGTTGTTGCCAGGTTTTGTCCTTTGACGACTCTAGAAGCGCCTTGGCCGCCTCGAGCGCTGACTCCCTTGAAATGAATGTATATTGATTGATGGAATCGCAAACTTAAAACCACTATGAGGAGGATATGTACGTTGAAGATAATCAATTAAAAAAGGTGATTCCGACAAATTTCCAATATTGGATTACAGGGATCAAAACTGTCCATTCCGCTGGTTTAGGTGCATGAATTCTTGAAAGAAGAAGAATTTTGAAAATTATCTCTCTAAGGTATGATCACACCTGATTGTCAGGGTAACCCATTTAGCCAAATTTTGCCGACTGACAACTAAAACACTACTTTAGCTGCCCGAGTAACAGTGGAAGAAAATGTTTCCAGCTGAAAAGTTACGAGCTCCTTAGGTATAATAACTCTTATCCACCATGAACTGCTGCAACCGTCCGGAGTACAGAAAATGGTCCCATTCTCAGAAAAATGAAAACAAGTTACTTGCAATACAAATGTAGCATACTTGAATGTCTCAAGTAACTTATTCTTATATTACATGTAACATGCATTTATATTACATGTGAGTTACACTTATGTTACATGTAACTCGCATTTGTATATTTACCGTGGGTGGCCATTACGCGACGCAGCCCACACGCGACGCGCAGACCACACGCCAAGCGAAAAACGCTGTGCGTCGATTTCCCCGTCAGTGTGCGGCCAAGTACCTCAAACATGGGTACTCTGGAATTTGTGATGAAGTTACATGCGAATTAAAGACTCTAAACATGTTACCTGCGACATATTTTCATAACTTTAAGTTACATGTAAGCTTCGACAAAGTATATTGCACGGTGCGAGTTGACTTACACGTGACATGAAAAATTGACTTGTAACTTGAATGTGTTATAGTATTGCACATGTAACTTATCTCGGGCGGGCTGTTTCTTAGAGAGGTATACGACGCACTCTCGATCGGTTCAATTACCCAAGGTTGAGGTACTTCGGCCCGCATACCGGCCGGAGGCCCCGCCTAGCCGCTGGCACCGCCAGGCATGCTCGGCAAGCATGCCGCGTGTCGGTGGACTGACTGCGTCGCGTTTCTGTGACGGCAGTGTCGCGTGTGGGTGTCAGGTAACATGTAACGACGGGATAAGTTACTCGCAAGGCTGTGTATTATTGAAGCAAGTTACATGTCACTTTACTCGAAATTCTGGTCAAGTTACACGTAACATCGTTTCAAGTTACTTGTGAACTTAGAGTAAGTTGCATGAAGCCTTCATGCAACTTGCGTTAGGGTCTCAGGTACCTTGTTCAGAAATTCCTGTGTAATTGAACCAACAGCAACGCCTCTCCTATGCCTGACCCCGAGAGGGCGTCGTATACTCTCGGGGGAATGTCTTCTCGGCCGATTTAAGTTACTTGCAACTTATCTTATGCCGTTTAATTTACATGTAACATATCGGAGACGCATTGCACACGCTCTTCCTTCGATATGTTGCATGTTAATTAAATGACCTTAGATAAGTCGCAAGTAACTTACATCGGTTTAGATATGTTACAAATAACTTGTTTCCATTTTTCTGAGTTATCGTGTCCAGCGCCCCGAATTACCCCCCCCCTCCTCTGGTAAAAGTTTGAGCCCAAAAAAAACTTGGTCAGCTTGAATATGTATATATACGAGTACTCAGGAGGTGATCGTTGAGAAAAGCATGGTTTTGCGGATATTTTCGAGGAAAATCACGCTCGATCTTTGCAGAGTCAGGTTTTTTCTTATATTTTAGAAGCTTGCGTCTAGAGTAGCCATTAAAAATGAGAACGACAAAAAATTTAACGAAAAAAAAACAATGCAAAAATTTTGTATTTGGGAAAAAATTAGCTTAAAAGTTTTACGAAAATTTTTCGAATAAGAACAAGTGGGGAATCAATGAGAATATTATTCGGAAACGTAAAACGCTTTGCTCCGAAAAGTCAAATTTGAACAAAATCAATGACATGAAAATTTTTTGAGTTTTCAGATCTCCAGAAATGAACTTTTTGCCACAAGAATTCTAGTAATATATAATGAACAGAAAGAGATATGACTAAATGAAAGAAAGCAGAATTTCGAGTTCTAATGAAAGAAATTATACGGGAGACACTGTTATCGTACAGAAAAAAAAGTATAAAAATAGGTAAACATCTGTAATAAAGATATAGCTTTCTTTCACTTCACTAACTTCTGCTAACAGGGTAATCCGTGAAATAGATTGCACTGTCTGTATTGATTCTTACACGGATTCAGAATTTTTCGAAAAAAAAAATAAAAAAGACAATTAAATTTTCTACTCAGATTATTCCTGTCTTGATTGGGATATTAAAACTTGAAAAAAGCGAGATTCACATTGCCATATCACTCTCTTTGAAAGAGAATCCAACAATATTCGAAAACCATGATAGCGGAATTTTAGGTTATTGAATCCTCGGAACATTTTTTTCTTTAACATTGTACGCTCGGAGAACCGAATTTATTTCACCTTTTGGGAAGATTCGTGATTTTACTGGGGGTAGAAGGGCGGTGGTACAAGGTGAGTTGTACCTATGAAAAGCGGGGAATCTAATTCATTTATAATATAAAATTATATGGGAATTTTTTCGAGTGATTATTCAGTGCATTCGGAAATGATAGGGACACCCCTGAAAACCACAGTCTCTATGTTTAAATTGCTTGCGGCGTTCGGTAATGCTCATAAATGAATTCAGCAAGGTAAATAACCTATGTTCACTTGTTTCTATAACAATAGCATAATAATGTAAAATTTTATTTTAAATTATCACATTATTCGTCGTTCGGAAATGATAGGGACACTATCAAAAAACAAAAATTATCAAACAAGGATCAACACATACATGAAATCTAATATGATATCGCACCTCCAGAGTTGGAAATCAATTCAAAAATTCTATTCGGCATAGAAGTGATCAAATTGGATATCACATTTTTATCCAAATTTCTCCAGGCTCCGAGTACAGCGGCCTTTAGCTTGTCTACGGTCCCATACTGCTTGTTATTCGCGTAAATCTGGCGCACAATTATGCCCCAGATATTCTCTATCGGGTCGCAGTCAGGACTACACGCGGGCCATTCCATCACGCGAACTCGGTTTTGTTGAAGCCACGCCTTTGTGGATCTGGAGACATGGACCGCAGCGTTATCTTGCTGGAAAATGTAGGGTTGACACCTGTTTCCAGTGAAGAACGGCAGAAGATGCGCACGCAATGTTTCTTGATACTCCTCCGAATCCATCCGACACGAAGTGAAGGCGATTTCCAAAACGCCTTCGCTGCAGAATGCTCCCCAACACATCAGCGAACCGCCTCCGAAATTTCTTCGGCTTAATACCATCGGATCCTTGCTAAGATCTCTCCAGTAGCATCGAGCACCGTCAGGTCCATCAAGATTAAACTTCTTTTCGTCGGAGAAAATTACTTGGAACATGTCGCCTTTATCTTTTTAAATTTTATCGGGATTTCAGAGAATCTCTTACCTTTGATCAGTATGTTGCCATGTTGTTCCTTGCAAACCGGAGTCGAGCTACTTTGTGGGCTTCTGAGAGTGATGAAGCCTTCTTCATCACTTGGCGGACGATGTTTTCGTCTGCGTTTACGACGCTCCAAACAGTAGTCTTCGACACATTGAGCGACAACTGAGCCCTCACTTGGTTGAGAGACAGACTACTGTTTGAGCAGAGTGGGCTTATCCTCCGTGCATCCCAGCCGCTGACCTTTTTTGGGCGTCCAGGACTCTTTGCCAAGCCGTAGGAGTCTGGATCTCGTAGGAACTGGCTGATGCAGTAGGGGGAACGTCCGAGCTGGGAGGCAATTAGACGTTGGCTCAGCCCGGCAGCGTTGAGGGCACGTATTTGGGCTTGTTCGGAAACAGTAAGCGATGTACCATGGCCCATGATTGCAATAAAGATGTTGGGTGTCCCCGTGTTGCGTTCATGTAGTGAACTTGTAACGGGAAATTTTGTTCGAAGTGAAAAATTAAATTTTTTGCAAGGTGTCCCTATCATTTCCGAACGGTGAAATTTCCTAAATGTAAAGGAAAAATCGTATGAAATTAGGCACGGTTTCAAGGAAGTTGCGAACAGAGGTTTTTTATCACGCTGATTTCATTGATGAACCGTATTCATCACCATTCCCAGAAATTTTTTGAAAATCTCATCTTTTAGAGGTGTCCCTATCATTTCCGAACGCACTGTATTCTGTCTCTAATGGAGTGCGCAAATTCATGGTCCGCCACTGGTCCTCCACTGGCCCTCTACAACTGCGATCGACGCGCTCTCGGCCGACCCCAGTATGCATCGGCGACTCCGAAGGCGATCGATACGCCACTGCCATTCACCAGCTGGATGAAGAGTGGCGTGGTGTGTGGGTGAGTGGCGGTAGTGACTCGTCGACAGCCGGCGCTTACCAGAGTCGGTCGAGAACGCGTCGGTTATCAAAGTAGAGGACCTGTGGCGGACCATGAACTTCTGCAGGCCGCTATAAACAAAGTATAAGCGAGTCAGCAGATTAATCATCTTTATAAAATGGTTTTAAATTTTTTTTTGAGCAAAAAAAGTGAAAAAATCATAAAAAACGGAATTTAAAAAATCTGACTTCCAAAAACTGTCTAACTGGAGGATTTTTTATGGAAAGTTAGTTTTGTGAGGTTTTCATGTGGAATAGACTTAGGAAAAACACGCAGCCATTGGTTCCTACATACTCACCGAAGCAAATTCCATCTACATATCAGGTTCTTATCATATATGTAGCATAAATGACAAACTTTACAAATATTCGAGAATTATTTTTTTGATATATCAATTTTTTCATAATTTTTGCAATAAAAATGATATTTGAGTAACAAAATATTTCCCGCTTCATACTTGATTTATAAATTCCGGGAAGCAGGCCTGTATAATCAACCACGTAGGCCAGTTAGTAGAACACAATGTTCCTTGTAAACAAGCGATATCAGTTGTAGAGGTCAGGTCGATGATCAGAACACGGGAGACCTGCTCATCACCCCGAAAGACCTTCTTGTTGTGCGCCTGTTCGCGTCTTATTTAACAGCTACCCACTTTCTGTGGAACTTTTGCGTACGTACTGTTTTTCTTTGACGGTCAAAGTTGCAAGACGCTAATTTCAGCAGAAATCTAAATGTGCAAAGGGTTCAACATAAATCATAGTCGTAGATGGAAAATAGATTCATGCAATATTTTGAGTGCATAGTTCTAAAAATGGATTCTCATAATGTGTATTTAGTAGAGTATGTCAACCAATATTCGGAGCACGAATACTCGACCGAATAAACGAGTAATCGAATATTCGAATAATTCGATTATTCGGAAAGGTGAATTTTTCGAATAATTCGTTTATTCGAATATTCGAACGGCCCAATATTTGCCTATTCGGCCGAATAGACGAATAATTCCAGAAAAATAGGAGGCAGAGTCTCCGGTCTCCAACCAAACTGGGTGCTATCTTAGCGGTGGGGGGGCACTATGGCTGTATGCACTTGGCCCCGCCCATTTTACCGTGCCTCACTAAATTTGAGCATCACCAGGGGTTTCCCTCCCCTGCCAAAATCAGGATTGCAGCACGGAAAAACGGGCGTGGCCAGGTGCGATACAACGCCTCCCCCCTCCCGCTCAGATACCACCTCACATCGAGAAGAAATTCGGATATTGTTGGTAGATATTGTTTAGAAAATCTAGAGAATTTGATCGAGTCGTTTAACAACTACTCATAGACAGTGATAAATGTTGGTTTGAATACTCTTATGATATAATGTGAAATGTATTTTTCGTGGAAGTACATTGGCATAGCTTTGATCTATATATAACACTATACAAACAAAGGTCATGAAAGTTGGTAGTGCCGTGAACGGGGGATCGATTATGCATACTCGGTCCGTAAATACTTCTTATTTGAATACTCGTGATTTTGGCCGGGTATTCGAATTATTCGTATTCGAATCATTCGAATAATTCGTTTAGTCGATTATAAGAAAAGTCAAATTTTCGAATAATTCGTTTATTCGAATATTCGGAAAAGTCAAATTTTTGAATAATTAGTTTATTCGATTATACGAAAAGTCAAATTTTCGAATAATTCGTTTATTCGATCATTCGGAGAAGTTGATTTTTCGAATAATTCGTTTATTCAAATATTCTGAGAAGTCAATTTTTCGAATAATTCGTTTATTCGAATATTCGAGAGTCATTTTTTCGAATCATTCGTTTATTCGAATATTCAGAAATTTTTATTCGTTTGATATACTCGAGTATTTAGGTACCCCACAAGGAAAGAATCCTTACACAAAGTGGCTATATAAAATGAAGTTAACGTCTATACAACTAATTCTTGATATAGATTTCAAATTTTCACATCTCAGCTGTGGAATATCTCTCTTTAAGAAGTTATGAGCGTTGTAAGCTCATCATTCGGTCCCACCTCGTTTCCCGCTCGTTTCTCGTTGACCTTGGTTAGAATTTTAGGCTGATCACAATGGTGTCTCCAGAACCGCTCAAAAATTACTACGAACGAAGTTATGGGCCCGAAAAAAAATTTGAAATCGGACGATGAGAAATTCGTGGATGACCTGTCTTCGGCCTGTTTCGCCTCGTCGTTCGCAGCCATCGCACCGAGGTCAACATCACTATAAAACTAGACCGTAAGGGGCCGAATAGACTACCGCCGCTGAAAGACGACGCAGCATGCAATGGAGGGGAATCGATCGTGAGGCGGCACATGATCGATACTCCTCAATTGCATGCTGCCGCGCCTTTGCGCGGCGAAACTCTATTCAACCCCTTAATCAATGGAAGAACATAGATTTTCGATCCAAGTTCTTGGCGCATATCATCCCTATCAAGACCGAGAACCCTGAAGTGGGCGGCTGGAAAGGGAACTGATTTGGGTGCTCGATTTTTCCCGCCTTTTTCGAATAGTTGAGATTTCGCGTTCGGCCGGGCTGCTACCCTCTGGTTCGGTCTTAAATTTAGTGTGTGCCATTGCGGACTCGTGTTGCGGACACGCGGAGCGTTGGTTTCGCACGAGCGCTCGCGGCCGTCTCTCAACATCTTATCATACGGTTTTTTCTTCATTTTCATGAATTTTCACGCCTTTTTTTCAAGCGTTTCTGACTATTGAATGTAATGTTTGTTCTATTAGTCCCATCTGCAAAAGTTTCAGTTTCAGCAAAAACGGAATCGTCGGCAACTAATTGAATTCGGTGTTTTCTATTCCGTGGTGTTAAGCAATTATACCCGTGTTTAGTGTTTGCTACCGACTTCTGAGATGTGTTCGTGATTAAACTAACCAAAAAAAAAGATTCAAAATAAAAAAAACCCACATACGAGAGATTTTTTTCTAATGGAAAAATGAGTCAGACTAGACAATGAAAAATTCTGACAAGATTCACGATCCACGAGAAGTCTGCTAGAGAAGTAGTAATTAGTGAAAAACACAAAACAGTGGTTCTAATTGGATAACACCAGGAAATAAAAAGAAAACGATTCGCGCGAATGCTGGAATCAAAACCTAAGCAAAGCATCGTAATATAACAAACATGGCATTAAAATACAAAAATGTCGAAAAAAGACATGAGAAACAAAAAAAAAGAAAAAGTAAGCAAAAACTCGCATGATCAGCTGATGAGGAGCGGGCGCGGGAGCTCGTATGAAACCGATGCGTCGCGTGTCCGCAATCTCACAAATATAATCAAACCCTGAACCAGAGGATGCACACAGCGGCAGAACCGTAATATGTATGGAATTTTACCCATAAGCTTGGACTACGCCTTCAATACGTGAACCTTCGGCGTCTTCTGAGGTGCATCGATGTGATTTCTACACCAGAGACTGAACTCATTGTTTCGCTAACCCTGGGTTCGGCGATTTGAGTTGAGTTCAACGCAAACACAGCCGCCTAAGATCTTGCCCTTCACCCAACGAAGTCGTCAAAGCCAGGGTTATCACCATGATGAATTCGGCCGCAGGAGTCACTCTGTAGTGGTTTTACGCCAGAACATGTTGCTATTGTGGACGAAACGGCTTGGCTTCACATACTGTGCTTCCCTGGGCCAAATTCCGGTCCGCAATTGCGTCTCGACACGCTTTGCGACCGCACGCTCCCGAGTCCGAAGAGTTTTCAGCGCCGCAGCCGCCGATCTGTTGACCCTAGGTGGGGTATTGGAAACTGGAAACTAAAAAAAAATGGAGAAAACTGTATAAAAGAGCCATATCGATTCGGCTGTGACGCTTGAAACTCGACCGACTCGAGCGCGTGCGGCCGCAAAGCGTGTCGAGACGCAACTGCGGACCGGAATTTGGCCCATAGAAGCACAGTACAAAGGCGACACAGTGCATACAGGCCATAAAACGGCCAATGTCTCACCGTCGACTGCGTACCACGCGCTGCGCGACCGCACGTGCGTCGGAAGCAGACGAGTTTTGGCCGCCGCGCGACGAGTTTCGGCCGCCGCGCGGCGGCCGGCGAAGCGTCGCGCGGCGGCCAAAACCCGTCGCGCGGCGGCCGAAACCCGTCTGCTTCCGACGCGCGTGCGGTCGCGCAGCGCGTGGTACGCAGTAGACGGTGAGACATTGGCCGTTTTATGGCCTGTACCTTCAATACCAACCGAAAATCGATATACCTGTCATGCACTGTCGCCGCCGCTGGAAGTATGATCTCGACCTAATGGTTGTAGCGAGCGCGGGTGGACTAAATCAATAAAATAAACAAATAAATGAATAAAAATAAATGAATAAATCGATTAATAAATATCTAAACAAATAAATGAATAAATGAGTAATAAGATAAATAAATAAATAAACAAACAAACAAATAAATAGATGAATAAATAAATAAATAATTAAATAAATAAATAAAAAAATAAGTAAATAAATAAACAAATAAATAAATGAATAAATAAATAAATAAATAAATAAATAAATAAATAAATAAATAAATAAATAGATAAATACTGTGCTTCTCTGGGCCGAATTCCGGTCCGCAATTGCGTGTCGACACGCTTCGCGGCCGCGCGCTTTCGGGTTGGAAGAATTCCCAGCGCAGCAGCCTCCAATCTGTTGAATCTAGGTGGGTTTTAGAAACTGGAAACTAGACAAAATCGGAGAAAATTGTATAAAAAAGCCATTTCGAGTCGACTCTGGCGCTGGAAATTCGACTGACTCGAGCGTGTGCGGCCGCAAGGCGTGTGGAGACGCAATTGCGGACCGGAATTTGGCCCAGAGAAGCACAAAGAATAGGTAAGTAACTAAATAAATAAAGTTGATAAATAGATAAAAATAAATAAATGAAATTACTAGTGACTTCCTGCCATTCATACCGCTGTGCCAGCTATAGCACGATCAGCCGTGTATGACCAGGCGGGTTCACTTGTCTCCTGGCTTGCGGTCTATCTGGTCGATACGGGAGCTCGTCGTTGGTGGAACTGGCGTGGGTGGGTTTCTGTGCTGATTTCGGTGGCTTACTCAAGTTTTTTGGGGCTTGTTGAACCTGTCGTAGAGGGAGAAGCGCTTGATGGAGCAACTCACAGGTCACTAAAGTTTTTAGCGCTTTCAGGCCTTCGAAAACGACGATTTGTTCGAAACGTCAGGCCACTAATAAACCAGTTTCACCGTTTATCAAGCCTGCACGGCAAAGAATCACAAAAGTACGTTCAACTCATGCCCAGGTTTCAAGACAGCCAAACATGGAATCTCAAGTAAATTAAATGTTGATTGAATGGTCACGATCTCAAAACAACTGAACTAATCAGTTTCAAATGCCTTGGCAATTATAAGGTCACTTAGCTGTAGAAACAGATTCATTAAAAACATTCATAGCTCTGTTCAAGAAAATATTGCGCAGCTATGTATAAAGTAGAAATTCGAATTTCACGTCAAAAATGGTTCCCGGAAAAGTATGTGCCATTAGGATTGGCCACTTTGTGTAAGTATCCCCCCTTGTCCGATGATTTATGCTGATTTTGAGCAAAAAGCGTTACCTGGTGGGATCGGATATGAAACGGTGCGCTGGTCTGGGGGACATCCTTGGCGACTAGCTGCCACAGAGATCTGGCGGAGGGAAAGGCGAGCGTGGGCAATCAAAATCGCTGAGACGAACGGATGCGGGCAGGGATGATACAGGGAGAGAGGTAAACGCTTTCCAGCGCTTTCAAGTGCCATGACACAAAAGTTCGCCGGAACTCGCAGTCTGGTTTTCCTAAACACGTACAGCGCGCGCAGATTTTTACAGAGAATGGATGACGTCAGAGTTTCGCAACAGAGGCGATTTTCTCTGAGGTTCATATGCGGAAGGCTTAGGGATGCAAATGGATTTGTACGGTTCAGTGGTAGGAAAGGAACTTTTTAGTTCCCAAACTTTCTCAAGGCTCCCACCTGGGCTAAGTTGCGGGAGGAGCACAAAAAATAGGATGAGATAGCCGGTGCCTAACCATTCCAAATGAAATGTACCTTTCTAGAGCCATTTTCAGACGTGAAGTCCGAATATGCCCATCTCAGCTGCCTAGACTCTCTCTGAAAGAAGTATGAGCGTTTTCAAAGGTTCGCGGCAAGGTAAGGGATTTTCGGATGTTTTAATATTTTTTCCAGATTGTGATAAAAACTTGTATGTAGGGGTAATCTAGGTCGCCATTTATGAGGCAAAACCCACCTCAAAAATTTGAAAATCGAGAAATGGATATCGAATTCGTATTAAAGGCAGTGTTCACGATAAAAAATGTGTTCCAGTTTCCACTAGGAATGGGTAGTGAAGGGGCACATTGTAACGTTGACGTCGAAATACCGCATCAAAACGAGCCAGGAAGAGCCCCAGGAGAGCCCGAAGTTGCCAATTCGAGCGCAAGGCAAACCTCAAAAGCGCAGCACACGCCCACCGACGTGAACAAATGAATGCTCGAGATCATGAGATGAGCGGCGATTTCTAATTAATAGCCCCGTTCTTCCCTTAATTCTCAACTTCTCTCTTTACTCAGGTCAGCTCGCACAGATCGGCTGAAAAAGACGGAAGTTACAAGCCTCGGACAACTCGTTCACTATGTTTCCTTAGCTCAATTTTTGAGGGACCATAACTCCGTTCCCAGAAGGTCGTGTACGATTTCAGAGACATCGTTGGAATCAGCATGGGACCGTTCTCAATATAGTCTTGAAAACAGCAAAACGATGTTCATCGTGGACTTTGCCTTTAGGCACCCCATATAAGCCAAATATGAGACTTTGACCGAACTACCGTATTCCCCCCGTAATCTAACATAAGCTGTCAAAAATCGCTAAACTGACATCAGATTCGTGTTGAGCACTGCAAATAACCCCAGAAGAACGATTTGAGCCTAATATGTCGTCACATTTCGGAAATCGTCAAAATTCGATTTTGCCGTCAAATTTTTCTGCCGGTGGGAAGCTTGAGCAAATTTAGTCGAAAACTTTGGTAAAGCGACAAATAAGCCTAAGATTTGTGATCAGCACCCCAAAGAACCCCCCAGGGCAAATTTTAAGTCAAACCTGGAATATTTTTCTTCAACGCTCTCTGGACCTCGTAATTGATATAATTGAACGCCGAACAAAAGATCTGTACAAGTCCAAAATGCTATCAGTCTGCACAAAGTTCGAAAAATGTGCTTTCACCCAGACTCTGCCTAGGGAGGTTGTTTTGGGCCCTGACAATGAGCACGATTATGAGGTCTGTCTTAAAGGCAGCACACACGCTCGTAAGCGTGGTTGGGATAACAATGTGGATCGAGCCGTATGGCCTACAACATAATGCCTACGCATTTTGAAGTGTCAAACATGACCCACAACGCCGCTACATGAGTTAGAATTTGGCCCCGCCCTGTATTTTCACGCCCCCTGTATTTGCCGTTTTTCTCCAACGCAGGGTTGCTGGCCCATCTTCGCCGTCATTGACGTGTGTGGTTCATTAGTTAGGCAATCTACCAACAGTACCGACGGTGAATATGGCCCAGCAGCAACCTTGCGTTGCAGGAAAAATGGCAAATACAGGGGGTGTGCAAATACAGGGCGGGGCCAACTTCTAACTCATGTAGCGGCATTGTGAGTCGTTTTTGACACTTCAAAATGCGTAGGCGTTGTAATCTGGGTCATACCATTCTAGTTCCGTAGTTATCTCAATCACGGTTGCGAGCGTGTATGCTGCCTTCAATGCGCTTTTTGATCTTCCAGAGATTGAACGAGGTCTAAGTATCTCAAACTTGGGTAATCGAACCGACGCAGGTGATGACGAGCTACCTGCCTGTAGAGCAGTTTTTCTCGGCTATATCGCGGCAATTTCTCGGTCAAAACTCTCAGAGTTACGGCTTTGCTGGCTGAATAGAAAGCGAGTGGGTTAATAATTGGGTGAATAGTCGTTGAAAGAAAGGAGGCTTCCCGGGGTGGGGGGGGTGAAGATAATTGAGAACAGTTCAAAAGCAAAGTAAGTATCAGAATATCAGACATATAATAATACTGATGGATATTATGAACAAAGGTATAACATAGTGGAGACTTCCTAATCTTCATCAAGGTACCAAGCACATCGGCAAAAATAAAAAGCAAACATACAAATATGTAGTTCCTTGATAATGTAACGTTAACGATTGATGAACTAATAAAAACACGTGTGGTTCAAAAAGGCATATCGACTGTATGTACTCGGAATACGGAATAACAAATAAGAGCATTTAGATGGAAGGAATGGTGGGGGCAGATCCTTAGTGCGTCAGGTGGAAGTGGGTAATAAAGCCGGAACAGAGGTATTCATAATAGCCAGCGAAGTCTCTATAGCGAAGGCGGATGGAGGAAAGGTGGAAAAATGCCTACGCGAAGAGATTATCGCGGACATTGAGGGCGCAGAGAGCGCTCTGTTAAACTTCACCCACGCCCAAGGCGTCGGTTGTTGGTTGATATGAAAGCGTGCGTGTTTGTGTGTGAATGAGCCGGGATGCTGAACAGGCCGTAAACGTTTCCCTCGTCAAACACGGCGCCATAGAATAGAAGTTGCGAGGTGGATGGCTTTCGGTCTCGTAGCCAAGTTAGGATTTCTATGGTGTAAGGTACAAGGTCAGCATAAAGACGTCCCCTTAAATAATCTTGGTAGAGATGGTTTTTCCAAGCAGAAAAAGATTGGAGTCAAACAGCTGTTTCAGTTAGAGCCGGACTGGATCTGGTTAGGAGATAATGTTGTAATCCTTTTTTAGTTGGACTTGTGTGTAAGGTAAAGGCAGTGTCCACGATAAATTTCGATCCCGTGTTCTCGGTAGATCACAAGAGGCCTACCTAATACTTTGCTTGGCATATATTAAGATCAAACCAAGGAAAAATGAATGAATACCACATTTTCTGGCTTTCGAAAGACCCACTTTTCATTCTGATTCAGGAGGATTTGATCGATATATGCAGGTGGTGCTTCCTAATTAACATTTAAAGGCAGCATACACGCTCGCAAAAGTTGTTGAGCTAACTACGTTAGTGGGGTTGTAGGGGCCCTAGAAGAGCCCTCACGAAATTGGGAGAGTTGAAAACGGGGTAAAATGACCGCATTTGAGCCGTAGTGAGTCATAAAATCATCCTTTCTCCGCCCACCGATACGGGCTCCGCCCCTCAATACAAATGTTCAGTGCTCGATTACGGTCATTTTGGCTCATTTTTTACGCTTCTAAGGTTGTAGGAGTTGCAGAAAGGGCCTTACGAGTACATTAGCGTCGTTATCCCAACGAATTTGTCGCTAGCTCCGCTATTTCAGCCAATGCGGGAAAACTCGTCCACTTCTGAGCCAATATAGAACGAACCGTAATATCTTCATTCCAGTTGATTTTTTTCCGGTTTTTTTTCGTCATCTCTGAACATTGAAAGCTTCAGACCTTCGATTCATTCCATAAAATTGATACCATTTTTGAGCGTGTATGCTGCCTTTAATGGACCGCGTGTCCACACTGCGCACCCACGGCTGTTTTGCCCCATAGCTTCGTTAGGTAGAGCCATGTACTCCACCAACCTTCACCTCTGTGCAGGTTAAGGGTAGAACCTTCACCATTGGAAAAACCGATGACAACCGGTGAAACGCCCCAAGAAAGAATAAGAGTGACCCAATACTCATGCAAATCATTTTCAAGATTGGGTGGGTGTCACTGCCGGTTTTTCGTCCAGAACTTTTTTTTGTGCTCAGAGATAGACCTTTGATGAAGGTTGTTTCCGGAATTCCCATAAACCTCTGCATCAGATAGCATTTTCAGTTTCAGAGAATACGCTCCCCTTCTTTCAGCCGATTTCAGTTTATAAAGTGCATTTTATGCCTCAAATTATCGGTTTTTCGTCCATACCTTTTTTGTGCTTGGGGATAGACCTTTGGTGAAGGTTGTTTTCGGAAATCCCATAGAATCCTTATACTTAAAGCAGTTATGTCCCGATGTGTGTGTGTGTGTGTGTGTGTGTGCGTGTGTATGTGTGTGCATGTGTCCCCGATATCTTTGGAATGGCCGATCAAAACTTGTATGAAATGGTACCAACATTTAGGTGGGTGCGACATTTATCGATTACCAAAAAATCAGCCCGACTCACCTATTACGTGCCTCGGGCCAACCGAGTTTGTCCGTGGAGCGCACTTTTGGCCGTGGGTCATGATAACTTCTGCGAGTCGTCTAGCGATGCAAAAAAATGCAGGGCGTCATAAAAGGTGTGCAGGACCCCAGCGAGGGTGTGCAAGACGTCATAGTAAGTGTGCAGGACCCTAATCGGAGTGTGCAGGACGTCATAGAAAGTGCGCAGGTCCTAAGTAGGAATGTGCAGGACCCCAGCGGGAGTGTGCAGGACGTCATAGAAAGTGTGCAGGACCCTAATCGGAGTGTGCAGGACGTCATAAAAAGTGCGGAGGTCCTAAGTAGGAATGTGCAGGACCCCAGCGGAAGTGTGCAGGACGTCATAGAAAGTGTGCAGGACCTCAGTGGGAGTGTGCAGGGCGTCATAGAAAGTGTGCAGGACCATAATCGGAGTGTGCAGGACGTCATAGAAAGTGCGCAGGTCCTAAGTAGGAATGTGCAGGACCCCAGCGGGAGTGTGCAGGACGTCATAGTAAGTGTGCAGGACCCTAATCGGAGTGTGCAGGACGTCACAAAAAGTGCGGAGGTCCTAAGTAGGAATGTGCAGGACCCCAGCGGAAGTGTGCAGGACGTCATAGAAAGTGTGCAGGACCCTAATCGGAGTGTGCAGGACGTCATAGAAAGTGCGCAGGTCCTAAGTAGGAATGTGCAGGACCCCAGCGGGAGTGTGCAGGGCGTCATAGAAAGTGTGCAGGACCCTAATCGGAGTGTGCAGGACGTCATAGAAAGTGCGCAGGTCCTAAGTAGGAATGTGCAGGACCCCAGCGGGAGTGTGCAGGACGTCATAGTAAGTGTGCAGGACCCTAATCGGAGTGTGCAGGACGTCATAAAAAGTGCGGAGGTCCTAAGTAGGAATGTGCAGGACCCCAGCGGAAGTGTGCAGGACGTCATAGAAAGTGTGCAGGACCCCAGTGGGAGTGTGCAGGGCGTCATAGAAAGTGTGCAGGACCCTAATCGGAGTGTGCAGGACGTCATAGAAAGTGCGCAGGTCCTAAGTAGGAATGTGCAGGACCCCAGCGGAAGTGTGCAGGACGTCATAGAAAGTGTGCAGGACCTCAGTGGGAGTGTGCAGGGCGTCATAGAAAGTGTGCAGGACCATAATCGGAGTGTGCAGGACGTCATAGAAAGTGCGCAGGTCCTACGTAGGAATGTGCAGGACCCCAGTGGGAGTGTGCAGGGCGTCAGAGAAAGCGGGCAGGACACTCAGTGGGAGTGTTCAGGGCGTCATAGAAAGTGTGCAGGACCCTAATCGAAGTGTGCAGGACGTCATAGAAAGTGCGCAGGTCCTAAGTAGGAATGTGCAGGACCCCAGTGGGAGTGTTCAGGGCGTCATAGAAAGTGTGCAGGACCCTAATCGAAGTGTGCAGGACGTCATAGAAAGTGCGCAGGTCCTAAGTAGGAATGTGCAGGACCCCAGTGGGAGTGTGCAGGACGTCATAGAAAGTGTTGCAGGACCTCAGTGGGAGCGTGCAGGGCGTCATAGAAAGTGTGCAGGACCCTAATCGGAGTGTGCAGGACGTCATTGATAGTGCGCAGGTCCTAAGTAGGAATGTGCAATACCCCAGCGGAAGTGTTCAGGGCGTCATAGAAAGTGTGCAGGACCTCAGTGGGAGTGTGCAGGGCGTCATAGAAAGAGTGCAGGACCCTAATTGGAGTGTGCAGGACGTCATAGAAAGTGCGCAGGTCCTAAGTAGGAATGTGCAGGACCCCAGTGGGAGTGTGCAGGACGTCATAGAAAGTGTGCAGGACCTCAGCGGGAGTGTGCAGGGCGTCATAGAAAGTGTGCAGGACCCTAATCGGAGTGTGCAGGACGTCATAGAAAGTGCGCAGGTCCTAAGTAGGAATGTGCAGGACCCCAACGGAAGTGTGCAGCACGTCATAGAAAGTGTGCAGGACCCAAATGGTAGCGTGGAGGGCGTCATAGAAAATGTGAAGAACCCAACGGGAGTGTGCAGGACGTCATAGAGAGTGCGCAGGTCCCCAGTTGGAGTGTGCAGGGCATCGTAGAAAATGCACAGGTCCCGAGTGGGAGTGTGCAGGTCATCGAAAGTTAGCAGGACCGCAGTGGGAGTGTGCAGGACGTCACCAAGAGTGTAGAATTTGAAAAAAGGTTTTTCAATTTTTAATGCAAAATCTTAACCTTTAGTGGAGAGGAAATAGATAGGAAAATATGAATCTTGAGAAGCGTGGGACGCGTTCTGAGATTGGCGCAGAACTCCTGCGACATTTTTTCCAGTTTTAGGATACAAGCAGCAGCTCCACTTCCGCATCTTCTCTGTTCGCCACTCATTGCAACCGCTCAGTCATTTCGAATCCCTAACTTCCAAAAACCAGTTTTATATATGTTGCAAGTCTGAGCTTATCAAAATCTGCACCACAAAACATAAACAACCACCTACCAATTTCATTTATTGAGAGCAAGGGCATGATGTTGGTCAATTAGGGAAACATCATATAATATGAGAATGCGTTTTTCCTTATCATGATAGAGATGGTAAAGCGAGAATAATCGCTTGCGAACTTTACAAATTGGAAGAAAGGGCAGTGGGTAGCGACGTAAGGGAAGGAAGTACAGAAGGGGTTCTGAATTTTGTGCCGGTAGCAACCGACGATTTACCGCTGGCTTCTTATGTTTTGCTTTATGATCCCACATTTTGATACCCCCACGGCCTGCTGTAAATGTACGGCACCTTGCTCTGCTCAGGAAAGTACTTTCGGGTAGGCGGAAGTCAGTCACCGCCGTTCTAACAAACTAATCCGTCTCAGGTAGTTGGCTCATGCAAAAGTTTCTGTGAGCAAAAACTTCGCTAGGTCTCGCTAGTTAATTCTACGTCGACAAGTGTTTTCAGGGTGGAAAGATATTTCCTCGATCCTTCAGCCTAATTCGTTTTACGAAACACCGGTTTTTCGCCTATAACTCTTTAACCATTGAAGATAGGGTTTTTGAAATCTACGTAAAATTCTGCGTCGAATGATATTTCGGGTTCCTAACTTTGCTTGCCCCATAAGTCAGCCAGGTCGGTGGAGCCGAGCCCCGTTGTAGGCTCCAGCAGAACTCTGCATCTCTCAGTTAAACCATAGAGGCGAGAACACCCTATGGAGATAACTATGGAGCTCGGCTCCACCGACCTGGCTGGCTCATGGAGCAAGCAAAGTTAGTAACCCGATACATCACTCGACGCAGAATTTTACGTGGATTTCAAAAACGAAACCTTTGCCAGAACTCTATCTTCAACGGTTGAAGAGTTATAGGCGAAAAACTGGTGTTTCGTACCCAATCTGGAAACACTAGTCCACGCAAAATTCCATCGAGATTCCAAAAACAGCCTTCACCAAAGGTCTATCTTCAAGCACAAAAAGTTATGGACGAAATACGATAATTTCAGGCGAAAAAAATTCTCTTTATAAACTGAAATCGGCTGAGAGATTGGAAACGTATTTTTCTCAAACTGAAAGCATTATTCTACGCGAAATTTCATGAAGATTTTTGAACCAGCTCCGTTCAAAGATCCATCCTCAAAGGCAAAAATCAATAATATTAGTGGAAATATGTACTTTTTTAGAGTTCGCTTGGAAAAGTTTTCCGAAAAAAATTAGACTTCAAGACAGCTCAAAGGAAATTTCTCATGACCTGGGCAGATCATTTCATTAAGAATGGTGAATTTCTAAAGGAGGTCATCTAACGAAGAAAATGTTTCAAAATTAATGATTAAAAATAAAAATATATTGAACGCAAAAAAGAGGATTAAGAAAACGTCAGATTTTGAAGTTGCCACAGTCTATCGGGAACCTTTACCATTCACCACTCAAGTATCCTAAACAACCTTCACCTCTCGGACTGCTGTCTCCAGCCCAATGAACCTATGCTGGCGGGACCTACCCTGTTGGACATTTGCCAATTTCTATCAGCTGTTTATTTTTCAGATCTAAATTTGTTAAAATATCACCAAAACGACATACTAAGCACTTCTATGAGAGGAGCAATACATTGTTAGTGACTTTCTGCAATAAACAATTGATAGAGGCCAGAAATACGTATCAATAAAATTCCATTGAAACGCCCGGAAATTTTTAGCCTGCAATATTGCGTCAAAGACGTATAGTATAAGACGCAATATTGCAGACATCTAACTGATCCACGCAGCAGCCTGCGGCAACCTCATTGCCGGACGTTTTCATTCCGCTGTTGTATAAATAGGACCCTAGTGATTCAGTTGATGCCGGAAAAGGAGGTATACACGAGAGGGTAGCGAGCAGCTTGGACCCAAACACTTGTCCCAGACTTCATCCTTCTCGCTTTTTCTAGATCGAGGTCGGCAGCGAGCACTCTCCAGCCCCGATTCAAAGCAGGACGAGCGTTCCTCTCTCTTCATAGAATTTTTTTTGAGAGGTTAGTTGACCCAGTGCACGAAAAATGAACAGTGGGTGAGTTTTACCGCCCGTTACCATGCGCGCGACGGCCTTTGGTAAACATGGTCCAGCGACAAACTTGACACAGTCAAACTCGCCGTTTTTTTGTGTACTGGGCCAGCAGGCTGACGACATTGCCAAATTTACCGATACACTGTGGAAACCAATTCACATGCGCGATACCGGTTGTCTAGTACAACTTTTGTCCGTGTCGGGACTATGCAGACAATATAAAGCTACCGATTCGCTTTTGCCACGGTGCTCCTATGTGGGGGCAATGAAACGGGATTTCTTCTAGCTTTAGCCATGCTTTTTTTCTGTCTGGGAATTTTTCCACGAACCGCATAAATAATTGAATTAATAAAATGGATGAATAAAAAATTCAATAAACGATTAAATAATTGATTACCTAAGGGTTCATGGCGAAATAAATAGAAAAAACGTGCGAATAATTGTGTAGGTAAATGAGCAATTTTTTAAATGAGTGCACACTTTTGTGTTTCAGAAGGGTCACGTCCGAAACCATAACCATGACTGCAGAAGGGGCATATGTGTACATAGAACGCCGTACAATGTGGGTCGATCTTAGAAGACGTCAGCAGGACGTCGTGCAAAGTCATTGATTGGAAATTACATTTCAATAAACTCGTCGCCGATAGTTTTCCAATCAGGAACGAATTTCTTTTGACCGTTTTTAAGGGCTCTGTTATGGAGCGCTCCTGGCAAATCTTTTTCACTGCAGACTTTCGACGATCGAAACGCAGGAAATGGTTTTGCGCTTCAAAATTTCTAGGTAAAAGGCATCGTTTTCTGTCTCTTTTGCCAGAAACTCTTTGAAAACAAGGTGGTTCAATGTAACTGCTTGTTAGAATCATTCAGGATGAGAAGTATTCTAAAAATTAGGCAACTGTTCCTCTGATGAAACGAACGGTGGACAACTGTTAAATGGCGTGGGCGGAGTGCTCCAATGGGTCGGCTGCCGATCCACGAGAATTTCACTGAATTCCTGGCCATTTCGTCGTACTTCTCTCCTTATTCTTCTTATAGAAACCCAGAGCTTTAGTTTCTGCAGAGAACCAATATACTGCCTTTATTCGGGAGTGCACAAGCCCCCCTTCCCACCCGAGCCCGCTGCTACAGTACTGCACCACGGCGGCGCGGTCTGTCGTAGCCCTCTCTCATCCAATCTCTCCCAACCCATATGGCATTCATCAACTTCGTAGGACCACCGTCCGATCGTCCGCATAATCGGTGATCATGTTCGGAGCCCGTGAGTTTTTTTCCAAAATTTTCGCCGTTTTTGGTTGTTTAGGGGCTAATTTGAATGCCATCGTATTGGCTAAAGATTAGGGTGTACTCAAAGCTTCAAACAATCCTTCAGGCTACCAAGAAATCGATAAAACATTTGTCCCTTTATTTTCAACAAAAAAAGTCGTTCTTTCCGAGCATTATGCGTGTGTTTCGAATCGATGGATCATCTATACACTACCCATTACGATGACATTCAAATTATTACCAATACAACTGAAGAAGGTGAAAATTCTCGAAAAAACTCACATTTTCTGAACATGATCGCAGGTCATGCGGACGATCGGACGGTGGTCATACAAAGGTCAATGCCTGCCAGATGGGGTGGGAGAGATTGGATGAGAGAGGGCCACCACAGACCGCGCCGCCATGGTGCAATACTGTAGAAGCGAGTGCGGGTGAAAAGGGGGGTTTGTGCACTTCCGAACAAAGGCAGTATAACTTTTTTTTTATCGTGAACACTGCCTACAACAATCCATCCATCCGAATAGCTTCGACATATCCGCCTTGATTATTAAGCAGGAGTACAGTTCAACTCCGCACTGCCGTTCAGTCCGCGAAGTGCACGCTGATTGCGAAAGCGTGCGGTTGCGAGTATCCTCAGGCCGTCATGTGGGATCATCCCAGAGGTGGGATCACCCGGGCACCACAGGCAAAAGCCGCCCGGGTGATCCCACATCCATGTCTGAGGATACTCGCAACCGCGCCGCAGCACGCTTTCGCATTTAGCGTGCTCTTTGTGGACTGAACGGCAATGCGGAGTTGAACTGTACAGTACCTACCCTCAAACTTCGCAAAAAATGCGTTTTTTCTCCTTCGTCATAACTCTGTGCGATTTCGGATTTTGGGGGTTAAGAAAAATATTGCTAGAATCTTCTCATCAAGATCTACAAGGTGGCGTTAAAGCCTCATTGATATCTTAAACTATACCTTAATTATAGGTATGCTGCTCAAAACAAAAAGAAAGCTCCGGTCGAGCGTCCTGCCGAGTTAAAACGTGTTATCGAAAGAGCAACATACTTATAATTAAGGTGTAGTTTAAAGGTAGTGTTCACGATATAAAACCGTGTTGTAGTTTTCGAGGTTTTTGGGTAGATAAGAAGAGAGAAGAGAATAAAGAAGAAGAGGTTAATAGGAAAAATCACCATAGGACAGCCAAATACAGGAGAAAAACTGTTTAAAGATGTCACTGAAACAAATAATTATGCCTGTTTGTGTTTTTCCCCGACTTCAGGCTCAATGTGTTGTACGCAGGGAGACTGCGCACAACCACTGAACATGACGTCGGGGAAATGATTTCGCGCTTCAAAACTCTTAGAAGAGTGGTTTTGCCTCCTGTTCCCTGCACTAAAAATTCTTTGAAAAATAAGAAGGGTCAATGTCCATGCTGGGATGGTGGAACATTTTGCGGTGAAGAATATTCGAAAGTTCGGTGCCTGTCTCTACGGCAACACGAATTCAGGACATCTGTTATAGGACGTAGGCGGAGTGACCCGATGAGTCGTCTGGACCGCGGAATCTTTCCTAGCCGTTTTTGGCCGTTCTTTGTTCGTAGGTTTACTCAAAGGCAGCGTACGCGCAGAAAACCGCGTTTGAGTTTTTCACTATTTTGCGCAGGTAGGCCCACCAGGTTGTGATATATCGGCCACTCGAAACGCTCAGATTTCGGAGACAAACTCGTTTAAAAATCCGAAAGCATTTAGCTTCTTTTTTTACACGTCTGTCCGACGTGTCTTGTGTAATACACAACTGTCGGAAATGCTGGACGTCTGAAAGGGTTTAGCCTTTGTACTAAATTCTTGAGTTGATTATTTCTTTTGGCCTTTTGATTGTTAAGAATTCTCGAAAAAGAAGAAGCTTTCAATACACACATCTGAAGGCGAGGATCTCGCGAAATAAAGATGATGGAATTTTGGATTTCCCCCCGTCTGTCGGAGCCTGGTATGGCGCTTCTGCCCCTCTTGCTAGATGATCGACCGGGGAAACGCCTTTTCAGACCACTGAGCGTTTTTCAAGAGGCTATAGGATCATGAATATGTTGCATTGAAGTCTAAAGCTTTGCCAACCACCTCCACTTGGTTCAAATTTTGGATTGAGAAAAAAAACCAACTGCGATTTTTTTGCGCGGACGCTGCCTTCAAAGGCAGTGGTCGCGATAAGATATGCTTGTCTTCTTTTCCTCTCTGAACTCTTATCTGGGTTCAAAATAATAGGACCTATAAGAAAAAAACCGCGAAAGAACCACTGTTTCGGGCAGGATTTGAAGCCTGAACTTTCTTGTCTTATGATGTTGGACGAGCCCACTCCACATCATCGACATCGATGATCTCTAACATAAAGAACATCAGCTGCCTTGAAATTGAATTTCAATCAATGAGAATTAAACTTCGGACTGGCCTGCTCGAATCAATACGGACTCATCTAGTCAAAAAATGTTGGCTGAAGTGCTTGCTTTCATTGTTCAACTGTTTTTATTACGTAAATTTGCATTTATTTCTCTGAATGTCGGTGATTTTTGACTGCTCCTCATGAGACTGCGATCTTTTTGGGCGGCCTCATACACTGGAGGGGGCTAGCGCAGCTCTTCAGGGGCAACCCTCCGGGCACCGGCGCTTGCCCCCAATCGGGGCTACCGCCGAAGTGACAATTTGGCTTGATCGGAGCCCCGTGACTGCCCTGAAGCCCCCTGTCACTGCCCTGAAACCCCGTGACTGCCTTGAAGCCCCCTGTCACTGCCCTGAAGCTCCCTGTCACCGCCTTGAAGCCCCTGTCACTGCCCTGAACCCCCCGTCACTGACCCGGAACACTGGTGTTACGGCCCCGGAGCAATGAGGTCACGGCCCCGGAGCAGTGATGTCACGGCCCCGGAGCAGTTACGTCATCCTCTCCCCGGAAAGCGTCTCCGCTTTCCTCCAAAAATATCCCTTCCTGACAGGGACTTGAAGTTCCCGTCCAGGGCCTGCCCTGTTGGGCCGAATGCTCTATGAGGTGAGGCGCCTTTTATACCGGTTGAGCACGTGATATAGATCACAGGAAAATCACGCCAAATTGGGACAAAACTTGTAGGTCGTTTACACTGGTCCAAGGGTACTCAGATAGAGACATCACACTTCCCGCGGTACCACTAGCCGACGTCCCGTAACCCCTCCCGCGGAAGGCCAATAGATCGGCCGCGGGCAGTCGGCAGCGCTGCTTCGTTGACTGCCCGTATACGGTGAACACGCACTCTGCGGCCCTTCTGCCACCGCCTTAAGGCCAATCTGATGACTGACAGAAGACAATCCGAAGGCGCTTTGCGGCACATTTTAGAATCACCCTTTAAATAAAGGTCTCTCCTAACAAAATTCGAAAAATCCGCTCCTGGGGATTTCATCTTGAACTGCATTTGACAAATAAGGAGTGAGCTTCTACGGGGAAGCTTCCTACACTCACTGGTTCTTGCAGTCTTCCTACTCGCAGATGCCATCAACGGACAGTGGTTCACCTGCCCAAGGCCAGCGTCGCACACAGCGCGGGTTTTGAAAAGAGTCTCAACACAGCGTTCTCTGCTCGTCAATTGTTCATTGGCTCCACTCTAGTGGGTGGTGCAATGATGATATCAGAAAGGGAATCGATGAGTGAGTGTTCCTCAGATAGAGACAGCACACTTCCCGCGGTACCATTATCCGACGTCCCGTAACCCTTCCCGCGGAAAGCCAATATATCGGCCGCGGACAGTCGGCAGTGGTGGATTAGCGACTGCCCGCCCACACATTGCGGCCCTTATTTCACTCTTTTCCTCAGCATTTTGCGGGCAATTAAATGACCACCGGCGCACATCTGAGCTGCGCTCGGCGGGCTTTCTGCTGTCCATCACAGGACCATAACCAAACCTTTCACGGGCCTCATTTCCGCGCTTTTCGGCGCATTAAAGAGCGACTAGCAGGCATTTTGCGGCAGCTGCGAGGGCATTCCACAACCGTTAAGTTGGCTTTTAACGGCCGTTTTACGAGCATTTCGCGGCCGTTCCATGAATTTGCTATCGGTAAGATATCAGCAATGAGCTATCGTTTTCCGGCCGTTTAATCGACATGTCGCGGCCATGCAATCGGCTATCCGTAGGTGAAAAAACAGCAGCCAGCGATCATTCTGTGGCTGTTTTGCCAGCATTTCGCTGTCGTTCCTTCCACATTTTCCCGGCCGTTTAATCAGCATGTTGCTGCCATCCAACCAGCATTCCGTACGTGATAAAACAGCAATAAGTGATCATTCCGCGGTCAATTAACCAACATTTCGCTGCCGTTTCATCGGCCGTACAGCAGATGGAATGGCAACGAAATGCCGGTGAAAGGGCCACGAAACGATGGCGAGCTGCTGTTTAACCCCAACGTCTAGTAACCAACAGCGCATATTTTTCCCGTTCTAGCATAGCATGTTCTCGCATATATGGAATTGACAAATTAACATTCTCATCATTTATTTTGCAAACCGCCAAAATGGTAATTGTTTGACGAGA
Organism: Aplectana chamaeleonis; assembly: GCA_029168955.1. NCBI lineage: Eukaryota > Metazoa > Nematoda > Chromadorea > Rhabditida > Cosmocercidae > Aplectana > Aplectana chamaeleonis. Next base: position 1,079,665 of record JAPDOI010000184.1, on the reverse strand, counting down.
CATGAGAAGAAGGGAGCGCGTAAGCTCCTCTAACTTTTACCGTTCACTGCTATAATGCTAGATTTTCCAAAACGTCAATTTGCTTCCGCTAACAATTCAAGCTCAACAAACGTTCGGAAACAGTATTATAAATAACAAAGTAGCAACATTTGATAGACCATTTAAAGTTGTGAGAATCAAGATTCTAGCACAGCATAACGAGCTCTGCAGAGCGATGAAACAAAAGAAACAACCTAATAAACTTTGAAAGCTAACCGTTATAAATACTCGTATTAATGTGAAGTATTAAAAGATACCTGTTCATCAACAACAACAATAACAATGAGAATAAAATTTTTCCTGTTTTTCTCAGCTACAGGCCAGGCTAGTTCTAGAACAACAAAAAAATCTTGTGCAGCCGTGCCATGAAGATACGTTCGTCAACCTTCGCTAGCATTTTCCTGACTGGAGGCCTGCTTCTGAAAATTATATGAGGCATAGACAAGATATGAGGGCCAACTTTGTCCGCAATATCGCAAAGATCAAACGTACTGAACAAGGTATCCATTCGCCTGATGTTGAATTGTAGTTGTAGGAACGTATGTCTCTCCTAAAAAGAATACAACCATTCACATAACAATATAGACTACTCCCTCGATAAATGATAAGATAATAAATCGAAACTAACAGTGCTTTCTGTAAAAGCCGGAATAGTTGAGCTCGCCATTTTAAACGTTCACTCGTTAGAAACTTCAGATGGGATAAACGTTCTTCTTCAGTGCTCCCCAGTGATAGGAAATACCTGAAAAATCCCTACATAGTCATTTAAAGTCTTAATCGGTTCAATACTACCGTTCCTACCTTGATTCAGACGATGAAAATACAGCACCTGGTTTCAACTCCGGGTGTCAAAATCCTATAGCTTCTTCCATGAACTCTGAACCAAAAGCCAAGGATTAAAGCAAACGATTACATCATTACTATTTAGATCCCACCTATGAGCGCAGTCTCCACATGAATAGGAAGACTTTTTAAATTCGAGTTGCGGCCCACTCGATGATTCACTCTCAGTGAATAGCTTTGGATCAGATTTGTAGGTTCTGTGATCTGGAAGGAAGCAACTAAATGCTAACAAATTAATTCTACTGTAAGAGGGCGACGTACACGGATGAGTATGTAACGGAAACAAGCCGTAATGTGCTGGAACAGACTGTCTCGACGCCTTGGCTGCCACCCAGAAGCCAAATCCACGAGATCGACCTAATATTATCAGCATATGATTTTGGTCTATCAAAAGCTAAGCAAGCGAGATGAAGACGTACACTAACAAAAGGCGTATCGTCGGCAATAGTCCACAGTTGGGTACAGTTGGCGAGATTAATTTCACCCTCCTCCATTTGTGAATGTGGTTGTGGTTCAGGGTGGTCCACCATAAGATTTCTTTCTATCTGGCGTAATTGTGCGCTGCGAATGTCGTTCTGAAGAATTTTGCGGTCCTCTGACAGCCATCTGGCATTAAAGGCAAAAAGAAAGTAGATTATCAACAAATGATAAGCTCAAATTACTGGCACTTGATGTATCATTTATTGATCAGCTACTTTCTTTTCTCATTTGATGCAAGATGGCTGTTGAAAGGCCGGCCCCTTTTAGCGGCATTCTCATATTTTTACAATAATGCGTTGGTGACTCAACAAAGTCTACCTAACCTCTCAGGCGGGCCTAACCAATTATTCAAACCCAAAAAAACCGCGAGGTGTTTTCAGCGCGTACGATACCTTTAAGTGTAAACAGGCTTCAATACGGAAAGCGCAACCATACTCCAGAATGTCGTGAATTTGTTTCATTAGATTTGGCTATCATACTGATTTTCTAAATGAGGTGAAATTGTTGAATTGATTTGGCTATTATTGGTACTATATGCAGATAACATAAATGTGGTGCGCGCGAAGCGCGCACCTGATTTGGAAAAGGATTGCTTCTGCGCACAACCCTCATTCCAGAATCTCGGTTCGGGAGAAACCTTGAAACAAGGGATTTTCACAAAAGATAGAGCAGTAAATGTTCTCAACGTTGCCCAATTTTCAGAAAAATCCACACAGTGGTTCTCGAGATATTAGAAAATTTGTGAATTTTAAAATGTGTGATAAGCGGTTCGGTCAGTTTTTTAGGAGAAATGGAATGATATTGTGATAATGCTTGATAGAATTCAAGAGACGTTGAGCCTCAGGTCCATCTGGGACCGTATGCTCCGTGTGCGGAACTCAAATTGAAGTGCGCCAAGCGCTGTATAAAGTGGGCGGGACCGAACTGGGAGTAAGCAGAGCGCCGGGAAACGATGACGGGACCCGAGTGGGAGTGCGTAAAACGCCGGAAAAAGTGGTCGGGAAGCTAGTGAGAGTGCACAGCGCGCCGGAAAAAGTGGGCGGGACTCAACCGGGAGTGCACATAGCGCCGGAAAAAGCGTTCGGGACCCAACTGGGAGTGCGTAGAGCGCCAGAAAAAGTGGGCATGACTGAACTGGGAGTAAACAGAGCGCCGGGAAAAGTGGACGGGACCCGAGTGGGAGTGCGTAAAACGCCGGAAACAGTGGTCGGGAAGCTAGCGAGAGCGCACAGCGCGCCGGAAAAAGTGGGCGGGACTCAACCGGGAGTGCACATAGCGCCGGAAAAAGCGTTCGGGACCCAACTGGGAGTGCGTAGAGCGCCAGAAAAAGTGGGCAGGACCGAACTGGGAGTAAACAGAGCGCCGGGAAAAGTGGACGGGACCCGAGTGGGAGTGCGTAAAACGCCGGAAAAAGTGGTCGGGAAGCTAGCGAGAGCGCACAGCGCGCCGGAAAAAGTGGGCGGGACTCAACCGGGAGTGCACATAGCGCCGGAAAAAGCGTTCGGGACCCAACTGGGAGTGCGTAGAGCGCCAGAAAAAGTGGGCAGGACCGAACTGGGAGTAAACAGAGCGCCGGGAAAAGTGGACGGGACCCGAGTGGGAGTGCACAGCGCTCCGGGAAGAGTAACGTGTGTCCTACAGTGCCGAGCAGGTGCGATGGGCAAAACAGGCCATGAACGGCCTGTTTTCGGGTCTATCCCAGGCGCGGGGGGGACGGGGGGGGGCACCCAAGACTTATTGATAGAAACGAAGAAAAACTCTGATAAATGATGCCTATTAGTGCTATCAATCATTGTTTTTATAAAAGCTCTACAGAAATAATTGGTTTGGTAGCCTTACCAGTCGGTGGATCATTTAATTTGTCTTGGATCGTGGGTGGCCCCGCTCCCCGTCTAGGATAGTGCCCTGTTTTCTTCTTCCTATCTCTGAAGGAAACCTTCGGTAGAATGAAATGAAATTATCTGACTGTTTTGCTTCGCTTCGAGAGGTTCATGATTTGGCATAAAAATATTTGTGAGAAACTCGTTAAAAGAAGTGAAATACTCTGTGCATTTGATTTGTCATGGGATTTAACACAGAACAAACACCAAAAGCTCGATGAAATGATGTACCACTGATTTGGATGTGCGCTTTCTTACTAAAAATCGAAAAATTGAGTGTGGTTTTGAAAGGCCAAATCACACGCGTTTTACTGAGCCCTGAAATAAATATATTCGTCAAAAATGAAATAGGGTGGGAGCCACAAAAAATATTTGAAGGAGCTCAGACTTGCAAACTTTAACAATGAGCAATCAATTGTTCTCAAGGTGCGCGAGATTGGCCCTTTCAAAACCAGACTCAATTTTTCGATTTTTAGTAAGAAAGCGCACATCCAAATCAGTGGTACATCATTTCATCGAGCTTTTGGTGTTTCTTCTGTATTAAATCCCATGACAAATCAAATGCACCAAGTATTTCACTTCTTTTAACGAGTTTCTCACAAATATTTTTATGCCAAATCATGAACCTCTCGAAGCGAAGCAAAACAGTCAGATATTCATTAAATGTAGTGAAATTGTTGCACATGGATTTGGCAGGCGCTTTTTGAGTTATCAGAGTCAAATCACGCGTCAGAAGGTTCTCTGGCGAGCAAATAACCACAAAAAGGAAAAGAAACTACCTCTAAATCAACAACGCTGAACGAAATGTGGCCTTATGGGCTATAGATAAGGATTTCGAATGTCATTCTGCCTTTTCAGTGTAGCTTCCACTAAGGTACTAGTCCTTCCTTCACCGATTAGATAATAAATACGAAAACTAAATTTAACACAATTTGTTAGCTACTGACGCTATATCTTCGTGTCCTCAACGCTTTCACAGTTCACATTGTATGGAAACGTTTTTTTTTGCTAGACGTATTCCTGTTCTCATTTGATTCAATATACGCTCAAGCAAAACCCCTTCTGACGCGTGATTTGACTCTGATAACTCATAGAGCGCCTGCCAAATCCATTTGCAACAATTTCACTACATTTAATGATTATGTTATCTGCATATAGTACCAGTAACATCCAAATCAACTCAACAATTTCACCTCATTTAGAAAATCAGCTTGATAGCCAAATCTAATGAAACAAATTCACGACGTTTTGGAGCAGTTCCAAATCCTTAAACTTTTGTGAGGAGCCCAACTTTCACAAATTCCCTAACTTTTTCCAAGGATTTCCCTTCTACAATATCGTCCATCTCTGAAAGGGGAGCCGCGATCCTGTTATGATAGCTTTATTATAAGAGTCAAGTTGATGTTTTCGACAAAACATAGTGGTAGAAATGGAGAAACAACCGCTCCGCTGCTAAGGTTGCAAGATAATAGTTGCAACGCGGCCTCCTACAGATAAGAAACAAGGCATATACTTTTTGAACTCAAAAGTTGAGAAAATGAAGAAATGAGTTTTAAAACGACCCAATGGTACAGGGTCAAGGCACTATCCAAGACGGGGGGGGGGCACCCACCACTCAAGACAGAAATGAAATGACACACCGATTGGCAAGGCTAGAAGTCGAAGTATTTTCATGAAGTTTCTATAGAAACAATGATTGATAGCAGTATCAGGCATCTTTTATCAGAGTTTTTCATCATTTGTATCAGTAAACCTTGGTTGGCCCCATCCCGTCTAGGATAGACCCAGGGTCAGTCGCTCTAGCCAAACTTCACCGGTTCCTGCTGATGTGGCTCATCTGCGCCGGCCCATATGTCTGATTTGGAGGCATGACTTGCATACGGTATCCTGGACATTAAACAGAGGTCATGCGCACGTCCCTTAATGTCCAGCAAACTCTTACTGAGCTCCAGCGCACATTCCATGACGTCCTACACATCCCTATTGGGGTCCTGCACACGCTCCATGATGTCCTGCACACCTCTACTATGATCCTGCACACCTCTATAGGGCCCTGAACACCCCTACTGGGATACTGCACACGTTCCATGACGTCCTGCACACTTTTACTGAGGTTTTGAACACGTTCTATGACGTCCTACTCATCCCTACTGGGGTCCTGTACACGTTCCATAATGTCCTGCACACTTCTAATGAAGTCTTGTACACAGGTCAATTCTGGTTTCAGCAGGGTTGCGCCTTGGCGCAACGGGTTCGTAAAAACCGTGGTGCTAAAATCGATTAGGGGGGGGGGGTGGGCCAACATTTCCTTCCGTCTTTTCTGCCTCTTTTGGCTTCGGGAAATGGTCAAAAACCTCGGGAATTTTTCAAAAATTCTGAATCATATGGAAGGGATCGCAGCTCCTGTGAGCCGTGGTGAGCTGATGGACGCCCGTTTCATGTGTAAGAGAAAAAAAACAACAGGAAAACAAAACAATGAATCTCAAAAAAAAACGCACCTGTAGCCTGTTCGCAACATTGTTGAGCCTCATTTCCAATATAACGTCATCCAACAGGTCTAGCCCATTATAGGAAAATTCTTCTATTCTCGAAGCGGCGTCATACCGGACAAATTCCTGCAAACAAAATAAATATAATCGGGAGAGGAAAACACTGAAAATGAAATCAGGTGATTAAGGACCGTGCAAAGCACCTTATATATAACATTATTGAAAGGTCCCAGCTCTTTTTGTTGAAGGATAATAACTGCCGCGCTCTTGAGGTCCATTATGCCGCGAGATACGCAGTCGTGGAGGGACGTAGCGGGTGGTGACGTGGTTGCGGTCAACTCAGGGCGAACGTTCGCTGAAAGCACTGCTATACAAGTAACAGAGTTCAACTGAAACTGACTTCTTTAAACTCACAAGGCCGAGCAGTTTCTTCTTCGCGTGATGACAAACGGTACACAGAAGATCGACTTGACGCTATTGCTCTTTGCGGCGCTTGGTACGGACGGCTTCTGCTTACGAGCGGGTGCGGGGTCCTTGTGACTGCATACATGCTAAAACGAAGTTACGATTTCACTGCACCACCCACTTTAGCTAGATTCGCATCGGGGAATTTGATTAGAGATATTAGAGGCAGTAACCCAGAAATAAAAAACAGAGGAATTCCTTTGTAAATCTTGTTTATATGATTACTAGCTATTCAAAAAGAACCAATAGAACAATAAATACTCTCCTAGCGACCTTGGAATCACAATATTGACATGAATCGGTCATCGCCACTCTCAATCATACAAGCCGGGCCGGCAATTAGTGAAGGCAATCTATACACTGAAGTAGAGCCACACAAGCGCTTAAAGAAGCAGTTGTAATCGCTTACGAGCTGCATGAGACGAATAGCTATAGGGAACAAACGATGATCGGATTGAATAGCGAGATTCGGCAAACCGGCAAAGGGATCACAGCAACGGTATTCTTCTAACAGCAATCGAACGGAATTTCGGCGACGGTCATACAACACTAAGATAATGCGGCCAAAGGTAGACACATATAAACCATCGTCATATCCTTCTAGGAAAACGAGGTCTTGCCGACTGAAGGAAGTTCGTGTCCAGTATAGGCGTGACGCATAGATGCAACCACTGACAGCGATTCTACAGCTAGAACGACACAATTGTTACACGTATGTAGATTAGTCTACAAGAAAATCTAAATTAACGCACACTTACTAGGGCTCTTCCCAATCGGAAAGGAGAGTTTTGTGTGATTCGCTCAGACGGGACACGTCAATTTTGCTGTGTCGAGGTATAAACACATCAGCGTCAATAACAATTGTGGGGGGGGAACCTTTAATAAATTGTCAATTTAGTAAATTCACAAAGTTACTGTTAAAAAGTTACCGTTTGATGTGGCTGTTGTCAACTTTTGCCTTCAGAGATTGGAATGCAGAATTTCCCTCGGAGCATTTCTTCGCCAACATGGATCTAATTTTTTTACGGAGCACGTACCTAATGTGAAAAGTTATTCATCAAAAATGATGTCTTATAACTTGAAGCCTCTATGCTATTTACTTTTCCATCGTAACTACCGAGCTTCTAGTAGTAGACTGGTCGACTTTTAGTTGTAATCTCCTATGAAAGTTTTCAAAGATCCCGGACGACCACTGATAGACTGAACCATACAACTCCACTTCTTCCTTCATTGCGTGATCAAAAAACCACTTAACATGAATTTTTTAGCAGCAGATTGAATATATGTGAAGACTATGTAAGACTAACATGCGCTTTTAAGGTAAAGACGTTCGGGGCCAGCTGCCTCCATAGCTCCTTTGTTAAAGAAGCGAGGTGCTGCGAGGTTCTAATATTCTCCACGGTCAGTTTCGATAATCTTGCAACGATCCTCACGCACAACCAGTACCCTAGTAGCGAAATAGCGGCGATTGAACAACGGACCGCTCCGATCGCCACACCAAGGGGAAATGTAACGAACGCGAGCTGAAAACCTCATAGAAGAGGCGATGATAGAAGAATCTGAATCTCATAAATACATACCGTATCAATTTCAGAGGCTGTGCATACGGGCAAATCGTCGAGAGAGAGTATTATACTCTTCGAATACGTGTGACACACTATATTAAGAAGAGCACTTTTAATGCGCGCTCGAGACTCACCACTCACTCGGAGAGCAGGGAATTTCGTTTCCGAACTGAACATATCTTAAAAAAACATGATTTGAATGTTGAGTAACTGGCGTTCCAGCTGCACTCTCAGAGGCGTCGTTCATACTTCGGGCACCGAGTGACGCGGCTTCCGGAGTATAAACAATCGCTCCGCCACGCTCTGTGAACTGGGCTTAAGAAATGTAGGCGAAGACGCACTTTTCAACTGCGTGCCACCGTTGGTCAATTGGGCATTACAAAAGGCCCGTCAATAACCACTGCTTTCTATCCTTTCCGAAAGAGTCTAAAAGTCACCGACATGGAGATGACATTACGAGATCAAAACCAACCGCGTAATCGATTTCGGGTGACACCTTCACTTAAAACGTGGAGCGAATCAGCAAGAAAAGCACGAGGGGATATGATTTTCATAGTAGAGGTCACTTCTATAATGCAAATATATAGGAAAGGGGTCACTGCAGAGTAAATAGAAACACAATTCACTCGTTAGGCCATTGCGCTTCGCCATTCCATCCTCGAAAAAAGACTCCTCATCACGTAAAACGATATCTTCCTCTCCACGTAGGTATGCCACTGACGCACCTATTCTTACTCCGGGATACGACATTTGGAACACCCATACTTAGAAGTCCACTGAGGGGTGCTGAACAACATCTGCTGGCCCTGTACCTACACATCCCTCTATATCAATCCAGTTCTGTGACATGACTATCCTTGACAAATTTGCCTCCTCTCTGTCCTCCGTAGTGAAATTGTGTAGCATATAGACCCGAACTGCTTGTTCGAAGAAGTTATGAGCTGAAGACGGTCGCTACTATAAAGCCTAGCTTGCTCGGATGATCCCTGCTGGAGCGAGCAGCACAGCGGTCGCTAACGGCAAAATATAATTGTGATAAGAAGGTGAGGGTCAAGCGGGGCGTTGCGTAGTTTTTCAAAACAGGAGCGACCCCCTCCCACGCCATCAAAATCTTTTCCAGAATACAAAATTTCTGGGCACTTTGAATTTGATTACTAAAACTGTCAGATGCCGAAAACTCGTTTAGTAATCGGGCTTAAGCGTTTAAAACCTGAGTAGTGCTACGATCCTCCCCTTTGTACCAGAAATATCAAGAATTTTCGGGATATCTTCACCAAATTTTTAGTTTTGGTCCGAAAACTTTGCGCTTTTCCATAACCTTCATTTACGAGCCAAAATTTTTGCGACCCCCCCCTTGCGAAAATCCGCAGCCTGACCCTGGAGAAGATTCTGACAAAATAAGCACGTTAAAGTTATGAGTCACGTGCAAGGTTTCTTCGCTACGCATGGTTAACAGGGGCGGGGTGTGGTACTCCACAGGGGGAGTCTGAGCTCCGCCGGAAGGAAGTGCACCATTATGAATGTGGGTATACAATGTTTTAAATCAGTTTTCTCACGAAATATCAGATTATACCATCTAGTACTTTCAAAAAAACAGGCCGTTTTCTTGAGGGCCTCAAAACATTGCCAAAACCTAACTTGTCTTGTCCACACCTTCCGCAGTAGATTGATATGGAATCGTCCAGGGCATAGGTTTTTCACAAATCCCGGAGTACTTTACAACTCCTTCGAGCCTAAGCCATTGTTATACCCTACCACAGACCCGTCGCAATTTCAGGCATAATTCCCCATTTCGAGCCAGCCACCTCTATAAGTGCTGCAAGATATTGTTTCAGCATTTTTCTACTGTGTGGGTCTGGACCCGGCACGATTCGTGACAGTTGACCGCACCTATCGTGGTCGCAAACTTTCGGTATAAGAATGGCTTTACAGTTCGGGTCGCGCTGATACACAATGTTACCGTAGGGACCCACGAGGCTAACAATTATGTTAATTTTCGCCGACCCGTTAAACTCTCTAGCCCCTTCCCTTGTAATAAATTCAATCAGTAGCAGTTAATACTTACGCTCATATCAGCTACGCCTTTATAGAGCTTGATATGTACGTTCCAGTCGATGCCATCAACAGCGACAATAAGAGGAAACGCTTGTATATCAGCGATTTCAAGATTAAACCTGAAATATTCCATGGAACATATGTGGCATTACCTTGAAGCTTGAACTATTCTCTAAATACCAACCTACTGAACAAGCATTCCAGAAGCTTTTTAGTTAGCTTCTTGCGTGAAAAAGCTGCGCCTGCGAGCACGGAGTTGAAAAAATTACTGGCTTTGAGGCGAGGCAAATTGTCGATGCGCAGGTACAAAGGAGTCACTTCCCTGCCTTAATATATATGAGATGCGTGTGTTTACAAATAAAGTTCATGTAGAACTTAGGCAAACTTCAATAGAACATCTCCACATACTTTGATAGCCTCTTCGGTACGAACCCATCGACAGCCAGAGACAAGAGGATATTTAGATGGCGGCTGTGAAATTCACTGTCACTTTCAATACTAGAATAGAATCCTTGGAATAGCCTTACATCACTTCTGTCGTTGCTTCCGTTCCCCTAAAATCACGCTGTTAACATTTCATAGATGCAATAAAAATTCACAACGATACAGCCACTCACCTCATGCCGCCAACCATGGAATTGTATAATTTCCTCCAAGTGTTCATCTATCAGATCGCGGAGTTGGCTCTTCACATTTAGAACATGAATCTCCGGAGACTGGAGAGGTTTCGAGCGATTGATAGTGACGCTGAATAGCCATAGTGCAAAAACGATGAAATCAACCAATGACTTATCAATTTCTGAACTAACTGATACAAAATGCAGTTTTGATTCGTGCAGTGCACTCTATTTCCAACAAGTTCTTGATTGCACTCTATGCAGAAGAAATACTTCGTAATTTCATACTGTCGCAATAATTTCTTCTGTAGCTGTCGCACATGTCTACTGTACTGAAACTGTGTTGATCTTATGCGAACAAAAACTTTTGAAACCTATTTTGAAAAAATTTGCGATTGTGTATTTCATGATACTCTATGTAAGGTTTAACTTTACCGTAATCGGTGATGGATGACCGTAGAGCACCGACATTAGGTCTTCCATTCTTTCCACCTCTACATCAGACAGACCAAAATGTTGTATAAACATTGCATAATAGAGAACCCGGTCGTTGAATGCTAGAAGAAAAAAGCATAGATAATGGGAAGAGGGTCCCGCGATGCTCCAACAGCTAAACCTCCACTAGCTATATGTTTCGTTTCTTGAGCAACTTGTCAAGCGCATAGTCATTGCCAACGCTGTGATTATCAGAATCTGGTTGGGAAGAGGCAATATGTTTCTTTCACCAGTCTATGTACGTATTTTCACAAAATGCGAGAGAATCGAGTTCAAGTTTATATTCGAAAAAGATGAAGAAGCCGGAATTAGATAATTTCATTTAACTTCAGTAGCTTGAAATTTTTCAGACGTTAACTATTTAGTTCCTATCATTTATAATTGCACCTAGGGCTCCGCACTAACGTCCAGATTGGAAGTGCTCGCTATGTGTAACCACACAGCGTGGCGATATTTTAGCGGGATTGGAGCACAGCTAAAGGCATATAGTCTACAGCAATGGAAGTAGGACCTGGTGAGGTTGCGGACTCTTCCTAACATACTTTAGTCTGATTGTGTTATCACTCATTTTTTTCGGAATAACCTCAGAACGTCGGAGGGCCGCGTCCCCGTACCCACCACTCAGCGAGGCGGGGCCCCCCTCCGCGCCTGGCGCCCACCAGGCCCCCCCCCCCGCCGCATGACTCGTAATGGGCGCGACGCCCGGACATCCAAGCAAAGGGGCGCGGGGCCTGGCAGAACATCTCCAGGTTGTCATCGCTTAAATGATTGGTTCCTTGTATAACGATCTCCGGGAACCATCCCTCCCACACCCTGGGCGGATGCTATACCCTTCTCCAAAATTTTCCAAACCCTATGGTGGGTGTCCCATTCAAGTCTATTCGATAGACTGGGGAACTTACCTTACTGCCACCGCGCGAAGTGCGCGATGATGTAAGTACTTACTCGAGGCTGCCTGCTGTGAACTTATGATAAAATTGTGCTCCGTATGTGGCACGGGTTTGATTCTAGCGTTCAACGTGTAATACGATTTGCCTGAGCGAACATGTTTTCCTCTGTTTCGGATTTTCCCTGCAGGACCGAGCTAACGAAATTTGGTGCGCACCCGCCTCGCGCCTGATGATTCTCCGCTCGCGAAACATGGCCCCCGCCGCTCGCCCTTGGTCGAAAATTCCCGGGCACACGGCCCTCCGACGTTCTGAGACTGATATTGGACCGTGAGTTTTTGTTTCCACTCTCACATTTCAGCTGTTTTCATTGCCTACACAGTTGTAGTCATATCGGTGAGAACACAGACTCACCGATTCATCACAGCTGTTTCGGAAAAATGAATGATACCACTAACAAACTACCGTATGTAAGACGAGTCCGCAACCTCACCATGTCTTACTTCCATTGCTGTAGACTATAGCTGATTGCATCCAGCTTTGACCCACCGCCCTCCTCGGGCAAGTTTGCTTGAAAGCCTCTCAGACACTCGGAGCGTTGAACTACTCAGGCGACTGGGATGTCCAAATCGACCAAGATTGGATTAATTGATTGAAGAGTCTTTCGATTGGACTACTCTTAGAAGGGTGGGATCCGCCTCCATCTCAGGGAGTCGGGGGTTCTATTCAGCCACGATAGGCTTTCGACTTGACTACAAAGCGGTTGGACTACGATATGGCCACGAAATTTCCTTGCGCCACGTGGCCTAATCGTCGTCCAAGTGATAAGTAATGGCACGCCAAACCGCTCTTTCTGTGCACATTGGATATCCATCCTACGACGCGCCTATGTACGCTGCGACATACGACGAACGGCGCGGTAGCGCTCTTCTATCGAAGAGGCGAAGCTCCACACCCTCCGACCGCCTTGGAATGACCATTGGTGTTCTTATTAGCGGCAGCGTCTACGATAAAAAGTGCGCTAAAGTTTGATTAAGCTAGAAATCGCCAGAACTCGCAAAGGCACATTGCAGTTAAAGGCAATAACACCAAAGAATGGTCCGATGTTGTAATCCTGGATACATTCAAAGTCCATCGGTAGCACTATGTGGTCACCGATATGAAAAGGTGAGAACCAGACAGTAAGAAAACAACGTTTTTCAAAACGTGTGAGGCTTTTAGGTGAGTGGGGCCGATGTGCATGGTGTAATGGCTCGCACGCGGCGGATTACAAGATGAAACGCGACTCGGGGCACAACCAAAAAAAAACATGTTTCTGAACTCTCTTACCTAAGAATGGATTTGCTCTTGCTCCAGGCTCAGCCACATTGTTCGGGATGTCATTGGCCGTCTCGGCGCCACTTGGACCATCATCCTCACTTGCGATGTATTCACAGTCTTCAAAATATGTATAATCACAAAAGCAGCAAAAATCTGATTTGGATGAACATTTGCTGTCTACATTACTCGGGGGCCATTCATACTCCTGACCTCCCGCTCTGCCAGAGCGGCCCGCGAAGAAGAGGTGAGTATGAATAAAATTTCATGCCTCCCGCTGCGCCAGTGGAGTATGAGGCCCCGGTCAGAGTTGGTGCTATTTGCATCTGTAACCCACCGACTCCCCCCCCCCGCACCCCCCAACACCCACCCGGTCGATACGTATGTTTAAAATGATGGAGTGAGGTTGGGAAAATCACTCGGTGTATCCAACTAGATATGACGATGATTACGTGGCCGACAGGATTGCACCTGTTCAGAGAAATAGTGAAGGAGAGTATGGTGAAGTAACGGAAGTAGCAGTAAGGTTAGCTTTCTAGTGATACGCAATGTTTTATCATCGACCCGCCCACCCGGTGATTTTTTCAACCTCACTCCATCATTTTAAACATACGTATCGACCGGGTGGGTGTTAGGGGTGCGGGGGGGATACACCGAGTGATTTTTGCATCCCATTTCCGATGCATTCTGTGTGTATCGACCGGGCTGGAAACGTCGGCTCATCCAACTATGACCGGAGCCTGAATGTTCCAGCGGCATCGCCACGGCAGAGCGGGAGGGGCGGAAATCGGTGGGTTTGTTTTTAGAAATAAAGCCATGCTAGTGGTATTTGATAACGTGGCTGGATAAGATATGTCGTTTTCCGCTGTAGTTTTCCATCGATTTGGCCATACCGTTTTACCTATTTGGACCTAGCTACTCAGAATTGAAATGGAGAATGAACCCTAAGGGGACCGAGATCTAAGTGATTCTACAGAGTTTCTAAATAGACAATGACCGATAACGCTATCGGAAAACTCATATTAGAGGCAACTCTCATTTTTAGGATTGATTCTTTGAAGGCCCCCTCCAACTAGATTTGAGCCAAGATTCATAATCGCACAACAGCCTTGTCGGTTTCTTGCGTACCTTCCGCGTGGAGGCGAGCATTTTGACCCTTGCGTTAAACATTCAAACCTAATTGCAACTTTTCCGAACATCTGCGCATTTTATTTCCGTGTGCTTTCAACGACGTCTTGCGCACTCCCACGTGGGTCCCAAATACTTTATGCGGAGTCCTGCGCACTCCCGCTCCAAGGGTAAATACTTTTGCGGCATCCGGTGCACTACCACATGGATCCCACACGTTTTTTACTGAGTCTTGCACACTCTGACTCCCGCGCACTTTCTATGGCGTATTGCGCGCTTTCACTGAGGCCCCGCTACATTTCTATGACGTAATTTATTGCAACAAATAATGCTACCAACAAATACCTCGGCGGCGCGAGAGGGGAGTATGAACGCTCCAGAGACACCGCTGTGGCGAGGCATGAAACGCGGGAGTTGAGGGAGGCGCGGGAGGTCGTGTTTTCATTAATACTCACCAATTTTTCCGCGCGGGCCGCTCTGGCAGAGCGAGAGGTTGGAAGTATGAATAGCCCCTTAGCAGCATCTTTTATCAAGTTTTCCATTCATTTCTATGAGAAAATCTTGCCCCCCCCCGTCTAAGGTAGTCCCAGGATGGGTTCATTAGATATCAAACTCTTTAAATTTGGCTTATTCCTGAGTTTTTTCATCACTGAAATTTCGCCGTGAGTGCACCATCACAAAAACTTTCCGGCCTGACATGCCCCGGGGACATGCCACTGTGGTAATCCGCTTTGGGGTCCCCAGAGGGGGGGGGTCACCCCACTGCCACGGTCCGCAGTGGGTGCACCCCACCGTGGACCGTGGGGAGGTGACCCCACAATTGGGTACCTCCCTCGAGCCGTGGGGAGCCCCCTCCCCTCGGCGACAAAAATTATCCTCCGGTATTCGGTGGATCTTCTGGTGAGTGACTCGAGGTCACTTTCCAGGTCCGACTACGAAAAGCCGACGGAAACACACTCAGATATCAGTCGCGTGCGAGGTGTATGCATTTTCAACAATATAAAAGCAGATTATATACAGAGCTGCTTAGAAAATTTACACTTTTTTGTCAAAATTGACAATTAGACACTCAATAAAGCTTGAAAAATTTTGGTCCCGGAGGTCGTAAAAATTTGGGATTTTTTTTAAAAAAGGAAAATGGGGGGTCGTAGTCGCGAAAAAAAATCGCCACAACGGCCTGCTCAACCCTGGGTCCTACTTCCACCTGGTGAGGTGGACTACAGAAACGGAATCAAAAAAAAATCCTGAAATTTCTGGCAACCACGAGAGATATCGCTCCTCTGTTAATGTTTTGAGTCGGAACGGGCGGTCACGGCAGAAGAACTTATTAGCCAACCGGTTCGAACACTCAAATCGTTCGTCGGACCCGACGCGGTAGCTACACGTTCGCATCGGGGCGCGGTTTCCCTCAGCTCCACTCGAACCATATTCCGTTTCAGAAAAAAACTTAATGACCAATTGAATTTCGCACATAAACACGAAAATCCCGTCCACGAATACAAATCCGAGCACGAACACAATGAGGCGAGTGCAGCTGAGGAAAACCGCGCCGCGTCCGACGAAGGATTTCAGTGTCCGAACCGGTTGGCCAACAGGTTCTTCTGTGCACTTGTCTAATTTAAACCCCTCATTAGGCAGATTATCCGCGTGATGAGTGGAGAATCACCGCCTACCAGGTGTATAATCCGAAAAAACTCACCTTCCCCAACTGGTTCGGGAACGATTTCACGGCGCATACACTTCATGCTGTTGATGTGGCTCCATACCGCCCGCCTCTTACGCGATTGGAGCAGTACACGATCTGAATAAGGATAAGTTGAGCTGCTGAGGGTTCAGTTAGCTTGAAACTATCAAAACATGAAGGAATCAGCTAATCAATTCAATAAGCAGTGTGATTTTCAGCTGTTTCCTAGCCCGAGGCTATATGTGAACTCAGACCGCACACTCTAAGCCTTCACACACCTCCATATGCGCGCACTCCAACGTTGTGTATACTTGAGAAGTGCGACTGCACCCCAGACATTTGATTGAAAATCTTCTGAAAACTATTAAATATTGTTCTATTTGTATCAAATACTGACGAAAATCGCTCATATTCAGGATCAAGCGGGGTTTCGAAGTTTTACAACGGGGCTTGAGGGGGGGGGGTCGCAAAAATTTTGACCCGAAAATGATGGTTAGGGAGAGGATCGCGAGAATTTCGATACAAAAATCAAAATTTAGGGAAGATATCCCAAAAATTCTCGATATTCTTGGTCACCAAAGGGAAGGGTCGTAGCATTGCTCAGGTTTTGAAGGCTTGAGCCCGACTACTGAACGAATTTTTGGCGTCTGAGAGTTTTGGTAATCAAATTGAAACTTTCCAGAAATCGCGCCATGGGGAGGGGTCGCAAAAATTCTGGATTCTGAGAAAAAAATTTGATGGTGAGGGGGGATGTCGCTAGGATTTCAAAAAATTAAGCAGAACCCCGCTTGACCCGGCTCATATTTACGGGAAATGAACACAATATGGTCCAAATTCATCAGATGAGTGATACTGATATCATATGAGCCACTAAGGCCCCGGCCATAGTTGGTGCTATTTGCATCTGTATCCCCCCCCGCACCCCCCCAACACCCCCCACCCCCAACACCACCCCGGTCAATACGTATGTTTAAAATGATGGAGTGAGGTTGAGAAAATCACTCGGTGCATCCAACTAGATATCCTTATACTTGAAGCAGTTATGTCCTGATGTTTGTATGTATGTGTGTGTGTGTAATTGTGTTTTCCCGCGGATCTCCGGAATGGCCGATCAAAACAGGGATGAAATGGTACCAACATTCGGGTAGGTGGGACACTCATCGATTACCAAAAAATCAGGCTGAATCTCCGATTCCGCGCCTCGGGGCAACCGAGTTTGTCCGTGGGGCGCACTTTTAACCGTGGGTCATGGAAACTTCAATGACGAATCTTGGGGGGGGTAGAAGGGTTACCCTCTAATCAGAGCGAAAGGTCTTCATTGGTTCGAAGGGCGCCGTACTGATTTGTTAGGGTTCGCGGAGTGCGCAGGACGTCATAGAGAGTGAGCAGTACCCCAGTGGGAGTGTGCAGGACGTCATAGAGATTGAGCAGGATCCCCAGTGGGATTGCGCAGGACGTCATAGGAAGTGAGCAGGACCCCAGTGTGAGTGTATAAGACGTCTTAGGAAGTGTGCAGTACACCAAAGGGAGTGTGCAGGACGTATTGAAAAATGTGCAGAACCACTGTGGGAATGTACAGAAACCCTGTGGGAGTGTGAAGGACGTCTTAGAAAGTGTGCAGTACCCCTGTGCCAATGTGCAGGACGTCATAGAAAGTGTGCAGGACCCCAGTGGGAGTGTGCAGGTAAGCCATAGAAAGTGAACAGGACCCCAGTGGGAGTGTTTAGGACCTCAATGGGGGTGTGCAGGACCGCAGTGGGAGTGCGCAGGACGTCATAGAAAGTGTGCAGGACCCCAGTGGGAGTGCGCAGTACGCCTTGGAAAACCTGCAGGACCGCAGTGGGAGTGCGCAGGACGCCATAGAAAGTGTAGATTGGAGAGTCAAACGAGATTTTGCAACTTATTTTATGTCAAAGCATAACACTTCTGCACCGAAGCAGATTTGAGCCCACTCCCTTCACTGTTCGCCACGCATTGCAAAAGCTCAGTTATTTCCATTTATTAACCTCCCTAAATCAGTTATATATATGTTGAAAGTCTGACCTCATCAAAATCTGCTTAACAAGAAAACAATAGTTCTCACACATAGTTCATTTATTGAGAAGAACGACATGGTGTCGGTCAATTAAGGAAACATCACATGAACTGAGAGTGTGGTTGTCCTTGTGATGACAGAGATGGTCATGTGAGAAGAATCGCATGGGGACTTTACAAATCGAAGGGAAGACTAGTGGGTTGGGACATAGGGGTAGAAGGGATGAAAGGAGTCGTATATCTGATGCAGGTAGCAACCGACAATCCACCGCTGGCTTCTTATTTTTCGCTGTTCGATTCCAAATTTTATATCCCTCTCCAAATTTCCGACAATTTTTGATTTTCAAATCCGGCAATTTTTGATTTTCAGAAGTTGCCAGCGGCAAGTTTTTCTGCCTAAAAAAGTCCATTTGGTCAGCAACTTTCGGGTAGACGAAGTCAGTTTAAATCTTTTCAACAAGTTCTGCTATTCTGCCTCGAGAATTTGACGCGCCGGAAAGTTTTCTCAAGCGAAAACTTCGCTTGGTCTCGCTAGTGACGATGATTACGTGGCCAACAGGATTGCACATGTTCAGAGAAATAGCGAAGGAGAGTATGGTGAAGTAACGGAGGTAGCAGTAAGGTTAGGTTTCCAGTGATACGCAATGTTTCATCTTCGACCCGCCCACCCGGTGATTTTCTCATCCACGTATTGCATGGATATCGACCGCGTCGGATACATTGAGTGATTTTCTCAACCTCACTCCATCATTTTAAACATACGTATCGACCGGGGGTGCGGGGGTGTTGGGGGGTGCGGGGGGGGGGAGCGGGGGGATACACCGAGTGATTTTCTCAGCTTCACCTCACCATGTTGTTCATACGTATCGACCGGGTGGGTGTTGGGGGGTGCGAAGGGGTGCGGGGGGGGATACACCGAGTGATTTTTGAATCCCATTTCCAATGCATTCTGTGTGTATCGACCGGGCTGGAGGCGTCGGCTCATCCAACTATGACCGGGGCCTAACTCCTGACGTGAGTGTGAAGGGTTGCCTGATTTTCTTCCAGTAGCTCGATTTCCTGGGTGAGGGTAACTTCGACGTGAGTTGAAAATTATGTTTTGACTATCTCATGCGATGTCTGTACCTGCTCCGCATTTTAAGTATTCACTCAGCCTAAAGATCCGCCGACACCCCCCAACACCCACCCGGTCGATAGGTATGATCAAAATGATGGGGTTAGGTTGAGAAAACCACCCGGTGTTTCCCGTCGACAAAAGCACGCCCATGCCGATCACTTTTTCCGCAGGGTTACCGTAACCATTCTTGAACAAAACATGACGAATGTAAACACACGCTCATAATATGCGGGGTATATAAGAGCGGAGGAGCGGTATGCATTCATTCACACACCGCTTTCCTCGAGAAGCCACTGGGGAGTGGCTGAGAAGGTCGAGATTATGCAAACATGTTTGTTGGCTATTAAGATGTGCTGACACTTGGAAAAATTTTAAAGGAGGGTTACGGTAGCCCTGCGGAAAAAATGATCGGCATGAGCGTGCTTGTCCCGGCGACACCCCCAACACCAACCCGGTCCGCTACGATGACTGATTCTTCATGATTTATCGCATATTCTGGCTCCGTAGCATTGCTCGCCCGCGTGCATACGCGTGACGATCCGGTGAGCGTCGTGCGCCCGCCGAACGCGGAAAACAGATCATTGCGCGAACAAATTTTTAGCCTTTCAGTCACTGTCGCCACGCGCGATGCCCACCGACTGCGACGCAGCACGCGCGGGTGAGAAATTCTTGCTCCTCGTCCCGATGGAGTGTTGAGAGTGTTTACTCAGACACTGGGGTGGGCGGTTATTCCGCTAAGGAAAAAGCGGTATGACACCGCTAGGGGGGGCACTCAGGATTCAGTTGGAGAAAGATTGACACAGCTTTCAGAGGTGGGATTCGCCACAAACCCCCCGGGGAGGCGAAGGGCAAATGAGGTGAAATTTCAGTACAAAGTGCGCGCTCCACGGCCACCTCTCGCCTCCCTTGGCTTCCCTCGCGACCGCCGGAATTTTTAGAATCGCATAGCTAAAGAATGACCGCTTCGCGATGGAATCTTTATTTTTTCGCAGTGATATTGATACGTAACACAGTCTGCATTTCCATCTTACATGGTGAAAGAGGGGTTGATCTGCTCCTCTGCCTCGCGCGGTATCATCCCTTCCGCTTCCCTTCGACTTCCCTCGGCGGGTTGTTGGCGAATACGACCCCAGAAGTTGAAGTATTTCGATGGAGTCTCCACGAAATCAATGGCTGATAACGCTATCAGGCATATGATACAGCTCAAACTTTCATTTTCATAGATGAATCATTTCATTTTCTTGAGTGCCCCCCCCCCGAAACGATTTCAATCCAAAAACGCTTATGGGTGCAACGGCGCAAGCAGAAGTGGGGAGAAGTCAAATTGTCGGTTGCACCACAGATACAGAGTACACCAGGATGGTTATTTGGCGGTGGTAGGAACCCCCTTTGCAGGGACGCCAACAGAGATGCCCCCGAGTTCCTCTCTGAGGACCCGGGGATACCAAGGATGTATTGAAAAACGCGTCAACGGCAATCTGGTCCGGTTGTACCGCGGTGTGAGATCGGTTGAATGACGGTCGAAGATCGGTTGTCCCGCAGATGCTCCCAACGGGCAAACCGAAGCTCCCTGCCGGATACCCGCGCTGCGCACAAAGTGTACACCAGCCACAATCAATTCCACGCCAGTCTCGTGAGTAGCTCCGACACTGAAGGCGGTCTCCTACCGGAGAAAGCGACGATATAGGTCAACTACCGGAGCTATTTCGTGCTGTGGACGACCGGACAGGGGAGTGCGTTCGAAGAACGTTTCCACGGGAGAAAAAAATGGGTCTGATAAGGTATAACGAATGATAAACTGAGGATATCTTCATTTAATGCGGTCTCACAAACCAGGATTGGTTGGTATCACTATCAAATACGATGAGTGCGAGTATCGAGCTTCGAGGAACCGTCCTGCTCCTAAACAAATCATACTTATCGATCAAACGTGTTAAGACAGATAATTGCAGGTAAACATGTTTTGTCACTTCAACAGGCATGCTTTAACGTTAGGAGCCGATCGGTTCCCCGAAGCTCTATACCGCTATTCCAAATACGATTTTCTCCCGTGGAAATCTTCTTGGAACGCACCCCCGGAGCGGCTTAGACTCACAAGCCAGTAACGGTAAAAATTTCCCAAGGCTGCCCCCGATCCACAGTACCCCTTTTCGCGGCGGGACCAAGCATAAATTCTTGGCTCGCATGCACCCATGGGATTCTTGGCTCGGTTGTTCGATCAATATGCCTAACATATTCGTCATCACAGTGTACGCCGTGGAAAACTGTTTACATCAGACTTTTTTTTTTCGAAAACGGCTGAAATTCTGTCTGCAGGGCCATTTTCTCGTATGTGACGTCAGTTTATCGAGCGAATCTATGTTTGCTTGCAGATAGCAGAAATATTGAAGAAAAACTTGAACGAGAAGACCTTTTTTCGTGGTTAATGATATTTTTCACACATTTTAATCATTCTACTCTTCTGTAGTGCTTCGAAAAAAAACGAGTTGACCAACTTCAAATTTGCATCTCTTCAATCCAGTATGTTATTTTAGCTTTATTTCAAGTTCTTAAGGCCTTTTATTGAAAACACCATGGAGAGTATGACTCTGCTTGAATCGATTATGCTTGAGTAAATAACGAATAAAATGAACGAATTAAAGTGTGAACGGAAAACACGAATTTAGCATGCACTCACACCGTTCAGACGGTGTTGAATCCACCATGCATGAGTTTATGATTTTACCCATCAATATGAATTAACATTCCTTTCCGAGCTACTCGCAGTCGTATCATCACTATCGTGATGCGAAGCGGTTGTTTTTCGAAAAAAATCGACTATGAAAATGAAGAAATCATTCTGAGAACCGCACCGCTCCTATGATAGTGATGCCCAACCCTGCGAGTAGCGGGGAAATGGAAGATATATTCTTTTAAAGGCAGCATACACGCTCACAAACATGGTTGAGATAACAGCACAAATAGGACCGCCTGGCCCCTACCATCTCGTCAACGGCGTTTGAAGCGCTGAAAACCATCCAGGTTGACAGAATTCGAGCATTCCCGTCTCGAAAGCCTGTGGAACCCCACCCCTACGAATAACAGAATGAAGAGTGAGGCATGTGAAAACATTTGATAGCTTAGAGTGATAGCCCTAGCAAATGAGAGTCTACGAGAGAAACGGCTTGGTTTACCTGAATATAACATGTCTGCTTACTGAAGAAATGCTCCATTTTATAAGCCAGCCGGAGTAGATGGGCTTTCTTGAAAGTGGATGGGAATTAATCGGTATGTAAACAAGTTATATACAGGGAAATCAAGCTGTTTCTCTCGTAGACCCTCATTATATAGTGCTATCGCTCTAAATTATCAAATGCTTCCACATGCCTCACTCTTCATTCTGTTATTTGTAGGGGTGGGGTTCCACATGCATTCGAGAGGGGAATGCTCAAATTCTGTCAACCTGAATGGTTTTTAGCGCTTCAAACGCCGTTGACGGCATGGTAGGGGCCAGGCGGTTAAATTTATGCTGTTATCTCAACCATTTTTGTGAGCGTGTATGCTGCCTTTAATGAATGACTTCACAAGAGAAACGGCTGAAAGCAGGAACTTATTCGACATATCGATGAGAATAAGGATTACCGGCGCCTCCCGTGTACTTTGCACCCAGATGCGTTTGGAAAGGCGTGGATCTAATTGTAGGTGCTGTGGCTGCACAACAACTATGTATGTTTACGCCTGAAATGTTGCCCGCGCCCCTCCGACAAAAAGACACGACAGCCCGCCGACCGTCCGCGGATAGTCACACAAATCTCTCTGTCAGCGGGAAGTCGGGTGCTGTGCCACGCCCACGAAATTGGGGCCGCGCGAAGTCGACTAGCCCGACTTGGCCGGCGGGAAGTGGGCTGTTTCTATCTGAGTCGATGACCCCCCGCAATAGCCGACTGCCCGCCGACACTCCGCGGAAAGACGGTAAAACCTCTCTGTCAGCGGGAAGTGGGGCGCTGTGCCACGCCCACAGAATTGGGGCCGCGCGAAGTCGACTAGCCCGACTTGGCCGGCGGGAAGCGGGCTGTTTTTATCTGAGGTAGGAACGAAACCAATGTAAACTCGTTGCTCTCAACTTACAGATACCCTGATTGATTTTATAACAAGATCGACTTACTACATAGTTTTTGAAAAAAAAATTAATTTCCTTATTGACGTGAATGACGATGCATGCGTTTGGCCTACTATGCCTTCTCTGGCCTCTATTGTCGTAAACTACCTTCTAAGACTTCTTCCCATCTTTTCCCTCTCTTCCCCTCGGGGGCAAGCGTCGGAGGAGAGCAGGGGCCTCCCCTGGAGCCCCCCTCGGGGGAGGCCTGCGCTCTCGCTCCCCTAAGTCGAAAACGGGCTCTATTGTCCGGCGCTTGCCCCCCCCCCGCAGAGTCTGAGACGCTGTGCACGTGTGCACGAACTGTCATCTTTGGACCCTAGAAGCTCTAATTTCGGCTCGTTTTTCACCGCGCTACCTTCATAGTTTTTCAGCTGTTTTCGATCTAAGCTGATTTTGCTAGTTTTTTCGATAACGTTTTTCATCGTAGCCCCTGTCTTCAAAGGCATCGTCCACGATGAAAACCATATTTGGGTTTTTAGCGTTTTCGTGTTATTATATCCCTATAAATACTGAAGGTTGCAAAAAGCCCCTTCAAAAACGTCAACTTCTCAAAGAAAATCCATCATAAGAAACTTCAAAATATATTTGAACTTCGCGCCCACATCACCCGGTGATAGTTGGGCGGAGAACGCAAGGAACACTTTTACGGTTCGTTCCTTGGCGCAGCGTTGGAAGCAATTCACCGAGGATGTCATTCAACAACGACATCAACGAAAATAAAATGGGTTACCGACGTGCTGCGTCCATTGCTGTCAGCTGCTCCCGATCGATGCCGAATGTGAAATCGACTGGCGTGTGCATTGCGCCCTACGACGCGTCAAGGCACGCCCGCCGGAAGCGACCACAGAGTTTTCTTCTTTGGAACAACGGATCGGCCCCCAAACCCAGGAAGCCGTTTTGGGGTGAGCAAATCTTCTTTCAAAGGCGATTTCAAAACTCCAAACTTTCTGAGTGACATTTTCATGACCCACTAATCCGACTGAACGCTGAAGCTGGAATTCGGTTTTCATCGTGTACGCTGCCCTTAAGTTGGCTCAAAGCTCACGTTTTAGCCAAAAAACGGGAACTTTTTCATCGTGAGCTCTGCCTTTAAGATATCAATGAAATTTTAAAACCGTTTTGTAAATCTTGATGAGGCGATTCTAGCAATATCTTTCTCACCCCCAGAAACCCAAATCTGACAGGGTTATTTCAAAGCGGCGAAAAAAAAAACGCGACAAACGCGTTTTGATTAATTTGTCAAGTTCTAGGGTGGGTGTTGTTGTATTGGCGAGATATCTGATGTTCGGAACTGCTATGGATCACGAAACGGAAATTCTATCATTAGGTCCGTGGCTTGCGCCCTGAAGAAAATTACCAGCCAGCCGCCGGTGAGAATTAAACCGCCCGCGGTATAAATTTAAACGTTTTTTCATTGAGGAAAAAATCCACGGACCTAACTATACTTATGTATGTTGTAAAACGCGGCAAACCCAGCGGTAGCGGCGAAAATCTTTTTGATCACTATTGCCGCCGCAGCGGCGTTTTCCGCGTTTCAGTATATCAGTGCCATTTCCTGTCGGGGATGTACTACCTACATAACTAAGCGTTTTAATGGCTCTCACTTGCTAAGAATTCATCGGCCAATCCCACTCGATTTTTAAGTATTTCCAAAAACTGGTTTCGCCTCAGCTCAAGAAGAGGCATTCGCCGCCGCGGCAAGAGTATGAGAAGAGAGTAGAAAAAAGTTGGTTTCTCACCAGAATTAACGGAGAGAGTGGGATTCGGCAGGTTGACCCGACTAATTCGTTCAGGACACGCTCGCGGAGGCGCTCTTTAGTGATTCAGTTGAGGCCATCGTCGGGAAAGCAGGCACTAGTGGAGAGGGTAGCGAAACTTGGACCCAAACTTCAGACTTCTCGCCTTTTTGAGATCGAGGTCGGCAGCGCTCATTTTGCAGCTCGGATTCAAAACAGGCCGAGCTCAAACTCTCTCTTCATTGAATTTTTTGAAAGGGTAGTCGACCCACTGCACGAAAAATGATCAGTGGATGAGTTTGACCGCCCCGAAACGACAAGCGCGGCGCGCACCGGCTGCGTTCCCGTCATTGGTCCCTTCAGTGGCCAAAGGTAAACGTGCTCCAGTGAAAAACTAGGCGCGGGATACCTCGTCCTTTTTTGTGTTGGGTCAGTGAGTTGGTGGCATTGCCAAATATATGTATCTTCCATTCTCGATTGTGGCAGCTGAGCCCATTATTTGTCGTCCCTCAGAGGGTAAAGGGGTCTGCAGAGTTGCACCGACCGGCGACTGGTCGCCGAGCGTCAGCCTTAGCGCGGCGACAAAAATGTTTACGAACGTTATCGTAGCCGCGTCGGTTGCCAATCGCTGGCAGTGATGCAGGGTCGTAGCAGCGTCAAAACACTATGTGATGGCCCCTCGTCGCCCATCACGCTGCGTCGGTCGCCCTCGTCGCCGAATGTAATCGATATTGCATCACCCAGCGCTGTTCGTCGCTGCGAGCAACGCCGCAACTTGAACTCTGCAGGCCCCTTAAGGCCCAGTGTATACTTCCCGCGACAGGCGACGCGACATAGTGCCTGTCATGCATATCGACCGAAAATCGATATGGATCATATGCACCGTCGCCGTGGCGGGAAGTGTGTATCAAGCCTCATCGAGGTAAATATGCAAATACCGATTCGATCCCGTCATTGCGCTCTCATGTAGGGGCAGTGAAACGGGAATTTTTTTAGTCAGCAAAAGGCTTTTTGCCTGTCTGTGAATTTTTCAGAGCACCCCATGAATAAATGATTATTAAAAATATAGATGAAAATGAATAAATGATCAAATAAGTAAATAAATAAAACGAACTAAATAAATAAATAAAAAATTAAATGATTCAACAAACTCAAATGAGCAAATGAGCGAATAATTGAGTAGTTGAACAAATCACTGAATAAATGAGTAAATAATTCAATAAATAAATAATTAGCCAAACCCACTAACAGATTAATTGAAAAAAGACTAGACAAACGATCAAATATATGGTTCAACGCATAAATGGAATAACAGAAAAATTGTTTTAAATGCGCCGAAAGATATGTGTTATAAATATGGTTAAAATATCAAATTATTTTGAAATTCAAATTCAAATTTACCGATCCGCTCTGTAAATAAACCCGCCGTCTCGATTTTCGTGACTGACAAGGGAAGTATACAAAGCGTAGGTCGGATCTGCCAAAACGACCAGTATGGTTAGTATCTCTTCTGGCTCAACAGTAAAAATGCGCAGTATCCCGCCCCGAGTCGCAGGTTCAAAAAAGTTATAAGCATTTTTCAAGCCTCAGGAAAAGGCAAGGGTACCCCATCAGGCATCTTTTTGAAGTTTCGAAAATTTTTCTCGGATTCAGCTCAAAAGTTGTATGTAGGGGTATCTAGGGTGGTGAACACGAATCTGAAATTCATTTGTCGAAATTTTGAGGTTTACTGTAGGTTACGGTAGGTAACATGTCATTTAGGGGTCAAAACCCACCTTAGTATTTTGAAAATCGACAAGTGGACGTTAAATTCGTATTCTCCACCCCGAATAACCCCCGTATACAAATTTTGAGTAAAATCTGAGATTTTTACCAAACTACCGTATACCCACCGTAATCTACCGTAATCTGCAAAAAATCGATAAACGTACTCCAGATTCGTGTTTGGCACTCCTAATAACCCTCAGCAAATGATTTTGAGTCATATCTATCGTAGAAAACCGGAAATCTCGAAAGTGGCGTTTTTCCCTCCACTCCAAATAACCCTCAGCAAATGATTTTGAGACATAACTATCGTAGAAAACCGGAAATCTCGAAAGTGGCGTTTTTCCCTCGAAACTTTGCCCGGTTGGGAAGCTTCAAACGAAATTAGCCGAAAACTTAGGTAAATCGACTAATAAACCACAGATCCGTGATCAGCTCCCCAAAAACCACCCTGAGAGAATTTCAAGTTAAATCTGGAACATTTTTCTGAAACGCTTCCAGAGCCCTCAATTGGTAGAAATAAGCGCCCAATCGAAAATCCGTACAAGTCCAAAACGCCTTCAGTCTGGACAAAGTACGGAAAATGTGCGTTCATCCAAAATTTGCTCAGGGGGGTAGTTTTGGGTGCTGAACACATTCATGAGGTCCGTATTCCGGATTTTCCGAAGAATAACGCGATTTTTGGAAGGTACAAAAAGCACAAAAAAATGAGCCTTTTAAGCTTGTAACTTCTTGGAACCTGCGGCTCGGGGCGGAATACTGCGCAGTTTTACTATTGAGCCACAAGAGATACTAACGATAATAGTCGTTTTGGCAGATTAGACCTACGCTTTGTATACTTCCCTTGTGAGTTCAATATTTGCCTCTCTCAGGGTTACGGATTGGATAATGAACACAGGAGGACATGTGTTGGGGTTTTTCCACGCACCTCACGAATACATGACTATTTAAAAACATGAATGGTGGAATGAATGGTCAAACAAAAAAAATCAAATGAATAGATGAATAAAAAGAGATAAATAAACGAATGAATAACTAATGATTTAACAAACATAAATGAAGAAATGAGCGAATGATTGAATGGGTGACTAAACCATTCAACAAATGAGCAAATATTTTTTAATAAATAAATAATTGGCCAAATATTCATGTAAATAAGTAATAACCAAGCAATTATGTGCATAGGTGGCTAACGGAATAATTGAATATATGATTCGACAAATGATCAAATAAATGGATAAACTTTTGATTAAATAGTACTTTGACTAGAACCCGAGTAATGTGTTTAAAGTTTTCAGAAAGAATTTCCGCAGATACTGTTCACCTACTGGTGCTATTGCAGTGAGGGAAGGGGCACTATGGCTCGATGCACTTGGCCACACCCGTTTTCCTGTGCCAACGCGCCATTTGAGCTCCTACCCCCGGGGTTTCTCTCCCCTTCTGAAATCATTAGTCGTTGCGACACAAAAAATGGGCGTGATCAAATGTGATACCATAGTTCTCCACCCCCCCCCCTTCGCTGCGATAGCACCCACCTATTTTTTGACACTTTGTAGCTCGTTGGCAATTATTTAGTCGTTTTAGCCACAGCCTATATAGCCAATTTTCTAGAAAGGAAGTTGAGTGAAGCGGCGCGGTGCGGGCGGTCGCGCGCTTGATATAGATTCCTAAGTGAGTTTTCCTAGTGTCGCAGAATATTTTTTGAAGTTTTTCTTTTGTATGCTATATAGCCTATCGGATTGAAGACTACCCAGATGATTTCAAACAATAAAAGAAAAGTCATGCTGGAATGAGGAAAGGTCACTTGTGGTTCGCTCCATGCGGGCGAAGCGGCCACCCGCGACGGTCAACTTGGCTCTTCTTTGATATAATTTGTGTCGCGCCGCGTGGTGAATATGTGGGATCGCTTAGGCGTCGTTTATACTTCAACCGCCGAGCAGCGCGGCGAGGTGCGATCCTACAGTATCGATCGTGCCGCGTGATCAATGTTACAGGAATGCACGGTGCCGCGCCGCTCGGTGGCGGGAGTATACTGTGCTTATCTGGGTCAAATTCCGCTTCGCAATTGCGTCTCGACACGCTTTGCGGCCGTGCGCGTCCGAGTCGGAAGAGTTTCCAGCGCCGCAGCCGCCGATCTGTTGACTCTAGGTGGGTTTTAGAGACTGGAAACTAAACAAAATTGAAGAAAACTGTATAAAAAAAGCCATATCGATTCATCTCTGGAGCTGGAAACTCGATTGACTCGAGCACTTGGGCCGCAAAGCGTGTCGAGACGCAATTGCGGACCGGGATTTGACCCAGATAAGCTCAGTAAACGACTCCTACTCCGAAGCGGCACGGCACAGTGTGTTTCTATTGAAAAGATCACATGGCCACAATCGATATTATAGGATTGCACTTCGCCGCGCAGTTCTGCCGAGCACGGTAAGGCATGCCCTGGTTATTGCCTGTCGCATGTGCGGTTGTCGGATATACTTAGTATCCGAATCACTCCATTTCGGATATCCGACCGGATATCCGAGATTCGGATAATCCGATATCCGAAAATTTGAAAACACGCATTATCTGAATCGAACCAATATCCGGGAAATTTAAAATCGGCATTATCTGAATCGAACCATTATCCGAAGGGTCAAAAATTCGGATAAAATCGGATAAAAACGGATAAAACGGATAAAAATCGGATAAAAACCGAATAAAACGGATAAAATTTGCGTAAAATCGGATAAAATCGGATAAAACGGATAAAAATCGGATAAAAACCGGATAAAACGGATAAAATTTGCGTAAAATCGGATAAAATCGGATAAAAATCGGATAAAAACCGGATAAAACGGATAAAATTTGCGTAAAATCGGATAAAATCGGATAAAAACGGATAAAACGGATAAAAATCGGATAAAAACCGGATAAAACGGATAAAATTTGCGTAAAATCGGAGTAAATCGGATAAAACGGAGAAAAATCGGATAAAAACCGGATAAAACGGATAAAATTTGCGTAAAATCGGATAAAAACGGATAAATCGGATAAGAATCGGATAAAACGGATAAAATTTGCGTAAAATCGGATAAAATCGGATAAAAACGGATAAAACGGATAAAAATCGGATAAAAACCGGATAAAACGGATAAAATTTGCGTAAAATCGGATAAAATCGGATAAAAACGGATAAAACGGATAAAAATCGGTTCATTTTAGGTTAAATGTCGGAAAGTGTGTGTGTGTGTGTGTGTGTGTGTGTGTGTGTGTGTGTGTGTGTGTGTACGTGTGTATGTGTGTATGTGTGTATGTGTGTGTATGTGTGTATGTGTGTACGTGTGTATGTGTGTATGTGTGTATGTGTGTGTATGTGTGTACGTGTGTATGTGTGTATGTGTGTATGTGTATGTGTGTATGTTTGTATGTGTGTATGTGTGTTTATGTGTGTATGTGTGTACGTGTGTATGTGTGTACGTGTGAATGTGTGTACGTGTGTATGTGTGTATGTGTGTACGTGTGTGTATGTGTGTGTGTGTGTACGTGTGTATGTGTGTATGTGTGTGTATGTGTGTGTATGTGTGTACGTGTGTACGTGTGTACGTGTGTACGTGTGTACGTGTGTATGTGTGTGTGTGTGTGTGTGTGTGTGTGTGTGTGTGTGTGTGTGTGTGTGTGTGTGTGTGTGTGTGTGTGTGTGTGTGTGTGTGTGTGTGTTGCCTCAGATTTGTTCCGGTAATATCCGAAATTTATCCGAAATTATCCGACGGATATCCGTATCCGAATCATTGGAAAAATGGCATTATCTGAATCGATCCAATATCCGAAAATTTGAAAAAACGCATTATCTGAATCGAACCAATATCCGGTAAATTTGAAATGGCATTATCCGAATCGATCCATTATCCGAGGAATTACCTTCGGATAACAAGTATATTGTCGGATCTTCCATCTTCAATTGTGGCAGCTGAGCCCAATATTTGTCGTCCCTCACGGGGTTAGGCCTAGTGTATACTTCCCGCGAGAGGCGACGCGACATAGTGTCTGTCATGCATATCGACGGAAATGGATCATATGCACAGCTGCCGTGGCGGGAAGTGTGTGTTAGGCCTCATGGAGTTAAGAATGGAAACACCAACCCAATGTCGTCATTGCGCTCTTATGTAGGGCCAGTGAAACGGGGAATTTTTCAGTCATCGACAGGCTTTCTGTCTGTCTGTGAATTTTTCATAGCACCCCATGAATAAATGAATAATCAAAGTATAAATAAAAAATGAATGAAGGATCAAATTAGTAAATAAATAAAACGAAATGAATAAATAAAAAATAAAATGATACAACAAATTCAAATGAGCAAATGAGCGAATATTTGATTAGTTGAAAAAATCATATTATAAATGAGTAAATACTCTAATAAATAAGTCATTAGCCAAATCCACTAACGGAATAATTGAAAAAAAGACTTGTCAAATGATCAAATAATTGGATGAACGCATAAATGGAATGAATGAAAAAAAATTTATGTGTCGAAATTATTCGAAGAAAAAATAAAATTATTATGCTCAAATTATCAAATTGTTTGAGAATTCGGATTCAAATTTACCGACCCGCTCTGTAGTTCAATCCGCATTCTCGATTTTCGTGGCTGACAATGAGCCCAATATTTGCCTCTCTCATTGTCAGGGTTATGGATTGGACAATGAACACAGAAGAACATGTCTTGAGATTTTTCCACACACCCGAAAAATAATTGAAAAAAATAGATGAGTGAATGAATGAATGATCAGACACATGAATAAAAAATGAGTGAATAGATAAATAAAGATAGATGAGTGAATGAATGAATGATCAGAAAAATAATTATTCGCTCATTTGCTCATTTGAAATTGTGTAATCATTTTATTTTTCATTTATGTATTTTGTTTTATTTATTACTAATTTCATCCTTCATTCATTTTTTTCAGATCTTTATCTTGAATATTCCTTTATTCATGGGGTGCTTTGAAAAATTCACAGACAGGCAGAAAGCCCGTCGATGACTGAAAAATTCCCCGTTTCACTGCCCTTACATGAGAGCGCAATGACGAGATTGAACCGGTGTTTCCATTATAAGGCGCTATTCATACTATACTTGTTCCAGATGGAATTTATTTCAAATATCCGACTTTTCGACTGTAGTCGGATATCACACCTTTTCGAATATTCGACTTTTCGACTGTAGTCGGATATCGCCCTTTTTCGAATATTCGACTTTTCGAGTGTAGTCGGATATCGCACTTTTTCGAATATTCGACTTTTCGACTGTAGTCGGATATCGCACTTTTTTGAATAACCGACTTGCCGAATAAAAAGTCGACTTTTTTATCTGACTGAAACAGTCGGATACTCATCCGATTATTCGATTCGGAACGAGTATAATTCATACTACTCAACGCCAGCGCTGCAAGCGCGTGCCGCGCTGGCGTTGAGTAGTATGAATAGCGCCTCAGCTCCATGAGGCCTAATACACACTTGCCGCCACGGCAACGGTGCATATGATCCATTTCGGTCGATATGCATGGCGGACACTATGCCGTGTCGCCTGTCGCGGGAAGTATACACTATAGTTGGGCCGAATCGAATGATCGAATCATCATCCGATTGAAAAAAGTCGACTTCGACTAAATCGACTAAGTCGACTATTCGAAAAGTGGAAAATCCGGCTAAATCGAAAAGTCGATAATTCGAAAAAGAGCGATTTTCGGATAAGTCGAGAAGTCGATCATTCGAAAAAGGGCGATTTTCGGATAAGTCCAGAAGTCGATCATTCGAAAAGAGTAATATCCGACTTATTCGAAATTTTTGCCGCTTTCAAGAGTAGCTGGTATACTTGGTATCCGAAGATGTTTCTCCGGATAACGGACCGATTCAGATATAACCGATTTTAAATTTCCCGGATATTGGTTCAATTCAGACAATGCGTTTTTTTCAAATTTTGGATAATGGATCGATTCAGATAATGCCATTTTTTCAATGATTCGGATCGGAAGACGGTCGGATAACTTCGGCTACTTTCGGAACCAACTTGAATTGATGCAAAACCGTAAAAAAATGAACCAGGTACTCAAAGCAAGCCTCTGAAAACATCCATAATTTAAAAAACAGAAGTACTTCATTGCATTTGCAGCATGTTCACAAACGAACATCTATCTTCAGAAATGCATATTATTAAAAATATGAAAACAATTCTTCAATTATTCTATCGTCGTTGGGCGGCACAGTATCATCCATACACAGGTTTTTCAGAACAACTAACTAGTAAAAAGTATGCAAAGCAACTATACAAAAAACTTCTACACTGAATGGCTAGCCACTTGGTCATCTCACTTGACTACGCCCTGTTTTCTCACCAACGACTCTTCCGATTTCGGAAAGAGGGGGAAAACCCTGGGTTGATGTACTAAACAGAAGGCGGTACGGGAAAATGGGCGCGGTCGAGTGCAATTTTATTCCAATTTATCCGATTTTTTCCCAAAAATTATTCGATTTTATCCGAATTTTTTACCCTTCGGATAATGGTTCGATTCAGTTAATGCCGATTTTAAATTACCCGGATATTGGTTCGATTCGGATATCCGGTCGGATATTCGAAAATGAGTGATTCGGATACTAAATATAGTACCTGGTTACTGAGAAAGATGTTGGAAATGCCAGCTACTCCATCTGGACAAATTTTTCGCCTTCTTTCTACTATCTAATTAGTTTTTTCTTAGTTCTACATGTGCGCAACGTTCAATGAATTTTATACTGAATTAAGAGCTAATAAGATTTTAAATAAAGGTGTCTGGATGGAAGTGAAAATGGGGACACTGCGGGCGAATTTTGCTTATCATCGAGGAGGAAAGTTGTCATATTAAAGGGATCTTTGCGTTCCCTGTTGTGCGGTAGCGCAAGCTCGGTGACCGCATGTTATAACACGTGGCACTTAGTTTACACTAACCGTCGATAGGAACCGCCAAGCATTAGCACGATTCGAGCAGACTGTACACTTGTTGCCCCATAGCTCGGTAAATTTAGGAGACTCGCTTTAGTTCCCAAGGGTTACTTCCCCGCCGTTGTTCCCCGGACAATAGCCGTTAGACCCTGAAGCCAGCTTCCAAAATTATCGATTTTTTCATTTTTATTTAAAGACTTCCCTGAGTCGCATATATTCTCTTGTGAATCCTTTCAATTTTTTTTTGTGTTTAGGCTATTCTTTTTTCGCATTCTGATTACATAAATATGCGGAAAAATTTGTAATGGCGCTGTTGAGGGAACGAAAAAGTTAGATAGGCTGTCACCTCTTCATGTACCGTCCGAATAGCTGATTGGAAGGGTAGATAATTTTTTAAGTCGATCGAAAAATTCGACTTTTAATTCGTGAAGTCGATCATTCGAAAAAGTGGGATTTTCGACTTATCCGAAAAAGTCGATCATTCGAAAAAAATGTGTTTTTCGACTTATTCGAAAAAGTCGATCATTCGAAAAGTTGAAGTTTCGGCTAAATCGGAAAGTCGATCATTCAAAAATGTCTAATCTTCGACTTATTCGAAAAAAATTTGAATTTGCCCAAGTATAGTATACACTTGTGCTAATCCTGTGAGGGACGACAAATATTCGGCTCAGCTGCCACAATCGAGAATGGAAGATACATATATTTGGCAATGCCACCAGCATACTGACTGAATACACGAAAAAGGACGAGTTATCCCACGTTAACTTTGTCGTTCGAGCACGTTTACATACCTAAGGATACTGAAGAGAACAGCGACGTGAAAGCAGTGTGTTATGTCCACCATGCGTGTCGTATGGGGAGGTCAAACTCGTCCACTGCTCATTTTTCGTGCATTGGGTCAACTCGAAAAATGCTATGAAGAAAGAGATACGCTCGACCTGTTTTGAATCCGAGTTCCAAGAAGTGCGCTGCCGACCTTGATCTCAAAAAGGCGAGAAGGCTGGGAACAGTGTTTGGGTCCAAGCTGCTCCCTACCCTCTCCCCTAATGCCGACTTTTTCGACGATGGTCTCAACTGAATCACTAAAGAGCGCCTCCGCGAGCGTGTCCTGAATGAAATAGCCGGGTCAGCTTGCAAGATACCCCTCTCTTCGTTAATTCGAGTAGTTAACCGACGTTTTCCCCCTTCTCATACTCTTCTGGCGGCGGCAAATGCCTCTTCTTGAATGAAGGAGAAACCAGTGTTTGGGAATACTTAAAATTGAGTTGAATTGGCAAATACAGTTAGGTCCGTGGCTTGTTTCCTCAAGAGAAAAAACAAGAAGAAAAAACATTGAAATTCAAACCGCGGCGGTTTAAATCTCACCAGCGGCTGGCTGGTAATTACCGACGAGTTCCTATACGATTTTCACGCCTTCCTTGGTTTCTGGTTTACTGGACGCCGGATACTTAAAGACGGCATCCTCAGAAATATATCATACATCAAATTTCTTGCCAATACAACAATACCCACCCTCGATTTTGGCAAATTAACGAAAAAACGCGTTTTCGATTCCCCCCCCCCCTTTGGAATAACTCTGTCAGATTTGGGTATCTGGGGGGTGAGAAAGATATTGCTAAAATCGTCTAATCAAGATCTACAAGATGGTCTTAAAATTTCATTGATATCTTGAAGGCAGTGTTCACGATGAAAAAGTTGTCTTTTTTGGCCAAAACGTGTGCTTTGGATTCATATAAGTAAGCCTATGAACAAAAAACGGCGAAAAACGGCCAGGAATTGGGTCGAAATCCCGCGGTCCAGGCGGCTCATCGGTTCACTCCGCCCACGTCCTATAACAGCTGTCCTGAATTCGTGTTACCGTAGAGATAGGCACCGAACATTCGATTATTCTTCACCGCAAAATGTTCCAACATCCAGGCACGTACATTGACCCCTTTTATTTTTCAAAGAATTTTTAGTGCAGGAAACAGAAGGCAAAACCACTTACCCAAGAGTTTTGAAGCGCGAAACCATTTCCCCGACGTCAGGTTCAGTGGCTGTACACAGCCTCCGTGCGTACAACTAAACAGTTTTTCTCCGGTATTTGGCAATGCTATGGTGACTTTTTCCCACTAACCTCTTCTTATTGGTTATACCTACCCAAAAACCTCGAAAACTACAACACGGTTTTACATCGCGAGCACTACCTTTAAATTACACCTTAATTATAGGTATGTTGCTCTTTCCATAACATGTTTTGACTCGCCAGGGCGCTCGACCGGAGCTTTTTTCTTGAGCAGCATACCTATAATTAGGGCATAGTTTAGGAGATATCAATGAAGTTTTACGCCATCTTGTAGATCTTGATGAGGCGATTCTAGCAATATCTTTCTTACCCCCAAAATCCAAAATCGCACAGAGTTATGACGGAGGAGAAAAAACACATTGTTTGCGAAGTTTGAGGATAGGTACTGTACAGTTCAACTCCGCATTGCCGTTCAATCCACAAAGAGCACGTTGAATGTGAAAGCGTGCTGCGGCGCGGCTGTGAGTATCTTCAGACAGGCATTTGGGATCACCCGGGCGGCTTTTGGCTTTGGTGCCCGGGTGATTCCACCCCCCCCCCGGGTGATCCCACATGCCTCTCTGAGGATACTCGCAACCGCACGCTTTCGGAATCAGCGTGCACTCCGCGGACTGAACAGCAGTGCGAAGTTGAACTGTACTCCTGCTTAATAATCAAGGCGGATATGTCGAAGCTATTCGGATGGATGAATTGTTGTAGGCAGTGTTCACGATTAAAAACGTTATACTGCCTTTATTCGGAAGTGCACAAACCCCGCCCCCCCCTTTTCACCCGCACTCGCTTCTACAGTATTGCACCATGGCGGCGCGGTCTGTGGTGGCCCTCTCTAATCCAATCTCTCCCACCCCATCTGGCAGGCATCGACCTTTGTATGACCACCGTCCGATCGTCCGCATGACCGGCGATCATGTTCAGAAAATGTGAGTTTTTTCGAGAATTTTCACCGTCTTCAGTTGTATAGGTAATAATTTGAATGTCATCGTAATGGGTAGTGTGTAGATGATCCATCGATTCGAAACACACAAATAATGTTCGTAAAGAACGACTTTTTTGTTGAAAATAAAGGAACAAATGTTTTCTCGATTTCTTGGTAGCCTGAAGAATTGTTTGAAGCTTTGAGTACACCCTAATCTTTAGCCAGTACGATGGCATTCGAATTAACCCCTAAACAACCAAAAACGGCGAAAATTTTGGAAAAAAAACTCACGGGCTCCGAACATGATCGCCGATCATGCGGACGATCGGACGGTGGTCATACGAAGTCGATGAATGCCATATGGGTTGGGAGAGATTGGATGAGAGAGGGCCACTACATACCGCGCCGCCGTGGTGCAGTACTGTAGCAGCGGGCGCGGGTGGAAAGGGGGGCTTGTGCACTCCCGAATAAAGGCAGTATATTGGTTCTCTGCAGAAACTAAAGCTCTGGGTTTCTATAAGAAGAATAAGGAGAGAAGTACGACGGAATGGCCAGGAATTTGGTGAAAGTCTCGTGGATCGGCAGCCGACACATTGGAGCACTCCGCCCATGCCATTTAACAGTTGTCCACCGTTCGTTTCTTCAGAAGAACAGTTGCCTAATTTCTAGATTACTCCTCATCCTGAATGATTCTAACAAGCAGTTACATTGAACCACCTTGTTTTCAAAGAGTTTCTGGCAAAAGAGACAGAAAACGATGCCTTTTACCTAGAAATTTTGAAGCGCTAAACCATTTCCTGCGTTTGGTCGACGAAAGTCTGCAGTGAAAAAAAAATTGCCAGAAGCACTCCATAACAGAGCCTTTCAAAACGGTCAAAAGAAATTCGTTCGTGATTGGGAAACTATCGGCGGCGAGTTTATTGAAATGTAGTTTCCAATCAATGACTTTGCACGACGTCCTGCTGACGTCATCCGACACCTTACATACTTTCCACGACGTCCTGCTGACGTCTTCTGGAGGCCTACCCACATTGCACTGCGTTCTATGTACACGTATGCCCCTTCTGCAGTCATGGTTGATGGTTTCGGAGGTAACCCATCTGAAACACAAAGGTGTGCAATTACAGAATGCACAGACCAAAAATCAGACGGACAGACGGACGCCACTATCTTCTCTTACTATGGAAAGATATCTGACCATTCGTTTGGTCATTTATTCACTTCTTCAGTCAGACATTTATTCAATTGTTTGTTTATTCGATTACTTATTTACATGTAAATTTGGTCAATTACAGTGCGGTCGGCTGCCAAGGGTAAAAAGGCGGCGGCGGGCGGCGGCCGCCTCCGTTTATGTGCGGCGCCCAATTTAGGAACTGTTTAACGCGTTCAACGACTTCCTCGGTTGTTTCTGTTCGTGAGAAATTCTTGAGTCAGCCCTAAGATTCCACCAAAGAATTTTGGAAAAATTTCAACTGGTTTGAAATTTTTCGAAAATTGAACTGGGAGAGTGGCGAATCTTCAGATGCTCATAAACAATTCCAAAACAACGTTATATCGTTAGTGAGAAATTTATGTGGTGCAAAATATTCAGTATCTAAAAATTAAGATGTTTTCCCAAAAAACTCCGAGCTGAAAATAAAAATACTCTGGATGAAAGTTACAAGACAGCGCTATGCAGCCTGATTGATTGAAATTAATTTTGGGCTCAGACAGGCCTATGCTGATTGAAATGTTATGATGGTGATTCAAATAATTTATATGCCCAAACACGAAGTTACCGAGGATTTTTCTGGTTGATCGCGCATTTTTGAAAAAAAAAATCCGAAAATTGGGGATTATTTAGAAATCCAGTGTCTATTAAAAAAGCCCATCAAATTTTTTCCTTTATTGTGATGAATTGTTTTTGTAGAGCTAAGTATGTGACACCACTGGTGAGTTATTTGGTCATTTTCGCTCTCCGATTTCCAAATTATCATTGACTCAACATTGTTCTGCGGGACGCAACCAGTTTTTATGAGGCCCTGAACTGTATAACTCCTATAAAAAGGACTTGCCGAAGAAGTTGACTGTGAAAAAGTATATGTGGGCATCGATAAAAAGTAACAGAATAGGAGAAACACGAAAACGAGAAAGTTTGAAAATTTTTTGAAAATTTCGTATTTCGTGGTTTTTATTCGTTGGAATTCAGCACCTATTTCAAACCGTTATCTGGCAATACAACGATTATAACCAGGGGTGTGCGGCAAAGGAATTTCAAATTTCGGCAAACGGCAACGGCAACGGCAAACCCCAAAAATGACCGGTAAACGGCAAACGGCAAAACGGCAAACGGCAAAATCTGTTTATGCTATAATACACCAACATATGCGTAGAAGGAAGGGTTGCCAACTTCAGATGGAGTTTCGGGATGCAATTTTAATATGTTCTAGGGGAAGCACAGTGTTCCAGTATACCAAGCTCAGAGTCTGCTGAACCCTCAGGCAGTCACTAAAAAGGTGAAGATCTGATCAAGGCCAAAACGGTTCGGCCGAAGAGAGTAGAGCCGATTTAACGATTGAATTACCTTCAGATGTGTTCAAAATAGATGTAGAAAATTTTGGTGTATTGATTCTGATTAGATCAGAAACTATGCATTGTTGCCCAATTTCTGATCTGTTCTGAACATACACAAAGGTAATTCAATCGTTAAATCAGCTCTACTCACTTCGGCCGAGCCGTTCTGGCCTTGTTCCAATTTGGACCTTTTTAGGGTCTGCCTGAGGCATTTAGTAGATTTTTATGTATGGGATATTGGAAAACTGCCCTCCCCCTAGAACATATTAAAAAACATTCCGAAACTCTATCTGATGTAGGCAACCCTTTCTTGTTAGTCGTGTCGTATTCCATGCAATATCTGCCAGTTACTATGGGCCTGACGTTTCAATGGCCTTCACAGGAAGAAAAGTCCTATTAATCAGAAGCTGCTTGAAAGCCTCAGGTTAACAGGAGTCACTACCAAGACCAACACGGCTGTAAGCTTCTCCATCGCCGGCGATGATCCTGTTAATTCCTCTCCATTTGAAGTTTGCGTACAAATCAATGCTAGAGATTCAAAAGATGGGCGTCTTCTTGAGCAGCGCAAAGTGTTACTGGTCCGCAAAGGATTTTCTGAAAGGAGCCTGCGGCCAGCGCGTCCCAGCCTAGTCGATCCGGGGAAGATCAGCAAATCGTAAGCAAGCTTGTTGCGATGGGAGTGTGCGCCGACCGAAAGAGTGTGGATGATACAGGTACCACAATCAGGTGCGAATAGAAGGGTTAATACGAGATGATTGGTCGGAATTGATGGCCAGACAGTTCACACCGCGATCAACAGCGCGCGGTTTAGGTTATAACCGGAGTCACAAATTTTACTGTTAGTAGCAAGTAGTAGGCTCAAGGATTTCAATTTCGCTCATTTCAAACTACGATTGAACGGTTACCCTTGCGAAGCTACAGGAATGGAGTGAGACAAGTTTAGTTGAACGCAGCGCTCACGATAAAAGCAGCCTTCGAATTTTCAAATCAAGAGCTCTGAGGGGCATGTTGATCGAATGCACAGAATGAGGGGCGTTTTACTGGTATGTACATGCGACGAGCGCGACGGTAAGTCTGCTGCGCTGACTTCGTCGCTGGAGCGCCGCGTGCAGTAGCCAGCTGGACTGACTGCTCTTGGGCTCTTTCCTTTCTACGTATTCGGCTCACAAGCTGGCACGTGGCCAATTACAGCCACAATGTCGGCTAGACACAAGCAATAAATTTGTCCCAAAACTTGAGTGTGGTTTACTCGCCCCACTCACCTCCTGTGGCTACCGAGGAAAAGGGTGGAGCGAGTACACCACGTTCAAGTTTCGGGCCGTATATTAGTGGTTGCTCGTTTTGAGCCGGTTTCCCACACTGTTGTTGCAATGGGCCTGTAACCCTTGGATATCTGGTGAAAAATTGAATGCGGTTTTAATCGTTGCATTCGAAGATTTTAAATTTTTCCATCTTTACACCATTTCCTAGCAAACCCAGGTCTGCCATTAAGTCAACCTTTCATTTCAGCTAATGATCTCGAAATCGAAGATATCATTGACCACTGCCTTTAATGACCGCCTTGAATATTGTTCAACTTCTAAAAAGCCGGACAAAGTGTTTGCAGAACTGATAATTTTCCTGTCCCAATTATTACCATCAGCCAACCAACCGACGAAAAGTGGGCCTATATACACAAATTCTCCACTGGTTCATATGTCTAAATAAGGCTACTTTTTCGCTACAGCTTTGATATGACTTGGTTTTGTAATCTTAGAACTTGCAGTGATCGGTATGCCTCTGAAAAAGGGTTTTTTTTGCAGTTTTGGCACTCCTAAAGACACAGTACACCCTCAGATATGAATTTTGAGATTTTCATGTAATTGTGTAGAAGACCCCTCCTGTATAACACGTGCCAAGTGCGAGATCTCAATTCCTCCAAATAAGTGAGATATAAGCGACCACCACAGGCCCGTCCCGCTAACACACCTTCGAACTCGATAGCGGCTCGATGGATGGATGAATTCAAACAAGTCGTCGTTCTTCAGATCATTGCTGGATTGTCTCCATACCCTGGCTCGCTCTCGCGCAACGATTGCAAATGAAGAAAAATACAGACCTGAGACAACTCGTCCACCAATTTTTCACCCTCAAAAATTAGGCATCTTTAGGGAGCCATAATTCTGTTCAGAGGGGTCTTGGACGATTCCAGAGATATCACTGTGATCAGTGAGTGACTCTCTCCAAGACAAGCATGAAATCCGAGAATTAATTTCTTGGGTGTCCTGTGCCTTTAAAGGACTAAGAATTTGATGATTAAAAAAGACATCTGGAAGCTCCCGAACATTTTAGAACTCAAACGAACTCCTCTGATTACCCAGTCAAGATGTTTTCATAAGCTACCTACTGAAAGGGTACAATTATACATTGAATGAGCCGGAACCAGGAGCTGGAACTAGTCAAAATAATTAATTGTAGCAGCTCCGAATCGCTGACCAACACAGAGGCTGCGGTGAGGGCGAATCCTGTTGTTTCAACGAATTTTTGCCGAAAATTTGCCGTTTGAGACGAAAATTTCGGCAAACGGCAACGGCAACGGCAAACCCCAAAAATGGCCGACAAACGGCAATCGGCAAACGGCGATTGCCGCACACCCCTGATTATAACCCTGATCTCGAACGAAAGCTCGTATTTCTACTTTATGAATTAGTTTGCGGCGGATTCATTAAAGAATAGGTGAGAAAAGTTTTTCCAAAAAGTGCTCCGCGCTCACTTTAGTGACGTTTTTAATATTCAGCCGTATGTGGATTTATATGAAGAGAGGGGCTGTGGCACTTCAGCAAGTGTTTTTCTGCGTGTCAGTGATGGTTTCTAAAATCCATTGAAAGAATTTTACAGAAAATTTTTCAACTTCGATTTTGGAAAATAAGACGATTTCAAAAGTTCTATATTTACACCAACGTCAAACACTCTCCGTTCAAGCTTAATCAATGCTCTTGTCACAAACGATAGAAAAGAAGGGTCGCTATTGAACCTCACATTGTGGACAAGAATCACTAGGTGGTGATAGAAAAAAATTGGAGCCAAACCCAGGCCATCATGCTCATAATTCTTTGCCTCAGAGTATACTGCTGGATCAGAATGGTTTCATATCGTGATATTGAAGAAGAAAGGTTTCATACAGAATACTAATGGGCCGAGTCTCCTAATAGTCGTACCACAGAATCTCAAAAATGGATGCGAAAAATCCCGATTTTTTCTTCGATGGATTTCTGAGCTCTGGGTCCGATCTGGGCTAGCTATTGACAGATGGGTGCCAGTAAAGTCCGCTCGACGAATATCGTCCTCGCCCACAAAAATACTCAAACAACATTCAGATTAATAAAAAAACATATACACCAAATTTTGTGCGAATTGGGATTCTTGGAGGGTATCTGATCGTTGAAAACTTAGAACGTTCAGACTGAAAGCGAAAATTGAAGAAATGTGAACTTGTCAATACTGAAAAGATTCCTTTGCAGTAGTATATAGATACGGATATGCAGGTTATGGCTAACATCATGGCTCCTCTGAATATGCCCAGATTCGTTCCTCTGGTATCGTTATGCCCTCGCCCTGCTAATCGCTGACTTCGCACCTCCAGTTGGACGCGTCAGGTCACCGCAACGGCTCACCAACAGCACAGAAGTCAACCGTTATATAGTTCTTCTACACAGTTATTTTTGGATGCAACAACTTTTACAAAAATGTAAACCCGAAGCCATATACATCAAAAGTTTCCAAAGAAAAAGGAAAATTGAGGCATGCTTAGGAGTTTAATACGTCAAAACTATGGTAATTCTGAATGAAAATGGCTCAGTATCGGATCAGGGTAAGTACTAGACATTGGCATTGCACGCTAGATTTCAAATACATGGAAAATTCGATTAACCCTTTTGAAAAGTCTCGAGTGAATTAATTTTTCAAATATACCTTTCCTAAGCGACCGAATGAATGAACGCATTCGAATAAGACATATTTAAAGCTCAGTGACTTTCTATAATAACGCGTTTTTATATTTTCGAATGAATGAGCGAGTTCGAGAAAACCTCGAATCTTTTCGAATAACTAAAGAAAATGGGAACATGTCTAATTTTATTTCTATTCGATTTGAATGAGAATTCGGAATATTTTTTCGATTATTTGGATAGTTATTCTAACTTTCGTGTTTTCCGAGTTATTAATGAATATTTTGTAATTTTTTTCAGCACAGCTAATATTCAAATGTCGCCAACCGACATTGGCCGAGTACTCAAAACATCGAATTTTAAATTTTCTGAATCAAATAATCGAAAAAGTGAATCATTTTTAATCCCGATAGAATGGAAAAGGCCAACAATTCAAATTTACGAATTAATCGGAAATTCAAAAACACGAATAATTTAATCACCTGAATGATCAGAAAGTTCGAAATAAAAAAAAACTAGATTCCTGGAATGAATCAAATATTTGGGAAAAATCGAAAATTGGAATTTCCGAGAGAGTGGCTATCATCTAGCTCTATGCTCGAATACTCGGATATTCTAATTATTCTCATAATTGTTCGAATCGGTCACAAGTTTAGTGCAAGGCTGTATGCCTTTGTGTACCATGCCAAGAACAAATTCCGATTTAAAATTATACATACGCATGAAAGGCATGAAGATTCTGAAAGTTTCTAACCTAGTCTTCAGAAGTTCCTTTTATTCTGAA
The DNA here is from genome assembly GCA_029168955.1 of Aplectana chamaeleonis. NCBI lineage: Eukaryota > Metazoa > Nematoda > Chromadorea > Rhabditida > Cosmocercidae > Aplectana > Aplectana chamaeleonis. The sequence goes on along the minus strand of JAPDOI010000184.1, from coordinate 1,035,736 downwards.
GAGATACATGAGTTGACTTCTGTGCTGTTGGTGAGCCGTTGCGTTGACCTGACGCGTCCAACTGGAGGTGCGAAGTCAGCGATTAGCAGGGGGAGAGCATAACGATACCAGAGGATCGAATCTGGGTATATTCAGAGGAGCCATGATGTTAGCCATAACCTGCATATTCGTATCTATATACTACCGCAAAGGAATCTTCTCAGTATTGACAAAATCACATTTCTTCAATTTTCGCTTTCAGTCTGAACGTTCGTAGTTTTCAACGATTAGATACCCTCCAAGAATCCCAATTCGCACAAAATTTGGTGTATACGTTTTTTCTATGAATCTGAATGTTGTTTGGGTATTTTTGTGGGCGAGGACGATATTCGTCGAGCGGACTTTACTGGCACCCATCTGTCAATAGTTAGCCCAGATCGGACCCAGAGCTCAGAAATTCATCGAAGAAAAAACCGGGATTTTTCGCATCCATTTTTGAGATTCTGTGGTACGACTATTGGGAGACTCGGCCCATTAGTATTCTGTATGAAACCTTTCTTCTTCAATATCACGATATGAAACCATTCTGATCCAGCAGTATACTCTGAGGCAAAGAATTATGAGCATGATGGCCTGGGTTTGGCTCCAATTTTTTTCTATCACCACCTAGTGATTCTTCTCCACAATGTGAGGTTCAATAGCGACCCTTCTTTTCTATCGTTTGTGACAAGAGCATTGATTAAGCTTGAACGGAGAGTGTTTGACGTTGGTGTAAATATAGAACTTTTGATATCGTCATATTTTGCAAAATCGAAGTTGAATAATTTTCTGTAAAATTCTTTCCATGGATGTCAGAAACCTTCACTGACACGCAGAAAAACACTTGCTGAAGTGCCACAGCCCCTCTCTTCATATAAATCCACATACGGCTGAATATTAAAAAACGTCACTAAAGTGAGCGCGGAGCACTTTTTGGAAAAACTTTTCTCACCCATTCTTTAATGAATCCGTCGCAAACTAATTTATAAGGTAGAAATACGAGCTTTCGTTCGAGATCAGGGTTATAATCGTTGTATTGCCAGATAACGGTTTGAAATAGGTGCTGAATTCCAGCGAATAAAAACCACGAAATACGAAATTTTCAAAAAATTTTCAAATTTTCTCGTTTTCGTGTTTCTCCTATTCTGTTACTTTTTATTGATGCCCACATATACTTTTTCCAAGTTAATTTTTTCGGCAAGTCCTTTTTATAGGAGTTATACAGTTCAGGGCCTCATAAAAACTGGTTGCGTCCCGCAGAACAATGTTGAGTCAATGATAATTTGGAAATCGGAGAGCGAAAATGATCAAATAACTCACCAGTGGTGTCACATACTTAGCTCTACAAAAACCATTCATCACGATAAAGGAAAAAATTTGATGGGCTTTTTTAATAGACACTGGATTTCTAAAAAATCACCAATTTTCGGATTTTTTTTTCAAAATTGCGCGATCAACCAGAAAGTTCCTCGGTAATTTCGTGTTTGGGCATATAAATTATTTGAATCACCATCATAACATTTCAATCAGCATAGGCCTGTCTGAGCCCAAAATTAATTTCAATCAATCAGGCTGCATAGCGCTGTCTTGTAACTTTCATCCAGAGTCTTTTTATTTTCAGCTCGGAGTTTTTTTGGGAAAACATCTTATTTTTGAGATCCTGAATATTTTGCACCACATACATTTCTCACTAACGATTTAACGTTGTTTTGGAATTGTTTATGAGCATCTGAAGACTCGCCACTCTCCCAGTTCAATTTTTCGAAAAATTCTTTGGTGGAATCTTAGGGCTGACTCAAGAATTTCTCACGAACAGAAACAACCGAGGAAGTCGTTGAACGCGTTAAACAGTTCCTAAATTGGGCGCCGCACAAAAACGGCGGCGGCCGCCGCCCGCCGCCGCCTTTTTACCCTTGGCAGCCGAACGCACTGTACCTATTTATTGAATTATTTTCTCATTTAAAAAATTGCTCATTTATCTACTAAATTATTCACACGTTTTTTTTATTTATTTCCCCATGAATCTTTTAGGTAATCAATTATTTAATCGTTTATTGAATTATTTATTCATCTATTTTATTTATTTAATTATTTATGGAGTTCGTTGAAAAATTCCCAGACGAAAAAAAGCCTGGCACAAACTGAAAAAAATTCCGTTTCATTGTCCCTACATACGAGCACAGTGACAAAAGCAAATCGGTATGTCTGGATTCTTTCCATAGTATAGTCGTACAATTTCGAAAAAATGTACGAACGAAAGAGAACGAACGAAAATCGAAATTTTCTCGTTCGAAATGATTTCGAACGAACAAAAAATGAACGAACGAAATTCGAAACTAATCGCGATTTCGATTTTTTTGGGATTCCGTATTTTTTTCGGAATTTGTCGAAAAATTCGAAATTTGTTTCAAAGTATGCCGAACGAACCAATTTCGAAAAAATTTCGAAAAATCGTCAACTATAATGTGCATAGAACTTAGTTATCAATCTTCTTCCCGGTGTAAGAGGAAAAAATTGGCCCAACGATTTGCTTTTGCCACTGTGCTCCTATGTACGGGCAATGAAACGGGGTTTCTTTTAGTTTGTGCCAGGCGTTTTATCCTGTCTGGGAAAATTAATTGATTAACTAAAGTATTCATTTGGAAATAAATAAAAAAACGAGCGAATAATCGAGTAGGTAAATGCTCGTTTCTTTAAATGAGAAAGTAATTCAATAAATAAGTACTTGATCGAATTTAACGAGTAAACAAGCAATTAATAGCAGTGAGAGTGGAGGATTTCGTGCCCTTCTGGGGCGTTTTTCTCGATTTCTTCGTCATTTCAGTTCTATCAGGAGCCAAACAATCGACTTAGCGATTAATCTCAAAATCGAAAATTACCGTGAACACTGCCTTTAAAGAAATGTCTAAATGAACAAGTGAATAAATGACCGAACGAATGATCAAAAAATCTTTGCATAGTATGAGAATAGAGTGTCGTCCACCCGTCGGCCTTAAAGGCAGTGTTCACGATGAAAATTGTTTTTCTGTTTTCCCGCCTATCTTGAAAACGGCCCCACGCTGATTGCAATGATGTCTCTGAAATTGTACAATACCTTCTGGGAATGGAGTTATGGCCCCTCAAAAATTGAGCTAGGGAAAATGGTGGACGAGTTGCCCGAGGCTTGTAACTTGCGTCTTTTGCAGCCGATCTATGCGAGCTGACCTGAGTAAAGAGAGAAGTTGAGTATGAAGGGAAGAACGGGGCTAATGATTGGAAATCATCGCTCATCTCACGATCTTGAGCATTCATTTGTTTACGTCGGTGGGCGTGTGATGCGCTTTTGAGGTTTACCTTGCGCTCGAAATGGCAACTTCAGGCTCTTTTGGAGCTTTCCCTGGCTCGTTTTCATGCATTCTTTCGACGTCAACGTTACAATGTGCCCCTACGCTACCCATTCCTAGTGGAAACTGAAACACATTTTTTATCGTGAACACTGCCTTCAAGGTGTGCATTCTGTAATCGCACACTTTTGTGTTCCAGAAGAGTTACGTCCGAAACCATCAAACGGGACTGCAGAACGGGCATATACATAAAATGCCGTATAGTGTGGGTAGGCCTCCAGAAGGCGTCAGCAGGACGTCGTGCAAAGCCATTGATTGGATACTACATTTCAATAAACTTGCCTCTGATGGTTTCTCAATCAGGAACGGATTTATACCAGGTTGTCCAATAATTCTTGTCCGAAGATCATGCTCTGCTGCTGGTGGGACACCAAGGGCATGCTGTACTTCGAGCTGCTCCCGCACGGCAGGACGGTCACCGCCTCCATCTACACCGATCAGCACGAGAAACTAGCCACCGCCATCCGAGAAAAGCGTCCCCGACGGGCTTCGGTCTACCTGCTGCACGACAACGCGCGCCCCCACGTGGCGAAGGAGACCCAGCAGAAGTTGGCGACGCTCGGCTGGGAGACGGTTGCCCATCCGCCGTATTCCCCGGACCTCTCCCCCTCCGACTACCACTTGTTCCGCCCGCTGAAGCACCATTTGGCCGGAAGAAAATTCACCAACTACGACAACCTCAAATCCGACATCGCGGACTTCTTCGAGTCGCAGCCCCCGGAGTTCTGGGCGAAGGGCATCGGCGACCTGCCCAATCTATGGGCCACTGTTGTGGATAACTGTGGTGATTATATTGTTGATTAGACTTGTTTTTCAATAAAGTTGAAAAAAAATTAAAAATGGTGAAATTTTCGGACAAGAATTATTGGACAACCTGGTACAAGAAAGCAGCTTCGACCACTTTCAAGGGCTCTGGTATGGAGTGCTTCTGGCAAATTTTTTTTACTGTAGACTTTCGACGATCCAAACGCAGGAAAGGGTTTTGCGCTTCGAAATTCCTAGGTAGAAGACATTGTTTTCTGTTTCTTTTAACAGGAAGAGTTTAAAAATATGATAGTGCAGTGTATATCTTTAAATGTTAGAATAATTTAGTATGAAAAGTCTTCTAATAATTAGGCAACTGTTCCTCTGACGAAACGAACGGTGGACAACTGTTAAATGGCGTGGGCGGAGTGATCCAATGGGTGGGCTGCCGATGCACGAGAATTTCACCTGATTCCTGGCCGTTTTTCGTCGTACTTCCGTCCTCAAACTTCTTAAAGAGACCCAGAGCTTGAGTTTCTGCAGAAAACGAATAATTTTTTTAATCGTGAACACTGCCTACAACAATTCATCCATCCGAATAGCTTCCACATATCCGCCTTGATTATTAGGCAGGAGTACAGTTCAACTCCGCATTGCCGTTCAGTCCGCAAAGTGCACGCTGATTGCGAAAGCGTGCGGTTGCGAGTATCTTCAGACGGGAATGTGGGATCACCCGGGCGGTGGCACCAATGGCAAAAGCCGCCCGGGTGATCCCGAATGCCTGTCTGAAGATACTCACAGCCGCGCCGCAGCACGCTTTAGCATTCAGCGTGCTCTTTGTGGATTGAACGGCAATGCGGAGTTGAACTGTACAGTACCTATCCTCAAACTTCGCAAACAATGTGTTTTTTCTCCTCCGTCATACCTCTGTGCGATTTTGGATTTTGGGGGTAAGAAAGATATTGCTAGAATCGCCTCATCAAGATCTACAAAACGGCGTCAAAACTTCATTGATATCTCCTAAACTATGCCCTGATTATAGGCATGCTGCTAAAAAAGCTCCGGTCGAGCGCCCTGGCGAGTCAAAACGTGTTATGGACGAGTCAAAACGTGTTATGGAAAAAACAACATACCTATAATTAAGGCATAGTTTAAAGGTAGTTTTCACGATATAAAACCGTATTGTAGTTTTCACGGTTTTTGGGTAGGTAAGTCCAATATGAAGAGGTTAATAGGAAAAAGTCACCATAGCACAGCCAAATACCAGAGAAAAACTGCTCAAAGAAATCACTGAAACAAATAATTATGCCTGTTTGTGTATTTCCCCGACGTCAGGTTCACTGTGTTTTACGCAGGGAGACTGCGTACAACACATCGAACCTGACGTCGGGGAAATGGTTTTGGGCATCGAAACTCTTAGGCTCGCGGCTTAGCCTTCCCTTTCCTGCACTAAAAATTCTTTGAAAAATAAGAGGGGTCAATGTACGTGCCTGGATGTTGGAACATTTTGCGGTGAAGAATAATCGAATGTTCGGTGCCTGTCTCTACGGTAACACGAATTCAGGACAGCTGTTATAGGAAGTGGGCGGAGTGATCCGATGAGCCGTCTGGACCGCGGTATTTCGACTCACTCCCTGGCCGTTTTTTGTTCATAGGCTTACTTAAATGAATCCAAAGCTCACGTGTTGGCCAAAAAAAAGCAACTTTTTCATTGTGAACACTGCCTTCAAGATATCAATGAAATTTTAAGACCATCTTGTAGATCTTGATTAGACGATTTTAGCAATATCTTTCTCACCCCGGGAAACCCAAATCTGGCAGAGTTATTGCAAAGGGGCAAAAAAAACGCGTTTTTTACTTTAATTTGCCAAGTTCGAGGGTGGGTATTGTTGTATTGGCAAGATTTTTGATGTATGATACATATATGACGATGCCGTCTTTAAGTATCCGGCGTCCAGTAAACCAGAAACCAAGGAAGGGGTGAAAATCGTAAAGCAACTCGTAGGCAATTACCAGCCAGCCGCTGGTGAGATTTAAACAGCCGCGGTTTGAATTTAAATGTTTCTTCTTCTTGTTTTCTTCTCTTGGGGAAACAAGCCACGGACCTAACTGTATTTGTCAATTCCACTCAATTTCTAAGTATTCCCAAACACTGGTTTCTCCTTCATTCAAGAAGAGGCATTTGCCGCCGCCAGAAGAGTATGAGAAGGGGGAAAACGTCGGGTAACTACTCGAATTAACGAAGAGAGGGGTATCTTGCAAGCTCACCCGGCTATTTCATTCAGGACACGCTCGCGGAGGCGCTCTTCAGTGATTCAGTTGAGACCATCGTCGAAGAAGTCGGCATTAGGGGAGAGGGTAGCGAGCAGCTTGGACCCAAACACTGTTCCCAGCCTTCTCGCCTTTTTGAGATCAAGGTCGGCAGCGCACTTCTTGGAACTCGGATTCAAAACAGGTCGAGCGTATCTCTTTCTTCATAGCATTTTTCGAGTTGACCCAATGCACGAAAATAGAGCAGTGGACGAGTTTGACCTCCCCATACGACACGCATGGTGGACATAACACACTGCTTTCACGTCGCTGTTATCTTCAGTATCCTTAGGTAAACGTGCTCAAACGACAAAGTTAACGTGGGATAACTTGTCCTTTTTCGTGTACTGGGTCAGTGGTATAGTTGTACAATTTCGAAAAAAATGTCGAACGAACGAAATTTTTCGTTCGAAAATAGTTCGAACGAACGAAATTCGAAACTAATCAAAATTTTGAATTTTTTCGAAAGCATTCGGAACGAACGAATTCCGAAAAAAATTCGAAAAATCGGATCTCGAACGAACGAAAACTGAAAAAATTTCGTTCGACTAAACTTCGAACCAACGAAATTTGAAAAAATTTCGTTCGACGAGTTTTCGAACGAACGAAAAAAATTTCGTTCGTGTACAACTATAGTCAGTAGGCTGGTGGCATTGCCAAATATATCTTCCATTCTCGATTGTGGCAGCTAAGCCGAATATTTGTCGTCCCTCACAGGGCTAGGCCCAGTGTATACTTCCCGCGACAGGCGACGCGACATAGTGCCTGTCATGCATATCGATCGAAAATCGATATGAATCATATGCACCGTTGCCGTGGCAGGAAGCGCGTATTACCTCATGGAGCTAAGAATGGAAACACCAATCCAATCTCGTCATTGCGCTCTCATGTAGGGGCAGTGAAACGGGAATTTTTCAGTCAGCGACAGGCTTTTTGCCTGTCTGTGAATTTTTCGTAGCACCCCATGAATAAATGAATATTCAAAATATAGATGAAAAATGAATGAAGGATCAAATTAAAAAAAATATATATATAACAAATTAAATAAATGAAAAATAAAATGATTCAACAAAATCAAATGAGCAAATGAGCGAATGATTGAATAGTTGAACAAATCATTCAATAAATGAGTTAATATTTCAATAAATAAATAATTTGCCGAATCCACTAACGGAATTATTGAAAGAAGGACTTGTCAAAAGATCAAATATATGGTTTAACGCATAAATGGAATAAATAAAAAAAAGCATTTTAATTTATGTGTCGAAATTATTCGAAAGAAATTAAAATTATTATGCTCAAATTATCAAATTGTTTGAGGATTCGGATTCAAATTCACCGACCCACTCTGTAGATCAATCCGCATTCTCGATATTCGTGGCTGACAATGAGCCCAATATTTGCCTCTCTCATTGTCAGGGTTATGGATTGGACAATGAACACAGAAGAACATGTGTTGGGATTTTTCCACCCACCCCAAAATAATTAAAAAAAATAGATGAGTGAATGAATGAATGATCAGACAAATAAATAAAAAATAAATGAATAGATAAATAAAGAAAAGCAAAAATAAACGATTGAATAATTTAATGGTTTAACAAACACAAATGAAGAAATGAGCGAATGATTGAATAGGTGAATAAACCATTCAACAAATGAGCAAATACTCCAATAAATAAATAATTCACCAAATATTCATGTAAATAAGTAATAAGCAAGCAATTACATATGTAAATGACTAACGTGATAATTGAATGGATGACCTGACAAATGCTCAAATAAATAGAAAAACTGATGATTGAATAGTATCTTGATTAGAACCCGAGTGATGCGTTTAGAGTTCTCCGAGAAAATTCTCGCAGATACTGTCTACCTACTAGTGCTACTGCAGTGAGAGAAGGGGCACCATGACCCGATTAGGGAACAAAAATATGAATTTACGGAAGTCGGTTTTCGAGTTTCGGAATAAATTTTTTTTCTCGGGTTTCGCAAATCGGGCGCGAAACGCCTCAAAATGAGCGGAAATGCGGTTTACGGAACGCGAAACGCGGAAAAACTCAGAAATCATCTGATGTTTTCTTCCTCCCGGATCAACCGGAATTTTCGCATTCCGCAGCGTTTTCTGCGGTTTCCGGAATGCGAAACGCGGAATGCCAAAAATGTGCGAAACCGCGGGTTTTGGAACGCGAAACGCGTAACTCCGCTCATCCTTGAACCCAATGCATTTGACCACGCCCATTTGACCGTGCCGCCGCGCAATCTGAGCCCCTACCCGGGGTTTCTCTCCCTTTCCAAATTCAGGAGAGTCGTTGCGACGCGAAAAAGGGGCTTGACCAAGTGCGATACCATAGTGCCCCCTCCTCCCCTTTGCTGCCCTAGCACCCGCCCACTTTTTTGACCCTTTGCAGCTCGTTTGCGACGACTGTATGCTCAGGTCGGAGCATTACGGGATAATTCTGCCAGATTGCCAGATTTCGCCAGAAAATTTCTGGTACAACGCCGGCCTGAGTGGTTTTAGCCACAGCCTATATTGCCAATCTTCCAGAAAGCAAGTCGAGCAGAGCGGCGCCACGCGGGCGGTCGCGTTGCGCGCTTGAAATAGATCCCTAGTGAGTTTTTCTTGTGTCGCAGGCCGTTTTTCAAAGTTTTTCTTTTGTATGCTATAGTCTATCGGATTGAATACTACACAGATGATTCCAAACAGTGAAAGAAAAGTCATGCCGGGATGAGGAAAGTCCACTTGTGGCTCGCTCCAAGCTCGCGAAGCGGTCACCCGCGGCCCTCAACCCGGCAATTCTATTATATAATTTGTGCCGCGCCCATAGATTCGTTGGGATGGAGACAGCGGTCCGAGAGGTGAAGGTTGTTTAGGATACCTGAGCGGGAAATGGTGAAGGTTTCCTATAGACTTGCAACTTCAAAATTTGACGTTTTTTTAATCCTCTTTTTCTTGCATTCAATATATTTTCATTTTTAATCATTAATTTTGAAGCTTTTTTGTTAGATGACCTCCTTTAGAGAATAACTATTCTTAATGCAATGATCTGCCTAGGTCATGAAAAATTTCTTTTGAGCTGTCTTGGAGTCGAACATTTTCAGGAGATTTTTCTAAGCGATTTTTTAAAACTACCTGTTCTTTGCTTATAACATTTCTCTCTCTAAGATGGATCTTAGAACGGAACTGTTTCCAAAATCGTCATGAAATTTAATGTTTCCAATTTGAGAAAAAGTATGTTTCCAATCTCTCAGCCGATTTCAATTTATGAAATAACGTTTATTTCACCAAAACCAATCAGTTTCTCGTCCATGACTTTTAATCCTTAACGATAGCCCTTCTGTGAAACTCTTGGAAAATTAGCCGCGTCAGTTCCGGGAAAGTACCGCGACCATTGACTGTACCGCGATAGTTCCGCGATAGTACCGCAGCTGCTCCGCGTTATAACTGCGCCGGCTCCGCGAGGATGCAGCAGTGAACCCGCGTGGAGTACGATGTACTTACTATCCTGTATAGTGAAACGAAGTTGTCGCCGGTTCAATTACCCAAGTTTAAGGTACATACCGTATTTTTCTTGAGCGCAGAAGCGGTGGCAACTTCTGTAGCTATTAGACAGATGACGTAACGACCGCGAGTGCGTATTCCTGTTCTTGCCCCCCCCCCCTAGTTGTCTTACCATTCTCAATTAACTTTATATCAGATACTCCCCCGGAGCCGCTGCGCGAAGCGAAAGCGGCACTGTCGCATCACCGCTACGGCTCCGCGGTAGTTCCGCCACGGCTCCACGGTAGTGCCGGCGCGGCTCGCGATAGTGCCGATTTGGTGCCTGTAGGCTCCGAAGCGGCGCTATCGCGTAGCCGCAGCGGCATTTTCTCTCAGAGAGGTCGTTTTTGAAATCCTTATAAAACACTGCATCGAACAGCGTTTTCACTTTAAAAGAATACGTTTCCCTTCTTCCAGCCGATTTCAATTTATGATGTGCATTCTTGTGTCTGAAATTATCGGTTTTTCGTTCATAACTTCTTTGTGTTAAGAGAAAGACCTTTGGTGTAGGTGTTGTTTTCAGAATGTCGATGGGATTTTGCGTCGAGTAGTGTTTCCAGTTTCAAAAAATATTTTCTCGATACTTCAGTCTAAATCATTTTACGAAACACCGGTTTTTCGCCTATACCCTCTAACCGTTGAAGACAGGGCTGGTTGAAGAATGTTTTTTGAATCTCCCTAAAATTCGGGGTCGAATGATATATCGGATTCCTAACTTTGCTGGCTCCATAAGCCAGCCAGGACGGTGTAGCCGAGCTCAATAGTGATCTCCTCAGGGCGCTCTCGCCTCTATGGTCTAAATGAGAGACTCAGAGTTCTGCTGGAGCCAACAATGGAGCTCGGTTCCACCGAACTGGCTGGCTTATGGGGCCTGCAAAGTTAGGAACCCAACATATCATTTGACGCAGAATTTTACGTAGATTTCGAAAACAACATTCACCAGAACCATATCCTCAACGTTTGAAGAGTTATACGCGAAAAACCGATGTTTCGTGTAATGAAATCGGCTGGAAGATCGATAAAATATTTTCTGAAACTGAAAACGCTATTCGATGCAGAATTGCATGGGGATTCCGAAAACAACCTTCACCAGACGTCTATCTCTGATCGCAAAACAGTTAAGGACGAAAAACCTTCAGTGACACTCACCCAATCCTGACTTCATCCTTTTTCCGAGGCGGTTCACCGGTTGTCACCGGTTTTCCCCATGGTGAAGGTTCCCCCCTTCGCGTGCCCAGATGTGAAGATTGGTGGAGTACATGGCTCCACCCAACGAAGCTATGGTAGCGCCGAGTGGTAAATATGCGAAGTCGTTTATACTCCGAAGCGGCGCGGAACAGTGCGTTTCTATTTAAAAGATCGCACGGTCACAATCGATACCATATGCTTGCACTCCGCCGCGCAGTTATGCCGAGGGAGTATGGAAAACTATATTGAAAAATATAGGCTGTATTCATCATAGTAATAGCCGTTTTTTTAGACTTAATTCTCATTTCTAACTCTAGGCATTAGTCGCTGAGGTACTCATTAGTTGAAGGTGAGTTTCATCACTTCATTTCTTCCTTTTTCCTGCTTCTGGTGCAAATCGACCAGGTGGGACTCGGATAGTCGGCCTATAGGCCAACTACATAATAGGTTGGACCTAGGAACGCAAGGTGGAGATTTGACTGTTGCTGAGTCCTACTCGGAGGTTGAGACTACAATGTCGCAATGGTTCCCGAATAACAAGCTCTGTAATGTTTCGAAAAAAAAATTGAGAGTCGAAAGTGTAAAATCAGTGAAAACTCGGTGAGGACCTGGAAAAAATGTGCTACCCTGTTACACAGGATGGGTGGTCCTAGAGTTCGTCCCGTAGCTCATCAATCACAGCTGCGGGGAATCAACTGTGATTTTTCCAGGCTTCGGATAGATTTTTCACAAACACGCTGTCAAATCAAATATGTTATTACCGTCAACAATATTTACAAACAACATCTGTAACATGGTTAGTATCACATAATCTATGTTTATATACACACGCTGACAATTCTGGGGGAGTCCTTGCGTAACTGCCTCCGTCCATAACCTGCTCCCATGCCGCACCATCGGCCGATCTTGGAAAAACCAATGAATGACGTTAGGCGGCGCCTAGAGTTCATTCGCGGCGCGACGCGACGTTATGATTAGCCTACGTATCGATCGAGCGACGTCGCGTCACGTCGTCGCTAGGTGTTCACAGTGAAGAGGCGCGATACATCGAATTTGACGCCCAAATTATAATCGCTCGCGTCGCGTTGCAATGTAACGCAACGCGATGGTCGCGGAGCGATTGTCATCATTTTTTCTTTCATCATCGGGGACTCAAGGGGCGTTTTTAATTTTCTCAAGCCTTTTCAAAAACTAGGTTGATTGAAATTGTCAAGAGATATTGTATTGTTCTCAGATGATACTGCAAACAATTTTGTCTGCATATTTAAGAACAGTGGGATGATGGTGATGGTTCCAAAGAGTTGACGAGCTACAAAGTTTTCTTTTACGGTTTACAAGCGACACAAGCATAATTCGGTCTCATTTCACCGAAACATCCCTATTCTGTACTATCAACTCCAGAAAAATTGTAAGCATCATTTGCTCCCGATGTCTTTTAGATTGTTTCGTCATTAAAGAAGCAAGTTGTCGCAACGAAAACAAAGATCTGCCATAATACTACAGATAAAAGATAAAAAAGGTACATCACACTAAAATAAACAGAATAAGACCGAATATGATTAGTTTTGCCTGGCTATGGAAAATTACGGAAAATACGCAATTGCACGCAGTCGCCTAGCGTTCGCGCGCCGTTCACACCTTGATTTCCGCGCGACGCGATTTTCGCGTCGCGCTGTCATGTGCCATCGCGTCGCGTCACGAAAACTCTGAACGCCGCCTTAGGGGCCGCCTACATTTCCGTGGGCGAGCGGCGCAGCGAAGTGCTATTCTCTAGTATAGATATGGCGCCGCGTGATCAATATAATAGAATTGCACTTCGTCGCGCCGCTGGTCGACGGGAGTATAAACGACCCCAATAGGAGCGATGGTGCTGCGGGCGGTCAGCAAGGAAGCAGCTACTCACAAACAAACATGTACATATCAAATTACAATAACAAATACACATTTAATAGATTTCAGAGGAGGAGTAAAAAAGTTTTAAATATAAAATTGGACTGCGAATTGTGAACAGAACCTAAAATACCTGAACTGACCAGCTTAATTGAAAAAATCATGTATGAGTCGTTATTTTCTCGACTCCGATTATTAGATCTCAGGTGTGAACAAGGCGCATTGATTATTCCGTCATTCGCAAGCGTTCGCGCGCAGCGGCCGCATAGTGTTTTGGATCGGAGGGAAAATCTATCATACTTGTGTATAACTCTTCTTTGACCTGCACGGTTGATATGAAAACAAATATTTACACCAATTCGGTATCTAGCTTGAGTTTTCGTACACTCGACTGATTCTGCTAATCCTACATGCCTTGTTTGCCGGGTAAGACATGTGCGAGCTCAAAATGAAGAGCTCTCGATTCTGATTCTTATTATGCGTCTGACAACCCAAACGGACCACAGTTATGACAAAGCGGCGGTTTGCGGCGGAAAAAAAGCGCCGAAAATGCCGTTTTTGCCAAAGTCGCGGGCGGTGTCGTACATACGTCACTGTGTACAAAAAAAGAGATTTAGGAGGAAAGAGAGAGCTAATGAGCGGGAGTATAAACGGAAAAAGATATAGAGGCAGAGAGACGAACGGTGAAAGAGTAAGCTACCCTCTGCTTCCCCACAGCTCGCACTTAGTTTGGCTGCAGTTCGGACTGCGATCCGCGTGTGCGCTGCGGCTCGAAGAACAGTTCGTGCTGTGGGTGGCCGTTTGTGGGGGCCAGCCAGGTGGCCATCAATCGATGCCACACGAATTTTTGCGGTCTCAATCATCTGTTTTAGCTCGGTGACGAACATTTTTAGTGCTCTCCTCATTTTGTTATCGACTAATCTTCCATTTTCAATATTTTCTGCTGCCATATTCAATCTCTGCTCTCAGTTTGAGTAGGTTTTTTCATTACTTTCATTGTTTTTGGAGTGAGTTTTTTTTTAAAATTTGTTTTTATTCGTTATTTTCGCTAATTTATTTTTGTCCTCATTTATTTGTCATTCATTAACTTTTTATTTACTTAGGAACTGGTATTTTTGTTGTCCTACGCAATTATTTCACCTTTTTGATCTATAAATTGTTCATTTACTTATTCATTATTTGATTTATTTGCTGTCTTAGACATTTGAGTGTATCCATTTGATTATTTCGTTTGTTATATTTGAATTATTACCTCATTCAGTTATTACTAATCAACAACTTATATATTCAAATAATAGTTTGATAAATATTGTTTGAAAATTACATATGGGGCCACTTTTTTCCAATTGTATTGTTTTGGCGTTTCAACAGTTACGCTACTGACTGGAAAGCGGAAAATAATTTTAAATGATCATTATGTAGTGTAATTTCGATTCAAGGGTTGCTTGTTTTCATTCAGCTAATTTTGGCTATTCTTTTTTATATTCTCCACCTTGACTTGGAAGCAATTTTTTGAGCTGGTTTGCGCTTTAGAACTGTGTTGTATAAACTGACGTTATGCTCTTGCATTTGATTTTTCTTAGTGTATCATTTATGAATATCATTCTGTTTTCGCACGCGTTTACGAGTTGAGCAGTGGCTTTCAAGAATACCTGAAATGTGAACTACCTGCGATGCCTACGAGAGTGGTGCTGAATTTGTGGGAATTGTTACACTGTCAAGGTAGAGAATGTGAAAAAGAATACCAAAAATCAGTCTAAATAGAGCAAGAGACCCTATTCAAAATTATCAGGAAAATTTCGACAAATATCTAACAAAATATTTGGACGATACAAAATATTGTTTGGTAATCAATTTAAATTATTCAAATGACTGAGACAGCAAAATGAGCAAATGTGAAATAATAAATATAAATGTTCAAATGTGCCACAAACGGAAACATTGAATCGTCAATAAGAAATAAAATAGTAAATGAATTAATAATGAATGAAATCAGGAATAAATTACCGAGAAACAGATGAATAAACGAATAAAAATGAATAAAAATAATTAATTACTCCAAAAACAATGAAAGTAATAAAAAAACCTACCCAAACTGAGAGCAGAGATTGAATATGGCAGCAGAAAATATTGAAAATGGAAGATTAGTCGATAACGAAATGAGGAGAGCACTAAAAAATGTTCGTCACCGAGCTAAAACAGATGATTGAGACCGCAAAAATTCGTGTGGCATCGATTGATGGCCACCTGGCTGGCTATCCACAAACGGCCACCCACAGCACGAACTGTTCTTCGAGCCGCAGCGCAAACGCGGATCGCAGTCCGAACTGCAGCCAAACTAAGTGCGAGCTGTGGGGAAGTAGAGGGTATGTATGTGGTCACAGTGATAGTAAAGGCAGACAGAGAGAGACATGGTTTGATCGTAGGTGGAAGAAAAAGATGCACGGAGACAGGATTGGAGAGAGGGGGACACGAAGAGAGGTAGGAGAGCGTGTAAAGATAAAAGAAGAAAGGGAGAGAGAGTTAAGCTGGGACAGACGATTACAAACATTTCGATAGAGAGGCAGAGAGACATATCCTCTGGTTCCGAGCCTGATTTACTCTGTTCTCTCGCGTGCTTGTGCGGAGCGAGGGTAGAGACAGCGAGACATTGTGGGGAGAAGGAGACGCAGCGTACGCACGCAAATGCACGCGACGAACGGAAATAAATCACACTCGGAAACAGAGGATACAATTTGAAGAGATGAAGAGGTACTTCCATCTCCTGTTTATACTTCATCGCTGGGCACGCAGGGAGAGGTAGTGGGAGTGAGAGAGGCCAGACGAGTGGAGCGCATCCCTGGTTATTGGCCTTCTTTTTTCACCTCTTCCTCCTCATCATCCGACTCTTGCGAAGGCACCTCGAGAGGTACTAGCCGCCTATAACAGGCGGTTATGGCAGCTAGGAGTACGGCCCAGGTGCCAAATTGGAACAACCAGACGATTCTCGGTCCAAAGTAGCCGAACATATCCCTGAAAGTCGATATTGATCCACGGCATGTTGATCGAATCCACACCGCGGGTGTGGCTGAGGAGCAGTTGGGCTGGCACATGCGCCGCGCTCGACGGAAAAACGCTGTGCGCTTCGTCTTCCTTGGGGAGCATTAACCTGGGCTCTCTGGAAAAAATAATAGTTGACGCTCGATCAAGGCGCCCCATGGAAGACGACGCGCGCAGCGCTTTCCGCCGCGCGCGGCGCGTGTGCCAGCAGAACTACTCCACAGCCACACGCGCGGTGTGGATTCGATCAACATGCCTTGATCCACTGATCTCAGAAAAGTTTGGAAAAATTCTGCACACTAGCTAAGTGACCTCAGCTTCTGCATAAATGCCGACTACACATTCAGAACACCACTTACGTAACGGCTACTGGTCCCAAAACTCTGCTGCAACTAGCCAGGAGAGTGTTTACGCCATGCATGGTGCCTTGCCGCCGTGGGCCCAGAACCTGAAATATTCTAAGTTAAGGGCAGTCAGTGTTCACGATAAATACGATCTTCCAGTTTTAAACGGAAACCGAATGTAACGGGATCCACCGCAACAACAATGGCGAAACAACGGCTGAAAACGAACCATGAATAGCTCTATACGGTCCTCGAACGCTTTTGCGTCACTCAGCAAAATTAAAACAACAAGTTACTTATAACATAAA
This sequence comes from Aplectana chamaeleonis, assembly GCA_029168955.1. NCBI lineage: Eukaryota > Metazoa > Nematoda > Chromadorea > Rhabditida > Cosmocercidae > Aplectana > Aplectana chamaeleonis. Next base: position 1,018,974 of record JAPDOI010000184.1, on the reverse strand, counting down.
AAGCCAAAAACCAGTTACTTGTAACATATCTGAACCGATGTGAGTTACTGGCAAATTATTTTAGGTTATATAATTTACATGCAACATATCGACAGGAAGGCGCCTCCGATATGTTACATGTAACTTAAATGGCACAAAAAAGTCGCAAGTAACTTAAATCGCCCAAGAAGGAGTTCCAAGGAGAGTATACGACGCAGACTCGAGGTCAGGCTTAGAACTGGCGCTGCTGTCTGTTCAATTACCCACGTTTGAGGTTCTTGACCCCAGCACTACCAGGGAAGACCCCGCACAGCATTTTCCGCTTGGCGTGAGGTCTTTGACGCGTCCGTCGCTTGTCGTCAGCGTGGCGTGATGGCCACACGAAGTGAATGTGGAAATGCAAGTTACATGTGACATACTGTGATTCTCTGAGCCAAATTCCGGTCCGCAACTGCGTCTCCACACGCTTTGCGGCCGCATGCGCTCGAGTCAGTCGAGTCTCCAGCGCTAAAGCCAACCCGATATGGCTTTTTTGTACAGTTTTCTCGAACTTCATCTACTTTCCAGTTTCTAAAACCCACCTAGAGTCAACAAATCGGTGGCTGAGATGCTGGTTACTCTTCCGACTCGAAAGCGCGCGGCCGCAGTGCGTGCCGAGACGCAATTGGTGACCGAAACTTGGCCCAGGAAAGCACAGTAAGTGTACCTTCCATATAATATAAGTTTGAGTTACATGTAGTATAAACGTGAGTTAGTTGTGACATTCAAGTAAGTTATTACATTTTTTGACAAGTAACTTGTTTTCATTTTTCTGAGTATGCGTAGCCTGCCGATTGCCTTGTTGCCGTTGAGCGAATGGGCGGGGCGGGTATAGCACTCCTAAGTTTGAGGACCGTATAGGGCCATCTGGTGCTCGTTTCTAGCCGTTCTTTCGCCATTATTGTTGCAATGGACCCTGGGACATTCAATTTCTTGTGAAAATTTAAAGACCTTTTTTTTAATCGTGGACAGTGCCTTTGAAACTATGAGCTCGAGACTAAAGGTTCCGATGGAACTGTGATGTATAAGTCTCCCAGTGTGAGCGGGCTACCAAGATACGCATGTATAATGTGAGATTCCGGAAATGCTGCAGTTGTCAGTTTCTCACAGCTGATAGGGACGTGGAGATTCTTTATAGCGGGGACCAACTGATTCAATTGATAAATGACGGCTGCTTGAGCGGGTGGCGCCTGCTCTTTGATGAACGAGCTGTTAGCGGGGGAAAGCATGTATATTGCGTCGGGAAGTACTTATAATATTGTCCAGGCAGAATTTACAAATTTGGGTTCCAGCGAAGAAACATAAGGCGAAAAATGCATCAAAGTCGCCAACAACGCATATACCTTCTTAGAAGTTCGTCCACTTCTGGGGCAGAAGGGTTCTTGAGTACGTTCTATTGATGGTTGCGGAGAATGGATAGAGTAACAATAATTTATGCTGGGTTTTCTCAATGGGCCTTCCAATAGACAAAAAAAGAAAAAATTGTCTGAAACTGACTCTTACTCTCCATCCGAAGTAGATGGAGTAGTTGGTCATTTTGCTCGAAAGGCATCTATATACAATGGAATTGGCCTATAAAGAAGTTTGACGGTTTGATTCTGGTAGATACATATGAGTTGTTTTCGAGTTCAGTGTAGATTGCATTCCTCTGATAACAAGACTGAGGTCGTCTAAAACAGCAAACGAGACTGAAGTCGTCTCATACTGGCCGAGAGGATACCACTGTGGGTTACGAGACGACGAGGAATGGCTGGGGGTTCGATTTCCGCCATGCATCGGAATCAGGGATGAACGGAATTTTTTCTCCGGAATTCGGAAATTGGAACGCCAAACCTCATGGTAAATTGAGATTCGGAAATTCGCTCAGCGAAATTCTTAACCTTTGCTTAGTAACAGTACTTACCAGAAAAACTTGTACTTATCCTTCCTTATTGAATAATTTTCATCTAGTCACAAGCCACCCTGGCGTTACAAAAAGTGAAGACGGATTTCGTGTTCGAATTTAGCGTCCGAAATAACATATCAGGGTGTTGGTAAGAAAAAGTATAAAAAAGTCTAGTTTCGTGGATATTTCCAACTTCTTCCGCATTTTCAGGCTTTTTTCCGGGAGTCGGAATCCCATCTTTATCCGGGAATCGGAATCGGAAACATCGGAAATCGGAATCCCTCTCATCCCTGATCGGAATGTTTATGGGATTCACAGCGCCGGAGCAGGTGGGCACCCTAACACACGCGACGAAAAACCGCTGAGTTCACTTTGTCGTTGGGGCGCGTTAACCGTGAGGCCTCTGACAAGAAAAATAGTTGGCGCTCGGAAATCAAGGGTGAGTTCTTGGCGGAAAAAAGTTTGAAGAAAAACTGTTCCAAATTGGTCTAACAGTAGTACCCGAATATAGACGATTGCCAGATGTAATAACAAGCCGATTTTAGCTTCTGAAAAACCAAAACTACGGCCTCATAGTTAGTGCTCATTTGAAGAGAATGCGAACTACATTCATTCCTGTTTTTGCAACTTTTTGGTCTACCACAAGGTCCACTGGGAAAACCCAATATGTAGGCGGCACGGACCCTAGTGAAACTTTGTGTTCGCTCTTCTTCGTTGGCGCAGACTTGGTGCGCACCGAATCTGCGCCAACACACAAGAGGAACGCAAAGTGTCAGTGGGATCTGCGCAAACTGCACGCTACCGTCACCTTATAAGTCCTCCACAACTTTCAAAAGAACGCTTTCCAGACGCTTCTGCTAAAGACAAGGTGAACACTAAAGAGGCAAGTATCCCCAAACTCACGGCACTGTCGAAGCTTGATTTTTGGAAATCTCTGTCTATGCTGGAGAAAATCTCGTTAATATCGCGATCGTGTCCGAGAAATCTCTCAAAATCCATGTAAAGAAAAGCCCGGGTAACTCAAAATTCGGGAGAAAATTTCATTTTCCGGTAAGAAAAAAATTCTGAATTCTTACCCCAGAGTACATTGAAGCCAAATGCACATTCAGCAGAGCGAATCCCACACCGAACACTACCACATAGGAACCGGCGTAGAGTTCCCAGGGTATCTTGGGAGTTGTAGTGCACCATGGCGAATGACAGCCTGGAGGCATGAATGGATCAGTATCAAGTTGCCAATTCAAAATCGAGCTATCTGTGCTTATAAATTCACCGTCATGTTCGATGGTCTCGGGGTAGAACCACCAAGAATATGTGGTGAACAGAAATGCTACACAGATAAGCACACCGATAAGAACACCAACGCGGTTATCAATTCTAAAAAAATCGATTATTGATTGCGATTTTGAAATAGATGGAGGCCGTTTATGCGAAAATTCAAAATACCGTTTCCCGAGTTTTGTCCATACATAGGTCAGGAGAAAGGCGAATCCAACAAAACCGGACAGAGAGACAAGAATCGAGTTGAACTGTGTAGTCTCTGTACGGGTGAGGTCAAACATCTGCTGGGTGTACATGGATCCAATGCTGAAGTGATGATCAATAAGTTATTTTCTGTTTAACTCGAATTGCCCAAAGCACGGTCCGCCACCGGCACCCTATGTACCGTAGTGCACGTCCATGGACGCGTTCTCGGTCGACCCCGGTGGACATGCGAATCAATGCGCCAGTGCCGCCGCCCTTTCAATCACCCACCCTGCCACTGCACCATCGCGGCACTGGCGAATTGGTTCGCATGCCCACCGGGGCCGGACGAGAACGCGTCCATGGACGTGCACTAAGAGGGCCGGTGGCGGACCGTGGAAAGCATAGTAACCTTGATCGATTCTCGATTACGGACTCACGTTTCCATGTTGGCATAAATGAACATCTGCACCATTTTTGCGAAGATGCAGCAGAACACGGCTAACTTATCGAATGGAGGTAGAGACGTCGAAAACTGCGTGTCTAAACAGCAATGGCTTAGAGAACATAAGCGTGTCTCACCCATGTGAAGGTGATTGAAGAGGCTTAATCGAGCAGAAGAGCACATAACTCTCCGCAACCTGGCCTGTTAAGCAGCGTCGAGTAAGTTGTTTACCTTTTTTGACAACGCCGACCGTACCCTAACTCCGTTCACTCCATGAATGGATGCATTTGGCGAGAGCCGGACAGGGTTTCGGAAAGCGCAATGGATCATTACATGCCGCGGCCATTCTAAATGAAATATACATTCGTGGGATCGATTTTTGACGTGGAATATCAATTTTCAAATCGCAGCTGCGAAACGTTACTCTCAAAGGAGTTATATGCGTTTTTGGCGCAGTCTCTTCGCCTCCTGAGATATGCACACCGTTGTGATCTCTACACCAGGAATCGTCCCATAGTCATGTGGTGTAGAATCATCATCTCTGGTGTAGAAATCACATCGGAGTGTCTCACAAGGGAAACACAATAGGTCATAGTAACCATTCCAAATGAAATGTTTTTGCTAGAACCATTTTTGGACGAAAATCCCGAATATGCCCATCGCAGCTGCCTAGACCCACTCTGAAAAAAGTTATGAGCGTTTTTCAAAGCTTCGCGGCGAGGTAATGGCAAACTCACTCCCCGTGAATTTTTTAGGGTGTCTTTGAATTTTTCTCCGTATTTTGCTAAAAACATGTATAAAAGGGTAATCTGGGGTGCCGAACACGAATCTGGGATTCGCTTGCCCAAATTTTAAGGTTTACTGTAGGTTACGGTAGGTAACATGCCATTTAGGATGCAAAACCTACCTCAATATTCCGATAATCGACAAATGGACATTGAATTCGTATTCGGCACCCCAAATAACCCCGACATAGAAACTGTGAGACAAATCTGAGACTTTGCCCAAACTATCGTATACCCACCGTAATCTACCGTAAGCTGCCAAAAATCGATAAACCGACATCAGATTCGTGTTCAGCACTCCAAATAACCCCCAGAGAGATAAATTGAGCATATTCTATAGAAGCACTCTGGAAATCGTCAAAAGTCGCGATTTGCCATCAAATTCTCCCCGGATGGGAATCTGTGAACGAATACAGTCGAAAACTTTAGAAAATCGATAAATGAACCATTCGTGATCAGCACCCCAAATAACCCCCCAGAGCGAATTTTTAGTCAAATCTGGAATATTTTTCTACACTCTAATTGGTATAAATTAACTCCCAACCGAAAATCCGTACAAGTTCAAAACGCTATTAGGCTGCGCAAAGTTTGGAGAATGTTCCTACACTCAAGCTTTGTTTAGTGGGGTAGTTTTGGGCGCTGAACACGATTAGGATGTCTTTTTCGGATTTTCGTAAAAATAATGCGCTTTTTGGAGGGTACAATAGGTACGAAAATCAGAGAAAATATATGCCTATTTTAAGAGTGGGTCTAGGTAGCTGCAATGGGAATATTCGGACTTTTCGTCTAAAAATGGTTCTAGAAAAGTAAATTTCATCTGGAATAGTCACTATGACTTATTGTGGTTCCCTTGTCAGGAGGCGACGAAGACTCATGAATAACACGTTATGACGCGTCTACGAGTGAAGCGCTGAAAACGCATGTAACTTTGTTCAGAGAAACGTTTCGCAGCGGCAATGTTAAAATTCGAATTCCACGTTAAAAACTGATTCTGGTAACACATTGTTGATTTGAAGTGGCCGTAGCATGTAATGATCCTTCACCTGTTAGCTTTCGGAAAATTTCTTTTGGGGTCTCTGTACCTCAAGGATTGTCTGCGCACGCTATAATTGTACAGTTTTGAAAAAAAAGTCGAACAAACGAAAATTGAAAGTTTTTTGTTCGAAAAATTTTCGAACGAACGAAAATTAAAACAAAAGTCGCTGGAAAAGTTTTCGAAAAACCAAAAGTTTTCGTTCGACCGAAATTTCGGACGTCGAACAAACGAATTTCAAAACTAATCGAAATTATGATTTTTTTTGGAATTCGTTGGAATTTTAGATTTTTTTCGAAATTAGTTCAAAATTTCGATTTCTTTTTTTCGAATTTCGATCGAAATTTTGGATTATTTTCGAATTTTGTTTGGAGAAAAATTCTGTAAACTTTTCGAATTTTCGGAGGTCGAATGAACGAAATTCGAAACTAATCAGAATTTGATTTTTTTCCTGAAGGCCTCCATAATTTTGGCTTTTTTCTCAAAAATCCTTCAAAATTTTGAGTCTTTTTTTAAAAGCTGGACTAGACGGTTTATTTACAACGTTCAGTTCTGATTGTGAGAATGAATTTTCAACACGTGTTCGATTTCGACTCGTGTCAAGAGCAGAGCATTCGAGTCGAAGGCGTGTTCAGCCTTTCTCCCTCATTTCGAGTCGGTTGAAGTGATGCTTATCGGCATATCATGCCGAAGTCTCCCAACCAGTAATATTTTCTGGCATAACTAATCGCTCCACTGCTGGCTCTGCCCGGACCAGGGGTGTGCGGCAAAGGAATTTAAAATTTCGGCAAACGGCAACGGCAACGGCAAACCCCAAAAATGGCCGGCAAACGGCAAACGGCAAAACGGCAAACGGCAAAATCAGTTTTTAGCTATAATATACGAACATTTGTTTAGTCGTGTGGTGTTCCACGCAATATGTACCCGTTACTATGTGCCTTTGGTTACTATGGTTTCTTCAACTAACCACCCCGGTGAGCGGTCGGTCATTTTCACCGCTCTTCCCTCGTCAACTGAAGAAACTCCCTGGTCCAGGAAGCCGTGGAACAGCAGGACCAGGTATGTTCCACACTCACTGAAGTTTGATTTTTGTTGGAACCCCGTACGCCAGAAGACTTTCTGCACGAGGATGTCGTTGTAACCAGCGCCGGCAGTTATGAAGACCATGATCGACCATCCTGTACGCAGTCTCTGATGATGCTGAAGGACTTTACGACACTCGTCTTCTCGGACAATGGGACCACTGGCGGGAACAACAGAACCACAACGAAAGCTGATTTCAGTGAGACGCCGCATATTGTAAAATATTGATCGGCTGACAAATAAATAAAATAAACTATGTGCCTTGCGTTTCACTAGAATTACGAAAAGAAAAATCCCGTAAATCAGAAGCTACTTGAAAGCCTCAGGTGATCAGAGAATGCCAGTAGCGCTGTTCTATATGTGATCTGTATAGGAGTCACTATCAAGATCAACAGGGCTGGATGATTAGTCGACATTTGTGGCGAAAGACAGCCCACACCTAGCTCATGACCAGGGCCACTCACAATTTTTACTGTAGGTAAGTAGCAAGTAGTACACTCAGAGTCAGGCTTAAGCAGGCTGTTGCGAACGGTGACTGAAATTTTTTGACTTCCCCTGGTGACCTAAATTTTTACGAACCCCCCTAGGGTGAAAAAAATTTCATGACCAAGATTTTTACGAAGCCCCTCCCTGAAATGGAGAAATGGTACCGATGCAATACACGGCGTCTCTACTTTCCGAGTGATTTAGAGATAAACCACATTTTCCGAAAATTTTACGAACCCCTCCCCAAAAAAGAATTTTCATTTTTTTTTTCGAAAAATTTTCGAAGTTTTCACGACCCCCTTTGCGACCGGTCGCAAGCCCTGTTCAGGGTTCTCTTTGTCGCTCACTTGATATGGTTTCACTTGTGAGGCTACAGAAGTGGAGTGAGATTAGTCTAGTTGTATGCAGGGTTCACAGTAAAACCAAATTTCGAATTTCCTCTGGAAATCATGAGCTCCGAAGGGCTCGTAGATCGATTGCACAGAATGAGAGAATCTGGTGACAGTTCGACTGTTACATGCGACGCACGCGACGGAAAGCCGCTGCGCTCACGTGGCCGCTGGAGCGCCGCGTGCAGTGCGTTTAGATAGCCGGACTGCTCTTGGGCGCTTCCATTTCTGTGTATTCGGTCTACAAGCCGGCACGAGGCTTATTACGACAACAATGTCGGCTAAAAGCGAGCAATAAGTTGCTCTAAACGGTCCCAAACTTAAATGTGGTGTGTTCGTACCACCCACTTCCCCTGTGGCTACAGAGGAAGTGGGTGGGGCGAGCACACCACGTTCAAGTTTCGGGGCAGTATATGTGCTGCAATTATTATCATTTTTTTCTCTTTACACCGTTTCTCAACAAACTCAGCTTTGCCACTGAGTCAACTCTTCGTTTCAGCTATGAATTTCGAAATCGAAAATATTATTGAACCTTGCCTCTAATGACTGCTGTGAACACTGTTAAATAAAAAAAAAGCCGGACAGTGTTTGCTGATTTTATCAACTTCCTGCCCCAATAATGACGATCTGCCCACCAACAGAATATAGGAGGACCGATTTATACGAGTTCTCAACCGGTTTGTACGTTTAAAGGCGGTGTTCATGATGATTTTCGTTCCCGAGTTTTCTACTCAAAACAGTGCGTTAGCAACCAAGTGCTACCAAAATTACGAGGAACCAGCGAGAAACTCACTAAAACGTCGTATTCCACTGACATTAGTCTCTGGCCTGGACTAGTTGTCCGATTGGATGAACACGTTCACGGTGGTTGTCACCGAAAAAAAATGGGGCTAATGAAAAACGGAGGAGTATTCTGGGCAAAACAGTATTAGTAATAGTCTGAAGGAAAGTACGAAGCGTACGAAGCAACACTGAGTAGAGCAATGCAAAAGACGGTTCCACAAAAGACTTCATTGTCGCAGCGAACAGTTCCTGTGAAACTTATTAGGCGGGGTGAGATTTGAGAATTTCGTGCCCTTCTGGTGCGTTTTTCTCGATTTCTTCGTCGTTTCACTTCTACCCGAGGGCCAAACAATCTAATCAGCAATCATTTTCGAAATCAAAGATTACCGTGAACACGGCCTTTAAATAGCTGCTTGATAGCACTTGGTTTTCTAATCTTGGAACATGCAGGGATCTGAATGCTTCCGGAAAAGGTTTTTTTTGCAAATTTAGCAATTTAGCATTTCTAAGTGGTTAAGTGTTTGATAATTGAAAAAAGACTTTTGGAGGCTCATAAACAACTTAGAACTTCAACGAACTTCTCTGATTACTTCATAAAGAGTCTATAAGAGAGTTTATATTCTCATCAGTTACCAATTTAATGGGTACAATTACACATTACATCAGCTGGAACTAGTCAAAATAATCATTTGTAGCAGTTTCGAATTGCTGACCAATACAAAAACTGCCATAAAGGCAAATCCTTTTGTTTTAACGTATTTTCGCCGAAAAATTGCCGTTTTAGACGAAAATTTCGGCAAACGGGAACGGCAACGGCAAACCCCAAAAATGGCCGGCAAACGGCAAACGGCAATCGGCAAACGGCAATTGCCGCACACCCCTGGCCCGGACTCATGTGAGCGAGAAAGGCTTTACGTTCTCCGGTACCATGCATAACAACGTTGAGCACGAACCATTCGGTCACGTCCACGACAACTCGGCCTGAGCAATAGCGAAGTAGTTCGAGTTAGTTCTGGGGTTCGAGTAGCGACTTGAAAATCGAAGGAATTTTCGAAAAAAAAAATCCAAAAATCGGATTTCGAACGAACGAAAATGGAAAAAAAATCGCTCGACAAAATTCCGAACGAACGAACTTCGAAAAAAATTCGTCTGACGAAGTTTCGAACGAACGACAACTGCTCAGGCAAACCATCGCTCCGAGCGGTACCGGAGAGCTACTCGAGCGGCGCTGCCTCTCCGCTCCGAGGGAAAATTAGCCATCTACTCGGGCCACAGCAGCCGCTCTTCGGGCCACAGCAGTATCGCTCGGAGCCATCTTCGGTCCCAACTGCCACTGCGGTCTCTGTTCGGGCGATTTTCAAAAATTTCCTAATTGCTATTTTTCCTTTATTTCCGCCTCTTCTGGAGAGGATTAAGCCTGTTAAGAGGATAAGGTACCTGGTACAGCCCGTGGGTCAGGAGGTTAATCCTGCCACAGGCCGCAACAAGGATACCATCCCAGCATGGCCAGCAATGAGGAAGCCTTCCCCACGGCGGGCCATGGGGGATCGCCTCGGCCGCCAAAAATTGTCATCCTGAGAGTGATCCGAGGTCACCTCTCAAGAGTGGCCTCGAAAGGCCAACTACCCGTCTACACGGGGCGAGTCGCCTTCTATACCCGCAGAATCGGTTGTTCTTTGAGTGATAACGTGACTCGCACGTTATCACTCAAAGAACAACCAATCCCGCGTCTATCTCTGGCGATGGCACCGCTGTGGCCCGAGAGCGACCGGAGAGCGACCGAGGTGCGAACTGGCACCGGACAGGGACCGCGGTGCCATTTGGCCCCTCTGCCGCTGTCCGGGCGATGACGTCATAATTGGGAGGAGTCGGTCCCGCTCGGAGCGTTGGTTTGCCTGAGGCGGCGAGATAAAAACGTGAATTCTCACGACAAAATTGGACTAGGTGCTTCAAAACCGTGGGCATCTCCGGTTTTCGGCTGAGGTGTCTCGCGACCCGTTGGGAAAGCACATGCGGAAAGACTTCTCGTTCACTGTTGAAGGTTGGCGCAAACTCGGTGCCATATGCTATAACATAGGTGCATGGAGTTTGCGCCAATCTCCAACTGGGAACGCAAAGTCTCTTTAGGATCCATGCCGATGTCAGCTGGCACGCGAAGGGCATATTCGATTGCTAGACCACCGTTGGCGGAATTCGCTGGATGTGGTCAATCGATGGTGATTACCCATAAGTCCGACATAATGATGAAGTCACAACCCATACTTACTGGTCCAGCAAGCTTCGTACTGCGATAGAGACATAGTTAGGTCAGTGGTTTGCTTTGACAAGAATAAACATTTAAATTCCATCCGATTTGAATCTCACCGGCGGTATGGTGAGCCGATCAGCTGCGCTCCTTTCTCGGCCTGTCTCGACTAGCCGCCCGACGCACGCGACTGCCCTCGCTAGCTGCGGGTGAGATTCAAATGCTTTTTTGAGAAGGCAAGCTACGAAACTAAACATATGTATACTCGCAAAATCACTAGCATGTATTGTTAACCTTGTGCCACCAATTTGGACGTAGAGCTTATCTCGTTCAAATGAGTCCGGGTGGAGCAAGCAGCGGACCGGTGGGCCATGGCGAGTTACAACTGTGACAATGGGATTTTGACACGATAAGCCTCACAACCCTGGCTTTGACCGGCTAGAAATGAAAAAAAATGCAATACGTGCGCTGATCGATACACATTCCAACACTATTAACTTTTCAGAGTCCGTCTATCCACACTGCTCACTATACATTGGATTCGACTCTCTCAATTTCGGATATCCATCCGAATGAACCGAAATTTTAATGATTGAAAATCTGATTCACCAAAAAACGTCAAAATCCGAGTGATCTAAAATCCGAATCACCGAAAAAAGGTAATCCGAAAATCCGAAATCCGACTATCCGTTTAGCCTTCCAATCCGAATGACTCGGATTATCCGATGTTGCTATTTTTAATGTATCCGTTTGAGTCGGATATCCGCGACCTTTGATTTTTGAATTATCCGAAATCCGAGTATCCGAATTTTTTCGATTCAGATCCAATGTATACTGCTCACCCAAGATAACCATTCTACTCGATGTGTGAGAGGGAAATTTCTTTTCGACCTCCGGCGCTCAATTCATCAACGCTTTGGTTGGGTAGCGAAGCCAAATCCTTGACCTTTTCCACGAAACCTAACCTTTAGATCTATTTATTAATTTGATCCATCATTCATTTATTTATCAATATTTCAAACATTAATTTATTCATGGGGTGCTATGAAAAAACCCCGACAGAAAAAAAACCTGTCGCTGATTGAAAAATTCCCCGTTTCATTGCCCCTACATGAGCGCGCAATGACAAGACTTCCATTCGTAGCTCGCAACTGTTCAGAGGGACAAATATTGGACTAAGCTATCCTAATCGAGTACGCGAACTGACCTAGAGACTGGATTGGTAAAGTTGGCTACGCCATCAGCCTGCCGGCCCAGTACACAAAAAACGACGGATTCGCACAGGAAATCGTGGTTGACACATGGAGGCGACCTGCAGGTCGAGCGCCGGTGTCTGACAGTCTGCGTCACTCTTGTCGTCTGTGACGCAGCAAGACGTCTACAATTGGCTTGTTCCGCCACACGACAACAGAAAGTGCAAAATGTTGCGAATTATGCTCCGTCACATCCAAGTCACAACAGAAACAAGAAAATGTGATGAAACTTGGTTTAGAGGTGACAACGGGAGGCTAATTTGCCCTCCATGTCACAACAGGAAGGAGTTGCGGGCTCCAGCTCAGGTAAAACTACTTTTCCAGAATCGGACGAATAGTTGTCGAGAATCGGTCGACAATCGAGAAGTTGTCCAGAAATTTGATAGAAGTTGTCGAGAATTCCGAGATTCGTAGTATTTGTCGAAAATTGCGGCCGATTTGTTCAGAATTTCAGAGAAGTTTGCCGAGAATTCGGGGGGACGATTGTTTGCAAAGAATTCAGACAGATTTTTCGGCAAGTTCTTACGAAATTGAGAAATTGTTTCGAATATGTTGAAAATTCCCCACGAATTCAGGACATCACTCCAGAACCCTCTTTACACCACATTCTTCAGATGTTGCGGCTGCTGTTTTTGTCCTTTTCTTTTCGTGTGGGTCCTCTGCATTTTTTTCTTTTTTCTCCATTCTTCTAGCTGGTTATCAATTTTAATGTATTTCACCGATTTCTTGAATATCAAACTCGTTTTTTAAATTTTCATATTCTCAAAATAGCGAGCGTACCAGAACATGGGATGTCCAGGTTAGTGAATGTTGAAAGTTTTCGAGCTTTCAGGTACTGATCTTTTTTTTTTGATGATCGGTAGTTGCAGCAGTCAGATTGAAAGTATATTATTCAAGAAGTTACCCAAGAAGTATCAGAAACACGTTTGAAATTAAGATTGTTAATTCGAATAAATTTCGAATCATTCAATTCTGACAGGAATTTGCAACTCTAAACCGGTGTCGCATTATATCGACGTACAATATTTGGACTCGCCGGAAGTCCACATTTCACAAAGTATGGGTTACGAGAGTAGGCTAGTTGAGTCTATCGGGGTCTTTTCACCTTACATGCAAACTTCCACCGCCTGAGATGGAGGCTGAACACCGCTACAGTATACAGGCTCACACCTTTCTCAGGTGTGATCCCACCGTAAGTCGGCAATTTTGGAAACTAGGAGCCACGAGAGTAAGATATTTGAGTCCAGCCTGGTCGATTTACCCTTCATACAAACTTTCACCGCCTAAGATGGAGGCTGAACACCGCTACAGTATTATGGTTCACACCTTTCTCAGGTGTGGTCCCGACGGAAGTCGGCAATTTTGAAAACTAGGAGCCACGAGAGTAGGATAGTTGCGTTTAGCGTGGTCGATTAACTCCCTACTCAAACTTTCATGGTCTTCGAGTAATTCCGAAGACCACTACACTGAAAGCGCAGTGGTGCTGGTAAAGGCCAATAGTGGGCCATGTTGAATGATTTTGTAGACCTGCAGCATATACGATGCACAGTTTGCCTCTGCCAAACGTAGATGATCCGAGACTATGCGATAATCGCCTTAAAGACTTGAGTGGAACCATATCCGTAGACTTCACCGACCGTTGTAATCAACGGTTGGGCAGGAGCCCGAATTTTTGATAAGTAAGTACAGTAAAACATGTGTTCCATCCATCTCCTAGGGTTAGCTGTCGAATCGGGCAAGGAGTTGTCGGGAAATGGTCGAGAACTTGTCGGGCATTGTCGAAAATTGGGCGACAAGATGTCCAGAATTCTCTAAAGTCTGCGAAAGTTGTCCTGCATTCGTACGCCTGCAGGACAACTTTTCATCCAATTCTCGACAACTGGTTTTACCTGAGAGGTGAAACCGGGATTTCCTGAAGAGGTGGGCGCCCGGTGGAAGAGCATCGATCGATTTCGGGCCGCACAACTGACCGGCAGCAACGTATTTTCGTCGTTTTCATCCCTCTTCTGCTTTCTCCTTCCATCTTTCCATCTATCTCCTAGTTCTTCTGCTTCTCCATTATTAACTAAGCGTTCTAATTGCATTTGCGTTTGATTCACGTGTCTTCGTCAGCAAACTACGTGATTTTCAAACCTTTTAATCCGAAGTCATTTTTTTCAGGTTATTATTATATCGCACAGGCAATTAGAACACTCAGTTATTAATGGAGAAACAGAAAAAACTAGGAGATTGATAGAAAGATGAAAGGATAAAGAGAAGAGTGATGAAAGGAGGAAAATGCGTTGCTGCCGGTCAGCTGTGCGGCCGGCAATCGATCGATGCCTTTCCACCGGAAGCCCACCTCGTTGCGCAGCGCGCCTACCAGTGCCGGCGGCAGTGGCTGTGCATCGGTCCCTGCTGTGAATAGATCCACTATAACTCATCTAAAAAATCACCTAACCTGTGCTGGCTACGCTTTTACGCTTTCCCTCGCGGAACATTGGCGCTTCATCGAAGAAGAAGGCCATAATAACTAGAGTGATGGCCACAAGCAAGTTGGCGACAATCGCAGGCATTGTATACATATTTATCTGCATGTGAGCAAGTGTGCTTCCCGGATAGCCAAGAGGTGAGAAGATGAGTTGGAAGGCTGGAACAGTTTCATTATAAGCTAGGCAACAGTGCAAGCTACTTTCTGCTAGTGAGCGAAAAAAAATCCTTACTGACCTGGTCCTAAAGCTATACCTAAGCAGAAGGCCCCATCGAATAGAGCGGCAGCTGTTGAGCGGTCTTCAGGAGCGGCCGCATAAGTCCAGTAAGTAGGCAGAAGTGAGTTCCCACCTATAAAACTATGGGTTGACGTTCACCCACTGAACATTAATTTTGTTGACATACCAGCGGCGACGCCGGCGAGAAATCTGGCTACGCCCATCGCGTATTTGCCGTACCCGGTAAGGTTGTGCATAACCATGTACATGGAATTCGTGCTGAGCATTAGTATCATTGAACACATAGAGGGTATCCGTATGCAACCTAGCTAAAATCGCTTTATCGATCAGTATTGATTTATTCAGCATACATAGTTACATGCTCTACTGTCATACCTTGTTCGACCAGTAGCCGAAAAAAGGGGCTGATCCGGCGATTCCTATACTATAAGCGGCACTGATCACCGCGTAGTCATGCATTGTAGCGCTATCATCGATCTGAAAAGTGATCAGAGAGTCTGCTATAACGCTTTGAAGCGGACCGACCGCGGATATGCTAGTGCTCAGCTGCCAGCAAGCCGCAATAAGGGTGACACTGACTAAAATCTCCTCGTGTGTGCAGATCTGTTTGTACATTCTCGTGGTTTCGCTCATCTCGAAGAGAATCTTGCTCTAATCACAATGTCCTCTCCAGCATCACTCAAAACCCACTACGAACGGAGTTATGGCCCCTCAAAATTATATGTAAATTTGGACGGTGAGGAATTCGTGGACGAGTTTTCTCGGGCGAGGTTTCCTCGTTGTTCGCACCCATCGCACCGAAGCAGATCATATTATAGATCTGAACCCATAACAATCGGTAAGAACAATAGATTTTGATCAAAGTTAATGGCGCGTTTCATCCCTATCGAGACCAAAAAGCCTAAATTGCGCGGAGGGAATGCAAGCCCGATTTTTCCATCTCATTCTGGAAAGTTGAGATTCCGCGTTTGGCAGATTTGCGACTCAGCGACTGAACCATAACACTGAATTTTACGCTTGATCTCGGGATATCCCTAACATGGTACATAAGACCCAGAAAATTGTTTTTCAGTTTTTACGCAGATGTTGGAAATAGTCACACGTTGATCATAGTGGAATATCTGGTATCGTCCAAAACCTCCTACATATAAACAAAGTTATTTCCTTCAGGGATCGTGCCCGCTGAAAATTACTTTCATATTTTTGTGTACGAATACACTTTTCAGGATGGCTGACATCAACCACGAGACTTGAGGCTCTGAAAATGCGCCCCTTAAACGTTACGGCCACCCGAAAACCGCTGTGGGTTCGATCATCTAGCACTTCTGGGTGGATCATCTAGCACTTTTTTATTGAATGCTGATGCGATCGTTCAACAGCTTGGAAAACAATTGTGCTACAAACTGCACATGCTGGATAACTTCAAACAGGGCAAAGACCATGTTTCCAAATGCAGGAAAACCTCAAAAACCATTTTGGCGCGAAATTCAAATCCATTTCACAGCGTATTCAAACTCGTTTCTCTTTAGACAGGGAATGTTTCGACATTTTCATTCACGAATGATGCCAAACAATAGAAAAACATGAAAAAATTATATACTTTTCTGCGCTTATGATGCCCTTTAATATGCCTAAATTTTATAGGCACAGTTCGCCCTCAGACATGAATTTTGTGATCTTGAAGGGATTGTGTAGTAGACCCCTCCTATATAACGCGTGCCAAGAGCGAGATCTGAATTCCTCGAAATGAGCGAGATATGAGCGACCACCACAGGCCCAACCTCTTTCACTCACCACTACGGGCCACACCCCCTACCAGATTTTCGAACTCGATAGAGGCCAGGTGGATGGATGAATGCTCAATAAGTCTTTGGTTTTCAGTCCATTACCGGACTGTCTCCTTGTACTTTCTCGCTCTCGCTCAACGATTGTGAATCAAGAGAAATACAGGCCTGCGACAACTCGTCCACCGATTTTTTACCCTCAAAATATACGCATTTCTAAGGAGCCAAAACTCTGTTCATAGGGGGTCTCGAATGATTCCTGAGAACCCACTGTGATCAGCATGTGGCTCTCTCCAAGATAGTTTACTAGTTGTTCTGTAGTCCAACCTCAGCGCCATTTTGCTGCTTTTCTGACTATCTTGAAAACGGCCCCACGCTGATCACAATGATGTTTTTGGAATAGAACAAGACCACCTGGGAACGAATTTACTTAGACAATCTTCACATTCAACACGTGTCAAATATACAATCAACTTGAAGACGAGGCACTCAGGGAACGTGCTACTAGGGGAGGACGTGCTCCTATTTTGTTCAACACTACAGCACGTGCCCCAACAAACAAGACGTTCAATTTGTGCACGATACACATTTAAATCGAGGACAAAACAAATTACCCAAGTTTGTCGTCGCGTGTTGGTGTGCTGCTAGGATAGCACTGGACTATCTTGCAGTGCGTGCTCCTGCGATTTAATTTTGCAGCACGTGCTGCTGTTAGAAGCGCGTGCACCTGCGATAAAACCTTTCGATTGGGTGTGGTCACTCGTTCTAAATGCACATTCAAATGCGGAGAGTTTCTGAGTATGGCCCCTCTAAATTTGAGCTGCGCAAGCATGGTGGACGAGTTATCCAGGGCGTGTAACTTCCGCATATTGCAACCAATGTGTGCGAGCTGACCTGAATGAAGAGACAGGCTCAGAGTGAAGGGAAAAACGGGGCTATTGGTCGGGAATCATCGCTCATCTGGCCACTGTTGAGCTCGAAAGATCGTAAAGAGGTCTGCCGAAGTGGCCTCCTGATGTGGGCGCCCCAGGGTGGCTTCCTCCCATATCCCGCTTATTCGGGGAAATCGAGAGCTTGCACTCGGCAGGCTCTGAGAGAACTGGCCGCTGTAGTACCGCAATCGTGCCGCAGTCCCCATAGTTCCGCAGTCGTACCGCAATGACGATGCAGTGGGCTCGCACTTGTGTCAAATACCGCAATAGCGCCGCAATTATTGCGGTGCTATTGCGGAGCTACTGCGGCAAAATCACAGTGCCGCCGAAGCCAGCCATGCCATTTATCGATCCACTCAACCCGGCTTGCCACGTTTCTCATCCACTCGTCTTCGTCTTTCAGTTCTGTTGGAACGAAAGCGTGTCTCTTGCTTCTCTCAAAATTCATTTCCTCTCTTAGGGAAACACTGACACTTTCATCCTCTTCAGTCCTATAAGCGTTGATGTTGACGAAGTTTCGAATCATTTTTTGCGTGAAAGTTTAGAATCATTTCTTGAACTCAAGAAGCTCTTTGAGTTTTGAGTTTTTGAATTTATTGAGCACATTCGACCACACTTACCTGAATTCATGAACTTGAATTCAATATTATGCACATTCTGTACCAAGCCGAGGTCCCATAGTTCTCTCGCGTGTGCTTCCAGGGATAAGCGGATTTTTTCAAAACTTTTTAGAGGCTGTGTCCACGATAGAAAGCCGTATTCTAGTTTTCTATGTTTCTCAGTGGGCAAGTTCTCGATGTAGAGTATTATTGGGAAACGTCTCTATAGAACTTTTGAAAGCCGAATAGAAAAGTTCTTTAAAAAAAAACCATTTATTATTTATTTACGCCTGTTGGTGTGTTCTGCGCACTGCAGACAAAACGTCAAACCAAACGTCGCAAATTAATTTGAGCTTTGAAATGTTTAGGTAAGTGACTTTGCTTTCTGTTTCGTATACCAGAAACTCTTGAAAAATTAAGAAAGTTGAATGCTCATGTTTAGATCTTACAATTTCCAGGAATAAAGAGTATGGCACTAGAAACTATGGACAACTGCCTTATGGCTTGGGCGGGGTGATCCAACGGGTCGACTGGTTCACGAGATTTTCACACAAGTCCTGACCGTTTTTCGAGTTACTTCCATCCCCACTATTCTCAGAAGGACCCAAAGTTTACTTTTCTGCGAAAAACGGACAAGTTTTTCATCATGAGCACTGCCTTTAAATCGAATTTTGAAAAACGAATGACCATCTCACAAGCAAAGTTTACAAAGCGTAAGTCGGATCTGCGGAAACGAAACGTATTGTCAGTATCTCTTGTCTATAGTAAAACTTTGCAGTACCACGCCCCAAGCTGCTGGTTCCAAAAAGTTCATTCATTCATTCATTGAGTACGTCGTATTAAACAGACGCTAGAAAAAGTCGCAAAAATTCAGAAAACTTCGAATTACAAGCATATCTAAGACTTCAGTAAAATTTTAGCGATTCCCCATTTGAATGACATCGTGGACCTGGCAGTGAGGGTGGCTTTTCCCACGCGCAGATACGCTGACCCCGCTGAGCTATGAGCTTTGCTAAAATTTCACGATAAGGTGAGGGTATCATCAGGAGTTATTTGGGATGCTTTGAAAAATAAATCTAATTTGCTCGAAACTTGTATATTAAGCCTCTTTCACACTTGCCCGACCGACGTCGGACGACTCGTTATCGAATCTGTAATATCTATCTACCTACCCTACACATCTTATCTATCTTAACTTATCAAATCTGATAACGAGTCGTCCGACGTCGGCCGGCAAATTATGAAAGGGGCTTAAGGGTATTCTAGGGTGCTGAAAGCGAATCTGTGGTCTGTTTGTCGAAATGCTAGAAATACACCTATTAGAAGTACACCTGTCATAGAGGTACACCGAAAAGACGGGTCTCTGAGAATTAGAAGTACACCCTCTATTTGAAGTACACCTCTAATCGAAGTACGATACCGCCGCTATCTAAGGGAAAAATGGGCAAAGTAGGCAACTAAAGCGTCTTTCGACCCCAACACGCCTCAAAAAGCTCCGTTTTCAATTTCGAAAAGACCAAAATGTTCAATGAAAACGCTTTTTTAATATGAAGTTAGTTATGAATTTGATAAGGTTTTCACAAGATAATGAGCCCATTCGATTAAAAACAACCGCACGCGATCTCTAGCATGGTCAAAATGAAAATGTATTCCGCCTTGAAAAATAATGCTGCTCTCAAATTTCGCAAAATATTATCACACTATCGGCTAGATCACGACATGCTGTACATTTCAGCGTCTTCGATATTGAAAACGGAGCACTTCGAGGTGAGTTGTGGTCGAAAGACGGTTTAGTTGCTCACTTTGCAAATTTCGTCCATTTTTTCCCTTGGATAGCGGCGGTATTGTACATCTAAAATAGAGGAAGCCTGAGGATTAGAAGTGCATGTACCTTTAAAATAGAAAATCCGGTATATTAATTAGGTGTTGCAAGTGAAAGGTTTACTCTTCTTTGGTTTCTGCCCCCCTAAGTTCCCTTCATTAAGTTGAATATTCACTCGACTTGGATGATACCAAATCTATTCACTCTCTGGTCTCTTACCAGAGATTTCCTCACTTTCAGAAGACACCCACTGATTACCTAAGCCTGTCCGAATGAGACTCTCCACCCACGCGGTCAGCCTGCGCAACGGGCACACATCAAACCTAAAGCATACTTCCCGTGTTGCCCGATCGCAACTGTGCATACTTTCGGTCGATATAGATGACAAGCAATATCGACTTTCGGTCGATATAGATGACAAGCATTAGGTCGCGTCGCTCGTGGCGATAAGTATGCACTAGGCCTCACGAAGGCATTTTTCAGACGAGCTGACCGACGACTGAGATACAGTTAACTGGAATATTGTTCCCAATTTGTCTGATATTCGTGGTAATCTATTCACGAATCCAAAAAAAAACCTTCGCGGCTGCCGGTCAACACGCCCACCGGCCGCGTGGGCGAGCAGTCTCATTCAGATAGACCTGAATCACCCTGTGGAAGTAATAAAAATTTAATTAATTCTGCTGTGACAAAAAAATTGAGTGTAATCGTTCCATACCAAAAGTAAATAGACTTTCAAAATAGCAACAAGTTCAGCGGAGAAGAGATTTGTCGGGACAAATAGCTGCATGTAATACCATGTAGCTGTGCTTTCTCGTGAATTATAGTGCCAACGTAACTACAGGCCATAAAACGGCCAATGTCTCACCGTCGACTGCGTACCACGAGCTGCGCGACCGCACGCGCGTCGGAAGCAGACGGGTTTTGGCCGCCGCGCGAGGAGTTCTGGCCGCCGCGCGACGTTTCGGCCGCCGCGCGGCGGTCGCGCAGCGCGTAGTACGCAGTCGACGGTGAGACATTGGCCGTTTTATGGCCTGTACATACATAGCACGTATTCGTGGTTTAGGCAGCCGATTCTTTGGCGTCCAGTGTGTAGATAATGCTACTGAAAGGGAATTTAATCTATGGGCCACGGGAAGATATTTTATTCAGTAGAGATTGTGTATGAATCAAGAAGACGCGGTCAATAATGACTTGGTGATTGCAGAAATGGCTTGGAAACAAAATTATAGGCTCAGCAGGAGCGCCAAAGCTGAGACGAAGGCGCTATTGCGGTACGATTGCGGGCAGTTCTCTCAGAGGGTGTTATAGCGTGTGGGTCTGCTTCACAATAATTTGGAAGTTTCGGATTCTGTCCTTGAGCTTGAACTGTGTAATTAAGGGTGAGAAATTGGCGGACGAGTTGTCTCAGTTTTTTCTTCATTCGCAATCGTTGCGCAAGAGCTAGGATAGGAAGACACTCCGGAAATGGACTGAAGAACGTAGGTTTTTTTAGATTTCATCCATCCATCTAGCCGCTATGGAATTCGAAAATCTAGTAGGGGGTGTGGCCTGTGGTGGTCGCTTATATCTCGCTTCTTTGGAGCAGTTGAGATCTCGTTTATGGCGCGTGCTATACAGGAGGGGTCTATCACACAATCACATAAAAATCACAGAGTTCAAGCCCGAGAGAGTTCTGTCCCTTTAGGCCACCAACCTCTTGTAGAAACGGCCACAGAGAGGCAAAATAGACTGTGAATTGCACTCGTGTAAGCAGAATGACGATCATCATTAGTCGAATCGACTTCCAGTCGGTCTGTCGCTGCTCAAACGTGTCGACCGATGACTCTGCTGACGTTTCAGATGCAGTTTCTTCTTTGGTAGAAGGGAAGCTGAAGACGTATTATATAGTACTAATCAAAATTCATAGCCCTAAGCTCACTAACCAATGGACCTACCTGAAGGACGTGCGCGACTCTTCAATCGTGGGCAACTCTGGGAATCGCGGAGTTTTCGGTGTTCGGGGTGAAATGGGAGTTCTGGGAGTTCGAGGCGTTTTCGGTGAGACGAAATCGAATGCCATGTCGAAAGAGAACATACTCCGCGGAGTCATCGCCGAATTATGACTGGCAGAGCGTGAGTACCTAGAAATACCTAGGCTCTAAAGAGCTTGACACTGACTTTTCTGAATGGATACCTAAGGCTTACCTCGGTCTTCCCTTTATCACACATGGACTGCTGGGTAAATCAAAGGAGAACACCGAACAGGGTGTACAGGGTGATGGTTCGGCCTTATAGAAACTCGAAGATGGAAGTCGAAGCCGATGGGGTCGCTCTCCTCGTAGGAGGCGAGAGCGCTCATGTCGTGAACTGTAAATGTAAACTTGTTTTCAAAAAGAGTTTTCTTATATCGTCGGGTAGAAGGGAAGTATCCGCTACACGGGATAACGGGATCGTTTGTGCGCTCAAGTTTCAGCCGGGGGAAGCTTGTTTAGCACACCACTTAATGCTACGGAACTATCAGTATTGCACTTCACCGGAGGTTTCTAACATCGAATTTTTTCAGCCAAGGATCTATGAGAATTTTCAGTCGATCGACCTTGCCAGCTTTGACGTCCATCAATTTCTTGAAACTATCTATTATGATGATTGTCACGAAAATCAATAAAATAGGAAACAAAAGGAGGGAAAATCGACAAAATCCGAATATAGCGAAAGGGAGATAAAAAAATACTTCTATCAAAAAAGGGGCAGGCCTCGCCGCTGGCGCTCATAGATTTTTCCCCGATAAATTGTTGACAATGTTTGGCACAAAAACAGATAACCCGGTAAAAAATCGATATTTAGGGAATCTGTGAAAATCAGAAAACCTAATATTTTTCATATGCCCCTTTCTCAAACAATTGGATTACTCTATTGTTGGCTTTCGCAGATATTTGAAATTGTACATAAATCAATAAATCCGATAAAAATCTATATTAATGAAATCCGAGAAAATTCCGAAAAAAATGCAAATTCAACAGAAAAGCTCCCACATCTAACTTCGAAGAACAACAATACCGTAGACACTGAAAAACTAACTGGATAGTTTTTGACCATAGCGATTGCCACACAAAAATGGAAAAGCTCAGCCGAAAATCGATATCGTTAAAACACGAAAATCTTAAAGATTTGATTTCAGCAGCAAGGAGTTTTTCAATATTTTTTTTTGAAAAAGATTTCTAATTCCTGTCGTTGGCGTTCACAAATTTTTCCTAATTATATCTGACCATAGACGCAGAGGTCATCAAAATGCGATAAAATTGATTTAATTGCAAACCAATTAAATATCGAAAAATTTCTATTCCCACAGGGAGGTGAAGTCAAATGGTGCCCATTTCGGAGAAGAATCCTGCTCCGCATTTGCGGAAAGCCTCTATTGCAGCAGGCTGCTAGACGATAGTCGTGCCGTCACCTAGTGGTCCCAGCTAAGGATGAGCAGAATTCCGATTTCTCGATTCCAATTTTCGGTCTTCCGCATTTCGATTCCGAAAAAAGTCTGAAAATGCGGAAGAAATCGGAAATGCCCACGCGATTAGAATTTTTAAAGGCAGTGGTCGCGATGAAAAACGTTACCTAAAAAACTCTAAAAATCAGCTTAGATAGAAAACAGCTGAAAAGCTATGAAGGTAGCGCGGTAAAAACGGGCTAGAATTAGAGTTTCTAGGGTCCAAAGATGCTAGTTCGTGCAAACGTGCACAGCGCCGCAAAAAAAGATCGCAGCCTCATGCCGAGCAGTCAACAATAATGGACATTCAGAGGAAGAAATAGATTTAAATTTACGTTATGAAAAGAGTTGACCAATGAAAGCAAGCACTTCAGTGAATATTT
The DNA here is from genome assembly GCA_029168955.1 of Aplectana chamaeleonis. Classification (NCBI taxonomy): domain Eukaryota; kingdom Metazoa; phylum Nematoda; class Chromadorea; order Rhabditida; family Cosmocercidae; genus Aplectana; species Aplectana chamaeleonis. The sequence goes on along the minus strand of JAPDOI010000184.1, from coordinate 995,411 downwards.
CTGACTAGATGAGTCAATTATCCTTGATTGAAATTCAATTTCAAGCCAGCTGATGTTCCTTGTATTAGAGATCATCGATGCCGATGATGTGGGGTGGACTAATCCACCATCAAAAGACAAATAGTTCGGGCTTTGAATTTGGTCCGAAACAGCGGTTTTTTCGCGCTTTTTTTTCTCACTGGTCCTACTACTCGAAACCCAGAAAAGGGTTTAGAGAGAAAAAGAAGACAAGCATAATTTAGCGCGACCACTGCCTTTACCCTTTTCCTTGCCAAATCCCTGAAAAGTTATTCTGGACGCTAAATTCAAAATCGAGATGTTCCACAGAGCCAGGATTGATTCTATTCACATGACATTATTCAACAAAGAACGGATAAGCCCAAGTTTTTTTCGGTAGGCACAGTAACTAGGGGAGGGTTTAGAATTTCGCTGAACGAATTCCCGACTTCCGATGGTTATCATACGAATTCCGAATTTCAAGAGGTCGTTCCGTTTTTCGAAATTCAGAAAAAAAATACGCTCATCCCTGGTTCCAGCACGATTTCGCGAAACGCATGTGTCGAAAAAGCGGTTGTCCGCATGTACGATAAAAAGAGTATTTCAATTCGACGAACGACGCTACCATAGACCCTCAAAATTTCTTCAAAATCATAAACCATATTGATTGGCCCGCGAGACTATATATAAAACTCGACGAAAAATTTGATAGCGATTTATATCAATGAAAAGTTGGAATTCTGGGAACAGGGAGCAGTTTTCGAGTTTTTTTCGTTTTCCTTAACGGATAGCTGCGATGTTGAGGACCTATTACATAAGATTTTGAAAAATTATCGACATCGTCGATTGATCTTAAAATTGATGAGTTTTACGAGAATATGTCGATCAATAATGAACCTTCTCTAGTTCTTAACGTTCAATTTCGATCAAACCAGCAGTGGGAATTAGGTATAATTATGAATCATCATTCTACTGTTGAAAGCTGTGTTGGAGAGATTGGCGGCGTCAGAAGTGTGCAGTGAACGAACAGTCTTCAACGGCTGTCACCCACGCACATAAGCACCCATCAGCCCTCAGTAGACTCTCCCTTCAACATGACGATACTTGAAATACTGCGCTTCTCTGGGCCAAATTCCGGTCCGCAATTGCGTCTCGACACGCCTCGCGGCCGCACGCTCCTGAGTCGGGAGAGTTTCCAGCGCCGCAGCAGTCGATTTGTTGACTCGTGGGTTTCGGAAACTGAAAAATAAGAAAAATTGAAGAAAACTGTGTAAAAACGCCTCTTCAAGTCGGCTCTGGCGCTGGAAGCTCCACCGACTCGAGCGCGTGCGGCTGCAAAGTGTATCGAGACGCAATTGCGGACCGGAATCTGGCCCAGATAAGCGCAGTACCTATGTTGATAATACCAACCTCGACGGTGGCGCTAAGCTGTGTGTGCTGACGGCAGCAGCTGCTGCAGCCTCCTCTTCCATATTGATGGGGTTTCTGAAAAATTGGTTTTGTTGTGCAGTAGCCGATCGGTAAGAACGCCGAAAAATTGAGGACATATTATACTCTGTTTATCTCGAATTGCACAGAACATGGTTCGCCACTGGCCCCCTATGTACCGTAGTGCACGTCCATGGACGCGTTCTCGACAGACTCCCGTGGGCATGCGAATCAATACGCCGTACTGTGCTTCTCTGGGCTAAACTCTGGTCCGCAATTGCGCCTCGACACGCTTTGCAGCCGCACGCGCTCGATTCAGTCGAGTTTCCAGCGCCAAAGCCGACTCGATGTAGCTTTTTTATACAATTTTCTCTATTTTTTTCAGCTTCCAGTTTTCAAAATCCATCTAGATTCATCAGATCGGCGGCTGCGACGCTGTAAACTTTTCCGACTCGGGTGCGTGCGGTCGCAGAGCGTGTCGAGACACAATTGCGGACCGAAATTTGGCCCAGATAAGCACAGTATGTCCACTTGAACAGTTCTTTGTTCTTCATGTACAATATGGGATATGGTGACTGGAGTTTCTATTCGGCATTTTTTGTATACTCTGTTTATCCGGTCCGCCACTGAAACGCGTCCATGAATGGGCACTGCGGTAAATAGGGGGCCGGTGGCTGACCATGTTGGAGATAAACAGAGTATACAAAAAATGCTGAATAGAAACTTCAGTCATCACATCTCATATTGTACATTAAAAATCAAGAACTGTTCAAGTAGACATACTGTGCCTAACTGAGCCAAATTCCGGTCCGCAATTGTGTCTCAACACGCTCTGCGACCGCACGCTCCCAAGTCGGAAGAGTTTACAGCGTCGCAGCCGCCGATCTCATCAATCTAGATGGATTTTAAAAACTAGAAACTGAAAAAAAATTAGAGAAAATTGTGTAAAAGTGCTACATCGAGTCGGCTTTAGCGCTCGAAACTCGACCGACTCGAGCGCGTGCGGCTGCAAAGCGTGTCGAGACGCAATTGCGGACTGGAGTTTGGCCCAGAGAAGCACAGTACTACGAGGTAACTAACATGGCTGTGTGCGCAGAGAATGCAGCTTTAAAGGCACAGTCCAACCTCTGAATCGTTTTTCGGTTTCTCAGTTCAGCTCGAAGAGAATCTCAAGCTGATCACAATGTTTCTAGAATCGCTCAGAACCCATTACGTACGGAGTTATGGCCCCTCGAAAAATGTTAATTCGCAGACAAAGAAGTTTGTGGACGAGTTGTCTCGGTCGTGTATTTTCACGTAATTGGCAGCCATCTCACTGGAGTAGGTTCAAATATGAAGCTAGACCAATAACAAATGGAAGAGCATGGATTTCGACGGAAGTCTTATTGAGGTCGAGAACTTGTCAGTGGGCGTTACCCACTTTTTCTTCTCTGGGGGCGTAGTCGACTTTTTTCTCCCTTTTTCCCGCAAGCTAGAATGCGCCTTTCACTCGCCATTTGGTAGATTCTCTCTACTAGTGCCAAAAAGCTTGATATGATCTTCAATGTTCTGGGACTAGCGCTGTGAACTCTGCATAATCACGGTGAGGCGGGTCATTGTGTCGGACTTCAGTGTAGCTACGCTGCCCCTCTTTGAAACCAAAGGTTTTCAGCAATACCGCTCCCGCATACCGAGTTCTGAAGCAGCTGAAAATTTCCAACCCTCCGTTTGTTGGTTAAATTTTCCCGTTTCAGCCGCTCTATAATAGGTCTAGCTCAAAGCAATGGCGTTTGATTGTTGTGTTGGAAATGGAGCACACTTGCCGAGTTGATAGTATCGGATAAGGAGCCTGCAGACTTGTACCGACAGGCGACGATTGCCGAGAGTCAGCCTTGCTCAGACATTCGCTGCTATGAACTCGATACCAATAGCATATGTTCCGCCGAGCACCTGCCGGAACATATCGTATTGGTTGGCGGACGATAACAGCAGACACTTTCTGTTATGAACTCGATGCCAATAGCATCTGTTCCGGGAACATATCCAAAACGTCGAAAAACTCATCACGATAATTGTACCTTTTTTGAAACGCTCATAAAGTCTAATTTCACAAAACATTCTTTGTTCTCCTAATAAGTGTTCTACATAAAACAAGAATTCTACCTTCATAATTCACACGCTACTCTTCTAGATAATATATCAACTTCTACAGAAATACCTACAAAACAGTATGACATCGGTCTTTGGTTACAAAACAAATCATATACTACGCATTCTTTTCAAGAGTCGATACGACATAATATTCCATACTTCAAGTATCACATACTTTAAGTACGTGTAGAAGAAAAGGTTCGACGAAGTCAATTAATAATCACAGCAAGAAGTGAGAAAGTTGAAAAAGTAGGCTTATAAAAGCAGAAAACAGCGAAACAAGGCATAAATAATAGAACGAAACTGAAATCATTGACAACTATTCTTGTCTACAACGCTAGACGCTTACAGCATAAAAACGAGCGGACCAATCGTCAACTCGGAAAGACGTTTTTGGTTGGCGGATCATAGCAGACAATCATATTCGTGGCGGTTCATAACAGCCTCCTGTTTCCACCAATACCAACCCTATACCAAACTAATACACTGCAAACTTGGCGGCGCTTTTGTTTGCGGTAATTGATTTTGGCATCCTATTGGTTGGCGGTTGATAACTACCCTGGTTTTTGGTATCGAGTTTATAACAGCGAATGTCTGAGTTGTCTTTGCCGCGTCGGTTGCCGCTCGCTGGCAGTGACGCAGGGCCTTCGCGGCGTCAAAACTCTGCGGTGCCCCCTCGTCGCCCTCCAAACCGCGTCACTCGCCCTCGTCGCCGAATGGAATCGATATTGCATCACCCAGCGCTATTTGACGCTCCGAGCAACGCCGAGACTTAAACTCTGCAGATCCCTATACCTGACTCCTTCGGCCGGGTATCGGATACTTCCAGATACACCCCGAAAATGGGGTTCATTTTTTGATGAATCGCAGAAATTTACCTCGCGGAGTAAATTATACCCTAAAATAACGGTTTCATGGTCGATGAATCCGGCTCCAGAAGAGAGATCGCAGCAGGCTCGAGTAGGTATGGCGGCTTTGAAAGGATTAATCCCTTCTGGTTTAAGGCCTCTGATTGGATACTACCTCCATATATCGTCGATCACTGGATGGGAGGAAGCCGCGACGCTGCTATGATTGCTTTATCATAAAAGCAGAGCGAGTAGTCAAAAAAAACAATGGTAGAAATGGAGAAGCAACCGCTCCGCTCGCAAGATAAAACCATATCTTAGTAGCCCGTGCATATCGGCGACTCGAATTTTTTTTCAAACAAACGAGTTTTCGACTAGCTCGATTAATCAAAGTCGAGTAATCGAGTTTTCGCCTATTTCGATTTTTCAAAATTCAAATTATCAAGTTCTCGACTTAATCGGTTTTTCAAAATTTCAAATTGTTGAGTTTTCGACTAACTCGATTTTTGAAAACATTGAATAATCAAGTGGTCGAGTTGACTCAATTTTTCGTATGGTCGAATGGTCAGGTTTTCAATACAGTTTTCTTAAAATTTCAACAATCGAGTTTCTGCAACACGTTATCTCGTCTCTGTGAACCGTACCACTTTCTACTGCTTTAGGTCTTCGACTAAAGGTATATCTGGCAAGGAAAAACACCATCTTAATATGGTATGACGGTTGAAACCAAGAATTATTTTTTGAGATTGACTAGTAAATTCGATCGACCGAATTGCATAAACTTTCAAAAATCGGTTGTTTTTTGTTTTAGAGGAGTACAACTCAACGAGATCATAGAACAAATGAGTTATCGAAATTCATCTTCGAGGACGAGAACCATGGAAATAACCTTGAGTGAGTCCAACATCAATATGTCACGGATTATCGTCGTCTATTTCGAGATTTTAAAAACTCATAGTGGACTCTCCGTCATCATGGTTCCGCTATTACGTCTTCGAGAACTGGTGGCTCAGTTTCGGTCCACCATATGAAGTAATTTAAAGGCGATGTTCCCCATAAATCTCATTCACGAGTCTTTAGTGTGAAACACTGAGCTTTTAGATGCTGGAGGGGATAGGGTTAAAGAAAACAGCGAAAGCGGGCCAGGAATCGACAGAAATGGTCGCGAAGTGAAGATTTCGCTAGCCCAATACGCCTGCTTAGCCCGCGCCGCCCCCGTTCTGAAGAGCTTGCGGCGCCACGGACGTTTTGGATGGCAGATTGCCAAGTAACTCCGCCATGTCCAGCCTGATCGATTAGCGCACATTTTGTCATTAGCGCGAGCTTGCGTAAACCGGCAGGGAGCGTAAGCTCGTTCGCGCCCTTTACATACACAGTTAGGTCCGTAACTAGCTTCTTCCATGAAAAACATTTGAATCTCACTCACGGCTGGCGCATACGGTAAAAATCTTACCAGTGGCTGGCGGTATGGTTAGCTGATCACTTGCGCTCTTCTCTCGCTCGCCGCGGTTGAGATTTAAATGTTTTTTATCGAGTAAACTAGCCACGGACCTAACTATACGAACGTTAGAATCCGCTTTAGCCCATTCATGAGATGGCTTGGCTCCGACTTGATATTGAGTGTTCGCAAATTGAAGGCTATTCGAAATGATTTAAATATCCGTCAAAAATCTGACCATTTTGGATTTCTTGTCGGAGAATCTCCCCGTTACTGGAAATTTGAATTCTCCCTGCCTCTCTAGTCCAGACATATCTAATTATTAAACTTTCAACCCAGGCGAAAACAAAAAAGAGTTATTTCATAAGTTATCCTAGATGAGACGGATCCAGTGTGTTAACAGTTGGCCACTTCCCTGCTGATAATCGACGTTCCATTGACTTCGAGAAGAGTCTTTCCGAAATCCGCTTGCGGTCCCACATCGAAGGCATATCCTCTATTTCGGAGTGAATTTTTTTCCATCGGTCGCGTGCGTGCGCACGCAGGGATGTGGATCGAATCCACAACGCGGGTGTGGCTAAGGAGTAGTTCGGCTGGAACACGCGATGCGCTCAACGGAAAAACGCTGCGCGCGCCTCGTCCATGGGGCGCGTCAACCGAGGGCCCTCAAAAAAAGTAGTCGTGGTTTAATTTTAGCCCTTCAGCATTTTTTGCCCTTTTGTTCCTGTTTTTTTTTGGTTCCTATAATGCACTTTTTTAGACGCAGTGCTTTTCATACCATCGTTTCAATGGAATTTCTACTTTCATAAAAGTTTGTTTTAGAGTTTTTTTTGTTTGCTTCTCGGAGCGGAATGGGAGACGACGATATTATTTCCGACGCTGACACAACAACAACATGAATTAAATGCAATAAATGATAAAGGGTAACGACTAAAATAGAACAACAACTACTTTCTTTGAGGGCCTCCGGTCAACGCGCTCCAAGGACAACGGGCGCGCGCGGCGTTTTTCTGTACGTACCAGCCAAACTGCTCCTTAGCCACACCTGCGGTGTGGACTCGATCAGGGCTGTGCGGAAATCATTTTCAAGATTTTCGGAAACGGAAACGGAAGAAAAATGGCTGAAAATCGCCGGAAACGGAAATTCGGAAACGGAAACGGAGGTGAACTAAAAATTATAGTATGATCAAATGATAGGTTTCGTCGCTGCTCATGGCATGCCGATGTACTTCTGTAGCTTGTGATCTCAATCTATTCCTCAAACACCAGTGAGGCTACGGTCTAAAACTGCAAGCGACCCGAGTACAAATAGATTTGACGCATGACAGGAAGACGTGTTGCTGCTGCAGGTTCTCCTAGTGAGCTGCAAATAGGTCTGCTCGAGCAACTCCTCTTATACAGTGCTGCTGATCTCTCTGATGTCGAGTTTCGACCTTTGACTGATTTTTTCCAGTGCGTTCGGTGCTCTACGACGGCTGCGGGTATAGTGTGGAGTCCACCAAGAGTGTCTCATTTACTTATCAATGAGAAGCGGTCGATTGGAGATCAATGAACTTGAAACTTGTTGCAGCACAACCGCTCTCGCTCAAAGGGTATCGAGCGTGCTGGTATGGGATTCATGCACATTGATCACCAGCCGACCGCTTCTGTTGATAAGTAAATGAGACACTCTTGGTGGACTTCACTATACATACATATGGCACCCACCATTGTTGAGAGGGCAGTTGTCGGTCTGAGGCCGACCCCAGAAGGTGATCTTAAGTACTCAATTTTCCGGATATCAATTTCGGACGCCGAAAGGGTGGTCCTTATTGCGCATCATGAGGAAAGATTTCTTATAGTGTACCGAGGCGAGGATGATGCCTTTGTTGGGTACCTTAACGAGGCTGGCGTCCTTGCTGCGGGCCATTACAAGGTTCGCGACTTCAGCTCCAGTAGGAACAGGTGGTGGCTGAAAGACTCTTCATTTGAATAACGTGCTGCTGCTAGCAACACATGTAATGAGGGTAGCACTCCATGACGACATCGAGTTGAACCTCTCGTCGTCAGCAAACATGCGCTGCTAGCTGCAGCACAAACTGCCGAGGAGAAGTGGTCAACTCACCCGCGCAACAGTGCCTAAAGTATGCCTTCTGTAGCGGCCAAGGTCAAGCCCACGTTGGGGTCCGTCCTGTGTGTTGGTGGAGGGGGCGTATACCGTGTGGCGGTTGGAAGGAGCGGACACCGATCCAAGCCAATCAGGATTAGACTCACGCTGTGATGATCGCAGAGGTACCGCGGTTTGGTGCGTTGGGGAAGCTTGACCACCAACTTGTAGTACTATTTTCTTCCGTTTCCGGGCCCAAAACCCGGAAGCGGAAATGGAACGGGAACAGCTCAAAAACTACCGGAAATACGGAGACGGAATCGGAAACGGAACAGTTCCGCACAGCCCTGGACTCGATCCACATTCCGAGCGCTCATGCTGCCTCTCCTTCTTTTCATGGCTTTCTCGCTGTTTCTCCCCTCGTACTTACTACAAACTCGAGCTAGTATTCAACGCAACAATTGGAAAATTCAAACAATCTGAGCGAAAGTACGTTCCGGAAATTGATAAATTACCAGACAATTAAAGGCAGTGTCCACGATAAAATGAGTCTCCGAGTTCATACCGGAAATCGAAAGGCCTGAGTCCAACTTCACCAGTAATGTTGAAAAAACGGCTCTTAACAAGTACAGAAGGGCCCTATACGACCCCAAACTTGAGTGTTCTGCGCACGCAACGCCCACTCCTTTCAACCGCCTCTGATTCGCAAATAACTGGAAAACCCATTTTGAGGAAACAGCTCACATTCAGAGGGGTATAGTCCACTTCATTTCACTATACTTAGCCCATTTGATGATCAATTACCTTCTCAAACAGAAATTTTGAGTTGGACAACTTTATCGCTAGCCGTTGATAGAATGAGCGTTGCGTGAGCGGAACACTCAGATTGGGGCCCTATCGGGCTCGTTCAAGCTCGCTTCTAGCCGTTTTTTCAACTTTTCTGGTTGAAAAGGACTCGAACCTCCTGATTTCCGGTGAAAACTTGGAGACTGATTTTATCGTGGACTCTGCCTTTAATATCAGTAGGAAATTGAGAATAGCAGAGGTTCATCATATTTTGATGTACGTTTCTAATAGAATCGATAGAATACTGCTATAAAAAGATCATCATGTGATTATGTGAATATAAAAATAGTCACACTTACAAAGAACTAAACCCGAAACGCTTACCGCCGCCTTATAAAAGGAAGACGAGTTATGGTATTAGACCAATGATCACAGATAAGCGCTATCATTAGATCGGAGAACTTTAGTGTACATATGTAGGAGCGAATATGATCGCTACAACAAATTCATCGAGAACATCTCAAAGGTCTCTGATAAGGACGGCGTTGTTCTGAACTCACGCGGTACTCGTCATTTTTTCGGTACTGCAAAACAGTGGGAAGAGTGGAAAACATTCACACACCGTTCTGACGTCGTGTGTGTCGCACTAGGGTTTATCGGGCAGTTGCCGGGATATTTGGGGTTTTTTTTTTCGAAAAACCTGAAAAGAACCGGATGAGTATTAAGCAGACCGAATATATTGATATTCTCCATAAGGCGAATATCTGAAGCGCCGAACTATTTAGGCCCCTAGATGCTGGAATATTCGAATTACTTGGAGCTTAGCTCTAGAATATTTCTTAAGATATATGTATGCTATATGCGACGCTCTCCGTTCTTCCTTGTAGGAAAAGTGGAGCAGACCCCACATTCCTTACGTAAAGGAAGTTACTCCGGTGATTTCATTTAAAGTTTGACTTCAAACACGATTTCTGATTAACCTTAAGGAATCCATTTGTACAGCTTATCCACCAGAAAAACAAAAATTTATATTATGCGAATATCGACTGATGTCGTTACTCTCATATTTTTATACATATGCATATATACCAAACCCCCGTGTCATCGACAGTGGTGACAGGGAACGGAAATGATACGTCAATGGGGGACTGGTTTGGAGAGGAATCTGGCTTGAAAGGATTTATTAGCTAAATAATTATGGAGCGGAAGTTGTTTTTTAAAGAAGATAGTGGGTGACCTAAAAGTACACTTTGACTTGGAGTGCGAACATCTTTCATGTTACTGAGGAGATAGATTGGAGTTGAATTACAGTTAACACGGGAGAGTGGCCCCAAAAATCAGGATCAACAACACTCTTAGATTGAGGTTTCAGCAATAAAAAAAAGTTGATCAAAGTATCATATAAATACTGCCTCCCTATTTCACTGTATGCCTCTGTCGGCCCTTCATAGACCTGGAACTCGGCCTCGAGTTACATTTCAGAAGATCCATCAGATCCTGGAGGATAACATTGTCCACGAGGGATCTCCCCACAACTCGGGGAGGGGGGGGGTGGGGTGGTTCCTTATTTTTGGCCAATCACCCCCACGGTCTGCAGTGTGCCCTGGCGAAGGGATTACGCCTTTTTGGGAGAACCCCGAACGGGAGTGATCCATATTGCGGCATGTACTCGGAGTTCCTCTACGAGCTCAGAAAATCGCCGCATTTAATGCGTGATGAATATGCATTCATCTCGAGTAACCACACCCATTGTAAGGCTCTATTGCAGGGGCACGTGCTCCAAACATCAGCACGTGCTGCGAAATTTCGTCGGAGGAGCACGTGCTACAAAACTTATTTGCTGGAGCACGTGCTGCACGTCAGTTGAGCGCTATCATAGCAGCACACCGACACGCGATGCGGCTGGCACAAGGATATGCGACCCGGCCGGCTTGCCGAGCAACATCTGGGGGCCTCAGCGGTTGGAAGAAGTCTTCAGCGGCTGGGCATGCCAAGTGCCGCAAACACAGGTAACTGAACCGATGACGCTACCGACATCTTTGTTTCGCCTAAAAAGTGCGTCGTGTTTTTTTCCTTTTCTTGAAAATCGTTTTATCCTCGAGTTGAATGTGTACCATTCAGCCATTGAATGTTTTATTTGTTGTTGCACGTGTTGCAACTTGGAGCACAATAGGAGTACGTGCTAGCAGCACGTTCCCTCACTGTACTCAAAACGGCTTTGTCTTTGAGATGAATGCTTATTCGACACGCATTGAATGCGGCGATTGTCTGAGAACCCAGAAGCACCAAAAAAATTTTAAGAAACGAGTACTAGCTGGATTCACAGAGCCAGCCAAGTCCCCACACAAATCAATTTTGTTTCTCCCAATACATCTTTTCTACCCAAAACATACCATTTAGAATGCAACTAGCAGTCACGAAAACCCGCCCATTGGTTGTGGGTTTCAGCATAAAGGGTGGAGCGCAAGTTCTGAGAGGACTTTTCATGTTGTGTCGATGCTTTTACAGCACGGTATAATCCCAAAATAAGTCGGTTAATCGTAAATGAAAATTAATCGCGAAACACCGGTGAATCGGTAAGCTCGGTAGGGAGGTAAACAGAAAATGCACACCCCTGATTGGAATATCCGGATGGACGAAACTTTGACGTGGATGTTGGAGTTTTTCCGAATCCCCAATATCAGATACAGCTTCAAAACAATATTAGTTGAAAAAAAAAAGAAAAAGTCCACCAGGTGCCAATATTAGATTTTCATACAAATCGATACAATACTGTTATTCATTGTGTTATCATACTAATATCATACGAGAATTGAAATGATCACGCCTACAAAGAACTAAACCCGAAACACTTTCTTCGGCCTTTTAACTCGCCTTTCATGCTTTTGCGACAGCGGCAAATGCCGCACTTGGACCCACGGCAAAATCAGCATTTTGCGGCATTTGTCGCGAATCGCTAGGGCGGCGGCGGCGTTTGCCGCTATTTATCGTGCCGGGACTTTCAATGGGCTGGGCATTTTGCCAAACATCCCGGCTGTGGCGAAATCCGGTGATTACTCACACATTTTCAATATTTAGAAGAAGTTTTCAGTGATAATATTTGGATATTATGGGTAGCATTAGAAAGGCCTGCATTTCCGGGCCTATATCAGAGAGTATACTGTCTAATTCAGCATAGCTCGGTGATATGGATTCGGATCAAGCACGGCGAAATTGCAACAATCATTTGAATAAATGCTCGTAAAATAACATCGAAACGGGAAGAGCACATCAGGACCAAATGCGTTCAAAATAGTTAGAAATCGAACGGTGAAATGAAGGATCATAACACATTTAGCGAAAAAATCTTCTTGTTGTTCAGCAGAATAGATTTGAGCAAATCACTGAATAATATTTCCAGAAATACTAGTATTTGAATAATGACGATGGCTCAGCAGGATTCCAAATTCTAGGATGAAATCAGCTGAATTCTCTGGCAAAATGCCGAGTTTGGTGACGGTCCCGAGACGATAGGTTGCGGCGAGGCCAGCGGCAGCGACACAAATGGTCCGGATCATTCTTGTCGCTGCCGCAGACACCGCGACGGGGCCACCGAAAACGGCGACGGAGCCAGAGAAAATCAGCCACGGGGCTAGCGATTCGCGATGCCGCTGCCGCGAATGCATGAAAGCTCCACTTTGCGGCGTTTGCCGCCGGCGGCAAATGCCGCGTCGCTTTTCTCATTTTTCTATAGAAAATCTGCGGCATTTGCCGCTGTCGCAAAAGCATGAAAGGCGAGTAAGACAATGGCGGTTCGAGGACCAATTACCACCGATAAGCGCGATTATCAGATCAGAAAACCCTGGTGTGAATAGTACCGAAACATGATCGCTACAACAAATACATGAAAAAAATATCAAAGGTCGCTGATAAGGACCATGTTGCTCCGACTTCACGTGATATTCGTCATTTTTTCTCTTGCAAAGAACACTAGAAAACATTCAGATGCCAGTCGATAGACGGTGTCTGTGTGTCTCACTAGGGCTTATCGGAGAGTTGTGGGGTGGCTACGAGAATTTTCCTTGAAATAATTGATCAAAAAACTCGGATGGGCATCCAACAACTTGAATATTTTGATTTTCTGAATAAAGCGAATGTCTGAAAAACTTGATGGCTTTAAGTTCTCAAATGCTGGAACACTCAAAATAATTGAAGCCTGTTGAAATATTCTTGAAAATATGTATCTGCATTTTTCTGCCTTCTTTTTTTTGAGAGAGAGAAGGTCTGCACCCTTTCGACGATAATAAAATCCGTCTGATGGTTCCTGTGAGAGTTACTAAGCTTCTACAACAAGCATTACTGCCCCAAGTTCAAGAATAGACCTATTCCGTTATTTCAAAAAGCAATTACGGTCGGCAAATGCGGATAACCGCCGATGGAACACGATGATAATCGAGCTGGGATAAAGTTTCATCGTGCCGGACCACGTGGTCGCAGCACGATTATTATTGCGTTGCGTTTTGGAACAACATTCGTCTGAAACTGCGGACCAGAATTCCACTTCGATAAGGACCTTGCAGGCTATATAAACATAAATATAATGCCATGCGGATATCGATTGATGTTGTTATTTTCGGCTTTTTATATACACAGACCTGTGTCATCGACAGGGGCGACAGGGAACGGAAACGATACGTCAGCGTGGAGCTGGTTTTTTGGAAAGGATTCATTAGCCATATAATTATGGAACGGAACTTGTCTAGGAGAAAATACTGGGTGACATAGAAATGTATTTCGGCATATGGTTAGGCCCAAATTGAAATATACGGAACCCTTACGGCGGAAATTCGAGATTTGAGCATCACCCTCTATCAACCCCCCCCCCACCCAACTTCTACGATTTGTATTGGATTTTGTCAAACTCTTGTTTTCTTCTCCTTCGACCTTTCTCTCCCCTGAGGTGGTCTCCCTGCATGAGACTGATATCTGGATAAGTGCCGTTTTTGCTTGGCTCGCGAACTTCATCGGCCCATAAAGGCTTAATTAGGTGAATGACAGAGCCTCTTCATCTCTTATCGAAACATTCTCTATCAAGGGAGAACAGGGTCAGGCGGGCGTTGTCTGGAGGACGCAAATATTTCGAAACCTAGAGTTTTTTGAGGGGGGTGGGGTGGACGTAAAAACTTTGGGCCAAAACTAGAAAAAAAATTCTGAGTGATCACAAGACCTAGAGCTAACCACACCTCTCCAGCCGCTTCGCGGCTGGAGCGATTGGCGGTGTTTACAGTCGCGTTTCTCTTTCTGTGAAGAAAACAGGTCTTGAGGCGAGGGGTTCGGACGTGGTTGTGTTACATATTTCAATAGCAACAAAAAGATAAAAGAGAACATTAGTACAGCACCACAACAGTACATGTGAGGAAAGTATTCTTACATAACGATGTGATGGACTTATTTCAGGCAGTATTCAAATTTTCAGCACATAATTTTTTTCAGACCAGTTACATTCATTAATCGGGCCTATTACCGCTTAAATTCTTCACTTTGAAAATTGGACAACGTACGTCTTTCACAAACTTCTGATTTTCAAAATTCTGTAAAAAGAACCAGATTCTCCACGAATATCCCCACAAATTGTTATCCAAAACCCCTACCACGACTTTAAAATGACGCAGAAAATCGCCTAAAACACGCTTTACCGTTGTCCAAAACCGCGCATTCGGCCGGAATTGGACAACGCCATTTTTGGTCAGAAAAGCAATCCTGAGATCCTAAAAGCAAAACTTTTATCTTTGGACTATCTTCTACTAACTACCATGATGTCGTTCGGAAACTCCTCAATTCAGACCATTCCGGAGCAAAGGGTTTAATTTCCCACTGCGGCGAGCCGTCAAAAAATATCGCGCTCCAATGCCAAACTGCGTCTGGCACAGTGCAGTGCCCCCAACACCACCGCTGGTGACACCTCCTCTCCCACCCGTGCACGCACCCCTTCTGGTTAAACAATGCTACCAGGTTGTCCAATAATTCTTGTCCGAAAATTTCACCATTTTTAATTTTTTTTAACCTTTTTGAAAAACAAGTCTAATCAACAATATAACCACCACAGTTATCCACAACAGTGGCCCATCGATTGGGCAGGTCGCCGATGCCCTTCGCCCAGAATTCCGGGGGCTGCGACTCGAAGAAGTCCGCGATGTCGGATTTGAGGTTGTCGTAGTTGGTGAATTTTCTTCCGGCCAAATGATGCTTCAGGTGAACAAGTGGTAGTCGGAGGGGGCGAGATCCGGGAAATACGGCGGATGAGCAACCGTCTCCCAGCCGAGCGTCATCAACTTTTGCTGGGTCTCCTTCACCACGTGGGGGCGCGCGTTGTCGTGCAGCAGGTGGACCGAGGCCAGTCGGGGACGCTTTCCTCGGATGGCGGTGGCGAGTTTCTCGAGCTGATCGGTTTAGATGGAGGCGGTGATCGTCCTGCTTTGCGGGAGTAGCTCGAAGTACAGCATGCCCTTGGTGTCCCACCAGCAGCAAAGCATGATCTTAAGAGGGTGCAGGTCCTTCTCCGCGCGGGATCCGGACGGCACGGCGGGCGACGTTGTCGTAGAGGACCCAGCTCTTATCCCCAGTGACCAGGTCCTCGAGCAACGCCTTGCGATGCGGACGAAAGAGGAGGGACTGGCAGACGGCCATGCGGCTCTGCTTGTTGGCGTCCGTCAGACGGTGGGGGATCCAACGGGCCAGAACTTTGTGGTAGCCGAGTAAGTTGAGTCGATTGTAGATGGTGGACTTGCTGCAGCCGAGCGTCGTCGCCAGTTCACGGGTGATGGCTTCCGGCTTCTCCTTGATACAGCGACGGACTTCGTCATCATCCACCGTAGAAGGCCTCCCGCTGTGCTCCCTGTCCTCGAGGCTCGTGTCGCCGCTCTCGAAACGATTGAACCAGCGGCTGACTGTGCGTTGGGACACTGCATCCTCCTTGCACGCTATGCAGATGTTGGCGACCGCGATGCCCGTGTCGTTGCCCAGCAGCCACTCGTAGTACACGAACGTACGAATTCGACCTTGGTCCATTTTAGCTTGTACTGGTAGCTAGACGCGGCGACTGCGCCTTATATACCCCTAGCGTAGAACTTTAGAGAACCTTCTAGAAGGTTCTTACACTTGCCTGATATTATAACACTTTTAAGGGAAATTATAGAATTTTGAAAATTCTCGGAGAGGAATTATTGGACGGCCTGGTATTTGGGAATCGAACTATTTTGAACCTATGAAGGTTTACGCACCCACGCAAGGGTTCCACCCGCCCGGAAGTCTCGATGCTAACCTAGTTGGAGGTCTCTTATACGACAGAATGTAGACTTCTGCCGATATCTGCTATTTGATAGTGCTATCCGTCATTGTTCTTACAGAATCGGTTTTAGACAGTGTATCTTGTGTGGCGATCTGTGCTACAATTTTTATTACTTTCTTCTCAATATAGATGTTGTGGCTCTCTAGCGAAGAGCAAGTAAAAACTGCACTCCCCGAGGATAGTCAGTCGGATAGGGGTATCTTGTGTATCTTTCAGTAATTATTTCAGAAAGGGAGTGCTGTAATTATTTTTAAGAAATTCAGGTTGGAAAATACTTTGTCTTGATGTTTTTTAAGACAAAAACCTTTAAGATTTTTCAGAACCTTGGAGATCGTAGAAAAATTTGGCCTTTTTCAAAGATTTTCATCTCTCAGGGGAGGACATAAAGGCACAGTAAACCCTCAGATATGAATTTTAAGATTTTCATGTAATTGTGTAGAGGACCCCTTTCGTATAACACGTGCCAAATGCGAGATCTCGATTCCTCCAAATAAGCGAGATATAAGCGACCACCACGGGCCCGACCCCCTTCGCTCACCACCACAGGCCCGAACCCCTAACGGATTTTCGAACTCGATAGCGGCTCGATGGATGGATGAATCCCTTGGTCTTTGCTCTTCAGTCTATTGCCGAACTGTCTCCATATACTGGCTCAATCACGCGCAACGATTGCGAATGAAGAGAAATACAGGCCCGAGACAACTCGTCCCCGAATTTTTCACCCTCAGAATCTAGGCATCTTTGAATAGCCATAGCTCCGTTCAAAGGGGGTCCTGGACGATTTCAGAGATACCACTGTAACCAGCGTGTGAGTCTTTCCAAGATAAGCATGAAATCTGGAAATTATTTTGTTGGATGTCCTGTGCCTTTAACTTTGTAGAGGTAGTGGACAACGGTCCGCCTGAACCTGATGGCGAAAGGAAAACAAAATTCTTGGGGTTCAATAATAAGAGGTACGGTTAGTAGTCCAAGTGGGCCACACGGTACGTCCATTTTAGAGAATCAGTAACGTTGCGCTGGTCATGAAGTCATGGTTGAGAATCTTTGATTGATCAAGGTTAGAGTCTAATTCCGGAAATCATCAATCGGCCAATTTAGGCTGTTAAAGGTTTCGAATAGCGGAGACGAACTAATATCGCAAGAGGATGGAATAGGATAAACGAAAACATTTGAGACTTTCTAGGTGGACTGGGCTGTAACAGCTGGATTAGATGGAAAGAAAACTTTGTGAATTATCCTGTCCAAGAACTTCATCGTATACTCAGATGGTTGTCGAATGAGAAAACTGTGAGCGATCTGAGACAGATGAGGACTCTATAGGAACGCTCTGGATTGTTGGATTGCGCTGTATATTCCAATAGCCATTGAAAAAGCTAATCACAATCAGAAGGTCGGTCCTACACGGTATTTCCAGCGATCATGGAAGGATGAAATCCGAATTAAAAGGTCACAGATGCATTGATGATAATCCGTGAAGGGATCAGAGGATTACATGAATATCGTGAATTTATCCGTTCAACTCTCACTATCCGCGCTGATACGTAACCATGATCAGAAATCAGCCAGGTATCACCTGGATGACCCAGAGCCGTGGAAAGTAGAGGCGGAAAAGGCGTTCTGCCCATTTGTCGTTGATGATCTCAAATGTGTTGTCCCTTGTCGGTCGCTGGAACAGGTTCGGTGGACCACGAGCATACATCATATCATCAGCAGTGACAGACTGATGATCGTATCAATATCAACAACTGAAGACCGTTCAGGTTAAAATTTGCCGTAGAAAGTTATTGATTCTTTTCTGTAAACATCATTTGCATAAGTGGGAGATTTCTGCACCTAATGAGCATGAGTTCAATTATTATCAATTTGGTATAGAATAAAAATGATTACGTGTTTCAATCATTTCCAAGTCATCATACACCCTTTCCATCATGCTGAGAGTAAAGACCAGAACACATAGTTAGATCCGTGACTTGCTCCTTTAAAGGCAGTGGTCACGATGAAAAACGTTATCGAAACAACTACAAAAATCAGCTCAGATAAAAAACGGCTAAAAAACTATGAAGGTAGCGCGGTGAAAAACGGGCAAGAATTAGAGTTATTAAGACCCTAAACTTCCAGTTCGTGCACACGTGCACAGAAAGATCACAGTCTCATGCCAAGCAGTCGAAAATCATCGACACCTAGAGGATGAAATAAATGCAAATTTATCTAATAAAACAGTTTAACAATGAAAGCAAGCATTTCAGTCAATGTTTTTGACTAGATGTGTACATAAATCCGAAAGCTCATTGATTGAAATTCAATTTCAAGCCAGCTGATGTTCTTCATATTAGAGATCATCGATGCCGATGATGTGGGGTGGACTCGTCCACCATCAAAAGACAAGAAAGTTCGGGCTTCGAATTTGGCCCAGAACAGTTATTTTTTCGCGATTTTTTCTTATAGGTTCTACTACTCTATACCCAGAAAAGGGTTCAGAGAGGATAAGAAGACGAGCATATTTGAGCGCGACCACTGCCTTTAAGAAAAAATATCTAAATCTCAGACGCGGCTGGAGAAGGCGTGCGACGGCCCGCTAATCGATTCAGGACCAGAGCACAGCTGCTCAGCCTACCATACCGTCGGCCGCCGGTGAGATTTCAATGTTCTTTCTCTGAGACGCAAGCCACGGACCTGACTGTACACCTTAAAGGCACAGTCCAACCACAGAGGTGATTTTTAACATTTTGGCCCGGCTGCCGTCTATAGCAACCCTGCCAAGCGTGAAATCTCAATTCGCTCAAATAAGCGAGGTAAGGCTAGGAAAAAGTCGGCCACGCCCCCTTGAAAGAAAAAAATGGGCAGCGCCCACTGGCAGGTTTCCGACCTCACTAGGGAAGAGACGCGCGAATGATTTTATTCAGAATCTATGTTCTTCCCTTTGTTTTAGGTCTGGCTTTATAATGTGACCTGCCTCAGAACGATGGCTGCGAATAACGAGGAAATACAGGCTCGAGAGAACTCGTCCGCGAACTTCTACCGGTTCAAATTCAAAATATTTGAGAAGCCGTAACTCAGCTCGTAGTGAATGTTGAGCGATTCTGGGGACACCAGTGTGATCAGGGTAGAATTCTCTCCAAGGTAGGCAGAGAAACGAAAAATCGATTCTGAGCTTGGACTGTTGCTTTAAAGGTCCACGATAAAAACGGTGTCTGATTTTTTTGGTGGAGATCGGCAGCTACAGGGCCTAGCGCAAGCCTAACGTTGAAAAAACCAAGAAAAATGAGCTTGGAACGGTCCCTTACGGCCCCAAAGTTGGACACCCGTCAGCTCGTCACCCCCAGGTGCACTTTCCACGCCCACCGACGTGAACAAATGAATGCTCGAGATGAGCGATGATTTCCGATCTATAGCCCTGTTCTTCCCTTCATTCCCAACTTCTCTCTTTACTCAGGTCAGCTGGCATACATCGTCTGCAAGAGACGGAAGTTACAAGTCTCGGACAACTCGTCCACAATGCTTCCCTAGCTCAATTTTTGAGGCACCATAACTCCGTTCCAAGAAGGTTTTGTACGATTCTAAAAACATCACTGGAATCAGCATGGGACCCACTTCAAGATAGGCGGGAAAACATAAAAACGATTCTTATCGTGAACACTGCCTTTAAGCACAGCTTCGTTAGGTGGAAACAAGTACTTCACCAACCCTCACACTCAAGCTGGTGAAGGAGGAAACGTTCACTCTGGAAAAATTATGGAATACAGGTCAACGCCCCTAATAAATACGGCGGACACAATTATATTTGAGGAGACTGGGCAGCTGTATACATCATTCGAAAATTGGCCCATGTTTCTAGCAAGAATTGTCTTTAGAAAACCGAGAACATCAGTTGTCAAGCATGTGTTGAAGGCAGCGTTCACGATGGAAACTGTCTTCAACTTTTCACCAGAAATCAAATGTACCAACAATAATGGCGAGAGAAAAGCTGAAAAAGAGCGACAGATAGAAATACGAAAAACTCCAGAATTGTATGCGCTACGCCCTGGCCGCCCACTACCTTGCTGGCCGTTTAGGGAGTGGGCGGGGTGGGCATAGTATAACCACGTTTGAGGGCTGTATTGGGGCTTCTGTGACTCGTTCCCAGCCGTTCTTTCGCCACAAGCGACGCAGTGGACCCCGGGACATTCGATTTCTATTGATAACCCGAAGATCGTTTTTATCGTGAACACTGCCTTTAAATTGAAGGCAGCATACACGCTCGTAAACATGTTTGCGATAACTAAGGAATTAGAATCGCATGGCCCAGAACACAACGCCTACGAATTTTGGAAAAAAAAACGACCCACATTGCCCCTACATGAGTAAGAATTTGGCCCCGCCCCCTGTATTTGCGTCCTCCTCCAAAACAGGAGTGCTGGGACATTGTCACCGCTGTCGATGTTTGTGGTTTACTAATTGTACCTATTTTACCACCCACATACATTCGAAGACGATGGGAATCGCCCAGCACCCCTGTTTCGGAGGAATACGCAAATACAGGAGGCGGGCAGATACAGGGGGAAATTTAAACTAGTGTAGTGGCATTGTGGGCCGTTTTTGGCGCTTTAAAATGCACAGGCGTTATGTCCTGAGTCATACCATCCTACCCCACAGTTATCTCAACCACGTTTACGAGCGTGTATGCTGCCTTTATGTCGGAGTTGAACGATCCGGAATTCATTTTTGCTTTAGCGACTTAATTATCATTGAAGGTGGATGACATTTGTTTGGTTTTCTTTCGGAATCTGTAGAATTGCGTGTCGAAGAGTGTTTCCGGGATGAAAATATAATCTCTAAATTTCCGAACCAAATTGGACTTGCAAAATACCAGTTTCTCGATAGTTACTTTTGACCATTGAAGGTAGATGCGTGGAGAAGGTTGTTCTCCAATTACTCCACAGAATGCTGCGTCGATAAGTGTTTTCAGGTTGGGAAATAACTTTCCGAACCTTCTGCCTCATTCATTTCAAGTAATACCAGCTCTACGCTTATAACTCTTTCACTATTGGAAATGTGGTGTTAGCGAGGGTTGTTTTTGAGAACTGCGTCGAATGGTATATCAGATTCCTAACTTTACTTGCTCAATGAGCCAGCCAGGTCGGTGGAGCCGAATTCCATAAATATCTCCATAGGGCGCTCTTGCCTCTAGGATGTAAACGAAATAGGCAGAGATTTTTGGGATATTTTATTGAAGGCAGAATTTCAAAGAGATTTCAGGATTAAGCTTAAAGGCAGTGTTCACGATAAATTTCACTTCCGATATCTCCACGGCTGACGGAAGGCCTGGTGCCCTATATAGCAAGGCATGCCTAACAAGAACACGAAAGACGCGTTTTTGAGCCAAAATAGGCCCTCCCTTGTTTACGTTGATTTTTGAGCGTGGGGGAACTGACCGCTAGATTCCTATAATCTGAGTCTTCATTTGTTCCTTTCAAGGGGAGGATCTGGGGCACGGGGCGTGTCTGGGGCACCAAAACGCTTGTTTACAGCCGTTATTTTGCCACTCCTGGCTCGTTTTCTACCGTTCCTTTGGCACTGGGAGCCTAGGATCCTTCTCCTCTATCATTCAACTGTGGAAAGTCAACGAGGATGATCATCGTAAACACTGCCTTTAACCAGACGTTCACTTCTTTGGGATTTTATTCCAAATAAATTGAGAAAAAGATTGTAACACGATTGACGTTGGAAACAGTCGATTTCGGGGGAGAACAAGGGAAGTTCTCCTCACGGTTGTTCCCATGGCCTCCCCCCGAACATGATGAACGCGAAAACAAAGCCGTAGCGCATACGGTGATGCAGACGGGCTAGTTGCGAGTTGGTCTCGCACTTTGCAGGTTGAGGGGGTAGATCTGCCATTCGAAGACTACGTAAAGCATCTCTGTCTGGATTTCAGAGGAGTTAATAAGCTTCTCTATAACCTTTAGTCAGAGGTGAATATTTTTGGACCGTTCGCAGTTTTTCAAGAACAGGAGACTATCGAAAACAGCGAGTTCTAGCAAGCTGATTTTTGATCAATCATTGAACAATGGGAAGATCTGCAGTCAGAAGGTCGCGGAAAGATCTGCAGTCGGGAGAACAAGAGAACTCCTGCTGTGGGAACTTCCCCTATGACTCTGCTGTCGAGAGGTCCCCTTCGCCTCCACCCAATTCGGGAGAACTTCCCCAATTGTTTCAAGGGAAGTTCTGCCGTCGTTCTCGGGAACTTCCCCACGAATATCTGAGTATAGTGGAACAATTTTAATGCAAAGGTCGCGATCAAATATGCTTGTTTTCTTTTCTTCTCTAACCCCTTTTCTGTGTTGAGAGTATGTAGTAGGACTTACAAGAAAAAATCGCGAAGGAACCTCTGTTTTGGGCCAAATTTGTAGCCTGAATTTTCTTGTCTTCTGATGATGGGCGAGCCCACTCCACATCATCTGCATCGATGATCTCTAGAATCAAGGGCACCAGCTGGCTTGAACTTGAATTTCAACATATTTATGTACACATCTAGTCAGAAACATTGACTGTAGTGCGTTCTTTCATTGCTCAACTGGTTTTATTGGGTAAATTTGCATTCATTTCTTGCTCTGAATGTCGCTGATTTTTGACTGGTCGGCATGAGACTGCAATCTTTTTGGGCGGCGCTGTGCACGTGTGCACGAACTGATATCTTTACACCCTAGAAGCTCCTAGTCTAGCCCGTTTTTCTGCGCGCTAACTTCATAGCTTTTCAGCTGTTTTTGATCTAAGCTGATTTTTATAGTTTTTTTCGATGACGTTTTTCATCGTGACCACACTTTCAATCTCACAGGACGAAGTCTACTAGAAAGAAACGAAAATTTATTTCAAATTTTGATAACAAAACATTACAAATATTAAATGCCGAAATATAGGATAAAACATCTATTGTTGCAAATCAAGGTTCAGCGGCAACCTTCACCTTTGTGCACTGGAGCATCCGAAACATTACTCAGGTGAAACTTGTTATCGAGAATCGGACGAAAAGTTGTCCTGCAGGCGTACGAATGCAGTACAACTTTCGCAGACTAGAGAATTCTGGACAACTTTTCGCCCAATTCTCGACAATGCCCGACAACTTCTCGACCGATTCCCGACAACTCCTCGCCCGATTCTCGTCAGTTAACACACAGATATACACATGCACAACTATACGTACTTATCAAGAGTTAAAGCTCCTGCCCAACTGATAACAACGTTAGAAGAAGCCCACGTAGATGGTTTCACCCCACTCTGTTTGCCGATTTCCCAACTTGGCTCGCTTCTTGGACGTTCGGCAGAGGCAAACTGTGCATCGTATATGCTGTGGGTCTACAAAATCGTTCAACATGGGCCGCCATTGTTCTGATACATACTTCTTGGGTAACTTCTTGCATAATATATTTCAAATCCGAGTGCTGCAACTACCGATCATCAGAAACAGATCAGTACTTGAAAGCTCGAAACTCTCAAAATTCACTAACTTGGAAATCCCATGTTTTGGTATGTTCGCTATTTTAAGAAGATGAAAATTTCAAAAATCTAGTTTGATATTCAAGAAATCGGTGAAATACATTCTACTTGATAACCACTTAGAAGAATGGGGAAAAAAAAAAAAAAAAACAACAGATGTCCCACACGAAAAGAAAAGAACAAAAACATCAGTCGCAACATTTGAAGAATGTGGTGTGAAGAGGGTTCTGAAGTGAGGTCTTGAATTCTTGTGAAAGTTTCGACATATCCGAAACATATTTCTCAATTTCGAAAGAAGTTGTCGAGAAATCTGTGCGAATTCTCGGCAAACACCGAATTCTCGGCAACTTTTTCCGGAATTTCGAACATATCGACCGCAAATCTCAACAAATACTGCGAATCTCGGAATTCTCGACAACTTCTATCAACTTTCTGGACAACTTCTCGATTCTCAACCGAATCTCGCCACCGAATCCTCGTCTGATTCTGGACAACTAGTTTTACCTGAGTATGATACTGGAGCCAAAGTACAAGTGTCTTCCTGCTTCGTGCTACACCAGCGGCTGTCCGCAACTGCGAAGCGAGATTTTGCTCCGTTGAGAACAG
This sequence comes from Aplectana chamaeleonis, assembly GCA_029168955.1. Taxonomy (NCBI): domain Eukaryota; kingdom Metazoa; phylum Nematoda; class Chromadorea; order Rhabditida; family Cosmocercidae; genus Aplectana; species Aplectana chamaeleonis. The sequence continues at coordinate 971,295 of JAPDOI010000184.1, read as the reverse complement.
AATAGCATTGGGGAATTTTTAGACTATCGGATTTTTTAGAATCTTAATGTTTGTATTCATTTCCTCATCTCTCTGGCCGGCTCGTTTCATGCTAGTGGTGTCTCTTCAAGCGGAAGATTGATGGCGATCACAGCTGATCTTCGCTCGTGTTATCCGACGAATTTTTGAAAAAGTTGCATGCGAATTCAGGGCAAAGTTACGTAGAGTCTTCACACAACTTGCGCTAAGTCACAGGTCACCGTACCTGCATATTTCCATTCATAGAGGGAAGCGGAGGAATCAACTCAACCAGGTGATTCATTTAGGGAAGAAACATTGTTACGTTTTTTGACTTAGGCTAAACGTTAGAAACGCATCTGCTAACTCCCAGAGGCGCCCACTCAGAAAAATGAAAACAAGTTACTTGTAACATAAAAGGCTGAAAACAAGTTACTTGTAACATATCTGAGCCGATGTAAGTTACTTGCGACTTATCTCAGGTCATTTAAGTTACATGTAACATATCGGCGGGATACTGCGTGGGGTGCGCCTCCGATTTGTTACAAGTAACTTAAATGACGTGAGATAAGTCGCGAGTAACTTACAACAGCTTAGATATGTTACAAGTAACTTCTTTTCGATTTCTGAGAAGACACTGCGTGAAGTGCGCCTCCGATATGTTACATGTAACTTAAATGGCACAATATAAGTCGCAAGTAACTTAAATCGGCCTAGAAGATATTTACCAGGGGATGTACGACGCTTTCGCGGGGTCAGGCTTAAGACTGGCGTTCCTGTTGGTTCAATTACCCAAGTTTGAGGTACTTGACTCTTCACCAGCAGGGAAGGCCGTGCACAGCATTTTGTTGCGTAGTGTGTGGTCTGGGACGCGCCCTCTGTGTCGCGTGTCGTCTGCGTCACGTGATGGCCACCCAAAGTAAAAATTCGAATGTAAGTTACATGTAACATAAGTGTAACTTACATGTAATATAAATTTAAGTTACATGTAATATAAATGTATGTTACATGTAATATAAATGTAAGTTACTTGAGACATTCAAGTATGTTACATTTATATTACAAGTAACATGTTTTGATTTTTCTGAGAGAGTGAGACTGTGTTGATCCATAACAGTGCGATTCGTACAAGTGCTACATCGAATATTCCGTATGGACGTATGGGTCCTTACTAAAAGTTAGCTCAAGTAAAACGAATAAAGGATAAAGTTCTCGGCGTACATCAATTCTCCGGGGATGCGCCACACATTCGACTTCCATTCAGAATCGTAGAGGCTGTTGAGGTCATCCGATGTTCAAGTCAGTGTTTTTATCCTCCCAGACAAGTTTGGTACCAATTTACCTACCCCGGAGTTATAGAAGGCTTGGTTGACCTTGGGCGACAGCGTCGCCTCTTGCTACTGCCCCACACTGCGGATAGAAAAAAGAAAAGTTAGCTCATGTAAAGAGAATTATTCGAAAATTCCTTCAATGGATAAGTATAGGCAATAAACATATCTAACGGATGCGGTTAGGATGGAAATGAGAAAAAAAATCGTAATAGAAAAAAGGCCACAGCAGCGGAAAATTGGGGAGAGAGAGATGGTGGAGCCAAAAATCGGTAGGGCGCGACTGGTTCGGCGAGTCTATATTTAGAAGCTGGATCGCTGTAATGTTCAAACAATTACGGTCATGGCGGAAACGATCACGACAATGATCGATGACGTCGTATACCCGTCGCGAAGAATATGTACGCAAACGTGACACATGGTCTACCCGGTGATAGTGCTTTGAACTGAGCCTTCCCCTTCAACCTGTATACCAGATGTTGTTTTCAATCAAGGTGATATCACTGCTGAAGTTCATGCTGTCCTCTCGCCTCAAATTTACAAGTTAGCGATCACCTCATGGCGTTCGGAAACCTAAAATTGGGAGCGAAATCTCGAACTTCTCACCCAGAGGTCCTTTCCTGTTTCCAGTATATTCTGAAGTTGAGAGAAGTTTTATAGTTAATGGTCTTGAAGGAGTGGCTCAGTAGCTAATACGCTGCACGGCAAAACTATTAGGTTGAAGCAAAAGTTTCCGGACTTCTGACAACTTTTAATAAAAAAACATTTATTTCAAAAACAAACAAGGCTCACCCAACAAAAATAATTTCCATCACATTCAGGGATCCTTCGCCACCGATTGAGCAGACCATGAATTCCCGACGCGTAGAACTACGGCTGTTTCGAGTAGAAGTATTCTTCTTAGGCCATTTTGACTTCGTCATCGTTAGTGAACTGTGAAACATCAAGGAAGTGCTGCATAGAGCGGAACAGATGATAGTCGGGAAGGGCAAGATCTGGGCTATATGGAGGGTGAGAAAGAACTTCCCAGACCAGGTCCAGCACTTTCTGTTGGGTTATCCGAAAAACGTGTGGCCGAGCATTGTCGTGAAGAAGGCGAACAGTGTTCATCCACCCTCCTGGGACCGGATTCATCAATGTGCTAACCCACGGTTAGCGCCCCTAAGCTACCAAACCAACACCATTTCAGCGATTCATCAATTTACCAACCCAAGCGCCGCTCGGTTGGTTAGTGGGTCAGCGCTACCAGACGAGAGAGGCTAGTAGGCAGCTATCCAACTCAGTACAGTTCGTGCGCCATTGCTAATCAGCGCCCCTCGACGCGTGCGGCCAAGCGCACCTGCTCCTGGATTTTTGCCAACCTCACGCTGTCAATCCATTCATTATTCTTCTGCTGCTGTTGTGTTCACCGGTATGTTTTTTGTATTCTCGTCATTAATCGTTCCACAAATGATAGCTTAGTTAGTTATTGAAGCATTCTTCATGTTGTAAGGTTTCACTTGCAAACTAGAAAATAGTAAATAATTAGGTTTATGCGTTAGTTAAAAGTTGATCTCATGTTTCTTGTTTTTTTAGATGAGGCTCAACGTAGAATTCTTCCGATTTTGAAAGACATTTTCACGCACTTCCCCTTCTAATTTCGAGCCTCTCCTATATTTTCTTAGCCAAACTCTATAAACCTACCCTGGAAACCTTGTTTGATGGCATAGAAAATGGCCATAGACGTATTTTTTCGAGACTTACAAGGTATGCTCTATATCCATGCGCCACCTCACCGAAATCAGCTGAAATTCATTTGTAGAAACTCCCGTTTCATTTCTCTGTCTCAAGTGCGGCTTCTTAACAAAATTTTGTCGGATTTAAGGATCACCTCTGTTACATCTGTGACGGACACAGATCAACAAATGACTTTATCATGAATACAGCGGAATAGGTTATGAGTGGTGCAGCGTCGTCGTCGTAGTCTTTGCGGTGGTTGGGCGTTGACGGCGATGGCTTTTTGGTATGCACGAGGCAGTGGTGGCGTCGGGTACGGGAACGGCTGGCGCATAGTGGACGTTGGCAGGCAGGTAGACGGCGAGTCGAGAATGTCCCAACAGCGCGGCGGCGGGGTTTATACAATTCATCTCCTCAATGCCGTTCAGCCCGCAAAGTGCACGCTGGTTGCGAAAGCTTGCTGAGGCGTGGTTGCGAGTATCCTCAGACAGGGATGTAGGATCACCCGGGCGGTGGGATCACCCGGGCACAAAAGGAAAAAGCTTTTGCAATCAGGATGCGTTTGCGCACTGAACGGCATTGCGGAAAAGAACTGTGTGTGCTTCGACGTCACCTGTGATTGGCAGATCGAAACCCGCCCACGTGGTGTTCGGTCGGCACTGAAAACCGACAAGTGATCTACATCACAAAAACCTCTTCGCTGGCTGTACTACTCGGACCACCTCCAGTGCCATGAGGGTTTATTGCACGATTTGTACCTGCTCTTCTTGGTTGTTCTCATAAGTAATTAAATTTTATGAGCCACCCCCGGTCTGCTGAGTACAAATCTTATCCCTTTCCTGCCCTTTTCCCACATACTATATTTATTCGACTGGTAAATCTGCTGCTCGGCGGAGGTTTCGGCATGACTCATAACTGCCGAAGCTTTCGTGGTGATGTCTCATATGTGGCGGAGTTTCCGGGCGACGTGTTGCAGTGTCTGCACTGTTTTTCTCTGGTACTCTCTCATGTAGAGCGCGGAATCGGTAGCCCACAATGTATACGCTGCACTGGAATGTGACGTGTTTGTGCGTATCACGGTTGACAGGTCGTTATGGTATCGACGCTTTGGCGGGCGTCGGTGGCAGGTTGACAGGTCAACTGTGCTGCCCCTCAACCTGCCATCGACGCCCGCGACTGCAGGAGTGGTAGAGTGTGGTCGGTGGGAGGTGATTAGGCGAAACTTTCGGGTGTAAACACATGGGTGTGACGGCACACTGAGTGGTCGGTGGGAGGTGATAAGGCAGAGCTTTCGCTGTGAAAGGGTCAAGGATGACGTGGCTTTGTAGGGTCGATGGGAGGTTGACACGCGGAGTTTTCGGCATGAAGGGGGGAGTTTTCGGGCCTTGCCCGCCCCTTTTTTTCGTTTCGAGCGGGAGCACGCCACCTGTTCAACTCCTCTCAACCGGCCACCGACCCCCGCGAGTGTGTGAGTACATGAACCTTCTACTCCGCTCAGCTACCGTTCATCACCTTCCCGTCAGCTTTCCTTCCCCAATGCTGATGCTATATTCCGACTGTATCGGGCTATCATTGCCTTTATTTCTGAGAAACGGAAGATACGTGTTTTCATGATACATAGGTTATTTTTCTTTTCATATTTTTGTTCAAATTGCCACACTATGTAGATAGCGTTTCGAAACACTATTCTGTTTGCGTGTGGCGATCGAAATGTACTGTTTCGCAATCCAGGCTTTGGGAGAAAGTTGCGCCTGAATTCATGTCGGGACCCATTCTCGATGCATATATCCCGTGACCAGGTCATTGTCAATGTGGGAACACTTTGACTTCGTCAACTTGTTCATATTTTTGTCTTCCAAGAATTTTTTTAGCCTCATGGTTGTGCACCATCCCATCCCAAGTGGTGAAAAGCATTTGCAAGGTTTATTCTAGTTTGTTTAGACCCCGGTATAAAACATTTTCTCCAAGGCACATAGGGGAAAGTCGGGAGGAGTTTTCCCTGGCAGATTTTCTTCAAGTTCACTGATTTGAGCTAGAGGATGGAAAATTATATAATTTACTCAAAACCGTCAAAACCGTCGTGATTTTTCCCACGACATAGTTATTAAATTCAGTAATATCCCACTTAATAGGCCCCTTGCTACAGCATTTCCTCCTTGAATTCACTCGAATTTTAGTTATTAAATTCAGTAATATCTCACTTAATAGGCCCCTTGCTACGGCATTTCCTCCTTGAATTCACTCGAATTTTTTGAACTTTTGAATGCCCGAGGCAAATATCCCACTTTTTGAGGCCCGTCTCCGTGACCTTTACCCCGTAGTTTCTCCCCACGTTCGTTGATCTACTGGCACGATGTGGGCGAATATTTCACTTATTTAGGCCCGTTACTGTGACATTTTCTCCCGGGATTCCCCTCATGTTCACTGATCCACTGGTATGCCCCGAGCAGATATCTCACGTATTTAGTCCCTTTAGTATGACATTTTCTCCGGGGATTCCCTCACATTCACTGATCTACTGGTTTGCCCTGGGTGAATATGTCAATGATTTGGGCTCGTCACCATGACATTTTCTTCGGGGATTCCCTTCATGTTCACTGATCCACTGGTAGGCCCCGGGCGAATATCTCACTTTTTTAGGCCCGTCATTATGACATTTTCTCCGGAGATTCCCTTCTTCTTCACTGATCCACTGGTAGGCCCCGGGCGAATATCTCGTTTATTTTGGGATTTTGGCCCGTCACTATGACATTTTCTCTGGGGATTCCCCTCATGTTCACTGAACAACTGGTGAGCCATGGGCGAATCTCTCACTTTTTAGGTCCGTCTCCGTGACTTTTCCCTCGAACATAGCTTCCCTTCACGTCCGCTGATGTAGTGGTAAACTCTGCGAAAATATCTATTTTATTTGGGCCCGTCACTAAAAGATTTCTCTGGGTATTCCCCTTATCTTAACTGATCTACAGGTAGAACGCTGGCGAATCTCTTACCTTTTTCAGGACCGTCTCCGTGACTTTTCCCCTGAAGTTTCCCCTCTCGTCCGCTGATGCAGCGGTAGACTCTGCCGAAATATTTCATTTATTCAGGCCCGTCTGACATTATCCCATGACTGATCCAAAAATAGGGTATGTACGAATTTCCCATCTACGCTCTTCAGTGCACCCATTACGCGTAAATGACCCGAAGTCTTTAGAATCAGTTTGCTAGACTCCATTTTCTGGTGTTACTGTGATAAGCTCAGAGGTATGGAAGACGCAGACCGAGAAATTATCGAGAATCTCATTAGGATGGCAGCTCCGAGAGTCTTCCGAGAGAGAGAGAGTGAATTTCGACAGAGATTCCGATTTTCTCGCAGAGGATTTTACCATCTTTTGAACCTTCTTGGAGACGATCTGACGCCTATTACTGTTCGCTCGGCTTCTGTAACCTCGGCCCACAAATTTGGTGTGTTTCTAGAGACGATTGGCAGTGCAAATATGCACGCAAGCTCTTTAAAAATCTGGCCTGCTAAAAGCACATAATCTTTAGTATAATTTTAGCGAATCACAACAGACACTCTGGGTTGTTCCCAATCTACAGTCAGCAGGGTGGATAGCGAAGTCAGCACGCTTATCTACCCCAGGCGCAAAGAGTTCATCAAATGACCATCGGATGATGAGCGGGAAGGTATCAGTCACAGGTCCGTTAACCTTACAAGATGACTGAGTTCAAAATTATGAGAATTTTTCGGAGATTTTTTTATTTGTGTGGCATCGCAGGCATTGTTGGAGCTATGGACGAGAGCCATGTCAAGATTAATACCCCAGCAACTAACGAGGACGTCTATGTCAACAGGTGGGACTAATGGCTTCATTATGCAGGCTACCCTCTACTGCATGTTTCAGGAAATGCTACCATTAGATCAATATAGGCGTTATTGCGGATAACAACCAAAAGTTTCTATGGGTGTCTGCCAAGTATCCTGATTCGGCCCATGACTCTCACGTTCGTGGTTTTCAGTTATCTTGATCAATGAAAAACCTCAACCGGGTTCGTTAATCATATTCAATTTAGGTTTCGCGCTCTAGCCCACTGTATCAAGAGCTTCTCGCTGAAACGAAGAAAGGAACGCTGCTGGAAGACAGCGCCCACAAAGCTAAAAATTTTCTTCTAAAGCCGATTTTGCGAGAGGGAAGAAGCGAGGCTGGTCAGTATTGAGAAAATAAATAGTAGGCAATTTCTATGTCTCAACAATTTTGAGCGCTTCATAGAGGAGAGGTACACAAAAGCTGTATGCAAGGGTCGCTTCATCATCGAACATTCCTTCGGCACACTCAAGCGTCAATTCCTATTTCTCCACTCCGAGCTTCCGTACGGCTAGTAATTCCGTTTCAGCGGCATCATGGAGTAACCCTCACATTTTCAGATATGCCACATAGGTGGCAGCCAAGACAATTGTTTCTGCTTGCTGTCTAAGAAACCTGTGCATGGACACTAGAGAAAAAACGTTTTTAGAGGCAGAAGTTGATTTGGCGGAGGGATAACCTGAGGCAGGAGACGTCTTTCCTGAAGAGGCTGATGCCGGCGGCTATCGTTGCAGAAGATTCATTGTGGAGAGATACTTCACCTAAACACTGGAAACCTCTTATCATTTTACAGCGCAATTCATCTTCTTTTTTTTTACAGCGCAATGCTTGCTTTGACTAAATTCTATGATGATGTGTGCATGAATTTCACAACGTATCTTAATAATATTGATATTACAATGTTATTACAATGCTAAACGCATGCTAATGCTATGCTATATCAACGTGTCGTGATTTGATATTAACCTGTTATTATAATGCTATACGTGTATTATATTGACATAATACTAAATTTTTCAAAATAAAACTATATGAGCTGCGGAGGAACCGGTTCAAAAAAAGATGATCAACCGAAAACAATGCAATGAATATAAACATAGAAAACGAGAGTATGAAATGAGTGATGGACTCAATCAGAAACTCAATTAAATCCCATGATATAGTGTGAGGAATTGGATTGGATATCAGTGTATTTTTTCAGGCGAGGAAATGATACAAATATAAAGGCTCCTCAGGCTCCGTCCATACGTGGCGAGAGCATGCGATTACGGAAAATCGATGGTCATCGTGGGCTCATGATTCGCTAGCCGATCACAGTCGCTCCTTCTCGCGCGCCCTCGCCCGCTCGCTCTCGCATGCTTACACCAGCACCACGAAGCTAGCAGCAAGTTTTAGGCGTACTGCTCCATCACTAAAGCAGATGGCATCTAACCTGCAGCAAAACTACTGACCTTGTTTTTCACAATCCCACCACGGAAGTCGAAAACCGTGGAAAATCAGCAGTCGTTGCGCAGACACGAGCGATTGATCATCCGATCGAACGTTTTCACTCGAATCAACACGAGGTGCTCAGATAAAAACAGCCCACTTCCCGCCGACCAGATCGGCCTAGTCGACTTCGCGTGGCCCCAATTTTGTGGGCGTGGCACAGCGCCCCACTTCCCGCGGAGAGAGTCTTTCCCGTCTTTCCGCGGACTGTCGGCGGGCAGTCGGCTATTCCTGGGGGTCATCGAACACTCACTCATCGATTCTCACTTCGATATCATCATTGCACCACCCACTAGAGTGGAGCCAATGAACAATTGCTGAGCAGAGAACGACCAGTGGGTGTAGGAAGCTTCCCCGTATAAGCTCACTCCTTACTTGTCAAAAGCAGTTCAAGATGAAGTCCCCAGAAGCGGATTTTGAAATTTTGTTTTAACAGACCTTTACTTAAAGGGTGATTTTCGAATGTGCCGCGAACTGTTTTAGAACTGTTCCGTCATCAGATTAGGCGTAAGGCGGTGGCAGAAGGGCCGCAGGGTGCGTGTTCACCGTGTACGGGCAGTCAACGAAACAGCGTTGCCGACTGCCCGCGACTGATCTATTGGCCTTCGGCGGGAGGGGTTACGGGACGTCGGCTAGTGGTACCGCGGGAAGTGTGATATCCCTATCTGAGTAGGGGGTGTTTGCCAGTGTTAATTTGTGGGCACGGGCTGCTCCAGCGTTGAGGAGCATCGAGAAGCGCACAACAGCGGGCACGCCCGCTCTCGCGACGTATGGACGCTGCCCCAACGGGAAAAAATTCACATGTTGTGGTAGGTCAGTGGATGTGAGGGGAATCCCCGGAAGAAATTTCGCAGTGTCGGGCCTAGAAAAGTGAGATATTTGCCCGGGAAACCACGGAGAAAATGTCATAGTGACGGGTCTAAAATAGTGAGATATTGGCCTGTGGCCTACAAGTGGATGAGTGAACGTGAGGGGAATCCCCAGGAAAAATGTCATAGTGACGGGCCTAAATAAGTGAGATATTCGCCCAGGGCCTACCAGTAGATCAGTGAAACTGAAAGAAATTCTTGGAAAAAATATCATACTAAAGGGCCTGATCCATTTAAATATTCACCCAGGGCGAACCAATAGATCATTGGATGTGAGGGGAATCCCGGGAGAAAATGACATACTGAAAGTCCTAAATGAGTGATATATTCGACCGGGGCCTACCAGTGGATCAGTGAACAAGAGGGGAATCCCCGGAGAAATTATCATAGTAACGGGCCTAAATAAGAGATATTCGCCCAGGGCCTACCAGTGGATCAGTGAACGTGAGGGTGATCCCCGGAGAAAATGCTACAATAACGGGCCTAAAAAAGTGAGATATTCCCCCAGGGCAAACCAGTGGATTAGGGAACAAGAGGGGAATCCACGCAGAGAATATCATAGTGACGGGCCTAAAAAAGTGAGATATTCGCCAAGGGCCTGCCAGTAAATCAGTGATACTGAAGGAAATCCCTGAAAAAATATAATACCTAAGAGCCTGATCTATCGAGATACTAGCGCAAAAACTGCCCCGTAAGCCTACAGGTACCAAGGAAACTCCGCGGGGCAAAAACTGTAGTAAAGAGTAAAAACAATTGAGATGATTGCCAAGCGGGTAATCTCAAATCAATGACTGCGAGGGAAACCCCCGGAAAAAAATGTCGTACAAAAGGGCCTAAATCATTGAGATATTCACCCAGGACAAGCCAGTAGATCAGTGGACGTGATGTGAAACTCCTTTGGAAGTCACAGAGATAAATCTTTCATCTTAATGGTACGAAATCAGAAAAATAGGCAGAATAATGTGGAACGCACCATACGGCATGATTGACCCAAAAATGTGAATAATGGAACGACCGTTGCCTCCTCTAATCGGTAAATAAATCAATAATGACCGATGTAGCGAACGCGACCATCATCTAGACCGCCGTTAAACTCCAATCTATCTTAGTTTTTGCTCATCGGGCTGCTACTTGTCTACAGTGGCTAGTATCCGTGCCCAGCTTGTCGGCCGGTATAATTGGGTTTCAAAGTTCCGACAGGCCCCGATGACATCGTACACTACCAAGGGCATCATAGCCAGTCGATTTGCCCACCAGTATACTTGCACACTCGGAAGGCAGCCTTCATATGAGGAAATCAGCCCTAGGCAAAAACTGCCCTCGACTACATTTTTTCGGGTGTGCTGCGTTTTGCCTGAAATGGGCGGAGTCGGCTGTCACCAATCGCCCAGGTGGCCAGTCGTAAACGGAGGCGTGAGGAACGCAATTATAGCGATGGCACTCACTACGACAGCGTCGACCAACTAACGAGTCATTCAAACCAAATGACGAGGAGGAAAAAGGAGGGAAATTAAGGTGTGGTGAGATAGAACAATATCAACAGTAAAGGAGTTTTTCGATTCGGTTCCAAGTCTACTGGGTACAGTAGACTGTGGGTCTGTAACAGCACATAAATGACCTGTGTTTGAAAAAAATTTCTGTGAATCTCTTACAAGGGAACTTACTATAAGGAGTCGTTTATACTTCCGCCGCCGAGCGGCGCGGCACAGTCCATTTCTGTAATATTGATCACGCGGCGCAGCAAGACCGATATTGTAGAATTACACTGCGCCGCGCCGCTCGGCGGTGGAAGTATAAATGACCCCTAAGTCATACTAACCATTTTAAAAGAAATGAGCTTTTCTAGAACCATTTTTGGACGTAAAGTCCGAATATGCCCGTCGCAGCTGCCTGGACTGATTGTAAAAGAAGTTATAGACATTTTTTCTTAATGGTCTTCATCTTAATCTCTTCTTAATCTTCAATCTTAATGGTTAGTATGAATTATAGTAGTTCCCTTGTTAGGCATTTAGCCGATTCTAAAAATGGAATATTGGAGCACTGTCCATCCCCAACAATATATTAACGTTGCGCTCTGGAACTCAATGGTATTTGAGCAAGCCTTTCTTGTTAGTGAACTCAGTTTTCCTTTTTTTTCAATTATACGATTCATATTTGATTCCCTCGAGGGTTTGGATAATGTTCTTTTTTTCACATCGAGTCATTAGTAATTTATTCGGTTTTTCGAATTTTTGAGTCATTTGGTACAATGCCGCTGCTATTCAGGGAAAAAAAAGGGGGGAAAACGCCAAAATGGGCAACTAAACGTCTTTCTACCATAACTCGGGAAAATCTGTGTAGTTCTTCTTTGCAAGTTGTAGTATTTGTAATACAACCACATATAGACATATGTATATAGAAATATAGAGGGACATCTAATATTGAAAGTGTACATAATATTCAAGGATGATAATGATAATACAAGATTGGTAATCAGATGTTTCTAGAAACAGTTACCTTTATAGCAACCTTTATAAAATTGGATCGATTGGCTTGAGTAGCTCGTTAATGTGTCCAAGCGGCCGTAGTGAGAGCGACGCTATAATTGCGTTCCTCACACCTTCGTACGCACCTCGTTTACGACCGGCCACCTGGACAGTTGGTGACAGCCGACTCCGCCCCTGCCCCGCCCATTTCGGGCGTAACGCTTACCCCCCACATTTTTCGCTTTAAAATTCTGGGCGAACTGCACTAACCATTGTAACTGTTTACGGTACAATGAGCTATACTTATTGTTAGTGTATTTCATTTACTATGAGACATAGAGCTTTTCTTCTCAACGAACGATTCAACATCTACATTTTCCATTCCAAGGCTGTTTATGATGCGTAACCACTGTACGCAATGAATAATTAAAGGCAGTGTTCACGATAAATCTCGTTCTCGAGGTCTCGGTGTGAAACACTAAGTTGGCAGGTGCTGTAGAGGATAGGGTTGAAGAAAGCAACGAAAACTGGCCAGAAATAAATACAAACGGCTTCGAAAGCTCTCGCCGTGCGCCTACCTATCCCGGTCCGCCCCCCCCCATATCGCACGAGCTTGTGGCGCCGCCCACGTTTCGATGGCAAATGACCAAGCAACTCTGCCGCAGTTAGCATTATCGATTCGCGCAGATTTCGCGATTAGCGCGCGCTTGCCGAAATCAGCAGGGCCCATGATTCTCGTCCACGCCCTGAATTTAGAAACCGTTATTTTGACTTATTCTAGGCGTTCTTCTTCCCTGTTTCTTCACTATTAGTTACCTCAGGAACAAACAATCTCATTTTTGGGTCGAGCTCGAGTGCGATATTCATCGTGAACACTGCCTTTGAATTAATAAACAAAACATTCAATGCGGAAGCAAGATTTATGGGTTGATCACAAAATGTTGTTGATGGCCTTGTTTGTTATGTCTATGGAGGCTAAGTTGACTTGGAGGTTATCTTTAGGTCTATACATATGTCAGCGGATTCTTGACATCGACTGAAAAAGAGAGTAAATTTGGTTAGCTATGCCATACATAGAATATTGATTGTGCATAGAATGGACCCAAACAGAGACAATGAGCTCCCTCTGTAATATTTAATTCTTTCTCTCTATTCAGTGTACCTTGCCTGCAGGAACGCGAATCTGAGAACGCCGCCTATCTCTGGGAGACTCAACAGGAATTCAAATTCAGACAAATGTCTGATACCAACCAGCGCGATATGCAATAACGGTCCTCTGTTCCTTGCCTCTGTTGAAGGTAATTATTGGCACGTGGTTCAAGTTCGAAACCAGGACCTTTCCTTTGTCGCGCAGTCGGCAGAATCTGAAAGATAAATCCCTTACTGGAAACAAAAACCAATCATGTTTGCAAATGCAACCGATATCCGGTGTTAGTTTGATCTTCTTGGGTCTTGATCTCAACTCCTCCGTAAATGCAACCGTCGATCGAGAATCCTTTGGAGAGCTTCTTGAGTGTAATCTCGATTCCTTTTCCTTCTGGTCCCTGCAGTGCAAAACAGCACGCGAACTCATCATATCTTATTTTTGTAGTCTGACACACTGTGAGACCTGTCTACATTTCTGGACGGCCAACCTTGATCCAGTAGTTGCAGATCTCAAAGTTATCTTTCCTGTCTACCCCGCTTCCGAGTTCGTCCACAAGTTGCTGAGAATGATCCGTTGCAGTCAAGATTGTTCCACATCCAGCCGGCTGTAAAGAGTATTTGAAATTCATTTGCGAGGTGTCAGAGATGTATGCAGCGCTACATATCTCTCTTGTAGTCATTCCGCAAAGCATAACATTGTTCGATGATCTGAAGCCAGGATGTTTATCTCGTTGTGCACGAGGGCGTCTTTGGGATAAAAAGCGATCTTCGATTGAGAGCAATTGCAGAATGATACAGAAATGGAGATGGTTCGCGCGTGGCCTCATAAAGAATGGACAGAAATTCAGGTACTGTGCTTCACTGGGCCAAATTCCGTTCCGCAATTGCGTCTCGACACGCTGTGCGGCCGCACGCGCTCAAGTCGGTCGAGTTTCCAGCGCCAAACCCGACCCGATATGGCTTTTTTATAGCTTTCTTCCTTTTATGTTTAGTTTCCAGTTTCCGAAACTCACATAGAGTCAACAGATTGGCGGCTACGGCTCTGGAAACTCTTTCGACTTGGGAGCGTGCGGCCGCAAAGCGTGTCGAAACGCAATTGCGGATCGGAACTTGGCCCAGAGAAGCACAGTCCGTGTGACCTCTGAAGGATTTTCTGGGCGCGGCGGCGTGGAAAAGGGGTGCAATTCCTCGACAGAGAAATTGGCGGGCTAATTTCGGTCATACAAAAATGTGAAGCCCTAAAAAATTAGTTGTTGCTTATCTTATAAGGAAAACTAGCGTTCACTATTGAAGGTTGGCGCAAACTCGGTGTCATACGCTATACCTTCGTGAAAACTGTGTTTGAGCAATAGATCTACTGATGACGAATCCGGGCCCAAGACCAGCCAGCAATTCTTTGAACTTCCTGCATTCTTTGAGTGAGACAATTGCCCCTTACCCTTTCATTGCAGAGTCGTCCCCCGTAGCCTCCAGGGCATATGCATTCAGAACAGTTCCTCGGACGTGGGAAGCCACCATTTCTGCACCTTGCCGAAGTGGATGCTGGACACCTATCTGTGATAGGGACAATACATATTCTGCAACAAGAAAAGAGTCATTGAATATGCCTACCTTTACAGCTGTAGTGGTCGTTTATTAATGACTTGTCAATAAAGGACAGCATGTGTGATCCCATGGTTTCCTGGTAGTTGATATCGAATGCCACCATCGTTGGTTCGCCGTTTGCAGATCCACTGATAAGAGAAAGTATGCTGGTGCAAGTTCTAAGCCTTGGTTTAGAGCTGCATTACGTGAGTTACACAACACAAGCGATTACTCTCGCAACAATCCCTGGAACTCGTGGTGGGCACCTGGAGGCGACATGCAGGTCGAGGGCAGGAGTCATGCCACACCATATCTTTACGACCTCTACGTGACATGCTAAACACGTCGATGTGACATATGGCTCTTGTCACCTCAAGTTCTCTGGCATGTCGCTTGGAGGTCTGCAAACCACCTCCTGGTGCAAGCAGTCGAAACCTTTTTCATATTGCATTCAAACTACAGCTTTTATAACTTCTAAACAAATCTCTTTATCTATAAACTCCGCTACAGTAACATTAAAAAAATAAATTGTTGACTTCTTTCATCTTTTTTATACGTAAGACAAACTGTTAAACCTCAGGTAAGTATCATATCATACTTTATCCAAGAGCGACGTCCACTCCACGGGCCTCCTCCTTTACACAGAAAGCGGGCTCCGATTTTTCATGATTCTCCAAAGCACATCATGGCTTGCCGAAATCATTGTTTATGTACAAAAGGCTCTGCGACAGGAACCTGAGCGAGGACCTTCACAGTTTACCACATTCCTGATTTCTACTGACTTTCTTGTCACTTCTTCGGTTTTCTTATCAATTGACAATATCAATGTTTTTTTTTGAAACCGCGCGTGATGCAAATCCACGTAATAAAAAATACTGATCTCAGAGAAATACATGCAAAGAAAAATTGAATTTTTTGAAAATACTTCTTCTAGATTCAACTCAAACTCTTTTTCAATTAGAGTTTTTAAAGTATCACGCTCTTTTGACAGTTTCGTCGAAGACTTCATGAAATAAAAAATAATGCAGCCTTTTGGTATTGCAGTTTGCTGAAAGTTTTCTAAAAGCTTCATAGGAAAGAATTTAATAAAATTAATATAGGTAACAGATATAAGAGGCGCTAGACTCGCCTTTCAAGTACAGTTTCAAAATATACAAAAAAACGAATTCTTATTAACTCAGAATTTTTAATAATAAATAAACCATTTACAGTTAATTAGGACCAAAAATATAGAATAAAACATCTGTATTGTGTAAAGAAAAACAAACTCTTCATGATGTCCACAAATTCACCCAGGTGCGAAGCTCCACAACAATGCCACATTTTTAATTTACTCAGGAGGTCTTAGAGAAATTCGAAACAAATCTACAAAAAAAAACGAAACATACCAAAATCAGAAGATTCATTCTCTAGTATCTATGTTTTGATATACATGATCACAAAGCGTGAGATGCTTTAAATGAGAGGATAGTCTGAATTTCTCACTTTCAGAAAACTTTGAATGTAAAATAATTCGAGTAACCATTTTGTGAAAGCTTCGGGAAAGTTTTTAAATATTTCTATTTCGGATAAGAGCTCTATTAAACGGTCTTTTGAAAGTTCTGCATTATGAAATTCTCAAACATAACCTTATCAAGAAATTTGAATCTTCCTGAAATTCGAGAATTAGTTGAGTGCGAAGGAGCAGACACGTCATGAAACGTTCAAAGCTGCGGGTGACTCCGAAACTTTAAAGGCTGTGTCCACGATAAAAATCGTTCCCCAGTTTTCACTAGAAATGGAAGGCTTGGGTTCTGCTTCACACACTAGTGAAGAAAGAACCACGAAAAAAAAAACGATGAAAAAGCTCAAATGGTGGTCCCCTCCTTCGCAGAAGATTTCGATAGTGGACGAGTTGGCGCGGCTTGCGAGTCAACTGACAGATTCGATATCGCTGAACCATTTTGGGGTGTTTTTGGATGAATCCGTCCTGCTTGTTCTGTTTTCAGCACTTTTAGCGACATGTGCATCATAAGTATAATGATTTTGAGTACTTGCTGGAATCGGATCACATACATACATACATACATACATACATACATACATACATACATACATACATACATACATACATACATACATACATACATACATACATACATACATACATACATACATACATACATACATACATACATACATACATACATACATACATACATACATACATACATACATACATACATACATACATACATACATACATACATACATACATACATACATACATATTACGTGGTCCAATAACGAATGGTGTTTTTTTCAAGCTACAAGTGTCATTTGTGTTCGATAATATAAATTTAGCAACTATACTCACTCGTAAACACTAAATTGTCTATGTAGAGCACAGGGCACAAGAACTTATGTCAAAAAATCCTATTTAAATATCTCAAATGCTTCCCTCATGCGAAAATTTTCCATCAAGGACAATTTTAAAGTGGTAAGGAGGAAACCAGAGTGAAGGAGATAAAGGAGCGAGAAAGATTAAAATATGCACCAATATGCTGAGAAAGAGCGATATACAAAAAATTGTAAAATTTCAAGTTGAGAGCATGTGCTCCAATACCAAACTCATCCACGCGCGCTCTTGTGCCAACCACGATACGGGCGAAACTCGTCCGCGGAAAACTCGACCGCGAGAGGAAAGGGCTATCGCTAGCGGATCTCGAAGCCGATTAGAGCTCTTTCGGGCTCGTTTTTGATAGTTCTTTCGACCCTATCGTTCCAATAAGACTCCGGCCTTTCAATTTCCGGCAAAAAAAAAAAACGAATGCGAAATTTATCTTGGACACTGCCTCTAAGAACCAAGAAAACAAAAGTTTTAGAGGAAAGAAAAGCTGAAGATTTGAAACAGCTCTATGAGAAATTCGGAATATTGTTCGAATCCCACCCTCACTCTCGTCCCACTCTCCTCGTCTGCACACAGGCTAGTCGCTGCCACACCGCAGTAGTTAACACTAAAGGTGATGAAGAACTTAACAACGGCGTGGATCTTGAAGAGAATTTGCGTTCCCTATAGGAGGTTGGCGCAAGCTCGGTGCACCTATGTTACAGCATAGGGTATCGAGTTTGCGCCAAGCTGCAACATTGAACGCAAAGTCTCTTCCGGATCCATGCCGACGTTAGCTTATCATCGCAACACCACAACAGAAAAGGCAAAAAAAAATCAAAATTTGGTTTCGAAGTGGCAGAAGCCGGTCATGTTGCCTTCCATGTCATAATATTAAGTAGATGTGAGCTCTAGGTGACAACCACGAGTACCAGAGATGTGATCGATGTTCTAGTAGAGTTCTGACCTTGATGCTCCATAGTGCATGATGCTACCGAAGTCATATGTGTGGTTGTAGTTACTGATGGTCTCTGGTGTTTCAATTGCAAACTCGTCGGCGTAGGTCTCCTAGAACGGTGCCCCCTTTTCCTGTTTATTTCTACGCAAAAAGTTTTTTCGACGTATTCTCTACTTCGGAGTGTAAATCTACTGCAGTGAATCGCGTGTGGGTGCGTCTCCTTCTCCATTGCGCTTTCTCGCTGTCTCTTTCCTAGTTACGTAAAGTGTCCGAGTGAGATTTGCCACCTCGCGGCCGTCGCATGTGCCGCTCTCAGACGAGTGTTCAGACGGCTGCCACCCTCCCCCTCGGCTGCAGAGCTGATTGATTTTTAGCTGCCAGCCGCTGCCGGCCCCGCTCCTAGTCATTGGCTGAGAGGGAAGGCTCGCTCTCGTTTCGAATGCTCGTCCGAGAGCGGCGCACTTGACAAACGCCTGCCACGTACGACGGCCGCGTGGTCGGCCAGTCTCATTCGGACACACTTTGCAAGCACACGAAGAAACAAACCAATTTTGCCTCCGAATAAGAGGATATTAGTCGTCGTTCGTAGCATCGATCCGGAATCCCGTGGGCAAAGATACGTTGACTCACGTTAGTGTTTTCGATCTGGATTGTAACAAATTCGTCCCGGTCGTATCGCGACATTGTGTGGTGTAGACCGAGAGCATGACCAATCTCGTGAATAGCTGTACCTATCTGAAACTTGTCAAGATCAACACGTGGAAAATTTCTGAGGAGGTCTCGGTTTTTAGCAGCAATCACTGCGGATAAATAACTTTAGACCAAGAGGACACGCTCGCTTTTTTCGAGCTGCGTAAAGCAGAGCTCTGTGACTGTCCTAGGTTCTCCTTAAAGGCACAGGACACCCAAAAAACTATTTATCTTGGAGAGCCACTCTCTGATCACAATGGTTTTTCTGAGATCGTCCGAGACCCCCTACGAACGGAGATATGGCTCTTTGAAAATGCCTGTATTTTAAGTGCAAAAATTTCGTGGACGAGTTGTCTCAGGCCTGTACTTCTATTGATTCGCAGTCGCGGTATGAGAACACAACAGGATGAGGAGATAGATCAGAAAGGGATTGAAGAACGAAGACTCGGTTGCAAATCATCCATCCATCTAGCCGCTATTCAGACCGAAAATCAGGAGGGGGTCGCGCTCGTGGTGGTCGCTCATATCTCGCTTTTTTGGAGGAATTGATACCTTGCACTTGGCACGTGTTATACAGGAAGGGCCTTCTACACAATTACACGAAAATCTCAAAATTCATATCTGAGGGTGTACTGTGCCTTTGAAGTACATGCCTGCTCACAACCTTCGCCGAGGGAAAGCTCCTGTTCGCCTAAAGTTCTTCCTACCATTGACCAACAGCCATCTTCTTGCAACACTTTTATATTGTTTTCAGCTGTGAAAATATGTATACTTAGCATCATTATGCGCAGTGTCAACTTTTTAAATAACGTTACCTGCACTGTCCTCTATGAAGTCTATGCATGTTTCCTCGCTCCAGAGCTTTGCAGCTTGTGTGAAGGCATTTATCGTCTTTTCACCTGTAGTTATACTTAGGAAGAGTTTGAAACTACACAATCGATCGATGAGAACATTTGTTCAAACAGGGTGGGTGGCGGTAGGTCTCGATGTAGCCTAAAAAGCCAACGAGCCAATGTCAAAGTCGTTTGTCTATCGGCTGTGCAAAGAAATCACGATCGGGTAGTTTTTCTGGAAATTCGCGTTGATTGATAATGCAGTATCGAGAATCGCAGCTGAAAAAGTTTTCAAGACGTATGCTCTTATAGGACGAACGCTTGAAACTGACTACATTTGAAGGGGATATGCGTAATCTGAGTCGAAGCTGCTTTCGAAAAACCACAGTTGCGTATAATATAACCGTTCGTGGTTTCCGTTCTGTGGTAGCGCTATATGCAGGTTCCCAGACACTTTGCATGGTCTGTCCATAGAACTTATTTCTTAAGGTGAACGGCTTTCGGTGCGTAAAATTGTAAGAAGAATAGTCAGTTGAAGCCTGAAGGGGTTTGAAGTTTTCAGGTAACGGCGTAGCTCGCACTGACGAACAGCGATGGGTAATGCAATATCGATCACATTTGGCGACGGGGGCAACTGACGAGGCGTGAAAGGCGACAGTAGGGCACCACAGAATGTTTTGAAGCCGCGACGACCATACGTATGGTTAGATCCGCGGCCTGTTTCCTCAAGAAAAAACGTGTAAATTGAAACCACGGCTGGCATGGCGTTTTAAATCTCAATCTCTGAGAATTATACCACCGCGCCAGCCGCGGTTCGAATTTAAACGTTTTTTCTTGAGGACGCAGGCCACGGACCTAACTATAGTTATCAGTGAGCGGCAACCGACGTGGTGATGAGAACTTTCGAGAACGTTATTGCCGCGGCGTCGAGACTGACGCTCGGCGACAACTCGCAAGTCGCTGTAACTCTGCAAACTTTTTGAGGAGTCCTCATTTTCGCGATATAGATCGCCGCCTATGAGCTCCTGTGACAGCTCCTTCTGCATGTGAAGCAATAGAACTGCTACGATGAGGTCAACTTAAAGCAGAGGTTGTTTGCTTGAGTTTGTTATATTGCAATTGAGAATTTTTCGTAGTTTTTTTGTATTTATAATCAAAACTTGAGGAATTGGATAAGCGATCGCTCTCATCGATACATGAGGAAAGGTGGTAAATTGTGTTAGGTCGATAGAAAAAATCTGAAGAACCATCAAGATTTCGGGATTGATGCTCTGATGACGCTTGGTGAGTGAAGGAAGTGGTGTCTTCCGAAATCATGGTTGAGCTGTGTGATTACTTCCATAGTGAGTCCGTTCAAAAAGCGCATGAAATTGTTGCTCTGATATACCACCACTTCAAGCCTCTGCAGACCCACAGTTGATGGGAATGTCATCTTAGAAATGCCCTTTATATACATATGAGCAGTGGGCAAATCATCGAGAAAAAAATGTGTTCATTAACTGGATTAACAAGGTCCGGTCACTATAGCGGACACCCCCCCCCCCAACAAAGAACCTCAGAGCTGAACTCATAGAAACCGTCTATACGACCGCGTTTGCACAACTCCTAAATGTGTGGTCTGCCCCTCTGGTGCAGAGTGATACTGTTCCGCTTACGGCGTGGTCTACAGAATAAAGTAGTTCCAGCTGAGCGGCGGACAATATATTGGGGAGACGTCCGCTCGATATTAGAGTTGAGGAGCACAATTATGAAAAAAAAAGACTGCGGGCTACAGCAGTTCTGGCTTGTCACTGCATTGACGCCCACATTGGTGATGATTACCAAGTAACGGTCGAGATACATACGCGTCCGAAAAAAAAAACCTGGAGGCATTTTGGATTCAGGAGGGAGCTTCACAACTGAACTGTAGGGGCGATTGTCTATATAGTGGAGTCCACCAACAGTGTCTATTTAGTTATCAATAGGAAGCGGTCGGCTGGGGATCAATGTGCATGAATCCCTTACCAGCACGCTCGATACCGATTGAGCGAGAGCGGTTGTGCTGCAACGAGTTTCATGTTCACTGATCTTCAATAGACCTGGTTCTCATTGTTAAGTAAATGAGACACTTTTGGTGGACTCCACTATATATGTACAGCTGGAGAACCGAAACCCTATTTTAGAACCCCGTTCTATCGTCGAGAGGTAGAAACCCTTATCAGTGTTCCGCTTTTGAACGACTGTTCCATGGTATTTGTCTCTCAAGCAAGATTTCTAGTAAGGTGCAGTGCCTTCACGGATATCTATACTTTTAGCCTTAATTTTCGGGAAGTTTTTTCAAGTTTCTGTAGAGTATTTTGTTAAGGTTTGACCGCATGAACACATTTTGGTTTGGGCCTTTCAGGCACGGAGGAAAGCGACTCTGCCAAAACGCGTCAGTTAACAGCAAATACAAAAACTTAACGTCGGCATGGATCCGGCAGAGACTTTGCGTTCACTGCTGCAGATTGGCGCAAATTGGGTGCCCTGTGCTATAACATAGGTGCACCGAGCTTGTGCCAACCTCCAATAGGGAACGCAAAGTCTCTTCAGGATCCACGCCGATGTTACGTCCTCGACACTAATAGTAAGTGCATCATAAAAAGGTCGGGGTAATACGAGTGAGACTCAATGTTTAGTGAAACATCCTTGACAATGTAGACTTTGTCTCGCAGCTGATCAAATCATGTCGACAAGGGAGTTTTCTGACTGCCCAATAATGTGAATGATTATGATGTCGTATTCTCGCAAACATGATGGGGGAGAGAGCTTCAAATCTAGAGCAGGAAGGTTTTAGTAAGGCTGAAAAACAGGTACTTGAAGGCTTGGGTCTTCTGAAAAGTTTCGCCATGCTCTTTGAAGCCATTAGCATGTCTTTTGGCTACGAAAACGAAACTCTGAAAGTTGGAACTGCTCTGCAGGGATGGAGAAACCGTCACGAACACTTCGGTCGCTTCAGTGTTGACCCACTGACCGTTCCGGAACGTTGTGCTCAACTTTTATCGAACTGAAGACCAAGACACATGTGCTTTCAAGCATACCGACATCATCATCGAACCAGTATGCCACTCCGTTTTGCCATAGCGTTGTAGGAAAGTCATCGTCTCTGAAGGCTTGCCTCTTGCTCCGCTTTTCCTTGTTTTCATTGTCCTTCAGGACTTCTTCCGCTTGCTTCCTAAAAGCTTTCTCGAAATGCAGCTGGGATTGACTTCGCTTATTTGTTTGATTGTCATGCATAGACCCACTTTGTTAGAAGCATATCGCTTTGGAACAACACCTGTCCCACACCTTTCCGAGCGTTCACTTCGGTTAGGGGTGCGCCCCAGGCCTCGTCAGTGTCAGGTTTCTCTACTGTGATCTCCTGAAAATGTGGTTTCCGAACACATGTTGAACACAAGAGGGAGTAATGCGAATTACCTTCATTCTCCTGTCGAAATCGTTCTGCTGCTGTTTGGTGAGTCTCAGTTTCTCCATCAATTTTGCTTTGTATCCTACAAATTTATTGCGTAGTGAGTGTAAGCCACTCTTTTCGATAGCCTGAAACAGTCTTTGAGACTCTACGAATAGCTAGAAGAGCATGTAGAATACCTTCTTCAGCGCTCCTCTTGCTAAATTACTGACCTCCCGACACAAATTCCCAAAGCATTCGGTCATTGTGCCGAGGTCAAACAAGCCTCCGTCAGCTCTTACTATTAAGATGAGGAGCAGCAACACAAACCTCATTTTCGATAATTGCCTAAAGGCAGTGTCCACATAAAATAGTCGATTTTCCTATGAAATTCGAAATGTTTGAGGCCTATGGCAACAGCAGTGTCAAAGAAACGGCTTTACCAAGCAGCCCTACAAGGCCCTGAACTTCTGTGTGAAGCGCAACCCCCGCCCACTCTTCTCAACGGCTTTTGATCAAAGCGGAGAACGGAAAACTCCACTTCAACAAAACATACGATGATCAGATGATCAAAGTTCTCCCAATGATGCACGGATCGAACAAATTCACTCCTTCGCAATAATGTTTTCTTCTCGGGGTAAATTTTCTCGTTGCTTGTTTCGGTCAAAGACCGTTGAGAGGAGTGAGTGGAGATTGCGCTTAACACAGAAGTTCTTGGCCGTGTAGGACTACTTGGGGCTCTTTTTCAGTTGTTTTTTGCCATTGCTGCTGCCACGAGCCCCACACCTTGCGATTTCCGGTAAAAATCCCCAGATCTGGAATATCCAGGAACGAGGAGGTGCCTGCAGTGCAACACTTCCGGTTTGTTACCGGTTGTCCTGCTAGATACGAGCAATAGGAAACTGTGTAGTCCTATCTTCTTTCATTCTTCATCGACTCATAGAGGCAAGCCGAGCGCACGTGGGCGTGAAGGGTGATAGTCTTTAGGGGCAGAAGCGCGATGAGGCGTAGAAAAACATTAGACCCACGGCATTATTAATGAAACTCAGAGAAGCTCACGGCCCCTCCGCTGCGGAATATGAGCTCTCCGGACGGTCCGCGGCGCTTGACGGCTGATCCGGTTGGTCAAACGGCCGATCCGCGGCGCAATATGTTCTCGATGAGGTTGGCGCCCCGGCAGTGCACCATCTTGATACCGATCGATCAAAAGCAGCCACATGCATTCTTGAATTGCTCGACTCCACCAACTCATCTCCCAAAGTCTTAAGACAATTGCTCAGCCGCTGACTTCTACTTTCTCGTAATGATAACTTGGCCAAACCGTTACTTTTCAAGGCAGCAGACACGCTCAAAAAAGTTGCTGAAATAACTACGTTACTTGGGTCGTGTGGCCCATAGTAGAACGCTCACGCCGATGGAAGAGTCAAAAACGAGTGAAAACTACTAAATTTGTGTCAAAAATTTTCGAAACCCACGCCAATGAGCTTTCAACCCCGCCCCCTCAATATACGAATACGGTCACTTTGGCTGGTTTTTGAAGCCTCCAACGAGGTGAGCGTTCTAGTACAGGCTGCAAAAATCTATCTCAGCCGTTTTATCGTTAATTTTCGCTGTTTCAACCGCTCGAACATAACTCGTCCAGTTTCACTCCATAACAAAAACAGCCGTTATTCCTGTATTTGCATGCAATTTTCGTCGGTTTTTCGTCAGTTTCCCATACTAATAGCTTCAAACCTTTGACTTATGACATTAAATCGATACCTTTCTTGAGCGTGTCTGCTGCCTCTAAGAGGGAGCTGAATTTTAGAAGTTCTTTCATGAAAATTAGATTTAATTCCTGAAAGTTGGGCTCCGCAGAAAAGGTCAAGAATTTGGCGTTGCTCTAAAATGTCGTGAAATTGTTCCATTAGATTTGGCTATCAAACTGATTTTTTAAATGTAGTGAAATTGTTGAATCGATTTGGCTGTTGTTGGTATATGAAGATAACATAATCATTATATGTAGTGAAATTGTTGCAAACGGATTTGGGAGGAGCTCTATGAATTATCACAGCTAAATCACGCGTCAGAAAGGGTTTTTCTTGGAGCGCATATTGAATCAAATGAGAACAAGAATAAGTCTAGCAGCAAAAACGTTTCCATATAATGTGAACCGTGAAAGCGTTGAGGACACAAAGACATAGCGTTAGATTTCGTTTTCATAATTTTTATCTAATCAGTGAGGGAAGAGGGAAGGTCTAGTGGGAGCTACAGTGAATAACCAGAATAACATTCGAAAACCTTATTTCTAGCCCATAAAGCCACGTTTCGTTCAGCATTTTTGGCTGAGGTTTATTTTTTTCTTTTCGTCTTCATTCGCTCGCCAGAGGACCTTCTGACGCGTGATCTGACTGTGATAAATCTTAGAGCTCCTGCCAAATCTGTTTGCAACAATTTCACTACATTAAATGATTATGTTATCTTCATATACCAACAACAGCCAAATCGATTCAACAATTTCACTACATTCAGGAAATCAGTTTGATAGCCAAATCTAATGAAACAATTTCACGACATTTTAGAGCAACGCCGAATCCTTGACCTTTTCTGCGGAGCCCAACTTTCAGAAATTTCACAACTTTTTCCAAGGGTTTCCCTTTTACAATATCGTGAAGCTCTAAAAATCAAGGTGTTTTTTTCGAAAACATAGTGGTAGAAATGAAGAAACAACCGCTCAGACGGCAAGATAACAGTTGCAACGCGGCTTCCTACAAATAAGATACAAGGCATATACTTTTTGAATATAAAAGTCGAAAAAATGAAGAAATGAGTTTTAAAATGACCCAGTTGTACAGAGTATAGGCACTATCCTAGATGGGGAGGGGCACCCACCATTCTAGACAGAAATGAAATGAACCGCCAATTGGTAAGGCTATTAGTCGAAGTATTTCCATAGAGCTCTCATAAACACAATGAACGTTAGTGCAGTGCAGTATCAGGCATCTTTTATCAGTTTTTCATCATTTCTATGATCAAATCTTGGGTGGCCCCACCACGTCTAGGACAGACCCAGGGCCAGCCGCTCTGGACAGAACTTGGAAAATTTTAGAGCCAACTCGAGTTAGATTACGGTAGCCCTGTTCTGGCGCACTTAACTATCGTTCTTGTTGATTCGGAGGCATGGCTTGCATACGGTGTCCTTAACATTAAACTGAGGTCATGCGCACGTCCCCTGACGTTCTGCACAACCCTACAGAGATCCAGCACACATTCCATGACGTGCTGCTCATCCTTACAGGGGTCCTGCACACGTTTCATGATGTCCTGCACACTCCTACTGAGATCCTGCACACATTCCATGAAGTCCTGCTCATCCCTATTGGAGTCCTGCACACGCTTCATGATGTCCTGCACGCTCCTACTGATGTCCTGCACACATTCCATGACGTGTTGCTCATCCTTACAGGGGTTCTGCACACGTTTCATGATGTACTGCACACTCCTACTAAGGTCCTGCACATTCCATGACGTCCTGCACACCCATACTAGGGTCCTGCACACATTCCATGATGTCCTGCACACTTTTACTGAGGTCCTGTACACATTCCATGACGTCCTGCTCATCTCTACTGGGATCCTGCACGCGTTCCATGATGTCCTGCACACCTCTGTTGGGACAGTGCACATGTTCCAGGATGTCCTGCACACTCCTACTGAGGTTTTGCACACATTCTGCGACGTCCTGCACACACCTACTGGGGTCCCGCACAAGTTTCTTAATGTCCTGCATACTCCTACTGAGGTCCTGCACACATTCTACGACGTTCTGCACACCCCTACTGGGGTCCTGCACAGGTCCCATGATGTCCTGCACTCTCCCACTGAGGTCCTGCACACATTTCATGAAGTCCTGCTCATCCTTACAGGGGTCTTGCACAGGTCCCATGATGTCCTGCACTCTCCCACTGAGGTCCTGCACACATTTCACGCCGTCCTGCACACCCCTACTGGGGTCCTGCACAGGTCCCATGATGTCCTGCACACTATTACTGAGGTCCCGCATACGTTCCATGATGTCCTGCACACTCCTACTGAGGTCCTGTACACAGTCTACGACGTCCTGCACACCCCTACTGGGGTCCTGCACAGGTCCATGATGTCCTGCACTCTCCCACTGAGGTCCTGCACACATTCCACGCCGTTCTGCACACCCTTACTGGGGTCCTGCACAGGTCCCATGATGTCCTGCACACTATTACTAAGGTCCTGCACACGTTCCATGATGTCCTGCACACTCTTACGGAGGTCCTGCACACATTCTACGACGTCCTGTACACCCCTACTGGGGTCCTGCACAGGTTCCGTGATGTCTTGCACACTCCTACCGAGGTCCTGCACACATTCTACGACGTACTGCACATCTTACTGGGGTCCTGCACAAGTTCCTTGATGTCCTTCACACTCCTACTGAGGTCCTGCACACATTCTGTGACGTCCTGTACACTCCTACTGGGGCCCTGCACAAGTCCCATGATGTCCTGCACACTCCTACTAGGGTCCTGCACACGTTCCATGATGTTCTGCACAGTTATACTGAGGTCCTGCACACATTCTACGACGTTCTGCACATCACTACTAGGGTCCTGCACAGGTTCCGTGATGTCCTGCACACTCCTAATGAGGTCCTGAACCCAGTCTTCGACGTCCTGCACACCCCTACTGGGGTCCTGCACAGGTGACATGATGTCCTGCACACTTCTACTAAGGTCCTCCACACGTTCCATGATGTCCTGCACACTCCTACCGAGGTCCTATACACATTCTACGGCGTCCTGCACACCCCTACTGAGGTCTCGCATAGTCAACCGACACTTTAGCACACCCTGCGACGCGTTCTTATCGATGGTGCGCTTGGAACGAATACGCGCCGCGGTCAAGAACATCAATCCCACACAGCGTCCTCTTCCGAGCCTAAAGTTCAAAGTACACCACCCTAGAGAGCGAGGTGTTTATATGGAGTCTAAGAAAACAATGACTGATAACGAAAAAACCCGTCATTTTCATAAACTAATCTTGAGAGACCGGTTTCCGAGTGTGAACCGCCCGTTAGGGACCCAGTAGTCATTATGGTGAGTTCTAGCAATTATTTTCGGCATTCCCGTGGCCGATTACCTCTGGTCACAAATTTTCAAGCGATTTGGTCCACGCCTTCCAAAAAAATGGAATTCGACGGACGGAGGTGGAGGCGGAGGCGGAGGCGGTGGTGGAGAACGTTTCTGCGTACTTTGAGAGGTCGTAACTTTAGAAAGCAGAGACCAGTTAGGATGAAAAGTTGCACACATATGTAATTTCTTGCAGCGCATCGAATAGTGTACAGTTCATACCTCTGATGGCGGTATGAATAGGTGATCTCATTCTAGGGCATCCGCGCGGGAAGAGATCAAAGCCAAATCCTGGTGCGCGCTTCGCGGTCATAACTCCGTTCCTAGGGGGTCTTGCACGATGTCAGAGACATCGTTGGAATCAGAGTGAGACCATTCTCTAGATGTGAAAAAAAACCAGAAGAACGCTTTTTAGGTTGGACTGTGCCTTTAAGCAATTTTAATGCACGCAGCGCCGCCTGCCGTAACCAGAAAACTGAATCGATTGCCGCCGCTGCTGCCACTCTTGCCGCTGACTGGAGTATGGGTTCTCTGACCTCTAGGATGGCCAATTAGATGTGTGGCGCTCGTTGCCCAATGGGGCTTCGCTGCCGCTGCCTTCCGCGGAAGGTCAATTGCTGTTCAGTTCCGAAATCTCCCTTTTTGAAGATGTCTCCCGCAAAACCAGCTTCAGCGGAACGCCTATGTATACCTAGGGCCTATTGCTGCGTTGCAGCTTCTTAGAGATACTGTGGAAACCATAGTGACCCCATCGGAATGAAATTCCAGCCCGCAGAGAGATAAATCGAGAGAAGAAAAGACGAAATGAGCTGGGATTGAAGTTTTTGATCCAAGCGTGAAAATAATGTGAAGGTGTGCTTTGTGTGTAGTTGCGGACAAGACTCGCTATTTGACGTCACGTTTGCAGGAAAGGAAGGTCCGCGGGACTTTCGGGATGGTCCGCGGCGCGTTGCCGGCGCTTTACCGATTTCGGCGGAGGATTGTCCAGTCGTCGGCTGCGGACGATCCTGCGAAAGCGCGCGGATCGTTCTTGGACTTCTCTGAGTAGTTCTCGTGACTCTCTGAATTCGGTGAACAGAAACCTAGCAAGCCAGGGTAGTCAAAGAATATCAGTTTGATTACACCGCGAAGAAGGTTTCAATTCTTTCGAAGCGGAGTTGGAGTTTTTTTTTTGTATGTGGAGTTATCAGAATATTTCCACATATGTAGTTCGTGCCATGATTTTTTTCGGTTTTCTAAAAGTCTTATGAACACTACGGGAAAAATAGCTAGGTTATCAACTAAGAAGTTTCAGACGATCGACCTTCCCCCCCCCTTTTTTGCAGCTTCTTACGTAACGCTTAAAGGTAAATTTCACAGTCTCAAACTTCGTGAGTCGTGTAGCCACCATTTCCCAATTAAACGCAAAAAACTGAAAGCGATTTCACGATGCCAGTCCAACCTCGGAATCCTTTTCCGCTTCTCCGACTTGCACAGGAGAGTTGTTGATGCTGATCACAGTGGTGTTTCCAAAGTTGCTCAGCACTTACTACAAACGGAGGCATAGCTCCTCGACCATTGTGAATTTGAACGGCGAAAATTTTGTGAACGAGCTATTCTGGGCCTGTTTTCTCTCGTCATTCTCAGGCGTTGCACTAGAGGAAGAGCACTGAAGCAAAAGGCGTCATGAAACTAAACCGACAGCATGTTGAAAAACATAGATTTCGGTCGAATTTCATGGCGCGTCCCTCCCTAATAGAGATCGAGAACATTTCGGTGGGCGTAACCCATTTTCTCCTCTTTGGCAGCGTGATTGGCTTTTTCCGCGCTTCCACTTGCTTACTTGAGTGAATTTAGTTTCTGCGCTTGTCAAGGCTGCTATACAATAATATCAGAAATTAGACCTGCGTTTGGACTAGGCCTTCAAAGACAGTGTTCACGATAAAAAGAGACCTCGGGTCTCTCACTAAAAATCAAAAAGTCCGAGGCCCATTACCACAACAGTGTCAAGAAAGGCTAAGAACGAGCCATAATTAGTCTTATACGGCGCGAAGCCTGAACCTTGTATGCCCGTCCCGCCCGCTGGCCATCGGGAACGAGTCTCTCCGCCGTCTGCTCACCCCCCTCCCCCCACACACACACGAAAGTTCTAGTGGTAGTGAAGTAAGAATGAGAAAAGCAGCAATCTTGTCATAGAAACACTGTTGCCCTTTACCATTGCACTCATTTTTATAAAGATTAAGCACACATGTCGGCACGTTTATTCAACTGCTAGGACACTCTACTCTGATGTGGGGCGTACGATATGTGCACAGTCGGGTACGCACCATTGCTGTAACACTCGCAGCACTCTGCTGATTGATTGCCAGGAGTATCTTCTGAAGAATGCGCGCATAAGTTCCGGCTATGCCCATCCTCAGTGTTCAACTTCATGCGTTGTTCTTACAAGTTTTGTCATTATGATATCCTTGGAGAGATGCGCTCTGTTGTAGCTGCTCTGCTAGAACTCGATATAACTCCAAGAATATGTTTGTCAAGAAATAGTTACGGAAGATGTGTGCGCGAGCGGTGAAGTAGAAACATTGATCATCACTCAGGAACGCGCGGTGTTCTCCCACCAAAGAGATCAAATGTGCTCTCATGCAAGAAACGGAGCACGAAAGAGGTCGGAAGGATAGCTCACAGACAAGTCAGACTAGCCTAAAATTCCTCTCTCTCCGCACACACATTGGTAGGGAAGCTCTCGTGGAGAATAGACCGGATTTGATCGTTGTCACTCGGTCGATGGGAGACCGGTGAGACCGTCCTACCGTTCTCTGGAATGAAACGCAACAAAGAACATCTTAATCAGTTTATTGAGGGTCGAGGAAGAAGGAGGCAGGTTCCCTTCACGATTATTCCTTTGACCTCCTCCGTCATGATCGAGTCGAAAAAAAGCCGCATCTAATACAATGATATAAACTGCACGGTCTCAAAGTGGTCTCGCACTTCGCAAATTGTGGGAGCAAAGCTGACTCTCGAGAACAGTGTAGCAAGTCTCTGTTCGGACCTCAGAGAAAATAAGAAGCTCCTCTGTAATTCGATGTCAGAAGTCAAAAATTATGCTCTTAGTTCAGCTTTCTATGGACAGGAAACTGTCGAAAACAGCGGGTTTTGGCGAACTGATTCTTGATCAACCAAGAAACAATGAGTGTTGGGTTGCGAAAGCATGGGACCAAATGGATAGTGCCCCAGCAGCGTTTTCCGCTTCCACAGCTGCCACGTCTAGAGTGTTGACTGCCTCAACTTCGTGGTTGGAGCGGCCGGGGAAGCGAAGTGCACTGCAGGGGCCAGGTGCGGCATGTATGGTTTCCGTTTTCGATTCAGTCGGACGCATGGTCCGGCGGCTGGCCGTGCGGGGCTGGGGCCTCACTGGAGAATGGGGTTTCGATTCGCGCGGGGTAATCTACCGTTCAGCCCCGTCCATTTATCAGACTAAAATTATTGTGCGAATTCTACGTACGCGGAGGCTTAGTTTGGGGTTGGGCGGGGTTTGGGGCATCAGCACGTTTGTTGCTTGTTCCGCGAGCGCTGATGATAATCAATAATTGGTGCCGCAGCGGGTTTCGACTGCCCCACACTCCTAGGTAGGGTTGGGGAGGACACGATTTCTAGATCCTACCCCAGCCCCTTTTCAGCCCTCACGCTGCTATCACACACGCGCCAATTCTCCGAACCCTGCCCAACCCCAACCTGATCAGCCGCTTACGTGCAGGCCGCCTCGGATGCATCAACGCGCCTGGGTGGGGCAGGGGCAGGGCAGTCGGCGTCTCTGAAGATCTCCGTAGATCATAAAATCAATCGTGCCCCTGCTGTGCCTCTCGTTTCCCCAGCCGACCCAACATACTAGCGGTGGCGGCTGCGGAAGCAAAGGACACTGCTTAGGCACGCTTGAGTTTGTGGTGTACGCAGATCTTCGAAGACGCCGTCTGCCCTGCCCCTGCCCCAACCTGACGCGTTAATGCATCCGGCCCCTGTATTTAAAAATGTCTAGAAGGTCGTTAATCACTGTTTGAACTTGGAAACGTGGTCCTAGAGAATATGGTTTTTTTAGCTTTGCGAACACAATGGTTAAGAGTTTCGGACGTAATGGAAGCAAGAGTGATTGATCGACATTTTAGTTTTTTTGGAAAGATCCAACATATGTGATTCCATATGGAAGCAAACACTGCATACTGACGTATGTGCAGCTGCCTTCTGTTAGAACGATACCCTCATGTGATCCGCTGAAATATGTTATCCCGTGACAGCCACATAAGAAAAAAGTTGGTGGAGTAGCTTACTCATTCAGACAGCATCTGGGAGGAACATTGGCGGGCGCTCGGTACGATTTCAAGTTAGAACGGTACCGAGTCTCCTCTCCTAGCCAAAATCAGCGATCTATTGGGGCGACGGAGAAAAGTTGTGAAAAGCCTGAACAGTGTCGCTTTATTGCTAGTGGAAAAGGCCTGCAAGATAAACTATCTTGAGACTCGGCAGAAAAAATAATCAGGGAAAAGATTTAGCGACTCAACGGTAACCAAGTTCCGAAAGAGGCTTTGCGAAGAGTGAGTTATCTTAATCAGTTTCTCGATTGTAGATATTTTTTCTCAAAAATTCAACTCTAGATTTTTTATTCTTGTAAAGAGGCCCGATACACTGGCAGAATTTGACCTTCGACTCCATAAGGAGTATACGGAATACATGACAAATGCGAATTGTGATGATTCCATCCAAGTCGACAACACTATCCTTTCAAAAGCACCTACGTTTTGGTGTCTTAGATTGACGCACACCGGCTCTGGAACATTGACGGCTGAGGCGGACGCACGCCAAGTTGAAATTGCGGAGTGGAGTACTTTGTGATAAAAAGGTCAGCTTTGTGGCAGTCTTCACGACCGGAGCGCGTACCGGACCAGATCGTGCGTCTTTTCCAAGAAATCTATGCAGGCTTGTGCAGCTGTATTCGCGTGCCGAAAGGGCTTTCCGCTTCTTTCCCGATTCGAACTGGTGTACGACAAGGATGTGTGGCGTCTCCATCGCTGTTCAATGCAGTGTTTGACGCAATAATGCGGGAGATTCTCAACGGTCGGCAAGGAATCCAATATCATAATAATCCTATCGTTACCGACTTGATATTCGCTGATGACTGTGCTGTTCTTGCTAACGGGGATAGCGAGGCTACCGACATTCTACACTTCTATACTTCTTCACATTTGCTGATTCCATTAATGTGGCTAGGGAAGCATGGTGGACGAGTTGTCCGGGGCTTGCAACTTCCGCCTTTTGCAGGCGATGTATGCGAGCTGACCTGAGTAAAGAGAGAAGTTGAGAATGAAGGGAATAACGGGGCTATTGATCGAAAACCATCACTCATCTCACAATATCGAGCATTCATTTGTTCACGGCGTGGAAGGTGGTGTGGAAAGTGCATCTGGGTGTGAAGAGCTGACGGATGTCCAACTTTGGGCCCGTAGGGGACCGTTCCGAGGTCATTTTTCTCAGTTTTTTCAACGTTATGGTTGCACTAGGCCCCGCAGCTGCCGATCTCCACCAAAAAATCAGACATGGTTTTTATCGTGGACACTGCCTTTAAATGATCCGGACTGTTGACCTGACTGTCGGCTGTCAGCATGCGGACACGTAAGTTGAGGGATGGCAGGCGAGGGCACCGGCGCCATACCTGGCCGGGTCGATAGCACAGACAGAAATCAGATGGACTAGACAAATCAGCCGGAATGCGAATTAGCATTGCAATATCAGCATAAGTCGTAAGTTGCAAAATAGCAACTTGCGAGTTGAGCGGAAATTTGGTAAGAGACGAAAAGCTGCGACACACAAGATTAAAACCTTTCCACGACTTCAGCAAGACGTCGTGGAAACCTGTAGGACTCCAGATGATGTCGCAGGACGCCGTGGAAAGTTTTTTAGGGCTTCAGTTGACGTCAGCAGGACGTCGTAGAAATTGGTCATACTTCGGATGACGTCGCCAAGACGCCGTGGGAAGAAGATAGGGCTTCAGCTGACGCCGTCAAGACTTTATGAAGTTGATAACGCGTACGCTGGTTGCGACAGTCGTTGAAGTAATAGCGTCCAGAGTGACGCTTGTCGCAGCCTCGTGGAATGTCGTGAACTGTGGAGGAAAAAGCAATCATCTTCTGTTTGTTGACTGGAATTTTGGCGTAACTATAAATATGGTTATGTGTACGTTCGCGCGATTAGGTATGTGTCTACGCGTGCGTGTTCGCGTATGTGTGAATGCTGGTAAGTGCTGGTAAGTGCGCGTGTGCATATGTGAACGACTTTGCGTGTGTGTGCTTGCATGCGCGCGCTTGTGCAAGCGGGTATCTATGCGCAACTGCGCTCGTAAGTGCGCGCAAGATGTGTCTATGTGTGTGTGTGTTCGCATGGGTGTGTTTATTTGGACGCGGATAATTGTATGGGCATTTACATACGCATCTACTTTCGCGTCTACATATATGCATATGCGCGCGCATGTGCTTTAAACATGACTAGCATCACATTAATATTTGGTGTCCTTAGTGTGCGTTGGCGCGACTGTAACATATGTGCACCGAGCATGCGCCAACGCACAATGAAGAACGCAAATTAACATTGCGATCTCTATTGACTGTACGTCGTAGTGCGCGTGAGTATGCGTGCGTGTTTGCAACTAAGAATGTGAATACGCGGGAGTGTCACTGCGTATACAGTGTCTGCGCAATGATCTGAGCATGAGCGTGCGTTTTTGTGCGCAGAGCTGAGCGTCCGTGTGTGTGCATATAAATACGTGCGCGTATTCTCGTTAAAGGGAGTGATGATTGTCGTCGCGTACATATGAAAGTGTGCGTGTGTGTGTGCATTTAATCACTACGCTCATGAAAGGACGCAAAGATGTGCTCGTTTTTGTATACGCGTATGATCCACTGTACATGTGCGCATGATCACCCACGAACGCGCGTAGATCTCCATGGGTTTTGCGTGCTTGTGTACACGACGAGGCAGGTGTGTGCATATTTACCTACTGTAACATGAGTCCGTGCGCGTATACAGAAGCCGGCGCGTGCATGCGTTTTTGAGAATGCTCGTGACTGTGCGTGTTTTGCTCGCATGCGGGTGAGTATGCACCGATACAGCGGCGTTCTCACATTGCGCTACGCCTGACCGCAACCATGAATATCAGTCATATCGAGTTCTGCACACGTGGATAAAAAAAACTCCATAGCGTCGGCATTCGCGTGAAGCTAGAAATGGGCCTAAGTGCGGATAGGTCCGCGCGAGCGATTGCTGTAAGAAGCGTAGCAGCGTGCGTACAAGCGTTTCCTGTGTCACTCTTTGATAGATTCTGGCAGATGACTAATTTTAGGAGAATTTTGTTGTGTATGTCTGATAAATCAACAGGGTAAAAAAACCGAAAATTAAGAAAAATTCTCAAGTTGAATTTCCTAAGTCGAAGATAACTGCACGTTAACCAGATATTCTTGGGAATTTTTTGTTGAAGTTCTGGTTCACTTCGGACCTGAGAGAGTCTAACCTTTGTGGCAAAAAGTGGATGTGATGAGTTCTCTGCGAAAATCAAGCTTCTGACGGGAGTCCAACACTCGGCTGACTTGGGTTTACCACGGGCCCAGATCGCATCAACAGCCAGCTCTTATGGACTTATGATAAATGCCGACAAAACGAAGATGACGACAAGTGATGGGTCACCTGCTGTAGTCTGCCTTCACGCTGCCCAGATTGAGAAGGTGGATCAGTTCAAATGCCTTGGCTCCGTCATACAACGAAGCAAGATCGCCTCAACGACTGAAGTCCACAGTAGAATCGGTCAGGCTGCTTCTGCTTTCGGAGCACTGAACTAGTGCTTGTGGAGGCGCCAGAAAGTAGCCAATGGAACGAAAATAAGGATCTATCACTCGCTTGTCTTGCAGGTATTGCTGTATGGAGCTGAGACCTGGACACGGCTGAAATCGTATCTTCAAAAAATCGAAGCTCTCCCAATGCGATGTCCTGGACGGATCTTGGGCTTGTCTCTATGCAACCGCGTCACGAATGAGAATATCGGATTACATTGCGAGTATTACACCAACGATCGAAAGCGAAGTCAGGAAGAGTAGGTTGAGCTGGTTTTTGAGCGTAAAGCCGGGTGTTCTAATGTTGTCAAATAATAGAGCTATAATAAAGATTTTCATCTCTGAAAAAAAGTTCTTTCTTCAAACCGTCATGGAAACCTTGCAAAAATGCAAGGATCTCCCTAGTCACCTTTTTTAAATTGTCAGTGCCCGACGGCTTAACTGGTCTGGAAATACTTCTTTGTGATGGCAGGGATAGCAGAGTAACACCTACTTGCATTTCCCGAAGTTTCCGGGCGACAACGTTGCAGTTTCTAGCACGATAACGTAACAGTTCAAGTGAGCAGGTCTAAGTTCGGCATCTTCGCTCGGCAATTACTATCTTGTCCAGAGTAGCTAGTCTGCAGTCCTGATTTCGACAGAATGAAGAGTTTCTGGGGTATTTAAGTTCGTCGGGTCTGAGCCAATGGCCGGCGATGTATCTCGATATCTGTAGTCCAACCGACCATAAGAAAACCAATCGACCATTAGATTCGTGATCACACAACCTTATCGCACGAGAAATCTAATTTATCCCAGGGGTGTCCTTTTTTGTGATACGCGCCGTAGAAAAACAATTTGTTCTAAAAAAATGCACAAACATTTGATCCTACTCAAGAGCGGTATACGTAGGACATTTGACAACCTGACCGCAGTAGTTTCTACGGAAAAGATCTATCCTGCCTAACAAACACGAGAATGACAAATTCAGGGGGGTGTCCTATCTTTATGATACGCAGTGTAGTCGCACTGCGGCCGCTCATCGGCTCGCCTGCTTTGATGGGGAACACCGAAGCTGCGGCTTGCACGATTTCGAGCAGGTCGGAGGATTCTGTCACCTGGGTTATCTGTCAATGAAAGGGAAACCGGAAGCAACAAGGCAAACTAGCGAAAATTATAATTATTTTTTGCGGTATCCGTGAATCACACATGGTTTGGCACAAACCCAGAGTATTGGTTCATGACCGGCGGATGAGTTGCAAGATGCGCATACTGCGTTGCCGCATCAGGAGTGAAAAGATCAAAAAGCGGAACCTGGCCCACTACAGGCGCCTATCTTCCTAAGTTCGTTGACGAACTTGGCGATGCGTTTGCTATACTAGCTGAAAATGAGATAACTTGGAGGTCTTGCACCTTTCGTGCAACTATAACTGAATGAAACTGCTCGGTACTGCAGGGTGATCACAAACTTTCCTTTATCGCTAAATGTGATCACGGGTACGCGGCTCGACTTGGAGACCAGAGTAGTGCCAAGGTCGGACGCTGCACAAAAGCTGAAAGAAACCTGAACTTCATACGAAGGATAAACGGATTATATGCTACCTTTAACCAAGACGGTCAATTTGAACCAATTAAAGAATAGAAATCAACTCAAAGTTCTCACGTAACGTTTCGAAAATTTCTCAAAACTGGTCATCACCCATGTGATTTCACTTGTAAATTCATATTTCGTGAGCTCAACATCCAAGAGACAGCTTCGAAGCAGCGCCTTACATAGATTTAAAGACTCCCTGAGTGTCTTCTTTCTCATTCAGCTTATTCAGTCTACAAACTGGGCTCTACGAACCTGGGTGTACAGGTTTTTTCCGTTACAGCAACTTCCATTTTACTTGGTAAAAATTTCGGTTGCCGATTCAGGAAGAAGCTGCCGGGTTGAGGCTATCAGTCACCTACCTGAAATGCTCGCTGTAGGTTCTCAGGAAGTTCCCGTTAGTTTCGAGGTTCGATTAGGTAGACACCAAGAAAATCCTGACAGAGTTTTCCCTGGAGCTCCCAACCCCGATGCTATGATAACAGCGCGCGCTTTACTCTGCAGAACACATACTCGTCTTGAAGTGTTAAAGCG
Source organism: Aplectana chamaeleonis (assembly GCA_029168955.1). Lineage (NCBI taxonomy): Eukaryota > Metazoa > Nematoda > Chromadorea > Rhabditida > Cosmocercidae > Aplectana > Aplectana chamaeleonis. The sequence continues at coordinate 933,510 of JAPDOI010000184.1, read as the reverse complement.
GTGTTTTTCTAGTACACTACAACTGGTGTGCTGCCAGCGGATGGCTAGGTGGTCCAGCCACGATTGTCTGCAACGGTTGACGGTGACACCTGTAAAAGTGCCTTCCAGTGAGGCGCCATAACTAGCAGCCTTAGCCGACCAACGCGGGAGGGGTCAAAACCGGTTATAGGTAGAACACTGACGTGACCAGTTTGCAGAGCTGTCATCATCTCTGTGGAAAATCTTTGGGCGCTACCACGATAAAATTTGAACTAGATAACTGCCAGTTTTCTCCCGTTCTATAAGTGAAGATTTCAGAGGAGAGATTTAGGTGAAGACATGAGGAAACTTGGAGTGGTAGATGAACTTCCGCGCTAGAAACCTGGCTGCGATCACGCGTCAACACCTCGATGTTGCTGGTCAACGTGAAGAATCAATGAACTGTAGGGCCTACCTGTTGTCATGATTTCACACCAACAAAATTGATTAACAGTGAGTGATCTTATGGTTATAAAACAGTGTGTTAATTGATAAAATGCTGTTGTGAAACGCTGATTCGAGGTATGAAGCCACAGGTGTGTATTATTTTGAATCTAGAAACCAAAAATCAGAGCCACGACTCGATTGGATTCTTGGAAGTTTTTCCGGAAATGCTGCTTTCAGGAATGATCTTATGTGTCCAGGATCGACTTTACATGAACTTTGGCATAGCGAACAAATGAGTAGTAGAGTGCTTATGAAGCCGTGACCAAATATTAATTCTTTATCCGGCTAACGTTTCGGCCTTGTCGCCTTCATCAGAGCCTGGAAAGTCAACTGGACCAACCATGGGTAGACAGCGGATTCGTATTCAGCCTGATAACGATAATGAGAGAAGAATACCGTTCTGTCTTATATCGGACGCTATGAGTTCGTCAGTGCTAGGATTTTCAGAAATTCGACCTTGACGACATGGTTAGACTGGTGGAAATACCTTCTGCGAATCTGAAACGTCAGCTGGTCAAAAATCGACTATACGACAGATTCTGCGCCACAGTCGACTGTGTGGTCTGTCCTTCAGGTCAGGAAGGAGATTGTATGATGTCTGGCGTCATATATTTGATCTCATGTGGCCTATGCGGAGAAGAATATATTGGTGAAACAGGACGCCCACTATGCTAAAGGATAAAGGAACATCTGGATGGGTTAAGAAAATCAGTCCCTGGTACACCGTTGGGAGCGTCACGGCTACGAGTTTTTCGAATTTACGGTCAAAATTTTGGCACACGCTTCCCAGACGCTTGCGCGTAAAACACTAGAAGCGTTTGGATTAATGCGAAGAGTCCCAAAATGAATAGGAAAGATGAGTGCCTCGCTATAACCAACGAACTCGCTCCTTTTCTTGACCTCTGGAGACCGTGATCTCAACGTCCTCATGTCAGAGTGGCACATAATGATACCACCCACTGCATGAATAACTAGAGGTGGCCCCCTTCTGCACTTTCGTGGCACCTAAGGTGAGTAATGCAATTTTTGACTATGTGCGGCGTTTCCTGGGTCTTCCTAGTATTGGCTGCTTTTCTGCTAATTCATCGTGTGCTTGAGGAATAGTCACATCTGTTTTTTTGACTTTCTAGGGTCTGATGAAGGCGACGAGACCGAAACGTTAGCCGGATAAAGAATTATGATCTTGGACACAGCTTCATTAACACTCTACTAATGATCTTATGGTTATGAAAAACACATATTATATTGAGGTTCCTTATTTATTATATAGCGCTTATTATTTTTACGTTATAATTCGTTAACTGTTTTTTTTGAAGTTCCATTATGTGTTGTTATACTCAGTTTTTATTTCACTGACAATTGGTGTACTCAGTTTTCATTTGACTGACTTTCTTGATCCGTTATCCGGCCCTTTCTTGGAAATTTCGAGTCTCTTAAAAATCATTATTGGCTCATCCCTGCTCCGGATGTTCTTACCAAAGTTTTCGAGAGAAGACCTACCGATAGCCAGTGATCGTTTGATCGCTTCCAGATTTAATCTCAACACCTCCATAATTACAACCCCAAGATTCAAATTCAGGCGAGAGTGCTTTCCCTACAACTTCAACTCCTCTTCCTTCGGGGGCCTGTGAAATCAAGCAGTCTTCAACTTCTACCCATATAATTCTGTTTTTACTCTTTCTGGGAATTTACCGTAATCCAGTGATTGCAGAAAACATGTTCATCCTTTCTAGCGGCATCGATTGTTTGCACCAAAGTTTTGCTTTCATTCTCTGCTCGCAACGTCTCTCCGCATCCTGATGGCTGGAATGAAGTAACTGCTGAACGCGGATAGACTCCGGCCAAACTTGGTTCTTCTTGCGGTTGCATACACAAAGAATTGGGCGGCTTTACCATCAGCATGACAGCTCGATCAAGCTTGACTACAGTTACTTCAGCGACTCATATAAACTCACTCTTTCATCGCAGAACCTCCCTCCATATCCCGAGGGGCACAGACACTTGGAGCAGTCTCTTGGATGGGGATATCCTCCATTCTGGCATTTAACTGAAGTCTCTGAGAAGCAATTGTCTGCAAACGTAGTTGTTTTGATTACCGATCGTCCCCAAGAGAGCCTGAAGGCTGTTTTCGGATCAATTTCGAAATTGTTTTCTAGAACGATTACTTGGTCCGTGGGTGAAAGACAGCGTTCCCGATGATTTTCGTTCCCGAGTTTCCCACATGAAATTTTGTGTTGGCCATCGAGCGTTACCAGAATTGTAAAGAAACTGTGATGCTTTTTTAGTGATACTATTCTCTGGCCTGAACTAGTTGTACAGTTGGATGAGCATGTTCTCGGTGGTTGTGACCGGTGAAAATTGGGGTCAATTGAGAATGGAAGAACATTTAATGCACAACAGTATTAGTGGGGATCTAAAAAAAACGCAGGAATAGGGAGTACAGAATTATGGAAACCTCAATAATGAAGTCGGGTGAATAGAAAACTATAACTTGTTCTTAATAATTTTTTTTCACTTCTGTCATGACCAGATCTACTTTTTGATGATGAGAGCACATCAACCGTTTTTATCGCAAACCTTATCTTTGAGTAGGCTACTAGAGAAATAAAATTATCGTGAACGAAGTCTTTGAATGCATACAGAAACCTTTGCATTTGTTGTAGATGTTGATCATTTCCTTATCGTTGAAAGACAGCAAACGTGAACCCACAGTTCTTTGGTATTTCGTGTCGGAAGCTATTATAGACGGCCTTCTGCTCACAGATGCGCTTAAGATTCAGGCATGCAGTTGAGAGACATTGAGGAAGTGTTCAACAGTTTACGTACTGGTATGCTGAGTAGTGCATGATGCTACCATAGTCGTAGGGTAGTCCATATGTGTGTGTGACCATTACGTTCAAGTCTCTGTCGAAGTTGCCCTTAATGGAAAGTTATCAACCGGATGCAAAACTGCTAATTGTCTCAAAAGCAGCATAGACGCTCAATTTAGCCTTCTAGTCTTCCATAGATTCTGGAAGGCCTCGAACTTTAAATAACACTTAGCTAGAAACAAACAATGAGAATAACACCTAAAACAACAGCTAAAATGATCGGAGATCTTTTTCCAGACCAAGCAAAATTATCTTTCTATTCAACTAACTCGTGAGCGAAGAGGAATTGATCGATAGCTAGGGATTTGCAATTGGTCGATTTAGGCAACAGATTATACCCACCCATTCACCTGTTATAAAGTTTCTGAATCCACGCTTGCAGCTGCGAAGCAGCTTCCCAACTGACCTACGCAGACGGCCATTCGTAAACTTATGATCAGACAATTTTAAGGTTGTTCAGAAACAAATGTTCGCTTAAATTCTGGAAATTGACTTAAAACTTTTTTGAGATTCACTCTAGGCCTTGAGTAAAAATGTGGGCCAGTAGCGATTTCCCTGGAAGGTGAAAGCTACCGGTTCTCACTGCATGGTGACTGTGTCAATCACTGATCAACTATCAATATGGACACGCCAGCATAAAATGCACACGCGGCACTCGAGTTGATGACCGTTGTAGTCAGCCACCTGGCAGCAGTGAGCATTCTTTTGTGAGGTGGCTGATTGCAAGAAACGGGTGGTGACTTCGCTCACCGCCGCAGAGGACTGAGAAATAGCGCGTGACGCGAAGAGGGGTTCGCTCGATACCGCGAACATGGGGTCGTGCACGTCCAATGGTGGCGGCTTGTTTAACAAGGATTGCTCCAAGAAAGGGCAGGGGAGCGCTGCGATTTCTTATGCAAACGCTTCGTCCACTGACCGCTTATCACCACAGCACATCAGTGTGGCCAACCCCATTGTCTAGGGGGAGGGAAGGAAGGATTGCTCCCGCCGGCTGGCAGCCATAAAGCCCCGCTGCAGCTGCTAGGAGTGATAGGCAAAACGTTTGAAGGTTCAGTTGATTACTGAATGATTTCTGGCAGATATTTGTGGGAGATTTACGTCGATTTGTACGTAGCGAAAATGAATACGTCTTTTTCCTAGACTTCACATGCTTTATTCCTATTTTAGGGTCAACTTCAATTTCCTAGAAGTTGTTGTGGCTATATTCAACCATTTTCAGATTTTTTAAAAACAATCGGTGAGTGCAATCAGAGTCGTATCTTTCAAGATCTAAGAACGATGGCTGCGACATCATTTGATTCTCGAGAAAAGGCAAACATTTAGGTGATCTGCGTGCACTAGTTACTAAATTCTGTATAATTGTTCATCTGAGTGAGGTTTTTGTCTAAACTTCGTTTTCCTCTTCGCAGAATGAGGCCACTACTTTTTATGTAGACTGTGACACGTGAAACACACTTTTTGGTTTACCCTGTGAAGAGAAAACGCGAGGCCTCTTTGACAATCTTACTACAAGGCATTGTTTATCGTGGTCTCGGTGATAACTGGCCATCCAACAAGAAATTCTCAAAATCGTTGCTACAATCTGATATGATTTGGAAATATCTACATCCAATGTTGAGAAAGGGTTATATCTGAGAGACGAACATAGGAGCGCGTTTTCCAGACGGGATTTTCTGACCACAAGTTCGATCAAAGTTTCAATGTATACGAAGAACTGTGGAGGGAGTTGTATGTAAATGATGTTATGGACTATAAAACGGCGAAGTTCGCTTGGTTCCTACGCATGCTTGTGCAGAGCGGAGGTTAGAGACAGTGACAGAGCGCAGGGCAGACGGAGGCCGAGGGGTCGCGCGAGCCGCTCGCGCCTCGAAAGATGTGAATTACGATGTTTTTAGAGGGTACTAATAGGTTTATTGAAGAAACTTACGTATATTCCAGGCTGAGACCATGCTCCAACGCCGTCGAGTGCAATATGGGGTTACGGTAGCGCTATTGGTACGTCTCCACCGAGCACGCCAAAACATACGCGCGAATTTCATATTGGAAATCTCGCGCTCCGCGCTGGAGCAAATCAATGAGGTAACTGGATTGGCATCGATTGGCAGTTCTTCCGTCGCTGTCACCGAGGATTGAGGCTCTTCTTCTGCTGCGGCACCCAGGGTTATGCTCTGGGTTGACCACTTCCCTCCCCCCCCCTACCGCATTATTCAAAGGGTTAAGTCTCAGCTTGCCTTGGGTCAGTCTAAACACTTTCCACATTCGTTTGTTCTTCTGATTTTGTTCTGCTCATGTCATATGTTTTATTTATGTTAATTGATTTCTCACATAAAGCATTATCTTGTCCGCTGCACACGTGATCATATTGGTTGTCATCAGCGAGTATCATCGATCACATGCAATGACAATTCTATTTGGTTAGCGTCACACGAACAAATCTTCCTCGAGCACGCGTACCCGTCCTTGGAAATCTCGCTACGTGCTTCTGTTAGAACTCCTTTGAAGTGGTGAGTTTCGTTTAGCAGTACAATTGGACTTCTCTGAGCGACCAGACGCAGTTACTGTCTCCTTTTTGGACTTAAGTGATGATTTAAGCGGTACGCGACGCCGTGGCCCTTGTGCCCTTTGTGGCCCTCTGTGCTTTCTGTTTTCGACCTGGCGACCACTGGTTTTGATTTTCTTTAACGGCAACCGTTGTCAGAACACCTCCTTTCTCGTCAGCATATGAAACGGATCGTAGAGACTTCCGTTCACTCTGCTCGGGTTTGGTAGGTGTCTTTTTGTGTCGTGTATGGCTATTCTGATTCTTCTTTCCACGTGATATGGCCTCGGAATTTCGGTTTTTGGGACGGCATTGTTAGTAAAAATTGTTAACAGGCCATATTCCTTATATTTATTCACAACTGAGTGGCTGTAAAAAAACAGGGAGTGTCACCCATACGCATACATGTGGCCTAGTGGCCTTAGGCGCTGTGTTGTGCAGCCGTCGGGCAGACCGGCGCTGTGTTGGTTCTTCAAATACTCAGTGAGAGTTTCGCATTGAACGCCACCCAAGAAAAATAAATCTCGCCCCAAGGCGGCAACCATAGAAGGCATAGAGGCGTCACCGACCTCAGGTTGGCTGCCTCTTGAAGGTCACCGCATTGGGAGATTGCTCCTGCCCCTGGGGTCCATTTGCCGATTTTTGAAGAATTTCGACAGTGTTGGTTCACAATCTTCCACCGTTAGCAAGTTTGCGACTTTTGATGAATACCGAAGCGCTACCACAGGGTTGCCTCGAAACATCCTATTAATGGTTGACCCCAACTCGAATCTGAGGTACGGTCGTCGATTTTTGATAGATTGCGGTAGGTTACAGTTAGTATAAGTTTGCTCGAAATCTTAGACATAGCTGAAAACACCGTTTCGAATGTTATTTGGAAAGCATAACACGTGTTTGAGGTTCAGTTGCCGAGTTACTGAAATAGTTTGCAGCAGGTAGATGACATAACATCTGCCCTTATCTACAGAAAGCTTCAGAATGTCGACAAACGGACCCCAGATTCGTTCTCAGGATCTTGATAACTCATCTACAAAGCTTGGCGCCTCTTGTCGACCAAAAGTCCTATGAAACTTGAGGATTAGTGGTAGGGAGGCATTACTCGATGTGTCACCAGCGACATGGTGACTCATTGATAATTTTTGTTGAGTTCCTCGGTAAATACCATTCCCTGCTCCTTCAACCAGTGCGACAACATTGTGAACTCCAAAATGAAGTGATATCTCCGCTCATTTCTCAGACAGTCGGGGCTTAGTACGTCGGCACAATACCGTTAGTACGCCAGGGCAAACCTGGTATACTAACGCTCGTTGTGTGCAGGAGCTGCTGGTTGCGGCAGCATATCCTGCCAACATATGCTGGCGTACTAACGCTCGTTGTGTGCAGGAGCTGCATGTTGCGGCAGCATATCCTGCCAACGTATACTGGCGTACTAACGCTCATTATCGACAGAATTTGGACTGCCACCCTCCTCACCGGTGTTGGATATAATTCTTGTCACGGCCAGCAGCAAGGAGAACATCCTCGCCGCGGTCCGCAACCAGGAGGCTTCCCTCGCGAAGGGCGATGGCGATGATCCCCTCAGCGTTCCAAAAATTAACTTCCGAACAGTGACACAAGGTCACCTCCTCAGACTGGCCTCAAACAGCCAACTGCCCCCTAAGCGAGGCTGGCCGCCTCATATACCCGCCGCCGTCGTACAAGAGGATGCTGCCATATTCATTCGTATTAGACCAATCAATGGAAGAGTGTCAGCAGACACTAGGAGAGAGTGGCTGGCAAAAGCACGCGTGCCCCGATAAACAAAGCGTTTGTACGCCAGCACAAGCAACAGGAGCTCCTGGTCGTTGCCAGCATATCCTGCTGTTACCAGCAGCTACAGCACAGGTGCTGCCGATCCCTTTGTGCCGGCGTACTAACGATATTTCGCCGACGTACTAAGCCCCGACTGTCCGAGTAAGTTTTTACAAGGCTGATAGAGTCGAGTCGATCAAAAATGAGCATATTCGACTCGTACAATACAGACAAGCGATGTAGGAGGACCTGCTAATAGGTACTCTTCGAAGACATTTTTATCATCAGACTTAGCCCAAATAAGTTTGTTATTGTCAAAGAAGATGACATTACACAAAATCTGACAGAAGACGCCTTGCTGCGTGAAGTTTTCACGCTCTAGCAACCTTATAAAAATGTTTCGAGCGATGAGATTGCTTCGCTTTGGAGCCCACTGTTGTCCTACTAGTTGGTGGAGTGGGAAATGGCATCTGCGACGAATCGTAATGAGTTTTTAGGGATGACGTCGCATAACTCGGAATTCGTCGAAGATTATCTCGCTGGGATCGTTTCCCAAGCTTCATAGGATGTGTGGGCAACCGCAATCGTTGAGGAAATAATGATCCAGCTCAGACCTAGAACAACATGCAGGTGATCGTCCTAGCTAGGAAGCTGGAATTCCTTCGAAATCCGGATCTAATATAACACTAACACGGACCTCCCCGTCAGAAGACAGGTGAATTTCATGGGGAAAGTGAACAAATAGCATCACCCTGAACCAATATTACTAAATTACTCATAGAAGTGGTACAATGTGGCGGTAGTCCCGGGCATTTCCGTTGTTTCTCGAGTGCTGTAATACTTTTGCGTCGTGCAAAATACAAGCATTTTTCTATAACTAAGGCAAAATGGGGAAGTGGGAGTCACCAAGTGATCCATCGTTTCCGTAGAAGCTGAAAACATAGAAACTCTTCCCAATATTCAACACATCGATCAAGCATATGATGCGTCTATTGAGAAGGTGTTAATATACTTATGCGCCACTCTTTATATTGAGTCTATTCGAGTTTCCAAACTTCTGTGGTCTTGAATAATTTTTTCATAACTTCGCTACGCGAGGTTTTTGCTGAGCACGAACCTACATTCCGAATAACTAATGTCGGTAACGGTGGATAAGCGTAGTAGATCGACGTTTAAGGTATTGCTGCAGCTCCGTCTAAGCAGGATTAAGCCAACCATTGTCCTTGACCACAAAGGAGCTACGCCGCATTCTTGAGGCAAAGCTTTTCTAGAAATGTCGACAACATTTACGTATAAAATGTCAGCTCTAGATAAAATTTTTGCGCAGTTCTGGGGCTGAAAATGTTAAAAAAAGAATGTTGTTGTCTCTTTATTTCATTTTGCCGGCTAGCTTGCTCGGATGAGTCTGGGCGGAGCAAGTAGCGGACCGGTCGGTCATGGCAAAATATAACAGTGATGAAGAGGTTTTGATAAAATAAGCCCGATAAGCCTCATTTCAAAATGAGGGCGCTATTGTATACATTTTCAAGTTTCACTTTTCATTCTGTTACACAGAGGGTGGGAAAACACAGGTTCGCGCGACTAGATTGCTCAAAGACTAACATTCTAGATAGTTTTCACAGATTCAAGTCTCGTTGAGGACATGGTGAGGGCTGGGTGAGCCTGTCCATGATGTTATCTAAACCATGTTTGTGAGTGTGTACGCTGCCTTTTAGTGTTAGACATCGTACGCGCCGAGAACCACCAACCGTTTTTAGTGTTTAGTTAATTCTCCGGAGCCGTCTGAGAGCGCAGTTAGAGTCTGTTGGATCACTGACGCATTCTTATAAAGAGTTGAAAGGTTAGATGTCTTGAAGCTCGTCAACAGAGGCCGGCCCTCGGTCAGTCATCTGATACAATTTGCTGTCAACCATGTATAATGAAGGAATTCCTAGCTAGCGTTTCCAAACGCCACTGTCTAAAAAACTGATATGCCGCTAATTGAAACACCACTGACGACTACTTTCAATTTTAGTTTTCTTCTCACGTTGCGCTTCTCAAAAGGCTTTCTCGTCAATTCCGTTCACTAGAGGGATACACTCACTCAAAATTATAAAAAAAGAATATGCTGTTCTGCGCGCACCATGCCTTCTAGATCGAATTATGTTTTTTATTCCCTTGCATATGATAGAACTACCAATCCGAAACTGAATTAAAGCTGTAGTATTGTAAATTATGAATGTATTAATGGGATCAGTATCTGCCATGCTGACTCCCGCTCCTTCCTGACCCGCCGCGTACGCGAATGCCGCCCCGAGGTGTGAATGAGGATCAACTTTTTTCTCTTTCAAGAGAGCCATCTTCGCCTTCTTAGAATCAGTGGTAAAATCTGTAGAAAACGCGTTTCATACTCACACGCATACATTGGAAGTTGAGAGAGAAACCTTGCACGCCTCCGACTCGGCCAACGTACGACCAACACCCTCCTTGATCACTGACATGAATCCTGTCGCTTGCTGAAATCCTTATGCGTATAACCATTCAGAAAACATGCTCTGCATGCATTTCAGCTAATCTAAACCTGTGCCATTGGCAATGAAGTCGACGCATGTGTCCTCGCTCCATTGTTTAGCAGCTCTCATGAAGGTGATTTTGAAGGCGTCCGCTGAAAATTGAATCAGTCTTCTAATCAGTTCATCGAATATTCTGCTCATGCAAGAGTATGTGAATGAATCCTGAAAGTTTCTGGATATCTGATCACAGTGCCTGGCAGGACTCTGCATTCTCGTTCGGTTTTTCTCATCAGATACTGGGGGAGGTACATAAGAGCAGGGTTATCCCTGTCTTACCGCGAACGATCGATCATCACAGTTTTGATGAGAGAAGGAAGCCCTGCTAGTCGGTTGAAGGAAGTACGGGGAGGAAAGAGTGTGAAAACCCCGCATTATATTGCCATGTACCAATACAACAGCCCTCATAAGCCTCGCGTTGCATCGGACCCTGAATCGGTTTGCCCAGTTGAAGTCACGCCGTTGCTCCCAGCAACATGCAACCTTGTGGGATGCAGTATCGATTATAATGCGTGACGGCGGAAACAGAGGTGGCTTGAAAGATGGGATCCTTTCAGTGTTTTGACGTTGCGACGGCCCTGCATCTCTGCGTAATTGACGATGCGTCAAAGCTGACGCTTGACGGCCACTCACCTGTTGCCGCAATTCCGCAGATCTTTTAGTGGAACCAGAGAACTCTCCGAGTTTCTGACATTTCTTCATGACTGCGTTCCTGTTTAAATACCTTTATATGACACTCACATAATTTGCTATCAAGACTGTAGTAGAGGGTGTTTCCCCAAGTCTTGCTTCTTTGAATGATTGTCTGCCTTCTTTGACGAATTCCACCCACTTCGATAGTATCACTCAACAACATCGGCGAGAGTGGACTGAATTCTCTTACGCTTTCTTTATAGCGCAATAGATGGGCTTTGGAAACCGAAAAAAACCCACTGCTCCATGTGTCTGTCATTCGTGATCCTTTCAGCAACTGACGAGATTCTTTGTTGCAATAGTGTAGCAGCGAAAAGTACGGTGATTAAGAACATTCTTGAAAAGTTCCACAGAAGCAATGTTTGCGATGATCTTCAATTTCGAGAGTTATTGCTAAAAAGATTTATTTTTAGCCGGGAAGAGCTGAAATGACGAGGAAAAAGGAAGAGCTCGCCGGGGCGGCATGCATTAACGCTTATGAGGGCTGGTAGACGCTCAGCGTCCTACATACGAACCGTCGGCCTAGAGGTAACCCGAACCACATACCGTCCCGAATGCAACCTCGCTACGTACAGCGAACTCCTAGCGTAACATTATTTCTCCCGTGTGATCGTGCTCCATTTTTTAGTTTTCAGTTTTTCTTTGTTAATTAATTATTTTATAAATGAGCTTTTCATTTTGATGTGATATTTCTCAAGAATTAGGCTGTTTCAGACTTGAATAAAACTGAAAGAAATGCAGTTAGACGGGGAGTTCGTCGTGCGTAGTGAAGCTGCGTCTCTACGCAATTAAGATGGCATGGAGTCATCTCTGGTCCGACGCTTGGAGCTTAGCACGCGGAGCGACCCTCTACCCTCCTCATATGCGTCCATGCATGCTGCCTCAGAAGTGCAATGCTGTAGTCTCACCACGTCCCAGTTCCCTCTCTAGGGAGTGTTCTTACCCGTGTCCATGGGGTCGTTAGTGTGGAGACAGCCTACCGAGAGGGGAAGGTTGTTTAGGATGCCTAAGTGGGAAAGATGACAGTCTCCTACCAAGCTGCGATTTTGAAATTGAGCGTCTTTGCAATCCTCCTTTTTTGCATTCAATATCTTTTGTGTTTCCGATCATTCACTTCAGAAAAAAATTGGATTAGCGGCCGCGAACGAGAAATCCATTCAAATCGTGGTCACGATTTTCGAATTCTTCTACGTTTTGGTAGCTTATTGACCAATTTTTTTTTCGCCAATTGTATTACTAGGTTGTTGATCAGTGCAGAAAAAACCGGCATTCTGACGGGCAGGGTTCAAGGGATTCCCAACTGGAATATGCAAAAACCCAGAGAAATGCCCTCTCGAAAAAAAAAAAACTACTAGCTTCGTCGAAATTCAGCCAGAAAAAGGCGAAAAGGCAAAAACCGCCCGAGTCATCCAGTTCTTCGCTGTCTGAGGATCCTCGAAACCGCGCCGCAACAGGCTTTCGCAATCGGCGTGCATTCTTCGGACTGAACTGGATTGCGTAGATAAACTGCAATTTGTGTTTTATGCATACATGATAAGACGGATTTAAAATTGAAGATTGTAATAAATATATTAACTTTCTACTTCAACAATGACGTCACTTTTCAGTAAGTCTATAAGAATAATCCGAAAAATAACGATTCGTTTCCGCTCGTCCGAAGAATAAGCGATAACGACTAAAAAGACAGTAAGGGGCTGAGCAGAGTGCCATCAGGGCGGGCTGCCGTTTCGATAGATGGCGGCGATTTGTCAATACGGCAACCCACCATTAGGTCGCGCCGCCATCTGCTGGCACCCTGCTCAGCCCCTAAGGGGTCGTTGATACTTCCGCCGCCGTGCGGCGCGGCAAAGTGCAATTCTACAATATCGATCGCGCCGCGCCGCGTGATCAATATGACAGAAATGTCGCGTCGTTCGGCGGCGAAAGTATAAACGACAACTTAAGGTCAACCGAACATTGCTCGACACGACGTTGTCGCGTCACGGCTGTTGTAAACAAAGCTGATGATAACCAATCGATAAAGGGAAGGGTATTAGGCTCCGGTCACAATCCGCACAGTTTGCATCTGTAACCCACCGACACCCTCAACACCCCCCAACACCCACCAGCAGCCGTCCGATCGATACGTATGAATAAAATGATGGGGTGAGGTTGAGGAAATCACCGGGTGTAGCCGTCTAGAGCCCACCGTAAGTGATGACGATGACTACGAGGCCAACAGGATCGCATCTCCTCAGAGAAATAGTGAAGGAGAGTAAAGTGAAGAAACGGAGATAGCAGATTGGATAGCTTCCTAGTGATACGCAATGTTTCATTATCGGCCCGCCCACCCGGCGATTTTCTCAGGCCCCGGTCAGAGTTGGTGCTATTTGCATCTGTAACCCACCGACTCCCCCCAGCACCCCACCGCACCAACTAACACCCCCCAACTCCCACCCGGTCGATACGTATGTTTAAAATGATGGAGTGAGGTTGAGAAAATCACTCGGTGTATCCAACTAGATATGACGATGATTACGTGGCCAACAGGATTGCACCTGTTCAGAGAAATAGTGAAGGAGAGTATGGTGAAGTAACGGAGGTAGCAGCAAGGTTAGTTTTCTAGTGATTCGCAATGTTTTATCATAGGCCCGCCCACCCGGTGATTTTCTCATCCGCCGTCATCCACGTAATGCATGGATATCGACCGCATCGGATACACCGGGTGACTTTCTCAAACTCACTCCACCATTTCTATCATACGTATCGACCGGGTGGGTGTTGGGGGGTGCGGGAGGGGGTGTTGGAGGGATATACCAAGTGATTTTCTCAGCTTCACCTCACCATGTTGTTCATACTTACCGACCGGGTAGGTGTTGGGGGTGTTGGGGGTGTTGAAGGGATGCACCGAGTGATTTCTGCATCTCATTTCGAATGTGTATACAAGTCTGTTGGTACCTGCTCGTTGGTGCCCCTGCTTCTACTGAACCCAGCAGACGTTTGAGTGTACACAGGGAACGTTCGAGCGATATAGCGTGCACAACTATATCGCGAAAGTATCCCGCACATTGCATAAAGGTGTCGCCGTCCGGCACACTAAGGCCTCTGGTCCATAACACCTTAGGATCCGTACCTAGGGAGTCATGGAGTCTTTGGCCACAAGCCACAATTTCGCCACCCTGAACTGTCGATCGCTGTCGAGTGATATCCAAAAAACTGCGCTATCCAGACTTCTGAGCTATTTCCATGCACCGTTTGCTGCTTTGCAGGAAACCCGCCTTAAGGATAGACCTGTCATCAGCGTCGGAGAGTACACCATCTACTGCGGTAACGCTGACGATAGGAGAGTGGGAGGCTGTGCAATAGCTGTAAGGAAGGATTTCAATGGTATGGTCAAGGAGTTCGGCTCAACGTCGTGTCGGAATGCATTCGTACGACTGCGGGATCACAGAGGATTCAATCTGTGGATAGTGAGTGCTCATGCGCCCACTGAAACCGCCGAAGACAATTCGAAGGATGCGTTTTATGAGGAACTCAATACGTTGCTGGCCAGGATACCTTGTCAACATGCTGTTGTCGTGGGGATTGACGCAAATGCGAAGATGGGACTTGATCAGGAATCCGAAGTACTCGGTAAATGGTTCTACCCAGTGGAGCAAACATCGGACAATGGCTACCGCCTTGTCGACTTTTGTGAACGCAGTGGTCTGAGTATTGCATCGACATTCAAGAGGAATCATCGCCGCCATCAGCTTACGTGGCAGGGACCAACCCGGCTATCTCCAGAAGAGCAGCGGAAGCGGAAGATGACAACTTTGAAACTACAGCTTGACTATGTCCTGACGAGGAATATTCCAGTATCGGACATTCGAAAATCTAGAGCTGTGTGGGATGTCGCATTCGATTCGGATCACCGTCCTGTTCTGTTGAACTTCACTGCGAGGATTCATAAGAGGAAGCGAGGGGCTCAGCCTCTCCAGAGGATTGACATGACAAGTCTCAGAGATGAAGAGTGCAGAAGGAATTTCCGACAACGCGTTTCTATTCACATCGAGGGGGGAGTGGAGTACGGACTAAGAAGAAACTTTGCGACGCGGATTCTTTTGTCAAGTGCATCCAGGACGCTTCGAAAGAGGCACTCCCGGTTGTACAGCCTAAGAAGAAGTTCGCCTACGTCTCAGAAGAAACAACATCTACCTACAACAGAGTATGTGCTCTCCGAACTGCAGGAAACTTCGTGGAGGAGAAGCGTCTGAGGAGGAAGTTGCGTCGGCAGCTTCAAAGTGACCGCGAACGAGAGTGGACGTGTAGAGCTAAGGAGTTCGAGAAGGCTTGGGAGGAGAAGAATCCGAAGAAAGCCTACACGTTGCTGCGACAGTATAGCGGGAAGATGAAGAGATGTTCTCCTGTCTTGAACACTACCAATGGAGTTGCAGTTGGTGATGCGACGCTGCCAATATGGAAGGATTACTTCAGTTCACTACTGATTCGTCCAGCGCCATCAGTACCTGAGCTCCCGCATGTTCAGAGAGCACATTACGATGTCAGTGAGGAACCGCCGACTGAGTCTGAAGTTTTGGATTGTGTCCGGAAAATGAAGAATGGAAAGGCAGGTGGAGATGACAACATCACTGCTGAAATGCTGAAAGCTCTTCCTCCGTCTGGGATTCGTGAAATGACCAACACCATCCGTGCCATATGGATGAGCGAAAGGATACCCGATTCGTGGAGACATGCGATCATCGTACCTCTTCACAAGAAGCTATCCGTCACGGATCCTAAGAACTACAGAGGAATCTCTCTACTTCGTGTCATGTACAAGGTTTTAGAACGTATCATTCTCGAGCGACTTATCAAACATCGTGAAGGAACGACCAGAGATGAGCAAGCCGGTTTTCGACCTGGAAGATCGACCATCGACCAAGTGTTCGTCGTGAGAAGAGTAATTGAATCGTGGCAGCGGTTTTCGAAGCCATTACAGCTTGCTTTTTTGGACTTTGAAGCCGCGTTCGACTCTCCTCATCGTGATCGATTGCTCAACGCTCTGCGAGCAGATGGAGTCCCGGAAAAGTATGTTCGGTTAGTCGAGGACATGAACAAAGGAACAACAGCAGCAGTTCGTACACCTGTCGGATTTACGTCAGCTTTCGAGGTGAAAACAGGAGTAAGGCAAGGAGCCGTTGCAGGACCTTTTCTTTCAACTTCGCCGTTGATGACATCATGCGTAGAGTTGCAGAACAGTTTCCCGCGGATGTGATCCTAACACCATCAGGACGCTCCCTTGTCGACCTGGAGTACGCCGACGACATTGTGTTATTCGCTGAAAACAACGCAAAACTGCAAAGGATTGTGAACCTCGTTTCGAAGTATGCCGCAGCCTATGGACTTCGTCTTCGCCCCGACAAATGCAAGCAGATGTGGGTCTCTCAGAGGCCTTCAACTGGAGTTTGTGTGGACGGACAACGTATCGAACTGGTGGACGATTTCTGTTATTTGGGCTGTTTGCTGAAGAACGATGGTAGTTATGCAGCGGATATTCGACAACGATGTGCGAAAGCTACGTCTGCATTCAATTCTCTAACCAAGTGTTTGTGGTCTACCACCATCGCGAAGGAAGTCAAGTTGCGCGTCTACCTATCCGCTATTCGCCCTATCATGATGTACGGATCGGAGACGTGGGCAGCACCGAAAACGCAGATGGAAAGGTTGGATTGCACGGAGAGGAAGCTTTTAGGCGTTTGCTTGGATATTTCTGGCCGCGTGTATGCCATAACGAAGACCTTTACAAGGAAATCGACGCAGTACATCAACGCTTGACACGAGGGAGGTGCCAGCATCTCCTAACGCCATCTCAAGCAGCAATGGAAAGTCGACTTCGACTGCTCGGGCATATACTAAGAAGAACGCCGGATCGTCTCGTACAACACGCTTTAAAAATGCTTCCAAATCCTGTCTGGAAACGGCCACCTGGGCGTAGGCGAAAGTTCTGGACGGATGTGGTTAAAGAGGATTTAAAGTCACTCGGCATCGGAAGACAGTTCAGGCGCGATGTTTCGTTTCGCAGGAAGTGGAATAGTGACAGCTGGATGGAATGTGTTCAAATTGTGGCTGAAGACCGTGAAAAATGGACACGGCTGACTACTAGGACGGCACACCTCGGTGAAGATGCGGAATGACCGCGTCAGGCGAAAGCCAACCGATTAAGAAAGTAAGATTTCGAATGCATTCTGTGTGTATCGACCGGGCTGGAGACGTCGGCTCATCCAACTATGACCGGGGCCTCACCTCCGTCATCCACGTAATGCATGGATATCAAACACGTCGGCCACACCTGGTCATTTTTTCGACCTCACCCCATCATTTTATTCATACGTATCGACAGGGTGGGTGTTAAGGGGGGGTGGGTGTCGGCGGGATACATTTTCTCGACCTCACTCCATCATTTTAATCATACGTATCTACCGGATGTGTGTTGGTGGTTGTTGGGGGTTGTCGGCGGGTGTTTCTTGTATCCCATTCCCAATGCTTTCTGTGTGTATGGGCCGGGCTGGATACGTCGGCTCAACCAACTCTGACAGGGGTCTAAAAGAAGTGGAGAGTGGTGTGTCACGATTAACATACCGTTCTTTGCCAGGGATCAGCAGTTCAAGATCTGCCTGGACTAGGAAGTAGGATAATAGCACCACCCCTGATCAAGATACTACAAATTCGGATAAAAAACTTCAAAAATTATAAAGACGTGACGCGACCGCGTCGTGTCGACCAATGTTCGTTTGGCCTTTACGCTCTTAATAACGACTAAAAGTGCTGTAATGGAAAGCGTCCTCCCGACAATGATGTCCTGGCCTGCCGCCCTTCAAGACGGCTTACATGTTTCTATGTATTATTATTCCGGAAGTTTGAGAAACTGGAAGAAAAAGTCGTGTGGAAGTTCTAACACAGTCCAATCTCCTGACAGTCTGGACCTTTGGTTGTCCAAAATTCTATTGCTGGAGGGCTGCTACCTTTTGTATAGAGACCGCAACACCGTGCGATTTTCCAACGTGGCTTGCCAACGCCTTACAACTTACCTCGTCTAAACCATTGTACACCAGTCGGAGTGGGAAACGAAACTGTGGCGATTTGGGGGGGTCCCATATGGAGTTCAGCCTTTTTTTAGTTGAAATTTTCATATTTTATGGGGAGCTGAGAATTTCACTGCGTTTTTTAGAACGAAGTACGGCGAACTCCCGCCTAAAAAGGAAAAAAAACAGTATAATAGACTTGGCACTGATTTAACTCAGGTTGTGAGCAGTTGCAGTTTCCTTTCTAATTGTAAGTCGCAAAAACCACTTCTCGACAACTTCTTCTACTTACATTTGGTTTCTTTTTTCAAATAAATTGTATATTTTTTCCACTAAAAATTTAACGATCCCTCTCCAACATTGAGTATTTCCACGGAAGTTTTTACGACCCCCCTCACCACCCGTTGACTGTTCTTCGACCCTGTCCCTCGGTGGAGGAGGGGGTTTGTACACAAATAGTATTTCTGAGCTCGCGGCTTCAAACGAGGTAAGATTTTTGTGCAGATACAATTTCTAGATCTATAACAAGTCCAGGTATATGCGCTATTTATATCGGAGTGGATCGTACCGGACCCTACTCCGAATTCCCAGCAACAGCTTGCTGTCAAAGCGTACATCTGTCTGTAACTGCAGGCGAGATTTTCTCCGATATGAGCAGTTTCTTTACGTGGGCCAATTTTACTTTGCGATGTCTTCACGAAACTGGATAATTTAAGACACAGCAAACCCTACTCCTATCAGTATTCAGACTTTTGAAAGGATAATCACATTCTAGCTCCGTCTCCTAACTGAATTGGTAAGCAGACAATGAGAAAATCTACGAATCGACCAGGCCCTCGGTTAGTAAAAAGCATGGCGAAGGTTCTCAAAACTAGGAAATAACGTGTAGGCTCGCTTCCAACCCAACATGGAGTTCCTCCACTTGCCTATACCCATAGATCTGGAGGAGTGGCTATTTGACTAATAGTAAGCGTGAAAGCTGACAGAGAATCTTATGAACCACGATTGAGTGTCGATCCTAGCAGTTACTGATTCATCCAGAAAGAAAATAAAGATGCACTTTCCGAAAAAGCGTAGTGCTGGAAGCACAAAGCGGAACATGCTTTTATAATGTTTCCGCGCCTACGTAATTCACTCGGTGCACATAGTCCACATGTTTTGGTGGAGAGGCATTACTTGCAAACTATTTCTCTTCCGCCTAGGATCATAGATCGTTGATTGTTTTGAATTACTACGTAGTCAAAGCAAACCCGGTAGTAAGGTGCTGAATCCGTGCTTTCATTACAATTGCTAGCACTTCAAACAAATTTTCACACCTTTGATCGCTCCAGCCGCGAAGCGGCTTCGCACTTTTTTGCGATCACAAATGTTCCTGGTTCCTGGTTCCAGGCAGTTGGGCAGGCAGGTAAGTTGGCATGAGGACAGCTAAGCAGGCTGGTGAGTAGGTAGTCAATGAGTGTTTACTGTTTACCATTAATTACCTAACTTTCATTCTTACCGCTTATCATATCAATCTATAATATCAATTGTTCGATCAAATCGCTAAAACACGTCCTAGGCGTGGGATAGGAGAAGTGACTAGCAAGTTGATTACATACTGATAATTAAATCGGTTTTTCAATATCGTTTAGGTAGATTAAAACTCTGAAATACCCTGTATGTCGCGCTTTTTCGGATGGACAGCAGAACTGGCTAACTATGTGGTTACTTACCCACTGTTCGTTGAATCAGTCGATACTAATGTGGAAATTTTGATGATATGTTAGGGACATCACGACGTAATGTCAAGAAAAAGTGAACAAATCTATCTAAAAGAGGCTCCTCCAAGCGAAAAAGGTTTGGTTTGGACAGAAACGTTGCAACAAAGAGGGAACAATGGGAAAGTAGAGTGATGAGAGTCTACAGAAAGTGAACAATATTCTCTGAAAACGATTCTGTACGCTTACTTTTCTGAAGAGGGGAAACAAAGTATCCAGCGAGGAAGAGTTCAATGGTTTGCGAAAGAAAATTTTGAACCTTTTGACGAGGTCATCTGCGCTAAGTTTTGTGAAAACGGGGAGCATCTGGCAAACTTGGCAAAAAAGCGTCCGATGCATGTAACCTTTTTGACTGTAGACTTTTTTGATTTCTGAAAACACTATCATATTCACAGATCAAATTGCTACCTAACTATATGGCTTGTGTGCCGAAGTTCCCTAAAATCGCTTTGTTTTTGAAGGAAATAATTTTTGCGATCGTTTGTGAAAAACGTCGCTCGCGGCGAAGTGCGGCAAAATTTTGAGCAGTAATTGTACAAGTAATAGAGGAGCAATCTTTATGTTTTCTTCGTAAATTAATCGCAGGGGAGAGAATCTCAAGGTTTATGTTGGTTGAATTTTCGGAATCTTCTATTTAGGAGTCCAGGGTTCTCGCAAAAATACTCCGACTTTTCAGGTAGTTCTCAAGCAAAATTATTGAAGGACTTCGAAAATTTAACCACTACAAACCTTGAGATTCTCTCACCTGCACCTAATTTATGAAGAAAACATACAGATTGCTCCTCTATTACTTGTACAAATATTGCTCAAAGTTTCGCCGCACTTTGCCGCGCGCGACGTTTTTGGAAAACGATTGCAAAAATTATTTCCTTTAAAAACAAAACGATTTTAGGGAACTTCGGTCTACAAGCCATATTGTTAGGTAGCGATTTGATCTATGATTATGATAGCGTTCTCAGAATTCAAACAAGTCTTCATTTAAAAAGGTTACATGCATCGGACGCTTTTTTGCCAAGTTTGCCAGATGCTCCCCGTTTTTACAAAACTTAGCGCGGGTATTGTACTTGTATTCGATGTTGATCTCCTACTGTTTCACTTCTCCTAAAAGCTGGAGCGAACCGTTTGTAGAGATCAATCTACCCTCGCCTGCTGTCTCGAGTGATAGCCATAAAGAACATCTACATATCTTCCACGAGTTTTTATTGGTGATTGGATAACTAGAAGAGAGTTCCTCTAGGGAAACACAGAGTACCTCGGAGTAGAATACCGCAACGGTTTGTTTTCGCTGTTCCAAAATTTAAGTACACAGAATCGGTTTTAGGTAATGTGGTTCACTTTTTGTGGACTCTCGTCACTCTACTTTTCAATGGTTTCTTTTTGTTGCAACGGTTCTGATCGAACCAAACTACTTTCGCTTGGAGGAGCTCCTTCTGATAGATTACATCCTGGAACCAACTGAAGCCAATTTTACATATGTTCTACTGTAAAGTCTCCTCGTATAAGTTAGTCTAGTAAAAGAATCGGGCGGCGTAAGTGGACGGCGCTCCCTATTGTCAACATTTCGTTGGCAATCGTATCGCGAACGTCGCCCTCCGCAGTGATCGCATCCCGTGCATTCACCTGACTACACTTGAGAAAGGGACTATACATACTGCTGTTTTACATACTCAGTGGAGTTTTAAATGCAATCGCTTAAATAGATGTCAAATATTAGCAATTTTACGTTAGTGTGTTGTTGGAAATCGCTAGAATACAGTAAGTTCCGTGGATTGCCTTCTCAAGAAAGAACATAAAAATCTCTTTCGCGACTGGCGGTATGGTAATCTGATCAGCCGCGCCCTTCTCTCAGCCTGAGTCGATTAGCGAGCCTTATTTTTAATGAGGAGGCACTCCGCGTACCTAACTATTGTCGTTCTGTGGGCCAAATTCCAGTCCGCAATTGAGGACTACGATTATCGCATCATGCGAAACGAGCTAATCGTGTTGGGACCACTTAGTCCCATCACAATTCACCCTTTCCCAGCACGATTATCACGTGTCGCATGATGCAATAGCCGTAGTTCGCGATTGGGGACCGGAATTCGGCCCAGAGAGTGACAGTACAATTACTACAAACATCCAAGATCAACTTCCTGATCGGAAATGATCTGCCAATTCTACTGTTGTTTACTTTGCGGAACCTATGCTGTTTCCAACATTTCTCATGCAGTTTTCATCCGCTTCCTCTCCGCCAAGCGCACTCGTGAGTCGCAGGTTGACGGCAACATTCTATGTGCTGGCCTAAACAAAAGCTTGTCTGTGAGGTCTCACTTGCAAGCAATTCCTGAGCTGCATCGTCGTCCACGCTCGTTTCCCTTTTTAACTTTGCCTGCACCTACCTGATAAATTTCACGACGGGAGAAAGTCGGTTGCTTGGCATATAGTGCGCATGAAATCATCGAAAAAGCACCAGAAAGAAAGCCCTGAATTGCAAAGTCGTGGTCTGCGCTGTTCAAAAGAACTATATGGGAAGGCTGGCGTGAAGTTATCCGAGGCATTCAACATCATTTCTCAGATTCTGAAAGAGTCATGTTACGATGGATAGAACCAAAATACGTGATCAGATAGGATAGGCAGATTTTTCCTCTCTGATGACAGGTCGTTGGATTATCTGGCAGCACTACGAAAGAAAGCTACAGTTCTGTCATTCAGGGTTTTCAATAAATCTGCATCACTCAAGCAGAATGAAAATATGAGATGGCCAAGTGATTGATAATGAATGAACGATCGTCAATGTCCTAGAGTGCAAACAACTCTATCCTACCAGGAAGAGGAAGTATTGATATTAGCGACCACTGCCACCCACATCGTTCCGCAAAATGCTTTATTGTTTGTCCAGATAGTACTGCTCTCCGCATAAAAACTTCACTAATCTGCAATATGCACTTCGTCCTGACATGACTTTGCTTATAGTGACGCTTCTACTGGCAAGTTGTTGAAGTCTAAATGCATTCCGATAAGATTTTGGAATGCATACACAACATATTCCAAAGTACTTAGTCGTAACCTTCATTGCGTACTAGTATATTTACAGCTTTCGTGCATCCTGTTTGGTCTAGGAGAAACCCAAGAAGCTCAATCTCCGGTCGAGTTACCGGATGGCAAGACCAAAAAGAGCCCAATCTCCATGGATGAAAGAATGAACTTCTTCTCTGAAATTCGGGTGGCGATCCCTCTTTTGGTGAGTTTGCCCTCGAAGTTTTCTTGATACCTGCATAGCCCATCAATGAAATCCTTATGGGGCGGCATGCATGAACGCTTATGAGGAGGTCAGGGAGCCACTCCGCGTTCTACGAGCGGAGCGTCGAGCCAGAAGTGACCCGAAAAGACATGCCGACCCATTGTGTAAGGACGCAACCTCACCACGCGCTGTGAACTTCCCGCCTAACCAATTTTGTTCTAAATTTCAATCGTGCTTAACTTCGGTCTTTTTCGAATTCTTATTCATAGTTAATTAGTTTTTGAATAATTCTCCTGTTTGGCTCTAATATTTCACAGAAATGAAGCCGTTTACATAAGGACCTAATAAAAAAACAGCTGTTAGGAGTGGGACTTACTGTGCGTACTGAGTTTGCCTTCAAAACTTAAGCGGACGTCATTGTTTTCGGGTCACCTCTGGCTCGATGCTTCGCACGGACGACGCGGAGCGGCTCCCTGACCTTCTTCGCAGCGTTCATGCATGCCGTCCCTGGCCTCCCATACGCCGTTGCACATATTAGAAGATGAGATCAACTGCATCAAGTCGTGCAAAGGTGTTAAAAAAAGCACATGTCAAATAGATTTTTGTCCGCTACTAGGGTCGTTCTCTGAACCGAATTCTGGTCCGCATTTGCGAACTACGGCTATTGCATCATGCGACACGTGAGAATCGTGCCGGGACCGCTTGGTCCCGCCACGATTATCCTTTGCCCAGCACAATTATCTCGTGCCAAATGATTAAAGAGCCGTAGTCCGCAGTCGCGGGCCGGAATTTGGCTCAGAGAACGATAGTGTGTCGAGCTGACCGTTTATCAAGGTATCGTTTGTGTCCTTCAGTTGCTGAGCCGCAACTCCGCTTCAAAGCTCAAAATCTCTCTTTCAGGGATCAAAATCTTCTCGTATCCACGCACCCCGTATAGTTGCATTACAGTCTATTGACTGCACACGGAAAATACGTTAGGTTGAGCTTAAATTTCGTGAAGGGTTGTTTCTGTGAGAAGACGCACTACACAGTTCTTCGCCGATGAAGTTTCTATTATGAGTGGCAATCGTTTGGTGATTACACTTTTTCAGAAATGGCATTGTAATCTCGAAGTTCTCGCTAAAAAAGCACCATTTATACATTCAGAAAAGATGAAGACTCTGAAGTACACAGGGTGAGAAACTCCATTTTTTCTTTCATTCATTCGAGCATGTAACCTACTTAAGAATTTCTGGAGAGTCCCTCAAACATACGATTAGACGTGCGGTTCATTCTTGGTGGAGCGATTTTGCCGAGGTAACTTTCTAACCAAAAGAGAAAAAAGTATGGGAGCGCGCCAACTCAACGTCATACGTGACGTTATAGGTTACTGTCGTTCTCGAAGACAAATTCCAGTCCGCAAATGTCGACTGAGGCTGTTGCATTACGCGACACGATGATTATCGTGATGGGACTGCTTGATCCCGATTATCACGTGTCGCGTGGTGCAACAGCCGCAGTCCGCAATTGGGGACCGGAATTAGGCTCCGAGAACGACATTACTTAAAGGCACAGTACATCCTCAGTTATGAATTCTTAGATTTTCATGTAATTGTGTAGAAGACCCCTCCTGTATAACACGTGCCAAGTGCGAGATCTCAATTCTTCCTAATAAGCGAGATATACAAGGCAATCAGAAAGTATAGGGACACCCCCGAAAATCAAGGTTTTCGAAATCATGTTATATTTGGCTATCAATACTGTTCATAAATGAATTCAACAAGGTGAAAAACCTCTATTTGTTCATTTCAATAACAGCTGAGCAATTCTACAAGAATTTATTTCAAATTTCAGATTTTTTCGCCGTTCAGAAAGTATAAGGACACAACACAAAAACAAAAATTATTGAACAAAGAAAGAATTAAACATACAATTTCAAGTGAAATAGCTCCACCACCATTAGCAATGATCTCAAAAATTCGCTTCGGCATAGAATTGATCAAATTTTCGATGACGTTTTCATCCAGATTGGCCCACGCTTAGAGGATAGCGACCTTCAGCTCATCTACCGTTCTGTACTGCTTATTGTTGGCATAAACCTGGCGCACAAGTATGCCCCAGATATTCTCTATCGGGTTACAATCTGGACTACACGCGGGCCATTCCAACAAACGGATTCGATGACGTAGAAACCAGGTTTTGCAGACCTGGACACATGTACCGCCGCGTTGTCTTGCTGGAAAGTGAAACGCTGACGTCGTGTTCCGGACAAAAATGGCAGTAGATGTGTGCGAAGAGTTTCTTGATATTCCTCAGAGTTCATGCGACAAGAAGTGAAGGCCAACTCCAAAACACCTTCGCTACTGAATGCTCCCCAACACATCAGCGAGCCACCGCCGAAATCCCGTCTGCTGAAAATCAATGGATCCTTGCGCAGATCTCGCCAGTAGGATCGAGCACCATCCGGTCCATCAAGATTAAATTTCTTCTCGTCGGGAAAGATGACCTAAAAATTTTTTCCGTCATTTCTCGATTTTTTCCGGATTTTATGAGACTGCCTTACCTTTGCCCAATCAGTTCTCATGTTCCTCTTTGCAAATTCGCGTCGAGCCTCTTTATGGTTTGCAGATAACGACGGGGTCTTCTTCTTCCCTTGTCGGTCAATGTTTTTATCGCCATTTATGGTAATGCGGACTGTCGTTTTCTAAGCACTGAGCGATAATTCAGACTTAATCTGGTTCAGCGACGGTGTGCTGTTGGAGCAGAGCCGAATAATTCTCCGCGAATCTTGATTGCTGATCTTCTTCGGCCGTCCAGTACGTTTTGCAGTGCCGTAGTAATCCGGATCTCGCAGGAACTGGTTGATACAGTTGTCAGATCTTCCGAGCTGGGTAGCGATTCGACGTTGGCTCAACCCGGAAACGCTGAGCGCACGAACTTAAGCTTGTTCGGCAGCAGTTAGAGCAGTACCACGAGCCATTTTAGGAATAAAGATATCACATGTACTCATCTTGAGTTTATGTAGCGGACTTGCAACGGGAAATTTTGTTTGGATTAAAAAAATCTGAATTTTCGAAGGGTGTCCCTATCAGGGATGTGCGGCAGTTGCCGTTTGCCGTTTGATGGCCATTTTCGGGACTTTTTTGCCGTTCGTCGTTTGCCGAAATTTTTGTTATTTTTGCGGCAAAATCGGCAAAACGTTGAAAAGAGACGCCGACTATGATCGCGGCCATGAAGGCACTAGGGGTAATCCGAATATCCGTTGTTTGCTAAACCGTTGTCCGTGGTTTTTACTTATCTGGGGTGGTAGTAAATAAGTTCAAAAACGCAAGTTCACTCGCGGTAAGTTCGCGGTAAACTGCAGCAGAGCGCGAGCTTTTTATTTGACGATTTTCAGGAAAGGAACTAGACATTGCTGAAACTACGCTTTCGCAAGCCACGTTATGAGCCATTAGATGCGCAAAGTATGTGAAAAATACCCAAAAAATGATTCATTCTGTCTTTTTTGGGAAAATATCGATTTAAAAAAAATTCTGAAGATTTTTTAAACTTTGTTCAGCCCGCGGTAAATTCGCGCAAAACCATAATTCAAAGACAGCAGACACGCTCGAAAAAGTTGTTGAGATAATTACGTTTCTGAAGTCGTATGGCTCCTAGTAGACTGCTCACGCTGTTGGAAGTGTCAGAAACGAGTCAAAACTACTAAATTTCAGCAATGCAAATCGAAAAATTTCTGCAACCCCGCCCCAAAATAGGAACTCGTCCAGATTGATAGTACTAATACGGTCCCTTTGGCTGGTTTTTTATGCTTCCAACGAGGTTAACGTTCCAGTACAGGCTGTAAGAGTATATCGGCTTCTCTATCTCAACCGTTTTGTTGTCAATATTCGCTGTTTCAACCGCGCGCCGTAAGACTCGTCCACTTCCACCTGATAACAAAATAATCGTTATTCCTCTATTCGCGCACAGTTTTCGAAAGTTTTTCGTCGGTTCCCAATGCAACCAGCTCCAAACCTTTGACTTATTTCATAAAATCGATACCATTTTTGAGCGTGTCTGCTGCCTTTAAGGCGAGCTGACAGAGAAATCCCCTTGACCTCGACCCTGGACTGTGTCGCGATGGTTCCACGGTAGTGCCGCAGCAGCTCCGTGATGATTACTGTGTCGCGGAGATTCTGTTGCAGTGTCTTGAAAGTCGACGACGCCGCGACACTGCAGCGACAATACCGCGGCAGTTCCGTGTTGGAACCGCACGAACTTCGCGAGGATGCATCAGCGAACCCGCTTCGACTACGATTCACTGTTATGCGAGGTAGAACGCGATTGTGCATGACGTGCGTATCGTATCCCCCAAGTCGCAATAACGGGAATACACTCTGTACCTAACAGGCGGAGGACGTAAGCACCGCAGGTGTGTATTTTTGTTCGTAGGCCCACCCAGTTGTATTATGACTCAATTCGTTTAAGTTACTCGCAGTCGATCCTGCTTTGTCAGAGTGCAGCCAGCAATCGTGGAGCCGCAGCGGCACCAACGCGGAGCCGCAGCGGCACCACCGCGGAGCCGCAGCGGCACTACCTCGGAGCCGCAGCGGCACTACCTCGGAGCCGCAGCGGCACTACCTCGAAGCCGCAGCGGCACCACCGCGGAGCCGCAGCGGCACCACTGCGGAGCCGCAGCGGCACCACCGCGGAGCCGCAGCGGCACCACCGCGGAGCCGCAGCGGCACCACCGCGGAGCCGCAGCGGTAATGCCATGGAGCCGTAGCGGCACTAACGCCACCATATTGGCTTCCTCGCGAAGCCGCAGCGGCGATTTTTTTCGACTTCCATGAGGTCTCACATGTCTTGTTTATGTTCATCTGATGCCTTGAAATAGAACTCCTTCCTTGAATTGGAATTACTAGAATGTTGACATAGGTATTGGAAAAAAAGAAAAACAACTAGGGCGGCGCATATGATTAACTTTTGGGTCAATCTAAGGGATGAGGTTTTTGCCGTTTGCCGTTTGTCGGCCGTTTTTGGGATTTTCTTGCCGATTGCCGTTTGCCGAAATCTCAAAATCGTTTGCCGCACATCACTGGTCCCTATACTTTCTGAACGGCGAAAAAATCTAAAAGTTGAGCTAAAATCTTACAAAATTTCACAATTGTTATATAAATAATCAAACATAGGTTTTCCATGATGCTGAATTCATTGATGAACAGTTTTGATCACCAAACACAAAGTTTTATTGGAAACCTCGATTTTCGGGGGTGTCCCTGTACTTTCTGAACGCACTGCATGCGACCACCACAGGCCCGACCCTCTTCGCTCACCACCACAGTCCCGACCCCCTAACTGATTTTCGAACTCGATAGCGGCTCGATGTATGGATTAATTCCAACAAGGCGTCGTTCTTCAGTCCACTTCCGAACTGTCTCCTTATCCTGGCTCACTACTGCGATTGATAGGAAACACAGACCTGAGAAAACTCGTTCAACAATTTTTCACCCTCAAAATATAGGCATTTTTAAGGAGCCATAACTCTGTTCATAGGGGTTCTTAGACGATTTCAGAGATACCACTGTGATCCGTGTGACTCTCTCCAAGATAAGCATAGAACCTGAAAATTAATTCTGTGGATGTCCTGTGCCTTTAACTCTTGAAATGACGTGCACTGAGATAGTGCCCCAGATCGCTCCATTGCAGGAGGACTATAATCATCTGTACTTTTACTGATTGCATGCTTATTTTCAAAGTAAAATATGTTCTGTAAATACTATGTTGAACAAGCTAATTTCACAGATAAATGGCGGCTACTTTGTTGGATGCAATATCGAGCGCAAGAGTGAAGGCGATGCAGTGACTTGCATGTTTTTGAAAGATATCAGGAACCCTGTACGTCTGTTTCTCACCTTTCCACTCAGTTCTGCGGGAGTATACGTTAAAGTACTTAACTTACAGGCCTGAGGAGCATCGAGAAACTCAACTTCATTCTCCGTCTGCTCTCTTAACGTTTTGCCTACTTTGAATGAGAGTGTGGATCAAAAATAATCTGCATAAAATAGCGCTCGAAGTTGATGCTTGCTTCATAAGAATATTGATTTTTTTCGTTGTCGTTCCCATTCACGGAATCAGAATGTCCTCGCGATTTTCCGAAATTTCAACAGCTCCGTTGAAGACGAACCTATTCTTGCATGTATCCAATATTGACACCGAACTCAATCTATCTAGTCTCCCGTTTAAGGGTTACAGAAACGTTTTACATATCAATATTGCTTGATTCCTTAGCTTCTTTTGATCGATGTTGCTGAAATTATTGTTGAAACTCGAAATGCGGTGATTTTTGTCGTTACGAACCGCCTTAGGCGGCGTTCAGAGTTTTCGCGGCGCGACGCGATGGCACATGTCAGGGCGACGCGAAAATCGCGTCGCGCTGAAATCAAGGTGTGAACGGCGCGCGAACGCTAGGCGACTACGCGCAATCGCGTAATTTCCGCAATTTTCCGTACCCAGGCAAAACCAATCAATATTCGGTCTTATTCGGTTTATTTTAGTGTGATGTATATTTTTTATCTTTTATCTGTATTGTTATGGCACAATTTTGTTTTCGTTGCCACAACTTGCTTCTTTAATGACGAAACAATCAAAAAGACATCGGGAGCAAACGATGCTTAGATTTTTGTTTGGAGTTGATTGTACAGAATAGGGATGTTTCGGTGAAATGAGACCGAAATATGCTTGTGTCGCTTGTGAGCCGTAAAAAAACCTTATAGCTCGTCATTTCTGAAACCATCTCCCTCATCACACTGACCTTAAAGGCATCGTACGCGCTGAAATCCACTTTCCATTTTTTATGCTCAATCCCTTTCTCGGGCCCCTGTGAGAACGTACAACGAGCTTGGCTGCTCGAAAACGTACCATTGTGACCATAGAGGAAGTGGAAAGTAAGGGATTCCGTCAAAAGGGGCCGGCCCTTCCGTCAGTCATTTGGCACTTTCGCAATATTTGAGCAGAACGTCGTGTCGCTAAGTACAGGGCATGCCACTGTACGCTGACGCACCGTCGGACGAAAGTGGCATTATCTACTGGAAATTTCTCGTCACACAACGAGCGATTGCTTCCAACGCTGTGCCAATGGACGAATTGTAGAACTGTTCCTTGCGCCCTCCGCGTTACTATCCCGAGTCGATGCCGGCGCGAATTTCAAATGATTTTCAGAAGTTTTTTTGAACGTTTTTCCTTGAAAAGTTAACTTTTTTGAGCGGGCTTTTCGCTACCTTTAGTCACTATAGGGGGCTAACAACTCAAAAACGCTCAAAAACGAGACATGGTTTTCAGCGCGTACGATGCCTTTAAATATGCAGACAAAATTGTTTGCAGTATCATCTGAGAACAATACAGTAACCCATGACAATTTCAATCAACCTAGTCTTTGAAAAGGCTTGAGAAAATTAAAAACGCCGCTTGAGTCCCCGATGATGGAAGAAAAAATGATGACAATCGCTCCGCGACCATCGCGTCGCGTTGCATTGCGATGGTCGCGGAGCGATTATAATTCGCGCGTCAAATTCGATGTATCGCTCCTCTTTACTGTGAACACCTAGCGGCGACGCGACGCGACGTCGCTCGATCGATACGTAGGCTAATTAAAACGTCGCGTCGCACCGCGAATGAACTCTAGACGCCGCCTTATTCGCAACGTTTCGGGCCGTGAACCCTTCTTCAGGCGGCTATAATGAAAAATTACATTTGAAAAGCAAATTACACACGATTGACGCCACAAACACAATCAAAGTTACCTAGCGGAAGCGGCAGCGGCAAGGGAGGTGGAGGGAGAAAGGATTACGGTTCTCCAGACGATTCGCCGGCTTGAGCAGCGCCGTGGTAGCGAACGACTACAGAACGGTCGACTATCAGTGATCGAAGTCGTCGCACTGGATGGTCAGCATCGTCATAGTGTCATTCATCTCATCCCTGTTGTTAATTGGAGGTGCATTCAACTTTATTTCAAGCACTTCTCTTATCTTCCTCTCTGCCGTATCTGGTGTATTCCTCCCTACCAAATTTGCTCTTAATTCGGGTGCGGCTTCGTCCAAGTGTTTGAACGTTAGAAAATCCACTGTTCGGGTAAGAAGATTGTGACCGAAGGGCTCACATGTGCTCATCCAATCTCTTGTTTGGTGGCCTTCCAGTCTCGTCTATGTAAAACTCCCCACATACTTGACAAGTGACCTTGTGAACGGCATTCCGGACTTGGTGTATTCGTGCATCCGCGGTGCAGTATGTACAGCCTGATCTTTCACAACGGTCTTCATACGGTCTGGATGACATATCCTCTAAAAAAATCGTATTTCTCAGCAGCCAGCGCGATGCTCGTCCCTCCGCCCGTCATGCGTTCTCTCCGTGTCTCTAACCTCCGCTCCGCACCAGCACGCGTATAAACCATGAGAATTTCGCTGTTATTCCGCCTGTATGTACGTGTTATTGTTACATCGTACGCTCGTAAAACCACCTCTTTTTTCCGTCTTCTCTCCCCGCGGGACCATCCCCCCTTCACTGACAGAGTTCGTTGCGTCGAGAATGCACCATTCCAGAAACAGAAAAAAAACTCCAAAAATGGACAGAAAATAGATTTTTCTAAAAATGAATCATACGAGGGAAGCACACTTATGACTGCGGAACATTTAACTAAACTCTCTTTTTCTGAGATAACAACGCTCGATTACTTTATCATGAGCTCAAAAAGTGCAGAGCATATAGATTCAGTCGGAGCAGACTTGCTTTGCGCTATAGTACATGTTTTAACGATAATTTAGAGTTAATTGCTGGATTGAACACTGTACTAATCCTCGATATCCTAGAGTAACGCGCGTATCGTGCGGGTGTGTCGTGTGAGTATGAATGCCTTAACGCGCCGCTTGCTCCATCATGGCGGGCTCGCTCGTAACTCTATGACAGTTTCAACAACTACATAACGGCCAATTACCAGTTTCACTGCACTTTATTTTATTCGAATTCTTGAGCTTTCCAGGCCTATACAGTGTCATGCGAGGTCAGCCGACTTTTCCGTCAGATCCTTCATCTCTTGACATGAATCTAGTACCAATTTGAGAACTCCGTAGTTGTAGTAGATCTGAATGACCCTGAGCGAAGATTGATTCCAACCCTGTCGAGTGAATAGCAGCAACTCCTGCTGTCACAGCACCTCAGCTCGGGTAACCACAATAGCGAGACAAACGAGTTTTCAACAGGGAACTACAGAGGATGCGGGTGAGGTATTTTGAACCTATGGGTTTACCGTTTACGAAATCGGCTCTATGTTCCTGGAGCAAATTTACCACAAGGCGTCGCGGTTTACTGATTTTTCTGTTTTCTGACAAATATTGCCTATTTTTGAAGAGAACAGAAAAAATTCCACATTCCTGGTCTCCATCTGTAACGTCGCGAACCGTCGGCTCGCCGTGCGATACGAGACTCTTCCGCAGCTACACAGCACACACTGGAATGGACGCGCTCACAATATCAACCTAAAAACACAATTTTTCTAAAAACGGTGAGGAGAAATGGAATGAAGCTGTAGGAAATGGAAGGAGGCAAAGCTAGGATACTTCCAGTGCATAATGTAGTCCATCGACAAATGCACTTCTGAAGCCTAGCTTGCTAGGATGAGTCCGGGCGACTTAAAATGAAAATGCTAGGCTATACTTATCAATAAGATGCGGTTGGTCGAAAATCATTAAACACGAAATTCATTGCAGCGCATCCGCTACTGATGGCAAGCGTATTGCCTAGGGGGTTGAGCAGAGTGCTAACAGGGCGCGGCGCGGCCTGATGATGGTGAGCAGTGCCCTGGAGTATTCCTACCCAGAGGTTTACCGTTGATGATACCCCTCAGAAGGTATGCCTTACAGTAGTAACCCGAAAAGTCAATTCTTATTGTATAACAACATAACGAGCTTTAGTACTGCATAGCGCAAGCTACTCGTATTCTCACTGGCCCGGGCTTTTAGTATGAATACTTTCTACACGTGGGCTGAAACTGATAATACTCCAGTGTAACCGCTTTGATTGAGAGGGATAGAGTCTAACCACAACCGTGCTATTCACGCAAAATCTAGGTTTGTGTCTTGAGTCATTCCAGCGCTTCATCCTTATCCTTACATGTAATAAGTATAAGTACATTTAACAATTGGCGTGGTGGTGTGTCTGACCGAGTGTCTGCCACTTATGACCGACGCCTGTCTGACCGGTTTTTAAATTTCCCGCGATTTTCGACTCCATGCTTTAATGATTAAATTACATGGATGTGGCGAGTGGTGCATACGAGGAGCGCGCAAATCAATAAGATCGTGGCGGGACCATCGTAGCTGTTACATATTGGGTCCTTTACACTTTGGTAGTTACGGATCGTGGTGGGACCAGACCTAGAAGTTGCATATTGTGTTTTTTCTACTTTCTTCGTTAAGGATAATGGTGGTGGAAGCTGTCGTATCGACGCTTACAATGTCTGCGTGGCTCAGGAACTACCACCTAGTACTTTTCAAAAGTGGGCGTGGCTTCTAGTTCTTAGCGTGAGAACAGAAAGTGCGCGGGACCCCAGAATCCAGGCTTGAGTTGTGTGCGGGGCTCAGGGACAAAAAATACAGTGTCAAAGTGGACGGAGCGTCGGGTTGATCAGGTAAAACGGCACGGAAACTGCGCGGAACACTGGAGTCGAGGCGTACAACGTGAGCGGAACCTGGGACACAACCGCGCAGTACTCTGTGAAAGTAGATGGGGCTTCGGGTTTATTGCGTAAAACGCGACAGAATGTACTCGGGACTTCGGAATCGAGGAGTACAACTGTGTGGGGTTCAGGGATAGCCAAGCAGTACTTTGTGAAAGTAGACGGGGCATGGAAATTTTCGTGAATTGTTCTGGTGTGTATTGTGCCTTTCAAGCCTACATTCAAACCGAACATTTTAAAACCTTCATTCAGCCTATCATTGCGGAACTCACGTAGAGGCTGTGTACTACGTCCTTCACACCTACATTCAACCTATCGTTGCAGGACCCATATAGTGGTTGCGTATTGCGTCCTATAAACTTTCATTGCGGCAGGTCATTGTAGGATCCACGTAGAATGCTATGGTTAATGGTTATTGGAGGTAGGATGACAAAGCCGGTCCCAAACGAATGTTACTCATGGTTGATGGAGAGAGGCCGGCAAAGCCGCTGCTTCTTTTGGCGAAGTCGAACGAATGCTACCCGTGGTAGATGGGTAAAAACGGGCGGCAAAGCCGGTTTATCGTTCGGCGAAGCCTGGTTCACCAGCGGCGCTAAGCGGCGCTAGCCGTCTGGCGACGCTGGTAATACAGAACTTGAATAAGATGAAGTGCAATGAAATTGATGATGGGGTGGTGATAAAGTTGTTGAAAATTCTAGACGGGCGAAACTGCCATGGTGGAGTAAGCGCAGCGCCAGGACATTTATACTCACACGGCACACTCGCGCGGTACGCACGTAACTCTTGGGCGTGGAGGAGTAGTATGGTGCTCAACCCAGCAAGTTTCTCGGACCTGTCTTTAAAATACGTGAACTAGGGGAGGGCAAATCTACTTCGACTGAATCTATGCTCTTTTTGCGCATAATGAGCTTCTGATATAATATTCCAGTGTTATGGTCTCAGGAAAAGGGAGGCTAGAGAGAAATTCTGCTTCCATTGTCTAACCCGTATGCATGAACTACTTAGCCGCGAGGTAAGTGTAAATTGCCGCTGGCCGGCATCCTCAAAATATGGGGCGCGGACATTTTTACCTCAATTGAGCCCAGACCGTCACCTTGAGTGTCTGAGTAGTGAGGACGGGCAAATTCGCTGCTAGACCGCGTTCTAGAACCGTTTTAACTTAGCACGGGTTGATTTCTTTTTGAACTCCACCCTCTCGGTCTTGTGGCTGAAGGCAGTGTTCTTGAGGTGTGCTTATACCTTTGAAACAGCCCGATTCACGGTTTATTAGCTAGAGCGACGTGTAAGAGGGTGGGCCTTCACTTTTGAAATACACTCTAGCCTTAGAAAGAGTTCATCTATTAAGTGGTCCATGTTAACTGATGCAGTCCTTCGATGACCGCTCGTTTTATTCGCTCTTAAGTTCAGCAGCTGAGAGAAACCGTGTCTTCGGTGACCTACTTTTATTCACTGCTGAGAGATTTGATGAATACTAATTGAAACTGACTCCATGCGTTGCCGCAATCACCATGCACAAAGAGTCAGCCGTTGAATGCTGGTCTGTGAGCCAAGGGTAGTGTGAGCTCAATTTAGCCACCTCACACCATCATTTTTAAGGCTCGAACTTCATCCACTGTTACCGTAAAGTTGTGCAGGTGTCATATTTCAAAGTTCTACGGAAGCTCCATGCTCAAATGTGAATCTCTCTGTCTGCATTAGAGAAGTTTATTAGGGCTGTCACTTACACCAGACCACATGTTATTGAGCACATTCTTCGCACAGCCGTTTCGGGCAGGTTCTATCAAAACCCTCTGAAAAGCGTTGAATTTACGTTGATACTCGAGAAAATCTACATCTTGACAGCCGAACTGTCGCTAACAACATACTCGTCGCGGGGATCCTTCACATGTGAGCTGTCTGATTCATCTTTGAATTCGAATGACGGATTCGGTTTTGGGTTTTGCACATCAACTGAAAAATGATTTAGTTTCAATTTTCGGCTGCTATTCATTCGCAATAGCGCACAGGCACGCGTTCAGCAGCGGTTGTGTGTCATGCGTCGTGGTGTTTGGAACCGGATTCGATAAAAAGAATGCTCAAATCCATTCATTCGGATAGTTCTTTGAACAGATCTGGGAAATTTTTTCACCGACCACTCTCGGCCCAACTCTCCACACTGCCAAATCTGTGCGCACATTACACAGTTACACAAAATCAGCCATATAAAATCAACGACGCCATGAATGAGTGGAATCCACTCTGCTGCCACTCCACCTTCGTGCTCTTTAGGCACAGAATATACACCACTTCTACGATCTACACACTATACTTCAACATTTTTAGAATTTTTCCCAATATTCGACTTTCCGAATAATTCGGAGTTTTGAACTATTCGAATTCTCGGTTTTTCAAACAATTCGGAAATCCGCACTTCTCGAATATCCGGGTTTTCGAATAATTCGGAATTGACCGTTTTTAAATATTCGATTTTCCAAATCGATCGGGAATTCGCCTCTTTCGAATATTCGATTTTCCGAGTCGATAGGGAATTTGCCTTTCTTGAATATTCGACTTGTCGATTAATTCGAAGTTGACTTGCTCCTTCGATTGACTTTTCGATGCATTTGATACGGACAAGGCATACTACGCACTCCTTGAGAGGACCAACGTTTCACCCCTACCTCTTGACTTGCACATTTTCCAGATCTTCGACGGAGGACCTACGAATGTATCTGCTTTCGAAAATATTCTGAACATTTCATCAAATGAGCTGCCTAAGTTTTATAGCGGTTTCTGGGAATCCTTCTTTTTCTCCCATTTCAAGCTATTTTCCAGAAAATTCATCTTTTCACGACGTTGTTACTTGTTCTTGTATGGAGGAACTACCTCATGTAAGCGGCATTCTTCCCACTGGAATGGAAGAACGTCACAGAGGAAAGCGTTAACAGACACCTCACTCGCTTTCCATACGCAACAATTTGAAATCACAACCCCTAACTACACTATCGCAATAACCCTTCAAACCTTGTTGATCTGTTTCCTACTCACACGAGAAATTTCGATTCAAACACTTTTCTGAAGTATTTAACGAAATCACAACTCTCCATCGCTCCTTCTCCTCACTGATAGGCCGGGATCATAGTTCCTGCGACAGTGCACATCAGGCATATCGATTTTCGGTCGATATGGATGGTAAACATTGCGTCGCGTCGCTAATCGTTGGAAGTATGATCCCGGCCATACCCATGCGCTTCAACTCTCCACTTCTGTAATTAGGATCAGCTTTCAAGCTTGTCTTCGAGCGCTAGTAGAACGAGCAAAAATTCAGGCGCGCGCAATGACACACAAACAGACTGAGCCGACTATGGATAATACCAAGTATAGCATCGATGCCCGAGCAGCTCGCAGGTAGGAGCTTAGCCACCCGGTGCCTGCGTTGCGGCTCGTTTTGTCAAGAGGTGAACGGGTGACCGTGTGGGGTTTCGGTCGCAGCCCGGGCACCTGATGATCGATGCGCTGATCAGGGATGAGCTAAGTTCCGCGTTTCCGTTCCAAAACCCACAGTTTCGCTCATTTTTGGCATTCTGCGTTCCGCATTCCGAAAACCGCAGAAAACGCTGCGGAATGCGAAAACATCGGGCGACCTGGAAGAGAGAAAAGTTTGGATGATCTCTGAATTTTTTCCGCGTTCCGAAATCCGCATTTCCGCGCATTTTCAGGCGTCAAACCGATCGAACCGATTTCCGAAATTACATATTTTTGTTCCGCTCATCCCAGGCGCTGAGAGCCTGACCATCGATTACCACGTGGCCGGGCTCGGGCCGGAATACCACACGGCCACCTCTTATCAAAACGAGCTGCAACGCAGGCACTGGGCGGCCCAGCTCCTCCCTGCGAGCTATTCGGGCATCGAGGGTAACTCAAAAACATCCAATGAACTAACCAGCACGATACAGCAGAGTTACTCGGAAGATGCCTTTGTCGGCAAACGTGATCACAGGGACGAGGTTTGAGTTGGAGACGAGAGTAGTTCCAATGTCCGACTTCCCGCAGAAACTACAGAAAATGCGCTAAGCTCAAGTCCTCTTACGTTTAGAATGTAGAAAATAATTTACCGATAGCCAGTTATCGTTTGATCCTCTCCAGTCTTTATCTCTACGCCTCCATTGACACAACCGTTTTTGTCGAATCCGCGTCCGATACTTTCAACCACCACCTCGATTCCTCTACCTTTAGGAGCCTGGAAACGTGTTTGATCTGATAAGAATATTCATCATGGAGCTCAATCTAATTAATGTATGCGAACCGTAATCCAGAAGTTGCAGAACCGGAATTGTGTTTTCTTCCCAATATTCATTTCGTACTCAAAGGTTTGTTGTTTCTTTCTGGTTATCCAAGTTTCCCCGCAACCAGGTGGCTAGAGCAATGTGTTTACTATAATTAGGTGAAGATTAAGAGAAAAGGGCTCACTCTCTCATTGCACAAATCTCCTCCGAATCCCGAAGGACACACACATCTGGAACAGTTTCTTGGATGAGGATACCCGCCGTTATGACACACAGCAGAGGTATCTGGGCTGCATTTTTCTGAAATTGTCATCTGGACCTGTATGCAATTTTAACTGACTCACGTGAGAAGCATTTTGAACCTTTGCATTCGTTGAAGGTATTTATCATGTCTTTGTCGATGAAGGAAAGCACTGCTGAGCCCATCGTTCTTTGATATTTCAGGTCCTTTGCTATCATTACAGGCAGACCTTTGGAGCCACCTCTGAAGAATCAAACATATTCTGAATGGAATTCCATAGAAACGGGCAGCTCATCAACGCTCACGTATGCGTATGCCGAGTAGTGCAGGATGCTTCCGTAGTCGTAAGGTTTGTCGTATGTGTCTGTTTTTCTTGCTATACGAAAAGCGAACTTGTTTTGCTCCTTCTTAAAACCGTAATTTCGTATGTTCCGTGGTTGCTTCTAGCATCATTAGACTTGGGCTAAAGACAAGAGCACCAGAAAAAGCGGAGCCGGCGAGAGGCGGTTAAGCCGCAGCAGAGCGCGCGACGGTCACCGAAGGCTGTCAAATGAATCATCAAGGGACGCCGAGGACGAAGTGCCTGGTAAACAAGGTTGGACGTTGATCTTTGCTAAGATCCTTGGTAAAGAAAAAAACTGGAAGGAAAACAGCCTAATTCGAGAACGAAGGGGAGTGAGAGAGAGAGAGCTAGAAAAAGTATTTAGTGTTCCAGTAATGCGGAGCGTCATTACTTATTTCTTACAGCCGCCCTGCTCACTGTGGGTAAGTGTCCTTTGATAAATTGTGGTCTCAATCTATGAAGTGAAACTTGTTCAAATCAAAATCATTTTAATGCTTTTGACGATTTTGAATTCCCGCTTCTAATCGATTCATAAAACAATATCCTGAAAGATTACCTTTTGTAGCCGCCAGGGTAGGGGTGTGTCTACAAGTCTGTTGGTACCTGTTCCTTCATACCCCTGCATCTACTGAATCCAGCAGACGTTTGAGTGTACACAGGGAAAGCTCAGGCGATATAGCGTCGGTAACGCTGACGATAGGATAGTGGGAGGCTGAGCGATAGCTGTAAGGAAGGACTACAATGGTATGATCAAGGAATTTAGCTCAACGTCGTTTAGGAAGGCACTTGTGCGACTGCGGGATCACAAAGGATTCAATCTGTGGATAAAGATGGCTAGTGCGCCTTCCGAAACCGCCGAAGACAATTGCAAGGATGCATCCTACAAGGAATTCAATGAGTTGCTAGAGAGGATACCTTGTCAACATGCTGTTGTCGTGGGAATCGGGATTTGGTCGGGAATCCAAAAACGCGGTTAATGGTTTTACCCTGTGAAGCACACATCGGACAATGGCTATCGCCTTGTCAACTTGTGTGAACGCAGTGGTCTGATTAATGCATCGACATTCAAGAGAAATCATCGCCGCGATCAGCTTACGTGGCAGGAACCAGTCCAGCTATCTCAAGAGGAGCAGCGAAAGCGGAAGGTGACAACTGTGGAACTACGACTCGACTATGTTCTGACGGGACTATTCTAAACGGGGGGGGGCACTCAAGTAAAAGTCAGAAATGAAATGAACCACCTCATAGAAATGAATGGAAAACCTTATAAAAGATGCTCGATGCTGCTATCAATCATTGTTGATGATGAAATTCTATAGAAATACTTCGATTGATAGCGTTATGGATCGGTGGTTCACTTCATTTCTGAATTCTACTTGAGTGTCTCCCCTCCGTTTAGGATAGTCCCGTTCTGAGGAGGAGTATTCCAGTTTCGGACATGCGGAGATCTAGAGCTGTCTGGGATTTCGCATTTGATTCGGATCACCATCCTGTTCTGTTCTACATCACTGCGAGGATTCATAAGAGGACGCGAGGAACTCAGCCTCTCCAGGGGCTTACAGAAGGAAAATTCGACAGCGCATTACTATTTATATTGGAGTACGGACTAAGAAGGAGCTTTGCGACGCGGATTCTCTCGCAAAGTGCATCCATAACGCTTCGAAAGGGGCACCCCCGGTGTTACAGCCCAAGGAGAAGTTCGCCTAAGTCTCAGAGAAAACTGCATCGACTAACAACAGAGTATGTGCTCTCCAAACTGCAAGGCACTTCGTGGAGAAGAAGCGTCTGAGGAGGACGTTGCGTTGGCAGCTTGAAGGCGACCGCGAACGATAGTGGACGTGTAGAGCTAAGGAGTTCGAGAAGGTTTGGGAGGAGAAGAATCCGAGGAGGGCCTACACGTTGCTGCGACAGTATAGCGGGAAGATGAAGAGATGTTCTCCTGTCTTGAACACTACCAATGGAGTTGCAGTTGGTGATGCGACGCTGCCAATATGTAAGGATTACTTCAGTTCATTACTGAATCGTCCAGCGCCATCAGGACCTGAGCTGCCACATGTTCAGAGAGCACATTACGATGTTCAGTGAGAAACCGCCGACTGAGTCTGAAGTTTTGGATTGTGTCCGGAAAATGGAGAATGGAAAGGCAGGTGGAGATGACAACATCACTGCTGAAATGCTGAAAGCTCTTTTCCGTCTGGGATTCGTGAAATAACCAACACTATCCGTGCCATATTGATGAGCGAAAGGATACCCTATTCGTGGAGACATGCGACCATCGTACCTCTTTACAAGAAGTTATCCGTCCCGGATCCCGAGAGCTATAGGGGGATTTCCCTACTGCGTGTCATGTACAAGGTTTTGGAACGTATCTTTCTCTAGCGACTCATCAAACATCGTGACCAAACGAATAGAGAGGAGCAAGCCGGTTTTCGAACTGGAACCATTCTCCATAAAATTCCAAGTCATTGTTGTTCTCTTTAATATACCTGATTTTCCTACTTTTTCATACACTATGTTCTGTTCCTACTTCTAGATATGCACAAAATTCAATATATTTGAAGTTCAGCTGGGAGATCATAAAATAAAAAATGTAGGTGTTGGAATAGGAAAAATAGGAAAAAAACTGCAAGCGAGATATGTAGATCATCAGAGAGCAAACCCTTCACATGAAGAAGTGAGGATTGGTAAGAATAAAAGGAGAAAGGAGAAATTGTGGCAAAAAAGCCAAGATTCGGAGACAACGTCAAAAAGATTACAAATAAAGACGGAACAAGTGCTGTAGTGGAATGGAAAACAAAAAAAAATGATGAAAAACTGATTTTAAGACTTCGCGAAAATCGTCCGCCGTCTGATTTGGCGCAGACGGGTCAACCAGGGGCCACGTTTTTGTGGAGTATACGGGCCTGGTATAGCGTATAACTCAGCTCCAGAGTGAGGTATAATAAACTCTAACTTACACCCCGAAGCGGCAGGGTATGATTGTTGAAGAATCACATTTTCCGGGGGTATGCAGAAGATTATACCCCTATGCGCCCTTCTCAGGAATTTCTGGTTAAGTTACCTGAGACTTTGACGCAAGTTGCGTGATGGCTTCACGCAACTTACTTCAAATTCACAAGTAACTTGAAGCGATGTTACGGGTAACTTGGCAAAATTTCCCATCAAGGTAACACCTAAGTTGCGCTAATAATACATGTAACTTGCACAACATCGCAAGTAACTTTGACAAAGTCGCCTGTAACTTGCCACGCCAATTTTACGTGTAACATGCCTATAATAGCGAGTAATTTACATCAACCACGTTGCATGTAACTAAACGACTGAGCGATGTTACATGTAACTTGGCCATGAATTCTTTCCTGCTAAAATGAATCTGACGCATTTTTTCGCGCCTTCAAATGATGTCTTGAATTCTTTTCTGCCGAAATGAATCCGATACGTTTTTTTTCTCACCTTTCAATGTTAGGCGTGACGTTCGGCTTCAGTAAACTCCAAATACCGTGCGGTACCGATTGCCACCGTTAACGGCATGAAATGATGATTTCAGTTACATTTCTATATCAGACCGACCGACTCAGACTCTCAAATGAAAGTTGCGAAGTATTTTATGGCTTTGTGGCAATCGGCGCCGCACCGTATTTTTCGCCTAGTTTCGGCTTCAGTGGTAACCGAACAGTGGTCATAATTCACAACTATTTACTTGAGGTGACTAACTATTTTCATTCAACATCAAACGAAGGACTTCAACAAATATTCAGTTTTTCTATTACTGTGCTTGTCTGGGTCAAACTCCGGTCCGCAGTTGCGTCTGGACACGCTTTGCGGCCGCACGCGCTCGAGTCAGTCGAGCTTCCAGCGCCGAAGCCGACTCGATATGGCTTTTTATACAGTGTTCGCCAACTTTGTTTACTTTCCAGTTTATAAAACCTACCGAGAGTCAACAGGTCGGCGGATGCGGCGCTGGAAACTCTTCCGACTAGAAAGCGGCGCGCGGCTGCAAAGCGTCTCGGGACGCAATTGCGGACCGGAATTTGACCAAGATTAGGCGGCGCAAAAAACACCGATCGATGACGAGCCGACCTCGCTGGGGACGCGACCCCCTCCTGCCACACACACACAGCCCCACGACGATGGTTTAAAATCGATACCGATTCGCACTTATCGACCACGGACCGCGCCTTCGCGCGGATCGGGGGCAAGCCGGGAAATTTTTCATGTATTCTCGAATCGTTGAATACGTTCAAGTCCTTTCTCATAAGAAGGTGAACCGATGAGACAACAAATATACCAGCCTAACAATGGTGGGTGCAAAACAGGCAACATAGTTGCAATACGTAGTATACCCAAGAACATGTCGGAGGCAGCAAGAATCGATAACGAGCACGATCGATGACGAGCCGACCTCGCTGGGGACGCCACCCCCTCCCTGCCGCACACACAGCGCCATGCCGATAGTTTAAAATCGATACCGATTTGCACTTATCGACCACGGACCGCACAACCCGCCAACGACCGTAGCCCGTATTGGCGGAACGACGCCTGAAATTCGAATCTTTGTATAAAATTGTTGTTTGGGAGTGAAATAGTTGGATCATTGAAGGGATTTTGTGGCAGGGTTTGGTGTAAAGGTTTACTCAAAGAACGAAGTGTTGGCAACGCCCAGAAATAAAGAACGTTAGGAAACGGGATTTTCGAAAAATGGCAAAAAATATTTAGAGCTCCGAAAGTTCTCTGTTGAACTCTAACTTAGAAGATTGGATTTTCAGTCTATTTGCAAGTGCATTAAATTGGTATTCGGGTATATCTTTCAAATGAGTGAATATTTTGAGAATCAAAATTTTAAGATGCTTCAATTCAATGAATAACTAAAAAAATGGTTTAGAATTTCTAAAATAGGTGAGATTGTTTCGAATAAGGTCTTTTAGAAATATCCGAATCAATGAATAATTTTGGAAAAAGCTCTTCAGAATTGTTCGATTGAATGAAAAAAAATTAGAAAAATCTGTTTGATTCCAAAAGTCCATCCGAAAGTCCGAGTAAATAATTAAGTGTTAATTCTATTAATTGTGTACACTATTAATTGGGGGGTGTGTATACAAGTCTGTTGGTACCTGCTCGTTGGTGCCCCTGCTTCTACTGAACCCAGCAGACGTTTGAGTGTACACAGGGAACGTTCGAGCGATATAGCGTGCACAACTATATCGCGAAAGTATCCCGCACATTGCATAAAGGTGTCGCCGTCCGGCACACTAAGGCCTCCGGTCCATAACACCTTAGGATCCGTACCTAGGGAGTCATGGAGTCTTTGGCCACAAGCCACAATTTCGCCACCCTGAACTGTCGATCGCTGTCGAGTGATATCCAAAAAACTGCGCTATCCAGACTTCTGAGCTATTTCCATGCACCGTTTGCTGCTTTGCAGGAAACCCGCCTCAAGGATAGACCCGTCATCAGCGTCGGAGAGTACACCATCTACTGCGGTAACGCTGACGATCGGAGAGTGGGAGGCTGTGCAATAGCTGTAAGGAAGGATTTCAATGGTATGGTCAAGGAGTTCGGCTCAACGTCGTGTCGGAATGCATTCGTACGACTGCGGGATCACAGAGGATTCAATCTGTGGATAGTGAGTGCTCATGCGCCCACTGAAACCGCCGAAGACAATTCGAAGGATGCGTTTTATGAGGAACTCAACACGTTGCTGGCCAGGATACCTTGTCAACATGCTGTTGTCGTGGGGATTGACGCAAATGCGAAGATGGGACTTGATCAGGAATCCGAAGTACTAGGTAAATGGTTCTACCCAGTGGAGCAAACATCGGACAATGGCTACCGCATTGTCGACTTTTGTGAACGCAGTGGTCTGATTATTGCATCGACATTCAAGAGGAATCATCGCCGCCATCAGCTTACGTGGCAGGGACCAACCCGGCTATCTCCAGAAGAGCAGCGGAAGCGGAAGATGACAACTTTGAAACTACAGCTTGACTATGTCCTGACGAGGAATATTCCAGTATCGGACATTCGAAGATCTAGAGCTGTGTGGGATGTCGCATTCGATTCGGATCACCGTCCTGTTCTGTTGAACTTTA
The DNA here is from genome assembly GCA_029168955.1 of Aplectana chamaeleonis. Classification (NCBI taxonomy): domain Eukaryota; kingdom Metazoa; phylum Nematoda; class Chromadorea; order Rhabditida; family Cosmocercidae; genus Aplectana; species Aplectana chamaeleonis. The sequence goes on along the minus strand of JAPDOI010000184.1, from coordinate 888,958 downwards.
CTGCGAGGATTCATAAGAGGAAGCGAGGGGCTCAGCCTCTCCAGAGGATTGACATGACAAGCCTCAGAGATGAAGAGTGCAGAAGGAATTTCCGACAACGCGTTTCTATTCACATCGGAGTACGGACTAAGAAGAAACTTTGCGACGCGGATTCTTTTGTCAAATGCATCCAGGACGCTTCGAAAGAGGCACTCCCGGTTGTACAGCCTAAGAAGAAGTTCGCCTACGTCTCAGAAGAAACAACATCTACCTACAACAGAGTATGTGCTCTCCGAACTGCAGGAAACTTCGTGGAGGAGAAGCGTCTGAGGAGGAAGTTGCGTCGGCAGCTTCAAAGTGACCGCGAACGAGAGTGGACGTGTAGAGCTAAGGAGTTCGAGAAGGCTTGGGAGGAGAAGAATCCGAGGAAAGCCTACACGTTGCTGCGACAGTATAGCGGGAAGATGAAGAGATGTTCTCCTGTCTTGAACACTACCAATGGAGTTGCAGTTGGTGATGCGACGCTGCCAATATGGAAGGATTACTTCAGTTCACTACTGAATCGTCCAGCGCCATCAGTACCTGAGCTCCCGCATGTTCAGAGAGCACATTACGATGTCAGTGAGGAACCGCCGACTGAGTCTGAAGTTTTGGATTGTGTCCGGAAAATGAAGAATGGAAAGGCAGGTGGAGATGACAACATCACTGCTGAAATGCTGAAAGCTCTTCCTCCGTCTGGGATTCGTGAAATGACCAACACCATCCGTGCCATATGGATGAGCGAAAGGATACCCGATTCGTGGAGACATGCGATCATCGTACCTCTTCACAAGAAGCTATCCGTCACGGATCCTAAGAACTACAGAGAGGAATCTCTCTACTTCGTGTCATGTACAAGGTTTTAGAACGTATCATTCTCGAGCGACTTATCAAACATCGTGAAGGAACGACCAGAGATGAGCAAGCCGGTTTTTCGACCTGGAAGATCGACCATCGACCAAGTGTTCGTCGTGAGAAGAATAATTGAATCGTGGCAGCGGTTTTCGAAGCCATTACAGCTTGCTTTTTTGACTTTGAAGCCGCGTTCGACTCTCCTCATCGTGATCGATTGCTCAATGCTCTGCGAGCAGATGGAGTCCCGGAAAAGTATGTTCGGTTAATCGAGGACATGAACAAAGGAACAACAGCAGCAGTTCGTACACCTGTCGGATTTACGTCAGCTTTCGAGGTGAAAACAGGAGTAAGGCAAGGAGCCGTTGCAGGACCTTTTCTTTTCAACTTCGCCGTTGATGACATCATGCGTAGAGTTGCAGAACAGTTTCCTGCGGATGTGATCCTAACACCATCAGGACGCTCCCTTGTCGACCTGGAGTACGCTGACGACATTGTGTTATTCGCTGAAAACAACGCAAAACTGCAAAGGATTGTGAACCTCGTTTCGAAGTATGCCGCAGCCTATGGACTTCGTCTTCGTCCCGACAAATGCAAGCAGATGTGGGTCTCTCAGAGGCCTTCAACTGGAGTTTGTGTGGACGGACAACGTATCGAACTGGTGGACGATTTCTGTTATTTGGGCTGTTTGCTGAAGAACGATGGTAGTTATGCAGCGGATATTCGACAACGATGTGCGAAAGCTACGTCTGCATTCAATTCTCTAACCAAGTGTTTGTGGTCTACCACCATCGCGAAGGAAGTCAAGTTGCGCGTCTACCTATCCGCTATTCGCCCTATCATGATGTACGGATCGGAGACGTGGGCAGCACCGAAAACGCAGATGGAAAGGTTAGATTGCACGGAGAGGAAGCTTTTTAGGCGTTCGCTTGGATATTTCTGGCCGCGTGTATGCCATAACGAAGACCTTTACAAGGAAATCGACGCAGTACATCAACGCTTGACACGAGGGAGGTGCCAGCATCTCCTAACGCCATCTCAAGCAGCAATGGAAAGTCGACTTCGACTGCTCGGGCATATACTAAGAAGAACCCCGGATCGTCTCGTACAACACGCTTTAAAAATGCTTCCAAATCCTGTCTGGAAACGGCCACCTGGGCGTAGGCGAAAGTTCTGGACGGATGTGGTTAAAGAGGATTTAAAGTCACTCGGCATCGAAAGACAGTTCAGGCGCGATGTTTTGTTTCGCAGGAAATGGAATAGTGACAGCTGGATGGAATGTGTTCAAATTGTGGCTGAAGACCGTGAAAAATGGACACGGCTGACTACTAGGACGGCACACCTCGGTGAAGATGCGGAATGACCGCGTCAGGCGAAAGCCAACCGATTAAGTCAAGTAAGTCTATTAATTGACTTACTTTGGCTAAATCGGTTGGCTTTCGCCTGACGCGTTCATTCCGCATCTTCACCGGGGTGTGCCGTCCTAGTAGATTTTCTGTAAGGCGTAATTGAGATTTAGGGCTCCTTAAGTTCCCTTAGTAACCCTAAAGAGGATGAAATGAAGGCTTGATGTCAGGAATTTCGGGCCTTCATGATTTTTGAAATGCAAACTGGCATTGTATTGATTAGTTTTTGAAATCTGATTATGCTATGATTTTCTTCAAGCCTCATATAAGTGATGTTGAAGGTTGATTACGGAGCGTATACTTCATCAGAACCACGTTCAAGAACTTCTGGCAAATACGAGCTGAAAAGTTGCCTGCTGATCCCATTTAAGAGCGGTAAAACAACACTACTCGTTATTCAGATAAGAAATTCCGAGGAAAAGCCGGTCAAATAGTCGCTAAATGACTCTGAAACTGCGTTTGCCGAACACGCGTCGCAGTCGAGCGGTAGGAGGTCCCACCACGTCACCCGCTGAAGGCACATTGCCGGAATCCCTGTTAGCCACATTCGAACAACCGCTTGGAGAAGAACAGCACTCACCTATTCGAATACCACCGCTCTTGTTGTGGGGGCACACAGGGATCAAGTAAAGAATAAATGATACCGCTTGAAGAAATTATATATTTACATGAAGTTTCTTTGGAAACAATGACTGGTAACGCTATCACGCATCTGATATCAGGGGAATTTTCAATTTTATAATGGATAAATCTTGAGTGCTTCCCCCCCCCCAACTTGTTTTACACCAACGATTACCCGCAAATCTAAATTTTGCCAACTATTTGACGGGCTGTCGCGTCACATTCGAATCCTACAATACGCATTTTACACGCAAACTCTCATGTAACACATCCGTCATTAGTCTAATTACACGCAACTTTCGACAGCCTATGTAAGTTACATGTGCACTGAAATATTAAGTTTAAGTTACACGCGAGTATGTTATGTCACATGTTAGTCAACTCATGCCGCGCAACATACGTGCAATACTGAAAGTTACACGTAACTTAAACTTGTGAAAGAAATGTCACAGGTAACATGTTTGGAGTCGTTAGCTCGCATGTAACCTTGTCAGAAATTTCTGAGTTATACCCAGAGTATAATCGTTGACGAATCCAGCCTTGAAAATCTGGAAACGGAACATTTTCCCACAGCCCTGCGTGCTGGCGACCCACCGTCCGCATGGGATGGATAACCAACATTCCGCGTAAAACGACTCTCTGTAGGTCGCTCCGTCACTGGTCTGGTAATAAAGGTATACAGAACCTGGCAAGTTGGAAGCCACGACGACCCTGTAGGTAGTGTTCATCTGAGCACGAAAATGATTAGTTGAACTGTTGTATTCAGACGCGGCACTTGAATGTATAAAGGGGGATAATGAATTATTATGGCTCAAGAAACATAAGAAAAAACTTTTAGCAGGAATTTAGGGTTGCTGTAACGTGAACAGACGCAGCCTAATCGGGAGCGTGAATTGAAGCCTTTGAATACGAGTGCGAATGGGTGACTTGGTACCTGTTATTGGCTCCTTTTTTTGTGTACGTGACTGAAAATCTGAAAAAGGACCCGACGTTGCTATCTACTCCGCGTTTCTTCTGTCTTACGCTAGGGAGGAAAATAATAGATTTCGTAAGAAACTACCACGGCTAGCTCAGCACCATTCCTGATCTTACTCATACATTCTACAGCGATCCACTTGCTGGTGCCGGGCATTGCAGGGAGGCACACCAGGGGACCAAATAATTCTGCTCAGTATTTACCATCTCATGTATAATCAGCTGTCTAAGTAATTGGTCCTATAGGGCAGCGACTAAGTTCGACATAAGCCAATAAGTAATCACAGTATCCCAAACCCAGTCCCACCTACAGCAGGGGGTGCAGAAATTTTTTTTTCGGTAAAATTTTTACCGAAACTTTCTACCAAGAATTGTTTTCGGTTAATACTTTGAAAACGGTAAATCCGGTAGAGTTTCTAAATCTCAATTTCTTTCATTGTCCGTGCAACCAAACGCTTCTCAAACAACCTTTACGCAAGGACCAATGTAGCGTCGCATTATTGACATGATAAACCTCTAAATCTCTCACTCCTATCAGTGGAATGCCAACGTGCTACAAGAACTGACATTCCGAAATGCTCGATACTCAATAATCCTTTAGTTTTTGAGACGAGGCTAGCTGGGAAATTTTTTAAACTCTAACGTATAGTGAACCTTCTTGATTTATCTTGATGATAACAGTATCACTCACTCACTCACTCATCCCGTTAGCTGGCGTCTGGCGGAGCGGGATGCCCTCTCAACCAATACACTGCTGTAGGTGCCATAGGAGCTCGTGCGGCCTGAACGATACGAATAACAAATATTCAAAAAACATCAAAATTCTGTCTCCAAAAGGCCTCAGCTTAACTGGGTTTAATGCCGATTTGTGCTTACCAGATCATACCCGTCATCGGGTGATTGCTGTTGTGCCCACACAGTTCATGTGTGAATAGCTGAGTGATGCAGAACGGGGTGTCGGTAGTGTAATGGTAACACTCTCGCCCGGAAAGCGTGCAATGCAGGTTCGAGTCCTGCCTGACATCTGAGTTTTGCGTTCAACTCAGCTACCTTGTGATAACTTGTGATCATATACCATGCCCTAATAAGGCATTAAATATTCAAAAAACATCAAAAATTCTGTCTCCAAAAGGCCTCAGCTTAACTGGGTTTAGTGCCGATTTGTGCTTACCAGATCATACCCGTCATCGGGTGATTGCTGTTGTGCCCACACAGTTCATGTGTGAATAGCTGAGTGATGAAGAACGGGGTGTCGGTAGTGTAATGGTAACACTCTCGCCCGGAAAGCGTGCAATGCAGGTTCGAGTCCTGCCTGACATCTGAGTTTTGCGTTCACTACCGACGGGCTGGAAAACCTAAGGTGGTAACCATGGAGAGTCTCATAGGATATCGCGATACTGCTACCGCATCCGGGGCAGCCGATGCGCCAGCACTGGGGACCCAGGGTGTCGGTGACAAGTATGCGACTGGCCAGAATGGTGGAAGATTGGTGACGCCAAAGAAGGAGGTGCGGTTTGCCGTTTGGAATGTACGATCAGGACATTACGTTGGACAAAAAGAAGTCATCGCAAGGGAACTGTCGAGGTCGAAGATATCGGTAGCAGCACTGTCTGAATTGAGGATCAGCGGTTGTGGAACAATGATTGTCCAGGTGCCATATACCATGCCTTAATAAGGCATTAAATATTCAAAAAACATCAAAATTCTGTGTCCAAAAGGCCTCAGCTTAACTGGGTTTAATGCAGATTTGTGCTTACCAGATCATACCCGTCATCGGGTGATTGCTGTTGTGCCCACACAGTTCATGTGTGAATAGCTGAGTGATGCAGAACGGGGTGTCGGTAGTGTAATGGTAACACTCTCGCCCGGAAAGCGTGCAATGCAGGTTCGAGTCCTGCCTGACATCTGAGTTTTGCGTTCAACTCAGCTACCTTGTGATAACTTGTGATCATATACCATGCCTTAATAAGGCATTAAATATTCAAAAAACATCAAAATTCTGTCTCCAAAAGGCCTTAGAAACTGGAGGTAGTAATGTGAAACGCCTCCATTTTAAGAATGATAGAGCTCACAGCTCTTTCATAACGCGATCTCTCTTTTCCATCCAGAACCTGTCATTTGAAATACAACTATGTAGCATTTACAAAAACTTCCCAAATGGTCTTGGAGTACCAGTTAAATGAGGTGGATGACCAGAAGTGACAGTGCGTTTTAAATTGTTTTGATGCATTTGTAGCAATCTTCTCCAATTTCTTCCTACTTTAGGATCAGATCTAGGCCTCCTTTCAAAAAAAAAAACTCAGGGATCCTTTGTATCGCTGCCTTGCCTAAAACCGGATAAAAAGGACATCTTCCCTAAATTGCAAAAGTAGATTTTTTTGGCTGGGAATAATTTGACTCGATTCATGCGTACCGATAAGCGATGAGGAGTATGATTTAGCGCAAATGGAGGTATCAAGATCTATTTCAGAAAAGACAAACGTTAGAACATCAAAAAGAAATGAAAATTCTACGGAAGACAAGGAAATCTATAGTGTGGAGATGCCCACAAAGGTGATCACTGTGAGTCGTATTAGGGTTTATTCATACAAATCAGGCGAGAAACGGGTCGAGTTGGCCGAAAAAAGTTACTTAGGTTCGATTGATCAAATTTTTTGTAAATTTCGTGATTAAGTCGGTAAATCGGTAAATTTAGTTTACCGAAAAATACCGGTTAATCCGAAAAACCGGTAAATCGGTAGACAGTAAATGCACACCCCTGATCCACACCCAAACTTGAAATGCACTCACAATCCTGTCAAATAAGACATCGACGTACTTATCGCGGTCCACCCTCTGCATTGTGTGATACAATCCAAGTGTATGCCCCAGTTCATGCATGATATTAGGTTGTCCGATAAGTTCTTGCCGTTTTTTTAAATTAAAAAATTAGCGATCGAAATGAAATTTTTGGTACAATGTTTTGTGTTATTCGAAAGAGAATTTTTCGCTCTACAAAAAAGTCTATTTGGTTTTTTTGTTTCGATTAGTTTTTGTTAATTTTTAGAGCATTTAAATGGAGTGTCAAGTCGACAAAAACGAGCATTTTCGACACCATCTACTTTTTGCGTTTAACCGAGGTGCCAAAGCTACGGAAGCTGCTAGAGAGATTTGTGCCGTATACGGAGAGGGTGCCATAGCTGAAAGAACTGCTCGATATAGGTTTGCGAAGAATTTAATTTGAAAATTTAAATTTAAATTAAATTTAAAAAATTAATTGAAAAAAATTTTAAAAAATTAAAAATATATTAAAATAATATTATATTATATTATATTACATTACATTATTACATTACATTATATTACTATATTATATTACAATTATATTACGAAAAAATCAAAAAAACGGCAAGAACTTATCGGACAACCTAATATAATCGACCTTAAATAATAATGAATCTAGCGGCTTTAACATGAGTAGAACTGACATACTCGTGTATAGCTTGTGTAGAGTATATAAGTGTTCTCGTCAGAAAAAATGCTTGGTAGGAAGCAAACTGCTTAACAGATGAAGTCCAAAAAATGGAAATATGGAAATAACTCCTCAAAAACAGGTAGTTCTTGCGTCGATCCAGTTGAAGCAGAATAGCGACTTAGAGACCTTTGTGTTTCAGAGAGGACGTTGACCGTGAGATGGGCAGATTCAAGACCTAAGAGGTAAAGACGAGACCGGATCACAAGTTCTGTCCTTACATCCGTTCTTCAAATAAACTACCTTTCCGGTTACCCCTTAAAACAGCCTACTATTCGAGGAAGTAACTCATGCGCTCACGTGTACAGCGGTACACGCGTACACAAAACTGGCACATCCTTGCGTCCTAAAGTGTACCTACTTGCACTCATGTGCGCAGTGGTTACATGCACACACACGCATTCATATGAACGCGACCACAATTGCCCAATTCGTCTGTACATGCAGGAACCCTCAGTTCTGGGTACGAAGACGCTCGCCCATGCTCAGGTGATAGAGCAAACACCGTGACACGCACGCGTAATCAAATTCATTTCAGCAAACGCCTGCCTACTCACGCTCACTATTACGTACCGTCAGCAGGGATCACGCTGATATTCCGTGTTCTTTATTGTGCGTTGGCGCAAGCTCCGTGCACATATCTTATAATTGCAACAACGCACAATAAGGATGCCAAGTATTAATCTGATTCTTGACGACTTTCTAACACATGCGCGTGCTGATGCGCATACAATTACTCGCGTTCAAATAAGCGCACCCACGCGAACACACACAGATGCATCTGGCGCGCGTCTACGAGCACATTTGCGCAAATACACAGCTCGCACAAATGAGCGTTCACATACCGACCTGCACATACTATCGCGTGCGCACGCATACGTACACTAACACGCACGCGTGTAAACAAATCCACAAGCGCAAGCGTACTAATAACCATATTTATAGTTGCGCCATAAATTTTAGTCGATGCACAGAAAGTGTTTGCGTTCTTCTCGACAGATTCCGATAGTCCGCGACGCTGCGACAGGCTTCACTGATCACCTTCGCGACTTCCTGAGGATGTCATCTGAAGTCCCACTGATACCCGATACCCTTGCTGACGTAACCTGGAGCCCCGCCAATTTTCACAATGTCCTGCTGACGTCTTGAAAAGGTTTGAAGCCCGTGTGTCGGAACTTTGCGTCTCTTCCCAAGTTTGATCTCAGGTCGTAAGTTGTTATTTGTCACTTGCGACTTGGGCTGAAATAGCAGCCCTATTTTGATATCAGCTTGATTTATGAGGTCCATCAGGCTTCTGTCTGAGTTATCGGCCCGGCTAGGTATTGCGCTGGTGCACTCGCCTGCTGTCCTTTAACGTGCGTGTCCGCATGTTGACGACCGACTGTCAGGTCAACAGCATGATTAAATCAGGCGGACTGGAGGTTCACTACGGTTCCTATTAAAAAATCACATTGTGTGGGACCTCATAAATCCTACAGTCCTCCAAGCGGAAAAATCAGCACGCCATAGCAGCTGGGAAAGCCGCACTGTAGATGAAAATAGGTATGTCTGTTCTCGACGTGTGCCTCTGCCTTGCAAGTAGTATTCAGGTGAAAAGCATTGCGCATTCATTCTCCTGTGTCTAAAATATGGTTTCCGCGTTCGATTTAATCTGACGCATTAACCAGGCGGCTGGTCGTGCGGTGTTGGAGGCATCATTGGCCAACGTGGTTTCGATTTCGCCGTAGCCCCTTCTGTTGATCAAACTAAAATGATTACCTATCTCAGTAGGACGGGTTAAGCTAGACAGGCTCGAGATGCGTGCTCAACGTCGCGAATAAGCATCTAGTCAAAACCAGGCAGAGAAAATTTCGGACCTCTAGAATCCGATTTTTTGGGTCAAAGGGATTAGCTCAAACTTCGCACCGTGAGGTAGTTTGGTGTGTAGAACACGGATACCAGACCCTTTCAATGTTTTTCGACATTATGACGAGTAATGGTAGCCTAATTGTAATATGCTTACACGGCTCTTCACTCTTTGGTTCATATCTTTTTTCATCACTGCTCGGGAAGTAAGGATAGGGCTTTTATGACTACCCGGAGAGAAGTCCATCAGGAAAACATGACTGGATTTATGAAGAATTCTGGTGACCCGGTCTGATCATTCCCTTGTTAGGACAGAAAATACAAAACCAATCGCCTTTCCGCATCATGTAGAGGACAGACTTGTGGGTAGCATGCAGAGACCAGTGACTAAGGATTAGGGGTTTCACCAAAACTCACTGGTTTGCAGCCTGGAGAGAGCGACAAGCTCTGCACTTTGTTTAACTTTCCAACAAACGAAGTGCATCCTCTGATATCTTTTATGTGCACTCTGCTCGGAGCTGAAATCTTCTATCAACTCTGTTACTGAGATATAATAAATGTTCGCTCATCAGACCCTGATCGTCTTCAACGAAATCGACGCAAGTGTCCTCACTCCAGTTCTTCATGGCTATCTTCAGGTGCTCCTTCACTTTGTCAGCAGTAAAGTTTCGGTGCAAAGTTGTGTCCAGAGATCGTCCTAGCAACACTGACAAGGGATTCTTTCTACGTGCTGCAGGTTTGTGAGAGTATGTAAATGACTCGTGCTTAGAAGTGGCTTGAAGGCAGCAGACACGCTCTGGAATGGTATCGATTTTATGACATAAATCAAAGGTTTGGAGCTGGTTGTATTGGGAACTGACGAAAAAACGAACGAAAATTGTGTGAAAGTAGAGGAATAACGTTTATTTTGTTATCAGATGAAAGTGGACGAGTTTTACGGCGAGCGGTTGAAACAGCGAATATTAGAAACAAAATGGTTGAGATAGAGAATCCGATATACTCTCACAGCCCGTGCTGGAACGTTAACCACGTTGGAAGCATCAAAAACCAGCTAAAGGGACCGTATTAGTACAATCAATCTGGACGAGTTTGTATTTTGGGGCGGGGTTGCAGAAATTTTTCGATTTGCATTGCTGAAATTTAGTAGTTTTGACTCGTTTTTGACGCTTCCAACGGCGTGAGCAGTCTATTAGGAGCCATGCGACTTCAGAAACGTAGTTATCTCAACAACATTTTCGAGCGTGTCTGATGCCTTTAATGGCTGCGGGGGTTTCAGAAGCGGCATTATAATTTGCTCCAAAAAAGGTAAGGGGATTTTCGGGGTGTTCAGAAAATTTGAAACTGATTCGGCTCAAAACTCTCAACTGGTGGTTATTTATTGCGCTGAACCAAAATCTGGGGTCTATTTCTTGCCAGACTTAGGGTTACTGTGGGTTACTTTAAGCATAATGCCTTTTAACTGGCGAAACCTATCTTGAAAACCCGAAAATCGAAAAATGAGCCTCACATTCGTGTTCAGCGTTCCAAATAACACCCACAGTGAAATTTTAAAGGCAGTGTTCACGACAGGAATCGTTTTTCTGCTTTTCCACCTATCTTGAAGGCGGTCCCATGCTGATTCCAATGATGTTGTTGGAATCGTACAAGACCTTCTAGGAACGGAGTTAGGGTCCCACAAAAATTGAGCTAGGGAAGCGTGGCGGACGAGTTGTCCGAGGCTTGTAACTTCCGTCTTTTGCAGCCGATGTACATATGCGAGCTGACCTGAGTAAAGAGATAAGTTGAGAATAAAGGGAAGAACGAAGCTATTGATCGGAAACCATAGCTCATCTCACAATTTCGAGCATTCATTTGTTCACGTCGTTGGGCGTGGAAAGTGCATCTGGGGTGTGACGAGCTGACGGGTGTCCAACTTTGGGGCCGTAGAGGACCGTTCCGAGCTCATTTTTTCTTAGTTTTTTCAACGTTAGGGTTGCGCTAGGCCCCGCAGCTGCCGATCTCCACCAAAAAATCAGACATGGTTTTTATCGTGGACACTGCCTTCAAGTCAAATCTGAGACTTTAACCGAGCAACCGTATACCCACCTTAACGTACCGTAATCCATCGAAAATTGATTAACGAGTTGCAGATTCGTGTTATGCAGCCCGAACTGCCCCTATGTACAAGTTTTGAGGCGATTTGATCGTAGGATTTTCGAAATCGTCAAAAATTGCGTTTGGGCAGCAAATTTTATCGAATTTTGAAACTTCGGACCAAATTTTTCGAATATGGGCAAATGGGCCTCAGATACATAATCAGCACCCGAATAAGCTGAATACGATACATTTTTTCACACGCCTTAAAAATTGTCATCCATAAACCCTTTTTATATTGGCGAAGCTATGGAAATGCTCTTTTTTGGGGATCTCTTGTAAATCTCTGAGGCATTTAGCGGGTTCTGAGTACCCAATATTGGAGCACTGTCCTCCCCCTAGAACATATTAAAGTGACATCTCAAAAATCTAACTTGCGTGTGCAACCTCCCCTTGTAAGGACAGTTAGCACGTGAGATAAGGGAAGGTAGTGATCATGTTTGTAATGTGTATACTCAATTTTCTCGACCGTTGGTTGGCCACGAATCAGCCACGGCTAAGCCTCGGGATAACTACGTCCTTATCAAAGATCCCCGGAAGCCCTGAATCAGTGTAACGTATATTGAAGGCACAGCCCAACCTCAGAATCGTTGTTGTGATTTACCGCCTGAGATCTTAAGAACAGTCCCATGTTGATTCCAATGATGTCTCTGGTATCGTACAAAACTCTCTAAGAAGGGAGTTAGGGCCCCTCAAAAATTGAGCTGCAGAAGCATGGTGGACGAGTTGTCCGAGGCTTGTACATAGCTTCCGTCATTTGCAGCAGATGTATGCGACCTTACGTAACTAAAGACAGAGGCTGAGATTAGAAGGAAGAAAGGGGCTATAGATCGGAGAACGTCTCTTGTCTCCCCACTGTTGAGCTCGGAAGATCGTAAAAGAGGCATGCCATATAGACTTCTTGATGTGGGCGCCCCAGAATGGCTTCTACCTATATCCGCTTCGGAGGAGGAATCGAGAGCTCGCACTTGTCAGGTGCTATACAGGGTGGGTCTACTTCACAATCATGTGAAAATCTCAGGTTTCGCCCCTGAGTTTGAACTGTGCCTTTAGAGGCAGTGGCTACGATGAAAAACGTTATCGAAAAAAACTACAAAAATCAGCTTAGATCAAGAACAGCTGAAAAACGATGAAGGTAGCGCGGTGAGAAACGGGCTAAAATTAGAGGTTCCTAGGGCACAAAGGTGCCAGTTCGTGCACACGTGCACAGCGCCGATCAAATGGTCGCAGTCTCATTTCGAGCAGTCACAAAACCATTGACTTTCAGATGGAGAAATAAGTGCAAATTTAACAAATAAAAACAATTGAACAATGAAAGCAAACACTTCGGTCAATGTTTTTGAATAGATGAGTACATAGATATCCGAGGAAATCAGCCCGAAGGCCAATGTTTATTGATTGGAATTCAATTTACAAGCCAGCTGGTGTCCTTGATATTAGAGTCGGCCCGGAACAGCGGTTTTCTCACCAATTCTTTCTCATAGGTCCTACTCATAGAGGGAATAAAAACAAGCATGTTTGATCGCGACCACTGCTTTAAAGGCAGTGTTCACAATAAATTTCACTTCCGATATCTTCACGGTTTACGAAAGGTCTGGTGCCCTATATACCGAAGCACGCTTGAAAAGGACACGAAAGACGCGTTTTTGAGCTAAAATAGGCCCTCTCTTGTTTACGTTGATTTTTGAGCGTGGAGGAATTGACCGCTAGAAGGATGATACCTATCAGTGCAATTAAGACAGCAGCTCACTTGTCAGCACTTCCTTCACTTGATCATTCCTATAATCTGAGTTTTCATTTGTTCATTTCGAGGGGCGGATCTGGGGCACGGGGCGTGTCTGGGGCACCAGAACGCTTGTTTGCAGCCGTCATTTTGCAGCTCCTGGCTCGTTTTCTACCGTTCTTTCGACACTGGGAGCCTAGGATCCTTCTCGCCTATCATTCCACTGTGGAAAGTCAACGAGGATGATCATCGTGAACGCTGCCTTTAAAGGCACAGTCCAACTTTAGAATCGTTTTTCTGTTTTTCTGCCCATCTTGAAAACGGTCTCACGCTGATTTCAATGATGTCGCTGGAATCGTACAAGACCCCCTAGGAAGGTAGTTATGGCCCCTCGGAAATTGTGCGACGGAAGCATGGTGGACGAGTTGTCCGAAGATTGTAATTTCCGTCATTTGCAACCGATGAATGCGAAGCGACCTGAATAAAGAAAGAGGCTGAGATTGAAGGGAAGAACGGTGCTACGGGTCGGAAACCATCGCTCACCTCGCCGCTGTTGAGCTCGAAAGATTGTAAAAGGGGCGTGCCAAAATGGCTTCCTGGCGTGGGCGCCCCAGGGTGGCTTCCTCCTATATCTCGCTTATTCGGGGGAATGGAGAGCTCGCACTTGACAGGTGATATATGGGGTGGGTCTACTCCACAATTATGTGTTTTTTTCTCGGATTTCACCCCTGAGCTTGAACTGTGCCTTTAAAGGTATCCACGTTCTCACCAGAGAATGAAGGTTTAGAGTCTGACTACTATTTCATCAGTGAAGAAAGAAGCATGAAAAGCGCTGCGAAACATCCAAAAATAGCTGTTCTTCTCGAAAGCCAAATTTTAACGGTGGATGAGTTGCGCGGGCATGGGCCTGAAATAAACAGTGTGTGCAGTTGTGGCCCAATGACCGCGAGCGGAAAGGGCTAGCGCTAGCGGAACTCACAAGGCACCACTTCGAACATAAAATGGAGTTTTGAAAAACGGTCTTTTGAGGGTTGTAGAGGAGTTAAAAAGAAACAATTTGTGATTTTAAAATTTCACTCAGTCCTCACAGGTAGATCAAAAACGATCAAAAAAGGAAAGAAACCAGAACGTTGGACTGGGAGGACGTAGCACAAATGTGAGCTATACAATGGCCTTGAAATCATCTGAAAAGATTCTCCTAAAGGTTTGAAGATGAAATCTAGCTAGGTTCTCGAGTTATGACTTGTTCGTTGATCCCCTGAACAATGCTCGTTGCATTCAAACCACCGATCACTGCAATGTGATAGTCGGGGTGAGCTAGCAGCACACCTTGGCTCGGTCGGTTAGGCGTTGGACTACGAAGCAATTGAATGATGGTTCGAATACTGTGGGATCACTACTGCATTATGGGTGGTAGTAATGACATTTCTATGAGTTCACCCTACTTATTTTGAGTTTTAACAGTGTCTCTTGTTTTTTATACCTCTTTTCTTATATCGCAGAGGTAACTTGATATAAACGGAAGACGGTTCACATCAATGTTAGAAACTAGAAATTCCGAGGTTTCGGCAATTGCTAGAATATCAAGATTACCCTTACCCTTCTCCCCCACATATGCCACAGAAAAACCGTCCTTCATTCGGAGAAACACTTTAGGGGACTTATTTTCATATAAGACGCTGGAAAAAATTTCGGACAAAATGAAACTTCGTGGACTTGTTCCTTGATCAATGATCAATCTTTTTAGAAATAATTGTTGTAAACAGAAGTGGGTTTACCTAAACTACAAAATCCATTGCAGCAACCTAATAATTAAGCGTATGGCTCGAAGATTCAAGAAAAGTGTTTCGTTATCAATTCCAAAATTTTCAGTCGAACAGAACCTTTTAAAAACGCACTTTACGAAAAGACTACTTTTATTCAGCCTGGCCATTCTGGATTAATGCAGTTTTCTGGAGCCATTTTGGACGTAGAATCCGAGTATGCTCTTCGCAGCTTCTCGGAAAAAAAAGAAACCACTCTGGCGGAAGTTACAGGCGTTTTCCCAAGCCTAGCGGCAAGGCAAGGGTACACCCATCAGGGAATTTTTGGGTGGTTTGAAAGAAATCTTCGGATTCGGCTAAAAACTTGTACGTAAGGGTAATCTAGGGTGCTGAACACGAATTTAGAGGTCGTTTGGCAAAATTCTGAGGTTTACTGTATATTACGGTAGTTGTCATGACATAGAGGGCCTAAACCTACCTTAATAATTTGAAAATTGACAAGTGAACATCAAATTCGCATTCAGCACCCCGAATAACCCCCGTTCAGAAATTTTGAGTCAAATCTGAGACTTTGACCCAACTACCGTATAACCACCGCAATCCACGGTAATCTGTCGAAAATCGATAAACTGACCTCAGATTCGTCATGAGCACTTCAAATAACCTCCGAGAGCAAAGTTTGGGTCATAATTTTTTTTCGACCTTTGGAGCCCCATGAGGTAAGAAGCTCAAAGCCATTTTTGGGGGTTCAGAGGTCGACATTTTTTCTGCCCAAACTTCGCCCCAGGGGGTAATTTGGGGCGCTGAACACGAATCTGAGGTCCATTTCCTGTTTTTTAGGGGCTTCCGTCAGGTTAGGGTGCATTGAATGGCATTTTACCCACCGCAACCCATTGTTTTGGTGGTTTTTTATCTACCCGTGAGGACTGAGTGAAATTTTAAAATTATAAATAGTTTATTTTCACGCCCTCTACAACTTTCAAAAGACCGTTTTTCCAAACTCCGTTTTATGTTCAAAGTGATTTCTTGTCAGAGCCGATTGAAGCTCTTTAGGGCTCGTTTTTGTTCGTTCTTTCATCCCTGCTGCTCCAATGAGACCCCGGCCTTTCCAGTTCCTGCGGAAAACTGAAGAAAAAAATTATCGTGAACACTATCTTTAAGTGATGCTCAGAGCAATGAATGCATCAGTAGTCTCTTTTGAGTATTGAATTCATGAGGGCCCTTCAAAGTTTTCCGAGTCTAAAGAAAACGATCTGCACCCATGGATCATTACGGTGGCGGGGAACGTGCGAAGAGTAGGAATTTAAGATCAAGGAAACTTTTTTGATTTCGAGGCAATATAACCAAAAAGGAACATCAAAACGTACATTTTCTTGAAGCTGTTATTCTGTACTGTATTATCTGTTCATGACTTGCTTGACAAAAACCTGATGGAACAGAGACTAAACGTTCCCACTCACTCTCAATGTACAAACAACCAGTTGGTGAAACATTAATAGTATTTAACTTCGTAGCCTTGTTCCTGCACTGATCAAAAAAAAATTAAAAAAAGTGCGCGGTTGAAATCATAGAAACAGCTGTGTTAACCTTCTTCGTCTTTTCACTGCAGGTTTATTTCTCACCTTTTGCCAAGATATCTTCCGCCCGTCAACCCGTGGTCGTTGCAGAATGAGAAACTCAGAAACTGCTTAACGTCTACGCATTCTTTTATTTCAACACAGGAGCAACCGTTTCTAATCTGAATTTTTTGTCTCTCGCCCACTGAAAAGGGAAAGTAAACCACTCTTACTATTAATGTTAGGGAATCAACTCTCCTCATACGTTATTTGATGCCAAGCAAGATGGCGGACTGCTACTTTTTGACCTTGTGATCATCACCCGCTTAGCGACGGGTAAATCACCGTCACGGTAGAGATAACTGCCACCCCAGTTTGCGCTATGCACTAATGTTCCCTTACTTTTCGTTCGCGACAAGGGAGTCATCTTCACTACGGCCCGTAGCGATGGGGTAACCAATCTGCAACTCACGCTGAGAGATTTTCTGCGAGGATAAAATTCTACAAGAAGGTCTTGGGGAAAATATTCTGAGCTCTCTGATTGTTAACGAGTCCCACCGTATTCCATAGAATTGTTGAGATATCTATTAGAGCAGCATAGCTGTTTGGAAAGTACGTGGATAACGAACCCAGCATGTGCTCCTCGCTACGTCACTGAGGAACGACATGTTTTCTAAGCAGCACCTTATTCCCGTTGTACTCGTCGGAATGTAAGCCTTTCACGGTTCTGTGGTAGTCTCAAAACGGATCAATAAGTGTTTGGAACTCCGAACTCCCCCTCTCTCAACGTAGATTCGCTGTTAATGTAAGCTTTGCGAATTGAATCCAAGATTTCTTAAGAATTAACACTCACTCAGATTGTCGTCAAGAGAATAGTAGACAGTATCTCCCCAACTTCGGCTCTCGCCTCTTATTATTTGTCTTCTGAAAATCCGCCCGAGAGGAGGCTCGATTATCTCATCTTCGCCCAACAGTATGGATCGTTCTCTTAAACTCTGCTCTTTCAATATCTTGCTAAAGTCGTAGCTCACGATAAAACTCACTCATCTATTGTTTTGTCACCGGATAATTCCCCTTTTTGTGTACTATATTCCTCATGGCTGGTATTCTCGGACTCGTCGAGAAGAGGCGAGTTACAGGAAACCGACGCAGCGATTGACAGGAGAACAATTGAGAGCAGCATGTTTGAGCACGGTCGCTGAAGAAGATAGGATTTGAGCACCAAGACGAAAGTAACCCAGAGGTCTCAGAAAAACGCCGCATTCAATGCGTGTCGAATATGCATTCAAATCGAGTGACCACACCAATCGAAAGGCTCTATCACAGGTGCACGTGCTGCAAAATTTCATAGCAGAAGCATGTGTTAGAAAACTCAATTGCAGGAGTACGTGCTGCAAGGTAGTCCAGCGTTATCGTAGTAGCACACAACAACGTGCGACGCGGCCAGTGGCTGGTGAAATACCAAAAACTTGGGTAATTAAACCGGCGAAGCTGCCGACCTCTTAGCTCCGTCTCAGAAGTGCATCGTATACTTTCCTTTTTTGGATAATCGTTTTGTCAGTGAATGTGTATCATGAGTGCACTGGACGGCTCATTTGTTGGTGCACGTGCTGTAATTTGAAACACAATAAGAGCACGCGCTTCCCTAGCAGCACGTTCCCTGACTGTGCTCGAAACCACCTTGTGCTCGAGCTGAATGCATATTCGGCACGTATTGAATGCGGCGATCGTCTGAGATTACCCGTTTCCTGAAATATTGGATTGAGGGTTGATCTGAAGAAGACAGAGTGCGGAAGTGAACAGATGAGTGAGAATATCATAGATTATGCGTCCTCATAAAGCCACTAACTGGATATTTTTGGTAAGCGTTTGACTATTCAGCTGTTCACAAAGCCAGTTTTTGAGCGTACGCACTCACCGTCATGCTTTGTAAAGCGATTCTAGAATATTCCTGAATTAGAAAGAATCTATTGCCCTGCCTTGTTGGGTGTGTTTGATGTATACAGGCGCGCCATGAGCACAATGAGCGCCATTGTTATCGCGGGGAGGCGAGAATCCGATCGATTTTCAATCTTGCGAATGCTCTGCGCCGCCCAATATCAACACGTAACTTCGAATTACAGGTAACTTCCTTCTCCTGCTCCGCTGACCCCCCCCCCTCCGTTCGTCTTCCGCGGTAATCATTTGCCTTCGCTAGGAAACTTTGCCCATTCCTCTGTCCATAAGAGATGTTTTTGAGCTCACGCACCCACCGTCATGCACTGTAGAGCGATTCTTTAATATTCCTGATTCAGAAAGAATGCATTGCTCTTGTTGGGTGGGTTTGATGTATCAATACGGGCGCGCCATGTGCGTAGTGATCACCATTGATATCGCGGCCATTGCTAATTCGATCGATTTCCAGTCTTTAGCCTGCTCAGAGCGCCGCCCAATATTAACACGCAACTTCAAGTTGCAGGTAATTTTCTTGAACTACTTAGCCGATCCCCCTCCGTTCGTATCGCCCAGTATTCGTTTGGCTTTGCCAGAAATGTTTGTCTATTCACCTGTTCACAAGGGCAGTTTCAAAACGTACGCACTTCGCAGTATACAGGCGCGCCTTGAGCACAGTGAGCGCCATTGGTATCAGGGATGGGCGGAATTTTCTGTTTTCTGTTTTCTGCCCATTTTAGGCCATTATTTTATGTTTTCTGTTTTGTGTAAAAATAGGCGAAAAAATGGACAGAAAACAGAAAAAACGTGTACCGCGATTTGCATCAGGATTGTCCTAGAAAAAAGTGGCCGGATTTATCGAAGCTAAGCCGATAGGGTGAGAATGTACTTCACCCAGGTTCTCTGCATTTGTAGCACGCTAGACAATTTTATCTCGCTGTAGTGGTTATTCATTAGGGCACGTGTGGCATGGTGGGAGACAACGGTGCTGTTCATTGTACACGGTCGGGTTCGATCCTCGCCGAGGTGAACCAAACCAACAACCCTCCGTGATTCTCCAACTGGTAACAGATTCATGTAGGGAGATGAAAGCGCTCACTGAGAAGTCGGCTGGCCCCCGCGACCCTCTTAATAGGCATGAAACTCATTCTTCTAAGAAAACGTGCCGCGTCAGTGCCGGCAAAGTACTGCGATTCTTGACTGTGCCGCGGTAGTTCCGCGATAATGCCGCAGCGGCTCCGTGATCAGACGACTCTGCTGCCGTGCCTAGAGCCTCGACATCGCCGCGATAGTGCCGCAGAAGCTCCGCGTTAGGACCGCGCCTGCTCGGCGAGGATGCAGCAGCGAACCCGCGTGGAGTACGATGCACTGTCCTGTGTGATGAAACGAAATTGTCCCCGGCTCAATATACCCCAAGGTTGAGGTACATTCCGTGTTTCCTTGTGCGCAGAAGCGGCGGTAACCTCTGTTGCTATCAGACAAAGAACCTAACGACCGCAGGTGCGATTTTTCGTTCTTACAACTAGACCCTCTTTAGTTGTCTAATGATTCTCGAATAACTTAATGTCAGACACTCTCCTGTAGCCGCTGCGGCGTTATCACAGGGCAAAAGCGGTACTGTCGGGTTCCCGCTACGACTCCGCGGTAGTGCCGCTTCGGTGCCTGTACGCGCCGAAACGGCAATATCGCTGAGCCGCAGCGGCAATTCTTCTTAGAGTCAAGCTTCTACGAATACGACGTCGAATGCGCTGATCATCCCAATGGAGATTTAAGAAGCCGATTCCTGAAAGTTTTCAGAAGTAAAGATTTGGCATTGCCATTTTTTTGAAAAATTAGAAATATACTCCGTCAAAAGGGGAAGGAAAAGAAAAATGAAAAAAGGTTTGAAATATTCCTGAGAACGATTCGGCGTGGAATAATTTGATTTTTGGGAAATGTATTGAAATAGTTGAAAATATGATTCGGCAAACGAGTTTGAACGAACTATATTGATAAGAGTCGTGCACAACGAGAGATCGCATTGTATGAGCTTATCCGTAGAACACATCAGAGCAAAATCATGCCTGATATGGAACAATTAGTTGATTTTACTTTACTTAATACGTGAAGACCGCGGTATTCCAGCTCCCGAACGAGCTTTTACTGCTTGTCCTATCACGCGTGATTTTGCTTCGATATGTTCTACGAATAAGCTCATTTAATGCGATCTCTCGTTTTGCACAACTCTCATCAAAATACTTTTACCAGAAACCTTAACTTCCAGGAATGTTTATTTTCAAATGAACCAAGTTGATCAAAAACCGAAAGCCCCGAATATCGGGGTAAAACCGCGACTAAAACGGGACAAAATCGAAGGTTTTTCAATCACATCAAACACTAAACCTTTCGATAATTGGGCGTTTGCGATATTATCGTCTTCCTGCAATGCCCGCAGTTCTCATGTTTTATGCCGATTTTGATCAACTAGGTTCATTTAGGTGAACCTTATCGAGGGCAAATAAGCAACCCCATTGTGATTTTCCAACGTATGATTCAGACCTTTTCGAATATTCCAAACTGGTTGTTGTGACCGAACGGGCGGTTGGGCAATTCCAAAAAAAAATGGCTAAAATCTCTGTACTCTCTAGTGAGTCGTCTAATCCGAAAGAGCACCCTCCCAGCCGTGGGGATATAATCTATCCTCCCAGCGGTCAAAAATATGCTGGCTTTCGGAGAGTGACTTGAAGTCACTTTCCAGGGCCGATATCGAACTGCCGAGTGAGGGTTCGGGTGATATGAGGCGTTTTTAATACCGGCTGTGCTTTTGATAAGCACGTTACGACCAGGGGTGTGCGGAATGTTCTGTTTTCTGCTCTAGGCCCATTTCTAGCCATTTTTTTCTGTTTACTGTGAAAAATTGCAAAAATTGGCAGAAAACAGAAAAAACCGTGAACTACGACTTGTTGCAGATTTACTCCAGAAACAGATGGGCCGGACACATAGAGAGTAAACACATAGGTTTGGAAAATCTCACCCGCATTTTCTGCAGTACCCTATGGTTGACTCGTCTATCTCGCTATGGTGGTTACCCGAGCTGAGGTGGTGTAGCGGTAGAACATGCCGCCGTTCGCTCGTAACGGCAGCGTTCGGTCCTCGCCCAGGGTAAATTAGATCCACTAACCCTACTAAGTCCTCGAATCAGTACCAAATTCATAGGAGGGATAGGATATGACTGGGAGTTTGGTCAACCCCCGGATGTCACTGTATAACCCTGGAAAACAACCAAGTCTCTACGGCATGGAGTACTCCTGCCCAAAGGTTTACTGTTGATGATACCCCTCAGAAGTTATGCCTTACAGCAGTAACCCTAAAAGTCAAGTAATATTGTATAACAACATAACGAGCCTTAGTACTGCATAGCGCACGCTACTCGTATCCTCACTGGCCCGGGGTTTGAGTATGAATACTTTCTACACGTGAGCTGAAGTTTATAATACTCCAGTGTAGCCGCTTTGATTGAGAGGGGTAGAGCCTAACCATAACTGTGCTATTCACACAGGTTATCTTTACATGTAATAAGTATCCTACTATATATATTTTGGTAAATTTGTGTGTGCGTGTGTGTATGTATGCATGTATGTATGTATGTATGTATGTATGTATGTATGTATGTATGTATGTATGTATGTATGTATGTATGTATGTATGTATGTATGTATGTATGTATGTATGTATGTATGTATGTATGTATGTATGTATGTATGTATGTATGTATGTATGTATGTATGTATGTATGTATGTATGTATGTATGTATGTATGTATGTATGTATGTATGTATGTATGTATGTATGTATGTATGTATGTATGTATGTATGTATGTATGTATGTATGCATGTATGTGTGCGTTTCTCTGTTTGTTTGCTTGACCGTTTATTCGGCTTGACTTTCAAGACGGGCGACCTTACGGGTACGGGCTCAAGAGCGCGCAGAACGCCGTAGAGAGTGTGTGAGTCCTAAGTGGGATTTCGCAGAGAGCCGTAGAAAGTGTGCGGAACCCAGTGGTAGTGCGCCGGACGCCGTAGTAGGTGTGTGGGACCCAGGTGGAAGTGAGCGGGACGCCGTAAAAAATGTGCGGGACCCAGGCGGTGCTGCGCAGGACGACGTAGAAAGCGTGCGAGACCCAAGAGAGGTGAGAAGTGTGCGGGGCCCGAGGGACAGTGCGCCGGACGCCGTATAAAATAAGGGGACCCAAGTGAGAGTGCGTTGGACGCCGAAGAAATTGTGCGGGACCTCAGCGGTGCACCAGACGCCGTAGAAAATGAGCGGGACCCAAATGCGAGTGCGCCAAACGCCCAAGAAAAAGGGCCGGAATCAAGTGGGAGTGCTCAGGACGCCATAGAAAATGTGCGGGACCCAAGTAGGAGTGCGCAGAACGCCGTAGAAAGTGTGTGGGACCCAAGTGGGAGTGCTCAGGACGTCATAGAAAGTGAGCGGGACCCAAGGTAGAGTGTGCCGGACGCCGTAGAAAATGTGTGGGACCCAAGTAGGAGTGCGCAGAACGCCGTAAAAAATGTGCGTGACCCAAGTAGGAGTGCGCAGGACGCTGTAGAAAATTAGTGGGACCCAAGTAGGAGTGCGCCAAACGCCGAAGAAAGTGGGCGGTACCCAAGTGGGAGTGCTCAGGACGCCATAGAAATTGTGCGGGACACAAGTAGGAGTGCGCAGAACGCCGTAAAAAGTGTGCGTGACCCAAGGTAGAGTGCGCCAGACGCCAGAGAAAGTATGTGGGACCGAAGTGGGAGTGAGCCGGACGCCGTGTAAAGTGTGTGGGATCCAAGTGGGAGTGCGCCAGACGCCATAGGGAGTATGGGGATCCAGGAATGAGTGCGCCGGACACCGTAGAAAGTGTGCGGGACCGAAGTGGGTGAGCGCAGAACTTCAAAATCGTTTTGTGCGTCTATAAGAGAGTGTATACCACCCCTTTCTTTACGTCCCCTCCCCCTTAACCACTCATTTCAACTGCTTAGCTGTTTATATGCACCAACCTTTCTAAATAGGGTTCATATACGATGGAAATGTGAGTTAACCAGAATATGCATCCAGGGGCCGTACTCGCCATCAACCCGTCGAGTAGTCCAAGGGTAGATGAGGTAAAATCTCAATACAAAACACGCGCTACACGGCCACCTCTCGCCTCCCTTGGCTTCCCCCGCGACCGCCGGAATTTTTAGCATCGCTTCGCCGAAGAATGGTCGCTTCGCGATAGAATCTTTATCTTTTCGCAGTGTTATCGATACGTAACACAGTTTGCATTCAATCTTACATAGCGTAATATGGGTTGATCTGTTCCTCTGCCGCGCGCGGCATCACCCCTTCCGCTTCCCTTCGCATTCCCTCGGCGGGTTATTGGCGAATATGACCCCAGAAAACACAAACATCATTATACTTCATTAGGCAACAAAAGTAGCAGGGTGTCGGTTGGTCATGGAGGCCTTTACTAAATCTGAAACAGCGGTTGTCTTTATCATGACAGAAATGGATATAAATGAGCTACCATTTTAGGACCTCTTAAAACTAGAGAAGGGTCGGTGTGCAACTGCATAAGAAAGTAGGTTAGCAAGGTTTGCAAGGTTTGAAATGCTTAGTAACTTCTGATTGCTCGAGCGTTGTCGTCGAAACCAGCTCATGGGCCGGCGCAACCGGACTCCAGCAACAGAGGCCGGCGATAGCCGGCAAGCGTGAGAACTTCTTAACGCCAGCTCACATAGAATCAGCGGATGTCGATTATACTCAAGATGCCGGCGAAGCCGGCAAATGGGCCGGCGTAGCCGGACCTCAGCAGCAGAGGCCGGCGTCAGCCGGTCGACGCCGCTGGTAAGTACATATTACAATCGGCGTGGTGGTGTGTCTGACCGAGTGTCTGGCACGTATGACTGACGCCTGTCTGAGCGGTTTCTAAATTTCCCGCACCTTTCGACACCATCAGTTAGAGTGCGTTAATGATTCAATACATGCAGATGGCGAGTGGTGCGTACGAGGAGCGCGCACATCAATAAGATCGTGGCGGGACCATCCTAGCTGTCGCTTGTTGGATCCTTTAAACATTGGTAGCTACAGATCTTCGTGGGACCACCCTAGAAGTTGCACATTGTGTTTTTTCCTTTATTAGTTGAGGATAATAGTGAGACCATGGAAGCTGTCGTATCGACGCTTGCAATGTCTGCGTGGCTCAGGAACTACCACACAGTACTTTTAAAAAGTCGGCGTGGCTTCGAGTTCTTAGCGTGAAAACAGAAAGTTCGCGGGACCCCAGAATCCAGGCTTGAATTGTGTGCGGTGCTCAGGGACATTCAGAAAATACTGTGTGAAAGTGGATGGGGCTTGGGGTTTATTGCGTAAAACGAAACAGAATGTGCTTGGAGCTTCGGAATCGAGGAGTAAAACGTGTGTGTGGCTCAGGGATAGCCAAGCAGTACTTTGTGAAAGTGGGCGGGGCTTGGAATTTTTCGTGAATCGTTCTGCTGTGTATTGTGCCTTTCAAGCCTACATTCGAACCGAACATTTTAAAACCTTCATTCAGCCTATCATTGCGGAACTCACGTAGTGGTTGTGTACTACGTCCTTCACACCTACATTCAACCTATCGTTACAGGACCCATTTAGTGGTTGCGTATTACGTCCCATAAACTTTCATTGCGGCAGGTCATTGTAGGTTCCACGTAGAATGCTATGGTTAATGGTTATTAGAGGTAGGCTTACAAAGCCGGTCTTAAACGAATGCTACTCATGGTTGATGGAGAGGGGCCGGCGGTAGAGCTGTTTATCGTTCGGCGAAGCCAAACGAATGCTACACGAGGTTGCTTGGGAAAGCCGGCGGCAAAGCCGGTTTATCGTTCAGCGAAGTCGAACAAACGCTACACATTGCTGACGGAGGCATGTCGGCAAAATCGGTCTGTCGTTGAGATAACTCAAACGAATGCTGCACGCGGTTAATGGGTGAAGGCCGACAAAAGTCAGTCCTTCGGTTGGCGAAGCCAAACGATAGCTACCTATGGTTGGTGGAAAGAGGTCGGCAAAGCCGGGCCTTCGTTTGGCGAAGTCGAACGAATGCTACCCGTGGTTGATGGATAAAAGGGGGTGGCAAAGCCGGTTTATTGTTTGGCGAAGCCTGGTTCGCCAGCGGCGCTAGGCGGTGCTGGTAATACAGAACTTGAATAAGATGAAGTGCAGTGAAATTGATGATGGGGTGGTGATAAAGTTGTTGAGAATTCTAAACGGGCGAAACTGCCATGGTGGAGCAAGCGCAGCGCCAGGACATTTATACTCACACGGCACACTCGCGCGGTACGCACGTAACTCTTGGGCGTGGAGGAGTAGTATGGTGCTCAACCCAGCAAGTTTCTCGAACCTGTCGTTAAAATACGTGAACAAGGGGAGGGCAAATCTACTTCGACTGAATCTATGCTCTTTTTGCGCATAATGAGCTTCTGATCAAACATTCCAGTGTTATAGTCTCAGGAAAAGGGAGGGTAGAGGGAAATTTCGCTTCTATAGTCTAGCCCGTATGCATGAACTACTTAGCCGCGAGGTAAGTGTAAATTGCCGCTGGCCGGCACCTTCAAAATATGGGGCGCGGACATTTTTAGCTCAATTGAGCCCAGACCGTCACCTTGAGTGTCTGAGTAGTGAGGACGGGCAAATTCGCTGCTAGACCGCGTTCTCGAACCGTTTTAACTTGGCACGGGTTGATTTCTTTTTGAACTCCACCCTCTCGGTCTTGTGGCTGAAGGTAGGTGCAATGTTCTTGAGGTGAACTTATACCTTTGAAACATCCCGATTCACGGTTTAGTAGCTAGAGCGACGTGTAAGAGGGTGGGCATTCACTTTTGAAATACACTCTAGCCTTAGAAAGAGTTCATCTATTAAGTGGTCCATGTTAACTGATGCAGTCCTTCGATGACCGCTCGTTTTATTCGCTCTTGAGTTCAGCAGCCTAGAAAAACCGTGTCTATGATGACCTACTTTTATTCACTGCTAAGAGATTTATGGATACTAATTGAAACTGACTCCATGCGTTGCTGCAATCACCATGCACAATGAGTCAGTCTTTGACTGCTGGTCTGTGAGCCAAGGGTAGTGTGAGCTCAGTTTAGCCACCTCACACCATCATTTTTAGGGTTCGAACTTCATCCACTGTTCACCGTAGAATTGTGCATGTGTCATATTTAAGGTACTCCTGCACGACTGTGAATGTCTCTGTTTGCATAAGAGAAGTTTATTACTGTTGTCACTTGCACAGACCACATGTCCTTGGGCACCGCATTCTCACAACCTCTTCGGGCGCATCTTTGCAATACCCTTTTGCCACCCAGGTTTCGCATCTGAAAAGCGTTGAATTCACGTTGATACTCGAGAAAATCTACATCTTGATAGCCGAACTGTCGCTAACAACATACTCGTCGCGTGGATCCTCCTCACATGAGATGTCTGATTCATCTTTAAATTCGAATGACGGATTCGGTTTTGGGTTTGGCACATCAACTGAAAAATAATCTCGTTTCAATTTTCGGCAGCTATTCATTCCCGAGAGCGTACAACCACTCGTTTCTGTGATGCATCGCATATTTCTCGGTTGCACGGGATCAACCATATGGAATCAGTGACGCCATGGATGAGTGGAATCCCCTTTACTGCCACTCCACCTCCGTACTCTTTACTCAAAAAATATACACCACTTCTACGATCTACACACTATACTTTCACATTTCCAGATTTTTTTCAATTATTCGACTTTTCGGATAATTCGGAGTTCTGAACTATTAGAATATTCGGGTTTTCGAATAATTCAGAAATTCGCATTTTTCGAATAATCGATTTCCCCGATTTCCCGAATAATTCGAAAATTGGCCGTTTTTGAATATTTGATTTTCCTTATCAATCGGGAATTCACCTTTTCCGAATATTCGACTTTTCGATTAAGTCATAGCCGACTTTCTCCGTCAATTATTTTTCTATGCATTCGATACTGTCAAAGCACACTGCTCACTCCTTAGGTGGACCAACGTTTCACCCTACCTCTTGACTTGCACATTTTCCTGATCTTCGTCGGAGGACCTACGAATGTATCTGCTCTCGAAAATATTGTGAACAAATCTTTAGATAGGCTGCCGAAGTTTTGAAGCGGTTTCTATGGATCTTTTTTTCTGCTCCCACATCTCAAGCTACTCTCCAGAAATTAATCTTTTCACGACGTTGTTACGTGTTCCTGTATGTAGGGAATACCTCATGTAAGCGACATTATTTCCACCGAAATGGATGAACATTATAAGGGAAGGCGTTAACAGACACTTCACCATCTCGTCATGCGTAACATTTTGGAATCACGACCCCTTCCCCACTCTCGCAATAACCCTTCAGACCTTGTTGAACTATTATCTACTCACACAAAAAATTCTGATTCAAATACTTTGCTGAAGTATTTAAGGTAATCACAACTCTCCATCGCTCTTTCTCCTCACTGATTCCTATGCTCTTCCACTCTCCACTTATGAAAATAAGTTCAGCCAGCCTCCAAGCGTGTTTTCAAACGCTAGTAGAAGAAGCAAAAATTCAGGCGCGCCCAATGACACACAAATAAACTGAGCAGACTGTGGATAATACCAATTATAACTCGGAAACGTCAAATGAACTAACCAACACGATACAGCAGAGTGACTCGGAAGATGCTTTTGTCGGCAAAAGTGATCACAGGGACGAGGTTTGAGTTGGAGACGAGAGTAGTTCCAATATCAGACTTTCCGCAGAAACTACGCAAAATGCGCTAAACTGAAGTCCTCTTACGTTTAGGGTGTAGAAAATAATTTACCGATAGCCAGTTATCGTTTGATCCTCTCCAGTCTTTATCTCTACGCCTCCATTGACACAACCGTTTTTGTCGAATCCGCGTCCGATACTTTCAACCACCACCTCGATTCCTCTACCTTTAGGAGCCTAGAAATGCGATTGATCTGATGAAATAATTCCTTATAAAACTCAGTCCAGTAAATGTTGGCGAACCGTAATCCAGAAGTTGCAGAACCGGAACTGTGTTTTCTTCCCGATATTCATTTCGTACTCAAAGGTTTGTTGTTCCTTTCTGGCTACCAAAGTTTGCCCGCACCCAGGTGGCTATAACAAGGTGTTCACTGTCATTAGGTGAAGAGTAAGAGAAAAAAGCTCACTCTCTCATTGCACAAATCTCCTCCGAATCCCGAAGGACACACACATCTGGAACAGTTCCTCGGATGAGGATACCCGCCGTTGTGGCACACAGCAGAGGTATCTGGGCTGCATTTTTGTGAAATTTTCACCTGGACCTGTATGCAATTTTAACTGAGTCACGCGAGAAACATTTTGAACCTTTGCATCCGTTAAAGGTATTTATCATGTCTTTGTCGATGAAGGAAAGCACTGCTGAGCCCATCGTTCTTTGATATTTCAGGTCCTTCGCTAGCATTGTAGGACCTTGACCTTTGATGGCGCCTCTAAAGAATCAAACAATTCTGAATGTAAGTCCATAGAAACGGGCAGCTCATCAACGCTCACGTACGCGTATGACGAGTAGTGCATGATGCTTCCGTAGTCGTAGGGTTTGTCGTAGGTGTCTGTCTTTCTTGCTATACGAAAGGCGAATTTGATGGAGTCGCGCTCAAAACCATAATTCAGAATGCTCCGTGGTTGCTTCTAGCATGATTAGACTTGAGCTAAAGACAAGAGCACCAGAGGAAGCTGGGCCGGCGAGAGGCGGATAAACCGCAGGTAAACGCGCGACGGTCACCGCTGGCTACCGAATGAATCATCGAGGGACGTCGGGGACGGAGCGCCTGGTAAACAAGGTTGGGCATTGAACTGTAAGAAAAAAGCAAAGAAAAAAAAAAGAAAGCTATTACGGAAACGAAAGTGAGTGAGTGAGAGAGCTAGAAAAATCTGTTAATGTTCCAGTAATGCGGAGCGTCACTGTTTATTGCTTACAGTCTTCCTGCTTTTGATGGGCAAGTGTCCTTTGATAAATTGTGGTCTCAATCTAAGAAGTGAGACTGGTTTGGATCAGAATCATTTTAGGCTTTTTACGTTTTCGAATCCCGCTCTTAATCGAAACCTTATCTAGCCGCCAGGGTGGGGGTGTGTATACAAGTCTGCTGGTACCTGCTCATTTGTGTTCCTGCTTCTACTGAACCCGACAGACGTTTGAGTGAACATAGGGAACGTTCTAGCGATATAGCGTGCACAACTATATTGCGAAAGTATCCGGCACATTGCATAAAGGTGTCGCCGTCCGGCACACCAAGTCCTCTGGTCCATAACACCTTAGGATCCGTACCTAGTGAGTTCATGGAGTCTTTGGCCACAAGCCACAATTTTGTCACAGTGAATTGTCGGTGATTGTCGAGTGATATTCAACGATCTGCGCTGTCCGATCTTCTGAGCTATTTCCACGCACCGCTTGCTGCTCTGCTGGAAACTCGTCTCAAGGATAGATCCGTGATCAGCGTCGGAGTGTACGCCATCTACTGCAGTAACGCTGATGATAGGAGAGTGGGAAGCTGTGCAATAGCTGTAAGGAAGGACTACATTGATATGATCGAGGAATTTGGTTCAACGGCGTGTAGGAATGCATTTGTTTGAATCAATCTGTGGATATTCAGTGCTCGTGCGCCCACCGAAAGCACCAAAGACAATTCCAAGGAAGCCTCCTTCGATGAACTCAATACCTTGCCAGCCAGGCTACCTTGTCAACATGCTGTTGTCGTGGGGATCGACGCAAACGCAAAGATGGGACTTAATCAGCAATCCGAAGTTTCGGAAAGTAGCTCTACCCAGTGGAGCAAACATGGGACAATGGCTGTCGCCTTGTCGATCTGTGTGAACGCAGTGGTATGATTATTGCATCGACATTCAAGAGGAATCATCTCCGCCATCAGCTTACATGGCAGGGACCAACCCAGCTATCTCCAGAAGAGGAGCGAAAGCGGAAGATGACAACTCTGAAAACACATTATGATCTAACGAGGAATATTCCAGTGTCGGGCATTCGAAGATCTTAATCTGTGTGTGATGTTGCATTCAATTCGGATCACCTTCCTGTTCTGTTGAACCTCGCTGCGAGGATTCAAATGTGAAAGCGAGGGGCTCACCCTATTCAGAGGATTGACATAACGAGTCTCAGAGATGCACAGCTCAAGAAGCCCAAGAAGAGGAGAAGAACCCGAGGAAATCCTACACATTGTTACGACAGTATAGCGGCGAAATGAAGAGATTTTCTCCTGTCCTCAACACTACCAATGGAGTTGCAGTTGGTGATGCGACGCTGCCAATACGGAAGGATTACTTCAGTTAACTACTGAATCGTCCAGCGTCATCAGAACCTGAGCTCCCTCATGTTAAGGGAGCTTGTTACCATGTCAGTGAAGAACCAACGATTGAGGCTAAAGTTTCGAATTGTGTCTTGGAAATGAAGGATGGAAAGGCGACATCATCATTGCTGAATTGCTGAAAGCTCTCCCTCCTCCTGGGACCAACACTATCCATGCTAAATGGATGAGCGAAAGTATACCCGATTCGTGAAGACAGGCGATCATCTTACCTCTTCACAAGAAGTTATCCGTCACGGAACCCAAGAACTATTTGGGAACTTCTCTACTGCAAGTCATGTGAAGGTTTTGGCACGTATCGTTCTCGGGCGACTCATCAGACATCGTGAGGAAACGACCGGAGAGGAGCAACCCGGTTCTAAACCTGGAAGATCGACCATTGACCGAGTGTTCGTCGTTTTAAGAGTAGTTGAATCGTGGCAGCGGTTTTGGAAGCCATTACAAACTTTACGGCAGTTGAAGCCGCATTCGACTCTACTGATCGTGATCAATAGCTCGAATTACCGGTAAAGCCGGAAAACCAGTAAAGCGTTAAACGGTAAATGCTCACCCCTGATCCACACCCAAACTTGAAGTACACTCACAATAATTTCGAATCTGACATCGACGTATTTATCGCGGTCCACCCGCCGCATTGTGTGGGACAATCCAAGTGCATGCCCCAGTTCATGCGTGATATAATCGACCTTAAATAATATTAAATCCAGTGGCTATAAGGTGAGTAGAACTGACATACTCAAGTATAGTTTGTGTAGAATATATACCGTATTTCGTATAATAGAAGTACACCTCTGTTTGAAGTACACCTCTTATAGAAGTACACCTAAAAGGAAGGGCTGAGTATTATAAGTACACCCTCTATTTGAAAGGCACCTCTATTAGAAGTACATATAAAATAAAGGTCTGAGTATTAGAAAAACACCCTTCATTTGAAGTACACCTCTAATAGAAGTACACCTAAAAGTTAAGGCTGAGTATTAGAAGTACACGCTCTATTTGAAGTACACCTATATCTAAAGTACATGTGAAATCGAGGTCTGAGTATTAGAAGTACACCCTCTGATTGAATTACACCTATTTTCAGAGTAAAAGTAGGGACGTGGCTTGCTTGCTCAAGAAAGAATATTCAAATGTCACCCGCGGCTGGCGCGAGCAGTTTAACTTTCACCGGCGGGCGGCGGCCTGAATTTATCAGCGGGCCAGCGCAAGCAGCAGCCATCGCCAGCCGCGAGGGAGATCTAATTTTTTTTTATCTTGAAGAAGCAAGTTATGGACCTAGCTATACACCTTTTTCAGAATTGACCTCCGGCACTCAGGTAAGTGTTTGGTAATCCGAATGTGGCATTTGAGAGAGACCAGTCTGCACGAGATGTTTTTTTTTAATATTTTGACGTTTAAATATTCACAGAAAAAATCTATCGGCTACTATCACGCTGAAACTTGATATATACTCCATTTATCTTTAATTGGACAAAACACGGTCAGCCAATAGTCCTCTAATTGGCCCGCTAGTACCGTAGTGTACGTCCACGACGCGTTCTCGGCAGATCCGGGTGGCAGGGTAGGTGTCCGAGTGACGGCACTGACGCATCGATTGCTCTGCACACCGGGTGCACACCCGGGTCTGCCGAGAACGCGTCGTGGACGTACGCTACGGTACTAGCGGGCCAATTAGAGGACTATTGGCGGACCGTGTTTTGTGCAATTGAAGATAAACAGAGTATAGCTGTTATTCACGGCGGGTGCAAGGAGTTCGTTCAGGTAATCTACAAGAATGTTGATGTGATTTGGTTAAATCCGCTCAAAGTTGAATTGCTTCGCCCTAAGACGTTGACTTTAACAGTCCTTGAAAAGCCAAGAATCTCCAACGTTGTGAAGACTGGATCATTCAAGTGCAGGAATCGTTTATACGACGAGTAATAGGAACCACCAACGGTAGATCTTACCTACAGTGGATTGTGGACGCAAAGAGCATGCATGTAGGAGAGCTGTCGTTAAGTCGTATAAAGGCAGCAGACACGCTCGCCTACGCAGTGACACTCACGCGTAATCAAATTCATTTCAGCAAACACGCACTTCTACTCAAGCGCCGTGCACATATGTTATCATTTGCAACAACGCACATTAAGGTCGCCAAGTATTGATGTGATCCTTGACGACTTTCAAACAAGCACATACCAATATGCTGGGTATGTGCTCGTAAAATTCCCCGCGTTCAAATGAAGGCACCCAGGCGAACATACACAGACGCATCTTGCGCGCACTTACGAGCACATTTGAGCAAATACACCCGCTTGTACGAGTGAGTGTACACGAGCGCTTGTGCAAGCACACATACTAAGTCGTTCACATACACACACGTGCACATACTATCGCGTGCGCACGCAAACGTACACTAAACCGCACGCGTGTACACATACCTACGAGCGCAAGCGTAGTATTAACCATATATCTGTTTGCGCCATGAACTTTAGTCTATACAGAGAAGATGCTTACGTTTTTTTCGACAGTTTCCGACAGTTCGCGACGCTGTGATAGGCTTCACTCTGAGCGCTATTTCTTCATCGCTAACAACGTACACGCGATCACCTTCATGACGTCCTGACGACGTCACCTGAAGCTCTAACAACTTTCCTCGACGTCCTGACCACACTATCTGAAGCCATGCGTACTTTCCACGACGTCGTGGGGACGTCATCTGGAGCCGTGCTAATTTCCACGATTTCCTGCTAACGTCATCTGAAGTCCTAAAAGTTTTTAGGACGCCCTGCTCACGTCATATGAAGACCTGACAACTTTACACGACGTCCTGGCGACATCATCTGGAGTACTACAGATTTCCACGACGTCCTGCTGACGTTGTGGGGAGGTTTGAATCTCGTGTGTCGGAACTTTGAGTCTGTTCCCAAGTTTGATCCCAGGTCTTAAGTAGCTATTTGTAACTAACGACTTGGGCTTGAATTGCAGTCCTATTTTCACATCAGTATGATTTATGAAGTCCATCTAGCTTCCATCTGATTTATCGGCCCGGCTAGGTATTGCGCCGGTGCCCTCGTCGATCTACCGCCGCAGCCCCGTCGATTCACCAGACTTAAACTATTACCTACCGTAGTAGGACGGAAAAATCTAGGCGGACTTCATATGCGTGCTCAACGTCGCAAAAAAGCTCCTAAGCGAGGCCAGGCAAAGAAATGTTCGCTCCTCTGAAGTCCGAATTTCGGGGGTGCAGAGGTCGAAGGAATTAACTCAACCTTTGCCCAGTGGGGTAGTTTGCGGCGAAGAACAAGCATATGTGGTCATTTTGTTGTTTTTGTTGATCATATTATATGTCATGGTAGCTTTAGGGCATCTTACGCGCTGAAAATCACCTACCATTTTTGGGCTTGGATCATTGGTTGGGGCCGCCAGAGAACGTAACTAGAGTTTGTTGCGTCTTCCTTAGCTGTCATATGCACTTCCACCGCCGAGCGGCGCGGCACATTGCATTTCTGTAATATTGGTCGTGCAGCGCCGCCTGATCAATAATACAGAAATGCATTGAGCCGCGACGCTCGGCGGCGGAAGTATACGACCCCTTATTGGGAAGATATGAAAGATCGAATGCCTCGAATTCCGTAATAACAGGCCGGCCTTCCGAAAGTCATGTGGCATAAATATTGAAAGGAAAGTATCTTAACAGGAAATGACACGTCAACTCCCATTCATTTACGCGAGATAACTTGTTGATAAGCCACTTGCCGTTCTCTATTTATGCCATATGGCTGTTGTAAAACCGATCTCTTTCAACGGAATTCGAGCCATTCGATCTCCCATATTCTTACGATAATGCGTCGGTGATCCAACAAACTCTATTTACGTTCTCAGGCGGGCCCAACCAATGATTCAAACTCAAATAACGGAGAGTGATTTTCAGCGCGTACGATGCTCTTAATTAAAATATGCCCACACAGCTCTTTACTTCTTGCTTCATATCATTTTTCACCACTACGCGGGGAACAAGGATGGAGTTTTTATGAATTTGAAAGGTCTAGCTCGGCTAAAAACTGATGAATTATTCTGGAGAAAGGGATGAGTCGTCATTCTTATCGGATGGTGGTTGTGTCAAACCGTTCAAAAATTCGAGAGATGTTCGACTCTTCTAAAATGACTTATTTAGCGTGTTCTTCCAGATTTCCAACATTTTGTATTTTTTTTCAAATCTGCAAGATGTGAGTAGGAAATTCTAAAAAATCACCCTCTTACTCTGAAATGCGTTTCCAGGAACTCGAACTTTATTCGCATTTTCCATAGAAAACCCAATTGTTTTGGTTTTGAACAATGAGTCGTATTTTTCAAATGCTGAGCGGCTATGGTTTGCCAAAAATTAAGCGAAATGGGGAATCAGAATTCAAACCCGACAGTTCTCAAAAACATCTTTTCAATGAAATTATTCATTTAAATCTTTCCGAAAAAAAGCTCACGACAATAATTTAGAAAGAAGAAAAATTTTTCAAGAAATTCTCAAATCGTTGTTTCTTGGAAGAAAAGAAACCAACATTCAAAGGGAGATCAATAAATGATGAATACTCTTATATTTGAATTCCGTTTAACTCTAGACATTTCTCTAAACAGTGAGAATTTCAGCGACTTAAAAATATTTTGAGGAGAACTTCATTCTAGGAATATGTGGATATAACTTTTTGTACAAAGAAAGTCGTAATTCCTCTTTCGAAACGAGAGAAACAGATTATCACACCTAATTCACATCTCTAAAGTCACAAAACCGAGGGAAAATCAATTATTGTACCAGGTATAGAGAAATTCTGTATCAAGAAATGTTTTTGGAGACTCACAATCACTACTGACCGAGGCCTGTGTTTAACGGCCATCGCAAACTCGTGGCAGATACGAGGCCGCCTAGGGTGGGCATGAGACAGCCGGCAGTGCCAGCATCTTGTCTTTAAACTGTGACGAAGATCAGTGGATATAATCAAGGATCTGTAAAAAAGGGGTCTCCAAGCAGAAGTGGTTTGGTTAGCGTTACAAATGCTTCAACAAAAAGGGAACAATAGGAAAGCGGAATGAGGAGAGTCTACAAAAAATGAACAATATCCTCCAAGAACTCTTTTCTTTTTCGAAACTTCCAAACAGCGGAAACAAACCGTTGTGGTTCTCTATGAGGAAGCGCTTTTGGCTCCATAAAGGACTTTGATTATGTGAGTGCCGATAAAATATGTATATATGCATGTCAACCTAATAGCTATCATTAAAAGGGAGATGATGTGGAATTGTTTTAGGAACCAGTCAATTCTTCCTCGTAAAATACCAAAACGGTTTGTTTCCGCTGTTTGGAAGTTTCGAAAAAGAAAAGAGTTCTTGGAGGATATTGTTCATCTTTTGTAGACTCTCCTCATTCCGCTTTCCTATTGTTCCCTTTTTGTTGAAGCATTTGTAACGCTAACCGAACCACTTCTGCTTGGGAGACCCTTTTACAGAATTGTTCACTTTTTCTTCATATTACGCTGTAATATCCCATGCAAGAATTTCGAACAAAGACCTCTTCATCTCCCCACTAGATCAGTCCTCTTTCTGTGGTCACAAGAATCAATGACCCAAACTGTTGTAAAACTATCTCAGAAAAATCACTCGATGTGGCTGACAAGACCGATGTTCACATGATATTAGCTAAGAAATGAATGATATCCATGATATCGTTCCACATTATTCATTCATATTGATCGCGTCAGCCACATCTGGCTACACCGGGTGTTATTTGCACCTTCCATGTTTTTCATACGTATCGAACGGGTCGGCCACGGTGATTTTCTCAACCAACTCTGACAGGGACCTTAGGCCCCGGTTATAGTTGGTCGCCCAGACGTAGCCAGCCCGGTCGATAATCATGAAAGCCTGCTGGTCTACAGCCGGATGCAGAATCTGCCTGCAGTTCTTCGCTTTCAAATGAAACTAACTTAAAACCGGGACAGTCAGAAATTACCTTCCATTCCATCTGGACACTTTCACATCAGTGGAACAAAGCAGTTTTACATAATCATTATTTCGTTTCCGTTGCCCCATTCCTTCGCAGAACAGCCGCTTCGATTCCATGAATCTGATATGAAAAAGCTCTGCTGAGCTGCGAATGGAGATAGTTCTAATAATTTGTTTTTGAATTTGGATGCTAATAAGCAAGTACCATTTATTGCAGAAAAATCAGTAGGCTGGTGAAGGAGGAAGAGGGAGCACTCAAAATGGGTTTGTGTGAATGACCTTACGAAACTGAAAAGCAGCCTGGCAACATGACCTGACATGACTCACATAACATCTCAAACTTTCTGCTTGCAATGCTTGTCATCCTTACACTTTTACAAAACTTTTGCAAGGTGTTCTCTCCTGCGCAAATTCCGGGGCATAATTTCTCGGATGGCTAGCATCGAGTCTGGGCTCCTGCTCACTCTACGGGGTGGTCTTCACAACTTTTCGGATGAGCAGCAACGGGTCTCGAACACCTGCCCACTATCCGGGTTTCCACGACGTCCCGATGACTTCATCAGAGGCTCGAAGCACTTTTCACGACGTCCCGATGACGTCATCAGAAGCCCGAAGCACTCTTGGGACTATCCTAGACGGGGGGGGGCACCCACGACTTTCTCTTGAAAATGAATGGAAACCCTGATAAAAGATGTTTGATGCTGCTATCACTCATTGTTGTTGATGAAGTTCTGTAGAAATACTTCGATTGATAGCGTTATAGATCGGTGGTTCATTCCATTTCTGACTTGAATCTTGAGTGCCCCGTCTAGGATAGTCCCGCACTTCTCACGATGTCCCGATGACGTCATCAGAAGCCCGAAGCACTCTTGGGACTATCCTAGACGGGGGGGGGGCACCCACGACTTTCTCTTGAAAATGAATGGAAACCCTGATAAAAGATGTTTGATGCTGCTATCACTCATTGTTGTTGATGAAGTTCTGTAGAAATACTTCTGATTGATAGCGTTATAGATCGGTGGTTCATTCCATTTCTGACTTGAATCTTGAGTGCCCCCCGTCTAGGATAGTCCCGCACTTCTCACGATGTCCCGATGACGTCATCAGAAGCCCGAAGCACTCTTGGGACTATCCTAGACGGCACCCACGACTTTCTCTTGAAAACGAATGGAAACCCTGATAAAAGATGTTTGATGCTGCTATCACTCATTGTTGTTGATGAAGTTCTGTAGAAATACTTCGATTGATAGCGTTATAGATCGGTGGTTCATTCCATTTCTGACTTGAATCTTGAGTGCCCCCCCCCCGTCTGGGGTAGGCCCCCACTTCTCACGATGTCCCGATGACGTTATCAGAAGCCCGAAGCCCTCTTGGGACTATCCTAAACGGGGGGGGGGCACCCACGACTTTCTCTTGAAAATGAATGGAAACCCTGATAAAAGATGTTTGATGCTGCTATCACTCATTGTTGTTGATGAAGTTCTGTAGAAATACTTCGATTGATAGCGTTATAGATCGGTGGTTCATTCCATTTCTGACTTGAATCTTGAGTGCCCCCCCACGTCTAGGATAGGCCCGCACTTCTCACGATGTCCCGATGACGTCATCAGAAGCCCGAAGCACTCTTGGGACTATCCTAGACGGGGCGGGGCACCCACGACTTTCTCATGAAAATGAATGGAAACCTTGGTAAAAGGTGCTTGATGCTGCTATCAGTCATTGTTGTTGATGAAGTTGTGTAGAGATACTTTGATTGATAGCGTTATAGATCGGTGGTTCATTCCATTTCTGACTTGAATCTTGAGTGCCCCCCCCCGTCTGGGGTAGGCCCGCACTTTTCACGACGTCCCAATGACGTCATCAGAAACTCGAGGCACTTTTCACGACGTCCCCATGACCTCATCAGAAGCCCGAAGAACTCTCACGACGTCCCGATGACGTCATCAGAAGCCCGAAGCACTTTTCACGACGTCCCGATGACGTCATCAGAAGCCCGAAGCACTTTCACGACGTCCCGATGACGTCATAAGAAGCCCGAAGCACTTTTACGACGTCCCGATGACGTCATCAGAAACCCGAAGCACTTTCATGACGTCCCGATGACGTCGTCAGAAGCCCGAAGCACTTTTCACGACGTCCCGATGACGTCATCAGAAGCCCGAAGCACTTTCACGACGTCCCGATGACGTCATCAGAAGCCCGAAGCACTTTTCACGGCGTCCCGATGACGTCATTAGAAGCCCGAAGCACTTTCACGACGTCCCGATGACGTCATCAGAAGCCCGAAGCACTTTTCACGACGTCCCGATGACGTCATCAGAAGCCCGAAGCACTCTCACGACGTCCCGATGACGTCATCAGAAGCCCGAAGCACTTTCACGACGTCCCCATGACGTCATCAGAAGCCCGAAGCACTTTCACGACGTCCCGATGACGTCATCAGAAGCCCGAAGCACTTTTCACGACGTCCCGATGACGTCATCAGAAGCCCGAAGCACTCTCACGACGTCCCGATGACGTCATCAGAAGCCCGAAGCACTTTTCACGACGTCCCGATGACGTCATCAGAAGCCCGAAGCACTTTCACGACGTCCCGATGACGTCATCAGAAGCCCGAAGCACTCTCACGACGTCCCGATGACGTCATCAGAAGCCCGAAGCACTTTTCGCGACGTCCCGATGACGCCATCAGAAGCCCTAAGCACTCTCACGACGTCCCGTTGACGTCATCAGAAGCCCGAAGCACTTTTCACGTGGTCCCGATGACGTCATCAGAAGCCCGAAGCACTCTCACGACGTCCCGATGACGTCATCAGAAGCCCGAAGCACTTTTCACGACGTCCCGATGACGTTATCAGAAGCCCGAAGCATTTTTCACGACGTCCCGATGACGTCATCAGAAGCCCGAAGCACTTTTCACGACGTCCCGATGACGTCATCAGAAGCCCGAAGCACTCTCACGACGTACCGATGACGTCATCAGAAGCCCGAAGCACTTTTCACGACGTCCCGATGACGTCATCAGAAGCCCGAAGCACTCTTGGGACTATCCTAGACGGGGGGGGGCACCCACGACTTTCTCTTGAAAATGAATGGAAACCCTGATAAAAGATGTTTGATGCTGCTATCACTCATTGTTGTTGATGAAGTTCTGTAGAAATACTTCGATTGATAGCGTTATAGATCGGTGGTTCATTACATTTCTGACTTGAATCTTGAGTGCCCCCCCCCGTCTGGGGTAGGCCCGCACTTCTCACGATGTCCCGATGACGTTATCAGAAGCCCGAAGCACTCTTGGGACTATCCTAGACGGGGGGGGGCACCCACGACTTTCTCTTGAAAATGAATGGAAACCCTGATAAAAGATGTTTGATGCTGCTATCACTCATTGTTGTTGATGAAGTTCTGTAGAAATACTTCGATTGATAGCGTTATAGATCGGTGGTTCATTCCATTTCTGACTTGAATCTTGAGTGCCCCCCCCCCGTCTAGGATAGTCCCGCACTTCTCACGATGTCCCGATGACGTCATCAGAAGCCCGAAGCACTCTTGGGACTATCCTAGACGGGGCGGGGCACCCACGACTTTCTCATGAAAATGAATGGAAACCTTGGTAAAAGGTGCTTGATGCTGCTATCAGTCATTGTTGTTGATGAAGTTGTGTAGAGATACTTTGATTGATAGCGTTATAGATCGGTGGTTCATTCCATTTCTGACTTGAATCTTGAGTGCCCCCCCCCCATCTGGGGTGTACGCCCGCACTTTTGACGACGTCCCAATGACGTCATCAGAAACTCGAGGCACTTTTCACGACGTCCCCATGACCTCATCAGAAGCCCGAAGCACTCTCACGACGTCCCGATGACGTCATCAGAAGCCCGAAGCACTTTTCACGACGTCCCGATGACGTCATCAGAAGCCCGAAGCACTTTCACGACGTCCCGATGACGTCATAAGAAGCCTGAAGCACTTTTACGACGTCCCGATGACGTCATCAGAAACCCGAAGCACTTTCATGACGTCCCGATGACGTCGTCAGAAGCACGAAGCACTTTTCACGACGTCCCGATGACGTCATCAGAAGCCCGAAGCACTTTTCACGACGTCCCGATGACGTCATCAGAAGCCCGAAGCACTTTCACGACGTCCCGATGACGTCATCAGAAGCCCGAAGCACTTTTCACGGCGTCCCGATGACGTCATTAGAAGCCCGAAGCACTTTCACGACGTCCCGATGACGTCATCAGAAGCCCGAAGCACTTTCACGACGTCCCGATGACGTCATCAGAAGCCAGAAGCACTCTCACGACGTCCCGATGACGTCATCAGAAGCCCGAAGCACTTTTCACGACGTCCCCATGACGTCATCAGAAGCCCGAAGCACTTTCACGACGTCCCGATGACGTCATCAGAAGCCCGAAGCACTTTTCACGACGTCCCGATGACGTCATCAGAAGCCCGAAGCACTCTCACGACGTCCCGATGACGTCATCAGAAGCCCGAAGCACTTTTCACGACGTCCCGATGACGTCATCAGAAGCCCGAAGCACTTTCACGACGTCCCGATGACGTCATCAGAAGCCCGAAGCACTCTCACGACGTCCCGATGACGTCATCAAAAGCCCAAAGCACTTTTCGCGACGTCCCGATGACGCCATCAGAAGCCCTAAGCACTCTCACGACGTCCCGTTGACGTCATCAGAAGCCCGAAGCACTTTTCACGTGGTCCCGATGACGTCATCAGAAGCCCGAAGCACTCTCACGACGTCCCGATGACGTCATCAGAAGCCCGAAGCACTTTTCACGACGTCCCGATGACGTTATCAGAAGCCCGAAGCATTTTTCACGACGTCCCGATGACGTCATCAGAAGCCCGAAGCACTTTTCACGACGTCCCGATGACGTCATCAGAAGCCCGAAGCACTCTCACGACGTACCGATGACGTCATCAGAAGCCCGAAGCACTTTTCACGACGTCCCCATGACCTCATCAGAAGCCCGAAGCACTCTCACGACGTCCCGATGACGTCATCAGAAGCCCGAAGCACTTTTCACGACGTCCCGATGACGTCATCAGAAGCCCGAAGCACTCTCACGACGTCCCGATGACGTCATCAGAAGCCCGAAGCACTTTTCACGACGTCCCGATGACGTCATCAGAAGCCCGAAGCACTTTCACGACGTCCCGATGACGTCATCAGAAGCCCGAAGCACTTTTCACGACGTCCCGATGACGTCATCAGAAGTCCGAAGCACTCTCACGACGTCCCGATGACGTCATCAGAAGCCCGAAGCACTTTTCACGACGTCCCGATGACGTCATCAGAAGCCCGAAGCACTCTCACGACGTCCCGATGACGTCATCAGAAGCCCAAAGCACTTTTCACGACGTCCCGATGACGTCATCAGAAGCCCGAAGCACTTTTCACGACGTCCCGATGACGTCATCAGAAGCCCGAAGCACTTTTCACGACGTCCCGATGACGTCATCAGAAGCCTGAAGCACTCTCACGACGTACCGATGACGTCATCAGAAGCCCGAAGCACTTTTCACAACGTACCCATGACCTCATCAGAAGCCCGAAG
The DNA here is from genome assembly GCA_029168955.1 of Aplectana chamaeleonis. Lineage (NCBI taxonomy): Eukaryota > Metazoa > Nematoda > Chromadorea > Rhabditida > Cosmocercidae > Aplectana > Aplectana chamaeleonis. The sequence goes on along the minus strand of JAPDOI010000184.1, from coordinate 846,677 downwards.
CACTCTCACGACGTCCCGATGACGTCATCAGAAACTCGAGGCACTTTTCACGACGTCCCGATGACCTCATCAGAAGCCCGAAGCACTCTCACGACGTCCCGATGACGTCATCAGAAGCCCGAAGCACTTTTCACGACGTCCCGATGACGTCATCAGAAGCCCGAAGCACTTTTCACGACGTCCCGATGACGTCATCAGAAGCCCGAAGCACTCTCACGACGTCCCGATGACGTCATCAGAAGCCCGAAGCACTTTTCACGACGTCCCCATGACCTCATCAGAAGCCCGAAGCACTCTCACGACGTCCCGATGACGTCATCAGAAACTCGAGGCACTTTTCACGACGTCCCGATGACGTCATCAGAAGCCCGAAGCACTCTCACGACGTCCCGATGACGTCATCAGAAGCCCGAAGCACTTTTCACGACGTCCCGATGACGCCATCAGAAGCCCGAAGCACTCTCACGACGTCCCGATGACGTCATCAGAAGCCCGAAGCACTTTTCACGACGTCCCGATGACGTCATCAGAAGCCCGAAGCACTCTCACGACGTCCCGATGACGTCATCAGAAGCCCGAAGCACTTTTCACGACGTCCCGATGACGTCATCAGAAGCCCGAAGCACTCCCACGACGTCCCGATGACGTCATCAGAAGCCCGAAGCACTTTTCTCGACGTCCCGATGACGTCATCAGAAGCCCGAAGCACTTTCACGACGTCCCGATGACGTCATCAGAAGCCCGAAGCACTTTTCACGACGTCCCCATGACCTCATCAGAAGCCCGAAGCACTCTCACGACGTCCCGATGACGTCATCAGAAACTCGAGGCACTTTTCACGACGTCCCGATGACCTCATCAGAAGCCCGAAGCACTCTCACGACGTCCCGATGACGTCATCAGAAGCCCGAAGCACTTTTCACGACGTCCCGATGACGTCATCAGAAGCCCGAAGCACTTTTCACGACGTCCCGATGACGTCATCAAAATCCCCCTCACCTACATATCGGTTAATTACCAGCCTAAGTACCTCCTATCAACTTACCTGTCTGCCAAGTTGATTGCCTGAGACCATTGGCAGTGGCTATTAGCAGTGAGGACTGAAAAGCGTGACGGCCTACGGCCCACGGCCTACGGCCCACGGCCTACGGCCCACGGCCTACGGCCTACGGCTCACGGCCTACGGCGCACACCATGAAATTTTCTTAAGCTTTCGGGCTCACAACTTTGTTATTTGTGAAGCGATTTTGCTGAAATTCGGACAGCAGGTGTCTTCTGGACCCCTTCGCTTATATCCAGAAGGAAATCTTGAGAAATTTTGTTTCAAAGATTCTATAAACTATTTTATAAAATTTTAAGTGATCACAAGGCCTAGGCAAAACCAAACCTCTCCAGCCGCTTCGCGGCTGGAGCGATTCATAGGCTGTTTTAAATATGAATGAGCCTCAATGAGGTCTCTATTTTTGATAGATCGACCCAGCGCTGGTGCTGAGCTCGACGTAACCCCTGCGTGAGAAGGACTATGAGAAAGAAAGGAAAGATCATAAATGAAGAGCAGCAATTGAGGCCATGATGAGCAGCAATTCGGGAAAGAACAGCGGCAGTTGGGGCCACAATGAGGAGCAGCAGTTGGGCCACGTTGAGGAGCAGCATTTGCGGAGACGACTGGAGCATTTGGGGCGACTGTAGCAGCACGTGAGGCCACTATACGAGCAGCAGTTGGGGCAGTGAGCGGAGCAAGAGGACACAAGGTGCTGCCCTGGGCAGCAGTTGGAGAAACGAAAGGGGCTTACACTTCGACGAGTAACTGCGTTAGTAATCCCCTCGTGCTGCCTTACTAATCCGCGAGTATCTGAGTTATCGAAAAAACTACAAAAATCAGCGTAGATCGAAGGCAGGTGAAAAATATGAAGGTAGCGCGCAACGGGTTAGAATCGGAGTTTCGAGAGCACAAAGATACCAGTTCATGCACACGTGCACAACGCCGCCCAAAAGATCGCAGCTTCACGCCGAGCAGTCAAAAATCATCTACATTCAGACGAAGATATAACTGCAAATTTACCTAATGAAAACAGTTGAACAATGAAAGCAAGCACTTCTGTCGATGTTTTTGACTGGAAGAGTATATAAATATTTGCGCAAGTCAGGCTTCAAATTTGGCCCGAAACAGCGGTTGTTTCAGCAATTTTTTTCTCATAGGTCCTACTACTTTGAACCCAGAGAAGGGTTTCTAGAGCCTTGAAGGCAGTGTCCTTGATAAATTTCGTTTTCCAGTTTTCACCAGAAAACGAAGGTTTAGTGTCTGACTGTTTCATCAATGAAGAGAGAATCATGAGAAACGCCGCAAAAAAATCTGAAACTAGCTCTCCTTCTGAAGACCCATTCCGAAAAGCCACATTTCAACAGTGGATGAGTTGTGCGGGCACGGGCTCGAAATAGACAGTGTGTGCAGATGCGATCCAATGCTTAAACTCAGCCGCGCTCGCGCTCCAATGCTAACGGAGAAGCGGGCCGAACTCTTGCTCGGAATACCCGACCGCGAGGGGAAGGGCTAGCGCGAGAGAATCTTCGAAACGATTAAGCTCTTTCGGGCCCGTTTTTGTTCGTTCTTTCACCCCTACTGCTCCGAGGAGACCCCGGCCTTTCGATTTCAAAAAAAAACAACAAAACTGGAGACGAATTTTATCGTGGACACTACCTCTAAGTGAAGCAAAAAGCAATGAATGCATCAGTAGTCTCTTTTGAATATTTAATTTATGAGGGCCCATCAAAGTTTTTCGAGTCCAAAGGAGCCCCGGATTTTTACAGTGGCAAGGAACGTGTGAAGAATAGGAACTTGGAAAGGTCAATGAAACTCTTTTGATTTCGATGCAGAATAATCAAAAAGGAACATCCAATTTTCTTGCAGCTGTTATTCTGTACTGTATTATCTGTTCAGTACTTGCTTGATAAAGACTGAGTAGAGCTAGATTTTACGTTTCCACTCACTCTCAACGTACAAAAAACCGATTGGAGACAAATCAATAGTATTTAGTGTCGTAGCCTTGTTTCTGCACAGGCGAGAAAATTGAAAAAAAAAGGCGCCGTCAAAATTGGAGAAACAGCCGTGTTAACCATTTTCGTCTTTTTGCTGCAGGTATATTCCTCACTTTCTGCCAAGTGATCTTCCACCCGTCAACTCGTGGTCGCTACAGAATGAACCTGCATTCAGAAGCGGCTCAACGACTACGCATTCTTTTATTTCAACACGAGAGCAACCGTTTCTGAACCAATTTTTTTTTCTTCCGCCCACTGCCAATCTGAAGACTAGACCACTCTTATTAGTAATGTTAGGTAATCAACTCTCCTCATCCGTCAATTGCTGCCAAACAGCGGCGGGTAAATCACGGTCTACGTGCAGGATACTACCACCCCAGCTTACGATATGTACTAGTGTTGCCTTACTCTTCGTTGGCGACAGGGGAGTCCTCTTCACTACGGCCGGAAACGACGGGGTAACCAATCTGCAATTCACGCTGAGAGGTTTTCTGCAATTCTAAATTTGTATACGATGGTCTTGAGAAAAATATTCTGAGCCCTTCGATTGTTAAGGAGCCCCATTGTTTTTCATAGAATTGTTGAGATCGCCATTAGAGCAGCACAACTGTTGGAAAAGTACGTGGAGGGCGAACCCAGCATGTGCTCCTCAAGACGTCACAGAGGAACAACATGGTTTCTGATCAGCGCCTCATCCCCGTTGTACTCGCCAGAATGTAAGCCCTTCAAATTCTTGTGGCAGTCTCAGAATGGACAGCTAGACGAATGCTTGGAGCTCCTTTTCTCTCAATGTAGATTCGCTGCTAAAGGCAGCATACACGCTCGTAAACGTGGGTGGGATAACAATTTGAATCGAACCGTATGGCCTACAACATAATGCCGACGCATTAAGTGTCAAAAACGAACCACAATGCCGCAACATGAGTTAAAAGTTGGCCCCGCCCTGTATTTTCACGTCCCCTGTATTTGCCCTTTTCCTCCAACGCAGGGTTGTTGGGCCATCTTCGCCGTCAGTGACGTGTGGTTCACTTGTTAGGCAATCTTCCAACAGTACCAACGGTGAATATGACCCAGCAACCTTGCGTTGCAGAAAAAGGGCAAATACAGGGGCGTGAAAATACAGGGCGGAGCCAACTTCTAACTCATGTAGCGGCATTTTGGGTCGTTTTTGACACTTCAAAATGCGAAGATGTTGAAATCTGGGCCATACCATTCTATTTTCGTAGTTACCTCAATCACGTTTACGAGCGTGTATGCTGCCTTTAATGTACATAATTCTAAGCTTCGCGAATTGACTTCAAGATTTCTTAACCGTTAACACTCACTCAGATTGTCATCAAGAGGGTAGAAGAGAGTATCTCCCCAACTTCGGCTCTGGCCTCTTACTATTTGCCTTCTGTGGATCCGTCCAGGAGGAGGCTCCATTATCTCATCTTCGCCCAACAGCATATATCGTTCTCTCAAAGTCTGCTATTTTAATATCTTGCAAAGTCGTAATTCACGATAAAACTCACTCATCTAGAGTTTTGTTACCAGATAATTCCCCTTTTTGTGTACTATATTCCTCATCGCTGGTATTATCGAAGTCGTCGAGAAGAGGCGAGTTACAGGAAACCGATGCAGCCATTGACAGGAGAACAATCGAGAGCAGCATGTTTGAGCACGGTCTCAACAGAAGATAGGATATTGAGCACCAAGACGAAAGTAACCCAGAGATTATCACTTTCCTAGAATATCGAGTTGAGGGTTGGAAGAAAGACGACAGAGTGCGGATGTGAACAGATGAGTGAGAATACCATGGATTATACGACCTTTTAAAGCCACTACTAGATACTTCTAACAAACGTTTGACTATTCGGCTATTCATATCGCCAGTTTTTGTTTTTCACCGTCATGTTCTATAGAGCGATTTCAAAACATGTCTGAATTAGAGAGAGTGTATTGCCCTCCCTTGTTGGGCGTGATAGATGATTACAGGCGCGCCATGAGCACAGTGAGCGCCATTGTTATCGCGGTGACGCGACAGTTCAATCGATTTCCAATTTTGAGCGTGCTCGGAGCGCTGCCCAATACTGACACGACACTTCGAGATGCCGGTAAATTTCTTCTCCCGCTTCGCCGATCCCCCTCAATACATTGGTCTTGCGCGGTATTCGTTTGCCTTCGCCAGAAACATTTGTCCATTCGTTTTTGCATAAAGGCTGTTCTCGAGCTTATGCACTCACCATCATGTGCTGTAGAAGATTCTATAACATCCCTGAATTAGATGTATTGCCCTCCCTTGTTGGGTGTGCTTGATGTATACAAGCGCGCCATGAGCACAGTGAGCGCTATTGTTATCGCGGTGACGCGACATATCTATCGATTTCCAATTTCGCGCCTGCTCGGAGCGCTGCACAATATTGACACGACCTTTTGAGATGCGCGGTAAACTTTTTCTCCCACTTCGCCGACCCCTCCATTGGCGTTGCGCGGTATTCTTTTTCCTTAGCCAGGATTCAGCTGTCTATAAGGGCAGTGTTTCAGCTTACGAATTCACCGTCATGCACCGCAGGGCGATTCTATAACATTCCTGGATTAGAAAGGATATATTGCTCTCTATTGTTGGGTGTGTTTGACGTATCAATAGAGGCTCGTCATGAACGCAGTGAGCGCCATTGATATCGCGGCCATTGTTAATTCGATCGATTTCCAGTCTTTAGCCTGCTCAGAACGTCGCCCAATATTAACACGCAACTTCAAGTTGCAGGTAATTTTCTTGACCTACTTAGCCGATCCCCTCCGTTCGTCTCGCCCAGTATTCGTTTGGCTTTGCCAGAAATGTTTGTCTATTCACCTGTTCACAAGGGAAGTTTCAAAACGTACGCACTTCGCTGTATACAGGCGCGCCATGAGCACAGTGAGCGCCATTGGGATCAAGGATGGGCGGAATTTTCTGTTTTTGTTTTCTGCCCATTTTGGCCATTTTTGAAGTTTTCTGTTTTCTGTGAAAATAGGCGAAAAAGTGGACAGAAAACAGAAAAAACGTGTACCGCGATTTGCAGCAGGATTGTCCTAGGAAAAAGTGGCCAGATATATCGAAGCTAAGCCGATAGGGTGAGGATGTACTTCACCCAGGCTCTCTGCAGTTGTAGCACGCTAGACACTTTTATCTCGCTGTAGTGGTTATTCATAAGGGCGCGTGTGGCGTGGTGGGCGGAAACGGTGCTGTTCGCTGTACACGGTCGGGTTCAATCCTCGCCAAGGTGAACCAAACCAACAACCCTCCGTGATTCTCCAACTGGTAACAGAGTCATGTAGGGAGATGAAAGCGCTCACTGGGAAGTCGGCTGGCCTCCGCAACCCTCTTGATAGGCACGAAACCCATTCTTCTGAGAAAATGTGCCGCGTCAGTGCCGGCAAAGTACCGCGATTCTTGACTGTGCTGCGGTAGTTCCGCGATAATGCCGCAGCGGCTCCGTGATCAGACGACTCTGCTGCCGTGCCTAGAGCCTCGACATCGCCGCGATAGTGCCGCAGAAGCTCCGCGTTAGGACCGCGCCGGCTCGGCAAGGATGCAGCAGCGAACCCGCATGGAGTACGATGCACTGTCCTGTGTGGTGAAACGAAATTGTCCCCGGCTCAATATACCCAAGTTTGAGGTACATTGCGTGCTTCCTTGTGCGCAAAAGCGGCGGTAATTTCTCTTGCTATCAGACAAAGAACCTAACGACCGCAGGTGCGATTTTTTGTTCTTACAATTAGACCCCCTATAGTTGTCTTATAATTCTTAAATAACTTAATATCAGACACTCTCCTGAAGCCGCTGCGGCGTTATCACAGAGCAGAAGCGGTACTGTCGGGTTCCCGCTACGACTCCGCGGTAGTGCCGCTTCGGTGCCTGTACGCGCCAAAGCGGCAATATCGCGGAGCCGCAGCGGCAATTCTTCTTAGAGTCAAGCTTCTACGAATACGACGTCGAATGCGCTGATCATCCCAATGGAGATTTAAGAAGCCGATTCCTGAAAGTTTTGGTTACTGGCAGAAGTTAAGATTTGCCATTGCCATTTTTTTGGAAAATTAGAAATATACTCCGTCAAAAGGGGAAGGAAAAGAAAAATGAAAAAAGTTTTGAAATATTCCTGAGAACGATTCGGCGTGGAATAATTTGATTTTTGGGAAATGTATTGAAATAGTTGAAAATATGATTCGGCAAACGAGTTTGAACGAACTATATTGATAAGAGTCGTGCACAACGAGAGATCGCATTGTATGAGCTTATCCGTAGAACACATCAGAGCAAAATCATGCCTGATATGGAACAATTAGTTGATTTTACTTTACTTAATACGTGAAGACCGCGGTATTCCAGCTCCCGAACGAGCTTTTACTGCTTGTCCTATCACGCGTGATTTTGCTTCGATATGTTCTACGAATAAGCTCATTTAATGCGATCTCTCGTTTTGCAGAACTCTCATCAAAATACTTTTACCAGAAACCTTAACTTCCAGGAATGTTTATTTTCAAATGAACCAAGTTGATCAAAAACCGAAAGCCCCGAATATCGGGGTAAAACCGCGACTAAAACGGGACCAAATCGAAGGTTTTTCAATCACATCAAACACTAAACCTTTCGATAATTGGGCGTTTGCGATATTATCGTCTTCCTGCAATGCCCGCAGTTCTCATGTTTTATGCCGATTTTGATCAACTAGGTTTATTTAGGTGAACCTTATCGAGGGCAAATAAGCAACCCCATTGTGATTTTCCAACGTATGATTCAGACCTTTTCGAATATTCCAAACTGGTTGTTGTGACCGAACGGGCGGTTGGGCAATTCCAAAAAAAAATGGCTAAAATCTCTGTACTCTCTAGTGAGTCGTCTAATCCGAAAAGAGCACCCTCCCAGCCGTGGGGATATAATCTATCCTCCCAGCGGTCAAAAATATGCTGGCTTTCGGAGAGTGACTCGAAGTCACTTTCCAGGGCCGATATCGAACTGCCGAGTGAGGGTTCGGGTGATATGAGGCGTTTTTAATACCGGCTGTGCACTTGATAAGCACGTTACGACCAGGGGTGTGCGGAATGCTCTGTTTTCTGCTCTAGGCCCATTTCTAGCCATTTTTTTCTGTTTACTGTGAAAAATTGCAAAAATTGGCAGAAAACAGAAAAAACCGTGAACTACGACTTGTTGCAGATTTACTCCAGAAACAGATGGGCCGGACACATAGAGAGTAAACACATAGGTTTGGAAAATCTCACCCGCATTTTCTGCAGTACCCTATGGTTGACTCGTCTATCTCGCTATGGTGGTTACCCGAGCTGAGGTGGTGTAGCGGTAGAACATGCCGCCGTTCGCTCGTAACGGCAGCGTTCGGTCCTCGCCCAGGGTAAATTAGATCCACTAACCCTACTAAGTCCTCGAATCAGTACCAAATTCATAGGAGGGATAGGATATGACTGGGAGTTTGGTCAACCCCCGGATGCCACTGTATAACCCTGGAAAACAACCAAGTCTCTACGGCATGGAGTACTCCTGCCCAGAGGTTTACTGTTGATGATACCCCTCAGAAGTTATGCCTTACAGAAGTAACCCTAAAAGTCAAGTAATATTGTATAACAACATAACGAGCCTTAGTACTGCATAGCGCACGCTACTCGTATCCTCACTGGCCCGGGGTTTGAGTATGAATACTTTCTACACGTGAGCTGAAGTTTATAATACTCCAGTGTAGCCGCTTTGATTGAGAGGGGTAGAGCCTAACCATAACTGTGCTATTCACACAGGTTATCTTTACATGTAATAAGTATAATACTATATATATCTTGGTAAATTTGTGTGTGCGTGTGTGTATGTATGCATGTATGTGTGCGTTTCTCTGTTTGTTTGCTTGACCGTTTATTCGGCTTGACTTTCAAGACGGGCGACCTTACGGGTACGGGCTCAAGAGCGCGCAGAACGCCGTAGAGAGTGTGTGGGTCCTAAGTGGGATTTCGCCAAGAGCCGTAGAAAGTGTGCGGGACCCAGTGGTAGTGCGCCTGACGCAGTAGTAGGTGTGTGGGACCCAGGTGGAAGTGAGCGGGACGCCGTAAAAAATGTGCGGGACCCAGGTGGTGCTGCGCAGGACGACGTAGAAAGCGTGCGAGACCCAAGGGAGGTAAGAAGTGTGCGGGGCCCGAGGGACAGTGCGCCGGACGCCGTATAAAATGTGGGGGACCCAAGTGAGAGTGCGTTGGACGCCGAAGAAATTGTGCGGGACCTCAGCGGTGCACCAGACGCCGTAGAAAATGAGCGGGACCCAAATGCGAGTGCGCCAAACGCCCAAGAAAGTGGGCCGGACCCAAGTGAGAGTGCTCAGGACGCCATAGAAAATGAGCGGGACACAAGGTAGAGTGCGCCGGACGCCGTAGAAAGTGTGTGGAACCCAAATGCGAGTGCGCCAAACGCCGAAGAAAGTGGGCCGGACCCAAGTGGGAGTGCTCAGGACGCCATAGAAAATGAGTGGTACCCAAGGTAGAGTGCGCCGGACGCCGTAGAAAGTGTGTGGGACCCAAGTGGGAGTGCTCAGGACGTCATAGAAAGTGAGCGGGACCCAAGGTAGAGTGCGCCGGACGCCGTAGAAAATAAGTGGGACCCAAGTAGGAGTGCGCCAAACGCCGAAGAAAGTGGGCGGTACCCAAGTGGGAGTGCTCAGGACGCCATAGAATATGTGCGGGACACAAGTAGGAGTGCGCAGAACGCCGTAAAAAGTGTGCGTGACCCAAGGTAGAGTGCGCCAGACGCCAGAGAAAGTATGTGGGACCGAAGTGGGAGTGAGCCGGACGCCGTGTAAAGTGTGTGGGATCCAAGTGGGAGTGCGCCAGACGCCATAGGGAGTATGGGGGATCCAGGAAGGAGTGCGCCGGACGCCGTAGAAAGTGTGCGGGACCGAAGTGGGTGAGCGCAGAACTTCAAAATCGTTTTGTGCGTCTATAAGAGAGTGTATACCACCCCTTTCTTTACGTCCCCTCCCCCTTAACCACTCATTTCAACTGCTTAGCTGTTTATATGCACCAACCTTTCTAAATCGGGTTCATATACGATGGAAATGTGAGTTAACCAGAATATGCATCCAGGGGCCGTACTCGCCATCAACCCGCCGAGTAGTCCAAGGGTAGATGAGGTAAAATCTCAATACAAAACGCGCGCTACACGGCCACTTCTCGCCTCCCTTGACTTCCCCCGCGACCGCCGGAATTTTTAACATCGCTTCGCCGAAGAATGGTCGCTTCGCGATAGAATCTTTATCTTTTCGCAGTGTTATCGATACGTAACACAGTTTGCATTCAATCTTACATAGCGTAATATGGGTTGATCTGTTCCTCTGCCGCGCGCGGCATCATCCCTTCCGCTTCCCTTCGCATTCCCTCGGCGGGTTATTGGCGAATATGACCCCAGAAAACACAAACATCATTATACTTCATTAGGCAACAAAAGTAGCAGGGTGTCGGTTGGTCATGGAGGCCTTTACTAAATCTGAAACAGCGGTTGTCTTTATCATGACAGAAATGGATATAAATGAGCTACCATTTTAGGACCTCTTAAAACTAGAGAAGGGTCGGTGTGCAACTGCATGAAAGTAGGTTAGCAAGGTTTGCAAGGTTTGAAATGCTTAGTAACTTCTGATTGCTCGAGCGTTGTCGTCGAAACCAGCTCATGGGCCGGCGCAACCGGACTCCAGCAACAGAGGCCGGCGATAGCCTGCAAGCGTGAGAACTTCTGAACGCCAGCTCACATAGAATCAGCGGATGTCGATTATACTCAAGATGCCGGCGAAGCCGGCAAATGGGCCGGCGTAGCCGGACCTCAGCAGCAGAGGCCGGCGTCAGCCGGCCGACGCCGCTGGTAAGTACATATTACAATCGGCGTGGTGGTGTGTCTGACCGAGTGTCTGGCACGTATGACTGACGCCTGTCTGAGCGGTTTCTAAATTTCCCGCAACTTTCGACACCATCAGTTAGAGTGCGTTAATGATTCAATACATGCAGATGGCGAGTGGTGCGTACGAGGAGCGCGCACATCAATAAGATCGTGGCGGGACCATCCTAGCTGTCGCTTGTTGGGTCCTTTAAACATTGGTAGTTACAGATCTTCGTGGGACCTCCCTAGAAGTTGCATATTGTGTTTTTTCCTTTATTTGTTGAGGATAATAGTGAGACCATGGAAGCTGTCGTATCGACGCTTGCAATGTCTGCGTGGCTCAGGAACTACCACACAGTACTTTTCAAAAGTCGGCGTGGCTTCGAGTTCTTAGCGTGAAAACAGAAAGTGCGCGGGACCCCAGAATCCAGGCTTGAATTGTGTGCGGTGCTCAGGGACATTCAGAAAATACTGTGTGAAAGTGGATGGGGCTTGGGGTTTATTGCGTAAAACGAAACAGAATGTGCTTGGAGCTTCGGAATCGAGGAGTAAAACGTGTGTGGCTCAGGGATAGCCAAGCAGTACTTTGTGAAAGTGGGCGGGCTTGGAATTTTTCGTGAATTGTTCTGCTGTGTATTGTGCCTTTCAAGCCTACATTCGAACCGAACATTTTAAAACCTTCATTCAGCCTATCATTGCGGAACTCACGTAGTGGTTGTGTACTACGTCCTTCACACCTACATTCAACCTATCGTTACAGGACCCATTTAGTGGTTGCGTATTACGTCCCATAAACTTTCATTGCGGCAGGTCATTGTAGGTTCCACGTAGAATGCTATGGTTAATGGTTATTAGAGGTAGGCTGACAAAGCCGGTCTTAAACGAATGCTTTTCATGGTTGATGGAGAGGGGCCGGCGGTAGAGCTGTTTATCGTTCGGCGAAGCCAAACGAATGCTACACGAGGTTGCTTGGGAAAGCCGGCGGCAAAGCCGGTTTATCGTTCAGCGAAGTCGAACAAACGCTACACATTGCTGATGGAGGCATGTCGGCAAAATCGGTCTGTCGTTGAGATGACTCAAACGAATGCTGCACGCGGTTAATGGGTGAAGGCCGGCAAAAGTCAGTCCTTCGGTTGGCGAAGCCAAACGATAGCTACCTATGGTTGGTGGAAAGAGGTCGGCAAAGCCGGGCCTTCGTTTGGCGAAGTCGAACGAATGCTACCCGTGGTTGAAGGATAAAAGGGGGTGGCAAAGACGGTTTATTATTTGGCGAAGCCTGGTTCGCCAGCGGCGCTAAGCGACGCTGGTAATACAGAACTCGAATAAGATGAAGTGCAATGAAATTGATGATGGGGTGGTGATAAATTTGTTGAAAATTCTAAACGGGCGAAACTGCCATGGTCGAGTAAGCGCAGCGCCAGGACATTTATACTCACACGGCACACTCGCGCGGTACGCACGTAACTCTTGGGCGTGGAGGAGTAGTATGGTGCTCAACACAGCAAGTTTCTCGAACCTGTCGTTAAAATACGTGAACAAGGGGAGGGCAAATCTACTTCAACTGAATCTATGCTCTTTTTGCGCATAATGAGCTTCTGATCAAACATTCCAGTGTTATGGTCTCAGGAAAAGGGAGGCTAGAGGGAAATTTCGCTTCTATAGTCTAGCCCGTATGCATGAACTACTTAGCCGCGAGGTAAGTGTAAATTGCCGCTGGCCGGCACCTTCAAAATATGGGGCGCGGACATTTTTAGCTCAATTGAGCCCAGACCGTCACCTTGAGTGTCTGAGTAGTGAGGACGGGCAAATTCGCTGCTAGACCGCGTTCTCGAACCGTTTTAACTTGGCACGGGTTGATTTCTTTTTGAACTCCACCCTCTCGGTCTTGTGGCTGAAGGTAGGTGCAGTGTTCTTGAGGTGTGCTGATACCTTTGAAACAGCCCGATTCACGGTTTAGTAGCTAGAGCGACGTGTAAGAGGGTGGGCATTCACTTTTGAAATACACTCTAGCCTTAGAAAGAGTTCATCTATTAAGTGGTCCATGTTAACTGATGCAGTCCTTCGATGACCGCTCGTTTTATTCGCTCTTGAGCTCAGCAGCCTAGAAAAACCGTGTCTATGATGACCTACTTTTATTCACTGCTAAGAGATTTGATGGATACTAATTGAAACTGACTCCATGCGTTGCTGCAATCACCATGCACAATGAGTCAGTCTTTGACTGCTGGTCTGTGAGCCAAGGGTAGTGTGAGCTCAGTTTAGCCACCTCACACCATCATTTTTAGGGCTCGAACTTCATCCACTGTTCACCGTAGAATTGTGCATGTGTCATATTTCAAGGTACTCCTGCACGACTGTGAATGTCTCTGTTTGCATAAGAGAAGTTTATTACTGTTGTCACTTGCACAGACCACATGTCCTTGGGCACTGCATTCTCACAACCTCTTCGGGCGCATCTTTGCAATACCCTTTTGCCACCCAGGTTTCGCATCTGAAAAGCGTTGAATTCACGTTGATACTCGAGAAAATCTACATCTTGATAGCTGAACTGTCGCTAACAACATACTCGTCGCGTGGATCCTCCTCACATGAGATGTCTGATTCATCTTTAAATTCGAATGACGGATTCGGTTTTGGGTTTGGCACATCAACTGAAAAATAATCTCGTTTCAATTTTCGGCAGCTATTCATTCCCGAGAGCGTACAACCACTCGTTTCTGTGATGCATCGCATATTTCTCGGTTGCGGGATCAACCATATGGAATCAGTGACGCCATGGATGAGTGGAATCCCCTTTACTGCCACTCCACCTCCGTACTCTTTACTCAAAAAATATACACCACTTCTACGATCTACACACTATACTTTCACATTTCCAGATTTTTTTCAAATATTCGACTTTTCGGATAATTCGGAGTTCTGAACTATTAGAATATTCGGGTTTTCGAATAATTCAGAAATTCGCATTTTTCGAATAATCGATTTCCCCGATTTCCCGAATAATTCGAAAATTGGCCGTTTTTGAATATTTGATTTTCCTTATCAATCGGGAATTCACCTTTTCCGAATATTCGACTTTTCGATTAAGTCATAGCCGACTTTCTCCGTCAATTATTTTTCTATGCATTCGATACTGTCAAAGCACACTGCTCACTCCTTAGGTGGACCAACGTTTCACCCTACCTCTTGACTTGCACATTTTCCTGATCTTCGTCGGAGGACCTACGAATGTATCTGCTTTCGAGAATATTGTGAACAAATCTTTAGATAGGCTGCCGAAGTTTTGAAGCGGTTTCTAGGGATCTTTTTTCTGCTCCCACATCTCAAGCTACTCTCCAGAAATTAATCTTTTCACGACGTTGTTACGTGTTCCTGTATGTAGGGAATACCCTATGTAGGCGACATTATTTCCACCGAAATGGAAGAACATTATAAGGGAAGGCGTTAACAGACACTTTACCATCTCGTCATGCGTAACATTTTGGAATCACGACCCCTTCCCCACTCTCGCAATAACCCTTCAGACCTTGTTGAACTATTATCTACTCACACAAGAAATTCTGATTCAAATACTTTGCTGAAGTATTTAACGTAATCACAACTCTCTATCGCTCTTTCTCCTCACTGATTCCTATGCTCTTCCACTCTCCACTTATGAAAATAAGTTCAGCCAGCCTCCAAGCGTGTTTTCGAACGCTAGTAGAAGAAGCAAAAATTCAGGCGCGCCCAATGACACACAAATAAACTGAGCAGACTGTGGATAATACCAATTATAACTCGGAAACGTCAAATGAACTAACCAACACGATACAGCAGAGTGACTCGGAAGATGCTTTTGTCGGCAAAAGTGATCACAGGGACGAGGTTTGAGTTGGAGACGAGAGTAGTTCCAATATCAGACTTTCCGCAGAAACTACGCAAAATGCGCTAAACTGAAGTCCTCTCACGTTTAGGGTGTAGAAAATAATTTACCGATAGCCAGTTATCGTTTGATCCTCTCCAGTCTTTATCTCTACGCCTCCATTGACACAACCGTTTTTGCCGAATCCGCGTCCGATACTTTCAACCACCACCTCGATTCCTCTATCTTTAGGAGCCTAGAAATGCAATTGATCTGATGAAATAATTCCTTATAAAACTCAGTCCAGTAAATGTTGGCGAACCGTAATCCAGAAGTTGCAGAACTGGAACTGTGTTTTCTTCTCGATATTCATTTCGTACTCAAAGGTTTGTTGTTCCTTTCTGGCTACCAAAGTTTGCCCGCACCCAGGTGGCTATAACAAGGTGTTCACTGTCATTAGGTGAAGAGTAAGAGAAAAAAGCTCACTCTCTCATTGCACAAATCTCCTCCGAATCCCGAAGGACACACACATCTGGAACAGTTCCTCGGATGAGGATACCCGCCGTTGTGGCACACAGCAGAGGTATCTGGGCTGCATTTTTCTGAAATTTTCACCTGGACCTGTATGCAATTTTAACTGAGTCACGCGAGAAACATTTTGAACCTTTGCATCCGTTAAAGGTATTTATCATGTCTTTGTCGATGAAGGAAAGCACTGCTGAGCCCATCGTTCTTTGATATTTCAGGTCCTTCGCTATCATTGGTGGACCTTGACCTTTGATGGCGCCTCTAAAGAATCCAACAATTCTGAATGTAAGTCCATAGAAACGGGCAGCTCATCAACGCTCACGTACGCGTATGACGAGTAGTGCATGATGCTTCCGTAGTCGTAGGGTTTGTCGTAGGTGTCTGTCTTTCTTGCTATACGAAAGGCGAATTTGATGGAGTCGCGCTCAAAACCATAATTCAGAATGCTCCGTGGTTGCTTCTAGCATGATTAGACTTGAGCTAAAGACAAGAGCACCAGAGGAAGCTGGGCCGGCGAGAGGCGGATAAACCGCAGGTAAACGCGCGACGGTCACCGCTGGCTACCGAATGAATCATCGAGGGACGTCGGGGACGGAGCGCCTGGTAAACAAGGTTGGGCATTGAACTGCAAGAAAAAAGCAAAGAAAAAAAAAGAAAGCTATTACGGAAACGAAAGTGAGTGAGTGAGAGAGCTAGAAAAATCTGTTAATGTTCCAGTAATGCGGAGCGTCACTGTTTATTGCTTACAGTCTTCCTGCTTTTGATGGGCAAGTATCCTTTGATAAATTGTGGTCTCAATCTAAGAAGTGAGACTGGTTTGGATCAGAATCATTTTAGGGCTTTTTACGTTTTCGAATCCCCGCTCTTAATCGAAACCTTATGTAGCCGCCAGGGTGGGGGTGTGTATACAAGTCTGCTGGTACCTGCTCATTTGTGTTCCTGCTTCTACTGAACCCGACAGACGTTTGAGTGAACATAGGGAACGTTCTAGCGATATAGCGTGCACAACTATATTGCGAAAGTATCCGGCACATTGCATAAAGGTGTCGCCGTCCGGCACACCAAGTCCTCTGGTCCATAACACCTTAGGATCCGTACCTAGTGAGTTCATGGAGTCTTTGGCCACAAGCCACAATTTTGTCACAGTGAATTGTCGGTGATTGTCGAGTGATATTCAACGATCTGCGCTGTCCGATCTTCTGAGCTCATTCCACGCACCGCTTGCTGCTCTGCTGGAAACTCGTCTCAAGAATAGATCCGTGATCAGCGTCGGAGTGTACGCCATCTACTGCAGTAACGCTGATGATAGGAGAGTGGAAAGCTGTGCAATAGCTGTAAGGAAGGACTACATTGATATGATCGAGGAATTTGGTTCAACGGCGTGTAGGAATGCATTTGTTTGATTCAATCTGTGGATATTCAGTGCTCGTGCGCCCACCGAAAGCACCAAAGACAATTCCAAGGAAGCCTCCTTCGATGAACTCAATACCTTGCCAGCCAGGCTACCTTGTCAACATGCTGTTGTCGTGGGGATCGACGCAAACGCAAAGATGGGACTTAATCAGCAATCCGAAGTACTTGGTAAGTAGCTCTACCCAGTGGAGCAAACATGGGACAATGGCTGTCGCCTTGTCGAGCTGTGTGAACGCAGTGGTATGATTATTGCATCGACATTCAAGAGGAATCATCTCCGCCATCAGCTTACATGGCAGGGACCAACCCAGCTATCTCCAGAAGAGGAGCGAAAGCGGAAGATGACAACTCTGAAACCACATTATGATCTAACGAGGAATATTCCAGTGTCGGGCATTCGAAGATCTTAATCTGTGTGTGATGTTGCATTCAATTCGGATCACCTTCCTGTTCTGTTGAACCTCACTGCGAGGATTCAAATGTGAAAGCGAGGGGCTCACCCTATTCAGAGGATTGACATAACGAGTCTCAGAGATGAAGAATGCAGAAGGAGAATCCAACAACGCGTTTCTTTTTATATTGGAGTAGGAACCAAGAAGAAACTTTGCGCGGCGGACTCTTTCGTCAAGTGCATCCATACCGCTTTGAAAGAGGCGATTCCGGTTTTACAGCCCAAGAAGAAGTTCGCCTACGTCTCAGAGGAAACAACATCGACTAACAGCAGAGTATGTGCTCTCCGAACTGCAAGAATTTTCGTGGAGAAGAAGCGTCCGAGGAGGAAGTTGCGTCGGCAGCTCCAAACCCACCGCGAACGAGAATCGACGTGTAGAGCTAAGGAGTTTGAGAAGGCTTGGGAGGAGAAGAACACGAGGAAAGCCGATACGTTGCTGCAGCAGTACAGCGGCGGGAAGATAAAGAGATGCTCTCATGTCCTCAACACGATTAATGGAGTTGCAGTTAATGATGCGACGCTGCCAATATGGTAGGATTACTTCAGTTCACTACTGGATGGTCCAGCGCCATCAGTACCTTAGCTCCGGCATGCTCAGAAAGCACATTACGATGTCAGAAAGGAACCGCCGACTGAGGCTGAAGTCTTAAATTGTTTACGGAAAATGAAGAATGCAAAGGCAGGTGGACATGAAAACATCACCGCTGGAAGGCTGAAAGCTCTCCCCTTGGGATTCGTGAAAGGACCAACATTATCCGTGCCATATGAATGAGCGAAAGGATACCCGATCCGTGGAGACATACGATCATCCTACCTCTTTACAAGAAGTTATCAGTCACGTATCCCGAGATTTATAGGGGATTCTCTACTGCGTATCATGTACAAGGTTGTGGAACGTATCATTCTTGAGCGACTGTTTAACTATCGTGAGAAAACGAATAGAGAGGAGCAAGCCGGTTTTCCACCTGGAAGGTCGACCATCGACCAAGTGTTCGTCATGAGAAGAGTAACTGAATTGTGGCAGCGGTAATCAGAGCCATTACAGCCTGCTTTTTGACTTTGAAGCTGCATTCGACTCTTCGGCTTTTTGGACTTTAAAGCCTCATGATTTGAAAATTCTGAACAAGAGGACAGGTTTTTTGGCTGGTCACTGGCAATAGCGATGTGAGCGGCTTACAAAGAACTGTGCACTCTGGTGCCAGATAAAGAAAGCAACCCTTTCTTAATCTGGCACCAGGGTGCGCGGTTCTTTGTAAGCCGCTCACATCGCTATTGCCACGGACCTGCCAAGCTGTAATGGAATACTCATTATTGTAGGAAGCGGTCCAAATAACGGAGATAGCTCGCCTTTTCAAAAAAAAACAACTGCTTTCTTACCAACATTGTGGGGCACTATCACAGACGGGGAGCACTCAGGTTTCAAGTCAGAAATGAAGGGAAGCACCTATCGGTAACGCTATCGATCAAAGTGATTCTATAAGGAGTTCTCATAACAACAATGACTTATAAGAGCATCAAATATTTTTCAGCAGAGTTTCTGTTCATTTCAATGTATGAATCTTGAGTGCACCCCCTTCTGTCTACGTTAGAGGGCAATGTGACACTTACTGTTTTCAAGGTTTATGAGATTATCAGCTTTAGTAATTTGTTTTTTTGAAATCCATCCTCCATAAAGTTTCAAATCATTGTTGTTTCCTTTTATATACCTGATTTTCCTACTTTTTGATACTCTAAGATCTGTTCCTGCTTCTAGATGTGCACAAAATCCAATATAGTTCAAATTCAAGTGGAAGATCATTGAATAAAAAATATAGGTGTTGGAATAGGAGTAAAAATAGGAGAAAGCTGCAAGCGAGATAACTAGATCATCAAAAAGCAAACCCTACACATGAAGACGTGAGGAATGGTGGAATGGTAGGTATAAAAGAAGAGAAGAGTGAATATAGCAAAAGGACCAATAATCCAGAGGCAACGTCGTAAAGGTTACAAATATAGAGGCAACAAATGCTGTAGTGGAATGGAAAACGAGAAAAACTATGAGAACTGATTTTAAGACTTTGCAAAAACTGTTCGCCATCTGACTTGACTAAATGGAGCAGACGGGTCAACCAGGGGCCACGTTTTCGTGGAGTATACGGGCCGGGTATAGCGTATAACTCAGCTCCAGAGCGAGGTATAATAAACTCCAACTTACACCCGAAGCGGCAAGGTATAATTGTTGAAGAATCACATTTTCCGGCGGTATGCAGAAGATTATATCCCGATGCGCCCTTATACCCAGAGTGTAATCGTTGACGAATCCGGCCCTGGAAATCTGGAAACGGAACATTTTCGCACAGCCCTGCCTGCTGGCGACCCACCGCATGGGATGGATGTGCAACATTCCGCGCGCAACAACTCTCTGTTGCTCGCTCCGTTACTAGTCTGGCAATAAAGGTATCCAGAGCCTGGCAAGTTGGAAGCCACAAAGACCGTGTAGGTAGTGTTCATCTGAGCACGAAAAGGACTCAAAAGGAGCCCGACGTTGCTATCTACTCCGCGTTTCTTCTGTCTTACGCTAGGGGAGAGGAAATAATAGTTCTGTAAGCAATTACCACGTCTAGCTCAGAACCATTCCTGATCTTGCGCATATATTCTACAGCTATCTACATGCTGGTGCCGGGCATGCCAGGGAGGCACAACAGGAACCAAACAATCCTGCTCAATAATCCTTTAGTTTTCGAGACGAGGCTTGCTGGGAAAATTTTTAAACTCTGCCGTATAGTGGACCTTTTGATTAATCTTCTTGATAACAGTCTCAGGAGAAACCAGTTAGAAACTGGTGGGAATAATGTGAAACGCCTCAATTTTGAGAGTGATAGAGCTCACAGCTCTTTCAGATTGGGATCTCTCTTTTCCACCCAGAACCTGAAACACAACTATGTAGCATTTATTGAAAACTTGACATTTGGTCGTGGAGTATCAGTTTAATGAGGTGGGAATACCAGAACTGACAGGGCGTTTGAAATTGTTTCTGATGCCTTTGTTGCAATCTTCTCTAAGTTGTTCCTACTTTAGGATTAGATCTAGGCCTCCTTTCAGAAAATACTCAGGGATCTTTTCTAGAGCGGCCTTGCCTTGAATCGGATGAGGAGAACAGTTACCACGCTTCTCTAAATCACAAAAGTAGATTTTTTTGGCTGGGAAGAATTTGACTCAATTCATACTCCTAAACGTACCGATAAGCCATGAGGGGTATGACTTAGCGCAAATGTAGGTAGGTATCAAGATCTATTTTAGAAAAGACAAACGTTAGAACATCAGAAGGAAATGAAAAGTCTACGGAAGGAAAACAAGGAAATCTATAGTGTGAAGATGGTCACAAAGGTGATCACTGTGAGTCGTATTGGGGTTTATTCATACAATTCAGGCGAGAAACGGGTTCAGTTAGCCGAAAAAAGTTACTTAATGGCAGCGTTCACTATGATCATCATCGGTGACTTTACACAGAGAAATGATAGGCGAGAAGGACCCTAGGCTCCCAGTGTCGAAAGAGCGGTAGAAATGAGCCAGGAGTGACAAAATAACGGCTGTGAACAAGCGTTCTGGTGCACCAGAACCGCCCCGTGCTCCAGATCCGCCCCCTCGATATGAACAAATGAAGACTCAGATCACAGGAATAATCAAGTCATGGAAGTGCTGATAAAAGAGCTGATCGTTTCATTGCACTGATAGGTATCATCCTTTCAGCGGTCAGTTTCTCCTTGCTCAAAAATCAACGTCAACGAGGAGGACCTATCTTGGCTCAAAACGCAACTTTCGCGTCCTTTTCAAGCGTGCTTCGCTATATACGGCACCAGACCTTCTGTAAACCGTGGAGATATTTGAAGTGAAATTTATCGTGAACTTTGTCTTGAAGTTCGATCGGTCAAAACTTTTGTAAATTTCGAGATTAGGTCGGTAAATCGGTAAATCAAACTTACAGATAAATACCGGTAAATCCGGAAACCGGTAAATTTGTAGACGCTAAAAGCACACCCCTAATCCACACCCAAATTTGAAATGCACTCACAATCCTGTCAAATAAGACTTCGACGTATTTATCGCGGTCCGGCCGCTGCATTGTGTGATACAAACCAAGTGCATGACCCAGTTCATGCATGATATAATCGACCTCAAATAATATTAAATCTAGTAGCTATAAGGTGAGTAGAACTTACATACTCGTGTATAGCTTGTGTAGAATACATAAAGTGTTCTCGTCAGAAAAAATGCTTGGTAGGAGGCAAGACTGCTTAACAGGCTGAAGTCCAAAAGAAAAACGGAATTAACTCCGCGAAAACAGGCAGTTCTTGCCTCGATCCAGCTTGAAGCAGAATAACGACTTGGAGACCTTTGTGTTTAAGAGAGGCTGTTGATCGTGAGATGGGCAGATTCAAGACCTAAGAGGAAAGACGAGACCGGATCACAAATTCGGCCCTTACATCCGTTCTTCTAATAAACTGTCTTTCCGGCTACCCGTTAAAACAGCCTACTATTTGCCGAAGTAGCTCATGCGCTCACGTGTACAGCGGTACACGCGTACACAAAACTGGCACATCCTTGCGTCCTAAAGTGTACCTACTTGCATTCATGTGCGCAGTGATTACATGCACACACACACACGTACGCATTCATATGAACGCGACCACAGTTGCCAACTTCATCTGTACATCCAGGGACGCTCAGCTCTGCGAACGAAAACGTTCGCGCATGTAGGTGATCGCGCAAACACCGCCTACGTAGTGACACGCACGCCTAATCAAACTCATTTTAGCAAACACGCCTGCCCACTCACGCGCACTATTTCGTACCGTCAGCAGGGATCGCACTGATATTTTGCGTTCTTTATAGTGCTTTGGCGCTAGCTCCGTGCACATATGTTATAATAGCAACAACGCACAATAAGGACGCCAAGTATAATTGTGATTCTTGACGACTTTCTAACACATGCGCGCGCACGCATGTACATATACCTACGAGCGCAAGCGTAGTAATAATCAAATTTATGGTTGCGCCATGAATTTGAGTCGATACACAAAAGATCTCGCGTTCTTCTTGGTTTCAACAGTCCGCTACGCTTCGATAGGTTTCACTGTGAGCGCGATTTCTTCCACGACACTTGCAAACAACGTACCCGTGATCACTTTCGCGACGTCCTGACGACGTCATCTGGAGCCCTGAGGATTTCCACGACGCCCTGTTGACGTCATTTGAAGCCCTAACAACTTTCCTCGACGTCCTGACGACATCATCTGAAGTCATACGTACCTTCCACGACGTATTTACGACGTCATCTGCAGTCCCACAGATTTCCATGACGTATTGCTGACGTCAACCAGAGCGCTATCTACTTTCCACGACGGCCTGGCGACGTCATCTGAAGCCCTGCCAATTACAGGGCGTCCTGCTGGCATCATCTGAAGTCCAACCAATTTTCAAGTTTGACGTCATGGAAAGGTTTGGATTTCGTTTGCCGGAACTCTGCGTCTCTATCCAAATTTGACCCCAAGTCGTAAGTTGCTATTTTGCACCTCACGACTTCGGCTTAAATCGCAGTACTATTTTGATATGAATATGACTCTTGAAGTCCATCTGGCTTCTATCTGAATTATCGCTCGCTTGCTATTCTTTAACGTGCGTGCTCGCATGTTGACGGCTCGGCTGCCAGGTCAACAGCATGATTAAACCAGGCGGACTGGGGGGTTTACTACGGCCCGTCTGGAAATCGCGCACTCTGTGAGACCTTATTAATCATGCAGTCCCTCCAAGCGAAAGCATCAGCACGCAATAACAGCTGGATAGCCGCACCTGTGGATAAAAATCGATGTTTCTGTGCTCGACGTTGGGTCTCTACCTCGCAATTAGTATTCCAGGTCCAAAAAGCTTTGCACATTCATTCTCCTGTGTCCTGACAGTATGGTTTCGCTTCGATTTAAGCGCCTTTCACAGTCTGCCGGACGACGCCGTCCGATGCGTTATAAGATGGGACGTCGGTGAGGCCCGGACTGCGGTATCGGCCGACCGACGTCGCAGTGCGCTGAAATTATTGACACGACGTCGGAGCAAGTTATGACGGGTCAACACGTGTTGAATTTTCGCCTGACATTCTGCACTGAAGAGTCGGAACTGACAGCAGTTGTTCACCGCAGCTTCCCTCGCACTGCGGCACTCTTATAACGTGCCGGACGGCGTCGTCCCGGCAGACTGTGAAAGACGCTTTAGTCTGACGCATTAACTAGGCGGCTGCTCCAGAAAAATCAAAACAAGTTCACTTGTAATATAAATGTAAGTTACTTGAATGTCTCAAAGCTAACTTACATTTATGTTACATGTAACATACATTTATATTACTATGTAACTCAAATTTATATTACATGTAAGTTACACTTATGTTACATGTAACTTACATTCGAATTTTCACTATGGGTGGCCATCACGTTGACGCAGACCACACGCGACACAGAGAGGGCGCGTCCCAGACCACACACTCGCAACAAAATGCGGTGCACGGCCTTCCCCCTGCTGGTGGGGGTCAAGTAATCAGAAAAATGAAAACAAGTTACTTGTAACATAAAGCGCCGAAAACAAGTTACTTGTAACATATCTGAGCCGATGTAAGTTACTTACGCACTTATCTCTAGGTCGTTTAAGTTACATGTACCAACATATCGGTGGGGATACTGCGTGGGGTGCGCTCTCCGATATGTTACATGTAAGTTAAATGGTCAACTTGAGATAAGTCGCAAGTAACTTGCATCAGCTTAGATATGTTACAAGTAACTTGTTTTCGATTTCTGAGAAGACAATGCGTGAAGTGCGCCTCCGATATGTTACATGTAACTTAAATGGCACAATAAAGTCGCAAGTAACTTAAATCGGCCTAGAAAGATATTTACCCAAGGGGATGTAACACACATGCACTCGCGGGTCAGGCTTAAGATCTGGCGTTCCTGTTGGTTCAATTACCCAAGTTTGAGGTACTTGACACCCCCACACCAGCAGGAAGGCCGTGCACCTCATCTTTCTTTGCGTAGTGTGTGGTCTGGGACGCGCCTCTGTGTCGCGTGTCGTCTGCACGTCACGTGATGGCCACCCATAGTGAAAATTCGAATGTAACGTTACATGTAACATAAGTGTAACTTACATGTAATATAGATGTAAGTTTTCTCACATGTAATATAGAATGTATGTTACATTCATAACATAGATGTATGTTACATGTAATATAAGTGTAAGAGATTACTTGAGACATTCAAGTAAGTTACAATTATATTACAAGTAAGTTGTTTTGATTTTTCTGAGTACCTCAAACTTGGGTAATTTAACCATCACGTGAACGCAGACACACGCGACAGAGGGCGCGTCACCACACACTCGCAACAAAACAGTGCACGGCCCTTCCCTGCTGGTGGGGGTCAAGTAATCAGAAAAAATGAAAACAAGTTACTTGTAACATAAAGGCCGAAAACAAGTTACTTGTAACATATCTGAGCCGATGTAAGTTACTTGCGACTTATCTCAGGTCGTTACAGGTAACATATCGGCGGGATACTGTGTGCGGTGCGCCTCCGATATGTTACATGTAAGTTAAATGGCTTGAGATAAGTCGCAAGTAACTTGCATCAGCTTAGATATGTTACAAGTAACTTGTTTTCGATTTCTGAGGACAATGCGTGAAGTGCGCCTCCGATATGTTACATGTAACTTAAATGGCACAATAAAGTCGCAAGTAACTTAAATCGGCCATGAAGATATTTACCAAGTGGATGTACGACGCACTCGCGGGGTCAGGCATACGACTGGCATACCTGTTGGTTCAGTTACCCAAGTTTGAGGTACTTGACCCCCCTTCAGCAGGGAAGGCCCTGCACAGCATTTTTTGCATAGTGTGTGGTCTGGGACGCGCCCTCTGCGTCGCGTGTCGTCTGCGTCACGTGAGGGCCACCCATAGTGAAAATTCGAATGCAAGTTACATGTAACATAAGTGTAACTTAGATGTAATATAAATTTAAGTTACACGCAATATAAATGTAAGTTACTTGAGCCATTCAAGTAAGTTACATTTATATTACAAGTAACTTGTTTTTGATTTTTTTTCTGAGTACCTCAAACAGGTAATTTAACCAGCATGTATGTTATGTAATATAAATGTAAGTTACTTGAATGTAGTTACATGTGAGACATCTCAAATTTGCGACTTATAATGTGCCATTTAAGTTACATGTGACATATCTGAGGCGCACTTCACGCAGTGTCTTCCCAGAAATTGAAAACAAGTTACTTGTAACAAATCTAAGCTGATGTAAGTTACTTGCGACTTATCTCGAGCCATTTAAGTTACACGTAACATATCGGAGGCGCACCCCACGCAGTATCACGCCGACATGTTACATGTAACTTGAATGACATGAGATAAGTCGCAAGTAACTTACATCGGCTCAGATATGTTACAAGTAACTTGTTTTCGGCCTTTTATGTTTCAAGTAACTTGTTTTCATTTTTCTGAGTGGGCGGACGGTGTTTGCGGCATCATTGGCCAACGGGTTTCGATTTGCGTGCGGCGATCTACCGCCGTAACCCCGTCCATTCATCAGACTAAAATCATTACCCATCGTAGTAGGACGGATAACGCTAGGCGGACTCCATTGCGTGCTCAACGTCGCAAACAAGCCCCTAGTCAAAACCAAGCAAAGAAAATTCCGGACCTTTGGAATCCGATTTTTCTGGGTCAAAGGGATTAACTCAAACTTTGCACCGTGAGGTAGTTTGGGGCGTGGAAAACGGGTATCAGGTCCTTTCAATGTTTTTCGACATTATGACGAGTAATAGTAGACTAATTGTAATATGCTTACACTCTTCTTCACTCTTTGGTTCACATCTTTTTTCATCACTGCTCGGGAAGTAAGGATAGGGCTTTTATAACTACCCGGAGAGAAGTCCATCAGGAAAACATGACTGGATTTATGAAGAATTCTGGTGACCCGGTCTGGTCATTCCCCTTTGTTAAGACAGAAAATACGAGACCAATCGCCTTTTCCGCATCATGTAGAGGACAGCCTTGAGGGTAGCATGCAGAGACCCAGTGACTAAGGATTAGGGGTTTCACCAAAACTCACTGGTTCGCAGCCTGGAGAGAGCGACAAGGTCTGCACTTTGTTTAACTTCCCCATAAACGAAAAGCATCCATTGATATCTTGCGTGCACTCTGCTCGGAGCTGAAATCTTTCATCAATTCAGTTACTGAGATATAATAAATGTTCGCTCATCAGACCCCTGATCGTCTTCAACGAAATCGACGCAAGTGTCCTCACTCCAGCTCTTCATGCATATCTTCACAGGCATTCTCATTCATCTTGTCAGCTGTAAAGCTTCGGTGCAAATTTGTGTCCAGAGATCGTCCTACTAACACTGACAAGAGATTCTTTCTAAGTGCTGTAGGTTTGTGAGAGTATATAAATGACCCGTGCTTAGAAGTGGATAAATGGCTGCGGGGATTCCAAAACGGCATTTCAATCTGCTCCAAAAAGGTAAGGAGATTTTTAGGGCGTTCAGAAAAATTTTGATTGGATTCGGCTGGAAACTCTCAGCTGAGGGCTGCTTATTGCGCTGAACCCGAATCTGGGTTTTATTCATCAGCCAGACTTAGGGTTTCTGTGGGTTACACGCGGCATAATGCCTTTTAATCGGCGGATCTCTGGGGCATTTTCTGGCGGGTTCTGAGTATGCACATTGTAGCGCTGTCCTCCCCCAGAACATATTGAAGTGACATCTCGAAACTCCATCTGATGTGTGCAACCTTTCCTTTATAAGGAAAGTTAGTAAGTGAAACAAGGGAAGGTAGTGATCATGTCACCGCGCGACACCCAGATTTCTCCACCGTTGGTTGGCCACGAATCAAACACGGCTAAGCCTCAGACTAACTACGTCCTTGTCAAGGATCCCCGGAAGCTCCTGAGTCAGTTTAACGTATATTGAACGCACAGAATCGTTTTTCTGATTTTCCGCCCATCTTGAGAACAGTCCCACGTAGATACCAATGATGTCTCTGGCATCGTACAAAACCCCTAGAAACGAAGTTATGGCCCCTCGAGAATTGAGTTGTGGAAGCCAGTTGCGTAGAGTTGCCCGAGGCTTCTTGTAACTTTCCGTCATTTGCAACAGATGTATGCGAACTCACCTGAATAAAGAGAGAGACTGAGAATGAAAAGAAGAGCGGAGCTAAAGGCCGGGAAAACGTCTCTTGCCTCCCCACTGTTGAGCTCGGAAGATCGTAAAAGAGGCATGCCATAGTGACTTCTCTGCCAATCGTACCTAAATGCCTAACATGGAAACCAGAGATGCCCAGGGTTTCGGAGGCATCTAGTCTAATTTTGACACCAGAATTTACGTAAAGTACGGAAAGTTTAGCCTCAGTTGGTGAAATTTTAGCCACAACGCCCGCATATTTTACGTAAATTCTCGCCACAGCACCCGCATATTTTACGCTTATTCTCGTTGCAGCACTCAGTCGATAGAACCACCCAGTCTTGATCCGTACTAGAAAGACGATCCCCGCTGCGATCGAGCGCATCGCCGTCTCTTCGTCACGGCCTGCAGCATACCAGCGGCAATAATTATCTCTAGAATGGTCTTCCAGAGAGCGAATCCGGGTCACACTCCACGACCACCTACAGAGTGTCAAGTTGTTGGTGGGTTGACTGGGCCAGGACTGACTGGAAACGGCATTCCTGGGTGTTCCCGCGTAGCCAACGCGGGTGAAGATTGTATTTCAACACAGCTCGTTGCCGCTAAATCTGTAGATTCTCGCCACAGAATTATAGCGAGAATATACGGGTTTAGCGTCAGACAGAACAATGGTTCGAACGACACAAGAAATATGCGGGTTCGAATAGCTATCGTAGCTAAACCCCCTTAAATTCTCGTTATGATGGAATGGGGCGGCGTTTCAGGCCGCGCCCTCGGAGGCATCTAGCTACGCATTGGCAGAGTTCTTGCTGCTGTGGGCGCCCCAGAGTGGCCCTCCCTAAATCTCGCTTATTCGGAGGAATCGAGAGCCTGCACTTGTCAGGTGCTATACAGGGTGGGTCTACTCCACACCATTGTGTGAAAATCTCAGATTTCGCCCATGAGCTTGGGCTGTGCCTTTGAAGACAGTGGCCACGATGATAAAACGTTATCGAAAAAAAGCTACATAAAACCAGCGCGAACGAAAACACCTGTTAACGATGAAAGCAGCGCAGTGAGAAACGAGCTAGAATTACAGGTTTCTAGGGCACAAAATGCACAGCGCCGCTCAAATGATCGCAGTCTCATGCCGAGCAGTCAAAAATCATCGACATTCAGATCGAGATATAACCGCAAATCCACCAAATAAAAACAAATGAACAATGAAAGCTAACACTTCAGTCGATGTTTTTGATTAAATGAGTACATAAATATTCGAGGAAGCTACTCCAAAGGCTACTGTTCATTGATTGGAATTCAATTTCCGTTAGTTTAAAGTGTCCCTTGATATTAGAGACTCATCGAATGCCATTCATGTGGAGTACGCTCGTCCACCATCAAAAGACAAGAAAGTTCAGGCTTCATAAATTTGGCCTCAAAAAGCGGTTTTTTCCGCAATTTTCTTCTCATATGTCCTTTTTCTCTAAATCCAGAAAAGGGTTTAAAGAGGAAAAGAAGACAAGTATGTTTGATCGCGACCACTGCTTTAAAGGCAGTATCAACGATATGAATGGTTTTCGAGTTCTCACTAGAGAATGAAGGTTCAGAGTCTGATTGTTTCATCAACGAAGAAAGAATCTTTAAAAAACGCTGCGAGAAAATCTGAAACTAGCTCTTTCTTCTTTAAAGCCACATTTCAACGATGGATGAGTTGCTCGGTCATGGGCCCCAAATAGACAGTGTGTGCAGATGCGCCCCAATGCTAAAACTCAGCCGCGTTCGTGCTAATGAAGAGGCGGGCCAAACTCTCCTTGGAATACCCAACCGCGACCGGAAAGGCCTAGCACGAGTGGATCTCGGAGCCGATTACGGCGCGTTCGGGCTGTTTTCTGTTCCTTCTCTCACCCCTACTGCTCTAATGAGACCCCGGCCCTTCGATTTCCGGCGGAAAACTGAAGGCGAAATTCAACGTGGACACTGCCTTTTTAACGATGCAAAAAGCAATGAACGCATCAGTAGTCTCTTTTCGAATATGGGAATTCATGAGAACCCGTCGAAATTTTTCAAGTCTAAAGAAAACGATCTGCACTCTTCGGATCATTACAGTGGCAGGGAACGTGTGAAGAGTAGGAATTTGGAAAGGTCAATGGAACTCTTTCGCTCTTGAGGCAA
The DNA here is from genome assembly GCA_029168955.1 of Aplectana chamaeleonis. Lineage (NCBI taxonomy): Eukaryota > Metazoa > Nematoda > Chromadorea > Rhabditida > Cosmocercidae > Aplectana > Aplectana chamaeleonis. Next base: position 817,172 of record JAPDOI010000184.1, on the reverse strand, counting down.
GAGAACTAGAAAGGAACTTCAAATCGCACATTTTCTTTGCATCTGTTATTCTGTACTGTATTATATGTACTTGCTTCCATAGCACGTAATAGAGCTAGATTTCGTTCCACTCACACTCAACGTACAAACAACCAATTGGTGATACATTAATAGTGTTTAGTTTTCGTAGTCCTGTTTCTAAAGTAGTTAGGACGAGAAAATTTTTTTTTAAAAAAGGGTAAAAGACGTCAAAATTGGAGAAACAGCTGTGTTAACCTTCTTCGTCTTTTCGCTTCAGGTATATTTCTCACCTTTCTGCCAGAAGATCTTCCACCTGTCCACCCGTGGTCGTTGCAGAATGAGAAACTCAGAATCTGCTTTAACGACTACGCATTCTTTTTATTTCTACACGAGAGCAACCGTTTCTGAACCGGATTTTTGGTCTTCTGCCCACTGCCAATCTGAAGAGTATACCTTTCCTACCATTATTGTTAGGGAATCAACTCTCCTCAAACGTTAGTTGCTGCTAAGCAATATGGCGAAATTCTACTCTTTGACCTTGTGATCATCACCCGCTTAGCGTAGGGTAAATCACGGTCTACTTGCAGGATACTACCAATTTCAGCTTATGCTATGTACTAGTGTTGCCTTACTCGTGGCTTGCGACAGGGAAGTCATCTTCACTACGGCCCGGAACGACGCAGGTAACCAATCTTCAACTCACGCTGAGAGATTTTCTGCGAGGATGAAAATTCTACACGAAGGTCTTGGGAGAAATATTCTGAGCCCTCTGATTGTTAAGGAGTACCATTGCATTTTATAAAATTGTTGAGATATCTATTAGAGCAGCACAACTATTCGGAACCAGCATGTGCTCCTCAAGACATCACAGAGAAACAACATCGTTTCTGATCAAAGCGCCTTATTCCCGTTGTACTCTGCCAGAATGTAAGCCCTTCAAATTCTTGTCGCAGACTTAGAATGGACCACTAAATGAATGCTTGGAGCTCTTTGTCTCTCAATGTAGATTCTCTGTTAATGTAGTTCTAAGCTTCATGAGTTGACTCCAAGATTTCTTAACTGTTAACACTCACTCAGATTGTCATCAAGAGAGTAGTAGAGAGTATCTCTCCAACTTCGGCTCTGGCCTCTCTTACTATTTGCCTTCTGTGGATCCGTCCAGGAGGAGGCTCCATTATCTCATCTTCGCCCAACAGCATATAATGCTCCCTTCAAAGTCTGCTAATTTAATATCTTGCAAAGTCGTAATTCGACGATAAAACTCACTCATCTAGAGTTTTGTCACCAGATACCCCCTTTTGTGTACTATATTCCTCATCGCTGGTATTATCAGAACTCGTCGAGAAGAGGCGAGTTACAGGAAACCGATGCAGCCATTGACAGGAGAACAATCGAGAGCAGCATGTTTGAGCACGGTCTCAACAGAAGATATGGATATTGAGCACCAAGACGAAAGCAACCCAAAAACGAGATCACAACACACTCCCAGAATACTGCCTTGAGGTTGGAAGAAAGACGACAGAGTGCGTATGTGAACAGATGAGTGAGAATACCATGGATTATACGACCTTTAAAGCCACTACTAGATACTTTTAACAAACGTTTGACTATTCGGCTATTCATATCGCCAGTTTTTGTTTTTCACCGTCATGTTCTATAGAGCGATTTCAAAACATGTCTGAATTAGAGAGAGTGTATTGCCCTCCCTTGTTGGGCGTGGGATAGATGAATACAGGCGCGCCATGAGCACAGTGAGCGCCATTGTTATCGCGGTGACGCGACAGTTCAATCGATTTCCAATTTTGAGCGTGCTCGGAGCGCTGCCCAATACTGACACGGACACTTCGAGATGCCGGTAAATTCCTCTTCTCCGCTTCGCCGATCCCCTCAATGGTTACATTGGTCTTGGTGCGGTATTCGTTTGCCTTCGCCAGAAACATTTGTCCATTCGTTTTCTGCATAAAGGCTGTTCAATGAGCTTATGCACTCACCATCATGTGCTGTAGAAGATTCTATAACATCCCTGAATTAGATGTATTGCCCTCCCTTGTTGCGTGTGCTTGATGGCTACAAGCGCGCCATGAGCACAGTGAGCGCTATTGTTATCGCGGTGACGCGACATACCTATCGGATTTCCACTCTCGCGCCTGCTCGGAGCGCTGCACAATATTGACACGACCTTTTGAGATGCGCGCGGTAAACTTTTCTCCCACTTCGCTGCCGACCTCCTCCATTGGCGTTGCGCGGTATTCTTTTTCCTTAGCCAGGATTCAGCTGTCTATATGGGCAGTGTTTCAGCTTACGACCCACCGTCATGCACCGTAGGGCGATTCTATAACATTCCTGGATTAGAAAGGATATATTACTCTCTATTGTTGGGTGTGTTTGACGTATCATAACAGAGGCTCGTCATGAACGCAGTAGTGAGCGCCATTGGATATCGCGGCCATTGTTAATTCGATCGATTTCCAGTCTTTAGCCTGCCTGCAGTGAACGTCGCCCAATATTAACACGCAACTTCAAGTTGCAGGTAATTTTCTCGACTCACTTAGCCGGATCCCCTCCGTCTGTCTCGCCCAGTATCTGCTTGCTACTTTGCCAGAAATGTTTGTCTATTCACCTGTTCACAAGGGAAGTTTCAAAACGTACGCACTTCGCTGTATACAGGCGCGCCATGAGCACAGTGAGCGCCATTGGTATCAAGGATGGGCGGAATTTTCTGTTTTCTGTTTTCTGCCCATTTTTGGCCATTTTTGAAGTTTTCTGTTTTCTGTGAAAATAAAGGAAAAAGTGGACAGAAAACAGAAAAAACGTGTACGGCGATTTGCAGCAGGATTGTCCGAGGAAAAAGTGGCCAGATATATCGAAGCTAAGCCGATAGGGTGAGGATGTACTTCACCCAGGCTCTCTGCAGTTGTAGCACGCTAGACACTTTTATCTCGCTGTAGTGGTTATTCATAAGGGCGCGTGTGGCGTGGTGGGCGGAAACGGTGCTGTTCGCTGTACACGGTCGGGTTCAATCCTCGCCAAGGTGAACCAAAACCAACAACCCTCCGCGGATTCTCTAACCGGTAACAGAGTCAGCGTAGGGAGATGAAAGCGCTTACTGGGAAGCTCGGCTGGCCTCCGCACTCTTCTTACCAGGCACGAAACCCATTCTTTCGGAGAGAAAATGTGCTTCGTCAGTGCCGGCAAAGTACCGCGATTCTTGACTGTGCTGCGGTAGTTCCGCGATAATGCCGCAGCGGCTCCAGATCAGACGACTCTGCCTGCCGCGCCTAGAGCCCCGACATCGCCGCGATAGTGCCGCAGAAGCTCCGCGTTAGGACCGCGCCGGCTCGGCATGGATGCAGCAGCGAACCCGCATGGAGTACGATGCACTGTCCTGTGTGGTGAAACGAAATTGTCCCCGGCCCAATATACCCCAAGTTTGAGGTACAATGCGTGCTTCCCAGTGCGCAAAAGCGGCGGTAATTTCTCTTGCTATCAGACAAAGAACCTAACGACCGCAGGTGCGATTTTTTGTTCTCATAATTAGACCCTCTATAGTTGTCTAATAATTCTTAAATAACTTAATATCAGACACTCTCCTGAAGGCCGCTGCGGCGTTATCACAGAGCAGAAGTGGTAATTGTCGGGTTCTTCGCTACGACTCCATGGTAGCGCCGCTTCGGTGCCTCTACGCGCCAAAGCGGCAATATCGCGTGAGCCGCAGCGGCAATTTTTCTTAGAGTCAAGCTTCTACGAATACGACGTCGAATGCGCTGATCATCCCAATGGAGATTTAAGAAGCTGATTCCTGAAAGTTTTGGTTACTGGCAGAAGTAAAAGATTTGGCATTGCCATTTTTTTTGGAAAATTAGAAATATACTCCGTCAAAAGGGGAAGGAAAAGAAAAATGAAAAAGTTTTGAAATATTCCTGAGAACGATCTCGGCGTGGAATAATTTGATTTTTGGGAAATGTATTGAAATAGTTGAAAATATGATTCGGCAAACGAGTTTGAACGAACTATATTGATAAGAGTCGTGCACAACGAGAGATCGCATTGTATGAGCTCATCCGTAGAACACATCAGAGCAAAATCATGCCTGATATGGAACAATTAGTTGATTTTACTTTACTTAATACGTGAAGACCGCGGTATTCCAGCTCCCGAACGAGCTTTTTTACTGCTTGTCCTATCACGCGTGATTTTGCTTCTATATGTTCTTCGAATAAGCTCATTTAATGCGATCTCTCGTTTTGCACAACTCTCATCAAAATACTTTTACCAGAAACCTTAACTTCCAGGAATGTTTATTTTCAAATGAACCAAGTTGATCAAAACCGAAAGCCCCGAATATCGGGGTAAAACCGCGACTAAAACGGGACAAAATCGAAGGTTTTTCAATCACATCAAACACTAAACCTTTCGATAATTGGGCGTTTGCGATATTATCGTCTTCCTGCAATGCCCGCAGTTCTCATGTTTTATGCCGATTTTGATCAACTAGGTTCATTTAGGTGAACCTTATCGAGGGCAAATAAGCAACCCCATTGTGATTTTCCAACGTATGATTCAGACCTTTTCGAATATTCCAAACTGGTTGTTGTGACCGAACCGGCGGTTGGGCAATTCCAAAAAAATGGCTAAAATGTCTGTACTCTCTACTGAGTCATGTAATCCGAAAGAGCACCCTCCCAGCCGTGGGGATATAATCTATCCTCCCAGCGGTCAAAAATATGCTGGCTTTCGGAGAGTGACTCGAAGTCACTTTCAGGGCCGATAGCGAACTGCCGAGTGAGGGTTCGGGTGATATTAGGCGTTTTTAATACCGGCTGTGCACTTGATAAGCAGGTTACGACCAGGGGTGTGCGGAATGTTCTGTTTTCTGCTCTAGGCCCATTTTCTAGCCATTTTTTTCTGCTTACTGTGAAAAAAATTGCAAGAATTGGCAGAAAACAAGAAAAACCGTGAACGCTACGACTTGTTGCAGATTTACTCCAGAAACAGATGGGCCGGACACATAGAGAGTAAACACATAGGTTTGGAAAATCTCACCCGCATTTTCTGCAGTACCCTATGGTTGACTCGTCTATCTCGCTATAGTGGTTACCCGAGGCTGAGGTGGTGTGGCGGTAGAACATGCCGCCGTTCGCTCGTAACGGCGGCGTTCGGTCCTCGCCCAGGGTAAATTAGATCCACTAACCCTACTAAGTCCTCGAATCAGTACCAAATTCACTTAGGAGGGACAGGATATGAAGACTGGGAGTTTGGTCAACCCCGGATGCCACTGTATAACCCTGGAAAACAACCAAGTCTCTACGGCGTGGAGTACTCCTGCCCAGAAGGTTTTACTGTTGATGATACCCCTCAGAAGATTATGCCTTACAGAAGTAACCCTAAAAGTCAAGTAATATTGTATAACAACATAACGAGCCTTAGTACTGCATAGCGCACGCTCATCGTATCCTCACTGGCCCGGGGTTTGAGTATGAATACTTTCTACACGTGAGCTGAAGTTTATAATACTCCAGTGTAGCCGCTTTGATTGAGAGGAGTAGAGGCCTAGCCATAACTGTGCTATTCACACAGAGTTATCTTTACATGTAGTAAAGTATAATACTATATATCTTTTAGTAAATTTAGTAGTAATGCGTGTGTGTATGTATGCATGTATGTATGTATGTATGTATGTATGTATGTATGTATGTATGTATGTATGTATGTATGTATGTATGTATGTATGTATGTATGTATGTATGTATGTATGTATGTATGTATGTATGTATGTATGTATGTATGTATGTATGTATGTATGTATGTATGTATGTGTATGTATGTATGTATGTATGCATGTATGTGTGCGTTTCTCTGTTTGTTTGCTTGACCATTTATTCGGCTTGACTTTCAAGACGGGCGACCTTACGGGTACGGGCTCAAGAGCGCGCAGAACGCCGTAGAGAGTGTGTGGGTCCTAAGTAGGATTTCGCCAAAGAGCCGTAGAAAGTGTGCAGGACCCAGTGGTAGTGCGCCTGACGCAGTAGTAGGTGTGTGGGACGGGTGGAGATTGAGCGGGACGCCGTAAAAAATGTGCGGGACCCAGGTGGTGCTGCGCGGGACGACGTAGAAAGCGTGCGAGACCCAAGGGAGGTAAGAAGTGTGCGAGGCCCGAGGGACAGTGCGCCGGACGCCGTATAAAATGTGGGGACCCAAGTGAGAGTGCGTTGGACGCCGAAGGAAATTGTGCGGGACCTCAAGCGGTGCACCAGACGCCGTAGAAAATGAGCGGGACAAATGCGAGTGCGCCAAACGCCGAAGAAGTGGGCGGACCCAAGTGAGAGTGCTCAGGACGCCATAGAAAATGGGCGGGACATGAGGTAGAGTGCGCCGGACGCCGCATTAAGTGTGGAACCCAAATGCGAGTGCGCCAAACGCCGAAGAAGATAGGCCGGACCCAAGTGGGAGTGCTCAGGACGCCATAGAAAATGAGTGGTACCCAGGTAGAGAGTGCGCCGAACGCCGAAGAAAGTGTGTGGGACCCAAGTGGGAGTGCTCAGGACGTCATAGAAAGTGAGCGGGACCCAAGGTAGAGTGCGCCGGACGCCGCAAAATAATGTGGGACCCAAGTAGGAGTGCGCCAAACGCCGAAGAAAGTGGGCGGTACCCAAAGTGGGAGTGCTCGGGACGCCATAGGGTATGTGCGGGACACAAGTAGGAGTGCGCCGAACGCCGTAGAAGGTGTGCGTGACCCAAGGTAGAGTGCGCCAGACGCCAGAGAAAGTATGTGGGACCGAAGTGGGAGTGGGCCGGACGCCGTGTAAAGTGTGTGGGATCCAAGTGGGAGTGCGCCAGACGCCGCAAGGAGTATGGGGATCCAGGAAGGAGTGCGCCGGACGCCGTAGAAAGTGTGTGCGGGACCGAAGTGGGTGAGCGCAGAACTTCCAAAATCGTTTTGTGCGTCTATAAGAGAGTGTATACCACCCTTTCGCTACGTCCCCTCCCCTTAACCACTCATTTCAACTGCTTAGCTGTTTATATGCACCAACGCTTCTAAATCGGGTTCATATACGATGGAAATGTGAGTTAACCAGAATATGCATCCAGGGGCCGTACTCGCCATCAGCCCGCCGAGTAGTCCAAGAGTGGATGAGGTAAAATCTCAATACAAAACGCGCGCTACCTGGCGCTTCTCACCTGCCTTGACTTCCCCACGACCGCCGGAATTTTAAGCATCGCTTCGCCGAAGAATGGTCGCTTCGCGATAGAATCTTTATCTTTTCACAGTGTTATCGATACGTAACACAGTTTGCATTCAATCTTACATAGCGTAATAATGGGTTGATCTGTTCCTCTGCCGCGCGCGTATCATCGCTTCCGCTTCGCTTCGCATTCCCTCGGCGGGTTATTGGCGAATATGACCCCAGAAAACACAAACATCATTATACTTCATTAGGCAACAAAAGTAGCAGGGTGTCGGTTGGTCATGGAAGCCCCTTTACTAAATCTGAAACAGCGGTTGTCTTTATCATGACAGAAATGGATATAAATGAGCTACTACCATTTTAGGACCTCTTAAAAAACTAGAGAAGGGTCGGTGTGCAACTGCATAAGAAAGTAGGTTAGCTTAAGGTTTGCAAGGTTTGAAATGCTTAATAACTACTGATTGCTCAGGCGTTGTCGTCGAAACCAGCTCATGGGCCGGCGCAGCCGGACTCCAGCAACAGAAGCCGGCGACCAACCTGCAAGCGTGAGAACTTCTGAACGCCAGCTCACATAGAATCAGCGGATGTCGATTATACTCAAGATGCCGGCAGAAGCCGTGCGGCTGACCGACCGTAGCCGGACCTCAGCAGCGAAGGCCGGCGTCAATAACGCGGCTGCTAAGTACATATTACCTGTAATCGCGGCGTGGTGGTGTGTCTGACCGAGTGTCTGGCACATTGTGACTGACGCCTGTCTGAGCCAGTTTCTAAATTTCCCGCAACTTTCGACACCATCAGTTAGAGTGCGTTAATGATTCAATACATGCAGATGGCGAGTGGTGCGTACGAGGAGCGCGCACATCAATAAGATCGTGGCGGGACCATCCTGGCTGTCGCTTGTTGGGTCCTTTAAACGATGGTAGTTACAGATCTTCGTGGGACCTCCCTAGAAGTTGCATATTGTGTTTTTCCTTTATTTGTTGAGGATAATGGTGAAGGACCATGGAAGCGCTGTCGTATCGACGCTTGCAATGTCTGCGTGGCTCAGGAACTACCACACAGTGCGCTTAAAAAGTCAGCGGCGTGGCTTCGAGTTCTTAGCGTGAAAACAGAAAGTGCGCAGGACCCCAGAATCCAGGCTTGGATTGTGTGCGGTGCTCAGGGACATTCAGAAAATACTGTGTGAGAGTGGATGGGGCTTAGGGTTTATTGCGTAAAACGAAACAGAATGTGCTTGGAGCTTGGGAATCGAGGAGTAAAACGTGTGTGTGGCTCAGGGATAGCCAAGCATTGCTACTGTGAAAGTGGGCGGGGGCTTGGAATTTTTCGTGGTGTTCTGCTGTGTATTGTGCCTTTCAAGCCTACATTCAGACCAGGTGTTTAAAACCTTCATTCAGCCTGTAATTGCCAGAACTCACGTAGTGGTTGTGTACTACGTCCTTCACACCTACGTTCATTTATCGTTACAGGACCCATTTAGTGGTTGCGTATTACGTCCCATAAACTTTCATTGCGGCAGGTCATTACAGGTTCCACGTAGAATGCTATGGTTAATGGTTATTAGAGGTAGGCTGACAAAAGCCGGTCTTAAACGAATGCTTTTTCATGGTTGATGGAGAGGGGCCGGCAGTAGAGCTGCTATATCGTTCGGCGAAGCCAAACGAATGCTACACGAGGTTGCTTGGGAAAGCCGGCGGCAAGGCCGGTTTATCGTTCAGCAAAGTCGAACAAACGCTACACATTGCTGATGGAGGCATGTCGGCAAAATCGGTCTGTCGTTGAGATGACTCAAACGAATGCTGCACGCGGTTAATGGGTGAAGGCCGGCAAAGTCAGTCCTTCGGTTGAGAAGCCAAACGATAGCTACCTATGGTTGGTGGAAAGGAGTCGGCAAAGCCGGGCCTTCGTTTGGCGAGAGTCGAACGAATGCTACCCGTGGTTGAAGGATAAAAGGGGTGGCAAAGACGGTTTATTATTTGGCGAAGACCTGGTTCGCCAGCAGCGCTAAGCGACGCTGTTAATACAGAACTCGAATAAGATGAAGTGCAATGAAATTGATGATGGGGTGGTGATAAATTTGTTGAAAATTCTAAACAGGCGAAACTGCCATGATCGAGTAAGCGCAGCGCCAGGACAGCATTTATACTCACCTGGCACACTCGCGCCAGTACGCACGTAACTCTTGGGCGTGGAGGAGTAGTATGGTGCTCAACACAGCAAGTTTCTCGAACCTGTCGTTAAAATAAATGAACAAGGGGAGGGCAAATCTACTTCAACTGAATCTATGCTCTTTTTGCGCATAATGAGCTTCTGATCAAACATTCCAGTGTTATGGTCTCAGGAAAAGGGAGGCTAGAGGGAAATTTCGCTTCTATAGTCTAGCCCGTACCATGAACTACTTAGCCGCGAGGTAAGTGTAAATTGCCGCTGGCCGGCACCTTCAAAATATGGGGCGCGGACATTTTTAGCTCAATTGAGCCCAGACCGTCACCTTGAGTGTCTGAGTAGTGAGGACAGGCAAATTCATGCTAGACCGCGTTCTCGAACCGTTTTAACTTGGCACGGGTTGATTTCTTTTTTGAACTCCACCCTCTCGGTCTTGTGGCGCGAAGGTAGGTGCAGTGTTCTTGAGGTGTGCTGATACCTTTGGAAACAGCCCGATTCACGGTTTAATACGCTAGAGCGACGTGTAAGAGGGTGGGCATTCACTTTTTGGAAATACACTGTAGCCTTAGAAAGAGTTCATCTATTAAGTGGTCCATGTTAGCAGATGCAGTCCTTCGATGACCGCTCGTTTTATTCGCTCTTGAGCTCAGCAGCCTAAGAAAAACCGTGTCTATGATGACCTACTTTTTATTCACTGCTAAAGAGATTTGATGGATGGTAATTGAAACTGACTCAATGCGTTGCTGCAATCACCATGCACAATGAGTCAGTCTTTGACTGCTTTGGTCATGTGAGCCGAGGGTAGTGCTGAGCTCAGTTTAGCCACCTCACACCATCATTTTTAGGGCTCGAACTTCATCCACTGTTCACCAGTAGAATTGTGCATGTGTCATATTTCAAGGTACTCCTGCACGACTGTGAATGTCTCTGTTTGCATAAGAGAAAGTTTATTACTGTTGTCACTTGCACAGACCACATGTATGCCAGGCACTGCATTCTCACAACCTCTTCAGGCGCATCTTTGCAATACCCTTTTGCCCACCCAGGTTTCGCATCTGAAAAGCGTTGAATTCACGTTGATACTCGAGAGAAAATCTACATCTTGATAGCTGAACTGTCGCTAACAACATACTCGTCGCGTGGATCATCCTCACATGAGATGTCTGATTCATCTTTAAATTCGAATGACGGATTCGGTTTTGGGTTTAGCACATCAACTGAAAAATAATCTCGTTTCAATTTTCGGCAGCTATTCATTCCCGAGAGCGTACAACCACTCGTTTCTGTGATGCATCTTGTATTTCTCGGTTGCACGGGATCAGCCATATGGAATCAGTGACGCCATGGATGAGTGGAATCCCCTTTACTGCCACTCCACCTCCGTACTCTTTACTCAAAAAATATACACCACTTTATACGATCTACACTCTATTCTTTTACATTTCCAGATTTTTTCAAATATTCGGGCACTTTTCGGATAGTTCAGGAGTTATAGACTATTAGAATCTTCCGGGTTTTCGAATAATTCAGAAATTCGCATTTTCAGAATAATCGATTTCCCAATTTCCCGAATGTTCGAAAATTGGCCGTTTTTGAATATTTGATTTTCCTTATCAATCAGGAATTCCACCTTTGGAATATTCGACTTTTCGATTAAGTCATAGCCAAACTTTCTCCGTCAATTATTTTTCTATGCATTCGATACTGTCAAAGCACACTGCTCACTCCTTAGGTGGACCAACGTTTCACCCTACCTCTTGACTTGCACATTTTCCTGATCTTCGTCGGAGGACCTGCAGATGTGTCTGCTTTCGAAAATATTGTGAACAAATCTTTGAATGGGCTGCTGCCGAAGTTTTGAAGCGGTTTCTAGAGATCCACTACTGCTTCCACATCTCGGCTGCTCTCAAGAAATTAATCACCAGGACGTTGTTACGTGTTCCTGTATGTAGGGAATACCCTATGTGAGCGACATTATTTCCACCGAAGTGGAAGAACATTATAAGGGAAGGCGTTAACAGACACTTTACCATCTCGTCTCATGCGTAACATTTTGGAATCACGACCCTTCCCCACTCTCGCAGCCAGCCCTTCCAGACCTTGTTGAACTATTGTCTACTCTTTGAAGAAATTCACAGTTCAAATACTTTGCTGAAGTATTTAACGTAATCACAACTCTCTATCGCTCTTTCTCCTCACTGATTCCTATGCTCTTCCACTCTCCACTTATGAAAATAAGTTCAGCCAGCCTCAAGCGTGTTTTCGAACGCTAGTAGAAGAAACAAAAATTCAGGCGCGCCCAATGACACACAAATAAACTGGGCGGACTGTGGATGTGCCAGTTCATAACTCGGAAACGTCAAATGTTCTTCAGCATTGTACAGCAGAGTGACTCGGAAGATGCTGCTAACTGCAAAAGTGATGCAGAAGACGAGGTTTGAGGTGGAGACGAGAGTGGTTTAATATCAGACTTTCATAGAAACTATAAAATACTGCGCTAAACTAGAAGTCCTCTCACGTTTAGGGTGTAGAAAATAATTTACAAATAGCCAGTTCTCGTTTGATCTATATATAGTCTTTATATCTACTTTCATTGACACAACCGTTTTTGCCGAATCCGCGTCCGATACTTTCCAACCACCACCTCGATTCCTCTATCTTTAGGAGCCTAGAAATGCAATTGATCTGATGAAATAATTCATTATAAAACTCAGTCCAGTAAATGTTGGCGAACCGTAATCCCAGAAGTTGCAGAACTGAGGAACCATGTTTTCTTCTCGATATTCATTTTCGTACTCAAAAGGTTTGTTATTCCTTTACAGCTACCAAAAGTTTGCCCGCACCCAGGTGGCTATAATAACAAGGTGTTCACTGTCATTAGGTGAAGAGTAAGAGAAAAAGCTCACTCTCTCATTGCACAAATCTCCTCCGAATCCCGAAGGACACACACATCTGGAACAGTTCCTCGGATGAGGATACCATAGGCCAATGTGGCACACAGCAGAGGTATCTGGGCTGCATTTTTCTGAAATTTTCACCTGGACCTGTATGCAATTTGCTGAGTCACGCGAGAAACATTTTGAACCTTTGCATCCGTTAAAGGTATTTATCATGTCTTTGTCGATGAAGGAAAGCACTGCTGAGCCCATCGTTCTTTGATATTTCAGGTCCTTCGCTATCATTGGTGGACCTTGACCTTTGATGGCGCCTCTAAAGAATCCAACAATTCTGAATGTAAGTCCATAGAAACGGGCAGCTCATCAACGCTCACGTACGCGTATGACGAGTAGTGCCAGATGCTTCGCCGTAGTCGAAAGGTTTGTCGTAGGTGTCTGTCTTTCTTGCTATACGAAAGGCAGATTTGATGGAGTCGCGCTCAAAACCATAATTCAGAATGCTCCGTGGTTGCTTCTAGCATGATTAGACTTGAGCTAAAGACAAGAGCACCAGAGGAAGCTGGGCCGGCGAGAGGCGGATAAACCGCAGGTAAACGCGCGACAGTCACCGCTAACTGCCGAATGAATCATCGAGGGACGTCGGGGACGGAGCGCCTGGTAAACAAGGTTGGGCATTGAACTGCAAGAAAAAGCAAAGAAAAAAAGAAAGCTATTACGGAAACGAAAGTGAGTGAGTGAGAGAGCTAGAAAAATCTGTTAATGTTCCAGTAATGCGGAGCGTCACTGTTTATTGCTTACAGTCTTCCTGCTTTTGATGGGCAAGTGTCCTTTGATAAATTGTGTGGTCTCCAATCTAAGAAGTGAGACTGGTTTGGATCAGAATCATTTAGGGGCTTTTTACGTTTTCAGATCCCCGCTCTTAATCGAAACCTTATGCTAGCCTTAGGGTGAGGGTGTGTATATAAGTCTGCTGGTACCTGCTCATTTGTGTTCCTGCTTCTACTGAACCCGACAGACGTTTGAGTGAACATAGGGAACGTTCTGGCGATATAAGCGTGCACAACGCTATATTGCGAAAGTATCCGGCACATTGCATAAAGGTGTCGCCGTCCGGCACACCAAGTCCTCTGGTCCATAACACCTTAGGATCCGTACCTAGTGAGATCATGGAGTCTTTGGCCACAAGCCACAATTTTGTCACAGTGAATTGTCGGTGATTGTCGAGTGATATTCAACGATCTACGCTGTCCGATCTTCTGAGCTCATTCCACGCACCGCTTGCTGCTCTGCTGGAAACTCGTCTCAAGAATAGATCCGTGATCAGCGTCAGATTAATACGCCATCTACTGCGGTAACGCTGATGATATAGGAGGGTAGGAAGCTGTGCAATAGCTGTAAGGAAGGACTACATTGATATGATCGAGGAATTTGGTTCGAACGGCGTGTAGGAATGCATTTGTTTGATTCAATCTGTGGATATTCGGTGCTCGTGCGCCCATAAAGCGCCAAAGGCAGTTCCAAGGGAGGCTCCTTCATTCAGATCAATACATATACCAGCCAGGCTACCTTGTCAACATGCTGTTGTCATTGAGGATCGACGCAAACGCAAAGATGGGACTTAATCAGCAATCCGAAAGTACTTGGTAAGTAAGCTCTGCCCAGTGGAGCAAACATGGGACAATGGTTGTACATGTATTATCATTATGGGCTGCAGTGGTATGATTCATTGCATCAGTATTCAGAAGATGTCTCATATCCGCCATAAACTTACATAGCAGGATATTAACCCAGCTATCTCCAGAAGAGGAGCGAAAGCGGAAGATGACAACTCTGAAACCACATTATGATCTAACGAGGAATATTCCAGTGTCGGGCATTCGAAGATCTTAATCTGTGTGTGATGTTGCATTCAATTCGAGATCTGCTTCCTGAACATGACAGACCTCACTACGAGGATTCAAATGTGAAAGCGAGGAACTCACTTTGTTGGAAGAGGATTGACATAACTTGAGTCTCTCAGAGATGAAGAATGCCAGAAGGAGAATCCAACAACGCGTTTCACTTATAATGGAGTAAGAACCAAGAAAAGAAACTTTGCGCGGCGGACTCTTTCGTCAAGTGCATCCATACCGCTTTGAAAGAGAGCGGTTCCGGTTTTACAGCCCAAGAAGAAGTTCGCCTACGTCTCCAGAGGAAACAACATCGACTAACAGCGGAGTATGTGCTCTCCGAACTGCAAGAATTTTCGTGGAGAAGAAGCGTCCGAGGAGGAAGTTGCGTCGGCAGCTCCAAACCCACCGCGAACGAGAATCGACGTGTAGAGCTAAGGAGGTTTGAGAAGGCTTGGGAGGAGAAGAACACGAGGAAAGCCGATACGTTGCTGCAGCAGTACAGCGGCGGGAAGATAAAGAGATGCTCTCATGTCCTCCAACACGATTAATGGAGTTACAGTTATTGATGCGACGCTGCCAATATGGTAGGATTACTTCCAGTTCACTACTGGATGGTCTTAGCGCCAAATCAGTGCCTTAGCTCCGGCATGCTCAGAAAGCACATTACGATGTCAGAAAGGAACCGCCAAACCAGGCTGAAGTCTTAAATTGTTTACGGAAAGTGAAGAATGCAAAGGCAGGTGGACATGAAAACATCACCGCTGGAAGGCTGAAAGCTCCCCTTGGGATTCGTGAAAGGACCAGCATTATCCGTGCCATATGAATGAGCGAAAGGATACCCGATCCGTGGAGACATACGATCATCCTACCTCCTTTACAAGAAGTTATCAGTCACGTATTCCGAGATTTATGGGGGGATTCCCCTACTGCGTATCATGTACAAGGTTGTGGAACGTATCATTCTTGAGCGACTGTTTGCTATCGTGAGAAAACGAATAGAGAGGAGCAAGCCGGTTTTCCACCTGGAAGATCGTTATCGACCAAAGTGTTTCGTCCGTAGGAAAGTAACTGAATTGTGGCAGCGGTAATCAGAGCCATTACAGCCTGCTTTTTTGACTTTGAAGCCGCATTCGACTCTTCGGCTTTTTGAACTTTGAAGCCTCATGATTTGAAAATTCTGAACAAGAGGACAGGTTTTTGGCTGGTCACTGGCAATAGCGATGTGAGCGGCTTACAAGAGCAAATGCACCCCTAGTGCCCAGATAAAGAAAGCAACCCAGCACAATCTGGCACCAGGGAGTGCGCAGTTCTTTGTAAGCCACTTCACCTCGCTAACCTGCCACGGACCTACCAAGCTGCTATAATGGAGATACTCATTATTGTTGGAAACGCTTCAAATAACGGAGATAGCTGGCATTTTCAAAAAAAAACAACAACTTTCTTACCAGCATTGTGCAGAACACTACTCCGCAGACAGAGGGAGCACTCAGGTTTCAAGTCAGAAATGAAGGGAAGCACCTATCGGTAACGCTATCGATCAAAGTGATTCTATAGGTTCTCATAACAACAATGACTTATAAAGAGCATCAAATATTTTTCAGCAGGATTTCTGTTCATTTCAATGCATGAATCTTGAGTGCACCCCTTCGTCTACGTTAGAGGGCAATGTGACACTCCTACTGTTTTCAAGCGTTTATGAGATTATCAGCTTTAGTAATTTGTTTTTTTGGAAATCCATCCTCCATAAAGTTTCAAATCATTGTTGTTTCCTTTTATATACCTGATTTTTCCTACTTTTTGATACTCTAAAGATCTGTTCCTGCTTCTAGATATTACAAAATCCAATATGATTGTTGTTCAAAAATTCAGAGTGGAAGATCGTTGGAGGAATGCAAAAGAAGTATAGGTGTTGGAATAGGAGTAAAATAGGAGAAAGCTGCAAGCGAGATAACTAGATCATCAAAAAGCAAACCCTACACATGAAGAAGTGAGGAATGGTGGAATGGTAGGTATAAAAGAAGAGAAGAGTGAATATAGCAAAAGGACCAATAATCCAGAGGCAGCACGTCGTAAAGGTTACAAATATAAGAGGCAACAAATGCTGTAGTGGAATGGAAAACGAGAAAAAAACTATGAGAACTGATTTTAAGACTTTTGCAAAAACTGTTCGCCATCTGACTTGACTAAATGGAGCAGACAGGTCAACCAGGGGCCACGTTTTCGATACCTACATTTTCCGGCGGTATGCAGAAGATTATATCCCGATTCACGCGCAACCCAGAGTGTAACGTTGACGAATCCGGCCCTGAAAATCTGAACGGAACATTTTCGCACAGCCCTGCTCGCTGGCGACCCACCGCATTGGGATGGATGTGCAACATTCCGCGCGCAACAACTCTCTGTTGCTCGCCCACGTTAGTCTGGCATGTTCTATTCTGTCCTGGCAAGTTGGAAGCCACAAAGACCGTGTGTTATGAATCTGGACTCCGCGTCCTGGCTCACGGAGCCATCCTGACGTTGCGTATATTCCATGTGGCTTAACTTACACGCTGGTACGCTCAGGAACCATTTCTGATCTTGCCCTTATAGGCCCAGCGTCTAGCTCTAAGCCGCTTCTGCTCTGATCCTAAGCAAATAATAGTTCTGTACAGTTATTCCCAACATGCTGGAACTGCCTGCTATAATTCAGGCGACCTTTACATGCTGAGAACAGAGGCTTGCTCAGGGATTTTTAAACCTTTTTAGTTTTCGAGACGAGGCTTGCTGGGAAAATTTTCTCTGCCGCTATAGTGGACCTTTTGATTAATCTCACAGTCTTGGAAACCAGTAGAAATCAGGTGGTGGAATAACAATCTCATTTTAGGCTCACAAACTCTCGACCACCCAGAACCTGAAACTATGTTTAGCATTTACGAAAACTTGACATTTGGTCGTTTGGTCGTGGAGTATCAGTTTAATGGTGGAATACCAGAGAACTATTAGGGCGTTTGAAATTGTTTGATGCCTTTGTTGCAATCTTCTCCAAGTTGTTCCTACTTTAGGATTAGATCTAGGCCTCCTTTCAGAAAATACTCAGGGATCTTTTTCTAGAAACGGCCTTGCCTGAATCGGATGAGGAGAACAGTTACCACGCTTCTCTAAATCACAAAGTAGATTTTTTTGGCTGGGAAGAATTTGACTCAATTCATACTCCTAAACGTACCGATAAGCCATGGGGGTGCAAGGACTTAGCGCAAATGTAGGTAGGTATCAAGATCTATTTTAGATCTATTTTAGAAAAAGACAAACGTTAGAACATCAGAAGGAAATGAAAAGTCTACGGAAGGAAAACAAAGAAATCTATAGTGTGAAGATGGTCACAAGGTGATCACTGTGAGTCGTATTGGGGTTTATTCATACAATTCAGGCGAGAAACGGGTTCAGTTAGCCGAAAAAGTTGCTTAATGGCAGCGTTCACTATGATCATCATCGGTGACTTTGCACAGAAATGATAGGCGAGAAAGGACCCTGAGGCTCCCAGTGTCGAAAGAGCGGTAGAAATGAGCCAGGAGTGACAAAATAACGGCTGTGAACAAGCGTTCTGGTGCACCAGAACCGCCCCGTGCTCCAGATCCGCCCCCTCGATATGAACAAATGAAGACTCAGATCACAGGAATAATCAAGTCATGGAAGTGCTGATAAAGAGCTGATCGTTTCATTGCACTGATAGGTATCATCCTTTCAGCGGTCAGCGTTTCTCCTTGCTCAAAAATCAACGTCAACAAGGAGGACCTATCTTGGCTCAAAAACGCAACTTTCGCGTCCTTTTCAAGCGTGCTTCGCTATATACGGCAGACAGACCTTCTGTAAACCGTGGAGATATTTGAAGTGAAATTTATCGTGAACACTGTCTTTAAGTTCGATCGGTCAAAACTTTTGTAAATTTCGAGATTAGGTCGGTAAATCGGTAAATCAAACTTACAGATAAATACCGGTAAATCCGGAAACCGGTAAATTTGTAGACGCTAAATGCACACCCCTAATCCACACCCAAATTTGAAATGCACTCACAATCCTGTCAAATAAGACTTCGACGTATTTATCGCGGTCCGGCCGCTGCATTGTGTGATACAATCCAAGTGCATGACCCAGTTCATGCATGATATAATCGACCTCAAATAATATTAAATCTAGTAGCTATAAGGTGAGTAGAACTTACATACTCGTGTATAGCTTGTGTAGAATACATAAGTGTTCTCGTCAGAAAAAAATGCTTGGTAGGAGGCAAGACTGCTTAACAGGCTGAAGTCCGAAAAAAAAACGGAATTAACTCCGCGAAAACAGGCAGGTCTTGCCTCGATCCACTTGAAGGAGAATAACGACTTGGAGACCTTTGTGTTTAAGAGGCTGTTGATCGTGAGATGGGCAGATTCAAGACCTAAGAGGAAAGACGAGACCGGATCACAAATTCGGCCCTTACATCCGTTCTTCTAATAAACTGTCTTTCCGGCTACCCGTTAAAACAGCCTACTATTTGCCGAAGTAGCTCATGCGCTCACGTGTACAGCGGTACACGCGTACACAAAACTGGCACATCCTTGCGTCCTAAAGTGTACCTACTTGCATTCATGTGCGCAGTGATTACATGCACACACACACGTACGCATTCATATGAACGCGACCACAGTTGCCAACTTCATCTGTACATCCAGGGACGCTCAGCTCTGCGAATGAAAACGTTCGCGCATGCTTAGGTGATCGCGCAAACACCGCCTACGTAGTGACACGCACGCCTAATCAAACTCATTTTAGCAGACACGCCTGCCCACTCACGCGCACTATTTCGTACCGTCAGCAAGGATCGCACTGATATTTTGCGTTCTTTATAGTGCTTTGGCGCTAGCTCCGTGCACATATGTTATAATAGCAACAACGCACAATAAGGACGCCAAGTATTATTGTGATTCTTGACGACTTTCTAACACATGCGCGCGCACGCATGTACATATACCTACGAGCGCAAGCGTAGTAATAACCAAAATTATGGTTGCGCCATGAATTTGAGTCGATACACAAAGATCTCGCGTTCTTCTCGACAGTTTCCAACAGTCCGCTACGCTTCGATAGGTTTCACTGTGAGCGCGATTTCTTCAACGACACTTGCAAACAACGTACACGTGATCACTTTCGCGACGTCCTGACGACGTCATCTGGAGCCCTGAGGATTTCCACGACGCCCTGTTGACGTCATTTGAAGCCCTAACAACTTTCCTCGACGTCCTGACGACATCATCTGAAGTCATACGTACCTTCCACGACGTATTTACGACGTCATCTGCAGTCCTACAGATTTCCATGACGTATTGCTGACGTCAACTAAAGCGCTATCTACTTTCCACGACGGCCTGGCGACGTCATCTGAAGCCCTGCCAATTCCAGGGCGTCCTGCTGGCATCATCTAAAGTCCAACCAATTTTCAAGTTTGACGTCATGGAAAGGTTTGGATTTCGTTTGCCGGAACTCTGCGTCTCTATCCAAATTTGACCCCAAGTCGTAAGTTGCTATTTGTACCTCACGACTTCGGCTGAAATCGCAGTACTATTTTGATATGAATATGATTCTTGAAGTCCATCTGGCTTCTATCTGAATTATCGCTCGCTTGCTATTCTTTAACGTGCGTGCTCGCATGTTGACGGCCGGCTGCTAGGTCAACAGCATGATTAAACCAGGCGGACTGGGGTTTACTACGGCCCGTCTGGAAATCGCACTGTGAGACCTTATTAATCGTACAGTCCTCCAAGCGAAAGCATCAGCACGCAATAACAGCTGGGATAGCCGCACTGTGGATAAAAATCGATGTTTCTGTGCTCGACGTGGGTCTCTACCTCGCAATTAGTATTCAGGTCAAAAGCTTTGCACATTCATTCTCCTGTGTCCACAGTATGGTTTTCGCTTCCGATTTAAGCGCCTTTCACAGTCTGCCGGACGACGCCGTCCGATGCGTTATAAGATGGGACGTCGGTGAGGCCCGGACTGCGGTATCGGCCGACCGACGTCGCAGTGCGCTGAAATCATTGACACGACGTCGGAGCAAGTTATGACGGGTCAACGCGTGTTGGTTTCGCCTGACATTCTGCACTGAAGAGTCGGAACTGACGGTTGTTCACCGCAGCTTCCCTCGCACTGCGGCACTCTTATAACGTGCCGGACGGCGTCGTCCGGCAGACTGTGAAAGACGCTTTAGTCTGACGCATTAACTAGGCGGCTGCTCAGAAAAATCAAAACAAGTTACTTGTAATATAAATGTAAGTTACTTGAATGTCTCAAGTAACTTACATTTATGTTACATGTAACATACATTTATATTACATGTAACTCAAATTTATATTACATGTAAGTTACACTTATGTTACATGTAACTTACATTCGAATTTTCACTATGGGTGGCCATCACGTGACGCAGACCACACGCGACACAGAGGCGCGTCCCAGACCACACACTCGCAACAAAATGCGGTGCACGGCCTTCCCTGCTGGTGGGGTCAAGTAATCAGAAAAATGAAAACAAGTTACTTTTAACATAAAAGGCCGAAAATAAGTTACTTGTAACATATCTGAGCCGATGTAAGTTACTTGCGACTTATCTCAGGTCGTTTAAGTTACATGTAACATATCGGAGGCGCACCCCACGCAGTATCACGCCGACATGTTACATGTAACTTGAATGACATGAGATAAGGCGCAAGGAACTTACACCGGCTCAGATATGTTACAAGTAACTTGTTTTCGGCCTTTATGTTACAAGTAACTTGTTTTCATTTTCTGAGTGGCCGTACGGTGTTTGCGGCATCATTGGCCAACGGAGTTTCGATTTGCGTGCGGCGATCTACCGCCGTAACCCCGTCCATTCATCAGACTAAAATCATTACCCATCGTAGTAGGACGGATAACGCTAGGCGGACTCCATTGCGTGCTCAACGTCGCAAACAAGCCCCTAGTCAAAACCAAGCAAAGAAAATTCCGGACCTTTGGAATCCGATTTTTCTGGGTCAAAGGATTAACTCAAACTTTGCACCGTGAGGTAGTTTGAGGCGTGGAAAACGGGTATCAGGTCCTTTCAATGTTTTTCGACATTATGACGAGTAATAGTAGACTAATTGTAATATGCTTACACTCCTCTTCACTCTTTGGTTCACATCTTTTTTCATCACTGCTCTGGAAGTAAGGATAGGGCTTTTATAACTACCCGGAGAGAAGTCCATCAGGAAAACATGACTGGATTTATGAAGAATTCTGGTGACCCGGTCTGGTCATTCCCTTGTTAAGACAGAAAATACGAGGCCAATCGCCTTTCCGCATCATGTAGAGGACAGCCTTGAGGGTAGCATGCAGAGACCAGTGACTAAGGATTAGGGGTTTCACCAAAACTCACTGGTTTGCAGCCTGGAGAGAGCGACAAGGTCTGCACTTTGTTTAACTTTCCCACAAACGAAGAGCATCCTCTGATATCTTTTATGTGCACTCTGCTCGGAGCTGAAATCTTCTATCAACTCTGTTACTGAGATATAATAAATGTTCGCTCATCAGACCCTGATCGTCTTCAACGAAATCGACGCAAGTGTCCTCACTCCAGTTCTTCATGGCTATCTTCAGGTGCTCCTTCACTTTGTCAGCTGTAAAGTTTCGGTGCAAATTTGTGTCCAGAGATCGTCCTACTAACACTGACAAGAGATTCTTTCTAAGTGCTGTAGGTTTGTGAGAGTATATAAATGACCCGTGCTTAGAAGTGGATAAATGGCTGCGGGGATTCCAAAAACGGCATTTCAATCTGCTCCAAAAAAGGTAAGGAGATTTTTGGGGCGTTCAGAAAAATTTTAATTGGATTCGGCTGAAACTCTCAGCTGAGGGCTGCTTATTGCGCTAAACCCGAATCTGGGTTTTATTCACTGCCAGACTTAGGGTTTCTGTGGGTTACACGCGGCATAATGCCTTTTAATCGGCGGATCTCTGGGGCATTTCGCGGGTTCTGAGTATGCAATATTGTAGCGCTGTCCTCCCCCTAGAACATATTGAAGTGACATCTCGAAACTCCATCTGATGTGTGCAACCTTCCCTTATAAGGAAAGTTAGTAAGTGAGATAAGGGAAGGTAGTGATCATGTTTGTACCGCGCGACACCCAGATTTCTCCACCGTTGGTTGGCCACGAATCAAACACGGCTAAGCCTCAGACTAACTACGTCCTTGTCAAGGATCCCCGGAAGCCCTGAGTCAGTTTAACGTATATTGAACGCACAGAATCGTTTTTCTGATTTTCCGCCCATCTTGAGAACAGTCCCACGTAGATACCAATGATGTCTCTGGCATCGTACAAAACCCTAGAAACGAAGTTATGGCCCCTCGAGAATTGAGTTGTGGAAGCATGGTGGTAGAGTTGCCCGAGGCTTGTAACTTCCGTCATTTGCAACAGATGTATGCGAACTCACCTGAATAAAGAGAGAGACTGAGAATGAAAAGAAGAGCGGAGCTATAGGCCGGAAAACGTCTCTTGCCTCCCCACTGTTGAGCTCGGAAGATCGTAAAAGAGGCATGCCATAGTGACTTCTCCGCCAACGCGTACCTAAATGCCTCACAGGAAACCAGAGATGCTCAGGGTTTCGGAGGCATCTAGTCTAATTTTGACACGAGAATTTACGTAAATTACGGAAAGTTTAGCCTCAGTTGGTGAAATTTTAGCTACAGCGCCCGCATATTCTACGTAAATTCTCGCTACAGCACCCGCATATTCTACGCTTATTCTCGTTGCAGCACACGGTCGATCGACCCACCCAGTCTTGATCTGTACTAGAAAGAGGATCCCTGCTGCGATCGAGCGCACCGCCGTTTCTTCCCCACGGCCTGCAGCAACCCAGCGGCCAAAATTCTCTCTAGCAAGGTCTTTCAGAGAGCGAATCCGGGTCACCCTCCACGACCACCCACAGAGTGTCAAGTTGTTGGTGGACTGACTGGGCCAGGACTGATCGAACGGCATTCCTGCGTTCCGCGTAGCCAACGCGGGTGAAGATTGCATTTCAACACAGCCTGCCGCTAAATCCGTAGATTCTCGCTACAGAATTATAGCGAGAATATACGGGTTTAGCGTCAGACAGAACAATGGTTCGAACGACACAAGAATATGCGGGTTTTAGCTATCGTAGCTAAAACCCTTAAATTCTCGCTACATGGAATGGGGCGGTGTTTCAGGCCGCGCCTCGGAGGCATCTAGCTACGCATTGGCAGAGTTCTGGCTGTGGGTTCCCCAGAGTGGCCCCTCCCTAAATCTCGCTTATTCGGAGGAATCGAGAGCTCGCACTCTGTCAGGTGCCAGCACAGGGTGGGTCTACTCCATACCTGCAGTGAAAATCTCCGCCATTTCGCTTCCATGAGCTTGGGCTGCGCCTTTAAAGACAGTGCGGCCACGATGATAAAACGTTATCGAAAAAGCTACAAAAACCAGCGTAGAACGAAAACACCTGAAAACGGGATGGAAAGCAGCGCAGTGAGAAATGAGTTTGAATTACAGGCTTCTAGGGCACAAATGCACAAAGCGCCGCTCAAATGATCGCAGTCTCATGCCGAGCAGTCAAAAATCATCGACATCTCAGACGGGGAGATAACTTCAAATCCACCAAATAAAGCAACGAACAATGAAAGCTAACACTTCAGTCGATGTTTTTGATTGGGTTGAGTACGTAAAGTATTTATAGCCACTCAAAAGGCTAATGTTCAATGATTGGAATCTTAAATTTCAAGCTTAGTTTGTGTCCCTGATATTAGAGATCACTCAGATGCCATCCATGTGGCATACGCTCTGTCCACCATCAAAGAGACAAGGAAGTTCAGGGCTTCAAATTTGGCCCAAAAAGTGGTTTTTCCAGCAATTTTCTCTCATATGTCCTTTTTCTAAATCCCAGTGGTTACAAGAGCGAAATGAAGACAAGCATATTTGATCGCGACTACTGCTTTAAAGGCAGTATCAACGATATGAATGGTTTTCTGAGTTCCTCACTAGAGGAACACAGGTTCAGAGTCTGATTGTTTCCATCACCCAAGAAAGAATCTTGAAAAACGCTGCCAGAGAAACCCAAACCAGCTCTTCTTCTTCTTAAAGCCACATTTCACCGATGGATGAGCGCTCGGCCGCGGGCCCCAAATAGACAGTGTGTGCAGATGCGCCCCAATGCTAAAACTCAGCCGCGTCTGTGCTAATGAAGAGGCGTCAAACTTTCCTTGGAATACCCAACCGCGACCGGAAAGGGCTAGCACGAGTGGATCTCTGAGCCGTTTACTACGCGCATTCGGGCTGTTTTCTGTTCCTTCTTTCACCCCTACTGCTCCAATGAGACCCCGGCCCTTCTGACTTCCGGCGGAAAACTGAAGGCGAAATTCAACGTGGACACTGCCTTTAACGATGCAAAAAAGCAATGAACGCATCAGTAGCCCTCTTTTCGAATATGGAATTCATGAGAACCCGCCTGAAATTTTTCAAGCCCAAAGAAAACGATCTGCACCCCCCGGTCATTACAGTGGCAGGGAACGTGTGAAGAGTAGGACCTTGGAAAGGCCAATGGAACTCTTTCGCCTTTATGCAAGAGAACCAGAAAGGAACTTCAAATCGCACATTTTCTTGCATCTGTTATTCTGTACTGTATTATATGTACTTGCTTCATAAACATGTAATAGAGCTAGATTTCCGTTCCACTCACACTCCAACGCACAAACAACCATCCTGGTGACATACATTTTATTAGTGTTTGGTTTCGTAGTCCCACTACATATTAGACGAGGAAATGTTTAAAAAAGCAAAGATCGTGCCCAATTGGAGAAACAGCTGTGTTAACCTTCTTCGTCTGGGCTTCAGGTATATTTCTCACCTTCTGCCAGAAGATCTTCCACCTGTCCACCCCGTGGTTTGCTGCAGGAATGAGAAACTCAGAATCTGCTTTAATCACCAGCGCATTCTTTTATTTACTACATGAGAGCAACCGTTTCTGAACCTATTTTTGGTCTTCTGCTCACTGCCAATCTGAAGTGGCACTTTTCCTACTATTACAGTTAGGAATCAACTCTCCTCAAACCGTTAAGTTGCTGCTAAGCAACAAGGGTTAGTCTTCTACTTTTGACCTTGTGGCATCACCCGCTTAGCGTAGGGTAAATCAATGTCCACTTGCAGGATATCACCAGGCCTACGCTATGTACTAGTGTTGCCTCACTCAGGCTCGTTAATAGTAAAGCCATCTTCACGCTACGGCCCGGAACGACGAGGTAACCAATCTTCAACTCACGCTGAGAGACTTTTCTGCGATGAGGAATAGTACCCACAATTTAGCGTCTTGGGAGAAATATTCTGAGCCCTCTGGATTGTTAAGGAGTACCATTGCATTTTTATAAAATTGTTGAGATACTCCATTAGAGCAGCACAACTATTCGGAACCAGCATGTGCTCCTCAAGACAACACAGAGAAACAAGTCATTGTTTTGGATCAGCGCCTTATTCCTGCTGTACTTGCCAGAATGTAAGCCCTTCAAAATTCTTGTCGCAGACTTCAGAAATGACCACAAACAGAATGCTTGGAGCTCCTTGTCTCTCAATGTAGATTCTCTGCTAATGCGGCCCTAAAGCTTCATGAATTGACTCCAAGATTTCTTAACTGCTAACACTCACTCAGATTGTCATCAAGAGAGTAGTAGAGAGTATCTCTCCAACTTCGGCTCTGGGCCTCCTACTATTTGGCTTCCAGGGATCCGTCCAGGAGGAGGCTCCATTATCTCCATTCGCCCAACAGCATATATATCGTTCTCTCAAAGTTCGCTATTTTAATATCTTCCAAAAGTCGTAATTCAACAGATAAAACTCACTCATCTAGAGTATTTGTCACCAGATAATTCTCCTTTTTGTGTAGCCCATATTCCTCAACGCTGGTATTATCGAAGTCGTCGAGAAGATAAAAGAGCTATGGAAACCGATGCAGCCATTGGGACAGGAGAACAATCGAGAGCAGCATGTTTGGAGCACGGTCTCAACAGAAGATAGGATATTGAGCACCAAGACGAAAGTAACTCCAGAGATTATCACTTTCCTAAAAGTTATCGAGTTGAGGGCTAAACAAAAGACGACAGAGTGCGGATGTGAACAGAAGGAGTGAGGAAAACGTGGATTATGGCCGACCTTGAATAGCCACTACTAGATACTTTCAACAAACGTTTAATTATCTGGCTATTCACTCGCCAGTTTTTGCTTTTCACCGTCATGTTCTATAGAGCGATTTCAAAACATGTCTGAATTAGAGAGAGTGTAGTCGTCTCTCCCTTGTTGGGCGTGATAGATGAATACATGAAAGCGCCATGATACAGTGAGCGCGCATTGTTATCGCAGTGACGCGACAGTTCAATCGATTTCCACTTTTGAGCGTGCTCGGAGCGCCAGCCCAAGGCTGACACGACACTTCTCGAGATGCCGGTAAATTCTTTCTCCTGGCTTCGCCGATCCCCTCAATACATTGGTCTTGCGCGGTATTCAGTCAAGCCTTCGCCAGAAACATTTGTCCATCTGTTTTCGGTACATAAGGCTGTTCTCGAGCTGCGCACTCCACCATCATGTGCTGTAGAAGATCTCTATAACATCCTGGAATTAGATGTATTGCCCTCCTTGTTAAGGTGTGCTTGATGTATACAAGCGCGCCATGAGCACAGTGAACGCTGGCTAGGCCCGTGACGCTGACAGCACCATCGATTTCCACTCCCGCGCCTGCTCGGAGCGCTGCACAATATTGACACGACCTTGGAGATGCGCGGTAAACTTTTCTCCCACTTCGCCGACTCCTCTCCATTGGCGTTGCGCGGTATTCTTTTTCCTTAGCCAGGATTCAGCTGTCTATAAGGGCAGTGTTTCAGCTTACGAATTCACCGTCATGCACCGTAGGGCGATTCTGTATAACATTCCTGGATTGTAGGCGACGTATTGGTTTCTATTGTTGGGTGTGTTTGGCGTGAATCAACAGAGGCTCGTCATGAACGCAGTGAGCGCCATTGATATCGCGGCCATTGTTAATTCGATCGATTTCCAGTCTTTAGCCTCCGCTCAGAATGTCGCCCATTGCCACCACGCAAACTTCAAGTTGCAGGTAATTTTCTTGACCTACTTAGCCGATCCCCTCCGTTCGTCTCGCCTTAGTATTCGTTTGGAGCCAAACAGAAAATGTTTGTCTATTCACCTGTTCGCCAAGTGGAAGTTTCAAAATCGTACGCACTTCGCTGTAGCACAGGCGCGCCATGAGTACAGTGAGCGCCATTGGTATCAAGGATGGGCGGAATTTTCTGTTTTCTGTTTTTCGCCCATTTTTTAATATTTTTTAAAGTTTTCTGTTTTCTGTGGAAAATAGGCGAAAAAGTGGATAGAAAACAGAAAAATCGTGTACCGCGATTTGCAGCAGGATTGTCCTAGGAAAAGTGGCCAGACATATCGAAGCTAAGCCGATAGGGTGAGGATGTACTGCACCCATGCTCTCTGCAGTTGTAGCACGCCAGACACTTTTATCTCGCTGTAGTGGCGATCTCATAAGGGCGCGTGTATGCGTGGTGGGTGAAATCAGTGCTGTTCGCTGCGTTAGCTGGTCAGCCCAATCCTCAGCTACAGGTGAACCAAACCAACAACCCGTCCGTGATTCCTCCAACTGTAAATAGAGTCAAATGTAGGGAGATGAAAAGCTTAGTCGTAAAGCTATTGCCTTCGCAACCTTCTTAATAGGTATCAAACCCATTCTTCTGAGAAAAATGTTAAACAGTGCCAGCAAAGCACTGTTATTCTCTGACTTCAAATATGGTAAAGTTCCGCGACAATGCCGCAGCGTATCTGTGATCAGACGACTCTGCTGCCGTGCCTAGTTTCATTATCGCTGCAGATAGTGCTGCAGAAGCTCCAGCAGCAGACCAAGTTTGGCTCGGCAGTAGATAAAGAAGTGAATAGAACCGCATGCAGCAATGATGGCATCAGTCCTGTGCGGTGAAACCAGTCTGTCCCCGGCTCCACAGCCCCAGTTTGAGGTAAAATGAATGCAGCCTTCAGCGAAAAAGTTTAGACGGTGATTTCTCTTGCCATCAGACAAAGAACCTAATGATCTCAGCACAGATTTTTTGTTCTGCCACCAGACCCTCTATAGTTGTCTAATAATTCTTAAATAATCTCAACATCAGACACTCTCCTGAAGCAGCTGCGGCGTTATCACAGAGCAGAAGCGGCACTGTCAGCGTTCCCGCTACGACTCAGCGGTAGTGCCGCTTCGGTGCCTCTACGCGCCAAAGCGGCACATCGCGGAGCCGCAGCGGCAATTTCTTCTTAGAGTCAAGCTTTGCCGAATACGACGTCGAATGCGCTGATCATCCCAATAGAGATTTCAGAAGAAAACTGATTCCTGAAAGTTTTGGTTCCTGGCAGAAGTAAAGATTTGGTACTGCCATTTTTTCGAAAAATTAGAAATATACTCCGTCAAAAAGAGAAGGCAAAGAAAATGAAAAAACATTTTGAAATATTCCTGAGAACGATTTAAGGAATAATTTGGATTTTTGGGAAATGTAGTGAAATAGTTGAAAATATGATTCGCAAAACGAGTTTGAACGAACCAGTATTGCCTGATAAGAGTCGCCACAAACGAGATCGCATTGTATTTGTTTTCTAATCCGTAGAACGCATCAGAACAAAAATGATGCCTGATATGGAAACAATTAGTTGATTTTCAGTTTCATTTTAATACGTGAAGACTGCGGCATTCCAGCTCCTGAATTAGTTTCTTACTGCTTGCCCTATCACGCGCAGATTTTGCCTCTCGATGTTATTCGATTAAATGCCTATTTAATGCGATCTCTCGTTTTGTACAACTCTCATCAAAATACTTTTACCAGAAACCTTAACTTCCAGGAATGTTTATTTTCAAATGAACCAAGTTGATCGAAAACCGAGTCTCTCGAATATCGCAAACCCATGAATTAAAACGGGAAGAAAACTAGAAGGTTTTTCAACTCACATCAAACATTCAACCTTTCGATAATTAAGCGCTTTGCGATATTATCGTCTTCCCGCAATGCCCGCAGTTCTCATGTTTTATGCCGATTTTGATCAACTGAGGTTCATTTGAGTGAACCTTATCGAGGGCAAATAAGCAACCCCATTGTGATCTTCCAACGTATGATTCAGACCTTTTCGAATATTCCAAACTGGTTGTTGTGACCGAACGGGCGGTTGGGCAATTCCAAAAAAAATGGCTAAAATCTCTGTAGTACTCTAGTGAGTCGCTCCAACCTGAAAGAAGCACCCTCCCAGCCGTGGGGATAGCACCCATCCTCCTAGCGGTCAAAAATATGCTGTTTTCCGGAGAGTGACTCGAAGTCACTTTCCAGGGCCGATATCGAACTGCCGAGTGAGGGTTCGGGCGGATATGAGGCGTTTTTAATACCGGCCAGCACGTGATAAGCACGTTACGACCAGGGGTGTGCGGAATGTTCTGCTTTCTGCTCTAGTAATCTAGCTCAGCCATTTTTTCGTGTTTACCGTGAAAAATTGCAAAATTGGCAGAAAACAGAAAAAACCGTGAACAACGACTTGCTGCAGATTTACTCCAGAAACAGATGCAGCCGGGACTCAGGCAGATAGCAAAGATGAATGGAAAATCTCACCCGCATTTTCTGCAGCACCCTATGGTTGACCTGTCTATCTCGCTATGATGGCTAAACGATTGAGGTGGTGTAGCGGCAGAACATGCCGCCGTCGGCTTCGTGGTCCCGGCAGCGTCTCGGTCCTCGCCCAGGGTAAAATAGATCCACCTAACCCTACTGTCCGGGAACCAATTTAGCTTGCGCGTGGCCCGATAATAATGGCGCTCACTGTGCTCATGGCGCGTTTGGTAGCAGCGCTGGTCGGGCAAGATTCAGGTCCGTTTTATGAGCAGGTGAATAGACAAACCTTTCTGGGTAAATAAACGAATACTGGGAGAGACGAAAGGAGCGGGATCTGCAAAGCAGACCAAGAAAGTTACCTGTAACTTGGAGTTGCGTGGATAATCGATCGAATTAGCAAACGATTTCGCGCCTGCTCGAAGCGCAAGTCTAATATTTACACGACTCTTTTTGAGATGCGGGTACTTTCATCTCCCGCTTTGCCGACCTTCCCCTCTTCTCTTCAATCGTCCCTCAGCTATCTGTATGCCTTCGCAAGAATCTCAGCTTGCAATACAGGGCAGTTTTTGGGCTTACGTGTTCACCAATGTCTAGCTTTGTAGATCGATTCTATAACATCCCTGAATTGTGGGCTGAATGTATTGTTCTCCCATGCTGCGTGTGTTTGGCGTACGAGCACAGTGAGCGTTATTTGATATCGCAAATATTAGCCGATTTGATTCGATTTCCCGTCTTGAGCCTGCTCAGAGCGCCGCCCAACATCAACACGCAACTTCTGTTGGTGTAACTATCTTGGCCCACTCTCTGCCGATCCCCTCCAGTCGTCTCGCCTCCAGTGCTCCGGCTGGGCTACGTCAGAAACCTTTGTCTATTCAATTTCTTTATAAGGACAGTATTTGAGCGTACGCACTCACCGTCAAGCACCTGGGTAGATCGATTCTATAACATTTCTCAACTAGGAAGAATGGATTTCCCTCCCTTGTTGGGTGTGCTTAATGTATACAGGCGCGCGAGTACAGTGAGCACCATTGATATCGCGGCCATTCCTCGCTATTCTTGATCGATTATCACGCAAAACTTCAAGTTGCAGGTAACTTTCATCGGTCTACTTGGCCGATCCCGCTCCTTTCGCCTCTCCCATAGCATTCGTTTGGCTTTTGCCAGAGATCGCTTCTGTCTATTCACCCGCTCAGCAGCGGCAGTTTTCGAATGTGGCGCACATTGCTGCATACAGGCGCGCCAAGAGCACACCGAGTTTCACGCGCATTGACACCGGTCGCCAGTGGGCGTCAATACGATCGGTTTCCAATCTTGCGCCTGCTCGGGGCGTCACCCAATATTGACACGACCCTTCGAGATGCCGAATGAATCTCGCCACCCACTTTGGTGACCCCCTCCATTCGTTCCTAGCGCGGTGTTCGTTTGCCATCGCCAGAATTCAGCTGTTCATAAGCGGCAGTTTTTGAGCTACGCACTCACCGTCATGCACTGTAGGGCGATTCCTATGACATCCTTGGATAAGAAAGCGATATATAGCTCTCTATTGTTGGGTAGTAAGTTTGATGTATCAATGCAGGCTTCGTCATGAGCGCAGTGAGCACCACAGATATCGCGGCCATTCGCTAATTCGATCGATTTCCAGGCTTGAGCCTGCTCAGAGCGCCGCCCAGTATTAACGACGCAACTCTCAAGTTACAGGTAACTTTCTTTGGCCTACTTTGTCGATCCCCTTCCTTCGTCTCGCCCAGTATTCGCTTGGCTTCGCCAGAAACATTTGGTCTATCCACCTGTCTATAAGGGCAGTTTTTGAGCGTACGCGCTTTGATGGGGGATACAGGCGCGCCATGACCACAGTGAGCAGCCATTGTTGTCGGCGACGCGAAAATTTATCGAATTCCATTTCTGCGCCTGTTTCTTGGTACATAATGTGCCGGCACCCCTCCAATCGTCTTGCGTGGTATCTATTTACCCTCGCTGGAGGATCCTTTGCTCGTTCGTCTGTCAATAAAGTCTGTTTTCGATCTTACGCACCGTCATGTACTGTGGAAAATTCTCAGATAACATTCCTCTGGAATTAGAAAGAATGTATTGCCCCTTCTCGCTGGGTGTGTTTAATATATGCAGGCGCGCCATGAGCACAATAAGCGCCATTGTTATCGCGGCGACGCTTGAAAATCTCGATCGAGTTCAATTTTAGCTAGCGCCTTCCGCTCGGAGCGCCAAACATTAACTTTGAGATGCAGGTTTTTTCTAGTCTGAAAAGAATTTCTCTCTCAAAAAGAATGCCTTTTTCTTGAAAACTCCTTGACCTCCTGGGTCGACAATGTGAGACCACTGCCTTCTCGATGTCGCCTTCGGCTTCGTCTGGAGATGCTCGATTAGTGACCGATCCAAGTCTCGTGTTCAGCACCTTAGATACAGTCGGATCTTTAGTGATGCTTTCCTCATTCAAGCGTTGGCGCCAACACGGTGCTTAAGCATATACTCTGTAGCATAGGTGCAACCTAGGTTTACGCCAATCTTCAATGGGGAAAGCAAAAGTATCGCTAGGATCCCTGGGCTGAGAGGTAACTTCCTAGGCTAAGTATGGGCATACATGAAAATCCAGATCTCTAAAGCTCAGGAAAGTTGAATAATGCCGCAGTTTCTGTTTTAGAGCTGAGAAGGCACACAGCGCCAATTTTTGTGGACCCCACTCTTATTGACCAAAACTTTAGAAGAATTGGGGAATGATTATCAAGATTTCTCTGAGCAAACATTCATGCGTATTCATTTGAAATAAGCACATCGAGTAACACTTGAATAGAAATTTCGGTTGAAATCTGGTACATACTTCGCTTTCGAAACCACCGTATGCACAGCGTAAAAATTTCATGACGTTCCTCGCACAGCTGTTCTCGCGCTGCAATCTAGCCAGAGGGCGACTGTCGGCACTTATTTCAGCCTCGCCAAAGCGGTCTTGAGAAGATACACTTTTTCAAAGAATTGCACGAGCTCTGTCTAAGCAATTTCACTTTTTCTTCAAAAATTTCTCAGATTTCTCACGGCTCAGTTGCGTACAACGTTGCAATCCTGCTCGACCCGTCAGCATGCTGCTACCACAATCAGTGAAGCGCTTTTATTTCACTCAACGCTATTGCGCGGCTGGCATAGCGTCTGAGTATGAATACTTTCCACATCGTGACGCGCGTAAAGCCGCGCTTGCGGAAATTATGAATACTCCAGCGGCGACGAATAGGCGGAGCGGAAAAAAGCCGGTCTAACTTTGCCGAACAGCAAATTCGGTAAATGCGTTCAGTCACAACGAGAGCAGAGGATTTCAGTAGAATTCAATTATCAAGAAAGCGTATAAAATTGATGATGATTAAGTAGTGAAAATGGTTAAAAGCTGCCGTTACGGTCGTCGCTGCGCCATGGCGGAGTGAGGCGTCACGCGCGTGACGCGCGGGCAGGCGTCGACCCATTTGAGTACACAAACGCCACGCCAGCGTGGCACCGCGCGTACCGCGCTGGCGTTGAGAGTGCAGTATGAATAGCGCCCGACAGATTTTTTAACATACTCCTGAAGGTTACTTCTAATTTTTCAACTGTGGTCTGAGTACTTACCGCAGTGCAGCGGGCTTCTAACCAAACCGAGTAGACCACATCTCACATTTATGGAAATGCGCACTTCCCTCTTGTTAGTAAACCCGTGTGAACCATTCTGTGTAACAACAAGGGGAAAATGCGAGCAGTCTGTCCAAACTGTACAAAACCCTGAAATGCCGGACTAAGGTTACATGCGATTCTGAGGCTGTTTCTGATGATGCACGCTGAAATATTCACAGGCGCACTACCCATTCAACGCCATAACTGTTCGTTAACATGAATGTTCATTAAGGGTAGTTCTTGAGATATATTTGATGTTCTCCAATCGAATGAAATTCTTCCTCAGGCCCTCATCGTTGTTGGCCTGTCGTCAGTAAGACTCACCATGCCGATATTTCTCGGACGCGCTCTGAAAAGCGACAGAGAATTGTCTTGTTGTGGGCCGTCCTAGGTCTCACTCGCGTTTGACCCACGTTCAACACGTGCGGAAAGCACGTAAATCCTATACGCTTTTCTGTGTCAAGCGAAATACGACTCATTCCCAGTTGTTTATTTGCAAAGTACATCGATAAGGCCGATGACAACCGGCTCAACAATACGATCTAGAACGGACGCTTCGACTTAACGTGAAACCATCACGGATAGCTGCAGCATGATTTCTTTGAACTATTGGCCTCATGCTAACTATGAGCTGTTATATCCTTCCCATTCCTTGCACATCAGGGAGTGACAGATGCCTGTATTTATCAACGTATTTTGCCTACGATGTCGCAGAGAAGGCTTCTTATGTAATTCAAGTAGGAACCTCTGATTCTTTTCAGAAAATTTGCGTGCGGCAAAAACGTGCAAAGAAGATGGTTATGATTTGATGGTTCCGTTTGCTGAGCGAGGATTCCTTAATGATTAACCCGGGCGACACGTATACCGGTCGAGGCATGCATGGTGAGTGAAAGAAAGTGTGACCGCAACCTACTTGCCTGTAAGTTTCTCTAAACCATTACACGAATGTTTAGGTCAGTTGCAGGGCAACCATCATCTGAGATCGTCTGGCTGATTCCCACCGCAGAGAAGACAGGTGGATTTGCTGCAGAACCGAATTTTTAAAGCGATTCCCTCAATACAAAGGGTTAATCTGTTTTTGTCCTTAAAAGCAGCATACACGTTTAAAAAATGATATCAATTTTATGGAATGAATCGAAGGGTCTGAAGCTGTTAATATTCAGAGAAAACGAAAAACCGGAAAAAATCGGACCGATAGTTAAGAGTTATAACGGTTCGTTCGTATATTGGCCCAGATATGAAGGAGTTGTACCTCATTGTCTGAAATAAGCGGGAGTTAGCGCGACAACTTTGTTGGGATAACGACGCTAATGTACTCGTGCGGCCCTTTCTGAAACACTTACGACGTTAGAAGCGTAGTAATAGCTTCTGCATTCCACATATAACTACTCAATAGTTTATTGCAGCTAATGGCATCATGATAGATCAGTCCACTCGCTTCAGCCCCACGGTGCTCTCATCGTTCCTCGTCCTCCTGCCCTCGCGTTTCATCCCTTTTTATCCGCCGTCTCCGCCTCGTGGCTGATCGGCACCATTGGATCTGAAACACGTCAGCACAAAGTGGTATCATGCCAGAACTTAGACAGCACTTACACCTTTCCCCTTACAAGAAGTCCGTCCCGGACTTTGACAAGAATGGCCTAATAAGTTGGTTCTTTGGCTGCATGGTGTGTCGTGCTTGAGCTACATGTCCACTATGTGGTACAAAGAACATATGATATTCGATGATGGAGTACCCGATGAAATGGTGTGGTGTGCGCACCGTGCTGGGCCAATGGGGACTCCAAGCTGCACGAAGGCGAACTCATCGAACAATCGATTCTTGATCTGTATAATGAACCAAGGAGAGTTCTGACGGGTGATCACCAAAATGCGGACGACTGACGACCCTCGCTGGAGGCTGGAGGTGCAGCGCTGCCAATCTGAACATAATAGAACCAGCCGTATAGTATGGAAGCGGGTCCGATCTCGAATGCCAACATCTCGTGTGCCACCATTCCTGCCTTACGGCGGATGTGCTAAGCGAAGAGTCAAAAACAAATCTACCGCTCACCACCGCGGACGATGGCCGAGTAGCACTCATGAGCGGTCAGTCTGAATCCGGCCTATGTGAGTATGTAAAAATGAAAAGCATAATAAAAACTGGAAGGAGCTAAAATATGCAGGACTACATGAGATGTGAAGGCCCGGAAATGATTTCTACGGAAAAATTGTTCCAAAGGCGTCGGAAGAAATGACGGCTCGCATCTGTTCGGCTCAGCGTAGCAACGCTCCCAGTGAGGAAGAGCGCCCAACGAGCTCGCATCTCCTAAAACGAATTGATCGAATTTGCATCGAGTGACGGTAACGTTAAAACGCACACGGTCATCAATAAACCCAGCCGAATCGGACTCCTGAACTCGGTGCGCGTTGACAGGAGAACCGTCAATCTCCTGCCTTGAATCGAGTCAACCGTGGCTATTTCTACTTGATGTTCTTGCGCGAACATTTCCAGGCGCCGGAACTGCTCCCCGTAAAAGGCGATAATACACACTTGACTAGGAAGTAGTTCCACCTGCAGAAGCCGACTGATTACAAGGTCGGTGCAGACGGAGTGCCTCGTCATCGTTCGCGTAGGAGCGCGATGCTGCTCGAGTCGCGGAACCGGCCAAATTCACGAATAGGAATGGAAGGGCGGGGTTCGGGAAAACGAAGGCGATCTAGGAGCATTTTCCGGTCGGCCGCACGTGCTCCACTTACCAAAGATCCGCCATAGGCAAGCATTTTCGGTAAGCCATTGAGGGCGGGGTGTCCGCGAAACGTCGTCACCAGGGGCGCCCTTGGCATCAAAGCCGAGCGTGCCAGTACGGCTATTATATACTTCGGCCACCAAAAACTGCGGGTTTGCCTCAGGGTTGCATTTGACGTGCGGTTGCATCTGGTAGGTGTCTCCGATTTTAACCTGTCTTGCCAGTGGGAATTGGGTGATGAAAGATGCAAAAACAGACTCTGGTACCTGAGATGCTTCATCACAGATGAGGAACTTGCAATCGTTGAAGTGCGATTTGAAGATACCATGGGGTCCAGTGCAATTAAGCAAAGACGCCGAGGTGATCAACAAGACTGCCGGCCGCCAAACGCGAAGCATGATGTTGACGATGCGTTGTATGTTGTCGGAGACGTCCCCATCAGCAACGAGAAGATCTTCTCGCTCTTTGTCGGTCATGTTCATTGACCGTTCCGGGATCCCGAGCGTACTTCTCATAGATGACACGTCCGTCGCGGAAGAGCCTGCAGTAGGACTCTTCCAGAACAGTCAGGGAGTCGTCAGGAGTGTCTCCGATAGATTTCAGAACCTCGTGTATTTCTGCAGGCGTGGTGGGCGACTCGTCCAGAAATGCGGCATCCGAAACATAGCGAAGCACATTGAGCTTCTTGAATTCGTCGAAGGCTAGAAGCGTCGTTGTGAAATGTGCGATCGCGGTGTTTGTAGTGGAGACGACGATCACTGGACCCGATCTTCGAGACGCTAGTAGTCCAGCCAAAATAGCCTCAATGATGGTCTTGGTTTGTGCCGAACGCTGCTTGTATCAAAGAGATCGGAACGTCGGACAGCCTAAGCCGTCGTTTGCTCACATGTTTTCGCTCGGGAAAAAATGTTAGCAACAAAAAAGTTTCCGTTGAGAAAGAAAATGTGGTGGGAAAGTGCTGCGATATGTGATTGCGCGTTAAAATGTTTTTTTTGTTTCGTTGGAAAACAAAGCGAAATCGTCTGCAACGCGATACAGTATCCCAGAGTAGAAAAAATCAAGCGTAGAAAAATTGCTTGAGAAGTTAGACGACTACAAAGAAAAGATAGTCCCGAATCTGTCTTATATAGGAACAATAATCGAAGCCCTACCCCGGATTGGGCCATCAAAGTTCACCGAAAAAAAGGGTCCAAGGGATGCAAGATGAAATGAAACTCGATGGGAAAAATGTATATATATGTACACTATGATCATAGAACCAAAAGTTATAACTTGAGCTCATTCAGATTCATTCTGGCCATCTCCAAAAAAACCGCAAAAAAACGTTAACCTATTGGTGCGAACGACAATTCTCACAGGGGCCCAACCACAAATTAGCGCTAGCGCCAGAACACCGTCAACTATCCTCATATTTTCACAATATTCACTCATACTCGTAATACCCACATCTTTACATTGCTTGGCCACTGTCGACAGAAGAACCTGTTTCCTGCTGCGGCTTCTCATCGCACCACTACTTCTACCACGCCGCCACACCATCAGCACCACAGAATCACGAAAAGCCGGACGAAATGTCCTTTTACCGTGGCGGAACATAATACTCATCGACGTCGAAAATCGTAATTTCTGATTTCGCACTTGCGAACGTTTGAAAACCAAAATGCGCTCCACGAGAATAGTTCAAAACAAGAACAGTCAGCAGAGAAGAAATCCTTTACACTGGATGAGCAGACCCTATGGATCGCAGGACACTACGATAGAAGAAGCTAGGAGAAATATAGTTGTAAAAGAAAGCTCGCTCTCGGCGGAACGAGAAACAGTATTTTCGCCGAGAGACGTCGATGTAGCATGAGACGCCGCGGAACGAACTCATGCCGGGGACAAAGGGCGAGAGATGGAGCCGAACAGATTGCGCGCCGACGTCTTCGCTGCCCATGTTTTGGAATACCGAGAAGCTCTGCCGAAGCAATCCCACCAAAAGATCTGTCGTTTGATTACAGAAACGGCGACAGAGCGTAAGCCTACAACCAAGGAGGGAAAATGAGTTGTAGAAATGAAATTATGCTGCTGGGAAATACTAATATGTTATTTTATTCATAGGAAATTATCACCATGGCGAACCCTCAAGTCGTCCGTATCTACACAAGCGGCCGTCTCGTGCAGAAAAACGGAAGCTATATCCTGAGGAATCGGCCCTAATAGAGCATACAACTATCAAAAAGAAAATTATGATTTAGAGAACAGGAAAGAAAAAACTAAACGAACCAGAGGTGTGGAAGATGGATCGCTGCTACCAGTAATAGCTTCTGCATTCCACATATAACTACTAATAGTTTATCGCAAAGCTAATGGCATCATGATAGATCAGTCCACTTCGCTTCAGCTTCCCGGTGCTCTCGTCGTTCCTCGTCCCCCGCCTCCTCGAATTCATCCCTTTTATCCGCCGTCTCCGCCTCGGCTGATCGGCACCATTGATCTGAAACACGTCAGCACACAAAATGATATCATGCCAGAACTTAGACAATAATTTACAGCGTAAAAATGAGCCAAATGGCCGTTAAGGAGCATTGAACATTTGTATTGAGGGGCGAAGCCCGTATCGATGGGCGGAGAAGGGATGATTTTGTGACTCAATACGGCTCGAATACGGTCATTTTAACTCGTTTTCAACTCTTCCAACTTCAAGAGAAGCTCTCTAGGGCCCGTAAGACCCTACTAACGTAGTTATCTCAACAACTTTCGCGGGCGTGTATGCTGCCTTTAACTTGCTCTGTGTCTTTGTTGTTGAAACTGGTGTCGTTTCTGGATGTGCACCTATGCTTTGTAGCAGCCTTCCTAGTACATGGTTTAGTAACGAGCGACGTATTAAGCCTCGGTCATCAAAATTTGCCGGTCGGCTTAGCCTGGGCCCGGTCGGTAATCACGGAAGACATGAATCAGGTGTGGTGAAAAATAAACACTCGATGTGGCTGACCCGACCGATGTTCACGTGATATCAGGTAAGAAATGAATGATATTGCATGCAATCGTTCCCGATACTTCATGCATAAGGACCGTGTCAGCCAATGCTGGCTACCCCGGTGTTTTTTGTCGACCTCCATCGTCCATGCTTTCCACGTATCGACCGGATTGGCCAAGGCATGCTACGGCAGATTTCTCCAAACAACTTTTACAGGGGATTCAGAGGGTGTGTCTACAGAATGTTGAATCAGCTTTTATTCCATGACCAGCGGCGTCGGCGCCGGCTGACGCCGGCCTTCTGCCGCTGGGGTCCGGCTACGTCGGCCCATTTGCCGGCTTCTGCAGGCATCTTGAGTATAAGGCGAATGAATCGAAATCCGCTGATTCTATGTGAAATGGCGTACAAAGATCTCGCGTTTGCCGGCTATCGCCTGCCTCTGTCGCTGGAATCCGGTTGCACCGGCCCATGAGCTGGTTTCGACGACAACACTCCAGCAATCAGAAATTACAAAGCATTTCAAACCTTGCAAACCCTGCTAAACTCCTTCCTAATGCAGTTGCACACCGACCCTTCTTTAGTTTTAGGAGGTGGTGTGTGAGTGGTAGTTCATTTATATTCATTTCTGTCATGATAAAGACAACCGCTGTTTGAGATTTAGTAAATGCCTCCATGACCAACCGACACCCTGCTACCTCTATTGCCAAATGAAGTGTAATGATGTTTGTGTTCTCTGGATGCATATTTTGATTAACTCACATTTCCATCGTATATAAGCCCGATTTAGAAAGGTTGGTGCATATAAACAGCTAAGCAGTTTAAATGAGTGGTTGGTGGAGGGGACAAGAAGAAAGGGGTGGTATACACTCTCTTATAGACACACAGAACGATTTAAAAGTTCTGTGATCACCCACTTCGGTCCCGCACACTTTCTTCGGCGTCCTGCGCATTTCCACT
Source organism: Aplectana chamaeleonis (assembly GCA_029168955.1). Classification (NCBI taxonomy): domain Eukaryota; kingdom Metazoa; phylum Nematoda; class Chromadorea; order Rhabditida; family Cosmocercidae; genus Aplectana; species Aplectana chamaeleonis. The sequence goes on along the minus strand of JAPDOI010000184.1, from coordinate 777,052 downwards.
TGGGTCCCGCACACTTTCTTCGGCGTCCGGCGCAATCGCATTTGGGTCCCGCAATCTTTCTTCGGCGTCCTGCGCACTCGCATTTGGGTCCTGCACACTTTCTTCGGTGTCCGGCGCACCTCCATTGGGTCCCGCACCTTTCTACGGCGTCCTGCGCATTTCCACTTGAGTCCCGCACACTTTCTTCGGCGTCCGGCGCAATCGCATTTGGGTCCCACAAACTTTCTACGGCGTCCTGCGCACTTCCACTCGGGTTCCGCGCACTTTCTACGGCGTCCTGCGCACTTCCACTTGGGTCCTGCACACTTTCTACGGCGTCCGGCGCACTCTATCTTGGGTCCAGCGCACTTTCTACGGCGTCCTGCGCACTTCCACTTGGGTCCCGCACACTTTCTTCGGTGTCCGGCGCAATCGCATTTGGGTCCCACAAACTTTCTACGGCGTCCTGCGCACTCCCTCTTGGGTCCTGCACACTTTCTTTGGCGTCCGGGGCAAGCGCATTTGGGTCCCACAAACTTTCTACGGCGTCCTGTGCACTTCCACTCGGGTCCCGCACACTTTCTTCGGTGTCCGGCGCACTTCCACTTGGGTCCCGCACACTTTCTTCGGTGTCGTGCGCAATCGCATTTGGGTCCCACAAACTTTCTACGGCGTCCTGCGCACTTCCACTTGGGTCCCGCACACTTTCGTCGGCGTCCGGCGCAATCGCATTTGGGTCCCACAAACTTTCTACGGCGTCCTGCGCACTTCCACTCGGGTCCCGCACACTTTCTACGGCGTCCTGCGCACTCTACTTGGGTCCTGCACACTTTCTACGGTGTCCGGCGCACTCGCATTTGGGTCCCACACACTTTCTACGGTGCCCTGCGCACTTCCACTTGGGTCCCGCACACTTTCTTCGGTGTCCGGCGCAATGGCATTTGGTTCCCACAAACTTTCTACGGCGTCCTGCGCACTTCCACTTGGGTCCCGCACACTTGCTTCGGTGTCCGGCGCAATCGCATTTGGATCCCACAAACTTTCGACGGCGTCCTGCGCACTTCCACTTGTGTCGCGCACACTTTCTTCGGTGTCCGGCGCAATCGCATTTGGGTCCCACAAACTTTTTACGGCGTCCTGCGCACTTCCACTCGGGTCCCGCACACTTTCTACGGCGTCCGGCGCACTCTACCTTGGGTCCCGCACACTTTCTACGGCGTCCCGCTCACTCCCACTTGGGTCCCGCACACTTTCTTCGGTGTCCGGCGCAATCGCTTTTGGGTCCCACAAACTTTTTACGGCGTCCTGCGCACTTCCACTTGGGTCCCGCACACTTTCTTCGGCGTCCGGCGCAATCGCATTTGGGTCCCACAAACTTTCTACGGCGTCCTGCGCACTTCCACTTGGGTCCCGCACACTTTCTACGGCGTCCGGCGCACTCCCACCTTGGGTCCCGCACACTTTCTACGGCGTCCTGCGCACTTCCACTTGGGTCCCGCACACTTTCTACGGCGTCCGGCGCACTCGCATTGGGTCCCACAAACTTTCTACGGCGTCCTGCGCACTCCCACTTAGGTCCTGCACACTTTCTACGGCGTGCGGCGCATTCTACCTTGGGTCCCGCGCACTTTCTACGGCGTCCTGCGCACTTCCACTTGGGTCCCGCACACTTTCTTCGGCGTTCCGCGCAATCGCCTTTGGGTCCCACAAACTTTCTACGGTGTCCTGCGCACTTCCACTCGGGTCACGCACACTTTCTTCGGCGTTCGGCGCACTCTACTTTGGGTCCCGCGCACTTTCTACGGCGTCCTGCGCACTTCCACTTGGGTCCCGCGCACTTTCTACGGCGTCCGGCGCACTCTACCTTGGGTCCCACAAACTTTCTACGGCGTCCTGCGCACTTTCACTTGGGTCCGGCACACTTTATTCGGCGTCCAGCGCAATCGCATTTGGGTCCCACAAAGTTTCTGCGGCGTCCTGCGCACTCCCACTTGGGTCCCACACACTTTCTACGGCGTCCTGCGCACTTGCACTTGGGTCCTGCACACTTTCTTCGGCGTCCAGCGCAGTCGCATTTGGGTCCCACAAACTTTCTGCGGCCTCCTGCGCACTTCCACTTGGGTCCCGCACACTTTCTACGGCGTCCTGCGCACTCCCCCTCAGGTCCTGCAAACTTTCTACGGCGTCCGGCGCACTCTACCTTGGGTCCCGCACACTTTCTACGGCGTCCTGCCCCCTTCAACTTAGGTCCTGCTCACTTTCTACGGCGTCCGGCGCACTTTACTTTGGGTCCCACAAACTTTCTACGGCGTCCTGCGCTTTTCCACTTGGGTCCCGCACACTTTATTCAGTGTCCGGCGCAATCGCATTTGGGTCCCACAAACTTTCTACGGCGTCCTGCACACTTCCACTTGGGTCCCGCACACTTTCTTCGGCGTCCGGCGCAATCGCATTTGGGTCCCACAAACTTTCTACGGCGTCCTGTGCACTCCCACTTGGGTCCCGCACACTTTCTACGGCGTCCTGCGCACTCCCACGTGGGTCCTGCACACTTTATATGGTGTCCGGCGCACTCTACCTTGGGTCCCGCACACTTTCTACGGCGTCCTGCGCACTCCCACTTAGGTCCTGCACACTTCCTACGGCGTCCGGCGCACTTCCACTCAGGTCCCGCACACTTTCTACGGCGTCCTGCGCACTCTCACTTAGGTCCTGCACACTTTCTTCGGTGTCCGGCGCACTCTACCTTGGGTCCCGCGCACTTTCTACGGCGTCCTGCGCACTTCCACTTGGGTCCCGCACACTTTCTACGGCGTCCGGCGCACTCTACCTTGGGTCCCGCACACTTTCTACGGCGTACTGCGTAATTCCACTTGGGTCCCGCACACTTTCTTCGGCGTGCGGCGCAATCGCATTTGGGTGCCACAAACTTTCTACGGGGTCCTGCGTACTTCCACTTGGGTCCCGCACACTTTCTTCGGCGTCCGGCGCAATCGCATTTGGGTCCCACAAACTTTCTACGGCGTCCTGCGCACTCCCACTTGGGTCCTGCACACTTTCTACGGTGTCCGACGCACTCTACCTTGGGTCCCGCACACTTTCTACGGCGTCCTGCGCACTCCCACTTGGGTCCTGCACACTTTATATGGTGTCCGGCGCACTCTACCTTGGGTCCCGCACACTTTCTACGGCGTCCTGCGCACTTCCACTCGGGTCCCGCACACTTTCTTCGGTGTCCGGCGCAATCGCATTTTTGTCCCACAAACTTTCTACGGCGTCCTGCGCACTTCCACTCAGGTCCCGCACACTTTCTACGGCGTCCTGCGCACTCCCACTTAGGTCCCGCAAACTTTCTACGGCGTCCTGCGCACTTTCCCTCGGGTCCCGCACACTTTCTACGGCGTCCCGCTCACTCCCACTTGGGTCCCGCACACTTTCTTCGGCGTCCGGCGCAATCGCATTTGGGTCCCGCACACTTTCTACGGCGTCCTGCGCACTTCCACTTGGGTCCCGCACACTTTCTTCGGTGTCCGGCGCAATCGCATTTGGGTCCCACAAACTTTCTACGGCGTCCTGCGCACTCCCACTTGGGTCCTGCACACTTTCTTCGGCGTCCGGCGCAATCGCATTTGGGTCCCACAAACTTTCTACGGCGTCCTGCGCACTTCCACTCGGGTCCCGCACACTTTCTACGGCGTCCTGCGCACTCCCACTTGGGTCCTGCACACTTTCTTCGGTGTCCGGCGCAATCGCATTTGGACCCCACAAACTTTCTACGGCGTCCTGCGCACTTCCACTTGGGTCCCGCACAATTTCTACGGTGTCCGGCGCACTCTACCTTGGGTCTAGCACACTTTCTACGGCGTCCTGCGCACTTCCACTTGAGTCCCGCACACTTTCTTCGGCGTCCGGCGCAATCGCATTTGGGTCCCACAAACTTTCTACGGCGTCCTGCGCACTTCCACTCGGGTCCCGCACACTTTCTACGGCGTCCTGCGCAATCGCATTTGGGTCCCACAAACTTTCTACGGCGTCCTGCGCACTTCCACGGGTCCCACACTTTCTACGGCGTCCGGCGCTCTCCCGCTTGGGTCCCGCACACTTTCTACGGCGTCGTGCGCACTCCCACTTGGGTCCCACAAACTTTCTACGGCGTCCTGCGCACTTCCACTTGGGTCCTGCACACTTTCTACGGCGTCCTGCGCACTTCCACTTGGGTCCCGAACACTTTCTTCGGTGTCCGGCGCAATCGCATTTGGGTCCCACAAACTTTCTACGGCGTCCTGCGCACTCCCACTTGGGTCCTGCACACTTTCTACGGTGTCGGGCGCAATCGCATTTGGGTCCCACAAACTTTCTACGGCGTCCTGTGCACTTCCACTCGGGTCCAACGCACTTTCTACGGCGTCCGGCGCACTCTACCTTGGGTCCAGCACACTTTCTACGGTGCCCTGCGCACTTCCACTTAGGTCTCGCACACTTTCTACGGCGTCCGGCGCACTCGCATTTGGGTCCCGCAAACTTTCTACGGCGTCTTACGCACTTCCACTTGGGTTCCGCACACTTTCTTCGGCGTCCTGCGCACTCCCACTTGGGTCCTGCACACTTTCTACGGCGTCCGGCGCACTCTACCTTGGGTACCGCACACTTTCTACGGCGTCCTGCGCACTTCCACTTTGGTCCCGCACACTTTCTATGGCGTCCTGCGCACTCCCGCTTAAGTCCTGCACACTTTTTACGGCGTCCGGCGCACTCTACCTTGAGTCCCGCACACTTTTACGGCGTCCTGCGCACTTCCACTTGGGTCCCGCACACTTTCTTCGGTGTCCGGCGCAATCGCATTTGGGTCCCACAAACTTTCTACGGCGGCCTGCGCACTTCCACCTTGGTCCCGCACACTTTCTACGGCGTCCGGCTCACTCTCACTTGGGTCCCGCAAACTTTCTACGGCGTCCTGCGCACTTCCACCTTGGGTCCCGCACACTTTCTACGGCGTCCTGCGCACTCCCACTTGGGTCCTGCACACTTTCTACGGTGTCCGGCGCACTCTACCTTGGGTCCCGCACACTTTCTACGGCGTCCTGCGTACTTCCACTTGGGTCCCGCACACTTTCTTCGGCGTCCGGCGCAATCGCATTTGGGTCCCACAAACTTTCTACGGCGTCCTGCGCACTTCCACTTGGGTCCCGCACACTTTCTTCGGTGTCCGGCGCAATCGCATTTAGATCCCGCACACTTTCTACGGCGTCCTGCGCACTCCCACTCGGGGCCCGCGCACTTTCTAGGGCGTCCTGCGCACTTCCACTCGGGTGCCGCACACTTTATACGGAGTCCGGCGCACTCCCACTTGGGTCCCGCACACTTTCTATGGCGTCCTGCGCACTCCCACTTAGGTCCTGCACACTTACTTCGGTGTCCGGCGCAATCGCATTTGGATCCCACAAACTTTCTACGGCGTCCTGCGCACTTCCACTTAGGTCCTGCACACTTTCTACGGCGTCCGGCGCACTCTACCTTGGGTCCCGCACACTTTCTACGGCGTCCTGCGCACTTCCACTTTGGTCCCGCACACTTTCTTCGGTGTCCGACGCAATCGCATTTGGGTCCCACCAACATTCTACGGCGCCCTGCGCACTTCCACTCGGGTCCTGCACACTTTCTACGGCGTCCTGCCCACTCCCACTTGGGTCCCGCACACTTTCTACGGCGTCCTGCGCAATGGCATTTGGGTCCCACACACTTTCTACATCGTCCTGCGCACTTCCACTTGGGTTCCACACACTTTATACGGCGTCCTGCGCACTCCCACTTGGATCCCGCACACTTTCTTCGGCGTCCGGCGCAATCGCATTTGGGTCCCGCACACTTTCTACGGCGTCCGGCGCTCTCCCACTTGGGTCCGGCACACTCTCTACGGCGTCCTGCGCACTCCCACTTGGATCCCGCACACTTTCTACGGGGTCCTTCGCACTTCCACTTGGGTCCTGCACACTTTCTACGGCGTCCGGCGCACTCGCACCTTGGGTCCCGCACACTTTCTACGGCGTCCTGCGCACTTCCGCTTGGGTCCCGCACACTTTCTTCGGTGTCCGGCGCAATCGCATTTGGGTCCCACAAACTTTCTACGGCGTCCACCGCACTTCCACTCGGGTCCCGCACACTTTCTACGGCATCCGCCGCAATCGGATTTGGGTCCCACAAACTTTCTACGGCGTCCTGCGTACTTCCACTTGGGTCCCGCACACTTTCTTCGGTGTCCGGCGCAATCGCATTTGGGTCCTGCACACTTTCTACGGCGTCCAGCGCACTCTACCTTGGGTCCCGCGCACTTTCTACGGCGTCCTGCGCACTTCCACTTCGGTCCCGCACACCTTCTTCGGTGTCCGGCGCAATCTACACTTGGGTCCCACAAACTTTCTACGGCGTCCTACGCACTACCACTTCGGTCCTGCACACTTTCTACGGCGTCCGGCGCACTCTACCTTGGGTCCCGCACACTTTCTACGGCGTCCCGCGCACTTCCACTTGGGTCCCGCACACTTTCTTCGGCGTCCGGCGCAATCGCATTTGGGTCCCACAAACTTTCTACGGCGTCCTGCGCACTCCCACTTGGGTCCTGCACACTTTATATGGTGTTCGGCGCACTCTACCTTGGGTCCCGCACACTTTCTACGGCGTCCTGCGCACTCCCACTTAGGTCGTGCACACTTTCTACGGCGTCCGGCGCACTCTACCTTGGGTCCCGCGCACTTTCTCCGGCGTCCTACGCACTTCCACTTGGGTCCCGCACACTTTCTCCGGCGTCCTGCGCACTCCCACTTTGGTCCCGCACACTTTCTACGGCGTCCGGCGCACTCGCATTTGGGTCCCGCACACTTTCTACGGCGTCCTACGCACTTCCACTTGGGTCCCGCACACTTTCTACGGCGTCCGGCGCAATCGCATTTGGGTCCCACAAACTTTATACGGCGTCCTGCGCACTTCCACTGGGTCCCGCACACTTTCTACGACGTCCTGCGCACTTCCACTTGGGTTCCGCACACTTTCTTCGGTGTCCAGCGCAATCGAATTTGGATCCCACAAACTTTCTACGGCGTCCTGCGCACTTTCACTCGGGTCCCGCACAATTTCTACGGCGTCCCGCTCACTCCCACTTGGGTCCCGCACACTTTCTTCGGCGTCCGGCGCACTCTACCTTGGGTCCCGCACACTTTCTGCGGCGTCCGGCGCAATCGCATTTGGGTCCCACAAACTTTCTACAGCGTCCTGCGCACTTCCACTCGGATCGCGCACACTTTCTACGGCGTCCGGCGCACTCTACCTTGGGTCCCGCGCACTTTCTACGGCGTCCTGCGCACTTCCACTTGGGTCCAGCACACTTTCTTCGGTGTCCGGCGCAATCGCATTTGGGTCCCACAAACTTTCTGCGGCGTCCTGCGCACTCCCACTTGGGTCCTGCACACTTTCTACGGTGTCCGGCGCACTCTACCTTGGGTCCCGCACACTTTCTACGGCGTCCTGCGCACTTCCACTTGGGTCCAGCACACTTTCTTCGGTGTCCGGCGCAATCGCATTTGGGTCCCACAAACTTTCCACGGCGTCCTGCGCACTCCCACTTAGGTCCTGCACACTTTCTACGGTGCCCTGCGCACTTCCACTTGGGTACCGCACACTTTCTTCGGCGTCCGGCGCAATCTCACTTGGGTCCCACAAACTTTCTACGGTGTCCTGCGCACTTCCACTTGGGTCCCGCACACTTTCTACGGCGTCCTGCGCACTCCCGCTTGGGTCCCGTACACTATCTACGGCGTCCTGCGCACATCCACTTGGGTCCCGCACACTTTCTACGGCGTCCGGCGCACTTCCACTTGGGTCCCGCACACTTTCTACGGCGTCCTGCGCACTTCCACTTGGGTCCCGCACACTTTCTTCGGTGTCCGGCGCAATCGCACCTTGGGTCCCACACACTTTCTACGGCGTCCTGCGCACTTCCACTTGGGTCCCGCACACTTTCTTCGGCGTCCGGCGCAATCGCATTTGGGTCCCACAAACTTTCTACGGCGTCCTGCGCACTCCCACTTGGGTCCCGCACACTTTCTACGGCGTCCTGCGCACATCCACTTTGGTCCCGCACACTTTCTACGGCGTCCGGCGCGCTCTACCTTGGGTCCCGCGCACTTTCTACGGCATCCTGCGCACTTCCACTTGGGTCCCGCACACTTTCGACGGCGTCCTGCGCACTCTTACTTGGATCCCGCACACTTTCTTCGGTGTCTGGCGCAATCGCATTTGGGTCCCACAAACTTTCTACGGCGTCCTGCGCACTCCCACTTGGATCCCGCACACTTTATACGGCGTCCTGCGCACTCCCACTTGGGTCCCGCACACTTTCTACGGCGTCCTGCGCACTTCCACTTGGGTCCCGCACACTTTCTTCGGCGTCCGGCGCAATCGCATTTGGGTCACACAAACTTTCTACGGCGTCCTGCGCACTTCCACTTAGGTCCTGCACACTTTCTACGGCGTCCGGCGCACTCCCACTTGGGTCCTGCAAACTTTCTACGGCGTCCGGCGCACTTCCACCTTGGGTCCCGCACACTTTCTACGGCGTCCTGCGCACTTCCACTTGGGTCCTGCACACTTTCTACGGCGTCCGGCGCACTCCCACGTGGGTCCTGCACATTTTTTACGGTGCCCTGCGCACTTCCACTTGGGTCCCGCACACTTTCTTCGGTGTCCGGCGCAATCGCATTTGGGTCCCACAAACATTCTACGGCGTCTTGCGCACTCCCAATTGGGTCCCGCACACTTTCTATGGCGTCCTGCGCACTCCCACTTGGGTCCCGCACACTTTCTTCGGTGTCCGGCGCAATCTACCTTGGGTCCCACACACTTTCTACGGCGTCCTGCGCACTTCCACTTGGGTCCCGCACACTTTCTACGGCGTCCGGCGCACTTCCACTTGGGTCCCGCACACTTTCTACGGCGTCCTGCGCACTCCCACTTGGGTCCCGCACTCTTTCTACGGCGTCCTGCGCACTCCCACTTGGGTCCCACACACTTTCTTCGGCGTCCGGCGCACTCTACCTTGGGTCCCGCACACTTTCTACGGCGTCATGCGCACTTCCACTTGGGTCCCGCACACTTTCTTCGGTGTCCGGCGCAATCGCATTTGGGTCCCAGAAACTTTCTACGGCGTCCTGCGCACTTCCACTTGGGTCCCACACACTTTCTATGGCGTGCGCCGCACTCCCACCTGGGTCCCCCCCACTTTCTACGGCGTCCTGCGCACTTCCACTTGGGTCCCGCACACTTTCTTCGGCGTCCGGCGCAATCGCATTTGGGTCCCACAAACTTTCTACGGCGTCCTGCGCACTTCCACTTGGGTCCTGCACACTTTCTACGGCGTCCGCCGCACTCTACCTTGGGTCCCGCACACTTTCTACGGCGTCCTGCGCACTTCCACTTGGGTACCGCACACTTTCTTCGGCGTCCGGCGCAATCGCACTTGGGTCCCACAAACTTTCTACGGCGTCCTGCGCACTCCCACTTAGGTCCTGCACACTTCCTACGGCGTCCGGCGCACTTCCACTTGGGTCCCGCACACTTTCTACGGCGTCCTGCGCACTTCCACTTGGGTCCCGCACACTTTCTACGGCGTCCTGCCCACTCCCACTTGGGTCCCGCACACTTTCTACGGCGTCCGGCGCACTTCCACTTGGGTCCCGCACACTTTCTACGGCGTCCTGCGCACTTCCACTTGGGTCCCGCACACTTTCTACGGCGTCCTGCCCACTCCCACTTGGGTCCCGCACACTTTCTACGGCGTCCGGCGCAATCGCATTTGGGTCCCACAAACTTTCTACGGCGTCCTGCGCACTCCCACTTGGATCCCGCACACTTTCTACGGCGTCCGGCGCGCTCTACCTTGGGTCCCGCGCACTTTCTACGGCGTCCTGCGCACTTCCACTTGGGTACCGCACACTTTCTTCGGTGTCCGGCGCAATCGCATTTGGGTCCCACAAACTTTCTACGGCGTCCTGCGCACTCCCACTTGGATCCCGCACACTTTCTTCGGTGTCCGGCGCAATCGCATTTGGGTCCCACAAACTTTCTACAGCGTCCTGCGCACTTCCACTTGGGTCCCGCACACTTTCTACGGCGTCCTGCCCACTCCCACTTGGGTCCCGCACACTTTCTTTGGCGTCCGGCGCAATCGCATTTGGGTCCCGCATACTTTCTATGGCGTCCTGCGCACTCTCACTTAGGTCCTGCACACTTTCTACGGCGTCCCGCGCACTTCCACTTGGGTACCGCACACTTTCTACGGCGTCCTCCGCCCTCTCCCTTGGGTCCTGCACACTTTCTTCGGTGTCCGGCGCAATCGCATTTGGGTCCCACAAACTTTCTACGGCGTCCTGCGCACTTCCACTCGGGTCCTGCACACTTTCTACGGCGTCCGGCGCACTCCCACATAGGTCCTGCACACTTTCTACGGCGTCATGCGCACTTCTACTTGGGTCCCGCACACTTTCTTCGGCGTCCGGCGCAATCGCATTTGGGTCCCACACACACTTTCTAGGGCGTCCGGCGCACTCTACCTTGGGTCCCGCACACTTTCTACGGCATCCTGCGCACTCCCACTTGGGTCCCGCACACTTTCTACGGCGTCCGGCGCACTCTACCTTGGGTCTCGCACACTTTCTACGGCGTCCGGCGCGCTTCCACTTGGGTACCGCACACTTTCTTCGGCGTCCGGCGCACTCACATTTGGGTCCCACAAACTTTCTACGGCGTCCTGCGCACTTCCACTTGGGTCCCGCACACTTTCTTCAGCGTCCGGCGCAATCGCATTTGGGTCCTGCACACTTTCTACGGCGTCCGGCGCACTCTACCTTGGGTCCCGCACACTTTCTGCGGCGTCCTGCGCACTTCCACTTGGGTCCCGCACACTTTCTTCGGCGTCCGGCGCAATCGCATTTGGGTCCCACAAACTTTCTACGGCGTCCTGCGCACTTCCACTTAGGTCCAGCACACTTTCTACGGCGTCCGGCGCACTCTACCTTGGGTCCCGCGCACTTTCTACGGCGTTCTGCGCACTTCCACTTGGGTCCCGCACACTTTCTTCGGTGTCCGGCGCAATCGCATTTGGGTCCCACAAACTTTCTACGGCGTCCTGCGCACTTCCACTCGGGTCCCGCACACTTTCTATGGCGTCCTGCGCACTCCCACTTTGGTCCTGCACACTTTCTACGGTGTCCGGCGCATTTCCACTTGTGTCCCGCACAATTTCTTCGGTGTCCGGCGCAATCGCGTTTGGGTCCCACAAACTTTCTACGGCGTCCTGCGCACTTCCACTTGTGTCCCGCCCACTTTCTTTGGCGTCCGGCGCAATCGCATTTGAGTACCACAAATTTCTTCGGGGTCCTGCGCACTCCCACTTAGGTCCCGCACACTTTCTACGGCGTCCTGCGCACTCCCACTTGCGTCCCGCACACTTTCTTCGGCGTCCGGCGCAATCGCATTTGGGTCCCACACACTTTCTACGGCGTCCGGCGCACTCTACCTTGGGTCCCGCGCACTTTCTACGGCGTCCTGCGCACTTCCACTTGGGTCCCGCACACTTTCTTCGGCGTCCGGCGCAATCGCATTTGTGTCCCACAAACTTTCTACGGCGCCCTGCGCACTTCCACTCGGGTCCCGCACACTTTCTACGGCGTCCTGCGCACTCTACCTTGGGTCCCGCGCACTTTCTACGGCGTCCTGCGCACTTCCACTTGGGTCCCGCACACTTTCTTCGGTGTCCGGCGCAATCGCATTTGGGTCCCACAAACTTTCTACGGCGTCCTGCGCACTCCCACTGGGGTCCTGCACACTTTCTACGGCGTCCGGCGCACTCTACCTTGGGTCCCGCACACTTTCTTCGGCGTCCTGCGCACTTCCACTTGGGTCCCGCACACCTTCTTCGGTGTCCGGCGCAATGGCATTTGGACCCCACACACTTTCTACGGCGTCCTGCGCACTTCCACTTGGGTCCCGCACACTTTCTTCGGCGTTCGGCGCAATCGCATTTGGGTGCGCACTTCCACTCGGGTCCCGCAAACTTTCTACGGCGTCCGGCGCACTCTACCTTGGGTCAAGCACACTTTCTACGGTGCCCTGCGCACTTCCACTTGGGTCCCGCACACTTTCTTCGGCGTCCAGCGCAATCGGCTTGGGTCCCACAAACTTTCTACGGCGTCCTGCGCACTTCCACTCGGGTCCCGCACACTTTCTACGGCGTTCGGCGCACTCTACCTTGGGTCCCGCGCACTTTCTACGGCGTCCTGCGCACTTCCACTTGGGTCCCGCACACTTTCTTCGGTGTCCGGCGCAATCGCATTTGGGTCCCACAAACTTTCTACGGCGTCCTGCGCACTTCCACTTGGGTCCCGCACACTTTCTTCGGTGTCCGGCGCAATCGCATTTGGGTCCCACAAACTTTCTACGGCGTCCTGCGCACTCCCACTTGGATCCCGCACACTTTCTTCGGTGTCCGGCGCACTCTACCTTGGGTCCCGCACATTTTTACGGTGCCCTGCGCACTTCCACTTGGGTCCCGCACACCTTCTTCGGCGTCCGGCGCAATCGCATTTGGGTCCCACAAACTTTCTACGGCGTCCTGCGCACTCCCACGTGGGTCCTGCACACTTTATATGGTGTCCGGCGCACTCTACCTTGGGTCCCGCACACTTTCTACGGCGTCCTGCGCACTTGCACTTGGGTCCCGCACACTTTCTTCGGCGTCCAGCGCAATCGCATTTGGGTCCCACAAACTTTCTGCGGCGTCCTGCGCACTCCCACGTGGGTCCTGCACACTTTCTACGGTGTTCGGCGCACTCTACCTTGGGTCCCGCACACTTTCTACGGCGTCCTGCGCACTTCCGCTTGGGTCCCGCACACTTTCTTCGGTGTCCGGCGCAATCGCATTTGGGTCCCACAAACTTTCTACGGCGTCCTGCGCACTTCCACTCGGGTCCCGCACACTTTATACGGCGTCCGGCGCACTCTACCTTGGGTCCCACCCTCTTTCTACGGCGTCCTGCGCACTTCCACTTGGGTCCCGCACACTTTCTTCGGTGTCCGGCGCAATCGCATTTGGGTCCCACAAACTTTCTACGGCGTCCTGCGCACTTCCACTTAGGTCCTGCACACTTTCTACGGTGTCCGGCGCACTCTACCTTGGGTCCCACACACTTTCTACGGCGTCCTGCGCACTTCCACTTGGGTCCCGCACACTTTCTACGGCGTCCTACGCACTTCCACTTGGGTCCCGCACACTTTCTTCGGTGTCCGGCGCAATCGCATTTGCGTCCCGCACAGTTTCTACGGCGTCCGGAGCAATCGCATTTGGGTGCCGCACGCTTTCTTCGGCGTCCGGCGCACTCCCACTTGGGTCCCGCACACTTTCTACGGCGTCCTGCGCACTTGCACTTGGGTCCCGCACACTTTCTTCGGCGTCCAGCGCAATCGCATTTGGGTCCCACAAACTTTCTGCGGCGTCCTGCGCACTCCCACGTGGGTCCTGCACACTTTATATGGTGTCCGGCGCACTCTACCTTGGGTCCCGCACACTTTCTACGGCGTCCCGCGCACTTCCACTTGGGTCCCGCACACTTTCCTCGGCGTCCGGCGCAATCGCGTTTGGGTCCCACAAACTTTCTGCGGCGTCCTGCGCACTCCCACTTAGATCCTGCACACTTTCTATGGCGTCCTGCGCACTCCCACTTAGGTCCTGCACACTTTCTACGGCGTCCGGCGCACTCTACCTTGGGTCCCGCACACTTTCTACGGCGTCCTGCGCACTTCCACTTGGGTCCCGCACACTTTCTTCGGTGTCCGGCGCAATCGCATTTGGGTCCCACAAACTTTCTACGGCGTCCTGCGCACTTCCACTCGGGTCCCGCACACTTTCTACGGCGTCCTGCGCACTCCCACTTGGGTCCCGCACACTTTCGTCGGCGTCCGGCGCAATCGCATTTGGGTCCCACAAACTTTCTACGGCGTCCTGCGCACTTCCACTCGGGTCCCGCACACTTTCTACGGCGTCCGGCGCACTCTACCTTGGGTCCCGCGCACTTTCTACGGCGTCCTGCGCACTTCCACTTGGGTCCCGCACACTTTCTTTGGCGTCCGGCGCAATCGCATTTGGGTCACACAAACTTTCTACGGCGTCCTGCGCACTTCCACTTGGGTCCCGCACACTTTCTTTGGCGTCCGGCGCACTCTACACTTGGGTCCCGCACACTTAATTCGGTGTCCGGCGCATTCGTATTTGGGTCCGGCACACTTTCTACGGCGTCCTGCGCACTTCCACTTGGGTCCTGCACACTTTCTACGGCGTCCGGCGCACTCTACCCTGGGTCCAGCACACTTTCTACGGTGCCCTGCGCACTTCCACTTGGGTCCCGCACACTTTCTTCGGCGTCCGGCGCAATCGCATTTAGGTCCCACAAACTTTCTACGGCGTCCTGCGCACTCCCACTTAGGTCCTGCACACTTTCTACGGCGTCCGGCGCACTCTACCTTGGGTCCCGCACACTTTCTACGGCGTCCTGCGCACTTCCACTTTGGTCCCGCACACTTTCTTCGGCGTCCGGTGCAATCGCATTTGGGTCCCACAAACTTTCTACGGCGTCCTGCGCACTCCCACTTGGGTCCCGCACACTTTCTACGGCGTCCTGCGCACTTCCACTTTGGTCCCGCACACTTTCTTCGGTGTCCGGCGCAATCGCATTTGGGTCCCACAAACTTTCTACGGCGTCCTGCGCACCTCCACTCGGGTCCCGCACACTTTATACGGCGTCCGGCGCACTCTACCTTGGGTCCCGCGCACTTTCTGCGGCGTCCTGCGCACTTCCACTTGTGTCCCGCACAATTTCTTCGGTGTCCGGCGCAATCGCATTTGGGTCTCACAAACTTTCTACGGCGTCCTGCGCCCTTCCACTCGGGTCCCGCACACTTTATACGGCGTCCGGCGCACTCTACCTTGGGTCCCGCACACTTTCTACGGCGTCCGGCGCAATCGCATTTGGGTCCCGCACACTTTCTTCGGTGTCCGGCGCAATCGCATTTGGGTCCCACAAACTTTCTACGGCGTCCTGCGCACTTCCACTTGGGTCCCGCACACTTTCTTCGGCGTCCGGCGCAATCGCATTTGGGTCCCACAAACTTTCTACGGCGTCCTGCGCACTTCCACTTGGGTCCCGCACACTTTCTTCGGCGTCCGGCGCAATCGCATTTGGGTCCCGCACACTTTCTTCGGTGTCCGGCGCAATCGCATTTGGGTCCCACAAACTTTCTACGGCGTCCTGCGCACTTCCACTCGGGTCCCGCACACTTTCTACGGCGTCCTGCGCACTTCCACTTGGGTCCCGCACACTTTCTTCGGCGTCCGGCGCAATCGCATTTGGGTCCCACAAACTTTCTACGGCGTCCTGCGCACTCCCACTTGGGTCCTGCACACTTTCTAAGGTGTCCGGCGCACTCTACCTTGGGTCCCGCACACTTTCTACGGCGTCCTGCACACTTCCACTTGGGTCCCGCACACTTTCTTCGGTGTCCGGCGCAATCGCATTTGGGTCCCGCACACTCTCTACGGCGTCCTGCGCACTTCGCAAACTTTCTACGGCGTCCGGCGCACTCTACCTTGGGTCCCGCACACTTTCTACGGCGTCCTGCGCACTCCGACTGGCGTCCCGCACATTTTCTTTGGCGTCCGGCGCAATCGCTTTTGGGTCCGGCACACTCTCTACGGCGTCCTGCGCACTCCCATTTGGGTCTCGCACACTTTCTACGGCGTCCTGCGCGCACTTCCACTTGGGTCCCGCACACTTTCTTCGGCGTCCGGCGCACTCGCAGTTGGATCCCGCACACTTTCTACGGCGTCCTGCGCAGTTCCACTTGTGTCCCGCACAATTTTTTCGGTGTCCGGCGCAATCGCATTTAGATCCCACAAAACTTTCTACGGCGTCCTGCCCACTCCCACTTGGGTCCCGCACACTTTCTTCGGTGTCCGGCGCAATCGCACTTGGGTCCCGCACACTTTCTTCGGGGTCCGGCGCACTCGCATTTGGGTCCCACCAACTTTCTACGGCGCCCTGCGCACTTCCACTTGGGCCCCGCCCCCTTTCTCCGGTGTCCGGCGCAATCGCATTTGGGTCCTGCACACTTTCTACGGCGTCCGGCGCACTCTACCTTGGGTCCCGCATACTTTCTACGGCGTCCTGCGCACTTCCACTTTGGTCCCGCACACTTTCTTCGGTGTCCGGCGCACTCTACCTTGGGTCCCACACACTTTCTACGGCGTCCTGCGCACTTGCACTTGGGTCCTGCACACTTTCTTCGGCGTCCAGCGCAGTCGCATTTGGGTCCAACAAACTTTCTGCGGCGTCCTGCGCACTTCCACTTGGGTCCCGCACACTTTCTACGGCGTCCGGCGCACTCCCATTTGGGTCCTGCAAACTTTCTACGGCATCCGGCGCACTCTACCTTGGGTCCCGCACACTTTCTACGGCGTCCTGCGCACTTCCACTTGGGTCCCGCACACTTTCTTCGGCGTTCGGCGCAATCGCATTTGGGTCCCACAAACTTTCTACGGCGTCCTGCGCACTTCCACTTGGGTCCCGCACACTTTCTTCGGTGTCCGGCGCAATCGCATTTGGGTCCCACAAACTTTCTACGGCGTCCTGCGCACTCCCACTTGGGTCCTGCACACTTTATATGGTGTCCGGCGCACTTCCACTCGGGTCCCGCACACTTTCTACGGCGTCCTGCCCACTCCCACTTAGGTCCCGCACACTTTCTTCGGCGTCCGGCGCAATCGCATTTGGGTCCCACAAACTTTCTACGGCGTCCTGCGCACTTCCACTTGGTTCCCGCACACTTTCTACGGCGTCCGGCGCACTCTACCTTGGGTCCCGCGCACTTTCTACGGCGTCCTGCGCACTTCCACTTGGGTCCCGCACACTTTCTTCGGCGTCCGGCGCAATCGCATTTGGGTCCCACACACTTTCTACGGGGTCCTGCGCACTTCCACTTGGGTCCCGCACACTTTCTACGGCGTCCGTCGCACTATACCTTGGGTCCCGCACACTTTTTACGGTGCCCTGCGCAGCTCCACTTCGGTCCCGCACAATTTCTTCGGTGTCCGGCGCAATCGCATTTGGGTCCCACAAACTTTCTACGGCGTCCTGCGCACTTCCACTTGGGTCCTGCACACTTTCTACGGCGTCCGGCGCACTCTACCTTGGGTCCCGCACACTTTCTACGGCGTCCTGCGCACTTCCACTTGGGTCCCGCACACTTTCTTCGGTGTCCGGCGCAATCGCATTTGGGTCCCACAAACTTTCTACGGCGTCCTGCGCACTTCCACTTGTGTCCCGCACAATTTCTTCGGTGTCCGGCGCACTCTACCTTGGGTCCCTCGCACTTTCTACGGCGTCCGGCGCACTCCCACTCGGGTCCCGCACACTTTCTTCAGCGTCCGGCGCAATCGCATTTGGGTCCCACAAACTTTATACGGCGTCCTGCGCACTCCCACTTGGGTCCCGCACACTTTCTTCAGCGTCCGGCGCAATCGCAATTGGGTCCCACAAACTTTCTACGGCGTCCTGCCCACTCCCACTTGGGTCCCGCACACTTTCTTCGGTGTCCGGCGCAATCGCATTTGGTTCCCACAAACTTTCTACGGCGTCCTGCGCACTTCCACTTGGGTCCCGCACACTTTCTTCGGTGTCCGGCGCAATCGCATTTGGATCCCACAAACTTTCTCCGGCGTCCCGCACACATTCTACGGCGTCCGGCGCACTCTACCTTGGGTACTGCGCACTTTCTACGGCGTCCTGCGCACTTCCACTTGGGTCCCGCACACTTTCTTCGGTGTCCGGCGCAATCGCATTTGGGTCCCACAAACATTCTACGGCGTCCTGCGCACTTCCACTTGGGTCCCGCACACTTTCTTCGGCGTCCGGCGCAATCGCATTTGGGTCCCGCACACTTTCTACGGCGTCCTGCGCACTTCCACTCGGGTCCCGCACACTTTCTTCGGCGTCCGGCGCACTTCCACTTGGGTCTCGCACCCTTTCTACGGCGTCCTGCGCACTCCCACTTAGGTCCTGCACACTTTCTACGGCGTCCGGCGCACTCTACCTTAGGTCCCGCACACTTTCTACGGTGCCCTGCGCACTTCCACTTGGGTCCCGCACACTTTCTTCGGTGTCCGGCGCAATCGCATTTGGGTCCAACAAACTTTCTTCGGCGTCCTGCGCACTTCCACTCGGGTCCCGCACACTTTCTACGGCGTCCGGCGCACTCCCACTTAGGTCCTGCACACTTTCTACGGCGTTCCGCGCAATCGCATTTGGGTCCCACAAACTTTCTACGGTGTCCTGCGCAC
This sequence comes from Aplectana chamaeleonis, assembly GCA_029168955.1. Classification (NCBI taxonomy): domain Eukaryota; kingdom Metazoa; phylum Nematoda; class Chromadorea; order Rhabditida; family Cosmocercidae; genus Aplectana; species Aplectana chamaeleonis. The sequence continues at coordinate 758,637 of JAPDOI010000184.1, read as the reverse complement.
TTCCACTCGGGTCACGCACACTTTCTTCGGCGTCAGGCGCAATCGCATTTGGGTCCCACAAACTTTCTACGGCGTCCTGCGCACTCCCACTTGGGTCCCGCACACTTTCTACGGCGTCCTGCGCACTCCCACTTAGGTCCTGCACACTTTCTACGGCGTCCGGCGCACTCTACCTTGGGTCCCGCACACTTTCTACGGCGTCCTGCGCACTTCCACTTGGGTCCCGCACACTTTCTACGGCGTCCTGCGCACTCCCACTTGGGTCCTGCACACTTTATATGGTGTCCGGCGCACTCTACCTTGGGTCCCGCACACTTTCTACGGCGTCCCGCGCACTTCCACTTGGGTCCCGCACACTTTCTTCGGCGTCCGGCGCAATCGCATTTGGGTCCCACAAACTTTCTACGGCGTCCTGCGCACTTCCACTCGGGTCCCGCACACTTTCTACGGCGTCCTACGCACTCCCACTTAGGTCCTGCACACTTTCTACGGTGTCCGGCGCACTTCCACTTGTGTCCCGCACAATTTCTTCGGTGTCCGGCGCAATCGCATTTGGGTCCCACAAACTTTCTACGGCGTCCTGCGCACTTCCACTTGGGTCCCGCACACTTTCTACGGCGTCCGGCGCACTCTACCTTGGGTCCCGCACACTTTTTACGGTGCCCTGCGCACTTCCACTTGGGTCCCGCACACTTTCTTCGGTGTCCGGCGCAATCGCATTTGGTTCCCACAAACTTTCTACGGCGTCCTGCGCACTTCCACTTGGGTCCCGCACACTTTCTACGGCGTCCTGCGCACTTCCACTTGGGTCCCGCACAGTTTCTTCGGTGTCCGGCGCACTCTACCTTGGGTCCCGCACACTTTCTACGGCGTCCTGCGCACTTCCACTTGGGTCCCGCACACTTTCTTCGGCGTTCGGCGCAATCGCATTTGGGTCCCACAAGGCGTCCTGCGCACTTCCACTTGGGTCCTGCACACTTTCTACGGCGTCCGGCGCACTCTACCTTGGGTCAAGCACACTTTCTACGGTGCCCTGCGCACTTCCACTTGGGTCCCGCACACTTTCTTCGGTGTCCGGCGCAATCGCATTTGGGTCCCACAAACTTTCTACGGCGTCCTGCACACTTTCTACGGTGTCCGGCGCCCTCTACCTTGGGTTTCACACACTTTCTACGGCGTCCTGCACACTTGCACTTGGGTCCCGCACACTTTCTTCGGCGTCCGGCGCAATCGCATTTGGGTCCCACAAACTTTCTACGGCGTCCTGCGCACTCCCACTTAGGCCCCGCGCCCTTTCTACGGCGTCCGGCGCACTCTACCTTGGGTCCCGCACACTTTCTACGGCGTCCTGCGCACTCCCACTTGGGTCCCGCACACTTTCTTCGGCGTCCGGCGCAATCGCATTTGGGTCCCACAAACTTTCTACGGCGTCCTGCGCACTCCCACTTAGGTCCTGCACACTTTCTACGGCGTCCGGCGCACTCTACCTTGAGTCCCGCACACTTTCTACGGCGTCCTGCGCACTTCCACTTGGGTCCCGCACACTTTCTTCGGTGTCCGGCGCAATCGCATTTGGGTCCCACAAACTTTCTACGGCGTCCTGCGCACTTCCACTCGGGTCCCGCACACTTTCTACGGCGTCCGGCGCACTCTACCTTGGGTCCCGCGCACTTTCTACGGCGTCCTGCGCACTTCCACTTGGGTCCCGCACACTTTCTTCGGTGTCCGGCGCAATCGCATTTGGGTCCCACAAACTTTCTACGGCGTCCTGCGCACTTCCACTTGGGTCCCGCACACTTTCTTCGGCGTCCGGCGCAATCGCATTTGGGTCCCACAAACTTTCTACGGCGTCCCGCGCACTTCCACTTGGGTCCCGCACACTTTCTTCGGCGTCCGGCGCAATCGCATTTGGGTCCCGCACACTTTCTTCGGCGTCCGGCGCAATCGCATTTGGGTCCCACACACTTTCTACGGCGTCCTGCGCACTCCCACTTGCGTCGCGCACACTTTCTTCGGCGTCCGGCGCAATCGCATTTGGGTCCCGCACACTTTCTACGGCGTCCTGCGCAATCGCATTTGGGTCCCACACACTTTCTACGGCGTCCTGCGCCCTTCCACTCAGGTCCTGCACACTTTCTCCGGCCTCCGGCGCACTTTACCTTGGGTCCCGCACACTTTCTACGGCGTCCTGCGCACTCCTACTTGGGTCCCGCACTCTTTCTTCGGTGTCCGGCGCAATCGCATTTGGGTCCCACAAACTTTCTACGGCATCCTGCGCACTCCCACTTGGATCCCGCACACTTTCTTCGGTGTCCGGCGCACTCTACCTTGAGTCCCGCACGCTTTCTACGGCGTCCTGCGCACTTCCACTTGGGTCCCGCACACTTTCTTCGGCGTCCGGCGCAATCGCATTTGGGTCCCACAAACTTTCTACGGCGTCCTGCGCACTCCCACTTAGGTCCTGCACACTTTCTACGGCGTCCGGCGCACTCTACCTTGGGTCCCGCACACTTTCTACGGCGTCCTGCGCACTTCCACTTGGGTCCCGCACACTTTCTTCGGTGTCCGGCGCAATCGCATTTGGGTCCCACAAACTTTCTACGGCGTCCTGCGCACTTCCACTCGGGTCCCGCACACTTTCTACGGCATCCGGCGCACTCTACCTTGGGTCCCGCACACTTTCTACGGCGTCCTGCGCACTTCCACTTGGGTCCCGCACACTTTCTTCGGTGTCCGGCGCAATCGCATTTGGGTCCCACAAACTTTCTACGTCGTCCTGCGCGCTTCACTCAGGTCCCGCACACTTTCTTTGGCGTCGTGCGCACTCCCACTCAGGTCCTGCAAACTTTCTACGGCGTCCGGCGCACTCTACCTTGGGTCCCGCACACTTTCTTCGGTGTCCGGCGCAATCGCATTTGGGTCCCACAAACTTTCTACGGCGTCCTGCGCACTCCCACTTGGGTCCTGCACACTTTCTACGGCGTCCGGCGCACTCTACCTTGGGTCCCGCACACTTTCTACGGCGTCCGGCGCACTTCCACTTGGGTCCCGCACACTTTCTTCGGTGTCCGGCGCAATCGCATTTGGGTCCCACAAACTTTCTACGGCGTCCTGCGCACTTCCACTTGGGCCCGCACACTTTCTTCGGTGTCCGGCGCAATCGCATTTGGGTTCCACAAACTTTCTACGGCGTCCTGCGCACTTCCACTTAGGTCCTGCACACTTTCTACGGCGTCCGGCGCACTCTACCTTGGGTCCCGCACACTTTATACGGCGTCCCGCTCACTCCCACTTGGGCCCGCACACTTTCTTCGGCGTCCGGCTCAATCGCATTTGGGTCCCACAAACTTTCTACGGCGTCCTGCGCACTCCCACTTGGGTCCCGCGCACTTTCTACGGCGTCCTGCGCACTTTCACTTGTGTCCCGCACACTTTCTTTGGCGTCCGGCGCAATCGCATTTGGGTCCCACAAACTTTCTACGGCGTCCTGCGTACTTCCACTTCGGTCCCGCACACTTTCTACGGGTCCGGCGCACTCGCACTTGGGTCCCGCACACTTTCTACGGCGTCCGGCGCACTCTACCTTGGGTCCCGCACACTTTTACGGCGTCCTGCGCACTTCCACTTGGGTCCCGCACACTTTCTTCGGTGTCCGGCGCAATCGCATTTGGGTCCCACAAACTTTCTACGGCGTCCTGCGCACTTCCACTTTGGGCCCGCACACTTTCTCTGGCGTCCGGCGCACTCGCATTTGGGTCCCACAAACTTTCTACGGCGTCCTGCGCACTTCCACTTGGGTCCCGCACACTTTCTTCGGTGTCCGGCGCAATCGCATTTGGGTCCCACAAACTTTCTACGGCGTCCTGCGCACTTCCACTTTGGTCCCGCACACTTTCTACGGCGTCCTGCGCACTCCCACTTAGGTCTTGCACACTTTCTACGGCGACCGGCGCACTCTACCTTGGGTCCCGCACATTTTTACGGTGCCCTGCGCACTTCCACTTGGGTCCCGCACACCTTCTTCGGCGTCCGGCGCAATCGCATTTGGGTCCCACAAACTTTCTACGGCGTCCTGCGCACTTCCACTTGTGTCCCGCACAATTTTTTCGGTGTCCGGCGCAATCGCATTTAGATCCCACAAACTTTCTACGGCGCCCCGCTCACTCCCACTTGGGTCCCGCACACTTTCTATGGCGTCCTGCGCACTCCCACTTAGGTCCTGCACACTTTCTACGGCGTCCGGCGCACTCTACCTTGGGTCCCGCGCACTTTCTACGGCGTCCTGCGCACTTCCACTTGGGTCCCGCACACTTTCTTCGGTGTCCGGCGCAATCGCATTTGGGTCCCACAAACTTTCTACGGCGTCCTGCGCACTCCCACGTGGGTCCTGCACACTTTATATGGTGTCCGGCGCACTCTACCTTGGGTCCCGCACACTTTCTACGGCGTCCCGCGCACTTCCACTTGGGTCCCGCACACTTTCCTCGGCGTCCGGCGCAATCGCGTTTGGGTCCCACAAACTTTCTGCGGCGTCCTGCGCACTCCCACTTGGGTCCTGCACACTTTCTACGGTGTCCGGCGCACTCTACCTTGGGTCCCACACACTCTCTACGGCGTCCTGCGCACTTGCACTTGGGTCCCGCACACTTTCTTCGGCGTCCAGCGCAATCGCATTTGGGTCCCACAAACTTTCTGCGGCGTCCTGCGCACTCCCACTTAGGTCCTGCACACTTTCTACCGCGTCCGGCTCACTCTACCTTGGGTCCCGCGCACTTTCTACGGCGTCCTGCGCACTTCCACTTGGGTCCCGCACACTTTCTTCGGTGTCCGGCGCAATCGCATTTGGGTCCCACAAACTTTCTACGGCGTCCTGCGCACTCCCACATGGGTCCCGGGCACTTTCTACGGCGTCCGGCGCACTCTACCTTGGGTCCCGCGCACTTTCTACGGCGTCCGGCGCACTCTACCTTGGGTCCCGCGCACTTTCTTCGGTGTCCGGCGCAAAGGCATTTGGGTCCCACAAACTTTCTACGGCGTCCTGCGCACTTCCACTTGGGTCCCGCACACTTTCTTCGGTGTCCGGCGCAATCGCATTTGGATCCCACAAACTTTCTCCGGCGTCCTGCGCACTTCCACTCAGGTCCCGCACACTATCTACGGCTTCCTGCCCACTCCCAATTGGGTCCCGCACACTTTCTACGGCGTCCGGCGCACTCTACCTTGGGTCCCGCACACTTTCTACGGCGTCCTGCGCACTTCCACTTGGGTCCCGCACACTTTCTTCGGCGTCCTGCGCACTCCCACTTGGGTCCTGCACACTTTATATGGTGTCCGGCGCACTCTACCTTGGGTCCCGCACACTTTCTACGGCGTCCCGCGCACTTCCACTTGGGTCCCGCACACTTTCTTCGGCGTCCGGCGCAATCGCATTTGGGTCCCACAAACTTTCTACGGCGTCCTGCGCACTTCCACTCGGGTCCCGCACACTTTCTACGGCGTCCTGCGCACTCCCACTTAGGTCCTGCACACTTTCTACGGCGTCCGGCGCACTTCCACTTGGGTCCCGCACACTTTCTTCGGTGTCCGGCGCAATCGCATTTGGGTCCCACAAACTTTCTACGGCGTCCTGCGCACTTCCACTTGGGTCCCGCACACTTTCTACGGCGTCCGGCGCACTCTACCTTGGGTCCCGCGCACTTTCTACGGCGTCCTGCGCACTTCCACTTGGGTCCCGCACACTTTCTTCGGCGTCCGGCGCAATCGCATTTGGGTCCCACAAACTTTCTACGGCGTCCTGTGCACTCCCACTTGGGTCCCGCACACTTTCTTCGGCGTCCGGCGCAATCGCACTTGGGTCCCGCACACTTTCTACGGCGTCCTGCGCACTTCCACTTGGGTCCCGCACACTTTCTTCGGCGTCCGGCGCAATCGCATTTGGGTCCCACAAACTTTCTACGGCGTCCTGCGCACTCCCACTTGGGTCCTGCACACTTTCTACGGCGTCCGGCGCACTCTACCTTGGGTCCCGCACACTTTCTACGGCGTCCTGCGCACTTCCACTTGGGTCCCGCACACTTTCTTCGGTGTCCGGCGCAATCGCATTTGGGTCCCACAAACTTTCTACGGCGTCCTGCGCACTTCCACTTGGGTCCCGCACACTTTCTACGGCGTCCGGCGCACTCTACCTTGGGTCCCGCACACTTTCTACGGCGTCCTGCGCACTTCCACTTGGGTCCCGCACACTTTCTTCGGCGTCCGGCGCAATCGCATTTGGGTCCCACAAACTTTCTACGGCGTCCTGCGCACTTCCACTTGGGTCCCGCACACTTTCTTCGGTGTCCGGCGCAATCGCATTTGGGTCCCACAAACTTTCTACGGCGTTCTGCGCACTTCCACTTGGGTCCCGCACACTTTCTACGGCGTCCTGCGCACTCCCACGTGGGTCCTGCACACTTTATATGGTGTCCGGCGCACTCTACCTTGGGTCCCGCACACTTTCTACGGCGTCCCGCGCACTTCCACTTGGGTCCCGCACACTTTCTTCGGTGTCCGGCGCAATCGCATTTGGGTCCCTCAAACATTCTACGGCGTCCTGCGCACTTCCACTCGGGTCCTGCACACTTTCTACGGCGTCCGGCGCACTCTCCCTTGGGTCCCGCACACTTTCTACGGCGTCCTGCGCACTTCCACTTGGGTCCCGCACACTTTCTTCGGTGTCCGGCGCAATCGCATTTGGGTCCCACAAACTTTCTACGGCGTCCTGCGCACTCCCACTTGGGTCCCGCACACTTTCTACGGCGTCCGGCGCACTCTACCTTGGGTCCTGCGCACTTTCTACGGCGTCCTGCGCACTTCCACTTGGGTCCCGCACACTTTCTTCGGTGTCCGGCGCAATCGCATTTGGGTCCCACAAACTTTCTACGGCGTCCTGCGCACTTCCACTTGGGTCCCGCACACTTTCTTCGGTGTCCGGCGCAATCGCATTTGGGTCCCACAAACTTTCTACGGCGTTCTGCGCACTTCCACTTGGGTCCCGCACACTTTCTACGGCGTCCTGCGCACTCCCACGTGGGTCCTGCACACTTTATATGGTGTCCGGCGCACTCTACCTTGGGTCCCGCACACTTTCTACGGCGTCCTGCGCACTTGCACTTGGGTCCCGCACACTTTCTTCGGCGTCCGGCGCAATCGCATTTGGGTCCCACAAACTTTCTACGGCGTCCTGCGCACTCCCACTTAGGTCCTGCACACTTTCTACGGCGTCCGGCGCACTCTACCTTGGGTCCCGCACACTTTTTACGGTGCCCTGCGCACTTCCACTTGGGTCCCGCACACTTTCTTCGGTGTCCGGCGCAATCGCATTTGGGTCCCACAAACTTTCTACGGCGTCCTGCGCACATTCTACGGCGTCCGGCGCACTCTACCTTGGGTCCTGCGCACTTTCTACGGCGTCCTGCGCACTTCCACTTGGGTCCCGCACACTTTCTTCGGTGTCCAGCGCAATCGCATTTGGGTCCCACAAACTTTCTACGGCGTCCTGCGCACTTCCACTTGGGTCCCGCACACTTTCTTCGGCGTCCGGCGCAATCGCGTTTGGGTCCCACAAACTTTCTGCGGCGTCCTGCGCACTCCCACTTGGGTCCTGCACACTTTCTACGGTGTCCGGCGCACTCTACCTTGGGTCCCACACACTTTCTACGGCGTCCTGCGCACTTGCACTTGGGTCCCGCACACTTTCCTCGGCGTCCGGCGCAATCGCGTTTGGGTCCCACAAACTTTCTGCGGCGTCCTGCGCACTCCCACTTAGATCCTGCACACTTTCTACGGCGTCCGGCGCACTCTACCTTGGGTCCCGCACACTTTTTACGGTGCCCTGCGCACTTCCACTTGGGTCCCGCACACCTTCTTCGGCGTCCGGCGCAATCGCATTTGTGTCCCACAAACTTTCTACGGCGTCCTGCGCACTTCCACTTGTGTCCCGCACACTTTCTTCGGCGTCCGGCGCAATCGCATTTGGGTCCCGCGCACTTTCTACGGCGTCCTGCGCACTTCCACTTGGGTCCCGCACACTTTCTTCGGCGTCCGGCGCAATCGCATTTGGGTCCCACAAACTTTCTACGGCGTTCTGCGCACTTCCACTTGGGTCCCGCACACTTTCTACGGCGTCCTGCGCACTCCCACGTGGGTCCTGCACACTTTATATGGTGTCCGGCGCACTCTACCTTGGATCCCGCACACTTTCTACGGCGTCCCGTGCACTTCCACTTGGGTCCCGCACACTTTCTTCGGCGTCCGGCGCAATCGCATTTGGGTCCCACAAGCTTTTTACGGCGTTCTGCGCACTTCCACTTGGGTCCCGCACACTTTCTACGGCGTCCTGCGCACTTCCACTTGGGTTCCGCGCACTTTCTACGGCGTCCTGCGCACTTCCACTTGGGTCTCGCACACTTTCTTCGGCGTCCGGCGCAATCGCATTTGGGTCCCACAAACTTTCCACGGCGTCCTGCGCACTACCAATCGGGTCCTGCGCACTTTCTACGGTGTCCGGCGCACTCTACCTTGGGTCCCGCGCACTTTCTACGGCGTCCTGCGCACTTCCACTTGAGTCCTGCACACTTTCTTCGGTGTCCGGCGCAATCGCATTTGGGTCCCACAAACTTTCTACGGCGTCCTGCGCACTTCCACTTGGGTCCCGCACACTTTCTTCGGTGTCCGGCGCAATCGCATTTGGGTCCCACAAACTTTCTACGGCGTCCTGCGCACTTCCACTTGGGTCCCGCACACTTTCTACGGCGTCCTGCGCACTCCCACTTGGGTCCTGCACACTTTATATGGTGTCCGGCGCACTCTACCTTGGGTCCCGCACACTTTCTACGGCGTCCTGCGCACTTCCACTCGGGTCCCGCACACTTTCTACGGCGTCCTGCGTACTTCCACTTGGGTCCCGCACACTTTCTTCGGTGTCCGGCGCAATCGCATTTGGGTCCCACAAACTTTCTACGGCGTCCCCGCACACTTTCTACGGCGTCCTGCGCACTCCCACTTGGGTCCTGCACACTTTCTACGGTGTCCGGCGCACTCTACCTTGGGTCCCGCACACTTTCTACGGCGTCCTGCGTACTTCCACTTGGGTCCCGCACACTTTCTTCGGCGTCCGGCGCAATCGCATTTGGGTCCCGCACACTTTCTTCAGCGTCCGGCGCAATCGCATTTGAGTCGCACAAACTTTCTACGGCGTCCTGCGCACTTCCACTCGGGTCCCGCACACTTTCTACGGCGTCCGGCGCAATCGCATTTGGGTTCCACAAACTTTCTACGGCGTCCTGCGCACTTCCACTCGGGTCCCGCACACTTTCTACGGCGTCCTGCGCACTCCCACTTGGGTCCTGCACACTTTTTATGGTGTCCGGCGCACTCTACCTTGGGTCCCGCACACTTTCTACGGCGTCCTGCGCACTCCCACTTGGGTCCTGCACACTTTATATGGTGTCCGGCGCACTCTACCTTGGGTCCCGCACACTTTCTACGGCGTCCTGCGCACTTCCACTTGGGTCCCGCACACTTTCTTCGGTGTCCGGCGCAATCGCATTTGGGTCCCACAAACTTTCTACGGCGTCCTGCGCACTTCCACTCGGGTCCCGCACACTTTATACGGCGTCCTGCGCACTCCCACTCAGGTCCTGCACACTTTCTACGGCGTCCGGCGCACTTCCACTTGGGTCCCGCACACTTCCTACGGCGTCCTGCCCACTCCCACTTGGGTCCCGCACACTTTCTACGGCGTCCGGCGCACTCTACCTTGGGTCCCGCACACTTTCTTCGGTGTCCGGCGCAATCGCATTTGGGTCCCGCACACTTTCTTCGGTGTCCGGCGCAATCGCATTTGGGTCCCACAAACTTTCTACGTCGTCCTGCGCGCTTCACTCAGGTCCCGCACACTTTCTACGGCGTCGTGCGCAATCGCATTTGGGTCCCACAAACTTTCTACGGCGTTCTGCGCACTTCCACTTGGGTCCCGCACACTTTCTACGGCGTCCTGCGCACTCCCACGTGGGTCCTGCACACTTTATATGGTGTCCGGCGCACTCTACCTTGGGTCCCGCACACTTTCTACGGCGTCCTGCGCACTTCCACTTGGGTCCCGCACACTTTCTTCGGCGTCCGGCGCAATCGCATTTGGGTCCCACAAACTTTCTCCGGCGTCCTGCGCACTCCCACTTGGGCTCGCACACTTCCTACGACGTCCGGCGCACTCGCATTTGGGTCCCGCATACTTTCTGCGGCGTCCGGCGCACTCTACCTTGGGTCCCGCACACTTTCTACGGCGTCCTGCGCACTTCCCCTTGGGTCCTGCACACTTTCTACGGCGTCCGGCGCACTCTACCTTGGGTCCCGCACACTTTCTACGGCGTCCTGCGCACTTCCACTCGGGTCCCGCACACTTTCTTCGGTGTCCGGCGCAATCGCATTTGGGTCCCACAAACTTTCTACGGCGTTCTGCGCACTTCCACTTGGGTCCCGCACACTTTCTTCGGTGTCCGGCGCAATCACATTTGGGTCCCACAAACTTTCTATGGCGTTCTGCGCACTTCCACTCGGGTCCCTAACACTTTCTACGGCGTCCTGCGCACTTCCACTTGGGTCCCGCACACTTTCTTCGGTGTCCGGCGCAATCGCATTTGGGTCCCGCACACTTTCTACGGCGTCCTGCGCACTCCCACGTGGGTCCTGCACACTTTATATGGTGTCCGGCGCACTCTACCTTGGGTCCCGCACACTTTCTACGGCGTCCCGCGCACTTCCACTTGGGTCCCGCACACTTTCTTCGGCGTCCGGCGCAATCGCGTTTGGGTCCCAAAAACTTTCTGCGGCGTCCTGCGCACTCCCACTTGGGTCCTGCACACTTTCTACGGCGTCCGGCGCACTCTACCTTGGGTCCCGCACACTTTTACGACGTCCTGCGCACTTCCACTTGGGTGTTGCACACTTTCTTCGGTGTCCGGCGCAATCGCATTTGGGTCCCACAAACTTTCTACGGCGTCCTGCGCACTCCCACTTGGGTCCTGCACACTTTCTACGGCGTCCTGCGCACTTCCACTTGGGTCCCGCACACTTTCTTCGGTGTCCGGCGCAATCGCATTTGGGTCCCGCACACTTTCTTCGGCGTCCGGCGCAATCGCATTTGGGTCCCACAAACTTTCTACGGCGTCCTGCGCACTTCCACTTGGGTCCCGCACACTTTCTTCGGTGTCCGGCGCAATCGCATTTGGGTCCCACAAACTTTCTACGGCGTTCTGCGCACTTCCACTTGGGTCCCGCACACTTTCTACGGCGTCCTGCGCACTCCCACGTGGGTCCTGCACACTTTATATGGTGTCCGGCGCACTCTACCTTGGGTCCCGCACACTTTCTACGGCGTCCCGCGCACTTCCACTTGGGTACCGCACGCTTTCTTCGGCGTCCGGCGCAATCGCGTTTGGGTCCCAAAAACTTTCTGCGGCGTCCTGCGCACTCCCACTTGGGTCCTGCACACTTTCTACGGTGTCCGGCGCACTCTACCTTGGGTCCCACACACTTTCTACGGCGTCCTGCGCACTTGCACTTGGGTCCCGCACACTTTCTTCGGCGTCCGGCGCAATCGCATTTGGGTCCCACAAACTTTCTACGGCGTCCTGCGCACTTCCACTCGGGTCCCGCACACTTTCTACGGCATCTGGCGCACTCTACCTTGGGTCCCGCACACTTTCTTCGGTGTCCGGCGCAATCGCATTTGGGTCCCGCACACTTTCTTCGGTGTCCGGCGCAATCGCATTTGGGTCCCACAAACTTTCTACGGCGTCCTGCGCACTTCCACTTGGGTCCCGCACACTTTCTTCGGCGTCCGGCGCAATCGCATTTGGGTCCCACAAACTTTCTACGGCGTCCTGCGCACTTCCACTCGGGTCCCGCACACTTTCTACGGCGTCCTGCGCACTCCCACTTGGGTCCTGCACACTTTATATGGTGTCCGGCGCACTCTACCTTGGGTCCCGCACACTTTCTACGGCGTCCCGCGCACTTCCACTTGGGTCCCGCACACTTTCTTCGGCGTCCGGCGCAATCGCATTTGTGTCCCACAAACTTTCTACGGCGCCCTGCGCACTTCCACTCAGGTCCCGCACACTTTCTACGGCGTCCTGCGCACTCCCACTTAGGTCCTGCAAACTTTCTACGGCATCTGGCGCACTCTACCTTGGGTCCCGCACACTTTCTACGGCGTCCCGCGCACTTCCACTTGGGTCCCGCACACTTTCTTCGGCGTCCGGCGCAATCGCATTTGGGTCCCGCACACTTTCTTCGGTGTCCGGCGCAATCGCATTTGGGTCCCACAAACTTTCTACGGCGTCCTGCGCACTTCCACTTGGGTCCCGCACACTTTCTTCGGCGTCCAGCGCAATCGCATTTGGGTCCCACAAACTTTCTACGTCGTCCTGCGCACTTCACTCAGGTCCCGCACACTTTCTACGGCGTCCTGCGCACTCCCACTCAGGTCCTGCAAACTTTCTACGGCGTCCGGCGCACTCTACCTTGGGTCCCGCGCACTTTCTACGGCGTCCTGCGCACTCCCACTTGGGTCCTGCACACTTTATATGGTGTCCGGCGCACTCTACCTTGGGTCCCGCACACTTTCTACGGCGTCCCGCGCACTTCCACTTGGGTCCCGCACACTTTCTTCGGCGTCCGGCGCAATCGCATTTGTGTCCCACAAACTTTCTACGGCGCCCTGCGCACTTCACTCAGGTCCCGCACACTTTCTACGGCGTCCTGCGCACTCCCACTCAGGTCCTGCAAACTTTCTACGGCGTCCGGCGCACTCTACCTTGGGTCCCGCGCACTTTCTACGGCGTCCTGCGCACTTCCACTCGGGTCCCGCACACTTTGTACGGCATCTGGCGCACTCTACCTTGGGTCCCGCACACTTTCTTCGGTGTCCGGCGCAATCGCATTTGGGTCCCGCACACTTTCTTCGGTGTCCGGCGCAATCGCATTTGGGTCCCACAAACTTTCTACGGCGTCCTGCGCACTTCCACTTGGGTCCCGCACACTTTCTTCGGCGTCCGGCGCAATCGCATTTGGGTCCCACAAACTTTCTACGTCGTCCTGCGCACTTCCACTCGGGTCCCGCACACTTTCTACGGCGTCCTGCGCACTCCCACTTGGGTCCTGCACACTTTATATGGTGTCCGGCGCACTCTACCTTGGGTCCCGCACACTTTCTACGGCGTCCCGCGCACTTCCACTTGGGTCCCGCACACTTTCTTCGGCGTCCGGCGCAATCGCATTTGGGTCCCACAAACTTTCTACGTCGTCCTGCGCACTCCCACTCAGGTCCTGCACACTTTCTACGGCGTCCGGCGCACTCTACCTTGGGTCCCGCGCACTTTCTACGGCGTCCTGCGCACTTCCACTTGGGTCCCGCACACTTTCTACGGCGTCCGGCGCACTCTACCTTGAGTCCCGCACACTTTCTTCGGTGTCCGGCGCAATCGCATTTGGGTCCCGCACACTTTCTTCGGTGTCCGGCGCAATCGCATTTGGGTCCCACAAACTTTCTACGGCGTCCTGCGCACTTCCACTTGGGTCCCGCACACTTTCTTCGGCGTCCGGCGCAATCGCATTTGGGTCCCACAAACTTTCTACGGCGTCCTGTGCACTGTCACTCGGGTCCCGCACACTTTCTACGGCGTCCTGCGCACTCCCACTTCGGTCCTGCCCACTTTCTACGGCGTCCGGCGCACTCTACCTTGGGTCCCGCGTACTTTCTACGGCGTCCTGCGCACTTCCACTCTGGTCCCGCACACTTTCTACGGCGTCCTGCGCACTCCCACTTAGGTCTCGCACACTTTCTACGGCGTCCGGCGCGCTCTACCTTGGTTCCCGCACACTTTCTTCGGTGTCCGGCGCAATCGCATTTGGGTCCCGCACACCTTCGTCGGCGTCCGGCGCAATCGGAATTGGGTCCCACAAACTTTCTACCGCCTCCTGCGCACTTCCACTTGGGTCCCGCACACTTTCTTCGGCGTCAGGCGCAATCGCATTTGGGTCCCACAAACTTTCTACGTCGTCCTGCGCACTTTCACTTGGGTCCCCCACACCTTCTACGCCGTCCTCCGCACTCCCTCTTCGGTCCTGCCCACTTTCTACGGCGTCCGGCGCACTCTACCTTGGGTCCCGCGCACTTTCTACGGCGTCCTGCGCACTTCCACTTGGGTCCCGCACACTTTCTTCGGTGTCCGGCGCAATCGCATTTGGGTCCCACAAACTTTCTACGGCGTCCTGCGCACTTCCACTTGGGTCCCGCACACTTTCTTCGGCGTCCGGCGCAATCGCATTTGTGTCCCACAAACTTTCTACGGCGCCCTGCGCACTTCCACTTAGGTCTTGCACACTTTCTACCGCGTCCTGCGCACTCCCACTTGGGTCCTGCACACTTTATATGGTGTCCGGCGCACTCTACCTTGGGTCCCGCACACTTTCTACGGCGTCCCGCGCACTTCCACTTGGGTCCCGCACACTTTCTTCGGCGTCCGGCGCAATCGCATTTGTGTCCCACAAACTTTCTACGGCGCCCTGCGCACTCCCACTCAGGTCCTGCAAACTTTCTACGGCGTCCGGCGCACTCTACCTTGGGTCCCGCGCACTTTCTACGGCGTCCTGCGCACTTCCACTTGGGTCCCGCACACTTTCTTCGGTGTCCGGCGCAATCGCATTTGGGTCCCACAAACTTTCTACGGCGTCCTGCGCACTTCCACTCGGGTCCCGCACACTTTCTACGGCATCTGGCGCACTCTACCTTGGGTCCCGCACACTTTCTTCGGTGTCCGGCGCAATCGCATTTGGGTCCCGCACACTTTCTTCGGTGTCCGGCGCAATCGCATTTGGGTCCCACAAACTTTCTACGGCGTCCTGCGCACTTCCACTTGGGTCCCGCACACTTTCTTCGGCGTCCGGCGCAATCGCATTTGGGTCCCACAAACTTTCTACGTCGTCCTGCGCACTTCCACTCGGGTCCCGCACACTTTCTACGGCGTCCTGCGCACTCCCACTTGGGTCCTGCACACTTTATATGGTGTCCGGCGCACTCTACCTTGGGTCCCGCACACTTTCTACGGCGTCCCGCGCACTTCCACTTGGGTCCCGCACACTTTCTACGGCGTCCTGCGCACTCCCACTTAGGTCCTGCACACTTTCTACGGCGTCCGGCGCACTCTACCTTGGGTCCCGCACACTTTCTTCGGCGTCCGGCGCAATCGCATTTGGGTCCCACAAACTTTCTACGGCGTCCTGCGCACTTCCACTCGGGTCCCGCACACTTTCTACGGCGTCCGGCGCACTCTACCTTGGGTCCCGCGCACTTTCTACGGCGTCCTGCGCACTTCCACTTGGGTCCCGCACACTTTCTTCGGCGTCCGGCGCAATCGCATTTGGGTCCCACAAACTTTCTACGGCGTCCTGCGCACTTCCACTCAGGTCCCGCACACTTTCTACGGCGTCCTGCGCACTCCCACTTAGGTCCTGCACACTTTCTACGGCGTCCGGCGCACTCTACCTTGGGTCCCGCGCACTTTCTACGGCGTCCTGCGCACTTCCACTTGGGTCCCGCACACTTTCTACGGCATCCGGCGCACTCTACCTTGGGTCCCGCACACTTGCTTCGGTTTCCGGCGCAATCGCATTTGGGTCCCACAAACTTTCTGCGGTGCCCAGCGCAATCGCATTTGGACCACACAAACTTTCTACGGCGTCCTGCGCACTTCCACTTGGGTCCCGCACACTTTCTTCGGCGTCCGGCGCAATCGCATTTGGGTCCCACAAACTTTCTACGGCGTCCTGCGCACTTCCACTCGGGTCCCGCACACTTTCTACGGCGTCCTGCGCACTCCCACTTGGGTCCTGCACACTTTATATGGTGTCCGGCGCACTCTACCTTGGGTCCCGCACACTTTCTACGGCGTCCCGCGCACTTCCACTTGGGTCCCGCACACTTTCTTCGGCGTCCGGCGCAATCGCATTTGTGTCCCACAAACTTTCTACGGCGCCCTGCGCACTCCCACTCAGATCCTGCAAACTTTCTACGGCGTCCGGCGCACTCTACCTTGGGTCCCGCGCACTTTCTACGGCGTCCTGCGCACTTCCGCTTGGGTCCCGCACACTTTCGACGGCATCTGGCGCACTCTACCTTGGGTCCCGCACACTTTCTTCGGTGTCCGGCGCAATCGCATTTGGGTCCCGCACACTTTCTTCGGTG
Source organism: Aplectana chamaeleonis (assembly GCA_029168955.1). NCBI lineage: Eukaryota > Metazoa > Nematoda > Chromadorea > Rhabditida > Cosmocercidae > Aplectana > Aplectana chamaeleonis. The sequence continues at coordinate 742,349 of JAPDOI010000184.1, read as the reverse complement.
TCCGGCGCAATCGCATTTGGGTCCCACAAACTTTCTACGGCGTCCTGCGCACTTCCACTTGGGTCCCGCACACTTTCTTCGGCGTCCGGCGCAATCGCATTTGGGTCCCACAAACTTTCTACGTCGTCCTGCGCACTTCCACTCGGGTCCCGCACACTTTCTACGGCGTCCTGCGCACTCCCACTTGGGTCCTGCACACTTTATATGGTGTCCGGCGCACTCTACCTTGGGTCCCGCACACTTTCTACGGCGTCCCGCGCACTTCCACTTGGGTCCCGCACACTTTCTACGGCGTCCTGCGCACTCCCACTTAGGTCCTGCAAACTTTCTACGGCATCTGGCGCACTCTACCTTGGGTCCCGCACACTTTCTTCGGTGTCCGGCGCAATCGCATTTGGGTCCCGCACACTTTCTTCGGTGTCCGGCGCAATCGCATTTGGGTCCCACAAACTTTCTACGGCGTCCTGCGCACTTCCACTTGGGTCCCGCACACTTTCTTCGGCGTCCAGCGCAATCGCATTTGGGTCCCACAAACTTTCTACGTCGTCCTGCGCACTTCACTCAGGTCCCGCACACTTTCTACGGCGTCGTGCGCACTCCCACTCAGGTCCTGCAAACTTTCTACGGCGTCCGGCGCACTCTACCTTGGGTCCCGCGCACTTTCTACGGCGTCCTGCGCACTTCCACTTGGGTCCCGCACACTTTCTTCGGCGTCCGGCGCAATCGCATTTGGGTCCCACAAACTTTCTACGGCGTCCTGCGCACTTCACTCAGGTCCCGCACACTTTCTACGGCGTCCTGCGCACTCCCACTTGGGTCCTGCACACTTTCTACGGTGTCCGGCGCACTCTACCTTGGGTCCCGCGCACTTTCTACGGCGTCCTGCGCACTCCCACTTGGGTCCTGCACACTTTATATGGTGTCCGGCGCACTCTACCTTGGGTCCCGCACACTTTCTACGGCGTCCCGCGCACTTCCACTTGGGTCCCGCACACTTTCTTCGGCGTCCGGCGCAATCGCATTTGTGTCCCACAAACTTTCTACGGCGCCCTGCGCACTTCCACTCAGGTCCTGCAAACTTTCTACGGCGTCCGGCGCACTCTACCTTGGGTCCCGCGCACTTTCTACGGCGTCCTGCGCACTTCCACTTGGGTCCCGCACACTTTCTTCGGTGTCCGGCGCAATCGCATTTGGGTCCCACAAACTTTCTACGGCGTCCTGCGCACTTCCACTCGGGTCCCGCACACTTTCTACGGCATCTGGCGCACTCTACCTTGGGTCCCGCACACTTTCTTCGGTGTCCGGCGCAATCGCATTTGGGTCCCGCACACTTTCTTCGGTGTCCGGCGCAATCGCATTTGGGTCCCACAAACTTTCTACGGCGTCCTGCGCACTTCCACTTGGGTCCCGCACACTTTCTTCGGCGTCCGGCGCAATCGCATTTGGGTCCCACAAACTTTCTACGGCGTCCTGCGCACTTCCACTTGGGTCCCGCACACTTTCTACGGCGTCCTGCGCACTCCCACTTGGGTCCTGCACACTTTATATGGTGTCCGGCGCACTCTACCTTGGGTCCCGCACACTTTCTACGGCGTCCTGCGCACTTCCACTTGGGTCCCGCACACTTTCTACGGCGTCCTGCGCACTCCCACTTGGGTCCTGCACACTTTCTACGGTGTCCGGCGCACTCTACCTTGGGTCCCGCACACTTTCTTCGGCGTCCGGCGCAATCGCATTTGTGTCCCACAAACTTTCTACGGCGCCCTGCGCACTCCCACTCAGGTCCTGCAAACTTTCTACGGCGTCCGGCGCACTCTACCTTGGGTCCCGCGCACTTTCTACGGCGTCCTGCGCACTTCCACTTGGGTCCCGCACACTTTCTTCGGTGTCCGGCGCAATCGCATTTGGGTCCCACAAACTTTCTACGGCGTCCTGCGCACTTCCACTCGGGTCCCGCACACTTTCTACGGCGTCCGGCGCACTCTACCTTGGGTCCCGCACACTTTCTTCGGTGCCCGGCGCAATCGCATTTGGGTCCCGCACACTTTCTTCGGTGTCCGGCGCAATCGCATTTGGGTCCCACAAACTTTCTACGGCGTCCTGCGCACTTCCACTTGGGTCCCGCACACTTTCTTCGGCGTCCGGCGCAATCGCATTTGGGTCCCACAAACTTTCTACGGCGTCCTGCGCACTTCCACTCGGGTCCCGCACACTTTCTACGGCGTCCTGCGCACTCCCACTTGGGTCCTGCACACTTTATATGGTGTCCGGCGCACTCTACCTTGGGTCCCGCACACTTTCTACGGCGTCCTGCGCACTTCCACTTGGGTCCCGCACACTTTCTTCGGTGTCCGGCGCAATCGCATTTGGGTCCCACAAACTTTCTACGGCGTCCTGCGCACTTCCACTCGGGTCCCGCACACTTTCTACGGCATCTGGCGCACTCTACCTTGGGTCCCGCACACTTTCTTCGGTGTCCAGCGCAATCGCATTTGGGTCCCGCACACTTTCTTCGGTGTCCGGCGCAATCGCATTTGGGTCCCACAAACTTTCTACGGCGTCCTGCGCACTTCCACTTGGGTCCCGCACACTTTCTTCGGCGTCCGGCGCAATCGCATTTGGGTCCCACAAACTTTCTACGGCGTCCTGCGCACTTCCACTCGGGTCCCGCACACTTTCTACGGCGTCCTGCGCACTCCCACTTGGGTCCTGCACACTTTATATGGTGTCCGGCGCACTCTACCTTGGGTCCCGCACACTTTCTACGGCGTCCCGCGCACTTCCACTTGGGTCCCGCACACTTTCTTCGGCGTCCGGCGCAATCGCATTTGGGTCCCACAAACTTTCTACGGCGTCCTGCGCACTTCCACTCAGGTCCCGCACACTTTCTACGGCGTCCTGCGCACTTCCACTTAGGTCCTGCAACCTTTCTACGGCATCTGGCGCACTCTACCTTGGGTCCCGCACACTTTCTACGGCGTCCCGCGCACTTCCACTTGGGTCCCGCACACTTTCTTCAGCGTCCGGCGCAATCGCATTTGGGTACCACAAACTTTCTACGGCGTCCTGCGCACTCCCACTCAGGTCCTGCACACTTTCTACGGCGTCCGGCGCACTCTACCTTGGGTCCCGCGCACTTTCTACGGCGTCCTGCGCACTTCCACTTGGGTCCCGCACACTTTCTTCGGTGTCCGGCGCAATCGCATTTGGGTCCCACAAACTTTCTACGGCGTCCTGCGCACTTCCACTCGGGTCCCGCACACTTTCTACGGCATCTGGCGCACTCTACCTTGGGTCCCGCACACTTTCTTCGGTGTCCGGCGCAATCGCATTTGGGTCCCGCACACTTTCTTCGGTGTCCGGCGCAATCGCATTTGGGTCCCACAAACTTTCTACGGCGTCCTGCGCACTCCCACTTGGGTCCTGCACACTTTATATGGTGTCCGGCGCACTCTACCTTGGGTCCCGCACACTTTCTACGGCGTCCCGCGCACTTCCACTTGGGTCCCGCACACTTTCTTCGGCGTCCGGCGCAATCGCATTTGTGTCCCACAAACTTTCTACGGCGCCCTGCGCACTCCCACTCAGGTCCTGCAAACTTTCTACGGCGTCCGGCGCACTCTACCTTGGGTCCCGCGCACTTTCTACGGCGTCCTGCGCACTTCCGCTTGGGTCCCGCACACTTTCTTCGGTGTCCGGCGCAATCGCATTTGGGTCCCACAAACTTTCTACGGCGTCCTGCGCACTTCCACTCGGGTCCCGCACACTTTCTACGGCATCTGGCGCACTCTACCTTGGGTCCCGCACACTTTCTTCGGTGTCCAGCGCAATCGCATTTGGGTCCCGCACACTTTCTTCGGTGTCCGGCGCAATCGCATTTGGGTCCCACAAACTTTCTACGGCGTCCTGCGCACTTCCACTTGGGTCCCGCACACTTTCTTCGGCGTCCGGCGCAATCGCATTTGGGTCCCACAAACTTTCTACGTCGTCCTGCGCACTTCCACTCGGGTCCCGCACACTTTCTACGGCGTCCTGCGCACTCCCACTTGGGTCCTGCAAACTTTCTACGGCGTCCGGCGCACTCTACCTTGGGTCCCGCGCACTTTCTACGGCGTCCTGCGCACTCCCACTTGGGTCCTGCACACTTTATATGGTGTCCGGCGCACTCTACCTTGGGTCCCGCACACTTTCTACGGCGTCCCGCGCACTTCCACTTGGGTCCCGCACACTTTCTTCGGCGTCCGGCGCAATCGCATTTGTGTCCCACAAACTTTCTACGGCGCCCTGCGCACTTCACTCAGGTCCCGCACACTTTCTACGGCGTCCGGCGCACTCTACCTTGGGTCCCGCGCACTTTCTACGGCGTCCTGCGCACTTCCACTCGGGTCCCGCACACTTTCTACGGCATCTGGCGCACTCTACCTTGGGTCCCGCACACTTTCTTCGGTGTCCGGCGCAATCGCATTTGGGTCCCGCACACTTTCTTCGGTGTCCGGCGCAATCGCATTTGGGTCCCACAAACTTTCTACGGCGTCCTGCGCACTTCCACTTGGGTCCCGCACACTTTCTTCGGCGTCCTGCGCAATCGCATTTGGGTCCCACAAACTTTCTACGTCGTCCTGCGCACTTCCACTCGGGTCCCGCACACTTTCTATGGCGTCCTGCGCACTCCCACTTGGGTCCTGCACACTTTATATAGTGTCCGGCGCACTCTACCTTGGGTCCCGCACACTTTCTACGGCGTCCCGCGCACTTCCACTTGGGTCCCGCACACTTTCTTCGGCGTCCGGCGCAATCGCATTTGTGTCCCACAAACTTTCTACGGCGCCCTGCGCACTCCCACTCAGGTCCTGCAAACTTTTTACGGCGTCCGGCGCACTCTACATTGGGTCCCGCGCACTTTCTGCGGCGTCCTGCGCACTTCCGCTTGGGTCCCGCACACTTTCTACGGCATCTGGCGCACTCTACCTTGGGTCCCGCACACTTTCTTCGGTGTCCGGCGCAATCGCATTTGGGTCCCGCACACTTTCTTCGGTGTCCGGCGCAATCGCATTTGGGTCCCACAAACTTTCTACGGCGTCCTGCGCACTTCCACTTGGGTCTCGCACACTTTCTTCGGCGTCCGGCGCAATCGCATTTGGGTCCCACAAACTTTCTACGTCGTCCTGCGCACTTCCACTCGGGTCCCGCACACTTTCTACGGCGTCCTGCGCACTCCCACTTGGGTCCTGCACACTTTATATGGTGTCCGGCGCACTCTACCTTGGGTCCCGCACACTTTCTACGGCGTCCCGCGCACTTCCACTTGGGTCCCGCACACTTTCTACGGCGTCCTGCGCACTCCCACTTAGGTCCTGCAAACTTTCTACGGCATCTGGCGCACTCTACCTTGGGTCCCGCACACTTTCTTCGGTGTCCGGCGCAATCGCATTTGGGTCCCGCACACTTTCTTCGGTGTCCGGCGCAATCGCATTTGGGTCCCACAAACTTTCTACGGCGTCCTGCGCACTTCCACTTGGGTCCCGCACACTTTCTTCGGCGTCCAGCGCAATCGCATTTGGGTCCCACAAACTTTCTACGTCGTCCTGCGCACTTCACTCAGGTCCCGCACACTTTCTACGGCGTCGTGCGCACTCCCACTCAGGTCCTGCAAACTTTCTACGGCGTCCGGCGCTTTCTACCGTGGGCCCCGCGCACTTTCTACGGCGTCCTGCGCACTCCCACTTGGGTCCCGCACACTTTCTACGGCATCTGGCGCACTCTACCTTGGGTCCCGCACACTTTCTTCGGTGTCCGGCGCACTTCACTCAGGTCCCGCACACTTTCTACGGCGTCGTGCGCACTCTCACTCAGGTCCTGCAAACTTTCTACGGCGTCCGGCGCACTCTACCGTGGGTCCCGCGCACTTTCTACGGCGTCCTGCGCACTCCCACTTGGGTCCTGCACACTTTATATGGTGTCCGGCGCACTCTACCTTGGGTCCCGCACACTTTCTACGGCGTCCCGCGCACTTCCACTTGGGTCCCGCACACTTTCTTCGGCGTCCGGCGCAATCGCATTGGTGTCCCACAAACTTTCTACGGCGCCCTGCGCACTCCCACTCAGGTCCTGTAAACTTTCTACGGCGTCCGGCGCACTCTACCTTGGGTCCCGCGCACTTTCTACGGCGTCCTGCGCACTTCCACTTGGGTCCCGCACACTTTCTTCGGTGTCCTGCGCAATCGCATTTGGGTCCCACAAACTTTCTACGGCGTCCTGCGCACTTCCACTCGGGTCCCGCACACTTTATATGGTGTCCGGCGCACTCTACCTTGGGTCCCGCACACTTTCTACGGCGTCCCGCGCACTTCCACTTGGGTCCCGCACACTTTCTTCGGCGTCCGGCGCAATCGCATTTGTGTCCCACAAACTTTCTACGGCGCCCTGCGCACTTCCACTCAGGTCCTGCAAACTTTCTACGGCGTCCGGCGCAATCGCATTTGGGTCCCACAAACTTTCTACGGCGTCCTGCGCACTTCCACTCGGGTCCCGCACACTTTCTACGGCATCTGGCGCACTCTACCTTGGGTCCCGCACACTTTCTTCGGTGTCCGGCGCACTCTACCTTGGGTCCCGCACACTTTCTTCGGTGTCCGGCGCAATCGCATTTGGGTCCCGCACCTTTTCTTCGGCGTCCGGCGCAATCGCATTTGGGTCCCACAAACTTTTTACGGCGTCCTGCGTACTTCCACTCGGGTCCCGCACACTTTCTACGGCATCTGGCGCACTCTACCTTGGGTCCCGCACACTTTCTTCGGTGTCCGGCGCAATCGCATTTGGGTCCCGCACACTTTCTTCGGCGTCCGGCGCAATCGCATTTGGGTCCCACAAACTTTCTACGGCGTCCTGCGCACTTCCACTCGGGTCCCGCACACTTTCTACGGCGTCCTACGCACTTCCACTTGGATCCCACACACTTTCTACGGCGTTCTGCGCGCTCTTGAGCCCGTACCCGTAAGGTAGCCCGTCTTGAAAGTCAAGCCGAATAAACGGTCAAACAAACACACAGAGAAACGCATACATACATACATACACACACACGCACACACAAATTTACCAAAATATATATAGTAGGATGGGTTTTAAAATTCACATTCCGCTATTTTGATTTTTTAGATTCTCCAGAGGGGGTTTATCTGAAGTGCGACGTCATTATCGCATCGCCAAACTTGACGCACACGACAGGACACATCTCCAATCAGCTCAGACTTATCCTGAATGTTGTCAGTCGCCTTTGTCAGCTTATTTCAATCTCTGGCATAGCTTGTGAAAATATTAAGATCAGTACTAGCATATCTAGGGTTGTCAATAGGGTGAGTGCCTAAGTCAACCTCAATTCTCGACTGCCGATAAAGTGAATAGCTAGAGAAAACAATCTGTAGTAAGGAGCCTTCTGGAAACTAGTTGGTTATGAGCTGATTCATCAACAACATCATTCAGAAACGACCCATCTGATCCCCGTCGACAAGAAGCTGAAGTTGGACCAAAAGTGTAGGAAGCTCTTGCCCCGTTGCACTGACAATGAGTCACGCATTGAATCATGGCGCTTGGATGGAACAAATTATCAGTGAGAAATTGATAAGTAAGTGCGAAAACGATTGGACGGCCAGTAGAACCAACAACGTCTTACTGCGGGAGAAAAATATCACTAGTTGAACTGCGCATACGACTTCTGTGATAGTTTTGGGAGGCATCGCTGGCGAGAGTGGAACTCCGCCGCTTTTCTTTGATGGAAATCAACAAGGGTGTTTGCGAAAATTGTTCTAGAGATTGTTCGAATTCGATGTTGAACTTCGAGATTCGGCAGCGAAATCTGCTACCTCACCTAAGGCAAATAATAAGCACACAAAGGAAAATCAGTTCAAGAGTGGTTCCGAGGCGTGCTACCTTGAGTCAAACGCGTACGAAAAATCGCGGTCTTGCTCGTCGGACCTGCACGCACTAGACTTTCTAGTGTGGTCCGTGATGGAGTCTGGGATCTGTGTTTATTCAAATTTGAATTTGGCCTTTTGGCAAGCTGTATTGAATGGCGACCACCTCCGTTACAGCTGCGACGTCTTCCTGAGACAAGTTCGAGCCGGTGCTCGAACCGATGGTGTTCATTTTCGAATCTCGCCTTTGTTATGCGTAGCAACGGTATTATTAAATTTATCCATTATTGCTATTTGCCAAATTCAGCGTGGCGTTCAAGGAACACTTCAATATCTGCACGCCAAGAACTATGGACCACCCTGTATTTCCTTCTAACGCATTGAAGCACTAGAGAACAGCTCAACCTTTAGATGGTCCATGTCTGCTGATGCAATCCTTAAGTCCAAAATCCTGTCGGAAGCAGAGTCTTCGGTGACCTACTTTTAGTCCTGGTTAAAGGTATGACGAACGTTTTCTCAGGATTTACTCCATGCGTTGCTGAAACCACCATGCACATTGAGTACGCCTTGGACTGCTGATGTGTGAGGCAAGGGCAACGTGGGCTTAGTTCAGCAACCTCACACAATAATTTTTCAGAGTTCAATGTCCAACCACTAATCATCGTAGAGCTGAGCCTATGTCATCTTTAGAGAGTTCTATGATACCCTTATTCGCGAAGATGAATATCTCCTCCTCCATTGGATAGATTTATCACTGCTGCCACTTCCTCATGCCACATGCCTGCGGGACATCCTACGGACAGTATCTTCAGGCACGTCTTTGCAATACCTTTTTTCCACCCAGGTGTCGCATCTAGGAATATAGCGCTGAGTTCTCGGTGATACTCGAAAAAAAATGTTGAACCTAGACAGCCGAAACTGTCGCCCACAACATACTCGTGGTCAAGACCTTCCACACAAGATTTGCCTGATACCTCTCTGCAGTCGGATCAGGAGCGTGCGGAGAAATCTTGTCGGTAAATTTTCTACCAAAAGTTATTACCGAATTCTTTTCGGTAAATACGGTAGAAACGGAAAATTTGGGTAAAATTCTGACTTCGACTTTTGTATCGTCGATCGCCGCGTCGAACTCGCTTGATACGCACGCAGGCGAGGAGGTAAAGATATATCATCGTGCCATGTGTGTTCGACGCGGCGATCTCTCGAACAGTAATCGATCATCCATACATGTCCCATACGATACCACACATGACCAATATCATTCATGTATCATTTTCAATAGTGCATGAGGAGAATGCAAATAATGGGCGAGTTTTACATATTGAACTGAGGTCAACGGCTGCACCCGATCAGCCGGACATTGGTTTTCAAAGAGAATTGAAATTTCGCATTTTTCTGTCGTCAAGGCCTTTCTGTAGTCATTCAAAATCAGGCCAGCTGAGGAAAAAATTCTTTCCGCCTCAACTGAGCCAGGAGGCGCGCAAAAGTACTTATTGGTCAGTGAGGAACGGTGCGGGTACGCAATAGAGTCGTTCCAGAACTGCAGTGGATTCAGTGTTGTTTCTGGGGACTCCAAAGAAAATTTTTAAGTTTTTGAAATATCTGCTTCAGGAGTCTGCTGCGTTGCAAAGCTGTCGGCATTTCTGAATAAAATATGTATTTCTCGTAAAAGTATCTCGATAAGAAACAGCTCATGATACAAAAGGAGAAGAGACCGTTTAAACATTTGAAAAAAAGGCCAAGGGGTCAAAAAAGAGTAACAACAAGAAGGATGAAGAAGGTTATCGCGTCAAATGCATGCCCTGACAGTGGGAGACCCGTGAAATATGAATACGAAGTAGGCGGATTGGGCGAAAAACACCCATTTTTTCGGTAAAAATTTCGGTAAATGTAAAAAAAATTCGGTGAATCGATAATCTGAAAGATTCGGTAATCTGAAAGATTTACTGAAAAACACCGGTAAATCCGGAAATTCGGTAAACGGAAAATATACCCTGATTCAGATGACGGATTTGGCTTTGGATTCTCCACATCTACTGAAAACTGGATTTGTGATTCTTGGCTGCTATTCATTTTCGAGTGAGCTTAATCAAGCATTCGCAGCGTTTTTTTATTGAAACGCCTTGCAAAGTAAGGAAAAGAAAGTAATCGAGTCTAAAAATAAAATCTCAATCTACAGTTCACCTAATTCAAAGCTCAAGAGTAAACCTGAGGTCGGATGTCTTGTTAGAGAGGATGGTTCCAGTGCAGTGGAGGAGGGCCAAAAAGTTCAACTTCTGGCAAATGTGTTTAAGGAAGCATTCCTTAAAGGCAGTGTTCACGATAAACAATGTGTTTCAGTTTCCATCAGGAATGGGTAGTGGAAGGGCACACTGTAACGTTGACGTCGAAAGAACGCATGAAAACGAGCCAGGAAGAGCCCCAAAAGAGCCCGAAGTTGCAACTTCGAGCGCATTGAAAACCCCAAAAGTGCATCACACGCCCACCGACGTGAACTAATGAATGCTCGAGATCGTGAGATGAGCGATGATTTCCAATCATTCGCCCCGTTCTTCCCTTCATTCTCAACTTCTCTCTTTACTCAGGTCAGCTCGCATACATCGGCTGCAAAAGACGGAAGTTACAAGCCTCGGACAACTCGTCCACCTTGTTTCCTTAGCTCATATTTTGAGAGACCATAACTCCGTTCCCAGAAGGTCTTGTACGATTTCAGAGACATCATTGGAATCAGTATGGGGCCGTTTTCAAGATAGGTGGAAAAACAGAAAAACGATTTTTATCGTGAACACTGCCTTTAAGGATACTGACTTGGATGAACGCCTTGGTCCTTCTCTTTTTCCTGTTATAGCTGACTCTGTATGGTGTCACTCAGGTGAATTGTCGGAGCTAGACTCTGGAAAACCCCTAATGACCTATGGATTCCGATTATCAGCGGCAGTGGAGCGGTGGGCCTCAGCGAAATATAACTAGTGATAAGGAGGTTGCGACGTAAAAGCCACCGCCGCACGCTGTGATAATCGAAAACTTGAGTTCACTTGAAATGAATTAGAGTCTACTAGCTTTATTGCCGAACTCGTTTTCTGGCACGCCGGATTGCATACCAGTTTGTTTGATTAACAAAGTGATTGATATTATAGGTATACATTTTCAATTTGAGTTTTATGCGTGGAGGTTTTCCGAGCAGTTGACGTACATCTTTTGTTACTCCTATGCTGAAGAAGAAGCCGTTTTCTGATCTCAGCAATTACTGGCTCGTTAGTATCTTGTCTGTTTTTGCAAGGCTCTCTGAAAAATTATTAAAGAGAAGATTTATGGCTCATTTAAAGAAGCACTCCATTATATGAGAACACCAACATGGTTTTCAAAAGGGTAAATCCGCAATTTCTGCAGTCGGTTGATGACTGGGCTCGTGCGTTGGGCAAGTTTATTGGTGTGGGTGTTAATTACCTCGATTTTTCCAAGGCGGTCGACAGAGTTCCCCTTCGTAGATTTGTAACCAAACTGGAAATAAAGGGTCTTCATCAGCGTATTGTGGATTGGATTGAAGCTTTCTCACGGGCAGAACTCCCAGGGTCAAACTTAACAGTACGTTCTCCTCTACCTTCGCAGTTCTTACAAGGGACAACCTCCAGGGTTGAAGACGTCGTGAAAAAAAAAGTTTCTTAAGAGTGGTGGGGGACGGATAGAGTAACATTACTGTATGTAGGGTTTTCACTATGGACCTCCCAGTAGAGCGAAAAATGGGAAAAACATGAAAAATAAGCGGGCGCGTTCCCCTCAAGCGAGCACCATGACTGGGCTTCCGGTTTTTCAGAAGCGAAAATCGGCTGGCTACTATATATAACACTCATCTACCTCTATCTGTTTAATTCGGCTCATCTTGGGGAAAATTTTTTTCGACTTTTTTTTTGGCCATATACTCACTTACTCTCGAACTCCACATAATCGAAAACAAATTTTGCTTGATCGAGGTTTGGCAGTTTTCGATGAAGGGTTAGCAGATGTATTGGGCAACCGAATTTCGCCTTCTGAACGTAAAAACTGCGGTCATGATGATAATTTTCAAGGAAGGGTTCATCGCTTTACTTCGTACAATAGAAATGCTTTTTTCTCCGATGATTCGCAAAAGACTTTTATGTACCCAAGAAAAGTGTTCTCCTCTGCTAAAGCAAGGTAATACGCAGTTAAAAGATGCTCGTATTACAATAGCCCTCAATGAACCCGAAATGCTAGCACAAGAAGGTGAGAAGAATAAATTCTTTGAATAAGGTGAGGAAATGCTCATACACTACAGCGATTCAAGCGATAGAATTTGTATATCCAAAAAGATCGAAAAAAGAAATTCTGAATGTGAATGAGAAACCTTGTGGAAAAAACATCGAATTAATGCAAAACAATTTTTTCATAAGGTGCATTGCGTGAATCGAACCTAGTTACAATACCAGCATTCCTTCGTAGTTTAGTATTCCCCATCGTTTACCCTTCAACCATAGGTGATCGTTCGCTAAGGCAACTTCAATCAGCACTCCATACGAGGAATGGAATGCACAGTCAGCTCGGAAACGGCTTACATCCCACGAATGGGCCAGAATAGAACCGTCAGACCTTGTATACTGCATTTTTATTGTAACTTAATGTGTGCCGAGCAGATGAACTCACTCCAGCTGCTCCGATTAGGAGGCTACAGGTAGGTTCAAAAAACTCTCCATTTTCTGGAATCTCGGAAGGCCCATAGGAAAAATCCAACATAGATTATCGTCATTCTATCCATCCCCCACAACTTTCCGAAGAACTTTTTTCAGGAAGTCTCCTCCTCCAGGGGGTCGTCCCTTGTTAGTGGTGTTCTCCAGGCGGGAGTGCTTTCACCAATCCTCTTTTATACTAGGGAGACCTAGCGAAGTTTTCGCTCGAGAAAACTTTCACGTGCGCTAGCTTCGTGAGGCAGATTATTCTGACAAAACGGTGTTGACTGCCTTCCATCTCTCCGAAAGTTGCTGTCCGCATAAACTCTCCTGAGCAGAGCAGGCTGCCGCACATTTGCAACAGGGGGTCGGGTATGAAAATGTGGGATTAAAAAGCAATACATAAGAAGCCAGATCGTCGGTGGCATCATCACATTTACGAACCCTTCTGTCTGTAATGTACCCAAGCTATTATTATCGCTTCACCATCCCTGTCATGTTAAGAGAAAAGCACTCGCAATCTAGATATGGTTTCCCTTGTTGACTAACACCATGACATTGTTCTCAATAAATGAAATGTATCCGTGTATGTTTATGTTTTTGTGAAGCAGTTTTTGATAAGCTCAGACTTTCAACATATATAAAACATGTTTATCGAAATTAGTGAATCAAAATGACTGAGCGGTTGTAATGTGTGACGAACAGAGAAGATGCGGAAGTGGAGCTGCTGCTTGTTCGTAAGACTGGCGAGGAAGTGTCTCCAGAGTTTCGCGCACTCCTCAAAACGCGTTGCACGCTTCTCAAGATACATGGGGTGGTAGTAAATGGGGTGTTGAATGCAAATAAACCGCCACCTCCAAGCCGACAACATACCGCGACATAAATGCAGTTGAGCCGCCTAATTAACGCGAACAAACCGCCACCTCCTGGCCGGCAACGAACCGCGAACTAGGTGCCACGGTGTGTTGCCGGTTTAACGAAAGCTGCCCTCTGCTTACACATACATTATGCGTGACCTTCGTCCGCATAAGTACAATGCCCGCACTAATTTTCTCAAAAAAGCCGCAAAAGTCGCAAAATCGCGACTTTCGCGACTTTTCGTTATAACTCCGCCTAAAATGCTCCATTTGAGCAATGAGAGAGCTCTTTCTTTTGAGCTCTCGCATGTATTACGGCCAAACAAGGCATATTACGCTAACACAATCGAAAGAGTTGGCGAAAGGGAAATTCAAGTATTTTCTGGTTGTTTGACGTAATTCCATGTCCACCTCAACAGTGTTAACGTGATAGACAACAGTTTAAAGAACTGTTTGCTGCCGACCGACTTTTTCTTCGAAGTCTCGGTTTTTTTTGACTTTCTAAATCCGAATATGTCACCATTTATACAGCCACAAGCCTCCTCTTGCTTAGATTTACAGAGAATAGCAATTTTTTCATCAACTGTGTTTGAATCCACCCATGGTGGAGAACTTAGAGAAAATTTTGGACGTGAAAAGTGGTTCGCAGCGACGTCAAATGAGCGATCTGACTGCAGCCCTTCCGAAAAGACCCGCACTCCCTCTCAGGGGCTGGTAATATTTGCAGCTGCTTGCTGTACATGATAAATAGTTCGAAAAACCATCTAAGCTTTTTTGCCATCTATTCTTTTCAAACTCAAAATCGTGTAGTAATCATCGATAATTTCTATCTGTTCTCCGATACCCACGATCAGCCGCTTTCCGAAATTCAGAATGCTGGTGGTAAGGGCTTTCCAATGGTGCAATGTTTGCTCGTTTAAGTTGGGATAAATCCTTCGGTTTCTCAGATCTAAAGGAGTAATTTATCGTTGGTCCCTTGCTTTGCGTCTCTGCCTCTCCGCGCCCAGCACACCCCCACTTTTGATGGTTTCGAAAGCTCACTGTCTTGGCTATTTCGCTCAATGAGCGATGTCCACGCGAAATGGATCAATTTCCATGGGCAGAGTTTCACTCGGGTGACGATAAGAGCGTGGGTCAAATCAGCCGCTACAGACAGGCCGAAAAGAAAGTCACTCCAAGGGGCTACTTACTAAATATCAACGTCTGGAATTCAATGTAGAGAATTGAACTTTATGGATGGTGCCCAGATCATCGGCTCATTCCTACCGCAGCGTTGAATCACAAAGCGGCGCGGTCAACGCCATGCGATGCTATACCACGCGGTAAGTTATTCATAGGCATTCATGACCCACGTAGTTGGAATCTGCCAGGCTTTCAAAGAATTATCTTTAAAATTTTTCTTTATGCATGTCGACAAATGACATAGATTACTGGAGCATCGCACAAAGTCCGTTTCAACATCAAGATTGAGGCGCGCCTAGCTCCATGTAAATGCGAAGCATCCGCTCGCGGCTTGCTCAAACTTCTGCGTTCAGGTCTTTTTTATCATGGTCCTCATCTTCAGTGTATTAGTACTGCTAAGCCACGTACTGTCGTTCTCGGGGTTAGATTCCTGTCCGCATTTGCGTACTACGGCTGATTCATCATGCGACATGTGATAATCGTACCGGGACCACTTGGGTTCCGCACGATTAACCTTTCTCTTAGCACGACTAGCACGTGTCGCATGATGCAGCCGCCGTGGTCCGCGATTGCGGACTGGACTTTGGCTCCGAGAGTGATGGTAATTCAAATCTATCACAAATCTGTCGACATCGAGACTGCGCCTCACGCGGCTTGTCGCATACACGACGCTACCGCTCGCGCGGACTTTTGGGTCCAAAAAAAAACATCTTTCAATTTTTTTCGTAATCAGGCCTTAACATATCGCTCATTATAATCGCCGCGCTGCAGCGCAACGTAATGCGGCCGAATTTATGCGAAAACGCTTTGCACGGGCAATCTTGTTCGTCGCGTTTTGGAGTTGCTACGTCTTTCGACTCAAACTTTCCACGCATCTGTTAATATCAAATCTGCGGCGCACGTGACGCGACCGCTCGAGTCGTGTGGATGAATACTGCCGTAATCATTTATTTATTCGAACAAACAACAAAACCGTAAATAGTCGGAGTACATTCTTAAAAAAAATTCTCATCAAAGTCGAACATGTTTTCACTACGTGTCTCATGAATGCCTATGAACAGCTTAACGCGTGGCATAGCATCGCATGGCGCCGACCGCGCCGCGTTGTGATTCAACGCTGCGGTGGGAATGAGCCGACGATTAGCCCCTTGGAGTGACTTTCTTTTCAACCTGTCTGTAGTCGCTGATGAGTTAGGGACTATCCATCCCGTTGAATCCCCTTCTAGCCTATCCCTACACGTTGATGACTCGGAGATCTCCCGTGGATTACCTTCCTTCCATGTTTCTCTTCCTGTTCTTTCTGCTCTCTTCTTACTGATTCAACCCACGCTCTTATCGTCACCCGAGTGAAACTCTGCCCATGGAAATTGATCCATTTCGCGTGGACATCGCTCATTGAGCGAAACAGCCAAGACAGTGAGCTTTCGAAACCATCAAAAGTGGGGGTGTGTTGGGCGCGGAGAGGCAGAGACGCAAAGCAAGGGACCAACGATAAATTACTCCTTTAGATCTGAGAAATCGAAGGATCTACCCCAATTTAAACAAGCAAACATTACACTATTAGAAAGCCCTCACCACCAGCATTCTGAATTTCGGGAAGCGGCTGATCGTGGGTATCGGAGAACAGATAGAAGTTATCGATGATTACTACACGATTTTGAGTTTAAAAGAATAGATGGCAAAAATCTGGGATGGTTTTTCGAACTATCTATCATGTACAGTGAGCAGCTAAAATATTTCCAGCCCCTGAGAGGGAGTACGGGCCTTTTCGGAAGGGCTGCAGTCAGATCGCGTTGCGAACCACTTTTCACGTCCTAAATTTTCTCCAAGTTCTCCACCATGAATGGATTCAGACACAGTTTATGAAAAAAATTTATACTCTCTGTAAATCCAAGCAAGAGGAGGCTTGTCGCTGTAGAAATGGTGAAATATTTGAGTTTAGAAAGTCAAAAAAACCGAGACTTCTAAGAAAAAGTCGGTCGCGCAGCAAACGGTTCTTTAAACTGTTTTCTATCACGTTAACACTGTTTAGGTGGACGTGATATTACGTCAAATAACCAGAAAATACTTGCATTTCCCCTTCGCCAACTCGATTGATTGTGTTAGCCCTATATGCCTTGTTTGGCCGTAAGACATGCGAGAGCTCAAAAGAAAGATCTATCGATGCTGATTCGAAATATGTCCTTCATTCCTCAAATGGAGCACTTTGGGCGGAGTTATGATGAAAAGCAGGAAAAGTCGCGAATTCGCGACTTTTGCGGCTTTTTTGAGAAAATTGGTGCGGGTATTGTATTCTCTAAACTTGGACACGAACGACGTTTACGGTGGAAAGACGAGGGATTGGAAAGATTATACAAGTAATGCTATTTATTTTATTCATTAGGAAGAGCATTCAAAGGGAACTTCGTAATATTTCGCTTGTTCGAAACACGATCAGAACGCAATTTTTAAATTTTTTTCTTGGAAATCCCAATTCTCGTAATTTTTTATGAGCTCCGTGAGTTTTCAGGACCACTCTCGAAAATATATGCTAGATTAATCATTAGCCTCAATCAATTAAATGCGTGTGATCTGACAAAAGTTTGCATTTGTAGTTGCTTTGTTAGCGTTTTTTTATTTTTTCGGACGAAAGTTTTTTGTGAAAAACAAAAAATTTCTTTAAAGGAAATTTCGAGCGATTGAAAATTTGAAAATTTCTGGATGAATTATTTAAAGGTGTTCTTGGGAAGGTAACGCTAGGTGCGAAAAAGACATTCCGAAACTCGTCGAGTAATGCATAAATTCAAAGAATGTCATGTATTCAACTGAAATGGATAGTTAAAAACTTATGAGAATGATGATAAACTAGATAGTCTATTTTCGTTCTTGGAAAAAAATTCAAGTGTTTTTTTTTGGAAGCGTGCAACTGAAGTCTGGCGTCCGAGATTGGGGTAATGGTGTGGTTTCGGTCATTGATGCATTTGAATTTGTGAAGTGTTTGCCGTCTTCTCAAAATGAAACTAATCTCTGAGAGAACTCGCCGCTGTAGTACCGCAACCGTGCCGCAGTCCCCATAGTTCCGCAGTCGTACCGCAATGACGATGCAGTGGGCTCGCACTTGTGTCAAATACCGCAATAGCGCCGCAATGATTGCGGTACTACTGCGGAGCTACTGCGGCAAAATCACAGTGCCGCTGAAACCAGCCATGCCATTTATCGATCCACTCAACTTGGCTTGACACGCTTCTCATTCACTCGTCTTCGTCTTCCAGTTCTGTTGGAACGAATGCGTGTCTTTTGCTTTTCTCAAATATCATTACCTCTCTTAGGCCTCTTTCAGAGTTCGATCGCTCTGCGACGCGACCGAATGAAAACACTGTGTATTGATCTGGTCGCGTCGCGCGATCAGGTCGCCGGTCTTTCAGACAAGATCGTGGGGAAAGTCGCCCAATCGCGCGATTGGGCGACTGACACTGCCGGATCGCGTCGCTGTGCACTGCACGGCGACGCGACCGGTCGCGGCGATTGTCTCTTGCCCAAATTTTGTTTTATTTTTTATTTATTTGTGGACGCACACATAGTGCACGTGTATGAAGACATCATAACATAAATACCATTAGATACATTCGCCGGAAGCGTTCTCAAATGCTAAATGGAAGAATTCAAAGTGGAACTTAACGATTAAGGATAAAACAGAGGATAAAACTAAAAAAAACGGGTATAAAAGTAATACAGACTATAAAACACTGGGATCTCTACGACGAGTTAGAATTTTTTTCCTCGATTTTTCCCGTCGTTTCTGTTTTTTAAACTAGTTCTGCTTTTCCAGGTAGTTTGCCTTCATCGTCGACTGCCTAGTAAAGTTGTACAATTTCGAAAAAAATGTCGAACGAACGAAAATCGAACGAAAAAAATTTTGAAAAATTCGTTCGTGTACAACTGTACTGCCTAGGTTGTGATTCTCATTGCGGAAGATCTCCAATTTCTCGGAAAATTATTTTTAAGTTCACTCTTTGTTTCACTTTGCAACATTCGGAGGCATTTAAACGCTTTATTCATCTATATTCTTCCCTTCCCGCATTAATAAGTTCGATCTTCCCATGAAAAACGTTTTCTATAATTATTTGTGATAGTTAAAGGCAGTGTTCACGATAATCTTCGATTTTGAGATTAATCGCTAAACCGATTGTTTGGCCTCCGGGTAGAACTGAAATGACGAAGAAATCGAGAAAAACGCACCAGAAGGGTACGAAATCCTTTACTCTCACCCCACCTTTTTACTCTCACTGGAACTGTTAGTTGTGACGATGAAATCTTTTGTGGATCCGTCTCTTGCGATTTTCTACTCTCTACTGCTCCGTCCTTTCCTTCAGACCCTAACTAATACTGTTTGGCCCAAAATATTCTTCCATTTTTGATTAGCCCCATTTCTCACCGGTGACAACCGCCGTGAACATGTTCATACAGTCGGACAACTTTTCCAGGCCAGAGAATAAGGTCACTGAAATAAGACGTTCCAGAGCGTTTGAAGTTTCTTCGTAATTTTTGTAACACTTCCTGGCCAACGCGTTGTTTTGTGTGGAAAACTCGGGAACGAAAATCATCGTGAACGCTGCCTTTAATTAGCGGCGTTGAACTCGTTTGAGGGTGGATCTAGTTTTGCTGTTTTTTTTTCAATCTTCTCTGTTTTTGAACTGCTGAACAGATAAGCTTGCCAGTTATGAATCTCAGAATGCAAGGGACAAACCATGAAATTTTCAGATAAAAAAAAAGAATAAAAAACGAAAAAAATTCCTCATCGAATAATTTCAACACCACCCATGGCCAGCAAACTCTCACAAATAATTGTCCTCAAAATTTTTCATGCGTAATTGGATACAGAAAGTAAACACAGCTGCAGTTGGCTGTATTTATTAGCTATATTCATCTATGCTGGTTAGGCGTCGATTAGAATGTGTACGTAAAAGTGCGTGATCGCCAACTTTCGCGATTGGGCATTCACACTTCGAAAGCCTGCGATTTCCACGGCGACGCGATGGTCGCGTCGCCGTGCACACGATCGCGTCGCACAGCGATCGAACTCTGAAAGAGGCCTTAGGGAAACACTGACACATTCATCCTCGTCAGTCTTAGCAGCGTTTATGCTGACGAAGTTTTGAATCATTTTTTTTGCGTGAAAGTTTAGAATAATTTTTTGAACTTAATAAGCTTTTTGAGATTTGAGCTTTTGAATTTTTCGAGCATATTCGACCACACTTACCTGAACTCATGAAGCTGAATTCTATAATATGCACATTCTCTGCCAAGCCGAGGTCCCATACTTCTCTCGCGTGCGTTTCCAGGGATAAGCGGATTTTTTTAAAACTTTTTAGAGGCTGTGTCCACGATAGAAAGCCGTATTCTAGCTTCCTATGTTTTTCAGTGGGCAAGTTCTCGATGTAGAGGATTATTGGGAAACGTCTCTAGAGAGCTTTTGAAAGCCGAATAAAAAATTTCTTAAAAAAAACCATTTATTATTCATTTACTCCTGTTGGTGTGTTCTGCGCACTGCAGACAAAGCGTCAGACCAAACGTCGCAAATTCTTTTAAAGGCAGTGGTCGCGATCAAATATGCTTGTCGTCTTTTTCTCTCCAAATCCTTACCTGGGTCTCGAGTAGTAGGACCTATAAGAAAAAATCGCGAAAAAACCACTGTTTTGGGCCAAATTTGAAACCTGAACTTTCTTGTCTTTTGATGGTGGACGAGCCCACTCTACATCATCGGCATCGATGACCTCTTATATCAAGAACATCAGCTACCTTGAAATTGAATGTCAATCAATGAACCTTCGAATATATGTACACATCTAGTCAAAAACATTGACTGAAGTGATGCTTTCATTATTCAACTGTTTTTATTCGTTAAATTTGCATTTATTTCGTCCTCTGAATGTCGATGATTTTTGACTGCTCGGCATGAGACTGCGATCTGTTTCGTCAACGCTGTGCACGTGTGCACGAACTAGCTCCTTTGGGCCCTAGAAACTCTAATTCTAGACCGTTTTTCACCGCGCTACCTTCATAGTTTTTCAGCTGTTTTTGATCTAAGCTGATTTTTGTAGTTTTTTCGATAACGTTTTTCATCGTGACCACTGCCTTTAAGCTTTGAAATTGTGAGGGAAGTGACTTTGCTTTCTGTTCCGTGTACTTGAAACTCTTGAAAAATTAAGAAAGTTGAATGCTCATGTTTAGATCTTACAATTTCCCGGAATAAAGAGTATTCGAAAATTCGGCAACAGTTACTTCGATACTAGAAACTATGGACAACTGCTATATGGCTTGGGCGGGGTGATCCAATGGGTCGACTGGTTCACGAGATTTTCACACGATTCCTGGCCGTTTTTCGAGTTACTTCCATCCCCACTATTCTCAAAAGGACCCGAAGCTTACTCTCCTGCGAAAAACGGGCAATTTTCTCATCGTGAGCACGGGCAATTTTCTCATCGTGAGCACTGCCTTCAAATCGGATTTTGAAAAACCAATGACCATCTCACAAGCAAAGTTTACAAAGCTAGGTCGGATCTGCGGAAACGAAACGTATTGTCAGTATCTCTTGTCTATAGTAAACTCTGCAGTACCACGCCCCAAGCTGCTGGTTCCAAAAAGTTCATTCATTCATTGAGTACGTCGTATAAGACAGACGATAGAAGAATTCGCGAAAATTCAGAAAACTTTGAATTACAAACATATCTGAGACTTTAGTAAAATGTTAGCCATTCCCCGTTTAAATGAAATCGTGAACCTGGCACTGAGGGTGGCTTTCCCCACGCGCAGATACGCTGACCCCGCTTAGTTATGAGCTTTGCTAAAATTTCACGATAAGGTAAGGGTATCATCACGAGTTATTTGGGATGTTTTGAAAAAGAAATCGGATTTGCTCGAAACTTCTATGTAAGGGTATTCTAGGGTGCTGAAAACGAATCTGGGGTCTGTTTGTCGAAATGCTAGAAATACACCTCCTATTAGAAGTACACCTGTCATAGAGGTACAGCAAAAAGATGGGTCTCTGAGGATTAGAAGTACGCCCTCTGTTTGAAGTACATCTCTAATTGAAGTACAATACCGCCGCTATTCAAGGGAAAAATGGGCAAAGTGGGCAACTAAAGCGTCTTTCGACCCCAACACGCCTCAAAGTGCTCCGTTTTTAATTTCGAAAGGACCAAAATGTTCACCGTGCCACAATCTATCTAACTATGTAAGACAAATTTGGAATTCACTGATGAAATGCATTTTTCTCCTAAAACGAGGATTCGATTCTTTCCTTGTGTACATTCCCGGAAGATTACTCAATGATGAGTCACACTCTTCGCAGGGAAACGAATAAATGCTGTGCGCTCCGCGACCGCGCTCGCAGACTGGGTGGTCCGCATCCGCAGAATCACTCACCGATGACGTAGTGTTAGAATAGGATTTAGTAAACCAGGGACAAACCACCCATAACGCTAACTCCTGTTCCGATTGTCCCTTGATGTTGATTTAATACGGACCACCTGTTCAGATAACTTTTTCATTTCTGAGTCAACCAAAGTTCCGTATCGCTATGTAAATATCTCAGAGAACGTCCATGATCTTTAGTCCTATCCCATTTCGACCTTTGGTCTTTCAGATACCGGGATTTCATAACACTGACTATGCAGTCCGTCTCCGCTCCTCGAATTCTATTCGGTTTTGGGGGACTGCCTTCGAGCGAGGCAGTACAGGCATCGAGGAGTGCGTCCGAGAGAGAAGAGCAATAGCGTGGAGAGCGCGGACAACCGAGAAATTGAAGGGAGACCATCGTGAAAACGGAATTCATATAGAACTAAGAAAGATTAATAGTCAAATCTCACACTTTTCCAGGTACAGAGACAGCTTTGAAGTCAGAATTACGATACAAATATACTGGGGATGCTCACGTTCACGTTTCGCCGTTGATAGAGCATTCTTACTCTTTGGGTGAGCAAAATATGCCATAACTATGTCAAGAAGTAACAATTTTCTAAACGTGAAAAGATTTTTGGAATCAGGACGACGAGAGGAAGCGATTAGTGTTTTCAGAATCAGAAAGTAACCCCTCAAAAAGATTTTGACTCTTTTTAGGGAAAATAGGCCATAACTATGTGAAGACTTGAGTTTTTCTCAAGTCTGAACATATAATCGCAATCTCCTCATCGAGAGGAATCGAACGGTTTTTTCAGGTTCTCAAAATGTCCGCTCCGAACGAAAACGGCGTTTTCGACGCGATTTCGCGTCGCCGACGCGCTTTGGGACAGAAGTTGTGGCCGGTATTGCATTCACTCTCTGGTCTCTTACCAAAGATTTTCTCACTTTGAGACGACACCCATTGATTACCTAAAGCCTATCCGAATGGGACTCTCTACCCACGCGGTCAGCCTGAGCAACGAGCACACGTCAAACCTAGTGCATACTTCCCGCGTTGCGCGATCGCGACAGTGCATATCAGCAATATCGATTTTCGGTTCATATAGATGACAAGCATTATGTCGCGTCGCTCGTTGCGATAAGTATGCTCTAGGCGTCACGAAGGCATTTTCCAGACAAGCTGACCGATGACTTAGATACAGCTAACTGGAATATTGTTCCCAATTTGTCTGATATTCGTGGTGATCTATTCACGAATCCAAAAAAAACCTTCGCGGCTGCCTGTCAACACGCCCACCGGCCGCTTGGGCGAGCAGTCTCATTCGAATAGACCTGAATTACTCTGTAGAAGTAATAAAAATTTTATTAAATCTGCTGTGACAAAAAATTGAGTGTAATCGTTCCATACCAAAAGTAAATAGACTTTTAAAATAGCAACAAGTTCAGCGGAGAAGAGATATGTAGGGACAAATAGCTGCATGTAATACCATGTAGCTGTGCTTTCTCGTGAACTATAGTGCCAACATATTTACATAGCACGTATTCGTGGTTTAGGCAGCCGATTCTTTGGCGTCCAGTGTGTGGATAATGCCACTGAAAGTGAATTAAATCTATGGGCCACGGGAGGATACTTTATTCAGTAGAGATTGTGTAAGAATCAAGAAGACGTGGCCAATAATGACTTGGTGATAGCAGAAATGGCTTGGAAACAAAATTATAGGCTCTGCAGGAGCGCTAAAGCTGGGACGGAAGCGCTGTTGCGGTACTATTGCGGCAAGGTCGTGACTGCCCGCAATCGCCCCGCAGTCGTACCGCAATCGTGCCTCTGCGGCTCCGGCCGTGGCCGCAGGGGCACGATTGCGGTACGACTGCGGGGCGATTGCGGCCAGTTCTCTCAGAGATCCCCCGCCCGCAGTTAGTGCTCAAAATATATAGAAACACTGTTACACACTCATATGCGCATCATCCAAGAAAAAGATTTTGTGCACATATTTCAAGGTAAGAATTTGAAACACTTCGAGTGGCTCTACCATGGCACCAAAGCAAGTGCGTCGTGGACCTTCAGAAAAAAAGAGGCCACGATGGCACTGATCTGGCAATGAAAGAGGAGTATTCGAATCTTGCAGAAAAAAGGAGAACAAATACAGTTAGTTTCAAAAACAAGTTCGCAATTCTTTCCCACTAAACTCGCCCGATACGCTCCGACTAATGCTGATTAAACATTACTAGAGCATCAAATCACTTGAAAATCAGTGGCATGGGAAATTTTCACTTCTTTGCACTAAAAAGTTGTGGGAACCTGTTCGAAATGCGAGAAAGTAAATATTTTTCTACATACTCCCCATAGCCTGTGCTATGCAATGAATAATGAAAATGAAACCAACCTGATAATAGCAAAGCAAATGAATTACGTAAGAAAATAAACAAAAGCGGGAGAAGTGGCGGCGCTCGCCAAAAAATTAACAGCTGATTGGGAGGGATTGATTGGTGCCACCGAAGAAGACGGCCAGCGTATTTCAGCAATGATCCCTGCTTTGCTTTTGATCCCTTGTCGCCCGTTTCCCCGGCGGAAGCCGTTAAAAGACTATCCCTTGAAACATCTTTCAGTTTTAAAGATAGGCTGACGTCCTGAATGAAAATGGCTAACAGTGCTATCAAACTTCCCTAACCCTCTGCATCAATTAAACTCGTACTTGCCCTTAGTATAGATGGTCAAAACCGTTCCTACTGTATCTTGCTAACCGCATCTAGAAACTCCTCGGGAGGTGTTTTTCGTTAACCGTCAGTTCCTCTCGAATTTCAGCACTATTTCAGTGCTCTCTGCGAGAGGATGTTAAACGCGAACTTACCGCGAGGATGCCACATGTCGGAATTTTAGAGAAAAACAGCCCTGAAAACGTTTTGAAATCGCTATTTTTCGTAACAAGGGTTACAATTGTCGCTTTTTTGAGGCGTTTTCATTGAAAGTATAACAAATGCCTACCACTGAGGGATGTTAGGGTAAAACTAGAGCGAATTCTCTCCCAACTATTAGGAGTCCTGCTCAGATTCTATTGTGGGTAAACTAGCGTTTAACGCAAACTTAACGCCTGTTAATTCGCGTTTAACATCCCCAATTACTACCACCCCTGATTTCCTATCTGTTTTCTTCGCTACACAAAGGCTAATATTTCGCATGAAAAATTGACAAAATCTCGCTGTTTCAATTCTATTTTCTTCACGACGTCCTGCACACTTCCACTGCGGCCCTGCTAACTTTTTATGACGTCCTGCACACTCCCACCTGGGTCCTGAAAACATTTCACGACGTACTGCACCCAGCTACAGGGGTACTGCACCTATTCCATGACGTGCACATTCTCACTGGGGACCTGCGCACTTTCTATGATGTCCTGCACACTTCTATTCGGGTCGTGCACACTCCCTCTGGGATCCTGCACACTTGATACGACGTTCTGCACACTCCCACTGGGGTCCTGCACACTTTCTTCGACGTTCTGCACACTCCCATTGTGGTCCTGCACACTCCCACTAAGGTCCTGCACACATTCTATGACGTTCTGCACACTCCCATTTGGGTCCCGCGCACTCCTACTGGGGTCCTTCATACTCCCACTGGGGACCTGCACACTTCCACTGGGGTCCTGCACACTTCCTATGACGTCCTACACACTCCCATTTGGGTCCTGCACACTCCCACTGGGGTCCTGCACACTTTCTACGACGTTCTGCACACTCCCACTGGGGTCCTGAACACTTTCTATGACGTCCTGTATGCCCCTATTTAGGTCCTGCACTTTTTCTATGAAGTCCTGTACACTCCCACAGGGGTCCTGCGCTCTCCCACTGATGTCCTGCACACTATCGATAACGTCCTGCACACTCCTCAAACCCTGTCGGTTCTGAACGGCGTCCCATCAACCAGTACTAAATACCTGTCGCCTTGATTAGAGCTTAGCCTTTCTAGCGCTACACGACTCACAGAAGTTGTCATGACCCAAGGCCAAAAGTGCGCCCCACGGACAAACTCGGTTGCCCCGCTGCGCGCAATAGGTGATTCAGGCTGATTTTTTTAAATCGATGGATGTCCCACCCACACAAATGTTGGTACCATTTCATCCCTGTTTTGATCGGCCATTCATGAGATCGATCCGCACATGGAAACGCAATTACACACACACACACACACACACACACACACACACACACACACACACACACACACACACACACACACACACACACACACACACACACACACACACACACACACACACACACACACACACACACACACACACACACACACACACACACACACACACACACACACACACACACACACACACACACGCGGGCGGCTTTTGCCTCTGGCCCCCCGGTTATCTCACCGCCCGGATGAACCCACATCCCTGTCTGAGGATACTCGCAACCAGGGCTGTGCGGAACTGTTCCGTCTCCGCTTCCGTTTCCGCAATTCCGGTGATTTTTGGGCTGTTCCGTTCCGCTTCCGTTTCCGACTTTTTGGTCCCGGAAACGGAAGTAAAATTGCTACATGGGTATTGGTTGAGGGGTCCAGGCAAGGGTGTTTGGAGGCGTCATAAGTGGCTGAAGACTTTCGACCTCTTGTATTCAATCGAGTACCTGAGCTTGGCTGAGATCCTCGATGAAGGTCCGGGTTCTAAAATTGCGCCCCCTAAAACAAGGACACAAAGTAGGCGTGACAAGAATCTGACCGCCTTTTGGGGATTTTTTAAACAGCTTTTTCTACGGAAATGAATGATTTTCGAGAGTTTTCGCTACAGTAATCTAACATATGCGTTTCTCTACCTCCATAACAGCAATACGAATCGAGACAGGTTTTTTTTTGCACGTAAACTGTGTAAATCTGTAGTGAGCTGTCGATTTAGATTATCACCAGCAGCGGAGCGGTAGAACATAACTGGTAAGAAGGAGATCCGACGAAAAAGCGACCGATCCTTGCTGTGATAGTCGAAAACAGGAGCTTACTTGAAATGAACCAGAGCCTACAGCCCGTCCTCCAGCAAGGAGTCTGGGCGGAGACAGGCGGGGGTGGCCACGGGCAGCGGCACTGCACGTTAGAGGCAGATCCTGAGTGATCTTTCCTAATCTCACCTAGGGTTTTCTTTTATTTTCGAATTTAGTCGTGGGGTATTCGCTCCGGTAAGCAATTAAGGTTTAGAAATCTAAAAAGCCGGCGGTGATATTCTGTAGACTGATTTCTGATCAGCCTTGAACACGCAACGCGGTCGGTCATCTACACCTGATACAGCCTGGACTTCTTTCTGGGGGAAATGCAGCTGTATATACTGCTTCAAAGCATGGTCAAGCAACCCGTTGGAAGAAGTGCTATCATGGTTGCGACCCTCCCTCCAGCGATGCCAAACGGAGCGACCCCCCCCCCTCCACAATGACCACACTGATTCCGCTATTTTGCCCCGCCCAGAAAAGCGAAAAAATGGTTTTTCCGGACCTTCCAGTGTCTTGGGTATTGCCCTGAGGCGGCCCTTGGGCAACAGCAGAAATGGCCCAAAAATGATTTTTTCACTTCGGCCCAGTTTCGATTGGAATCAACTCGGAATCACTTGAAACGGTTTTTCACACAGTTTCAGCCGGATCAGAACGGTTTTTTAGCCGCTAGCGACCTTAATGCTCGTCAAAATCGGAAATATCAGAAAAGCGAAAAAATGGTTTTTCCGGACCTTCCAGTGTCTTGGGTATTGCCCTGAGACGCCGTAACTCAGCGGTTCGGTAAACTAGGCCGACATAAGAGCTGAAAAAATCAAAGCCGCACTTGTAGAGGGAGAAACAGAAAAATTTGCCCGTTGGAATAACTGGTGTAAAAAAGCCGTTTATTCCAAATGGCCTTTTCAGCCTTGCTTTTTGATTCTAGAAGGCGGCAGTCGGGCAGAAGGTGCGTCTCCTGAATGGTTATCGAAAACTACACTAACTGGATTCTTTTCAAAAAAAAATTTTTTTTTGAGATTTTTCACCTCACCATGTGCTCCCCCCTTTGGCAACAGCGGAAATGGCCCAAAAATGATTTTTTCACTTCGACCCAGTTTTGATTGGAATCAACTCGGAATCACTTGAAACGGTTTTTCACACAGTTTCAGCCGGATCAGAACGATTTTTTTGCCGCTAGCGACCTTCATACTTCAACAGCCTCAGTTTTTTCTATTGGCTTTCTTTATGAACCTTGATGAAATGATTACATAAAATGATTCACTGCACAATCGACTGTACACAGCACTGTGAAAAATTCTTTATTCTCTACTGATGACATGGAATTATAAATTTGTTTATTGCAAAGCCAAACTGTGCTCAGCATATTGACGGAATCTTCAGTTTCTAACTTAAGTGATTCATCCATAGTAGTCACCTGAAACAGTTGCTCAAACAATTTCACGTGCTTCTAAACATCTGCAAATTAGTCACGAGGTGTCCAGTTTAAAAACGTTCAAAATCTCGAAAGAGACAAAAAACAAGATAAGATAATAAGAAATGAAATGTTGGCTGCAGACCGGTGCGACCCCCCCTCGGCTCGGGATAGGTTGCGACCCCCTCCCTTGGAATAATTCCAACGTTGCTTGACCCTGCTTCGAAGGGGCAGCTACCTATGTACGTACATATACTAAGAAATTTTTGGAACTGCCTTCGCGGATTTTTTAGAAGCGAGGATTCGGCCTCATTGTTATTTTATGTAGGTTCAATAACAAACCATAAGTAGGTTTGGGAAAGCGAGCTGCAAGCAATGATCAGCGAATAAATGTGAGGATGAGACAACCCATAATTTTTTGGTCTCTTCCGTTTCCGTTTCCGAATTTCCGTTTCCGGCGTTTTTTGGCCATTTTTCTTCCGTTTCCGTTTCCAAAAATCCTGAAAAAGATTTCCGCACAGCCCTGCTCGCAACCGCGCCGCAGCACGATTTCGCAAGCAGCGTGCATTTTGCGGACTCAACGGCAGTGCGGAGTTTAACTGTTTGGAAATTCGTCCTCGCGATGGAGGAATCCATTTTTGAAAAGCGTGTTCCACCGGTGGGATGCGTTGTTGTGAACGGGTGGAAACCTTTCAAAAAAACGGATTAGATCACGTTATAAACTATCTTCGACTCCATCTTTGTGCACTTTTTGATTTTCCTTGTTGCAATCATACATGCATTTCAGTGAATTTGTTTCCACAGGTTTTACTACTATTGACACATTCTGAATTCCGAGAAGGAATGATTTTTTCCGCAGGTGGCCCACTATGTGTTTTTTCCAGATATCTCGAAAATGCCACAAAAGTTGAGATGATTCTAATTATCCTACACTCATCCATCAACCGGAAAGGGTTTTTTTAGGATACAAAAAGAGTTGCGAATAATGGTTTCCATTTTTGTGGGACTTCAAAGTACCAAATGAAGTGATTTTAATATGAAATGAAACTTACCGTCGTTGACCGCGAGCGTGTTCGCGCGTATGCTGCGTTTCCTTTTACTCCACACTTTCTTGCTCTCTCTCCCTTCGCTCGGGACAGGGGCACTCTACACACCGAGGGGGGAGTTTTCCCGCCTTTCGCGGCTCTAATTCCGCTCGGGACCACTTCGCTCGCGTTGAGCGGCATGACGTTTCAAACTGCAAAAACGGGATGACTCCTCCCTCGGTGTGTAGAGAGCCCCTGTCCCCCTCGCTCCGCACAAGCACACAAAGGAGCCAACTATATTTGGCTCTGGAATACTGGATGTGTTCGTGAGTGATGTTCTGAATAAATCTGGTTCTAAAAAATCAGGGCACGTTACAAACCCAAGCCAGCCGAGTGAAAATCGTTGGCGGCACCCAGCTGGTTGTAACACGTCGCAACGATTGAGGGTTGTGGTCTTGTCGTATTGATGCCGGACGCATGCGACAAATTCAGGTTTGAGTCCGCCAGGAGCTTGATTTTCGCAGAGAACTCATCATATTCACCCTTCGCCAGAAAGTATGGTCTCTTTCACGTCGAAAATGTACCGGAACGTCACCAGAAATTTCCCAATAATTACTGCTTGACAAGCAATTATCTTTGTTTTGTGAAAATCCCTATCCGCGTTCAGGCCTATTTCCATGTTTTTCATCCACTTCTGCAGAAATCGATATGACTGATATACATGGTTGCGGTCACGCGTAGCGCAATGTGTGAACGCCGCCGCATCGGTGCACACTCACGCGCATGCGCGCGCCTCACGCGCATTTGCGAAAACGCATGCACGCGCCTGCGTGTGTATACGCGCACATACACATGTGTCAGTATGCATATATTCACACAGTTGCCACGCACACACAAGCACGCAGAAGCCACGCAGATCATTGGTGTTCATGCGCGTATGTCTAGTGGCTCATACGCGCACACAAAAACGAGCACATCCATGCGTTCCTACGCAACATTTGCATTCATGCGCGCAGTGACTAAATGCACCCACACGCACGCCTCCATATGTACGCGACCACAATCCCCACTTCCGTTCACGGGAGCACGCGCACGTATTCATATGTACAAAAACTGACGCTCAGTTCTGCGCACAAGAACGCATACGCATGCTCGATTGCACAGACACCTTCTATGCAGTGACACGGCCGCGTGTTCAAATTCATATTCGCAAACCCGCACGCATACTCACGCGCACTATGACGTACAGTCACCAGGGATAGCACTGATACTTTGCGTTCTTTATTGTGATCCTGGTCAACTTTCACACACATGCGCGTACACATGCGTATGTAGATGCAACCGTGCAAACACACACATAGACACATCTTGCGCGCACTTTGAAGCTCAATTTCCCATAGATACCCGCTCGCACAAACGCGCACGCACGCGCTCGCGTACAATCTCACACACCCAAAGTCGTTCACATATACACACGCGCACTTACCATCGCGTGCGCAGGCGCACATACGCTAACATGCACGCGTATACACATACCTACGCGTGAGAGCTTAGTAATAGCCATATTTATAGTTGCGCCATGAATTATAGTCGAAAAACAGAAGATGCTTGCGTTTATCTCGACTGTTTCCGAGAGTTCGCGACGCTGTGATAGACTTTAATCTGAACGCTATTTCTCCAACGACAATCGCAGACGACGCACACGTGATCACCTTCAAGACGTCCTGACGTCGTGGAAAAGTTTGAATCCTGTGTGTCGCAACTTTGCGTCTCCTATCAAGGTTCAGCTCAAGTCGTAAGTTGCTATTTTGTAACTTACGACTTGGACTGAATTTACAATGCTAATTCGCTTTCCGGCTGATTTATCTAGTCCATCTGATTTCTGTCTGAATAACCGACCCGGTCAGGTGTTGCGCCGGCGCCCTCGCCCGCCATCCTTCAACGTGCGTGTCCGCATGCTGACAGCCGGCTGTCAGGTCAACAGTCCGGATGAATTCATCAGCCCCACTGGGGGTTTACTACAGGCCCAGTCATCACAGACATCGATATCAGCAACATGTACATAAAGAATATATTCGCTGGTGGATTTGCTTTGTCAGCCGTTTGAGTCTGAACTTTGTCGGCTTTTCTTGAGCATGGAAATTTGATCGATTTCCGAGTTTTGTTTATTCGGAAAAGAATCAGACGCTCTACCGAATTGAATTCGTTTCCTGTTTGAAAGAGGTTGTTATGCATTAAAATACGATAAAAGTTTTCCAATACAGAGTGATTTGTGGTGATAGTAAATCTTTAAAGGCACAGGACACCCAGGGAATTAATTTTCGGATTTCGTGCTTATCTTGGAGACTGTCACACGCTGATCACAGTGGTATCTCTGAAATTGTCTGAAACCCCCTTTGAACAGAGTTATGGCTCTTCAAAGATGCCTAGATTCTGAGGTTGAAAAATTGGTGGACGAGTTGTCTCAGTCCTGTATTTCTCTTCAATCGCAACCATTGCGCGAGTGTGAGCCAGGACAGGGAGACAGCCCGGCAGTGGACTGAAGAACGACGACTTGTTGGAATTCATCCATCCATCGAGCTGCTTTCGAGTTTGAAAATCTGTTTGGGGGTCGGGCCTGTGGTGGTGAGCGAAGGTGGCCGGGCCTGTGGTGGTCGCTTATATCTCGCCTATTCGGAGGAAATGAGATCTGGCATTTGGCACGTGTTATACAGGAGGGGTCTTCTACACAATTACATGAGAATCTCAAAATTCATACCGGAGGGTGTACTGTGCCTTTAAGTTGCGGCTCATACGGCATGACATAAGTTAAGATATCCATGATATCCATGACTTCATTCAACATATTTCATTCATTTCGACCCCATCGGCTACACGGGGCGTTTTTTGCAACCTCCGCCATCTTTGTTTTCCGTACGTAATGAAAGGGGTGGCCACAGCTGGTCGAGGCTGCTTCTTTCGACGAGCTATGAGCCGAGTTTGTCAAACACCTCACCCGCTTGTTGTATGTAACAATTTAGCTTCACTATCCCTAATCATACCTACGAAATTACGCTTCAAATCTCTGCGCATCTTTTTTTTCATTCTCACATAAAAATCTGACTGAAGCGCTTTTTGTTTGAACACTACAGCCCGTACGATTTGGTCAGAAAGTAAGCGAGTTCGGGTTTTCGCGCTTTTTTGTCTTTTAATGTGTGACTCACTTCAAAGCCAACTTTGAGCGAAACTAGCGAGATATTCTTGATCCAGGCGAGATGTGATCGAATCCAAAGCTCGAGAGCAATTCGGCTGGCTCATGTGAGGCGCGCGGAGGAAAGCCACGTCGTCATTGGGGCACATTACCAGTGGGGCCTCTGACAAAATAAGTAGTTGGCGTCCGTTTTGATCAACATCCCATCCAGGTGCTGAAGGCTATTTAGTGGTATAGCCAATAGGGTTCTGTTGCATGAAATTTTCGCAATCAACCATCTTTCCATATACACCACACACGGGGAAACGCAAACAGAGACGGTAAAAAAAGCTGAGTTAGAAGCAAGTTACACAAAAAAGACGAATAGACGCGAAAACCCGACCTCGCTCGCTTTCTGACAAAATCCTACGAGCAGTTCTGCTTTTTTTTCACGTGTTTTTGAAATACGACCCTGCGTTTTCCTATGCGCTTCCAGTCTTTCCCTTTTTTTCCAAATAAAATCAGCCTACAAGCATGTTTCCGAGTGCTCATAGAACAAGCGAAAATTCAGGCTCGCGCAATAACACACCCAAACAGACTGAGCGTGTGGATAATGCTTAGTATATTCAAAATATTAAATGAACGATCCCACACTAACCAGCAGAGATTCTCAGAAGATGCATCTGTCGGCAAACGTGATCACAGGGACGAGGATGGAGTTGGAGACGAGAGTAGTTCTTACATCAAACTTCCCACAATAACTACGAATAATCGCTCTGAGCGGAAGTCTCTTTGAGTTTGAAAGTACAAAAATTACCGACCGTTAGCCAGTCATCGTTTGATCCTCTCCAGTCCCTTCCTTTACGCCTATACATATTTCGCAGTCGCTCGTACCATCGCCAGACCCTTGCTGGAGAGAGTGGTGCACCAGAGAAAGCAGAGCCGGCGATGTCGCAGCTTAACGCGTGGTCCCTACTACTGTCATGAATGTCTGCTGTAGTTCATGAATGTCCAAGTAAGCCAGAGAGTATGTCCGGTGTAGGCCGATCAGAAACCACAATATCTCAACCTACTGTCCGCCCACTGCATTGACTGCCACAATTCGAGTGCATGCCCGAGTTCATGCTTCATGTAATAGCCCTTGAATAATATCAATTCCAGTGGCTACAAGGTTAGAAAAGCTGACAAATCCGTATACATTTTAAGCAGGATATATTACAGCGGCATGGATCCTAACGAAACTTTGCACATTGTGCGCGCGAATAATCATTGAAGATTTTTCACGTTTCTGTTTAGTGGAGCCTCCATGATGAACACAAATGTCAAAAAAATTACGTCAAGGAAATCCAGTCTGCACATATCGTGATAGATGGTTTGAAGTTCGCGCAAAGATAGTTTTTGGGGCCTTTCTGCATATAGAGCTCCGGCCATAATGGTAACGAGAGAAGCAGATCATGGCTGAAGGATATCTCCCTATACTATCCTTTCCTGAGACACTATCACTCGATTGCTTGATCATAAGCTCAATATGCTCATAGCACATAGATTCAGTCGGAGCAGACTTCCCCTTGACTACTGTGTATTTTTTCACAATGACTCCGAGATACCGTATTACCTGTAATTGAACACCCGGGTGAACTTTTTTTCAATCTTCGCAATAAGGGGGGTTCAATTGGATGGAGAGGTTCAAATAGAGGGGGACGCTCTAATTTTCAACCGAGATATTAAAAGTCAATATGGGCAAATAATCTTTATTGGGCAAATCAAAATGGGACAATAATGAATTCCTCGGCGAACTTCAGGCCATCATCAGTAAGTTTAATTTAAAGTCCTCCTGAAGATCAATCTCTTCGAAAATCTAGAGAAGGTTTAGGCTGTCGGCATCTCGAGCAGCGCGTAGCAATTCACTTCCGGTAGGAATGCATCCGCCAGCTTCGAAACGGTGAATGCTGACGTTTGCGGAGCCATTTGGGGCCTATGTAATCCCGCCGGCCTAGAAGGAACGGGCGACAACTTCAGTGGAAAGCATCTCTCATGCTTTTGCAACCCAATTTAGGCACACAGACGTTGGCGGAGTTCTGGGTTGCCGCCCTTTGTGAACTCCTTCTCACAGAGAGCCTTCTCATGTTCTGCGCGAAGTATATAGGTAGGTGAAGGATCGGTAATTACATGGGCAAATAGTAAAAAAGGATGAGGCAGCGAGTGGATGCCACTCAAAATCACCAATGACCTTTCAGCTGGAAGGGGAGGGGGGACTTTAATAGAGGGTGTTCTATTTTTCCAACCTCCACCGTAAGAGGGTTTAAATTAGAGGGACATGTTCAAATATAGGTCGATATTCAATAACAGGAAATAGGTAGTTGCTGGAGTAAACATTGTAGTACTACACCCCAGAACAACGCGCGTACAGCGCGGGTGTGCCGTATGAGTATGAATGCCTTGACGCGCTCCATCATGACGAATTCGCTCATAACTCTATGACAGTTTCAACAACTCTATCACTGCTCAATTGAGGATGTCTTAGAGCAGACGTGGCACGTTTCGTGGTGCGCGAACGAGTTAATATCCGCGATGCGTTTGCGTAGCATGCAGCATGGTTTTCCGTTGGCTGGCGCCCTCGAAATGTGGGGCGCGAACCGTAATTTTTGTCTCAACTGGGCGAAGGCCATCACCTTGAGTGTTTGAGTAGTTAAGACAGGCGGATTCGCTGCTAGGCGGATTTCAAATCGTTTTTTTTTGACACGGGGTGCTTTGTTTTTGAACTCTACCCTGTCGATGTCTTTGTTGTTGAAACTGCAGTTCATTGGAAGTATGTCTATACGTTTGAAACAGCCTATTCACAGCTTGGTAGCAGAAGCGACGTGTGAGAGGGTGTGCCTATACTCTTGAACTGCGCTCTAGCCTTAGAAAAGGATTCATCCATGTGGCCCATGCTAACTGATGCAGTCTTTCGATGGCCGCTCCTTTTATTCGCTCTTAAGTCCAGCAGCTGTGGGAAACCATCTTCGGTGACCTACCTTCAACCACTGCTAAAAGATTCTATGAAGGCTCACTCAAATTCACTCCATGAGGTGCTGCAATTCCCATGCACAGTGAGTCAGTCTTCGGCTGCTGATCTGTGAGCCAAGGGCCAAGGGTGCCAAGTGGATCAGCACGGCGACCTCACACCATAATTTTTTAGCGCTCGAACTTCATGCACTGTTCACCATAGAGTTGTACAGGTGTCATATTTCAAGATTCTACGATAGCTCTATGCTCAAATGTGAATGTCTCTGTCTGCATTAGAGAGGTTTATTAGTACTGTCACTGGCACAGACCACATGTTCTTGGGCACATTCTTCGCACAGCCGTTTCGGGCAAGTTTTCGCAAAACCCTGCTTCCACGCAGGTGTCGCATCTGAAAGGCGTTAAATTCACGTTGATAATCAAGATCTTGACAGCCGAACTGTCGCTAACAACATACTCGTAGCGGGGATCCTCCACACATGAGTTGTCTGATTCATCTTTAAATTCGAATGACGGATTCGGTTTTGGGTTT
This sequence comes from Aplectana chamaeleonis, assembly GCA_029168955.1. Taxonomy (NCBI): domain Eukaryota; kingdom Metazoa; phylum Nematoda; class Chromadorea; order Rhabditida; family Cosmocercidae; genus Aplectana; species Aplectana chamaeleonis. The sequence goes on along the minus strand of JAPDOI010000184.1, from coordinate 706,206 downwards.
TGCACATCAACTGAAAAATGGTTTCGCTTCAATTTTTGGCTGCTATTCGTTCTCAAGAGCGCACAATTACGCGTGTAACAGCGGTTCTCTGTCATACGTCGGGGTGTACGGAATCGCATTCGAAAAAAAAACACCTAAACTCATTCATTTGGATAGTCTTGTGAACAGATCTGTGAATCTTATTTTTCCACTGGTTGCGTTCAGGTCAACTCTCCTCCCTTCCATTATGTGCACACATTTCACAGCTACACAAAGCCAACCCGATGGAATAATTGACTCAATGAACGAGTGGAATCCCCTCTGCTATCACCTCACCTCTCCACTCTGTAGTCACTGAATACACCACTTCTACGATTTACATTTATATTTTCACACTTCCGACTTTTTTTCAAAGATTCGACTTTTCTAATAATTCGGAATCCTGAACTTTTCAAATATTCGGTTTCCCGAATAATTCAGGAATTGTCTTTTTCAAATAATCGATTTTCCATTTATTTTAGAAACTAGCCTATTTCGGATATTCGATTTTCCGTATCAATCTGAAAGTTGCCTTCTCCGAATATTTGACTTTTTGATGAACTTGAAGTCGACTTTCTCAGTCGATTGATTTTTCGAAGCATTCGATACGATCAAAGTATACTACAGACTCGGTAAGAAGACCTGCGTTTCAATCTACTTCTTGACTCGCTTATTTTCCAGATATTCGTCGGAGGACCTACAAATGTATCTGCTCTCAAAAAATTGTGTGAATAGCTGAGTGATGCAGAAAGGGGTGTCGGTGGTGTAATGGTAACACTCTCACCCGGAAAGCGTGCAATGCATTTTCGAGTCCTGCCTGACATCTGAGTTTTGCGTCTACCTTGTGATGACTTGTAATATTGTGAACAGTTCTTCAAATGAGCTGCTAAAGTTTTGCAGTGGTTTTTAGGGAGCTTTCTTTTTTCCCCATACTTCGTACTACTCTCCAGAGAATCAATCTTTTCACCGCGACGTTACGTGTTCTTGTATGGAAGAACTACCTCATGTAAGCGACCTTCTTCTCACCGAAAAACTGTCATGTACGTAATCTTCTAATAATACGTTGTAACACTTTTTCTCAGGTAATCTCCTTATGTAATAAATTGCATTTGGTTGGTTTCTAATTGGTTTGAACCAGTTGTCTTTGACACTGCACTGGCCACTTCCGGTCAGCGTACCAGAATGGCCACTTCCGGTCACGCCCTATGACTGTGACCCCCGCTCAAAGTCCAAGTAGCCACTTCCGGTACAGTGCCATTTCCGGTGCCGCCTCCTGGAGCTGTAGCCAGCCCTATATAAGTCGACTTGTCTTCCCGTAAGGTAGATTCGATTTCTTGCTCTTGTTTGGTTTTTTGTTTGAATAAACCTGTGTGATCTCCTCCCTATTTTTGTCTCAAACTCTGGAACTCACAGTCCTCCGCTTGTCCACTGGGAAAAACCACTAGACGAGCTCTTCTGCGGAATCGTGGAAGAACTCTTTCCTCATTAGAGCACCCCCCCCTGGATTACAAAACAGATATTTCATCCGCTTGTCATACGTGACAATTTGAAATAACGACCCCTGACCACACTCTCGCAATAAACCTTCAGACCTTGTTCATCTATTTGCTACTCACAAAGGGAATTCTGATCCAAACACATTGCTGAAGTATTTCAAGCAATCACAACTATCCATCGCTCTTCTCCCTTGCTGATTCCTATGCGCTCCCACTCTTAACTTGTGAAGATAAGTTCAGTTTCCGAGCTTTTTTTAGCGCTCATAGAACAAGCAAAAATTCAGGGCCAGTAGCAATACCCCGGGAGGTGGCAGCTATCGGCTGTCACTGCGTGGTGACAGTGTCAATCAGTGATTGGCTATCGATGTGAACACGTCGGCGTAGAATTTCACAGGCGGCGCCCAAGTTAATGACCGTTGTAGTCAGCCACCTGGCAGCAGTGAGCGTTCTTTTGCGAGGTGGCTGACTGCAAGAAACGGGTGGTGACTTCGCTCACCGCCGTAGATGAAAGAGAAATAGCGCGCGATGCGATGAGAATTTTGGTCGATACCGCGGTCATGGGGTCGTGCACGTCCAATGGTGGCGACTTCTTGAGGAAAATGCGCCACGAGAGAAGGCAGTGTAGCGCTTGCGAACTGACCAGTCCGCTGTCCACTTATCACCCCATCACAGCATGGCGGCCATTCTCGCTGTTTAGGGGGCCAAGGAATGATTTGAAAGGAAAGACAGGCGAAACGTTCGAAGGTTCAATTGATGATTCAAAGATTCCTGGCAAAGATTGGTGGGATATTCACTTCGAATTGAACGCAGCTGTCATGAAGGAGCCTGATTCATGGATTTCACATGCTTTGCTACTATTCTAGGCCAAATTTGAATTTCCTAGAAGTTGTTCTGGCCATATTCGATCAATTTTGGATTTTTTTAAATAGTCATTCTTGATCTCGTTCTTTGTAATGATCAGGGAGCCATTTCAGAAGTTAGGGTTGAGCCTCCGATAGGCACCAGCGACCACGCTTCAATCAGATTCAAATTCAATTTTGTGATTACCAAGAGCGAAAGCTATGTTTTTAGAAAAAATTTCAAGCTAGCTGATTTTGACAAAATTTTTTCACACTTGCTCAGTGTGGATTGGTATGCTTCTTTCAACACGGTCTCTAGTGTTGACGATAAGTATGAAATTTTCATCGCTATTCTCAGCGACTGCATAGAACTTTTCGTTCCTTTAGTCAAGGCTCCGTTGTGCAAAAACATCCTGCCAGCCTATCTTCAAACTCTTTACAGAAAGAAAGCTGAAGCATGGAGCTTAGCTAACAGAACGAATACTGAAGTAAACTGGAGTCATTTTAAGCAAATCAATGAGACTTTCGAAAAAAGACTTAGGAAGTTTAACAGCTCAGTAGAAAAGAAAGTAATTGAATCCAAGTGTATCAATGGTTTTTATAGATTTATCAATAAGAGGTTACAGTCAAAACCGAAGCTGGGAGCTCTCACTGGAATCGATGGTGTTGTAGCCAAAAATGATACTGATAAAGCGGAAATGCTTGCGGATTCCTTCGAAAAAACTTTCGTATTTGATCACAGTCCTGGTAACAATGCCGTTATACCAGCCTTTCCAGTTATGAGTGATTCAGCTTGGTTTTATCGAGACGAAATCTTTGAAATACTCTCTCATTGGCCCAATTCCAATTCAGTCACACCTGATTTGATACCACTTTCTTTTTTCAAGGCTGTTGGACACATTATTGCCGGTCCCTTAGAGTATCTCTTTAATCTCAGCTTCATGACAGCTCAAATTCCTAGAAGGTGGAAAAACTCTTATGTTACGCCTATACCAAAAAAACCCCCCTACAGCACCCCAGAGAACTATAGGCCGGTGAGTATTACTTCAGTTATTGCTAGAATTTTCGAAAAAATTTTGAAAAAACGCATTGTCAACCATCTAAAGCAATACGACATAATTTCGGAGTTTCAACATGGGTTTCAAAAGGGGAAATCAACAGTAACCGCTATGTTGCATTGTCTGAATGATTGGACCGTTTGTCTAGACAACGACAGTGCCGTAGACGTTGTTTATATAGATTTTGCTAAGGCGTTTGACCGGGTTTGTCATAAAAAGCTAGCTACCAGACTGACAACAGTGGGAATTCATCCTCGCATAGTTCTTTGGATAGAAGAGTTTCTTCGTGATCGTACCTTCATGGTGCGAGTGAATTCAGCAATCTCTAACCCACGGACCGCGCCATGTGGTGTTCCGCAGGGCGGTGTCCTTTCTCCGGTACTTTTTAATATATTCACTTTTGATCTTCCTACCCTTGCATCTGCCTCAGGGGTTAGGTGCTGTGCTTTTGCTGACGACTTGAAACTCTATCATCCCGTCTCTTGCTTGGACGACAGTGAGGTCCTTCAGGAATGCTATTAATACGGTAGCTCGATGGTCTAAGATATGGGATCTCCCATTGTCGAGCAGTAAAACGAAAATTATGCATCTAGGCCGAAACAATAGCCGTCTCACCTATGTCAATGATGGTATCGTTCTTGAGAGTGTTAGAGAAATCAAGGACCTCGGCTTTCTGGTTAGAGAAGATCTGAGTTTTGGGGCACGTTGTGACTTAATTATAAGAAAAGCCACTAGGGTAATGCACAATCTGTTCAGGGCTCTGTCCACTCGTAATACCACTGTCCTTCTGCGAGCTTACAAAACTTATATCCGTCCAATACTTGAATACGGCACAGTCATATATAATCCCAGTAAAAAGGGAATGAGCCTCAAGTTGGGAAAAGTGCAAAATAGTTTCACACGCAAGCTCATGATAAGGGCCCTTGGCTTTCATTATGACTTGATTCCCGGCAGTACAACAAGGAACACAAACTTCGGGTTGTGTTCACTTGTTAGAAGAAGACGTAAATTTGATATGATAATGATCTATAAGGTTCTTCATGGACTCACTGGCATCCGATCCAATAGCCTCTTCGAGTTGAGAGCATCTAATACCAGGGGTAGTCACTTCAAACTTGCTCTTCCTAGAGCCAGAAAAAGCTTAAGGCGTTTCTTTTTCGTTCATCGAGCTGGTACGGAGTATGACGAATTCAGTAAAAGGAATAACGTTCCTCACAATCTTATCTCTCTCAAGCGCATGCTGGAAAAGTACCTTGAGTCGTAGGAATTCTCTTAGGCGTGCATGTTAATCATATCTTATGCTTTCATGCCACCGTTTTATCTCGTTTTATCTCTATTTTTCACTTGTTTCTATTTTTAACCTGTTTTATTCTGCCCAATTAGCACCCTCAGGACTTTGTTCCTAGAAGGGCGAGTGTTCTGCTACAAGAGTTATTGTTCTAAACATGGATATCCATGTAATAAACATACAACCATAGGAAGCATCTAGGCGTCACCAACCTCAGGTTGGCTGCCTATTTACAGTCACCACAATCGGGGATTGCTACTGGCCTAGGCTCGCGCAATAACACACACAAACAGGCTGAGCCGACTGTGTATAATGCTCAGTATAACTCAAAAAACATCCAATGAACTAACCAACACGATACAGCAGAGTTACTCGGAAGATGCCTTTGTCGGCAAACGTGATCACAGGGACGAGGTTTGAGTTGGAGACGAGAGTAGTTCCGATATCCGACTTCCCGCAGAAACTACGAAAAATGAGCTAAGCTCAAGTCCTCTTACGTTTAAGGTGTTGAAAATGATTTACCGATAGCCAGTTATCGTTTGATCTTCTCCAGTCTTTATCTCAACAGCTCCATGAACACAACCGTTGGTGTCGAATCCGCGTCCGATACTTTCGACCACCACCTCGATTCCTCTACCTTTAGGAGCCTGGAAATGTGTTTGATTTGATGAAACAATTCCTCATAAAGCTCAATCCAAAGAATGTTTGTCAAACCGTAATCCAAGAGTTGCAGAACCGAAATTGTGTTTTCTTCCCAATATTCATTTCGTACACAAAGGTTTGTTGTTCCTTTCTGGCTACCAAAGTTTCCCCGCAACCAGGTGGCTAGAGCAATGTGTTTACTATAATTAGGTGAAGAGGAAGAGAATAAGACTCACTCTCTCATTGCACAAATCTCCTCCGAATCCCGAAGGACACACACATTTGGAACAGTTTCTTGGATGAGGATACCCGCCGTTATGGCGCACAGCAGAGGTATCTGGGCTACATTTTTCTGAAATCGTCATCTGGACCTGTATGCAAATTTAGCTGAATCACGTGAGAAGCATTTTGAACCTTTGCATCCGTTGAAGGTATTTATAAAGCACTGCTGAGCTCATCGTTCTTTGATATTTCAGGTCCTTCGCTATCATTACAGGCAGACCACCTCTGAAAAATCTAATATATTTTGAATGGAAGTCGAAAATAGAAACGGGCAGGTCATCAACTCACGTACGCGTATGCCGAGTAGTGCAGGATGCTTCCGTAGTCGTAGGGCTTGTTGTATGTGTCTGTTTTGTTTGCTATACGATAGGCGAATTTGATGTTGTCTTTCTTAAAACCATATATTCGTATGTTACGTGTTTGCTTCTAGCATCACTAGAGTTGAGCTGAAGACAAGAGCACCAGAGAAAGCGGAGCCGGCGAGAGGCGGTTAAGCCGCAGCTGAACGCGCGACGGTCACTGCTAGCTGTCAATTGAATCGTCGAGGGACGTCGCGGACGAAGTGCTTGGTAAACAAAATTGGGCGTTGATGTTAGCCAAGATCCTTGGTAACGGAAAATGGAAGAAAAATAGCCGAAGGAGGCTAATTCGGAAACGTAGGAGTGTGAGAGATAGAGCTAGAAAAGTTATTCAATGTTCCAGTAATGCGGAGTGTCACTGCTTATCGCTTACAGTTGCCCTGCTCACTGTGGGTAAGTGTCCTTTGATAAATTGTGGTCTCAATCTATGAAGTGAAACTTGTTCAAATTAAAATCTTTTTAATGCTTTTCACGATTTCGAATTCCCGCTTCTGATCTGATCGATTCATAAAAAAATATCCTGGAAGATTACCTTTTGTAGACGCCAGGGTGGGGGAGTGTATATAAGTGAAGTCTGTTGGTACCTGCTCGTTGGTGCCCCTGCTTCTACTGATCCAGCAGACGTTTGAGTGTACACAGGGAACGTTCACGCGATATAGCGTACACAATTATATTGCGAAAATATCCCATACTTTGCATAAGGTGCGACCGTGCGGCACACTAAGGTCTCATGTTCATAACACCTTAGGATCCGTACCTAGCGATTTCATGGAGTCTTTGGCCACAAGCCACATTTTCGCCACCATGAACTGCCGATCGCTGTCGAGTGATATACAACAAACTGCGCCATCCAGACTTCTGAGCTGTTTCCATGCACCGTTTGCTGCTTTGCAGGAAGCTCGCCTTAGAGGAAGTGTTTGCGATAGAAGTCGTTTTTCTGTTTTTTCTGCCTATCTTGAAAACGGTCCCATGCTGACTTCAATGACGTCCCTGGAATCGTACAAGACCCATTGGAAACGGAGTTATGACCCCTCAAAAATTAGCTAGGGAAGCATTGTGGACGAGTTGTCCGAAGCTTGTAACTCCCGTTTATTGCAGCCGATGTGTGCGAGCTGACTTGAGCAAAGAGAGGCGTTGGGAATGAAGGGAAGAACGGGGCTCCTGATCGGAAACCATGGCGCATCTAACCACGATTTCAGGGTAACTCTTTTAGGACGTTGGCGAAGTGGCCCAATGGGTTGACTGGCCCAAGAGATTTTCACCCACTTTCCGGCCGTTTTTCGTCGCACTTCCGTTCTTAATCTTCTTAGAGGGACCCAAAGCATACGTTTTAGCCAAAAAACGTGCAGCATTTTCTTCGTGAGCACTGCTTTCAAAGATAGACCCGTCATCAACGTTGGAGAGTCCGCCACCTAATGCGGTAACGCTGACGATAGGAGAGTAGGAGACTGAGCGATAGCTGTAAGGAAGAACTACAATGGTATGATGGAAATTGGCTCAACGTCGTGTAGGAATGATTTTGTGCAACTGCGGAATTACAGAGGATTTAATCTGTATATAAAGAGTGCTTATGATCTCACCGAAACCGTGATCTCACCGAAACCGCCGAAGACAATTGCAGGGATGCATCCTACAAGGAACTCGAAACGTTGCTAGCCAGGATACCTTGTCAACATGCTTTTGTCGTGGGAATAGACGCAAAAGCGGAAATGGAATTTTATCAGGAATCTGAAAACCGGGTGAATGATTCTACCCAGCGAAGCACACATCGGACAAAGGCTATCGCCTTGTCGACCTGTGTGAACGCGGTGGTCTGATTATCGAATCGACTCTCTAGAGGAATCATCGCCGCTATCAGCTGACGTGGCAGGGACCAACGCAGCTATCTCCAGAAGAGCAGCGAAAGCGGAAGATGAGAACTTTGACACTACATTATGTTCTGACGAAGAGTATTCCAGTGTCGGACATTCGAAGATCTAGAGCTGTGTGGGACGTCGCATTTATTCGGATCACCGTCCTGTTCTGTTGAACTTCACTGCGGGGATTCATAGGAGAACGCCGGGGCTCAGTCTCTCCAGAGTCTCAGAGATGAAGAATGCAGAAGGAGAATCCAACAACGCGTTTCTTTTCATATTGGAGTAGGAACCAAGAAGAAACTTTGCGCGGCGGACTCTTTCGTCAAGTGCATCCATACCGCTTTGAAAGAGGCAATTCCGGTTTTACAGCCCAAGAAGAAGTTCGCCTACGTCTCAGAGGAAACAACATCGACTAACAGCAGAGTATGTGCTCTCCGAACTGCAAGAATTTTCGTGGAGAAGAAGCGTCCGAGGAGGAAGTTGCGTCGGCAGCTCCAAACCCACCGCGAAGGAGAATCGACGTGTAGAGCTAAGGAGTTTGAGAAGGCTTGGGAGGAGAAGAACACGAGGAAAGCCGATACGTTGCTGCAGCAGTACAGCGGCGGGAAGATAAAGAGATGCTCTCATGTCCTCAACACGATTAATGGAGTTGCAGTTAATGATGCGACGCTGCCAATATGGTAGGATTACTTCAGTTCACTACTGGATGGTCCAGCGCCATCAGTACCTTAGCTCCGGCATGCTCAGAAAGCACATTACGATGTCAGAAAGGAACCGCCGACTGAGGCTGAAGTCTTAAATTGTTTACGGAAAATGAAGAATGCAAAGGCAGGTGGACATGACAACATCGCCGCTGGAAGGCTTAAAGCTCTCCCCTTGGAATTCATGAAAGGACCAACATTATTCGTGCCATATGAATGAGCGAAAGGACACCCGATCCGTGGAGACATACGATCATCGTACCTCTTTACAAGAATTTATCAGTCACGGATCCCGAGATTTATAGGGGGATTCCCCTACTGCGTATCATGTACAAGGTTGTGGAACGTATCATTCTTGAGCGACTGTTTAAACATCGTGAGAAAACGAATAGAGAGGAGCAAGCCGGTTTTCGACCTGGAAGGTCGACCATCGACCAAGTGTTCGTCATGAGAAGAGTAACTGAATTGTGGCAGCGGTAATCAGAGCCATTACAGCCTGCTTTTTTTGACTTTGAAGCCGCATTCGACTCTTCGGCTTTTTGGACTTTGAAGCCTCATGATTTGAAATTTCTGAACAAGAGGACAGGTTTTTTGGCTGGTCACTGGCAATAGCGATGTGAGCGGCTTACAGAGAACCGTGCACCCCTGGTGCCAGAAAAAGAAAGCAACCCTTTCTTAATCTGGCACCAGGGGTGCGCGGTTCTTGTAACCGCTCACATCACTATTGCCAGACCTGCCAAGCTGTAATGGAATACTCATTATTGTTGAAAACGCTTCCAAATAACGGAGATAGCTGGCATTTTCAAAAAACAACTGCTTTCTTACCAACATTGTGGGGCACTATCACAGACAGGAAGCACTCAGGTTTCAAGTCAGAAATGAAGGGAAGCACCTATCGGTAACGCTATCGATCAAAGTGATTCTATAGAGTTTTCATAACAACAATGACTTCTTAGAGCATCAAACATTTTTCAGCAGAGTTTCTGTTCATTTCAATGCATGAATCTTGAGTGCACCCCCTCCGTCTACGTTAGAGGGCAATGTGACACTCCTACTGTTTTCAAGCACTTATGAGATTATCAGCTTTAGTAATTAGTTTTTTTTGGAAATCCATCCTCCATAAAGTTTCAAATCATTGTTGTTTCCTTTTATATACCTGATTTTCCTACTTTTTCATACTCTAAGATCTGTTCCTACTTCTAGATGTGCACAAAATCCAATATAGTTCAAATTCAAGTGGAAGATCATTGATTAAAAAATATAGGTGTTGGAATAGGAGTAAAAATAGGAGAAAGCTGCAAGCGAGATAAGTAGATCATCAAAAGCAAACCCTACACATGAAGAAGTGAGGAATGGTGGAATGGTAGGTATAAAGAAGAGAAAAGTGAATATAGCAAAGTACCAATAATCAGAGACAACGTCGTAAAGGTTACAAATATAGAGGCAACAAATGCTGTAGTGGAATGGAAAACGAGAAAAAAACTATGAGAACTGATTTTAAGACTTTGCGAAAACTGTTCGCCATCTGACTTGACTAAATGGAGCAGACGGGTCAACCAGGGCCACGTTTTCCGTGGAGTATACGGGCCGGGTATAGCGTATAACTCAGCTCCAGAGTGAGGTATAATAAACTCAACTTACACCCCGAAGCGGCAGGGTATAATTGTTGAAGAATCACATTTTCCGGCGGTATGCAGAAGATTATATCCCGATGCGCCCTTATACCCAGAGTGTAATCGTTGACGAGATCCGGCCCTGAAAATCTGCAAACGGAACATTTTCGCACAGCCCTGCCCTGCTGGCGACCCACCGCATGGGATGGATGTGCAACATTCCGCGCGCAACAACTCTCTGTTGCTCGCTCCGTTGCCTAGTCTGGCAATAAAGGTATCCAGAGCCTGGCAAGTTGGAAGCCACAAAGACCGTGTAGGTAGTGTTCATCTGAGCACGAAAATGACTCAAAAAGGAGCCCGACGTTGCTATCTACTCCGCGTTTCTTCTGTCTTACGCTAGGGAGGAAATAATAGTTCTGTAAGCAATTACCACGTCTGGCTCCAGAACCATTCCTGATCTTGCGCATATATTCTACAGCTATCTACATGCTGGTGCCGGGCATGCCAGGGGAGGCACAACAGGGAACCAAACAATCCTGCTCAATAATCCTTTAGTTTTTGAGACGAGGGCTTGCTGGGAAAATTTTTAAACTCTGCCGTATAGTGGACCTTTTTGGTTCATCTTCTTGATAACAGTCTCAGGGAGAAACCAGTTAGAAACTGGTGGGAATAATGTGAAACGCCTCAATTTTGAGAGTGATAGAGCTCACAGCTCTTTCAGATTGGGATCTCTCTTTTCCACCCAGAACCTGAAACACAACTATGTAGCATTTACGAAAACTTGACATTTGGTCGTGGAGTATCAGTTTAATGAGGTGGAATACCAGAACTGACAGGGCGTTTGAAATTGTTTTGATGCCTTTGTAGCAATCTTCTCCAAGTTGTTCCTAATTTAGGACTAGATCTAGGCATCCTTTCAGAAAATACTCAGGGATCTTTTCTAGAGCGGCCTTGCCTTGAATCGGATGAGGAGAACAGTTACCACGCTTCTCTAAATCACAAAAGTAGATTTTTTTGGCTGGGAAGAATTTGACTCAATTCATACTCCTAAACGTACCGATAAGCCATGAGGGGTATGACTTAGCGCAAATGTAGGTAGGTATCAAGATCTATTTTAGAAAAGACAAACGTTAGAAAATCAGAAGGAAATGAAAAGTCTACGGAAGGAAAACAAGGAAATCTATAGTGTGAAGATGGTCACAAAGGTGATCACTGTGAGTCGTATTGGGGTTTATTCATACAATTCAGGCGAGAAACGGGTTCAATTAGCCGAAAAAAGTTACTTAATGGCAGCGTTCACTATGATCATCATCGGTGACTTTACACAGAGAAATGATAGGCGAGAAGGACCCTAGGCTCCCAGTGTCGAAAGAGCGGTAGAAATGAGCCAGGAGTGACAAAATAACGGCTGGGAACAAGCGTTCTGGTGCACCAGAACCGCCCCGTGCTCCAGATCCGCCCCCTCGATATGAAAAAATGAAGACTCAGATCACAGGAATGATCAAGTCATGGAAGTGCTGATAAAAGAGCTGATCGTTTCATTGCACTGATAGGTATCATCCTTTCAGCGGTCAGTTTCTCCTTGCTCAAAAATCAACGTCAACAAGGGAGGACCTATCTTGGCTCAAAAACGCAACTTTCGCGTCCTTTTCAAGCGTGCTTCGCTATATACGGCACCAGACCTTCTGTAAACCGTGGAGATATTTGAAGTGAAATTCATCGTGAACACTGTCTTTAAGTTCGATCGGTCAAAACTTTTGTAAATTTCGAGATTAGGTCGGTAAATCGGTAAATCAAGCTTACAGATAAATACCGGTAAATTCGGAAACCGGTAAATTTGTAGACGCTAAATGCACACCCCTAATCCACACCCAAATTTGAAATGCACTCGCAATCCTGTCAAATAAGACTTCGACGTATTTATCGCGGTCCGGCCGCTGCATTGTGTGATACAATCCAAGTGCATGACCCAGTTCATGCATGATATAATCGACCTCAAATAATATTAAATCTAGTAGCTATAAGGTGAGTAGAACTTACATACTCGTGTATAGCTTGTGTAGAATACATAAGTGTTCTCGTCAGAAAAAAATGCTTGGTAGGAGGCAAGACTGCTTAACAGGCTGAAGTCCAAAAAGAAAAACGGAATTAACTCTGCGAAAACAGGCAGTTCTTGCCTCGATCCACTTGAAGCAGAATAACGACTTGGAGACCTTTGTGTTTAAGAGGCTGTTGATCGTGAGATGGGCAGATTCAAGACCTAAGAGGAAAGACAGAGACCGGATCACAAATTCAGCCCTTACATCCGTTCTTCTGATAAACTGTCTTTCCGGCTACCCGTTAAAACAGCCTACTATTTGCCGAAGTAGCTCATGCGCTCACGTGTACAGCGGTACACGCGTACACAAAACTGGCACATCCTTGCGTCCTAAAGTGTACCTACTTGCATTCCTGTGCGCAGTGATTACATGCACACACACACGTACGCATTCATATGAACGCGACCACAGTTGCCAACTTCATCTGTACATCCAGGGACGCTCAGCTCTGCGAATGAAAACGTTCGCGCATGCTTCAGGTGATCAGCGCAAACACCGCCTACGTAGTGACACGCACGCCTAATCAAACTCATTTTAGCAGACACGCCTGCCCACTCACGCGCACTATTTCGTACCGTCAGCAAGGATCGCACTGATATTTTGCGTTCTTTATAGTGCTTTGGCGCTAGCTCCGTGCACATATGTTATAATAGCAACAACGCACAATAAGGACGCCAAGTATTAATGTGATTCTCGACGACGCGCACGCATGTACATATACCTACGAGCGCAAGCATAGTAATAACCAAATTCATGGTTGCGCCATGAATTTGAGTCGATACACAAAAGATTTCGCGTTCTTCTCGACAGTTTCCAACAGTCCGCTACGCTTCGATAGGTTTCACTGTGAGCGCGATTTCTTCAACGACACTTGCAAACAACGTACACGTGATCACTTTCGCGACGTCCTGACGACGTCATCTGGAGTCCTGAGGGTTTCCACGACGCCCTGTTGACGTCATTTGAAGCCCTAACAACTTTCCTCGACGTCCTGACGACATCATCTGAAGTCATACGTACCTTCAACGACGTATTTACGACGTCATCTGCAGTCCAACAGATTTCCATGACGTATTGCTGACGTCAACTAGAGCGCTATCTACTTTCCACGACGGCCTGGCGACGTCATCTGAGGCCCTGCCAATTCCAGGGCGTCCTGCCGGCATCATCTAAAGTCCAACCAATTTTCAAGTTTGACGTCATGGAAAGGTTTGGATTTCGTTTGCCGGAACTCTGCGTCTCTATCCAAATTTGACCCCAAGTCGTAAGTTGCTATTTGTACCTCACGACTTCGGCTGAAATCGCAGTACTATTTTGATATGAATATGATTCTTGAAGTCCATCTGGCTTCTATCTGAATTATCGCTCGCTTGCTATTCTTTAACGTGCGTGCTCGCATGTTGACGGCCGGCTGCTAGGTCAACAGCATGATTAAACCAGGCGGACTGGGGGTTTACTACGGCCCGTCTGGAAATCGCACTGTGTGAGACCTTATTAATCGTACAGTCCTCCAAGCGAAAGCATCAGCACGCAATAACAGCTGGGATAGCCGCACTGTGGATAAAAATCGATGTTTCTGTGCTCGACGTGGGTCTCTACCTCGCAATTAGTATTCAGGCCAAAAGCTTTGCACATTCATTCTCCTGTGTCCACAGTATGGTTTCGCTTCCGATTTAACCGCCTTTCACAGTCTGCCGGACGACGCCGTCCGATGCGTTATAAGATGGGACCGCGGCGTCGGTGAGGCCCGCACTGCGGTATCGGCCGACCGACGTCGCAGTGCGCTGAAATCATTGACACGACGTCGGAGCAAGTTATGACGGGTCAACACGTGTTGGTTTCGCCTGACATTCTGCACTGAAGAGTCGGAACTGACGGTTTGTTCACCGCAGCTTCCCTCGCACTGCGGCACTCTTATAACGTGCCGGACGGCGTCGTCCGGCAGACTGTGAAAGACGCTTTAGTCTGACGCATTAACTAGAGCGGCTGCTCAGAAAAACGAAAACAAGTTACTTGTAATATAAATATGAGTTACTTGTATGCCTCAAGTAACTTACATTTATGTTACGCGTATCTCATGCATTTATATAACATGTAACCTAAATTTATGTCACATGTAACTTAAATTTATGTTACATGCAAGTTACAGTTATCTTGCATGTAACTTACATTCAATTTTCACTATGGGTGGCCATCACGTGACGCAGACCACACACGCGACACAGAGGCGCGTCCCAGACCACACACTCGCAACAAAATGCGGTGCACGGCCTTCCCTGCTGGTGGGGGTCAAGTAATCAGAAAAAATGAAAACAAGTTACTTGTAGAGATAAAAGGCCGAAAACAAGTTACTTGTAACATATCTGAGCCGATGTAAGTTACTTGCGACTTATCTCAGGTCGTTTAAAGTTACATGTAACATATCGGTGGGATACTGCGTGGGGTGCGCCTCCGATATGTTGCATGTAAGTTAAATGACTTGAGATAAGTCATAAGTAACTTACATCAGCTTAGATATGTTACAAGTAACTTGTTTTCGATTTCTGAGAAGACAATGCGTGAAGTGCGCCTCCGATATGTTACATGTAACCTAAATGGCACAATAAAGTCGCAAGTAACCTAAATCGGCCTAGAAGATGTTTACCAAGGGGATGTACGACGCACTCGCGGGGTCAGGCTTAAAGCCCCTCTCACAGTCTGCCGGACGACGCCGTCCGGCACGTTAAAAGTGAGCCGCAGTGCGAGGGAAGCTGCGGTGAACAATCGTCAGTTCCGACTCTTCAGTACAAAATGTAAGGCGAAAACAACCCGTTCTAACCCGTCATAACTCTATCCGATGTCGTGTCAATGATTTCACCGCACTGAGACGTCGGTCGGCCGACACCGCAGTGCGGGGTGCTCTGACGCCGCAGTCTTATCTTATAACATGCCGGACGGCTTCGTCCGGCAGACTGTGAAAGACCCTTAAGACTGGCGTTCCTGTTGGTTCAATTACCCAAGTTTGAGGTACTTGACACCCCACCAGCAGGGGAGGCCGTGCACCGCATTTTCTTGCGTAGTGTGTGGTCTGGGACGCGCCCTCTGTGTCGCGTGTCGTCTGCGTCACGTGATGGCCACCCATAGTGAAAATTCGAATGTAAGTTACATGTAATATAAGTGTAACTTACATGTAAGATAAGTGTAACTTACATGTAATATAGATGTAAGTTACATGTAATATAAATGTATGTTACATGCAATATAAATGTATGTTACATGTAAAATAAGTGTAAGTTACTTGAGACATTCAAGTAAGTTACAATTATATTACAAGTAAGTTGTTTTGATTTTTCTGAGTACCTCAAACTTGGGTAATTGAACCAACAGGAACGCCAGTCTTAAGCCTGACCCCGCGAGTGCGTCGTACATCCCCTTGGTAAACATCTTCTAGGCCGATTTAAGTTACTTGCGACTTATATTGTGCCATTCAAGTTACATGTGACATATCGGAGGCGCACTTCTCAGGAAAACGAAAACAAGTTACTTGTAGCATAAAAGGCCGAAAACAAGTTACTTGTAATGTAACATATCTGCGCCCATGTAAGTTACTTGCGACTTATCTCAGGTCATTTAAGTTACAGGTAACAAATCGGCGGGATGCTGTGTGCGGTGCGCCTCCGATATGTTACATGTAACTTAAATGACTCGAGATAAGTCGCAAGTAACTTACATCAGCTTAGATTTGTTACAAGTAACTTGTTTTCGGTTTCTGAGAGGATCCTGCGTGCAGTGCGCCTCCGAAATGTTACATGTAACTTAAATGGCACAATATAAGTTGCAAGTAACTTAAATCGGCCATGAAGATATTTCCAGTGTTGATGTACGACGCACTCGCGGGGTCACGCTTACGACTGGCGTTGCTGTTTGTTCAATTACCCAAGTTTGAGGTACTTGACGCCCCACTAGCAGATAAGGCCCAGCACACCATTTTTTGCGTATTGTGTGGTCTGGGACACGCCCTCCGCGTTGCGTGTCGTCTGCATCACGTGATGGCCACCCATAGTGAAAATTCGAATGCAAGTTACATCTAACATAAGTGTAACTTACTTGTAATACAAATTTAAGTTACATGTAATATAAATGTATGTTACATGTAATATAAATGTAAGTTACTTGAGACATTCAAGTAAGTTACATTTATATTAAAAGTAACTTGTTTTAATTTTTCTGAGCAGCCGCCTAGTTAATGCGTCAGACTAAAGCGTCTTTCACATTTTTCTGAGTTCACGCAGTGTCTTCCCAGAAATTGAAAACAAGTTACTTGTAAAATATCTAAACTGATGTAAGTTACTTGCGACTTATCTCAAGCCATGTAAGTTACACGTAACATATCGGAGGCGCACCCCACGCAGTATCACGCCGACATGTTACATGTAACTTGAATGACATGAGATAAGTCGCAAGTAACTTACATCGGCTCAGATATGTTACAAGTAACTTGTTTTCGGCCTTTTATGTTACAAGTAACTTGTTTTCATTTTTCTGAGTGGCCGTACGGTGTTCGCGGCATCATTGGCCAACGGGGTTTCGATTTGCGTGCGGCGATCTACCGCCGTAACCCCGTCCATTCATGAGACTAAAATCATTACCCATCGTAGTAGGACGGATAACGCTAGGCGGACTCCATTGCGTGCTCAACGTCGCAAACAAGCCCCTAGTCAAAACCAAGCAAAGACAATTTCGGACCTTTGGAATCCGATTTTTCTGGGTCAAAGGGATTAGCTCAAACTTTGCACCGTGAGGTAGTTTGGGGCGTGGAAAACGGGTATCAGGTCCTTTCAATGTTTTTCGGCATTATGACGAGTAATGGTAGCCTAATTGTAATATGCTTACACTCCTCTTCACTCTTTGGTTCACATCTTTTTTCATCACTGCTCGGGAAGTAAGGATAGGGCTTTTATGACTACCCGGAGAGAAGTCCATCAGGAAAACATGACTGGATTTATGAAGAATTCTGGTGACCCGGTCTGGTCATTCCCTTGTTAGGACAGAAAATACAAAACCAATCGCCTTTCCGCATCATGTAGAGGACAGCCTTGTGGGTAGCATGCAGAGATCAGTGACTAAGGATTAGGGGTTTCACCAAAACTCACTGGTTTGCAGCCTGGAGACGACAAGGTCTGCGCACTTTGTTTAACTTTCCACAAACGAAAAGCATCCATTGATATCTTTTATGTGCACTCTGCTCCCGGAGCTGAAATCTTCTATCAATTCAGTTACTGAGATATAATAAATGTTCGCTCATCAGACCTTGATCGTCCTCAACAGAAATCGACGCAAGTGTCCTCACTCCAGTTCTTCATGGCTATCTTCAGGTGCTCCTTCATCTTGTCAGCTGTAAAGTTTCGGTTGCAAATTTGTGTCCAGAGATCGTCCTACTAACACTGACAAGAGGTTCTTTCTAAGTGCTGTAGGTTTGTGAGAGTATATAAATGACCCGTGCTTAAAAGTGGATAAATGGCTGCGAGGATTCCAAAACAGCATTTCAATCTGCTCCAAAAAGGTAAGGAGATTTTGGGGCGTTCAGAAAAATTTTAATTGGATTCGGCTGGAAACTCTCAGCTGAGGGCTGCTTATTGCGCTAAACCCGAATCTGGGTTTTATTCACTGCCAGACTTAGGGTTTCTGTGGGTTACACGCGGCATAATGCCTTTTAATCGGCGGATCTCTGGGGCATTTCGCGGGTTCTAAGTATGCAATATTGTAGCGCTGTCCTCCCCCTAGAACATATTGAAGTGACATCTGGAAACTTCATCTGATGTGTGCAACCTTCCCTTATTAGGAAAGTTAGTAAGTGAGATAAGGGAAGGTAGTGATCATGTTTGTACCGCGCGACCCCCAGATTTCTCCACCGTTGGTTGGCCACGAATCAAACACGGCTAAGCCTCAGACTAACTACGTCCTTGTCAAGGATCCCCGGAAGCCCTGAGTCAGTTTAACGTATATTGAACGCACAGAATCGTTTTCTGATTTTCCGCCCATCTTGAGAACAGTCCCACGTAGATACCAATGATGTCTCTGGCATCGTACAAAACCCCCTAGAAACGAAGTTATGGCCCCTCGAGAATTGAGTTGTGGAAGCATGGTGGTAGAGTTGCCCGAGGCTTGTAACTTCCGTCATTTGCAACAGATGTATGCGAACTCACCTGAATAAAGAGAGAGACTGAGAATGAAAAGAAGAGCGGAGCTATAGGCCGGAAAACGTCTCTTGCCTCCCCACTGTTGAGCTCGGAAGATCGTAAAGAGGCATGCCATAGTGACTTCTCCGCCAACGCGTACCTAAATGCCTCACAGGAAACCAGAGATGCTCAGGGTTTCGGAGGCATCTAGTCTGAATTTACACGAAAATTTACGTTAATTACGGGAAGTTTTGAATCAGTTGGTGAAATTTTAGCTACAGCGCCTGCATATTCTACGTAAATTCTCGCTACAACACCCACATATTCTACGCTTATTCTCGTTGCAGCACACGGTCGATCGACCCACCCAGTCTTGATCTGTACTAGAAAGAGGATCCCTGCTTCGATCGAGCGCATCGCCGTTTCTTCCCCACGGCCTGCAGCATCCCAGCGGCCAAAATTCTCTCTAGCAAGGTCTTTCAGAGAGCGAATCCGGGTCACACTCCACGACCACCTACAGAGTGTCAAGTTGTTGGTGGGTTGACTGGGCCAGGACTGATCGAACGGCATTCCTGCGTTCCGCGTAGCCAACGCGGGTGAAGATTGCATTTCAACACAGCCTGCCGCTAAATCCGTAGATTCTCGCTACAGAATTATAGCGAGAATATACGGGTTTAGCGTCAGAAGCGAACAATGGTTCGAACGACACAGAATATGCGGGTTTTAGCTATCGTAGCTAAAACCCTTAAATTCTCGCTACATGGAATGGGGCGGCGTTTCAGGCCGCGCCCTCGAGGCATCTAGCTACGCATTGGCAGAGTTCTTGCTGTGGGCGCCCAGAGTGGCCCCTCCTAAATCTCGCTTATTCGGAGGAATCGAGAGCTCGCACTTGTCAGGTGCTATACAGGGTGGGTCTACTCCACAATTGTGTGAAAATCTCAGATTTCGCCCATGAGCTTGGGCTGTGCCTTTAAAGACAGTGGTTACGATAATAAAACGTTATCGAAAAAAGCTACAAAAACCAGCGTAGAACGAAAACACCTGAAAACGATGAGAGCAGCGCAGTGAGAAACGAGCTAGAATTACAGGTTTCTAGGGCACAAATGCACAGCGCCGCTCAAATGATCGCAGTCTCATGCCGAGCAGTCAAAAATCATCGACATTCAGACGGAGATATAACTGCAAATCCACCAAATAAAAACAAATGAACAATGAAAGCTAACACTTCAGTCGATGTTTTTGATTAAATGAGTACATAAATATTCGAGGAAGTCACTCCAAAGGCTAATGTTCATTGATTGGAATTCAATTCAAGCTAGCTTGTGTCCTTGATATTAGAGATCATCGATGCCATTCATGTGGAGTACGCTCGTCCACCATCAAAAGACAAGAAAGTTCAGGCTTCAAATTTGGCCCGAAAAAGCGGTTTTTTTCCGCAATTTTCTCTCATATGTCCTTTTTCTCTAAATCCAGAAAAGGGTTTAAAGAGGAAAAGAAGACAAGCATGTTTGATCGCGACCACTGCTTTAAAGGCAGTATCAACGATATGAATGGTTTTCGAGTTCTCACTCCTCAGGCCGGAGCATTACGGGAAAATTCTGACAGATTACGGTAAAATTCTGCCAGATTACGGAACGATTTTGCCCTCCTCTGGTGGTAATTTTACCGTTTTCTGCCAGATTTTTCCCGTTTTCTGGCAGATTTTTTCCGAAATCTGTCAGAATTTTCCCGTAATCTGGTCGGGATAGTACGGAAAATTCTGCCAGATTACGCTGCCCGCCGCAGTCTGCGGTGAAGAACCCCCCTCCCCGCAGCTCGCGGCGAAAACCGCACCCCCCCCCCCCAGCCGTGGAGATACCCCTATTCCCTCAGCGGTCAAAAATATGCTGGCTTCCTGAGAGTGACTCGAAGTTGCCTTCCAGGGCCGGCATTAAAATGCCGAATAAGGACACTAGTGATATGAGGCGCCTTTTATACCGGCTGTGCACGTGATAAGCGCGTTACGACGTGATCAGTCGTGATCATTATCAATTGTCTTTCCAACCGGCCGAATTGAAGATGGCGTGGCGTGTTTTGTGGTCAATATCCGCGCTGCGTGTGCGTCGCATGCAGCATGGTTCGCCGCTGGCCGGCACTCTCGAAATGTGGGGCCTTGAGTACCTGAGCCCCCTGAATTCATGGGGTGAGCAACCTAGATTCATCTATTGAATTCATCTACCAAGATTCAGCAATGGATCTAGTGGTTATCTGGGCCTATGAGTGACAGCTGACCATGGATCCTAAGAGGTGTTGCTTGTGCGAATGCATCTCAATTCAGCCATCCGATATCACTCCTATAGGTGCGACGATGTATACCTGGGTTGACACTTTCAATAGGGCGCGACGCGATCATTTGATATTACTGAGTATCAATCACTATTACGTCGCGCGTCGATTCAATGTCAGTGTAAGCCGCCGCGTTGCTCCGCGGTGGAAGTATAAACCCGGCCTAAGGCTGAATATTGAATTCGGGTCCGTAATAATCTATTATTTCACGAATAAAGACATTAGGAAAAATCTACAATAGTTCGTGAAAAAGGGGCGTGGTCCGTGGCGGTGACTGAAGAGGTGGGCCCGGGTCCTTATATCTCGCTCATTTGGAGGAATTGAGATCTTATATCTATTTTGCATGTATTACACAGGAGGGTTCCCCCACACAATTACTTCAAAACCTCAACAAAAAATCATGTATGAAGGATTACTGTGCCTTTAAGTCGGGCGCAATGCGCGCCACATGGATCACATCCGCGTTCCGGCGTAATCCTCGACCGTTTTGCTATGAAGTTTCCTGGAGTATAAACCACGCCTCACCACTCTTTCTGAGGTCCCGAAAAGGTTTTGATCTTGAAACCTCATTCTTACTGACCTCAAAACCGCCGATTCGGATGCCGAAGCCGTATTTCGTAGTCTGTCAGAAATCATCATTTTTCTGACGGATTACGGGAGGAGTCCGGAAAATAATGAGAAATTTAGTGGTAACTCTCTCGTAATCTGGCAGAATTTGTCAACACCAGAGATTAGGGTAAATTCTCTGGTAAAATGTCCGTAATCGGGTGGTAATTGCACATTTACCACTGATCACTGGGAAATTTCTGGTAATTTTCTGGTACTACACCGGCCTGAGTAGAGAATGAAGGTTCAGAGTCTGATTGTTTCATCAACGAAGAAAGAACCATTAAAAACGCTGCGAGAAAATCTGAAACTAGCTCTTCTTCTTTAAAGCCACATTTCAACGATGGATGAGTTGCTCGGGCATGGGCCTCAAATAGACAGTGTGTGCAGATGCGCCCCAATGCTAAAACTCAGCCGCGCTCGTGCTAATGAAGAGGCGGGCCAAACTCTCCTTGGAATACCCAACCGCGACCGGAAAGGGCTAGCGCGAGTGGATCTCGGAGCCGATTAAGGCGCATTCGGGCTGTTTTCTGTTCCTTCTTTCACCCCTACTGCTCCAATGAGACCCCGGCCCTTCGATTTCCGGCGGAAAACTGAAGGCGAAATTCAACGTGGACACTGCCTTTAACGATGCAAAAAGCAATGAACGCATCAGTAGTGTCTTTCGAATATGGAATTAACGAGGACCCGTCGAAGTTTTTCTAGTCTAAAGAAAACGATCTGCACCCCCTTCCCCCCCCCGGATCATTAAAGTGGCAGGGAACGTGTGAAGAGTAGGAATTTGGAAAGGTCAATGGAACTCTTTCGTTCTTGAGGCAAGAGAACCAGAAAGGAACTTCAAATCGCACATTTTCTTGCATCTGTTATTCTGTACTGTATTATATGTACTTGCTTCCTAAAGACGTAATAGAGCTAGATTTCGTTCCACTCAGACTCAACGTACAAACAACCAATTGGTGATACATTAATAGTATTTAGTTTCGGAGTGCTGTTTCTACATAGGACGAGAAAAATTTTTTTTTAAAAGGGTAAAAGACGTCGAAATTGGAGAAACAGCTGTGTTAAGCTTCTTCGTCTCTTCGCTTCAGGTATATTTCTCACCTTCTGCCAGAAGATCTTCCACCCGTCCACCCGTGGTCGTTGCAGAATGAGAAACTCAGAATCTGCTTAACGACTACGCATTCTTTTATTTCTACACGAGAGCAACCGTTTCTGAACCGGATTTTTTGTCTTCTGCCCTCTGCCAATCTGAAGAGTAGACCTTTCCTACTATTAATGTTAGGGAATCAACTCTCCTCAAACGTTAGTTGCTGCCAAGCAATATGGCGAAATTCTACTCTTTGACCTTGTGATCATCACCCGCTTAGCGTAGGGTAAATCACGGTCTACTTGCAGGATACTACCACCTCAGCTTACGCTATGTACTAAAGTTGCCTTACTCCTGGCTCGCGACAGGGAAGTCATCTTCACTACGGCCCGGAACGACGAGGTGACCAATCTTCAACTCACGCTGAGAGATTTTCTGCGAGGATGAAAATTCTACACGAAGGTCTTGGGAGAAATATTCTGAGCCCTCTGATTGTTAAGGAGTACCATTGCATTTTATAAAATTGTTGAGATATCTATTAGAGCAGCACAACTATTCGGAACTAGCATGTGCTCCTCAAGACATCACAGAGAAACAACATTGTTTCTGATCAGCGCCTTATTCCCGTTGTACTCGCCAGAATCTAAGCCCTTCAAATTCTTGTCGCAGACTTAGAATGGACCGCTTAATGAATGCTTGGAGCTCCTTGTCTCTCAATGTAGATTCTCTGTTAATGTAGTTCTAAGCTTCGCGAATTGACTCCAAGATTTCTTAACTGTTAACACTCACTCAGATTGTCATCAAGAGAGTAGTAGAGAGTATCTCCCCAACTTCGGCTCTGGCCTCTTACTATTTGTCTTCTGTAAATCCGCCCAGAAGGCGGCTCGATTATCTCATCTCCGCCCAACAGAGTGGATCGCTCTCTTAAACTCTGCTAATTTAAAATCTTGCTTAAGTCGTAACTCACGATAAAACTCACTCATCTAGGGCTTTGTTACCGGATAATTCCCCTTTTTGCGTACTATATGCCTCATCGCTGGTATTCTTGAACTCGTCGAGAAGAGGCGAGCTACAGGAAACCGACGCAATGATTGACAGGAGAACAACTGAGAGCAGCATGTTTGAGCACAGTCGCTATAGAAGATAGGATATTGAGCACTAAGACGAAAGTAATCCAGAGATTAACCGTTTCCTGAAATATTGGATTGAGGGTTTAACTGAAGAAGACAGAGTGCGGAAGTGAACAGATGAGTGGGAATTCCATGGATTATGCGTCTTTATGAAGCCACTAACTGGATAATTTTGGCTAGCGTTAGACTATTCAGCTGTCCATAAGGCCAGTTTTTGAGCGTACACACTCACCGTCACGCTTTCTACAGCGATTCTAGAATATTCCTGAATTAGAAAGAATGTATTGCCCTGCCTTGTTGGGTGTGTTTGATGTATACAGGCGCGCCATGAGCACAATGAGCGCCATTGTTATCGCGGCGAGGCGAGAATCTGATCGATTTTCAATCTTGCGCATGCTCTGCGCCGCCCAATATCAACACGCAACTTCGAATTACAGGTAACTTTCTTCTCCTGCTTCGCCGACCCCCCCCCCTCCGTTCGTCTTGCTCGGTAATCATTTGCCCTCGCCAGGAACCTTTGCCTATTCCTCTGTTCATAGGGGCTGTTTTTGAGCTTGCGCACCCACCGTCATGCACTGTACAGAGGTTCGAGAACATTCCCGAATTAGAGAGATTGTATTGCCCTCCCTTGTTGGGTGTGTTTGATGTATCAATACAGGCTTGTCATGAGCGCAGTGAGCGCCATTGATATCGCGGCCATTTGCTAATTCGATCGATTTCCAGTCTTTAGCCTGCTCGGAGCGCCGCTCAATATTAACAAGCAACTTCGAGTTGCAGGTAAAATTCGCGTAATAATGTTAGTCTGATGAATGGACGGGGCTGCGACGGTAGATCACCCCGCGCGAATCAAAACAACATGCTCCAGTGAGGCCGCCAACCCCGCACGGCCAGCCGCCAGGTCCATCCGTCAGACTAAAAACAAAATGAAAACTATAACTGTCTTGGCCCAATTCGCCGATCCTCCTCCATCCGTCTTACCCCGGTACTCGGTTGGCTTTGCCAGAAACGTTTGTCTATTCAGCTGTCCATAAGGCCAGTTCTTAAGCTTGCGCACCCTCCGTCATGCACTGTACAGAGGTTCGAGAACATTCCTGAATCAGAGGGATTGTATTGCTATCTCTTGTTGGGTGTGTTTGACGTAAATTGCCAATCCACGCGCGTCAAAAGCACAGTGAGCGCCATTGTTGTCGCGGCGACGCGAGAATTCGATTGTGTTCCAATATTGCGCCTTCTCGAAGCGCCTCCTTATATCTACACGACTCTTGGGATGCGGGTGAATTTCATCTTCCGCTTTGCCGACCCCCCCCCCCTTCATTATTTCTTCGCGCTGTTCGTATGCCTTCGCAAGAATTCAGCTGTCTATAAGGGCTGTTTTTGAGCTCAGGCACTCACTGTCGTGCACTGTAGAGTGATTCTATAACATCCCTGAATTAGAAAGGGTGTACTGCTCTCCCATGCTGGATGTGTTTGGTGTACACAGGCGCGCCATGGGCACGGTGAGCGTCATTGATATCGCGGCCATTCGCTAAGTTGATCGATTTCCAGTCTTGAGCCTGCTCAGAGCGCCGCCCAATATTAACACGCAACTTCGAGTTACAGGTAACTTTCTTGGTCTACTTTGCCGATCATCCTCCTTTCGTCTCTCCCAGTATTCGTTTGGCTTTGTCTATTCAGCTGTCCATGAGGCCAGTTTTTTAGTTCGCGCACCCTCCGTCATGCACTGCACAGAGGTTAGAGGACATTCCTGAATCAGAGAGATTGTATTGCCCTCCCTTGTTGGGTGTGTTCGATGTAAATGGTTAATACGGGCGCGTCATGAGCACAGTGAGCGCCACTGTTATCGCGGCCACGCGCGAATCCGATCGATTTGTAATCTTGCGCCTGCTCGGAGCGCCGCCCAGTATTAACACGTAACTTCGAGATACAGGTAAACTTTCTCTTGAAGAAATTCTCTATTATTTTCTTGATCATTCCTTGACCTTCGTCGACATTGTGAAACCACTGCGTCTCAATTTCGCCTTCTTCTTCGTCTGGGATGCTCAACTAGTGTCAACTGTCTACAAATAGGCCACTACAGGTGCCTTTGACCCAACTGCCGTTAGCATGGATCGCACCAGGGATGAGCAGAATAAAAAAATATTAAATTTCGGAAATCGGTCTTAGGGTTTCGGAACACAACTTTATTTCTCGGGTTCCGGAAATCGGGCGCGAAACGCCTGAGAATGCACGAAAATGCGATTTTCGGAACGCAAGAGGCGGATTAATTCAGAAATCATCTGATGTTTGCTTCGGTCCCATATCGCCCACGATTTCGCATTCCGAAGCGATTTCTGCGAATTCCCGAATGCGGAACGCCGAATTCCAGAAATGCTCGAAACTGCGGGTTTCGGAACGCGAAACGCGGAACTCCGCGTATTCCTGAATCGCACTGATACTTTGCGTTCCTTACTGTGCGTTGACGCAAACTCGACGCGCCTATGTTGAAATATACGCGCACGGAGTTAGCGCCAACGCACGGGAGAGGGGCTCTCTACACACCGAGGGAGGAGTTGTCCCGTTTTCGCGGCTCTATTTAAACTCGGTATAACTTTGCTGGCATTGAGTAGCATGAAGTTTCAAACTGCAAAAACTGGACAACTCCTCCCTCGGTGTGTAGATAGCCCCTGACCCCCAACGCACAATAATAAACGCAAAGTGTAAGTACCTACCGTATTCTTCCGGGAGATCCCGGACTGATCCAATTCTCGTGTTCAGCACCCCATATATAGTCTGATCTTAGTGATGCTCTGCGCTGCCCATCCAAGGTTTATGTTTATGTTCACTACGTTGCATAAGGCATACGTGGTAAAGAGTAAACACAATGATTACATACACAGTAACATAGGCGAAAAGCTGCGTTTACAAAATCCCAGATGCAATTTTCTGATTCCAAAGGAAACACTACGGCTTCAGTATTTTCACAGCCAAGCTTCGCTCTAAAAAATCTTTATGCTGGTGCATAGGTGCACCAAACTCGCGCCAATCTTCAATGAGGAAAGCCAAGTATCACTAAGATCTATGCCGACGTTAACTTCCTAGGCTAAGTGTGAGAAGATCGGCATCTGAAGTCAGGAAAGTTGAATAATGCCGTAACTTGCTTTAGAGTTGAGCGGGCCGGTGTGCCAAATTTTGGCGGACAGCACCCTGTTGACCGAAATTTCAGGAAAATTGGAAAATTTTCCAAGACTCCTCTCGGCAAAAAGGCATCAAATTTGTATTAAGCACATCGAATAAACCCTGAAAAGAAACTTTGGCTGAAATCTAGTAGTACATAAAGTGCGTGCGAATGAGAATGGCTGCCCATGCGGCCGGCGTGCTTGGCAGGCGGCCGTCGCGTTCGCCGCTCTCGGACGAGCATGCGAAAAGTCCCCACCGCCATCGACAGCGAACGAGGCCGGCACCGGCTGGCAGCAAGCACTGCGCCGATCAATCAGTGGGAGAGGGGACGGCCGTCGTTGAAATCCAACACTCGTCCGAGGGCGACACATGCTACGGCCGCCTGCCAAGCACGCCGACCGCGTGGGTCGCCATTCTCATTCGGGCACACCTTACTTCGCTGGAACAGTATAACCACCGTAATGAAAATTTTCAAAATTTCATGACATTGCCTGTGGAGCTGTTCTCGCGCTGCAATTTAGCGAGCAGAGGGCGACTAGTAGCTCCTTCTTTCAGCTCAGAAGGCGGTTTTGAGAACACACACTTTTTTTCTAAAAAATCTGACGAGCCCCCTTCCTAGATTTCATTTTTCTTCAAACGTCTTCCGAAATTCTCACGACCCCTTTGCGCTACGTTGTAACCCTGCTCAACTTTGTTAGCATGCTTACATGATCATGGACAGTTCTTTCACCTACTCTTGGAGTTCACTTTCAATTGTTTCATTTGTGGTCTGAGTAGTTACTGCAGCGGGCTTACAATCATAACGAGTAGACCACATCTCACATTTTGGCGATCCGCGTTCCTCTTGCAATTAAACCCGTTTGAACTATTCTTAGTGATTAAAAGGGGAAAATGCGAGCAGTCTGTACAAACAGTACAACGCTATGAATTGTCGGAATAATGTTACGAGGCTGTTTTTTAAGTGCACGCTAAAATATTCAGGGGCTCATCTCCATCAACATTGCTGTCAATTACGAATGTTCATTTGGAATATATTTCATGATCTCCAACCAAATTAAATTCTTTCTCAGATTTTCATCGTTGTTGGCCTGTCGTCAGTGATACTACCCTGCCAATATTTCTCGGACGCGCGCCAAAAAACGACAGAAAATTGTCTTTTTGTGGGCTGTCCTAGGTCGTGCGCGATTTCTCACAATCAGCAGGTGCGGTAAAAAGCATGTAAATCCCATACGCCTTTCTGCGTCAGGCTAAATACGACCAATTCCCAACTGTTGATTTGCGAAACATATTGATAATGCCAGACTTCAACTGGCTCGAATACGATCTATGGTAGAACGTACTATTGACTATCGTCAAACTATCACGAAAGCCGCAGTATGATTTCTCTGGCCTATTGGCTCTGTTAGCTATAGGCTGTCAGAACCTTGCATTCCTTGCTCCTTGCACATCGGGGAGAACAGAAACTTGTTTTTACCAACATATTTCGACCACAAAAAGTTTATGTGCAGGCTATAAAACGGCCAAATTCACTTGGTTCCTACGCGTGCTGGTGCGGAGCGGAGGATAGAGACAGTGAGACCGCATAGGGCAGACGGAGACCGAGGCGTCGCGCGCTCCGCTGGCGCCTCAAATGATGTGAATAACGACGCTTTATAGAGGGTATTTCTAATAGAAACCTCTGATTTTCGAGAAAATTCGCATGCGAGAAAACTAAGAGATGATGGCTATCGATTTAATGATTCCGCGCCTATTTGCTAAAGCGCGGATTCCTTATTGATTGACCCGGGCAATACGTATACCGGTCGAGGCAGATATGGTGAGTGGAGCAGAGACCGCAATCTACTTGCCAGTACGTTTTTTTTACCTAACACGAGTGTTTAGGGCCACAGAGCAGCCATCATCCAAGATCGTCTGGGTGACGGAACCGCCCAGATAAGACAGGTGGATTTTCTGCGGAGCCGAGTTTTCAGGGCATTTTCCTCACACAAGGGGCAAATTTGTATTTGACCTCAACTTTCTCGGTGTGTTTGTTGTTAAAACTGCCGTCGGTTGGATGTGCGCCTATACCTTTGTAGCAACCTATTATCAGTTTAGTACCGAGAGCGAAGTATTAGGGGTATGGTATACTTCGTCGCGATAATGAGCGACAGGCATGCAATCTAACACAAATCGCGGCGAGACCAGCATCGGAGCAACGGCAACGGTCGTCGTAGGAACAGATGTCGCGTGTGGGTCGCAGCGACGTGTCGCGGAGGGCTGACATGCTGCAAATATGCCATAGCCTGTCGCTACCACTGTCGCTGTCGCTGTGCAATGCACTGCGACAGCCACATATTTAAAGGACGGAAGGCGGTCGCTGTCGCTGTGCAGAGCGACGCGACCGTGTGTCGCAAAGGTATACCATACCCTTTAGGCCTCAGCCAAAGTTGGCCGATGGGCGTAGCCAGCCCGGTAGATAATCATCAAAGACATGAAATGATCTCTATGATATAGGTCCACATATTTCATACACACTGACCGCGTCAGCCACAGCCGGCCGCACCGGGTGTTTTTGCAACCTCCATCGTCCATGTTTTTCATACGTATAGACCATGTTGACCACGGCAGGTTACGGAGATATTTTCAACCAGCTCTAACAGGAACTGTAGTGGGTGTGTTTATACTCTTTAAACGCATTGAAGCCCTATAAAACAGCTCAACCATTAGGTAGCCCAAGTCTGCTGATGCAATCCTTCAGTCCAAAAGCTGTCGGAAACAATGTCTTTGGTAACCTAATTTCAGTTGCTGCTGAAAGGTTTAATGAATTGCAATCACCATGCTTATGGAGTTCGTCTTGGACTGCTGATATGTGTGCCAAGGGTAGTGTGAGCTCAGTACGGTAGCATCACATCATGATTTTTCAGAGCTCCAACTTCATCCACTATTCACCGCGGAGTTGTGCATACGTCATTTTCCAAGACATCTATGATAGCTTTATTCGTGAAGATGAATATCCCTGTCTTCATTGGAGAGGTTTATTACTGCTTCCACTTGCAGAGACCACATGCCTTCGGGCACATCCTCCTGACAGTCTTTTCAGGCACTTCTTTGCAATACCTTTTTTTCACCCAGGTGTCGCATCTGGAAAGCGTTGACCTCTCGGTGATACTCGGAAAAAAGCTAAACCGAGACAGCCGAAACGGTCGCCCACAACATACTCGTATTCGGTACCATCCACACAAGAGTCGTCTGATTCCTCTCTGTATTCGAATGTCGGATTCGGTTTTGGATTCTCCACATCAACTGAAAATTGGATTCGTGATTCTTGGCTGCTATTCAATCTCAAGGGCGCGTAATAAAGCGTTCGCAGCATTTTTATTGACACGTTTCGAAGTACGCTACCGCTAATACGGTTTTCGCGCTTTTTCGTCTTTTTTACATGACTCGCTTCAAAGTCAACTTTTGGCGAAACTAGCTAGATATTCATGATCCAGGCGAGATGTTGATCGAATCCACAGCTGGTTCTTGCGACGCGCGCGAAGGAAAGCCACGTCTTCGTTGGAGCGCGTTGATAGTGGGGCCTCTGACGAGAAAAGTATTGGGCGCTTGGTTAGAGGTGGTTGATTGCGAAATTTTCATGGTTTTCAACAAAACCCCAGAATGGGCTATGCCACTGTATAGCCCTCAGCGCCTGGATGGGATGTTGATTCCATCCAGGCGCTGAGGGGTATACAGTGGTATAGCCAATTTCGGGGTTTTGTTGAGAACCATAAAATTCTTGCAATAAACCACCTCCACATATACGGTAGACACGGAGAAACGCAGACAGAGATGGTAGCGCCCCATCCGTCAAGATACCGTAATTACGACCCTGGCTGATTACGAAACTTCTGCAGTTTTGAATGCAATTGCCACAATAGCTACTCAGGCACCAATTCCTTTCGACCGATGTCCGAACCGCTTTTTTCTGCCACGTCGGGCGAACGAGAGACGTTTCGGCAAAGCTCCGCCTTCCCGTTTTCCACGAGAGAAAGAAGAGACGTTGGAGGTTGGCGCCGTACTAATCAATCAACTCTATTGGACCGACAGCGAAACGGAATATTTGGAAATTTGGAAGGGTTGTCAACACATTTTGCAGCTATCATTGGTTTCTTTTGTCTCCTGCAACATAAGATCTACTCAAATCCTTCAAAAAAAAAAGGATTGATAACTAATTTTTTTCTACCGTTTGTCAGCCAGCCTCATTAAATAGGCCGATCTTTTTCTTATTTTCGATTTTTCACTGAAAATGGATCCGTTTAGTGAATGTAAACCCGCCCCGGGTTATATTATTCCAAGATATTCTTGAATTATAATCGTCAATTCTTATTGCTCCTTGATGTAAGAAGGATGCGTAAAGTAATCGAACACCAGGGAGCAAGTCTACGGGGTGCGAGGCATGGCAATTCCGCTCGGATTTCCCACCAGGTATTTACAGTTTACCGATTGACCGGATTTACCGGGAGTTTTCGATGAACTTTGATTTACCGGCTTGCCGGCTTGATCTCGAAATTTATCAAAATTTTTACCGATCAGACTTTGGCAACTTTTTTCCGCTGAATCCATCCATTTATCGCCTGAAATTTGAATAAATTGATCCTATATCGACTCACATTGACCATCTTTGCGAGCACTCTCACGCTGCTTACAATATCGCGTAAATTTTTTTGCAAAAAAAAAACGTTTTGCTGCATTTTTGCGCTCACAAAGTGTAGAAAGAAAAACTCATTTTTCAACAAAATACCGGAGTCCATAATACTTTCTACACATATCGCTGCATTTGCCTGGCCGAGAGGAACACGAAAACTCCCTGAAAATCTAATTTTGTCAAATTTCAAGTGAGTTATGGCGATGCGGCGCTTTGTGAGCACAAAAAACGCCGCAAAAAGCCATTTTTGCAAAAAATCATGCTCGGTCCTGTACTTTCGTGTTTTTCCTTCATGAGGCTTTTTAAATTTCCTTTTAGTGTTCTGAAATTTGGCTTCTCAAAAGTAGATTTTGATGCCTTCATTTCTGTTAAGGTATACTCCCATCGCTTATCAGGATAATTAAGAGTTTGAATGGGGTCAAATTCGTTCCAGTCAGAAAAAATCTACTTCTATGCATAAGAGAAGCGGAAAAAAAGTTGTCCTCACCCGGTTCCAGGTGAGGCCAAGAAAGAAAAGACTTCTGAGTTATTTTTTTCTAAAAGAAGGTCTAGATCCGATCCCTAATGAAGCAAAAATTTGGAAAGGATTGCTGCAAATGCGTCAAAACAAATTGAAACGTCCTGTCAATTCTGGCAATACACATTTGTAAACTGATACTCCACGACCATATGGCAAGCTTTCGTGAATGCTGCTTGCACCTCAAATGATAGGTTTTGGGTGGAAAAGAGAGATCGTATTTTGAAAGAGCTGTGAAATCTTTTACTCTCGAAATTTTATTCATTTATTTTATTTATTTATTGTAGCCAATATATAAAGAATCAATGCCCATAACGAACAAACTAGCAAGGAATTATTGGCCTTCTAATAGCGAAAAAATGTTGCTGGTAGTGCTGAATATAGCAAAATTCCCTACAGGAGCCGTGCTATGATAGGAAAAGTCTCGACCACTCAAATACAGTTTGAGTTTACTTCAGTTTGTTGGAGCTGTGGCTTCACTAATGCTGCAGACCTATTTGACCGCATTGGAATTTTCTACTACCCCCAGAGCACGCAACTGGATAGCCATACTCAGAAAAATCAAAACAAGTTACTTGTAATATAAATGTAACTTACTTGAATGTCTCAAGTAACTTACATTTATATTAGATGTAACATACATATTACATGTAACTTACATTTATATTACATGTAAATTATACTTGAGTTACATGTAACTTACATTTGAATTTTCACTATGGGTGGCCATCACGTGACGCAGACGACACGCGACGCCCAGGGCGCGTCCCAGGCCACACACTAAGCCAAAAAAATGCTGTGCAGGGCCTTCCCTGCTGGTATGGGGTTAAGTACCTCAAACATGGGTAATTGAACCAACAGCAACGCCAGTCATATGGCTGACCCCGCGAGTGCGTCGTGCTTCCGCCTTGGAAATATCTTCTTGGCCGATTTAAGTTACTTGCGACTTATATTGTGCCATTCAAGTCACATGTAACATATCTGAGGCGCACTGCACGCAGTATCCTCTCAGAAATTGGAAATAATTTACTTGTAATATATCTAAGCTGATGTAAGTTACTTGCGACTTATCTCATGTCATTTAAGTTACACGTAACATATCGGAGGCGCAGCGCATGCAGTTTCCCACCGATATGTTACATGTAACTTAAATGACCTGAGATAAGTCGCAAGTAACTTTCATCGGCTCAGATATGTTACAAGTAACTTGTTTTCAGCCTTTTATGTTACAAGTAACTTGTTTTCATTTTTGTGAGTACGCGTGCGGGCTCTGTCTTTTAAGAGCCCCTCTAAACTGGTACGCACCCATGTTGATTGCAAAGGAGGGAGGGCAGAGAAATTGAGACTTTCCATATATTTTCTCAACAGTTTCTTACTAATTTTTCCCGAAACTGTTGTCAATGAAGACTAATCAAAGCGGTCCTCTCTCCGGCGTATTCGAGAATATTCCGCAGCGAACCCCGTCTCAAAAACGAAAGAATTATAGAGAATCGAGCATTTCGGCACGTCTTTTCTCGCAGATTATAATGGCATTTCGTTGTTAGGAATCAGTGATTAAGAGGTTTGTCTGCATGAGTCCTAGTGATGTCTTGCGTTTCCTATTGAAGGTTGACGCAAACTCGGTGCACCTTTGTGATAGAATTCTTCCCCGAGTTGGCGCCAACCTTCAGTAGGGAACGGAAAGAATCACTTGGATCCATACCGACTGTATGTGATACTACGCTCGTCCTTGCATGAAGGTTCTTAGAAGATTCTTTTGGTTGCATGGATCAAGTAGAGAAATCGAAATCCAGATACTCAAACGAATTTACCGTAATTAGCGGAAAAAATTCTCGATGAGAAGTTTCGGTAAGAAAAATTACCGCAAACCCCTGCTCCCCACCTTCGAAAGCTCTTGAGCTCTTGCGTTTCTGATTTCGTCAGACCCCACTCTTTGGAATATCAAGACGCTAGTATTTCCTTCAAAAAACCTGTGTGTGATGCATCACACCCTTGTGCTCAACCTTGCTTCGCTTGGGTTGCTGGATAAAAACTCTTCAGTATTTTTTTCAAAGTTTAGTCAGGGTCGTGCGCGTTTCTGTTATTTCGCAATGGACGTTGAGAGTGTCGTAAAAATTTTAGCCAAAGAAATAATTCTTAAGTGGGGATTGTAAGAGTTTCAGCCCGAACCGAAATTTCGGGAGGAGATCGTAAAAGTTTCTGGAAGTTGTGGCCATTGAGGACGCATACAGAGTTCCACAAGCTGCGTGTAATGCGAAGGTTCAGGGGCGTGACCCATAGACTATCATAACTAGCATTAGCCTGCGGGCTGCGGGGAGTGCAAGAACATAGATCAGGCTCAAGCAAAAACTGATTGTTGAACCTGAATCAGGGTACGAGCTGCCATAGAGCGCGATATCGTGTTGGAACTAACTAACTTCTTTGAGTGACCATTCTTCTACAATAAAAAAGGATAGCCTATGATCGGAAACGCTAACAAGTATAACGTGGCAGGACACAAAAGAAGAAAATTCCGAGTTCTCAGTCTCCTCAATACGGCTGACGCTGAACAATTTCCTCATTCTTGACTCGAAACAATACCCACATACATACAAACGACGTTGGGAGGATGTTTAGAGGCAAAAAAAAGGTTTTGGAGAGCACACACATGTCTCCCTTCTGTTCTATTTGAAACATCGCGTTCGCAAGAGTGTGATAAGCTATGTAACGTCATTCTCGGAGCCAAAGTTCTGTCCGAATTTGCGTACAACGGCTGTTGCATTACGCAATAGGGTGATATTCGTGCTGGGACTGCTTAGTCCCGGCACGACTCACCTTTCTCCCAGCACGATTATCATCGTGTTGCATGATGCAAGAACTGTTGTCCAGAACTGCGGGCCTGAATTCAGCTCCGAAAACTACAGTATGAGAAGAAAAACAGGGTCAGAATAAGGGAAAGCTTCGAATAATAAGTCAGGGGAAACAAATCATTAGAAAATTTACTGCTTAGTGTTAATAAATTCAAGTAATTGTACAAGTGTAGGAATCCCATGGTGAAAACAAGAATGATGACGTCCGCATCTTGTTAGCATCGATTCCACGCCCCATACCCTTCATAGTGGTCCACGCGAAGACGCCATCCTTGATTTTTGGAGCACTGTGGCATAGCCATTTAGCTACCACGCTCCAAACATCAGGGATGACGTCATCGCGGTGACCGAAGTGAAGGGTGTAGGACGTGGAATTGATGCTAACAATATGATGACGTCATCATCTTATTAGAATCCCTGCTATGAATGGTGGACCGACGCACGATCCACAGAGTAGTTACGAAATCATCGAGGCTGCAATCCCGGCTTTGAGAGGTGGACCGATGGCATTACCGAAACGAACGAGTCACGTTTCGAGTTGACCTCACCCTTTTTTCGTTTCGAGCCAGAGCGGTTCAACGGTCCAACCTTGTTCTGACGGCGCTCGGATCGAACCGGTGCCTGAGTAAACCATTGGTAGTTCTCAAGGTCCGGATCATGGAAATCATCATTGTTTCGCTCAAAGTTGAGTTTGAAGCGAGTTATACAAAAAGACGAAAAGAGGCGGAAACCCGGCCATGCTCGCTTTCTGACCAAATCCTACGAGCAGTACTGTTTTTTCACGTGTTTTTAAAACACGACCCTGCGTTGCTCGTCCTCCACTCTGGATCCTATGCGCTTCCACTCTTCACTTTTGCAAACAAAATAAACCTACAAGCAGTGCTTTGCTCATAGAACAAGCAAAAAATCAGGCTTGCGCAATAACACACACAAAAACAGACTGAGCCGACGGTGGACGATACTCAGTAGAACTCAAACACATCCAATGAACTAACCAACACGATACAGTAGAGTTACTCGGAAGATGGCTTTGTCGGCAAACGTGATGACAGGGACGAGGTTTGAGTTTGAGACGAGAGTAGTTCCAATATCAGACTTCCCACAGTAGCTACGAATAATCGTTATGAGCGCAAGCCTGCTTGAGTGTAGTAGTGCAAAAATGACCTACCGATAGCCAGTCATCGTTTGATCTCCCCCAGTCTTTATCTCTACGCCTCCATTGACACAACCGTTTCTGTCAAATCCGCGTCCGATACTTTCAACCACCACCTCGATTCCCCTGCCTTTAGGAGCCTTGAAATGTGTTTGATTTGATGAAATAATTGCTCATTAAACTTGATCCAAAAAATGTTAGCGAACCGTAATCCAGAAGTTGCAGAACCGGAATTGTGTTTTTTTCCAATATCCATTTCGTACTTGAAGGTTTGTTGTTCCTTCCTGGCTACCAATGTTTCCCCGCACCCAGGTGGCTAGAGCAAAGTATTTACTCTCATTAGAAGAAGAGTAAGAAATAAATGCTCACTCTCTCATTGCAAAAATCTCCTCCATATCCCGAAGGACAGAGACACCTAGAACAGTTCCTCGGATGAGGATAGCCGCTGTTGAGACACACAGCTGACGTCTCTGGTTTGCACTTTTCTGAATTGGTCATAAGAACATGTATACAACGTTGACTAAGTCCGGCAAGAAGCAGTTTAAACCTTTGCATCCGTTGAAGGTATTTATCATGTCTTTGTCAATGAAAGAAAGCATTGCTGAGCCCATCGTTCTTTGATATTTCAGGTCTTTTGCTACCATTGTGGGCTCACCGTTGGTAGTACCTCTGAAAATTTTAACACTTTCTGAATGAAAGTCGTTAGAAGCGGGTAGCTTATTAATGTTTACGTACACGTATGCCCCATAGTGCATGATGCTTCCGTACTCGTAGGGTTTGTCGAATGTGTCTGTTTCAGCCCTTATGCCATAGCCACCTCTAGCGTAGTCGCTCTTAAAACCACACTTCCGTTAATTTCGTGTTTGCTCGTACCAGCGCCCGACTCTCGCTGGAAGAGTGAAGCACCGAAGAAAGGAAAGCCGGCGAGAGGCCTCGTGATACGGCTCAAAGGCAGTGTTCACGATAAAAACCGTTTTTCTGTATTACCGCCTAACCTGAAAACGGTCCCATGATGATTCCAATGATGTCTCTGGAATCGTACAAGACCATCCTGAAACGGAGGTATGGCCCCTCAAAAATTGAGCTAGAGAAGCATTGTGAGGAGTTGACCGAGGCTTGTAACTTCCGTCTTTTGCAGCCGATGTGTACGAGCTGACCTGAGTGGAAAGAGTTGAGAAAAAAGGTAAGAATTGAGCTTTTGATCGGAAACCATAGCTCATCTCACGATCTCGAGTGTTCGTTTGTTCACATCGAGGGGCGGACCTGGAGCACGGGGCGGTTCTGGAACACCAAAAACGCTTGTTTACAGCCGCTATTTTGCCACTCCTGGCTCGTTTTCTACCGTTATTTCGACACTGGGAGCCTAGGAACCTTCTATCCCATCGTTTCACTGTAAAAGATCACTTAGGATGATTATCGTGAACGCTGCCTTTATCGCGCGGTCCCTACTACTTCATGAATCATCGGCCACTAACCTTCAATTGCCAAGTCGGCCAGAGACTAAGTTCGGTGTAGGCTGATCAGTAACCACAATATCTCAAACCCAGTTCCAACCACTCTGACACTTGAAATGCACTCACAAGTAAGTCAAGTTTGACATCGACGTATTTATCGCGGTCCGCCCGCTGCATTGTGTGCCACAATCCGAGTGCATGCCCCAGTTCATGCGTGATATAATCGACCTTAAATAATATCAAATCCAGTGGCTTTGAGGTGAGGGCAGCTGTTATTTAGTGTATATTCTGTGTAGGACATTGGTCACCTCACAGGAAAGGTTGCTTGGAGGGAGACAAGAATACGGAATAGCTTAAAACCGAAAAATGAAATTAACTTTGTAATGCAAGCAGTTCATGCCTTGATCCATATGTAGCAGATTAGCGACACAGAGAGAACTGTGAAAAAGAGAGGCCATTGACCGCAAGGGATGGGAACATTTGGTCAGGGAGAAAAAGCAAAAGCAAAAGCCTGTCCGCTTCATGGGGAGGACAGTGGTATTGGTAACGTTCAAAGACCAGTGAGAACTAAGGATTAGTGGTTCCACCAAAACTCACTGGTTTGCAACCTGCGGCAAGTGACATGCCCTGTACTTTTTTAGTCTTCCCAACGCTCGCGGAGCATCCTCCTTGATCTTTTATGTGCACCCTGATCGGAGCTGAAATCTTTTATTCACGCAGTGACGAGATGTGTCCCAATTCTGTGCTTATCCGGACCTTGATCGTCTTCAACGAAATTGACGCACGTGTCCTCACTCCAGTGCTTCATGGCTATCTTTAGACTGTCCTTCACTTCCTGAGCTGTAACGCTTCGGTTCAAGTTTGTGTTCAGAGATCTCCGTACTGCCAACAGTCAGAATGTGAGTACTGGGATGGTCGTAATTTTCTCTTTATACCCGAGTTAACGACGCACTGTCAGCCGTTGGTTGCCCGCTATGCAGCTGTGGCGTTGTTAACTCGGGTTAAAAGAGAAGATTACCATCATCATTGTACCCATATTCTGAGTATACCTCAAACTAAGAACCCCTTTATCAAGCAACGACCTTATATATTACAGACTACTCAAAGCAACACAGCTACTATACATACATTGGGTCATGTGGAAAGCAATGAACGCACCCGCAGTCTCTTTCAAACTCTGACAGATCATAACAGTCTGCAGATTTTTTCCAAACTAAAGAGAACGATTTGATCCCCCAAATTTTAAAATGGCGGAGCAACATGTGTAGAGTTGGAAATCGGCGAA
Organism: Aplectana chamaeleonis; assembly: GCA_029168955.1. Lineage (NCBI taxonomy): Eukaryota > Metazoa > Nematoda > Chromadorea > Rhabditida > Cosmocercidae > Aplectana > Aplectana chamaeleonis. The sequence goes on along the minus strand of JAPDOI010000184.1, from coordinate 667,569 downwards.
GACCACAGAACTCTCTCAATGTCGGGTCAATAAAACCAAAAACGAATATAAATTTGTACATTTTCTTGCAGCTGTCATGTTTCCCTATTTGATGTGTGTAGTTCATGATTATTGAACACTAAACAAAACTGAACAACACCCTTTCACTCATGTTCAGGTCACAACAAACAAATCGGTAAATTTTATTTATACTTAGCTTGGTAGCCTTCAGTTTAGAAAAAAAAGCGAAAAAAAGACATTTCAAAAGTGTGCGCACCATTCGTAAAAAGTCCTCCATATCATTATAATCCATTAATTTTATTAAATGACGTGGAAAATTCACACGTTATTAAGAACGAAAATATTAGGAAAGAAAATAAGCTGGCATAACACATAACGGGGAACTTTCCAAGGTTACACTACCGTTGACGATGTTTATAAAAGAGTTTGCCGCAGAGTATCTTCGGGTTTGGCTCAGTTCGTTCCATTTGAGACTAGATAGGAAAGAAAAGTACAGTATCCTAGACATGAATGTTATCTAATCTCTCAAAGAAATCGCCTTTTTACACTTTGCCTGAACTCATGTGTGCTCATGTGTGCTACAAGTAAGTTTGCGGCGAGCTGGATCTCCATATTTGAAAAAGTTCTTGGCCAACCAAGAGAAACGTGCCAGTAGCAAGCGATATACCAGCTTATAAATTTCAAACTGAAATCTCAGTGTCATGACTTCGTAATAGAAGACGATACTGGTAACAGATGGATGGAAGATAAAGGCAAAGCGGAAGCACTAGTTAAGTATTTCGCCTCGGTTCTTTCCTCTGAAAATGATGATGTTTTCAGTAATCACCTTTGTTGCGATCAAGTTTTGAACTCTCCAGATGAAGTAGTAGTAGTATTCTCGCACAATGTTCTCAAAAATTTGAAATCATTGAAAAAATCCAATGCGGCAACTTCTGATGGAATTCCACAAGTTGTCTACAAAAACTGCGCGACTGCTCTCTGTAGACCTCTTTCTATAATTTTCAACATGTCTTTGATTTTCAATCAAGTTGCATCGTTATGGAAAGAAGCCATAGTGACTGCAATTTCAAAAGTTTCAAACTCCAATTTAGTTTCGAATTTCCGACCAATAAAGGCACAGTACACCCTCAGATATGAATTTTGAGATTTTCATGTAATTGTGTAGAAGACCCTTCCTGTACAACACATGCCAAATGCGAGATCTCAATCCCTCCAAATAAGCGAGATATAAGCGACCACCACAGGCCCGACCCCCTTCGCTCACCACCACAGGCCCGACCCCTAGCAGATTTCCGAGGTCGATAGCGGCTAAATGGATGGATGAATTCCAACAAGTCGTCGTTCTTCAGTCCACTGACGGGCTGTCCCTTGAATCCTGGCTCGCTCTCGCGCAAAGATTGCGAATGAAGAGAAATACAGGCCTGAGACAACTCGTCCACCAATTTTTCACCCTCAAAATTTAGGCATCTTTGAAGAGCCATAACTCTGTTCAAAGGGGGTCTTCGACGATTTCAGAGATACCACTGTGATCAGCGTATGACTCTCTCCAAGACTAGCTCAAAATCTGAAAATTATTTTTTCGGGTGTCCTGCACCTATAAGCATCACTCCTACTCCTGTTAAAGTGCTGGAAAAAATCATTCGTGGGAAAATAATTTTGTGGTTCACCAGCAAAAATCTCATTCCTGCGGAGCAGCATGGTTTTCTGAGTGGTGCCTCCACATATGACTGGAATGTGGCAGTGAATGATGTTCTGTAGACCTGATCTATTTCAATTTGCCTAAAGCATTTGACAAAGTAAATCATGCCAAACGTTTACAAGAACTCAGTTTACTCGGTATTACGGGGCCACTTCTTGAGTGTAGTCGCTACTATCTTAGGGATAGATTCATGTGTGTGAAAGTGGGCAACTCTTACTCTATGCGTTACCCTTGCCCTAGAGGAGTGCCGCAGAGCGGAGTTCTTTCACCGCTTTTATTTCTTGCTTACACTTTTGATTTGCCAGCAAAACTTAGAACGCATATTAGTGTAATAGTGCAAATGTATGCGGATTACATCTAAATTTATGGCGTTTACAACCAAGAAAATCAGATAGAGGTCTATGAGGCGCTTTCGCAGTCAATCGCCAACATGATGCAGTGGTCGTCATCTTGGCAACTGCCGGTTAATCTGTCAAAGACTAGTGTTTTTCACATTGGGAGAAGTCAGCTAACGTAATATAGCTTCGGTGATGTTGTTTTAGCAAACTCAGAAGAAGTCCGCGATCTGGGGGTGCTTTTAAATCCAAAATTTGACTTTGAGACACATATAAGCAGAATGGTCTTGAAAGCTTTTCCAACCTTCTTTACGATTTGTAGAAATATTAAGGGCAATGACGTATCGCTGTGGTTAAGACTCTATAAAGCCTACGTTTTACCAATCCTAGGGTACGGATCTCAGTTCAGACAGGCAGCATCTTTGTCACTTTAAACTACGCAGTCTTTACCACCGTCGTATTTTCAATGATCTGGTCTTCTGTTTCAAATTACTCGAGGGTGATCTGAAACTGAAGGCAAGTAAATACTTGTGTTTCCGACCGTGTAGAGGGCGTGCTCTGAGATTAGGTATTCAGTGCATTAGTGTGAGAAGACGAAACCATGATCGACTTTTCAATTTACTTTTCTTCAGGGGAGCAAGATGGCTTGAATTGCTGTCACAAGAAGTTATAGAATCTTTAAAAGTTTTGATTTTTGAAAATAGGCTGAAGAAACTTGACTTGGTTGTTAGTTTGAAAATTGCAGAAGTGTAGGAGCTTATGAAGTGCATTCGATGGTACAACATTCAACTTCAAAGATGACAGCCGTTCGGCGTCACCGACATCATCTAATGCTATCCTATAACTTCTCATGGCGACTTACTCACTTACCAGTGACTTCAACACCTAGCACTGCACGAGCTCCTCTTCTCATATTGCCTTCTCGCTGTTTAATATTGTCCACAGCAACGTATTTAACTATGTCAATCACTGATCGAGTGTCCATCCCATATCTCATAAGGTTGTCGCTACCTGGGTTCGGAGCCATATATTTATTCTTCCTTGACTTTCAAGTTTCCCTCTACCTCAAGTTTGGTGCTATAGGCCTGCAACTGGGTACTGAGTTGTCCTGTCATCTGCACTAATTAACCCCTGAAATTTGGAATAGTCTTAAGATACATCACCCAGATACCTAAAAGCGGTCGGAGGACCATATAGATCCTAGGAAGCCGTGTGTGTAAGGTCACTTACATTACAGTTACTTGAATATGATACCGATTACTATGAATTTATTTCCCGTACCAACCCCTATACCTTACCAACCCCTGACACTTGGAATTATCTTATCATACATCACCCAGATACCTAGCCGCGGTCGGAGGACAGTATGCATCTTAGGAAGCCGCGTGGGTAAGGTCGCTTTCATTGCAGCTTGAATATGAAACGGATAACTATGGATTTATAGAAACGCTGAACGGTTCCAAGCCTCTATCACAAATAGGGTTTTGCCTTACTGCCCCCACAACCTTTAATGGCTCCTGAATTTTCTAGTGAAGCCTTTTTCGATTATTCTCTAACTTGAACCATGGCCTTGTGGTCGGCACTTGAATCGTTGCGCTAAGACTTGATTTTTTTGTATACATTTTCATGGCTCTAACTCGCTACTTTGTGACTTATGAGCACGTCGGCAACGGTGTATAATAAATAAATAAATAAATAAATAAATAAATAAATAAATAAATAAATAAATAAATAAATAAATAAACACAAATTGTTCATAGATAAGGCCTACTACAACGTTATTTTTGCTTATGCACCCTTGAAAACCTGCACAGACATAGAAACAAGGTGTTTCTCTTTGCCTAGTAGTAGGCTGAGCTCTCTCAAGTTCACATAGGTAAAAAAATTCGACCTGGCATTTGATTTCGCCGCTGAGATATAGAGCCTAAGCTTCCCTCTTCTGCTCCTCGTCAGAGTAGTGCCAAAGAACTGAGTAGGGTTTATGGAAACTTTCCGCGTTATTATTTTGAACATCATAACAAGATCAGTTTTTGTTCGCCTAATGCCATTTTAGTTGTCTAGAGCGTTCCATTACGTAAACACTGCCCATTTCCGGCCTTCGAGGTTGACCTAGTCGACTTCGCGGGACCCCATTTCTGTGGGAGTGGCCCGGTCTCCTACTTCAAGGGAAGTATGCTAAGCGTAGGTCGGATCTGCCAACAACGTTGGTATCGTTAGTATCTCTTGTGGCTTAATAGTAAAACTGCGCAGTATCCCGCCCCCAGCTGCACGTTCCAAGAGGTTACAAGCTCAAAATGTCGTTTTTTGTGCTTTTTGTACCTTCTAAAAGCGCATTAGTCTTTCGAAAATCCGGAGGCGGACCTCACAAATGTGCTCGGCGCCCAAAACTACCCCCTGAGCAAAGTTTGGGTGAAGGCGCATTTTCCGTACTTAGTCCAGACTGACAGCGTTTTGGACTTCACGGATTTTTGGCTGGGCGTTTATTTATAGCGATGAGAGAGCTTTGGGAGCGTTTTAGAGAAATGTTCCAGATTTGACTCAAAATTCTCCCTGGGGGGGGTGAGGCGCTGATCACGGATCTGTGATTTATTGGTAGATTTTCCGAAATTTTCGGCTAATTTCGCTCGAAGCATCCCAACCGGGGAAAATTTCGAGGGATTACAATCTGAGATTTTGATCAAAATTTGTATGCAAAAATTACTATTCAACTTTTCATTTCAAAACAGGAGCGTCGGTTTCTATGCTTGGTTTTTCGTCTCTACTCACTTTCAAACTCAAGGTAAAGCATATTATGTTGATAATGTTGGAGGAAACCTTTTATCAATCCTTATTTTTTCCCAATTTATCTGTCGATCTGCTACTCACTGACGGCGTGATCCGCAGCCGCTAAACGGCGGTTAACTCACGATCACCGTGCAGATTGCTATTACCTCAGTTTTAGTTACATATATACGAGTGATTCGTTACTCCTCGTTTGCAATAGTGAAGTTATCATAACTACGTTTCGGGGTAAGTGAGAGGCATCCAAGCTGCAACTCAGCTCAGCTGAGAGGCTCTCTGCGGTGCTCAAAATTATCAAGAGGAATCTCAGGAGAATAACTGTGAGCAACATGTCTATATTCACTACGGTGGTTACAATTTGTTGAAAGGTATGGAGCCTCATTGCATTTTAAAGAATTGTTGGGATATCTGATTGAGCAGCACAGCAGTTCTGGGAACAAGGGGAAGGCGATAGAAGCACATGTTCTTCAAGACGGCATAGAAAAACAACATGCTCGTCAAAAAGAAAATCTTGTGAATCCACTTTAAGTGCAGCATGCACGCTTACAATCGTGGTCGAGATAACAGCATAGACAGATTTGCACGGCTCCTGCCACATTGTCAGCAAAGTTTGAAACCCTTATAACTGTCCAGGGTGACATTATTAGGGGCTGTGCGGAAATACTTATAATGTTATCTCAACCATGTTTGTGAGCGTGTATGCCGTCTTTAACTGTTAGAGATGCCTATATTATGAGGGTAGAAAATTGTTGGACGAGTTGTCTCGAGCCTGTATTTCTCTTCATTCGCAATCGTTGCGCGAGAGCGAACCAGGATAAGGAGGCAGCTCAGCAGTGGACTGAAGATTGACGACTTGTTGGAATTCATCCATTCATTTAGCCGCTATCGAGTTCGAAAATCTGTTATGTGGTGGTCGCATATATCTCGTTTATTTGGAGGAATTGAGATCTCGTATTTGACACGTGTTATACAGAAGGGGTCTTCTACACAAGTACATGGAAATCTCAAAATTCATGTCTGAGGGCGTACTGTGCCTTTAAAAGAACTAACGGTATGTTTGAAACTCTTTTCCTCTCGATGCAGATTCAGTGTTAGTGTCAGTAAAGACTTTTTGAACCAACTCCAAGATTTCTGAATAATGAATACTTACTCAGATTGTCATCAAGATCGTAGTAAAAAGTCTCTCCCCAATTTCGGCCCTGGCCCCTGACTACTTGTCTTTTGTGAATCCGACCAGGAGGAGAGCTCGTTATCTCCTCTGCACCCAACAGTCTGGATCGTATCCTTGAATTTTTCTTTTTCATAATTTTGTTGTCGTCACAACCAGGAAAAAACTCACTCATCTAGGGTTTTGTTGCCGGATAATTCTCGTTTTGGGGTACTATATGTCTCACCGCTGGTATTTCTCAACTCTCCGAAAAGTGGTGAGTTACAGTTAACCGACGAAGCGATTGACAGAAGCACAGTTGAGAGCAGCATTCCCGAGAACGACCTCAATAGAAATATGATATGAAGCCCTAGGAAGAAAGTAACCCAGACATCATCCAACTCCTGAAGTTTTGGGATTGAGGTAGAACCGAAGGAAAGGGAGCGCAGAAGTAAACAGACGAGTGGCAAAACCATAAAATATGCGTCCTTTTAAAGCCACCAAGGGGATGTTATTCACCCACGTTTGTCTATGCAGCTGTCCCTAAGGTCAGCTTTTGTGCTTACAAACTCACCATCAGGAACTATAGAGCAATGTACGGTTAGACTAGATCTGAATTTCACGCTTCAAATGTTTTGAAGTTTGTGTTGCTTTCGCAGGTCTGGTCACTGCCATTTTAAAGTTTTCCTGCTTGAGCACTTTGTGCCATTGATGTTTTTCATGTTGTTTGACGATCGCGTCAACATTCAATGAAAACGTGCCACATGATCGACCCAGTAATACTAGATGATTGATCCTACAACAGTTTTCGGGTGGCTGTAGCTTCAATGATGAGCACCGGGCTTTGCAAAACTGTTCCGTTTCCGTATTTCCTGTACTTTTTCGGCTGTTCCGTTCCGTTTCCGGGTTTTTAGGCTCGGAAACGGAAGAAAATATTACTCAGTGTAAACGTCACGTCTCCCAGCGCTAAAAGCCGCGGTCTCTTTTCAATTATCACGATATTAGTCAAACCCTGTTGACGATAATCGGCATCCCGCTCCTTCCAAAAAGAAATTACAGCTTGCATTCCCTGCAAACGCACTGAACGATCTCGACTTGAGCTTGACCTTGGAAGCTACAGAAGACATATTCTGGGTACCAAAGCACGAGTGAGTAAGCGATGTTATCTAGCAGTCCAACCGTGTTAAAGGCAGCATACACGCTCGCAAAAGTTGTTGAGATAACTACATTAGTGGGATCGTAGGAGCCTTAAAAGAGTCCTCACGAAGTTGGAAGAGCTGAAAACGAGTTACAATGACCGTATTTGAGCCGTATATAGTCACAAAATCATCCTCTCTCCGAACATCAATACGGGCTCAGCCCCTAAACACAAATTTTCAATGTTCGATTACGGTCATTTTGGCTTATTTTTTACGCTTCTAAAGTTGTAAGCGTTCCAAAAAGGGCCGTATGAGTGCATTAGCGTCGTTATCCTAACAGATTTGTCGCTAGCTCCGCTATTTCAGCCAATGAGGTACAACTCGTCCACTCCTGGGCCAATATAGAGCGAACCGTTATATCTTCATTTCAGTTGATTTTTTTCCGGTTCATTCGTTATCTCTAAATATTAACAGCTTCAGACCGTCGATTCATTTCATAAAATTGATATCATTTTTCAGCGTGTATTCTGCCTTCAACATTCTCATCTCAGTTAAAAACCATCACAGTTTGCCTCCCCGCTTTTTATCACAAAATGTCTCCTGAACCTTTGAAGTATTGGTGGATCATTACTCTTTCATGCAGCAGTACAACATTTTGTTACCATTGAGTCCGCCGATTGACGAAAAAAAAAGTAGAAACGTTTCCTCTCTCTCTCTAGCTACTCATGCCCTAGCGGTGTTGCGTTTTAGCGTACTAAACTTTGCGCTGGCCCACACCGAGTTAAACCCGCCGTTGTCAGCAGCATGCGCTGCCAAGTCACATTGGGTCTCGAATTCTCATCGGCAGCTTGTGCTGCAGTTAGCAGCAACTGTTGCTGCCGACGGAGGGTCGAACCCGATGACGGCTTCCGAGTGTAGCCCATCATTAACAGCAGCTTTTGTTGCTAGCAGCAGCACGTGCGGCTCTTGCAATGGTCCGCAGCAAGGACGCCATTCTCGCCAAGGTACACAACAAAGGCAACAATCTTATCACTGTTCACTACCAGAAAGCTCTCCTCGTGATTTGCAGTAAAGACAATCTTTTCAGCGTCTGAAATTCATATTCACGAAGTTTTGTACTCGAGATTACCTTCTGGGATGGGCTTCAACAGAAAAAAAACTACTCCCTGAACAAGAGTGGGTGCCATATGTACCCGCAGATGTCGTAGAACATCGATCGCACTGGAGAATCCAATCGAAGACCAGAACTCGACATTAGAGAGATAAGCAGCACACTAGAGGAGGAGTTGTTCGCACAGACTTTTTAGCAGCTCAATAGGAGAATCTGCAGCAGCAGCACGTCTTCCTTTCATGATCCAAATCTATTTGTCCTGTGCTCGGCTCGCTAGCTGTTTAAGAGCGGAGCTCCACTGGTACGTGAGCGATTAGATTGAGATCACAAGCTATCGAATTACATCTGCAAACCATGAGTAGCGACAAAACTTATTATTGAAGCGTGTTATGATTGTTAGTTCACCTCCATTTCCGAATTTTCGTTTCCGGGGATTATCAGCCATTTTTCTTCCGTTTCTGAAAAACTTGAAAAAGATCTCCGCACTGCCTCGGTGCGCACTCTCAGAGCCTTAACTTTTGCGGGTGATGTTAACTAGCCCGAATGTCTTGGTTGTGCACAAAAAATTGGAAATGATTCCCAGCGCGCGCGATGCCTTCAAAGGTAGCATACACGCTCTTAAACGTGGTTGAGATAACCATGAAAAATAGAATGGTACGGTTCAGAACACCCACTCAATTTACGCGTAGAAAACGACCCACAATGCTGCTCCATGTGTAAGAGTTTGGCTCCGCCCTGTATTTCTCCGCACTCTGTATTTGCCGTCTTTCTCCAAAACAGGGTTGCTGGAACATTCCCGACATTGTCGATTCTATTGTTTACTTATTGTACTTATTGTACCACCCATAAACGTCGCCGAGGATGGGAATGGCCCTGCACCCCTGCTTTGAAGGTGGACTGCAAAGAGGGCGGAGAAATACAGGGTGGGGCCAACATATCACTGGCGTATCGGGATCGTGGGACTGCATAGGCGTTGTATCTGAGCCACACCATTCTATTTCCTCAGTTATCTCAACCACGTTTGCAAATCTGTATGCTAACTTCAATGAAACTTGACAATCTTTAAAAAGGTTCTTTCTCCACAACACTCAACTGGTCATTTTTTCAGATTCCAGTTGTACTGGGATCACTCCCTAGTAAAGGAAATGTCAGTTTCCTACTGTGACCTCAAGCTGATATCATACAATAAATTGTTGGTTTCCCTTGTGTCCTACGACAAACTGTTCGTTGGTGTTTGGATGCACTTTCTCTACACAACAATAACAGAAGCACCCTCAACTGGTTATTTGATTGAATCGTAGGGAGAAACTCCATTGAGGGTGTTCGATGTCAATAGTGGGCATTGTGAGAATCTGTCAATAGTATTCTCGCACAATGTTAGTGAGTATGTATTTGGAAAATCCTTTGTTTGCTTAGCGACAATTCATTTCGCTAATGCGCACTTGCGTAGATGTACTGCCTACAATGCCAGTTCACACCATCGAAATACAGTTCATCTACGCAATGCCGTTCAGTCCGAAAAGTGCACACTGATTGCGAAAGCGTGCTGCGGCGCAGTTGCCACGATCCTCGGACGGGGATGTGGGATCAGTTGGGAGGCAGCGCTGCGATGCAGTTTTCAAAAGCACAATTTTTCCTGTATACTATAGTGCTTATTGTGGGTCACCGTAAAACTCGATCGGTTTATTTATTTATTAACATTCACGCTAAGGTGTGCATAGAAAGAAAAAAAAACAGTACGCCAGAAACAAATCAAAGCAATAGCAGTTGGCACAATGAATAAAACGAAAAACAAAAAGCAGCGGAGGTTCTCCGCTATTTTCATCTAAAAATCTCATTTCTTATTTCATAGTGCGAAAGCCACATTCTCAGATCTATTCCGACAAAACATTGTGAAACATGGTATGCAGAATCACGCGTAAAGAAAATAGGTGGATGACGCTAGGGAGATGCCATTTACACGAGCACTAGGGCATTCATGTGAACTCTGAAGCCAAGTTTTCGGATTTTGGGTAGTCCCTACTCCTAAATGCTTACAGTACCCGCGCTAAGTTTTATGAAAACGGGGAGCATTTGCCAAACTTGGCAAAAAAGCGTCCGATGCATGTAACTTTTTTTCAATGAAGACATTTCAGGATTCTGAAAACGCTATCATGTTCACAGCTCGAATTCCTACATTTTAATGTGCCTTGTGGACCGAAGTTCCGTGAAAGAATTTTTGAGTAAAATTGGTTTTGCGGTCGTTTCACAAAAACGCCGCGCGGCAAAGTTTTGCGAAACTTTGAGTAGTAAATGTAGGAGTAATACAGGAGCAATCTCTATGTTGTCTTCAAGGATTGGATAAAATTGGGGCTCGAGATCTGTGTAGATTGATTTTTCGAACTCCTTCATTAAACACTCTCGGGAGCTTCCTGAAAAGCCGGACTTTTGTTGCGAAAGCCCCAGACCGATAAATGAAGGATTTCGAAAATTCAATCTGCACAGATCTCGGGATAGCTCCGATCCCAACTAATTCACGACGGAAACATAGGGATTGCTTTTATATTACTGGTACAATTACCACTCGAAGTTTTGTCGCACTTTGCCGAGCGACGTTTTTGTGAAACGACCGCAAAAACAATTTTACTCAAAAACAAATCTACTTTAGGGAACTTCGGTCCACAGTGCACATTATTATTTACGAATTCGAGCTGTGAATATGCTTGCGTTTCAGAATCCAAAAACGTTTGCGGTGAAAAAACGTTACATGCATCGAACGCTTTTTTGGCAAGTTTGGCAAACGCTCCCCGTCTTAACAAAACTTAGCGCGGGTATTGTAGCTTCAGAGCCACCAACAGGAAAGGTCACATTTAGGTTGATCAAAAAGGATGAGTTTGACGGAATACTATGAAGCAAACCACAGCAAAAAAACACCAGTTTTATGGATAAGAAAAAGCGAAGAGGAATCTCCATTTTTTGATAAAACAATAGCTGCAACCGCTGTAACAAGAAACAAGGTACCGTGGAATTGTATCATAACCCAAGATCATAGAAAGCAGCTTCCCATTCAACGATATAGATTAGCCAATTTGTCGTATCATTGCCACGGTCCAGTAAGGTTCTACATTTAACTTTTAAATTTAATGTGGTCGGAGTACTGAACATTTCAAAATGTTGATATTTGCTGCTGATTCGAGCACCATGAGCGTTTTTGTTTTGGAATCGCTCAAAACTTTTAGGGCTATAAAGCCGCTAAAATCTCATGGCTTCTACACGTGCTGGTGCGAAGCTGCGGTTAGAGATAGTGAGAGAGCGCATGACAGACGGAGGAAGCATAATCCCCCGCGCCGCTCTTGAGTCGTAAGAATTACGACGTTTTACAGAGGACAAGTACTAGATAATAGTATTCGAATAGGTTGGCGGAATGGTGGAAAACCCGTAATATTAGAAAAAATCGTCAATCATCCAGTTCCTCTTCCATCCGGAACTCTGGGGCACCAAATTCTTCGATCATTTGTTAGTTTGAGTTCCCGATTCAATGATAGTCACATTTCGAATTATCGGTCTCTTGTTTTAGAAAATGAACTTCTGCCCTATTTTTTCTATTTTCCAACAAAAAAGCCCAAAATCTATGACACGAGTATACTTGAATATGTCCGTGTCCTACGTATAGCCCAATTAGGTAGCCGCGCTCAGAATCGGGCGCGAAATTGCTTAATCAAGAGCCATCTTCTCTTCCTTTTCCAGCGTGCCATTTTTTTGTCAAGCAATGTTGCGGCTTCCTACTTCGAATACACAGACCATATGAATTTTAGTGTTCCGTATTATTGTGAGTAAAAAAGTGCGTGAAAGGTGCGTTTGGTGCGTGTGCGGGTAGGTCAAGTTATTGAATTTCTAGATTCGATGAGACGCCGCATGGAGGCGCGAACGATCTTCCGCACAATGGCCACCCCGCCCCACGCCTCTCAGGCAGCGTCCATACGTCGCGAGAGCGGGCGCTCCCGCTGTTGTGCGCCTCTCGACGATCCTCAACGCTGCCCGCAAACTAACACAGGCGAACACCCCCCACCTCGTGTTGATTCGATTGAAAAAGTTTGATCGGGTGATCAGTCGCTCGAGTCGGCGCAACGACTCATGATTTCCCACGGTTTTCGACCTCCGTGGTGGGATTATGAAAAACAAGGGCAGTAGTTTTGCCACAGGTTCAGTGCCACCTACTTTAGTGATGGAGCAGTAAGCTTGAAAGTTGCTGCTTGCTTCGTGGTGCTGGTCGTCCCGCTATCCTGCCGTCTACTCGCTGGTCGTCCGTCATCTGCTGCCATCTACTCCACGGTGTCCAGAAATGGTCTTTTTTCTCGTGCAGTCAACGTATCGTCCATCACTGGATGAGGGATCGCCGCGACGCTGCTTGGCGGGAAAAATTGCGCGCGGGAAAACGGAAGGAGAGTGGCTATTGATCGCGCAATTTTTCCCGCCAAGCAGCGTCGGGGCGATCCCTCATCCAGTGATGGACGATATTTTCCCTGTCGTCATCTACACAGATCACGTCAGTCATCAGTTTGTTCTTTTTTGTATAAAAGGTATTTTTAATGTTGGTTCCGTTAATAAATTTGTTTCTATAATTTCTCGTGACACGCTGTTTGTTTGAAACTCGGGTTCATCCCACTTTTACCTTCGCTGGTTTTTTTTGTGTGTGCATTAGGGTCAAAACGTAGAAAAGTCCTATCCCGCCAAACCTCACAGTATACGCATTGTAGAGGAATTGAGGAATTTGCAACTGTCGCAAAAAAGTTTCAAACAAGTGAAGGATTTTTGCTGGCTAGTCGGATTCTATGTTCTAGTCATCACAGGGTTCCTATGACCCATCGACAAAGAATTGGTTAGCGCTTCAACTGAAAGCGAATATGAACATTTTGAAAGATTCGCTACTCGGACCGCATACTGAATTTATATGTGGAGTGACCGAGTTTCGCGGTAAGCCTCAGAAAGCTCTAAATAGAAGAAAATCAGTGCTCTCGGAAGCTGTGGCTCACTTTGACGCCAGAGACTGGCACCAGTGCTTGCCGTATGCTTCTTGAGCAAATACGAAGGGCCAGTACAGGAACGGCTACCGCTGATTTTCTGTCGATACTTCGACGACTGCTGTATAGTTATAAGAACTCTACTGGAAATGGATGAGTGCTCCCGGATTCTCAATCAGCAGTCACAGTACATCAAGCGCACACGTGAAACTTTTTGAAATGACTGGCTGCCATATCTCAAATCTACCGCGCGGGTCGCTCCACCATGGCGAGGTCGCTCGTACACCTGTGACAGTTTCCTCATGACAGAGCCCTTTCATCAATTTCATTGTGCTTATTTTCTTCAAGCTCTTTACTATCCTGCGGAGCAGCGAATTGAAACACATACAAAGATTTCAATGTGCATGTCACGATCGGGGTTCATCTTTACTCTGCTCCAGCAAAGCGACGAAACCGGAGTATCCTTAGACTCTGCCCACGTGTAGGAAATGTTCATACTCAAACGCCGCGCCGGTGTGGACGCGAAACGCTCAATTAGGGGCATTGATAGCTCATAATGGATATTATATAATAATATTGGAGCTTTCGGGTCACTAATGTATAGGATACTTTCTGAGGAAATCGTCGACGGAAACTTCCTAGGGGAGGGTGACTACTACAAGATAGAGACAGAAACTCGGTCTTCTCATTTTCTAACGGGATGCGCAGCGCATTAGACGTCTATTTCGTAGAGTGTTAGATGCTTGTCAGGCCTGGTCACTGGTCTGATATGAGGTTAGCATAGTGGGTTTGACGATTTTCGCATGTGTTTTTTTTTCGCTGTAACTGCAGTTTAACGTTACAGTGCACGTTATTGTATGTTTACACAAGATGCTTGGTGGTTCACAAAACGCTTGGCTCCGGTCGAGATCGAACCAGCCTATCCCTTTCAGGAGGAGCGCCTTATCGCACTGCACCACCAAATTCCAGCGCCGCTCTCACTCAACTGCTCGGTGATTCTTCACCGACGCAATCATCTTTTTACCCGCATAACGGAATGAAACAGGAATACCGTCATAGACTGTAAATGACATCCATATGTCATACACTACTTATGCAAAAAATATACAAAAATTGTGTAACACTAGGGCATCATTCTTACAAGTCTGCGAATGTTATATAGTCTATGACGGTATACCTGTCTCATCCCGTTATGCGGGTTGAAAGATGATTGTTTCGGTGAAGATTTACCGAGCAGTTGAGTGAGAGCGGCGCTTGGCCTTAGGTGGTGCAGTGCGATAAGGCGCTCCCCCGAAAAGGTAATATGCTGGTTCAATCTCGCCCGGAGCCAAGCGTTTTGCGATCATCTCAGCACCTTGTGTAGATTTAGTGGGTTATGTTAACCTTGGGAGAAAAATAAACCCGCCCGTGTACAGCGAACAGCAGCTGCTCCTGCCACTACAGGTCTTGAGCTTTGCCAAGTTCACATCTACACTTGGTTTAAACATTGGATTGAGAATAGAAACCCAAGAGTGTTTTTTTAACGCTGACTCTGCCTTTGAACAGCTTTTGCATTCTTACCATCTACTGGTAATTCCAGCTCTGCTCGAAAGCCTAGCAATCATTTAGCGTGTCATGTAAACAAAGGGGCGGTAGTAATCTGGCTTGATATGCAATTTAAATCGTTGATTTGAGTTGCATCTGAGCGACATCTGTGTAACAGCTTAAAAACTTTGTTTGATGCATAAGGATGCTCTAGGTAAAGTCTTGACTCTTAACGAGCAAGTCAGCTCCAGGTCGGATTCATCTTCATCTAAAATTTGAAGGTGTCGCTGATTGCCAACATCAGCGACAGATGGCTTTCGCTGATTGTGCGGTGTTGAGAGCGCACGTGACAGTGCGGCGAAAGAGAGGGCGCAGCGCTTTCAGATCGATCTTTTCTAAATGTCCTCTCGAGTACATTTATGACTCCCGGGGTGGAATTCACGAAACGCTAACCACGGCTAACCAGCGTTTCTGGCTGAGATAGCCATGGTTACCGCAGCTAACGTGATTCACGAACGTAGCTACCACAAACCATGGCTGCGATAGCCACAGCCAGCCTAACCACGTAAGCGGGCGTGGTTAGTAGCGCCAAACCATGGCTAGAGTAGCAGACGTCGCGCAAAAGCCTAGTCCGTAAGAACAGACAAGGTTTTTTAAAGTTACGCCGATAGTTTGAAATAGATTTTAATCGGCTTTTTCTGCTAAAATGGACGACAGATCACGTGAGTTACAAAATTATGCCTTCCATTCGTAATCTTAGACAAATACCAGTTTCTCATGAATGTTTTACTAGCGAGTAATCGATTTTTGGACGATTTCACACAAATAGAACGGGAAAATCTTTTTTGATGTTAGTCTTTATCCTTATACATAGCACCCGCAGGTTAGAAGAGATTATTTTACAGTTTTCATCGAAGATGAGGAACGAGACGAGAGAGAGGTGTTCATAGCCTTGGCGGGTCATCGATTCTTCCAGCCAAGGAAAGATCCCATGAGCACTGTGAGCGACGAAAAGTTCCGTCAACAATACCGTCTCACAAAAAGAGGATTCGCTTACGTGCTAAACCTTCTTCACGATGACCTTACGTCGAGAACGACTCGTTCGTGGGCACTTGACGCCAAGGAAAAACTATCAGTTTTTCTTGACGTATTCGGCTCGGGGAGTATTCAAGTAAGCTATTCACAGCATTTTCTAGGAGATTTGTTTACAAAAAAAACCACTCTAAGATGGGTAAAAACTCGGCGTTCAAACTATATATGATGTATTCTGTTTTGTAGAGAAAAGCGCAAGGATACTCGCAAGCTACCACGTGCAGAGTGGTTAGGGAAGTCAGTGACATCATATACAATAGGCGAAACGAATTTATTCGCTGGCCTAATGATGACGAACTGCGCGAAATACGGAAAGAGTAAGTATACAATTTTTAGATAAGGTTTATTAAGTGAGAGTACTCCTCCTAGATTTTTCGCAATGTGTAAAATCCCGGATGTGGTAGGTGCTCTAGACGGCACTAATGTCAAGATATCGGCGCCTCACCAAAATGAGGATTGTTTTGTGAACAGGTGCGAAACATAGAATTTTCACCGAAATCCACGGCACTTAATTACCACAATTTAAGGAAAGAAACAGAAAAAATAGAAACAGTTGAAACTAACTAATGGAAAGCGTGAGATAAACGAGTGAGGGAAGAGCGAGAGTAATTTACATATGACAAATATATGGGGTCAAAGTAGAGTAAGGAAGAAGACAAAACACTTAAAAAAAGGAAGAGATACATGAGAT
Source organism: Aplectana chamaeleonis (assembly GCA_029168955.1). NCBI lineage: Eukaryota > Metazoa > Nematoda > Chromadorea > Rhabditida > Cosmocercidae > Aplectana > Aplectana chamaeleonis. The sequence continues at coordinate 651,050 of JAPDOI010000184.1, read as the reverse complement.
AACGCAAAACCACACCAGAGACCTAAAGGATAGAGAGAGATTTTGGAATTTGGGACTTTCGAAAAGAATTTTTCAATTACGAGTTACGGTGGCGCGACCACTTCTGCAATTGCACCCATTAGACGTCGTAGCCAGCCAACCACGCCACAGCTCGGCTTGAGAATCGGTGGTTACGCTGGCTAGTGGCTAGGCTAACCACGTGGTTGGCTGACCGAAAACGTAACCATGGCTATGGTTAGCGTTCGTGAATCCCACCCCCGTTGAAACGATTCGGCGATCATACCGGGAGGCATCCCGGACGGGGTGAGTCGCTCACACAGCGTGGTCGCGAAATCCAAGGTCGACGGAGTGATGCCTGCATGGCTAGTGCCGTCAACAACAATACACCAAACGGAACGGCCCGAATTGAGAACATCATCGCAGAAGTCACAGTGAACGGGGTGATCCCATCTGAAATAGACGTTCGTGAGGTGAGGAAAAGCCTCCCTTTGATCAATTTTAAAATCTTTGATGACTTTAAGGTGTATTATGGAATACTATGTTTGTCTTTATCCTTCTTACCAATTTTCACCATTTTCCGCATATGATTTGTTGATTTTCCATAAATCTACTTACAGTAACGCGCAAATTTTTTTGCAAAAGGCGTTTTGCGGCGTTTTTTGAGCTCACAAACAGCCGCATCGCCATGCCTTGCTTCAAAATTGTCCGATTTCAATTTTGAAGTCATTTCCGGATTGCTTTTAGTGAATCCTACACGATAGTGTCACAAAATAATAGATAATACTCGTACACGAGCAAATTTTCAAAAAATTCTTGAAAGACTTTTCGAAATGTTTCTCGTTTGTTTAAGTTCGCTCGAAATTTCGCCGAACGACTTTTTTTTTCAAATTTCGTTCGCTCGAAATTTCTTCAAACGAAATTTTTTTTTCAATTTTCGTTTCTTCGAATTTCTTTAGAACGCTTTTTTTTCAATTTTCATTTGTTCAAGATCTGGTTTTTCGATTTTTTTTTTCGAAAATTCGTTAGATTTAGAAAAATGCTTCTCGAACCTTAGGTTACGCTGTTTCGTTATTGCTCGGGCCGGATTGTCGTGGGCGTGCTCAACAGCGCGCCTGCGGTGAAATATAGCACTGATTAGGAGACTTTATAGGCCCGATGAACATCACTTCGAACTGTTCGAAATAAGGGAGAGAGGTAATACATGCTCGAGTTTGTGTAGAATATTCATTCTCTGACTGAGCGGTATAAATAAAGCGTTGAGTCCAGTTTCCAAAAATCTTAAATGTTGAACGGGTATCGAAAAAAGTTCCTGAACTTATATCTCGCCAATCACAGGAAATTGAGATCTCGCTCTTGACAAGAGTTGTAGAAGAGAATTCTTCTACAGAATAAGATGAAAATCGAAAAAAATTCATTTTTGACAGTCTATTGTGCTTCTGACAATGAGCACATTATGTGATGCACCAGTGAGCCTGATGGCTGCATTTTGATTTTCTCATTGCGTTGCACCACTACCTCACTTGCCTGGTCCAGCGACGGACAGCTAGCGCTATGACGCAGTGCAATGTCGCGCTGCTCTCCTTCCAGTCTTGTTGGCCTGGTTCGCTTCTCACTAGTGGCGAAAGTTTTGTTCACAGCGTTTCAGATCCTCACTCAACATAGGGGTGGCTCCTCATTATTATGGTTGTCTGGTCCACATCAGTGAAAGATGTCCATTATCACTAATTCACACTTAAAGGCACAGTCTCAGCTCAGGGGTTAAATCTGAGACTTCCACATATAATTGTGAAGTAGACCCACCATATGAAACACCTGCCAAGTGCGAGCTCTAAGTTCCTCCGAATAAGCGAGATATAGGAGGACGCCACCCTGGAGCGCCCCCATCGGGAAGCCACTTTGGCACGCCCCTTTTACGATTTTGCGAGCTCAACAGCGGCGAGTTAAGAGATGATGTTCGATCAATATCCCGTTCTTGCCTTCATTCTCAGATTCTCTATCCACTCAGATCGGCTCGTAGAAATCGGTTGCATATAACCAAATTTACAAGCCTCGGAACCCTCGTCCATCATACTTCAGCAGCTCACTCTTTGAGGAGCTACAACTCCGTTTCCCGGGGGTCTTGTACAATTCTAGAGACACCATTAGCATTAGCGTGGGACCGTTCTCAAGATATGCAGAAAAACTGGAAAGCGATTATGAGGTTGGACTGTGCCTTTAAGGCCAAATTACTACTACCGCTCCAGAGATATCAATGGGCTCTGTCCTCTGGTTGAGCGAAATTTTTCCTGATTTTTCCGTCACTGAGTACTCATTTTGAACCTATTGAAACTTTCTGAGGGTGTTGGTCTTCCTCTGCTCAAATATTCAAGCCTGCTGGATTATTGGTTAGATTATTGTTTTCTTCCGTTTTTGTAATTGGATGTAAGGTATAGCATGACTAAAGGCACAGTCCGACCCTAGAATCGCTTCCCATTTTTCTGTTCTCAGATCTTGGAGAGAATAACGTGCTCATCACAATGGTGTCTTCGGGAAAACTCATTGTCTCGATACTAAGTGTTCGGCTACGTCGGTAACATAGAAAAGAACAACATTACATACATATTTTTTGCGCGGTATCGTTACACAAGTCGGAGTGATTCGAGAATCTCTGAAAGGACTTGCTTTCCTACCGACAATTTGCAGGAAACCGGTGGTCTCTGTGCCGGTCCGAAGCCGAAGCGAAATTCGAGGCATATCCTGGATTCCGCTGTGAACTCACTGCCCGGCCCCAGGCAAAAATACGAAAAAAAATCACTATCATGCCGCTAATCTACCCATATTTTTGTCAATGCATACCGAGACTCAACCATCAATCATTACAGACCCGTCGTCTTGTAGTCCGCCGAGTTTTCTAGCCAGCGATCTCCGCACTAGTGAGCTCACATTGCAACGTAGGCTGTGCTATCGCGGTATTTTGATAACAACTCAGCGACAGACTTCTCTGTAAATGGGTGCGGCCTTTGCGGTGACGTCTCTGTCTTTTCGCGGTAACTTACGATAATTTAGCGGTTTCGCTAAAGACAGCTCACTATAAGTTCGAGCCGTTTGATCGGTCATTCTACTCTCCGCTTCATTTACTTTGATTTGATGAGACAGAAACGAAAAAGCAAAGATATTTTCCGTGTTTTCTTCTTATTCGAGCTCTACCTACAAATCTCGGCACGGGAATATATTTGCACCCATAGCAGCTCCGCTATCCTTATCATACAATGGTACAGTCTGAAGTCTGAACAACTAGAGTATGATAGCCCTTTCATTTTGAAATTCATTGAGGAGCAACACAACAGTCCATCACAAAGCTACACGCGCCAGTTGATTAGTGTACAAATAAGTGCCTCGCAATTCGCTACATGGCCGCTTACATTAAAATGGTCGCAGTGTTGAAAATTATAGTGTGTCCACTTTCGCCATGAGTCTTGTCGAAGTCTCGATTTTCACGGTGGGTACTCAGTACAAAGCGATACACTTTTTCATGAATTTATCACAAACTTTAAAAGCATTTTGAGAAAAAAAAGTTTCAGTTTCTCATCGTGGCGTGCTATGCTACTGACGTGCAACAGATTCAAGAAACTTCCACTCTACCGGACTGCAAAAAACGTTTTGGGCAGTATGCGCCCTATTCTGACAACAGAACGCTTTTCTATTTGAGTTTGCAGAAAGTATTTGGGAACTTGGTGAGACCTTTCTTGTCAGCGAGAAGACAAAGTGGTCAGTAAGCCGAAAAATGAGCAGAAAAAACTTTTTTAACAGGAGTGGGACTGCAATCTCGAGGTTCTGGCCGGAGTCCACGCCAAGGTCATCACAGACACTCCGTCAACATCGATGCTGATTTCCATGATATATAGAGGGTGATTCCCTGAAGGATTTAATGCCCTCTCATCGATATTCTCTGAAAGTTAATAGTTTAACTGTAGCAGGCACGAGGTAGTATGGCTTTATTGGCAGTCTAAGGTTTTGGCGGTCTCGTCCTCTTCGGAGTCCGAAAAAAAGGTCGAATCTATGTGCCAAATTACTTGGTGTAGTTTTCACCCTACAGAACTTCAAGAGAAAATTTTCCAAAGAAATGGCTGGGATACACGAAGCTGAGTGATATACCTACTCTAAGTCCAAGGAACATCACGTTTCCGGTTGGGAAAGGACGGGGTACCGAGATATCAGAAGACAGTACCCCAATTAGAAAGCGAATCTGGGGCGGTAGTAGTCTAGCCTAATGTGCTACTAAAATTCGAAATTCCAGCAACATCTTATTATTAATTGATTTTGCACAAACAAAAACATGCTGGTTGTGAACTGGACATGTCCTAATAGAACCAGCGACTCTAATGAGCAGCTCTGTTCTCACTCAGCGACACTTCATCTTCTAATTTCGGGCTGACGCTGATTGGGAACATCAGCGACAGGTGGCTGTCACTGATTGCAGAGTGGTAAAAGCACAAGAATAAGTGAGATTAGAGAAGACACATGGATTTCAACTGGACCTGAGCAAAGTGTCCTTGGAAGACACTTAGAACTTCCGTTTAGGATTTAAGTCGTAGGTACAACCAGATATTTAGAGGTGAAATAAGACCGTTTTCTACTAAGATAGGTCTAGTTTTTCAGTTTTCGAATTCAATAGTCGAGACATTTTTCTTAAAAGCCGAGGGAACTCAAAAAAAGCATTTTGTGAGAGAGGGTTCGAATCTTGTAATCTTATTGTACAAATACTTTTCTCTTAATTTTTAAATGTATACGTATTCACCGTGTAAATTGCAAATTATTGATAAGGCTCGCAGCCAGGTTCATCCCGAAATCGCTTTGCTTCTGAAGTCCGTTTGCAATCAATTCACGGAAACGTCGTGCGCGTCTGACCTAAGGCAGAAAACGTCGCGCGCGTCAGAAGTTCGATACTAATCGAGCAAGTAATCGAGAAGCATTTTCTATACTGTTTTGCCAAAATGGTTGCACATACGGCAAACTTCAGCAGACGTGAATTTCTGAACAACTTCAGAATCCTTCAGCTTAAGTGCTAGAAAACCACCGTGACAAGAAGACCTTCACTTCAAGTGCCAATACGTGCCTTCACATTGGCCTACCTGTACTACATTTCGAGAGCATACGTATTGCTTCCGTAAAGCTTCAACAACTACAGCTCAAAGTTTGGCCTCGGGGATTAGCCTTCTGAATGGGGTTCTGTCTTCTGATATCATAGTACCCCGTCGTTTTCTACTGATGACCTGATGCTCCACAGTCTTTGAGAAAGTATGCTCTTCAGTCGCATATATCTCAACCAATTGTTTGGAAAACTTTGTCCCAATTTCCTGCATGGTAAGAGCTACGTTTGACTGACAAGGGAATGACCATACCCTCTTGCCAGAACTGCCCATACAGTCATAGTTTTTTGCTAGAATGCCTCCAGTGTAGTCGTGAGAACACCCTACTGTTTGCCCGAGTAGTAATGGGGAAAAAGTTAGGATTCATTCTTTAAAATGAGGTCGAAACGGCGAGAAATAGGCGAGTGCCATATCATTTGAGCAACACCATCAAGGCCGATTGGCCGAATGGTTCATGGCGGCGATCTACCATTCGGAGGCTCCCGGGTTCGACCCTCTCTGCTGCGGCCGTATTCATGAAACAGCGCGCGCAGGAAAGAAGCGTAACCTTCCCGTACCCGACGCATGACCCCCAGTTTTGTGCCTGTCCTGTCGAGATTTCAATGGTGGAGGCCGCCCTTTCGCCACCTGTCAGAGCAGATACAGGCAAGCCACCCGCAGAGACGGAGAGGAGACCGCCGGGTAGGAATCTGCTGTGTCTCAGCCCCGCTATCAGTGCAATCCGGCGGGCACAGCATGCCCAACCTTAGCTGCGCGGGTGGACGGGCAGAGCGCGAGCTGCCTGCCAGTAACATATTGATGATTTTCTGCCACGTGAGATCGACATAGCAGGCAGCCGCAACACTCTCCATCCACCCGCCAGGTGGCTAGGAACCTTCGTGTCTATCCGCCAGGTAGCAGGTAGCCTTCATATCTGCCCTGGATACCTAGACCGGAAACTCGTCCAACAGCGGGTGGACTTTGAACCTTCCGGAGGGCTCCCAGTGTTCGTGAATACGGGCACTGGTGAAATTTTCGTATAGAGGTTTTTGGAGTCCAGCAACTGTACGCGGCATTTCCATTATAGTTTATCGACGCCAGCCCTCATAGGGAAGAAAAACAAGTATACAAAAGATCGAAACACGTAAACGAATTTTCTAGTAAAAAATCTTTCCGTATGAGTGAATGTGGCTTGTTTTGTGTGGGTTCACCTACTAGGAAACATGTCTTATTCTGTTGCGACTTGAACCTCTTTTTTGTGTCTTATTTAATTACCCCTGTTTTCACAATACTGTCGACTTCACGTCAGGGTACGCCGATGACCATCCCGGTGAACTTCAAAGCCCGATCGCAAGGCTTTTCCCTGTTGAAATCGGCAAGTGCGAGGAAGTTGGATATTGTAGTTATGATAGTTTCATGTTTTGCTGCCACTGTAATAAGAACTTCTGTTTCGCCCACTCCCTCAAAATTTGCCATGTGTGTTGATTTTTCTTGCCGTGTACTCCATTCGAAGTAATTGCTGACATTTCCCATCCGAAGAATCGTCGAAAAACCCTATATGAATACCCCCAACAAAGTTCGTCTTAAAAAACAGCATGACAATTTTTTGCACCAGAGGGGACTGTACCACAGGATTCTCTGAATGGAAGTGTATGAGCTACGGTAGCTAAACTATATCATACTTAACGTAATCTACCGTTATCGCCTTAAGAACGCTGAACGAACCTTATACTCGTGTTCGGAACCTCAGAAAACCCCCCAGGGAAAGTTCGACATTTTTTGACCTCTGGAGCGCCATAACGGGGGTAGCACAATCTATTTTGGGGGGTTGCAGATGTCGAGGGAAACATTTTGAGTCCAAACTTCACTGAAAGGGGTAATTTGAGGCTTAGAATGCGAATCTAAGGCCCGTTTGTTGTTTTTCTAGAAATTCTCACAGCTTACGGTAGCTTGATGGTAATAATCCTACCGGGTTCTTCACTTTTTGGTTCATAACTTTTTTCTTCACTACTACTCGGGCAGCTAGATTGGGGTTTTTAGTATTACCCGGGAGGTCCTCGATCAGAAAAACATGGCTTTTTGGGTAGTTCTGCCGCAAAGGTTTAGTCATCCCCTTGTGAGTGATTTTACACACAGTTTCTACCTTTTTCAGGCTCCGAAGAGGGCGAGACTGCGAAAACTTTAGTTTTCCGATAAAGTATTACCACCTGGTGCATGCTACAGTCAAACTCTCAACTATTTTTCTGATACCGAGGTTAATCGGAAGTCGAGCATAGAGATTATTGAGCTATTTCCACTAAACTTCGGGGCTCGTTCTTTATATTAATTCGTTTCTTTATCAGCGAGCCCAGAAAATATCTCAGTCAAGTGGTGTTCAGCGCAATAAATCAATGGTGGGACCAGCTTTATAAGGTACATGACTGGTTTCAAAAAATACACAGAACTATGTTGAGGTAGAGTTCGACAGAATCTTGTTGGATTTTACAGATGAAAAACGGATGGTTTGTTGGCTGCAGCTACAACTACCAGGACAAGATTTACAATGTGGCCTGCTCGTTTTTGCACAACCAGGTGAATAATGTGAGCTCTTTGCCCAATCAATGTTATATGAACACAAGAGGCATCACTAAAAATGCTTGCTCTCTTCCTTAAAAATGTTCAACACATAACTGTCGTAAAGATGTCTCACATAATGTTCTCGGCGTTGATCAGAGAGCTTGGTTCATCTTGGGCGAGGATCAATCACTCAAACGTCTGCTATAGAGTGGCGCCTTTGCCTCTGCTTCAAACTCGTCCTATGTCACTTATAAAACCAGGCATTGTTAATAGTATGATGATATGCCAGGAAATAAACTAGGATCGAGAGTGTTATTTTCACAATGGACTGAAGCATAGTGCAACAAACCTTTGATGGCACCTTAACATCCTGTTTTTTGTGTCACCATAGAATCAAGTTCACTCTTGCACTCCGGGTGGCGCAGTCCGCGCTACCACGTGACAGCACTGAAAGCTTCTCGATCCTGTCGAGGTGAGGTGAACGCGGACAACCTTTTTCTTGCGTTTTTCTCTTGACTACAGAGTAGTGTCGCGAGTTTGACGGACTACTTTCACATAGCACTTGCGACTCAGATAGAGACATCACACTTCACGCGGTACCATTAGCCGATGTCAGTAACCCCTCCCGCGGAAGGCCAATAGAACGGTCGCAGGCAGTCGGTAGCGCCGTTTCGTTGACTGCCCGTACACAGTGAACAAGCACTCTGCGGCCCTTCTGCCTTTGTCTTACGGCTAATCTGATGAATGACAGAAGAAAGTTCTAAAACAGTTCGCGGCACATTTAAAAATCACCCTATAAGTAAAGGTCTGGTGAAACAAAATTTTAAAAATCCGCTTCTGGGGATTTCATCTTGAATTGCTCTTGACAAGTTTGGAGTGAGCTTATACGGGAAGCTCTCTACACCCATTAGTCCTTGCAGTCTTCCCATTCGGGGATGTCAATAATGAACAGTGATTCACCTGCCCAAGACCAGCGTTGAAATAGTCTGAACACAGCGTTCTCTTCTCAGCAATCGTTCATTGGCTCCACTCCTGTGGGTGGTGCAATGATGATATCGAAGTGAGAATCGATGAGTGAGGGTTCGATGACCCCAGAAATAGCCGACTGCGGGCCTACACTCCGCGGGAAGACGTGAAATCCTCTCTCTTAGCGAGAAGTGGGGAGCCCACAAAATTGGAGCCGCGCAAAGTCGACTAGCCCGACTTGGCCGGCGGAAAGTGGTCTGTTTTTATCTGAGGAGAGGCATCGCAGAACAACATTGACATCAGTGAAGGGTCACAATTGTCATAGAGCATATGAACACAAACATTTCCAAGCTAAGATTAATATTGTTAGTACATCCGCAACGCTAATTAAATTCCTAATGGAAGGCATTTTGTGTCAGGCTCAGATCACAGAAATTAGCTGTCTAAGATTCCTCTGTTTTGTTTGAACCGGCTCTCCTAACGCTTTTTTGAATTGTCTGTGTAGTGTGTAGCAATCGCTAAATCGTTTTTTTTTTGTTTGTGACTCATTTTTTTACAGGCTGCCGTTGCATAAGTACGAACTCAACTGCGAGCGATACAGGAGAAGAAGGCATTCCTCCTAGTTTATTTTGGCATCGAATAAAATTTGCTTCCGTTAGCATTCTATATAGCCTAACAGAATTTCAAAACTTTTGTCACACCCCATCCTTCCTATACACGCGTCGCAATCGCCATCTCAAATCCATCTGCGTTGTTTTTTTTTATTCTGAGGTACCACGATCGTGAAGCGGTATAGAGGCAGCATACACGTTGATAAGTGACACCAATTCTATGAACGCACCAAAAGCTTGGAGCTGTCAGTATCGAGAATCAATAGAGAAGGAATGTAATGGAAGAACAGCTCTTCTGTTTTGTGTGGAAGTGGACGAGTATCAGCAATGCTTTCGTTTTGGCTACTAGCGAGTTTTCTGTTCGGCTGCAAGTTACTCGAACTCCAGTCTTTTTTGTCTACTAGTCGATTATCAAAGGTGAGAATAGCGCCAGTAGTTTTCACAAAAAGTTGGGTAATAGCCGAACAACTACGAGGCTTCTGTTGTAATTTTGTTTTGCTACTAGTGATGAGGTGCGGTGGTCTTGATTATGCCCAGATGCCTAATGGTGCTGATAGGGCTAGGATCCTAAGATTGCCTACCCTTTATAGAAGGCGAGAAAGGGCTGATATTTTGATGATGTTCAAGATTCTCACTAGGAAATTGTTCATAGGACCAGTGAAGTTTTTTGGAACCTACGTTACAAGAAGTAGAAGAGGGAAGCATAGACTTTATCTCCCCGTGGCGAGGTCACAAATTAGGTCAAGCTTTCTCACTTACCGGATCATTAATAAATTCAACCAACTTCTGGGTGAGAATCCGAGCCTGTTGAGTATGCCATCGAACGCTCTTAAGATTATCCTGAAAGTTCGCCGACAGTCCTAACTGGCTTGCTGTGATATGCTTGACTCTTTGAGTCTTGATATCTGTTCCTAATGCGAGTAATTAGCTCCTTTGATGTTGATGTTTTTTTTGTTTGTTTTTGACTCCAGTTTTTAGGACTGTGTTTTATGTTTTTGTATGTTTTGTAATCCATTGTTTAGATTTCAGTTTTTCTTTTCATAACGTGGGCTTGTTGCGCGTCCCGAATAAAAAAATAAAATAAATACTAGCGCAAGATTGCGTGATTTGGTAAATATAGCGGAACAAGCGGCAAAGACGCTGTGACAGCGAGGCTAGTCACTCATCAGACGTGTGATAGAATACTTTTGTATCTGGAAGCGTGAAAAACAATAAAATGACCATATCTGAGCAGCCTTTTTATGTTTGTTTGAATTGAGGGGAGGAGGGTGCGAAAAAATAGGCGCCGGCCTAAAGTTTTGGTAGCTCTTTATGCGCGGGTTCTCTAGAGGAACAGAAAAGGATATTCTCACCGAAGAGGGTGTCTTGCTGTATTCTTCTTTATCCCACTCACTTGTGATCTCTTCTATTTCAGGTAATCTCACGCTAGTAGCCGAAGAGGCTCTTCCCAGTCCCGCCCATTTCAACTTAATAGCAGTAGCTGCTGAAAAGTTCACTTCTGTTGTTATGGTCCCCAAATTTCGAATAACAGCAACATCCTGATGAAGTCTGGTCACAGCTCCTGGGTTTCGGTTTGGCTATGAGCCACTCTAACACCCTTTTTTATTCTGCATTTTAAGACAAACATGTTCTAATATTATCATGATCACTAGATTTCACTAGACTTGTGATTATTATGAAAACAACCTGCTCTTTTTATGGTGTCCTGTAATGATATCAGCTACCCGAGCGATGCAAGAGGTCCATATGGCTGCCCCAACTCTTCCTTTGACGCACCATTAGTTTTACATACAGCTTGGTTCGATAAACAGACAAAAAATATTTGAAAGGCACTCAGATTTGATGACATCGCAGAAGCCACCTATTTCCAACTAAAGTTCTCGATTATGCTGTGTGTTGTATGCATAATGTTAAACCCTGATCTGAGTCTCTTACTAGTGTAATGTCTACGGAGACGGTCCTTTCAAGCCCTTAGGAGGAATAGCTACTCGGCCTTCACGATATACGGTGAATGCCCTTCCGAGACGTTTTTATAAGCCCAAAAATTAGGAGCCAGCTGTCACTTCTTGGTCTGAATCTCCTTGCCAAACATCAGTACAGGGAAAACACTCCAGCATGAACGGGTGAAGTTCTTATTGAGGACGTTCTGCGCTGAAATCTCCCAGGACAAACAGCGTGCCGCCGTGTGGATTTTCAGTAGAACCTAGGAACTTCTGACCAAGTTACATGCGAATTAAGGACTCTTAACATGCTATCTGCGACTTATCTTTACAACTTTATGTTACTTGTGATCTTCAACATAGTGAGTATGTTGCACGGTGCGAGTTAACTTACATGCGACATAAAGTATTCGCGTGTAACTTAAATGTTTTATTTTATCGCACATGAAACTTATCTACGCGGCAGGCGTCTCCAGGGGAAGTATACGACGCGTTACTGAGGCAGGACTCAGATGTGTGCCCCGTCGTCGGTTCAATTGCCCATGCTTGGAGTACTTGAACCCGCCCAGAGCTGGAGGCCCCATGCACCCCTGGTAGCCCCAGGTGGCGCTCGGCGAGCCGGCGGCGTGGCGCGTCGTTGTTAGATTACATATGAAAACATTGCAAGGTACTCGCAATGTTGTGTAGGTTACTTGTAATATCGAAGCAAGTTACTCGTTACTTCAATCAAAAGTCAAAGCAAGCTCCACGTAACAGCGTCCCAAATTACATGTGAATTCAGAATAAGTTGTGTGAAGCCATCACGCAAGAAGCGTCCAAGTCATAGGTAACTTGTTCAAAAACTCCTGAGAAAAGACCTGAAGATTCGCTTGGTTCTTGTTCTATTCTCGTCAATTCACATGTGGGGCTTATAGTCATGCTAAACTCTTTTCAACGGGCGGGCTAACTTCTTTTCGCTCACCTCGAATTTGTATATTTTCCCTAATCTCGCGCGCGATTCATATTTATTCCAGCACGCATCAATGCTCCCTAGTAATAGCAACATGTGAGACCCCGATTTCCAACACCTAATTCATTTAAAGGCAGCATACACGCTCGCAAGCATAGTCGAGATAACAGCATAGATAGGTCCGCACGGCCCGTACTATGTCGTCAACGACGTTTGAAGCCCTGAAAACTGTCCAGGATGGCAATATTTGACAATGTTTGAGCAATCTTGCCTTCCACGCCCGTATTTTCACACCCCTTTCGAGTAACAGAATGAGAATCGATACTTGTGAAAACGTGTGATAATTGAGAGTGATAGCACTATCAAATGGGAGTGCACGAGAGAAATAGCTTGATTTACTTGAGTATAACATGTCTGCATACCTATTGACTCTCGTCCACTTTCGAGAATGCCGCTCTACTTTGGCTGACCTCTTGAAATGGAGAATCTTATCAGTGCACAAACAAGTTATATTGAGGTAAATCGAGTTTTTTTCTCTACTGCACTCCCTTTTTATAGTGCTATCATTCTATGTTATCACATGTTTTCTCAAGTATCGATTCTCATTCTGTTAATCGAAGGGGTGTGAAAATACGGGCGTGGAAGGCGCAATTTGCTCAAACATTGTCAAACATTGTCATCCTGGACAGTTTTCAGCGCTTCAAACGTCGTTGACGACATAGTACGGGCCGTGCGGACCTATCCATGCTGTTATCTCGACTATGCTTGCGAGCGTGTATGCTGCCTTTAATCTCAACAGCAAGTCGGTCTTGTCATTTGCAACTGTGCTATCATATCCACGCCTGTTTGACTGTGCATAGTGCTATCGTCCTCTTTCTCCCGAAAGATCGCATAGATGGACGATAACAACATAGACTGCATTCATCATGTTGCTTTCCGATATGAAATCTACCATATTTTCTCTCTCATTGGTGGGTTTCTCAGCAGAGTTACTGACGAATGAGTCAGTCTTCAGTTAAATGTTGAACATCAAAAATGCAATGAATGGTAATGTTTCCAGCTCCTTTGCTTGGTGTGCTATCACGCCGAAGCTGTAACAGTCGAACATAGTAACCAGTTGCCAAATTGCACTTCGCAGCTCGAAGAATTTGCTATCGCTGACGAATTTAGGAGGCTATTTTACGTTGATCTACGATTAGGCCTTCCAAATTTGGTGGGTCCTTTTTGCTATAACCAAATTCAGACTAAAAAGTGTAAAAGCAAAACAACAAAATCAAATACATTTTTCTAATCAGCTCGGCGAGGCGGAGCAAATGGTTTTCTCATAATTCAAAAATACTTACTCTGAAAGATTTCACCCTCTTGAGAGTAAATGGGTCATAAGTGGATAAAGACTTGAATTTTCTCAAGTCTCAAAACATTTTTGAGATCAGCGCCACGGGTAGAATCGAATGATGTTCTCAGATTCCCGAAATGTTCATTCTGAAAGCTTTTGACGTTTTCGTCGTGATTTTTCGTCGCGGACGGAAAATTGCGGCGACGCGCTTCTGGACACGTTTCGTGGGCGGTATTGCATGTGCTGCGGGAAATCTGAATTCCATCAGCTTACTAAACTAACTATAGAAGCTGATTCGAAGGAAGGGGATCCGCTGTGCGATTGAAGGAGACGTATGAAGACCTCCTTGTCTAGTCATCCTCAGCGGCAACCCAATCGTCAGGATACCGCCAGTATCAGCAATCACTATTGGCATCCCTCATCAGCTGGAAACTCAGACCCTGATGCTTTTTACGAAGTGTTGATTATCGTTCAATCTTAGACATCTCAGAACATTCCTGCCAGAAGCGTCATCGGTAAATTGGGAACGTGTAGAAAAGGAAGACAGGATAAGAATAATTCTGCCAAAATTGAAATAAATTGGGACACTATTTTGATGGGAGGATGCCTTCAGCGGGCCTTTCTCTGTGGTAACGGTCTCCAATTTTTCGTCTGAAATCGAATGTATCTGGGTCCATGCAACAACAACGACAGAAGAACGGTTAAAAACGAGCCTTCAATAACAATTCTTCTTCTTCTTCAGCGTTTGTCCATCCATAGTCATCCATAGTCGACGAAAGCCGTCAGTGTCCTATATTGATTCTTCTTCAGATATGGAGCTGCGCTCTTGAGAATCTGGCTAGCGTCCACGCTCAAAAAATCACCAGTCCAAAACCATCTCTTTTCATTATTATGACATATCCAGGGTGAATTCTGAACTATGCTAACTTTTTGCTGACCATCCAATTTTACTCATCTAATCTCACTGCTACTATCTTGCAAACTGTTTTTAGAAAAGCTGGATGTCCACTCGAATACGTGATCCAGTTTGCATTGGCTGAATGGTGGGACACACTTGTTCAGGTAATTTCGTTTTGTGTCGCACAACAAAGGCAACAAAGCACAAACACTGTGAATTTCGCTTACTTGAGGAAGAAAATTCCAGATGAGAGGACAACACTACTTTGTTGGTTGTAACTATAGCATGCAGAACAAAGCCTATAAAGTGGCTTGTATGTATTTGCTGAATCATTAAACGAGATCAATCATTAAAGTGAGTTCATTTCACTATCCAATCTCATCCATCATTCATATAAAGTATTCATTTAAAGGCAGGACTCAACGACAAAACTGTTGTTGAGCCTTCTTCATGAGAAGGTGAACCTGTCAATCACAAAAGTGGTATTAAGTGATAAAGGCAAAAAACCCTTAAAGGAAATTTAAAAGGCTGTTAGGTGAATGTCCGCTGCCTCTCATCAACCAGATTTCGATAATTGCTTGTTTTGACGTCTTTCATTCTGTTTCAAAGTAGTTTGCAGTCTCTCAAAGAAATAAGCAACTACATTAGGAGCAAAATTAAAGACAGCTAAGCAAACAGTAATAGAAGTCTCGTCATAGGGGTACAGGCGGACACCGAGCTTTAACGTGTTCTTGAGCATTTTTCGTACTGGTTTTACCTTATCATTAAAATTGCAATGGCCTTATCTACCTTCTCATGAGGATAGCATATCAACCTCTCTTATAGCTAATCCTGCCTTTGAGATCTTCATAACTCTTCTGCTTATTATATAAATCATATACATAGCACACTTCCGGAATCTGACAGTCAACACTTAAAGGCAGTGTTCACGATGGAAAGAGTTTTTGAGAAAACTGCAAAAATCTGTCTTACTTAAAAGCAGCTGAAGAAATGCAAAGATTCCGCCGCGAAAAATTCGTTTAAAATAAAGTTATTAAGGCACAAATATGTCAATCCGTACGCAGATGCACAGCGCCGCCCATAGAAAGTAAAATTTGCTGGTGCGCTTGGTCAAAATTCCGCGACTTGCACAGCAACTAACAAAGTAGTTTAAGAAAACACAGAAGCAATTTTTTATCCAAAAGAAAACAAACAAAACCATTAGTATCGATTAAATGGGAACAATGGAACTCGAGAAAGGCCAAGTCGGCAACCAGAAGTCAATTACTGATCATCAGTTTCGAGTCAATTGATGACCCCTGATACTACAATAAATCACTAGATTCGTGCATCACCAGAAAATCGAGAGATTTTAGATTGTTGTTCTAACTTCAAAATGAGCTTTTCTCGTGATTTTTTCATAGAGATCGTACTACAAGGAACCGAAACAGACTTAACTAAGAGAAACTCGACAATCATATATCATCGTGAACACAGCCTTTAAAAGCAGTGTTAACGATATTCTCCAATTTTGGGATTATTCGCTATATTGATTAAGTGGCCCTAAGTTGGAACTAAAAAGACGTAGAAATTGAAAAAAAACGCACCAGAAGTACAAAGGACCCTTAAGTATCACCCCGCCTCTTTGATATCACAGGAAGTGTTTGTTGTGACAATAAAATATTTTGTGGACTCGTCCCTTGCAGTTTTCTACACTCGATTGCTCCGTTTTTTTTCTTTAGGGCCCTAACTAATAGTGCCTTGCATTAAATATTCTTTTATTTTCGATTGACCCTATTCTCCAACCGTGACAACCACCATGAACATGTTCATTCAGCCGGACAACTAGTCCATGTTAAAGAATAATGTCACTGAAATACGACGTTTCAATGCGTTTCTCGCCGTTTCTTCGTAATTTCGGTAACACTTGGAGGCCAACGTAATGTTTTATGTGAAAAACTCTAGAACGAGAATCATCGTCAACACTGCCTTTAAAGGCAGGGTTCGCGATAAATCTCGTGAAGAGGCTAACAACATGACCTTGTAGATCCCGGGATTCATTCAAGAACTGCGAAGACAAAATCGCGGGAAGCGCGCTCCGAAACCAGTTAATTGAACCAATCGGCTGGTGTCCTTCCACCTCTCTTGGTGTCCGTCGGCCTCCGGATGGGACTGATTGCATATCGATATCAGGGAACTGTTTGCTGCATTGTCTCTTGGATACACGTTGCCTCGTTTTCTGGAAAGTCGTCGGCCGATTAGATCTCATCTGTTTTTTTCGTCTACTGTTTTTTTTTAATTTCACGTTTTGTTTGTATTTCATGGTAACCACTGTCTCAATTCTGTCCATCGTTCTTCTTTTTCTACTCCGTGTATGTTTTGCTTTTTTAGTTTTAATTGCATTTACTTCCATTTCAGGGATGTTTTTTCCCATCGAAGCCGTTTCTCACGCATCAGCTGCCCACTCTTCAGCATTTGCAGGTTAGTATTTTTCAAAGAAGTTATCTTCTCCGTTTACTTACATATATATGTTACCTATTTGTTCTTGTTTACTTATCCGCCCCGATTCGTAAATTATTGGAGTTTATTGGGAGCTCTTAATTGCGTTTTGGGCATTTTCTATCAAAGATGACCTGTAGCGTTGTGGCCCCATTTCAGAGGGAAATCCCAATTTTAAATAGGTCTTCGACCGAGACCGATTCTGTGGATATTATCTCTACGAATTCTCCAATCTTTCACTAGTGGGGTTGTTTGGTAATCCTCAACTTTTTTCGAGAAAACTTTCCTTCAAAATGACCATTTCGTTGGCGTTTTTGGTGGCATGGAGTCGCCCATTCCCGGGGAAAATCCCGAATCCAGAATGGGTCATCCAACAAGACCGATTCGATGGATATTGTCTGCACGGATTCCCAAATCTTTCACTAATGGGGTTGTTTGGGAATCCTCAACCCTTCTCGAGGAAAGATTCCCCCAAAATAACCATTTCGTTGGCGTTTTTGGTGGCATGGAGTCGCCCATTCCCGGGGAAAATCCCGAATCCAGAATGGGTCATCCAACAAGACCGATTCGATGGATATTGTCTGCACGGATTCCCAAATCCTTCACTAATGGGGTGGTTTGGGAATCCTCAACCCTTCTCGAGGAAAGATTCCCCCAAAACAACCATTTCGTTGGCGTTTTTGGTGGCATGGAGTCGTCCATTCCCGGGGAAAATCCCGAATCCAGAATGGGTCATCCAACAAGACCGATTCGATGGATATTGTCTGCACGGATTCCCAAATCCTTCACTAATGGAGTTGTTTGGGAATCCTCAACCCTTCTCGAGGAAAGATTCTCCCAAAATAACCATTTCGTTGCGTTTTTGGTGGCATAGAGTCGCCCATTCCCGGGGAAAATCCCGAATCCAGAATGGGTCATCCAACAAGACCGATTCGATGGATATTGTCTGCACGGATTCCCAAATCTTTCACTAATGGGGTTGTTTGGGAATCCTCAACCCTTCTCGAGGAAAGATTCCCCCAAAATAACCATTTCGTTGCGTTTTTGGTGGCATAGAGTCGCCCATTCCCGGGGAAAATCCCGAATCCAGAATGGGTCATCCAACAAGACCGATTCGATGGATATTGTCTGCACGTATTCCCAAATCTTTCAATAATGGGTTTGTTTGGGAATCCTCAACCCTTCTCGAGGAAACGTTCCCCCAAAATGACCATTTCGTTGGCGTTTTTGGTGGCATGGAGTCGCCCATTCCCGGGGAAAATCCCGAATCCAGAATGGGTCATCCAACAAGACCGATTCGATGGATATTGTCTGCACGGATTCCCAAATCTTTCAATAATGGGTTTGTTTGGGAATCCTCAACCCTTCTCGAGGAAACGTTCCCCCAAAATGACCATTTCGTTGGCGTTTTTGGTGGCATGGAGTCGCCCATTCCCGGGGAAAATCCCGAATCCAGAATGGGTCATCCAACAAGACCGATTCGATGGATATTGTCTGCACGGATTCCCAAATCTTTCACTAGTGGGGTTGTTTGAGAATCCTCAATCCTTCTCGAGGAAACGTTCCCCCAAAATGACCATTTCGTTGGCGTTTTTGGTGGCATGGAGTCGCCCATTCCCGGGGAAAATCCCGAATCCAGAATGGGTCATCCAACAAGACCGATTCGATGGATATTGTCCGCACGGATTCCCAAATCTTTCAATAATGGGTTTGTTTGGGAATCCTCAACCCTTCTCGAGGAAACATTTCCCCAAAATGACCATTTCGGTGGCTTTTTTGGTGGAATGGAGTCGCCCATTCCCGGGGAAAATTCCGAATCCAGAATGGGTCATCCAACAAGACCGATTCGATGGATATTGTCTGCACGGATTCCCAAATCTTTCACTAGTGGGGTTGTTTGAGAATCCTCAATCCTTCTCGAGGAAACGTTCCCCCAAAATGACCATTTCGTTGGCGTTTTTGGTGGCATTGAGTCGCCCATTCCCGGGGAAAATCCAGAATCCAGAGTGGGTCATCCAACAAGACCGATTCGATGGATATTGTCTGCACGGATTCCCAAATCTTTCAATAATGGGTTTGTTTGGGAATCCTCAACCCTTCTCGAGGAAACATTTCCCCAAAATGACCATTTCGGTGGCATTTTTGGTGGCATTGAGTCGCCCATTCCCGGGGAAAATCCCGAATCCAGATGGGTCATCCAACAAGACCGATTCTATGGATATTGTCCGCACGGATTCCCAAATCTTTCAATAATGGGTTTGTTTGGGAATCCTCAACCCTTCTCGAGGAAACATTTCCCCAAAATGACCATTTCGGTGGCTTTTTTTGGTGGCATTGAGTCGCCCATTCCCGGGGAAAATCCCGAATCCAGAATGGGTCATCCAACAAGACCGATTCGATGGATATTGTCCGCACGAATTCCCAAATCTTTCAATAATGGGTTTGTTTGGGAATCCTCAACCCTTCTCGAGGAAACATTTCCCAAAAATGACCATTTCGGTGGCTTTTTTGGTGGCATTGAGTCGCCCATTCCCGGGGAAAATCCCGAATCCAGATGGGTCATCCAACAAGACCGATTCGATGGATATTATCCGCATGGATTCCCAAATCTTTCAATAATGGGTTTGTTTGGGAATCCTCAACCCATCTCGAGGAAACATTTCCCAAAAATGACCATTTCGTTGGCGTATTTGGTGGCATTGAGTCGCCCGTTCCCGGGGTAAATCCAGAATCCAGAGTGGGTCATCCAACAAAACCGATTCAATGGATATTGTCTGCACGGATTCCCAAATCTTTCAATATTGGATTTGTTTGGGAATCCTCAACCCTTCTCGAGGAAACATTTCGCAAAAATGACCATTTCGTTGGCGTATTTGGTGGCATTGAGTCGCCCGTTCCCGGGGTAAATCCAGAATCCAGAGTGGGTCATCCAACAAAACCGATTCGATGGATATTGTCTGCACGGATTCCCAAATCTTTCAATAATGGATTTGTTTGGGAATCCTCAACCCTTCTCGAGGAAACATTTCCCAAAAATGACCATTTCGGTGACTTTTTTGGTGGCATTGAGTCGCCCATTCCCGGGGAAAATCCCGAATCCAGATGGGTCATCCAACAAGACCGATTCGATGGATATTATCCGCACGGATTCCCAAATCTTTCAATAATGGGTTTGTTTGGGAATCCTCAACCCTTCTCGAGGAAACATTTCCCCAAAATAACCATTTCGTTGGCGTTTTTGGTGGCATTGAGTCGCCAATTACCGGGGAAAACCCGAATCCAGAATGGGTCATCCAACAAGGCCGACTCTATCAAAAATCTTTCGATACCGCTCCAGATAGTTGATGAGTGGGGTTGAGTTTCAGCTCAGGATTGTCCTCGAAAATGAACACCTCACACCCACTAAAATGCTACTATAAATGGGCATGTTGGAGAGAAATTTCAGCTAAACTGGTTTAGTATTCCCAATCGACCCCACTCATCCAAGAGATGGAGCGATATGGAATGATTTTTGATAGATATGGACCTGTTTTAAGGACCCATTTTAAATACAGCAAGTTTCACCTAAATGGGCGCCTCAAACTGCAGTGGCTCATCTTACTTTTCCTTGCAACTGATAATTGAGCGTATCCCATGTATCGTACTGGTCGTATTGCAGGCGTGTCCTCCTATCCACATTTGCCTACCACGGCGAAGCTTCAGGAATGGAAGATGTATGGGCACCTGATTCGGAATCAATCGTCGGGTCGGTGTTGTCCGCGTTCGTATTCCTCTGCATATATGGCGTGCATTCCCTTTGTCTTCGACCTAAAACACCGACCTGGCGAAGCATTCCGCGGCAGTAATAGTTGTTCTGTGCTATAATTGTTGTTACTGTGCTTCTCTGGGCCGAACTCCTGTCCGCAATTGCGTCTCGACACGCTTTACGGCCGCTCGCATTCGATTCGGAAGTTTCCTGCGCCGCCGATCTGTTGACTCTAGGTGGGTTTTGAAAACTGGAAACTAAACGAAATTGGAGAAAACTGTATAAAACAGCCACATCGAGTCGGCTTTGGCGCTGGAAACTCGACTGACTCGAGCGCGTGTGGCCGCAAAGCGTGTCGAGACGCGATTGCGGACCGCGATTCGGCCCAGAGAAGCACATTAAACTGCTTAGCTGATATGAATGTGTATTTTTACGGATATTCAAACGTTGAGCGTAAATGTTTGACCGTGCAGTAAAGACGTTCGATCCCTAAGAGCGGTGCGGTAGTAACCGCACACACAGCTTTTCTCAGATTTTTCAAACCGATCCACGAGGTGCAGGTAAGGTGCTTGGGGTCAGAGCATTAGTAAATTTTAATGGTCAATTACGAAAATCTTGACATGTTTGCCAGCTCAGCTGCTTACGTGGACTGGCTTGAAACATCGGAGAAAGGCTATACATCTCAGGTCGATCCTTTCATGCTGTGTTGGTTGTGACACTCCACTGCGGTGATACCTCTGTAGCCGGGTTCGAACTTCACAGTGCCTCTTGTTTCTAGCATTGTTAGATTTTTTTTAACACTTCATTTTTCCCCCACTCGTAGCTCAGGCGCTTGAATGTTCGTGATTGTTCCAGTTGATTGTCAGTGAATAAAGTGCCATGACTTGTAGTTATGGGCACTACCGGCGACCACACCGTGACAATGGGGGCGACGCTCCCAACCATGGGGATGCACCTAATTTGTTGAATGTCTGATATGCTTCTACTGTTCGTCTCTTAAAAGTCTCAGTTAGTCTGATAGATGAGTTGTCTAAAGTCAATCTATGGATGGGGAATTCATTTCGCTGCTATGATAGCAGTACCACGAAAGCTGAGCGGTTGGTTTCGAGAAAATACAATGGTAAAAAATGGGGAGACACTCGCTCCGCCCCCAGGATAGCGTGATAGCAGCTGCATCGCGGCTCCCTGGAGATACTATACGAACCAAGCGCCAGTAATTGCATCTCCATTTGGGTCGGAGTACTCGCTACGTCAGCTGAATGCTTACGAAATATACGCCGTGTACCTTCCCCATACTTCTCATAAAGCTTGAAAGTTAGTCCTCGAAGAGACACAAATCCATCACAAGCGAGCTTAGGCCCGAGTTATACACCAGCGGAATGGAAGCGTTCCGCAATGACAGATAACAAAGAACACTTCTAGGACAAAATTTTACTGCAGAAAACTGAAATCGAATGTTCAAAAACACAGCTAAACGGCGCTACCAATATGCCGCATCCACAACACCATGAATGTAGAAACCCAAGCTTGTTTTGTTCCATAATTACTTGTAAAAAATATTTTTATTCAAAACACTCAATAATTAGTGGAAAGACTATTTCGTCCTTCCATCTGTAGGCAGCGAAAATAAGAAAATGGGCTTATCAGGCTGTCCGAAAAGCGTTACTTCTAGACCGAAGGAGTTTCATAGTGGTTGGAAAGCGAGTGACCGCGGTGAGTTCAGGCCGCCCCATCGAAATATCTGTTTCTAACAAGGAAAGGTTCCTCCGGCAAGGTCGCTGTTTGATATGAAATATAAGTTCGCGGCACAAGAACTCGATTTTCTCCTCCGTAGCTGCGGAACGGTTCCCTGAAGTAGGCTTTTTTGAAGATGTTTTCAATGCTTCGCGGATAGGTGCGAGTACCCATCAGGCTATTTCTCATGCGTTCCGAAAAACTTTACAGGATTTGGCTCAAAACGTCTATCTAGGGGTTAGGATGTCAAACACGAATCCAATAAACGCTCAACCAACTAGGTGTCATGGTGAGAACCACCAATAACATCGTATAGAGAACCGCTGCGCTGCTTAGAAATCCTAAACCTGAGTTTTACGCCAAAAAATTGTCTTAAAACGTCTATCTCATTTTATATGACTCTGTTCAACCATATTTTTCGTGAGACCCCCCCCCTCTCACAGGTGGCCTTTCTGAATAGATCATCAACAACAATCGATGCGCCCACCAATATGTGCTTCAATGAAAACTTCCAAAGAGTATTATGGCACGCCGAAAGTTCCCCGCTTGTGAACCAAGAATCACAGTGATTTAGCGAATTCCCCCAAAAGTATCCCGTTGCGACTCGTCGCGACGGGGGGGTCGTTAAAATTTTGGAAAATTTCTGAAGAAAAATGAAAACTTGGGGAGGGGTCGTGAAACCTTTTAGAGAAAAAGGTTTTTTCCAAACTACTTGGTAGGCCCTCTGATGAGGTGATAAGAATCGCCCTCTGTTAGTGAGATTGCAGCGTGAGAACAGCTCTGTCTGCGGAGGCCGTCATGAAATTGAACGTTACGGTGCGTATACGGTAGGTTGGGCAAAGTATAAGATTTCAGTCAGCATTTCTACTCAGGGGTCATTCAGTGTGCTGAAGAAACACAAATTTGATGTCCATTTGTCGAGGGGGTCGTAACAAAAATGACAAATTGTATCAAAGTCTTAGTGAACAGGGAGGGGGTCGCAGCTCCGCAAAAAAATTGGCGCAAAGGCCTGGTCAACCCTGGCTATACGGTCCTGAAATGTCGGAACTTTCGCCCTCAGAGCCCAATCCGCGCTATTGCTTTCCACCTACGTGGACAGATTACGAACTGACGCTGAAGCGAGGTCAACCAACCCGTTGGACAAAGTGCGTTCGTTGTTGCGACCCCTCCACTGGTGGGGAAGCTTTGCGACCCTCCCTCCTAACAATGGCCGCGCTGGATTCAAGGTAGGTCCAGCTCTTCTTGCAGGAGACGAATGTTCGTCGGAATTGCAACTGTTTAAACAGTGATAAATTGGTTTTTGGGAGCCTTGCAGTGCCATATACTATCGTTCTCTGGGTTGACTTCCGGTCCACATTTGCGAACTACGACTTTTTCATCATGCGACACGTGATAATCGCGTTGGGACCACTTGGTCGCGGCAGGATTCACGTTTCTCCTAGCACGATTATCAGATGTCGGATGATGCAACAGCCGTAGCCCGCAACTGCGGACCGGAATTTGGTTCCCAGGACGATAGTACATTGCAATTACGGGCCGTAACTCAACGGTTCGGTAAAAACGACCTAGAAACGATCTCTGCATGGGGGGGGGAGCGAAAGTGATTAACCGGCTGGCGCAGCGCGTGCGACGCAAATATGCGGCGCGCGCGTCAGACATCATTGGAGTACGATTATACACTCGACCAAATTCTATACAGGCGAGAGAATGTGATATACACGCAAAACGAGTCATAGCTTTTCTCAACACCCTACCGACGAATCTAGGGAAGTAAAAATAATGCAATACGTGGTATGAAGACTAAATTTCACACTTCTCTAAGGTTAAGAAGCGAAACTAGTCTCAGCTCTTTCTATTACAGAAGCAAAATCACTTACTAGGGTTTGCTTTACATTTCCGGTGAGCTTTTATAAAACCGTGTGTTGAGAGTTGTAGGAATGGGACACAGTATTGGCAATCCGTTCTCAAAATCTCCAAAATGTCTCGGAGATTTACAGGAGATCTCCAAAAGTGGGCATTTTCATACACGCTATAAAACGGCGTAATTCACATGGTTCCTACGCGTGCTGGTGCGTCGCGGAAGTCAGAGACAGTGAGAGAGCGGAGGGAGACGGAGGTCTAGGCGTCGCGCACGCCGCTCGCGCCTCGAATGATGTGAATTACAACTTTTATAGAGGGAAGCTTTGCGTAGATAAAAAGGGTACACGAATGGCAATTTTCAGGATGTTCGAGAAAATGTCTCGGATTAGGCTGAAAGCTTGTTTCTAGGGGTTGTTTTGGGTGTTGATAACAAATCTGAGGCCCATTTGTCAATATTTTGAAAAAATCCCATCTGATTTGGTCCGAAGTTTCAAAATGGGGAAAATTTGGCTGCAAAAACGCCTTTTTTGACCATTTCGAGAATGCTACGATCAAATCGCCTCAAATCGCGTAAATAGTGGTGGCTCGGGCTGCCTAACATGAATCTGCAACCCTATTATCGATTTTCGATAGATTACGGTTGATTACGGTGGGTAAACGGTAGCTCGGTCAAAGTCTCAGATTTGACTCAAAATTTCACTGTGGGAGTTATTCGGGACGCTGAACACGAATTTGAGGTCCATTTTTAGATGTTCGAAATTTGAAGGCAAATTACGACAGTTAAAAGGCATTTTGCCTACCGTAACCTACCGTAACCCTAAGTCAGGCGAGGAGTAGACCCCAGATTCGGGTTCAGCGCCGTAAATAACCCCCAGATGCAAGGTTTGAGCTGAATCCGGGAAAATTTTTCTCAACACCTGATAATTTATGTACTGTCACAGACCTACGGCAACGACAACATGGTTTTCCAAATCTTCACGGGAAGTTTAAAGCAGTCCCTATTAAGCCTCTTTCATAGTTTGCCGGCCGACGTCGGACGACTCGTTATCAACTTTGATAATTCAAGATGGATAAGATGGATAGGATAGGGTAGATAGATCTTCCACATTCGATAAAGAGTCGTCTGACGTCGGTCGGGCAAGTGTGAAAAGGGCTTTGGAGAACCCAAGATACCATCCTCAACAGCATGAGAGAAGCTCATCCTACTATATATATTTTGGTAAATTGGTGTGTGCGTGTGTGTGTTTATGTATGTGTGCGTTTCTCTGTGTGTTTGTTTGACCGTTTATTCGGCTTGACTTTCAAGACGGGCTACCTTATGGGTACGGGCTCAAGAGCGCGCAGAACGCCGTAGAAAGTGTGTGGGTCCTAAGTGGGAGTGCGCAGGACGCCGTAGAAAGTTTGTGGGACCCAAGGTAGAGTGCGCCGGACGCCGAAAAAGTGTGTGGGACCCAAATGGAAGTGCGTAGGACGCCGTAGAAATGTGCGGGACCCAAGGTAGAATGCGCCGGACGCCGTAGAAAGTGTGCGGGACCTTAGGTAGAGGGCGCCGGACGACGTAGAAAGTGTGCGGGACCCAAGGTAGAGTGCGCCGGACGCCATAGAAAGTGTGCGGGATCAAAGTGGAGTGCGCAGGACGCCGAAGAAAGTGTGCGGGACCCAAGTGGAAGTGCGTAGGACGCGGTAGAAAGTGTGCGGGACCCATGGGAGTGCGCAAGACGCCGAAGAATGTGTGCGGGACCCAAGTGGGAGTGCGCAGGACGCCGAAAAAAGTGTGCGGGACCCAAGTGGGAGTGCGCAGGACGCCGAAGAAAGTGTGCGGGACCCAAGTGGAAGTGCGTAGGACGCCGTAGAAATGTGCAGTACCCAAGTGGAAGTGCGTAGGACGCCGTAGAAAGTGTGCGGGACCCAAGTGGGAGTGCAGAGGACGCCGAAAAAAGTGTGCGGGACCCAAGGTAGAGTGCGCCGGACGCCGTAGAAAGTGTGCGGGACCGAAGTGGGTTAGCGCAGAGCTTCAAAATCGTTTTGTGCATCTATAAGAGAGTGTATACCACCCCTTTCTTCACGTCCCCTCCCCCTTAACCACTCATTTCAACTGCTTAGCTGTTTATATGCACCAACCTTTCTAAATCGGGTTTATATACGATGGAAATGTGAGTTAATCAAAATATGCATCCAGAAAACACAAACATCATTATACTTCATTTGGCAATAAAGGTAGCAGGGTGTCGGTTGGTCATGGAGGCGTTTACTAAATCTCAAACAGCGGTTGTCTTTATCTTTACAGAATCGAATATAAATGAACTACCACTTTAGGACCTCTTAAAGCTAGGTAAGGGTCGGTGTGCAACTGCATAAGAAAGGAGGTTAGCAGGGTTTGCATGGTTTGAAATAGTTTGTAATTTCTGATTCCTCGAGCGTTTTCGTCGAAACCAGCTCACGTGCTGGCGCAACCGTACTCCAGCAACAGAGGCCGGCGATGGCCGGCAAGCGTGAGAACTTCGAACGCCATCTCACATAGAATTAGCGGAGTTCGATTCATTCGCCTTATACTTAAGATGCCGGCGAAGCCGGCAAATGGGCCGGCGTAGCCGGACCCCAGCGGCAGAGGCCGGCGTCAGCCGGCGACGCCGCTGGTAGTGTATATAACAGCCCAATAATGACATCCTTTAAATTGATTCACCAAGAAAATCTTCTTCCAATTCCCAAGTAAGTGATTCCACTCATTCAAGGAAAAACCATCATTAATCAGTATTAGGACTACAGAGGAATTTTTTAGCTTACTAGTCAGCAGAAAGTCTAATTATTTTTCTCTATCATCACAGTCCGTCTTGAGTTCGATCCACTTTAACCTTGGAAAACGAGATATGAGATCGGATTCCTTAAGAATAAATCACGCTAGTAACATAATCAAACTTGGAGAACCTAGCGAACTTGGGCGATTTGATTTGTGAGTTTGAGAAACATTTCTGCAGAGCAAAACTTTGTCAACTACACCCCTTACCATTTGAAGGTCCGGTATTACTCGTAAGCTTCGAGGTTTTCGACGGGAAGCTAAGGCTCACTGCCTTAGAAATAGCATGAAGAACAATTCGCTAGAAAACATTCAATATTCCTTATTCGCTCAATGCTTTTCACATATTCTACTACTTGACAGTGGGAAGTCGTCTCAAGAAGATAAAACTAGCACAACTGAGGAGCAATAAACTACTTTTTAACAGCTGTTGAGATTGGTCTCGTAGGTTCTGTTACAAGGGAGGCTTGCCACCTTCCGGTGGCGATTTTGAAACCATGTTGTCGTTGCTGTAGGTCTGTGACCTTAAATAAATGACCCACGCTTGGAATTTCCTAAATGGCTGCGGAGATTCAAAAAATGGCATTCTCATTGCGTCACAAAGAGGTAAGTATATATACTCATCAGAGAATTTTTAAGGCGTTCAGAAAAATTTCGGATTTGGCTCAGAACTTCCAACTGGAAGGTCATTTAGGGCGCTGAACCGGAATCTGGGGTCTATTCCTCGCCAGACTTGGGGTTACTGGGTGTTGCGGTAGTCATGATGCCTTTTAACTGGAGGTACTTAAGGTTTCCGTTTTCGATCTAGGCAGGGATTCATGAAAGGCAAACCACGGTTACGGCTGGGCTAGCGGAGGAAACCGGGATCCACAAAAAATCCGGTTTGGTTACGGCTGGGCTACGATTGGGCTACGCGTAACCGCACCTCGGAGCTGCGGCTAACCGCGGTTAGCAGCGGTTTTGCGGCTTAGTCGTCGAATTGATGGTGTGTTGTATTAGTGCACAACACTGAGGCTCGAGGAAATACCGTTCTGGTTAATCGCAAACGAGGGGTTTCTCAGGTTTTCTGAATAAAATAACGTGTCATTATGTTGATATGGACCATGAGCACAATTAATTCCAAAACCTTAGGCCAATACGCATAAAAACTTGATATCTTCAAGGAAAGCTGAAAATATAGGGATGCCGCTCGTTTTTGACTGCCACATTATAGGCCCGCTAGCCATAATGTGTTCCTCTCGATAACAACGAAAATTCTCAGAATCATCAATCTCATCTGTAAGTTTTATGTATGTTGCCCATGGCTAACTAAAATCTCTATGCCTGTCCTCCCTGCTCTCGCTCTCTTCTTTATTTTATCGCACATCGTTGTTCTTTTTGTCTCCACTTTTTGTTCCTAATTCTTGTCTTCCGTGCGCTGACCATTTACCGAGCAGCCACAGGCTCTTCGCTGGGGTTTCTCCCCCATTTCGGCTCCGAATTCCCTAATTTTTTCCTCAGAATTTTTTCCCAGCACTTTTTATGCACGTTTTCGTCATTTTTCTGTTGGAAAACCCTAACTTGGTTTGGTACTGTGATGCATGATTTTGTTTTTTCGCATTTACAACGTTTTCTTCTACTTTTTTCCGAAGCGCCCACTTGGATTTCAAATGTTAATGTTTTTTACATGGTTCTGTGATCAGCCTGGGTTTTCTCGATGTTTTTAGTTAAAACCTCTGTTTTTCCCTTGCATTTTGAGCTTTTTTCCATATGATTTTTCTGAGGAGTCGCTTTAGTTTTCTCCTGTTGTGAGCGACAGTAAGCTTGTGTGAGAATGACAAAGAGAAAAAAAACAAAAAAGGGATTCTTAGACAAAAAAAAGAGATGGAAAAAACTCGGAACTCAAACGACAAACAGAGAACTTGAAGCCAAAAACTCATCGAGAGGACGATGATGATCCCTGCAGCAACACCTAAGCCATGTGAAACACACAAAAAATTAGAGGGGCATTTCGAAAAAAAAAAGGAAGTTGAAAAGGCTGGTAATGCGAGAAAAAAGCTGAATCGGGGGTTAAAATTTCACCAGCAGGTTTGCGGCTCATCGTGAGAAAGCAGCACCACTTTATGTACTTTTGAAAAACCAGAAAGGATTTGTTAAAAAAAAAGGAAAAAATGAAAAACTTAAAAATGGAAAAAACATCTCCAAGTTGGGAAGATCCCTTTAAATGCCTCCGATCCATTGAAGAAGGTAAAGCACAAGGTAGACAAAAATAAGAATTAAAAAAAGCAAACAAAATTAGCAATCATGTGCAATAAATACAATGACGGGTTAGGGAAATTCCGACCCGAGTGCCAATATTGATTTTCACTAATCGAGATTCTCGGCGTCAATTGAGTGGCAAGTACGTGGGTGCGGAATGGTTAGCCACCCAACCGCGATGTGGCGGTTGTGAATGCCGGTTCGCGGTTTGGCTACCGCTGGGGTTGCTGCCCTAACAAAACCCTAACCTAGCCGGCTGCGTTCATGAATCCCAGCCCTAGTCTGACGCGTGCACCAGGCGGCTGGCCCTGCAGGGTTGGCGGCCTCACTGGAGGATGGGGTTTCGGTTCGCGCGGGGTGATCTACCGTCGCAGCCCCGTCCATTCATCAGACTAAAATGATTGCGCGAACTCTACCTTATATGTCGATTCAAAAATCGAAAAATGGACCACGAATTTGTGTTCAGCGTCCTCGTCCTAACACCCACAGTGAAATTTTCAGTCAAATCTGAGACTTTGACCGAGCTACCGTATACTCACCGTAACCAACCGCAATTTATCGGAAATCGATAAAAGGGTTGCAGATCCGTGTTACGCAGCCCAGATAACCCCTACGTACAAGTTTCGATGCGATTTGATCGAAGCGTTCTCGAAATCATAAGAAATTGCGTTTGGGCAGCAAAAATTTCCCCATTTTGAAGCTTCGGACCAACTCAGATGTAATTTTCCAACATTGACAAATCGGCCTCAGATTCGTAATCAGCACCCAAAAAAACCTCTTGAAACAAGTTTTAAGCTCAATCCAAGACAATTCTCTATGCACGCAATAAAAATTGTCATTCGTGTACCCGTTTTCTCTTGGCAAAGCTATGGAAATGTCCCCTTTTGCAAATCTCCTGTAAATCTCCAAGGCGATTTGCTGATTCTGAATATGAAAAAATTGGAGCACTGTCCTCCCCCTTGAACATATCAACGTTGCATCTCGAAACTCCATCTTATGTGTGCAACCCTCCTTTGCTAATGATGTTGCTTCTGTAATAGAAAGAGCTGAGACTAGTTTTGCTTCTTACCTTAGAGCAGTGAGAAATTTAGTGTTCATACCACGTATTGCATTATTTTTACTTCCCTAGGTTCGTCAGTAGGGTATTAAGAAGAGCTAAGGCTCATTTTGCCTGTATATAACATTCTCTCGACTGTATAAGATTTTAGTTTTTGTGCTCCAATGATGTCTAACGCGCGCGCCGCAGATTTGCGTCGCACGCGCTGCGCAAGCCGGCCTCCGGTGATTAATCACTTTCGGGGTAAGCTGTACTTGACAAATAAGTTCTACGACCACTGAAGGAAACCGGCACCGCTGCTAAGCACCATAACTCGAATAGAGGAAATAAAGAAAACAAACTATAAAATATAAAAAAGCGGCCAAAATTAAGCTAAAGAACTCACATTAAAAACCACAGAAGTCCCGCGAAAATCTTCCTTCAAACTACGCACTGGAATGGATACCGGACGAAAAGCTTGTATTGACCTACACTCCTGAAAATAAACTATTGCTAGAAAACCCGAATTTCTTTCATTAAAGGAGAAAACAAACTTTCACGGATGGAAATCCAGAAGAAAAACAGAAGAATCGAGATGGAGCTTAATTATAATCGAAGACTTTGAAAGATTGAGGCTCTCTAACAAAAAAACACGTCATGAAAAGGTAAATATCGCTAAAAACACCAAGCGAATGGGGAAAACGAAGCTGAAAGAAGAGAGGGAGGTTGAAACAGAAAATAGAGAATGAAATGCAAAGTAAACTAATAGAAGACGAGAATATGCGCAAAACTATTCAAAAAAAAACTTCATTGCAGCAGTAGGCGGCGCAAAACTCGTCCACGGGGCATGGCTTCAGAGAAACTCGTCCACTTCCAAATTCTATGCTTGTGAAATATCACTCGATTTTGACCGTTTTCGCTCGTTTTTTCGCAATTTCTTTCTTCCTATTCTTATAAGCATCCACCATAGGCCAATTTTATGCAAAAACCCCAAAGTCGAAATTCATCGCGAACCCTGCCTTTAAGGCCTGCTCAGCCGCGCGCTCCACGTCCAATCAATTCAGTGGATTTCGAACCTTGGATTTCTGTTAAAAATTAACCCGTATAAATTTTTTTAAGGTGCCTGGCCCACTGGTAATATAATTTTCTTTAAATACGTGTCTACCGGCTACACAGTGGTAAGGAATCCTTTTTTTCAAGAAACGACAAAAAATTTGAGTTAATGGCTTGGGTGAGCAGTGCGGACACGCAGTACCAGCGCAAAACAGCCGTGGGTGTGCAGCGTGAACGCGCGGCCTTTCAGGTGTTGATAAACTCGCGCTACTCCAGCTTTAAAATTGGGGTCTGAACTTGAACACTAGCGGAAATATTGAGTTGTGATTGTATTCTGGAGGCTAACGATTTTTTTCTCAACTGATCCGCTCTATGAGACTGAATGAATAAATTATGTCACGACATGTGGAGGGAAGGGGAAGTAATACGGAGCTCCTGCAGGGGGGGGGGTAGTATCTTTTCGGACATTATCGCAACGCCGTACCGAACCCTGTAGTGATAACAACGTTTTCAGAGCCGCTATGGAAACAGGGAGAGGCCTCATTGAGAGTGCGCATATAGCAGTGAAACTCAGTGTAGCTTTGATAACATAAAATGTGTGCAAAACAATAGTTTACTTACAGACTGCAGCTCTAGAACCAGTGCTCTGAAGACGTGCCACTTCAATCTGCCAGCTGCCTCCTCTACTGTGCAACTAATGAAAATGTTGTATAGATGTGTATTTGGTAATACAATAAACACTGATGGCTATTCGGAGATGCCCCCCCCCATTTTCGGGATTGAGGTGGCGACCAGAAGTGTGCGAAATTTCTGTTTTCTGTCTTCTGCCCATTTTTGACAAATTTTCTGTTTTCTGTTCTTTGTAAAACTAGACTGAATTTGGCGGAGGACGTAGAAAAACGTTAACAACGATTTGAGACAAATTTACTCCAGAGATAGGCGGCCGGACCCTTAAACGATAAACACATAGGTAAAGAAGGCCTTAGTCGCATTTTCTGCAGTTCTCTATGGTAAGTACGTCTATCTCGCCATGGTTTTTACCCGAGATGGTGTGGTGTAGTGGCAGAAGGCGCTGCTGTTCGCTGCACACTGTCGGGTTCAATTTTCGCTAAAAGTCAATCAAACATAGTTTTCCTCCGCGGTCTTCGAATTATCACAATTTGATCCATATAACAAGATGAAGGCACTGTTTTGGAAGTCAGCTGACCCCCTCATTCCACTGCATGGATCTGAAAAACATACGAACCTCTACAAAATAGATGTTGAATGCTCCACCTATCCCAATAGGGTTTGAGGAAGCTGAGTCCTCATCTTATTCTTATAGTGGCTACCCTTACCCATAAGTGTACCGTTGATGATTTACTCAGATGCTATGCGTTGCAGTCAAATGACGCGAGGACTACCCTGTTATTGTATATAAATCAAAATGAACTATTACTACATACTATTCACTATTTCTCCATTCGCTTAGCATTCACGTGCCGTTTGACTATGAATACTCTCAACATGTTGGCACAAACTGAGAGAACTCCGTGCCACCGCTTCTGTACAGCGGGTAAAGTTTTGCCCCAACACGCGCATACGCGCAAATTCTAAATGTGTTCTAAACCCATACCTGCGGAAGATGACAATCGGTTTGAATAGGATGAAGTGCAGTGAAATTGATGATGGGGCTATGGTGTAGGGGATGTAACTGTCGTGTAAGTACGAGCGATCCCGCTTAGGTTTTTTATACCCGAAAGGTACACCTGCGTGGTACGTGCGTGACTCTCAGGCATTGAGGAGTAGTACAGTGTTCAAACCAGCACTTATTCCCAAAGTGTCGTCAAAATATGTATACTGGGGTAGGGCAAGTTTGCTCCGATTGGATCTAGAGTCCGCGCAACAAAATTAGTCAGATGAATGGACGGAGTATGACGATAGACAACCTCGCGCGAATCGGAAAACCATTCTCCAGTAAGTCCGCCAATCCCGCACGGCTAGCCGCAAGTCCGTTTCTAAGTTAATTGACGCATGGACCAGGCGGCTGGCCATGCGGGGTTCGCGGCCACACTGGAGAATGGGGTTCCGATTTGGGCGGGGTGATCTACCGTCGCAGCCCGTCAATTCCTCAGATTGAAGTTATTATGCGAACTCTACTAGTTGCACATACTGCACATATTGAACTGTGATCAAGTGTTCCTGCCTCGGAATAAAGGTGATCAGAAGGATATTTTGGAACTGTGTTCTGCCTTTTTTGACGTCTACTCTTCTTGCACCGGCCGACTGTTGGCTTTCAGATATTGCGCAAAAGATTCAATACGGAAAAAATATGTAAAAACTTTAATGCTGTAAAAAATCTCAAGTATGTTACGATAAACACTCCTTATTGATTTTTGAAAAAAATTTCTGTTTTCTGCCTGTTTCTGAAGATTTTGTTCTGTTTTCTGTCAAAATGAATTTTCTGTTCTCTGTTTTCTGTTTCCAAGAAAAAAAATTCCGCATATCCCTGCTGGCAACCCTCCCCCCTTGCGAAATTTCCCACAATGCTTGACCCTGTCTTGAAGGTGCAGAGGATCTGAATGTGCGGCATTGCTATGGGGGAACGAGAGTCAAATTATCTATAATCTTATCGCTGTCGTTGAAGCCGTGAGTCGTACAGTAATTGTAACGAGAATTTACGGGTTCAATGACAGTCTGAATTGCACCTTAGGTCCAGTCCTCTCACGTAGTGATTACTCGACTCTCTGTAGCTTGTCGCGAAGGATGACTCTGAGTCGCTGTCTGGAATACCTTGCCAAGGATGGTTTTGACCGCGGAAATGAAGCAGGCCGTGAAGAAGAAAGGACCATGGGATTGGGTGCAGCTGGAATCGCCTGGTTAGTACGGATCAGGGCAGGATTTGTCGATCAAGACTAGAATCCTCCACCTTTTTTTCCGCATTCGAAGCAAGAAATTCCGTAGTTTATGTTGCGAGGATATCACCAAATGAAATGAAATTTTCCCTAGAAAATTAGACTAGACTGTCTCCCAAGCCGTGGATATCTTCGGTTTTGGTGTGAGGCATCTCACGACCCATTAGGAAGGCAGTTTCGTGATTTCCTATGGTGAAGAGTACGATTTCGTGTTCAAATCTTGATAAGAGCAGCTTCTCGCGGTCACCACAATACTCCTCGTTTGTCAGGATTGATAACTAGAGCAACTGTGATTCGCAAATAGTGCAACAGTGAGTCTCAACTTTCTCAGTAGACTATCTCTTAACAGCTTGATTTCCAGACTGAACCAAAGAGTTTGACGGACAGGAGGTTCTGCACTGTTGCAAGAAACAGAATAATCATTGGGCATGATTGAGAATTGTCTGGCAATGTAGCTGTGATAAACAGTCATTATTTAAGCTGTGATACACAGTCATTATTTCTTTTATTTCAATACACACTACCCGGTCTTCTCCACATCCTTTTCTTCACCTCATTCTTTTTCTCACATTGGCTCCTGTCGCTAAGTGGCTTCTGTGCTCCGCGTTTGTAATTGTGAGATCTTCACCCTTACTTGTACTTCAGAGGGTCTCCAGTGAAACGCTCCTACTTATTGCGCTCTACCTGTCATTGGAACTGTTGGGCTAGGTTGACCAGGCTGACAGGGGTTATCAGAAGCTCTGTCCGATGTTTTTTATTGAATCCACTTTTTCCATCGTACTTCAAAGAATGGATACCTTGAAACGGGACCTCCTCTTGCTCGTCACAAAAGGGCTATCAGTTTTCTAGTAACCTAAACCGAACAGGAAATAACCTCACTGTTGCATTGCCTCCATGCATTTTCATTCCTTTTTTAGCAATTTTGGCATCCCACTTGAACATAAGCTTGTTGAGGGAGGATTAGTGTGGTTGATCTAACAATGGAACACTGCTGGGTGGCCAGACATAGGCTTGGTTGTTATTAATATCGCGAGCGCATTACATGGAACACCAAAAGGACAGTGGCACTCAACGCAATAACGTGTCTCTGCTTTGTGAGCGAAAATGTAATTCACTGTGTCATCCAGAGAATCATGAAACGCATAAACCTTTCGAGGAGAATCGCTCTGCAAGGTTTTTCCCAGCAGTTGAAGCAGCCCCTCTACTCCTTCCTAGAACTAAGCTAGAAATAATAGTTCTACCCGTCTGAAAGAAATGTTGGAGCATGTGTGGACAAGAGCCTTGTCTGAAGTTTTTAGTGCCGGCTTGCGATTTTTCCTCCCTACCTGCTGAATTAGTGTAGGTATGTATCAACGCGAGGCAAGTAAATTTTCGGTTTGTCTCATCGATCAGTGTAACAAGAGTAGACTACGGTCACCAGTTCGGAAACAGGCGGTTCGATTCTCGCTAAGAATATGGTGGCAACCCTGTCCTGTTTGCAGGACTAATCATTGTCCGTGTCATTCATTTGGCAAGCAACATTCAACAATCAGGCTCGCAACCATTGTATCGATAGCCATCGTGTGCCTGTTTCTGTCAGCCAAACAGCGGCGCGTTTTTCTACTTGAATTACGCGGAACAAAAAGTATTTTTTCAATTTAGACACTCTTGGGATCATCAATGGAAAATGCACAGGCAGCTCATAAGTGCTCTGCGATAGTGAGAGTCATTGCTTGAATTCCGCCGTGACAGCGATTGTGCCCTAAACCCACACTGAGAAATCGGAGACGAGAATAGATGTGGGTCGTAAGTCACAGAAGCCAGTTAGTTTTAGAAACTAACAACAAAGCTTTTGTTTTATAATGTCTGCGCTAGAGAGAGCATTAATGTGATGGCACTCTAACCAGCATCTCATCAGCAATTCTTTGGGCGACAACTGTGAATGTTAATAAGAAGCTTTTCTATCCAACGTATTGATGGCCAGAGCAGGTCCCTCATCTCAGCAGCAGCAGCCGCTTGAGTAGGATTGTCAGAAGGTAATATTTACATTCATTGCTGGGTTTGCACTGACGACAGCTCCGACTAAATCGACTTCTTCACTGTTGCATTTCCCGTGGAACATCTCTTCCCAGTAACGAAAAAGGAAAGAAAGACGCCCAATGACGTTGTACTTGATCTACCTGGCTCATATCGATGGACGTCCTAATAAAGTTTTCGATGTGATACACTAATGTTTCGACGTTTCTAGGTCTCGGCAAGAGCTGTACTTACCTACTTCCAAAACGATGCTCAAACCTTTTTTCCAACGCCTGAGAGACCGCGTATTCACACTGCGCACCCACTGATGTTTTGCCACTGGGATCCCGTGTCCACACTGCGCTCCCACGCCTTAAAGGCATCGTACACGATGAAAACCATACTTGGGTTTTTGACGTTTTCGCGCTGGTATATCCCTATAGTGACTGAAGGTTGAAAAAAGCCCCCTCAAAAACGTCAACTTTTCAAGAAAAAACCCATGTCAAGAAAGCTCCAAACAAATTTGAAGTTCCCGCCAATATCAACTTGAGATAGTTACGCGAAGAACGCAAGGAACACTTTTACGATTCGTTCCTTGGCGCAGCGTTGGACGCAATTCACCGAGGACGCCATTCAGACGAACGACCTTTTTTTCTTGAACGAAATTGAAATAGATTTTTAACCTGCTGCGTCCATTACTGTCAGCTACCTTCGATCGTTGTCGAACGAGAAATCGAGTGGCGTGTGCATTGCGCCCTACGACACGTCAACGCACGATTGCCGGAAGCGACCACGGAGTTTTGTTCCTTGTAGCAACGAATCGACCCCAAGGCCGGCCCCCCAAACCCAGGAAGCCCTTTTGAGGTAAGCAAATCTTCGATCAGAGGCGATTTTGAAACTCCAGACTTTCTGAGTGACAC
The DNA here is from genome assembly GCA_029168955.1 of Aplectana chamaeleonis. NCBI lineage: Eukaryota > Metazoa > Nematoda > Chromadorea > Rhabditida > Cosmocercidae > Aplectana > Aplectana chamaeleonis. The sequence continues at coordinate 613,939 of JAPDOI010000184.1, read as the reverse complement.
TGCTATGACCCACTAGTCCGACTGAACGCAAAAGCTGGAAATCGCTTTTCATCGTGTACTATGCCTTTAAACACGATTTCTTCGTTTACTTCAAGGAAACCGGATTTCTTCTAGTTATTGCTGAAGTATATGTATGTACTCAGAACAACTCGCATAACTGGTATGCAGATATTAAGCGTCATACATCTCCTTTGAGCGCCTAATTGACCTATTGAAATCCTGTAACCTGTTGCACGGTAAAAGCTTCTTTCAGAAAGATCCCGCCACATGATGGGCATGTTCAAGCCCGAACGAAGTAACCCACTCGGATTTGGATCAAGGTTAATCGACGCTGGTGTTTATTCGATTTTGACGTAGTGAAATCCTTCAAAACCGGAAGCGACCATCGTATTTAACGAGCAAAGATCTGTTTTCGCGGGAAGGTGAAGCGAAAGGGTGGTCATTGCCTAGCATCAATATGACTTCCCAATTATGATGACGATCTACTACAAGCTGCCGCTGTTTGATACCAGTAGAGCCAGAGCAACAATCTAACGGAAGACTACCAGCTGTTCGTGGAGGGTTTCAACCATTGTGCTTCCGCACCAATGATCAAGCCCGTTCTCGCCTCTTCTGGACGCATAAGCGTTCATGCCTGGAAACTTTGGCAGCAGCAGGCTCATACTCAAAAGGATCCGCTCTACAGCATTCTCGACAGGGTAAGCATATCCGAATCCTGAGGCTTAGCTGTTAGGTCATCTCTTCGCGCATACAAGCACAGCAAACTGAAGGAGGCAGCAGAGAAAAAAACCAGTTGAAGAAGATGCCCTTGTTCCTACTCAAGCCGTAACCATTGTCATGAACGACGCCAGTGGAACACAGCACATCTCCCGTCAAAAGATTGCAGAGATCTTCGTGGACTTCTACACAGACTTATACCTATCATCAACGCCCGTTCCCAGAATTGCCACACCGACTCAAGGAGAGGCTTCGGAGATGTTTTTTTTATAAAGTTCGTCATGCTATCAGGCAGATGAGACCCAAGATAGCATCAGGGCCTGATAAAGTTTCCAAAAACTTTGATTGGTTGTGTAGCGCGCTGGTCCGCTACAGGGACGTGGATTGCGCGGTCTTATAAAGGCAGTGTCACGAAAAAAACGTGTTTCAGCTTCCACTTAGAATGGGTAGTGGAGGGGCACACTGTAACATTGACGCCGGAAAAACGAATGAAAATGAGCCAGGAAGAGCATTAAAAGAGCCCGAAGTTCCCGCATTGAGCGCAAGGACTACCCCAAAAGAGTAATGCGCGCCCTCCGACGTGAGCAAATGAAAACTCGAGATCGTGAGATAAGCAACGATTTTCGATCCATAGCCCCGTTTCTCTGTTCCTTCTCAACTTCTCTCTTTACTCAGGTCAGCTCGCATACATCAGCTGCAAAAGACGGAAGTTGCAAGCCTTGGACAACTCGTCCACCATGCTTCCCTAGCTCAATTTTTGAGCGACCACAACTCCATTCCTAGAAGGCTTTGCACGATTCCAGAAACATCGTTGGAATCAGCATGGGACCGTTCTCAAGATAGGCAAACAAGCAGGAAACGATTTATATCGTGAACACTGCCTTTAAGTGTCACCATATATATATGTGGTAAAAGGTATCCAGGTAACAAGTCTTTGCACTTATAGAGTTGGATAGAGATATTGGAGACCACATGATCGGAGGGGTGATAAACTGAAGAATCGTTAACACAGACGATGCTCATGCAAAAGAAAAACCTTAAAGGCACAGTCCAACCTCAGAATCTGTTTTCAATTTTTCTAACTTTCTAAAAAACGGTCCCACGTTGATTCCAATGATGTCTCTGGAATCTTTCAAAACCCCCTGGGAACGCAGTTATGGCCCCTCAAAAATTGAGCTGCGGAAGCGTAGTGGACGAGTTGTCTGAGGCGTATAACTTCCGTCATTTGCTACCGCTGTATGCAAGCTGACCTGAATGGAGAGAGAGGCTGAGAATGAAGGGAAGAACGGAGTTGTCGATCGGAAACCATTGCTCATCTCACCACTGTTGAGCTCGAAAGATCGTAAAAGGGGCGTGCCAAAGTGGCTTCCCCAGGTGGGCGCCCCAGGGTCCCTTCCTCCTATATCGCGTTTATTCTGAGGAATAGAGAGCTCGCACTTGGCAAGTGGTATACGGGGTGGGTCTACTTCACAATTATGTGGAAATCTCAGATTCCGTCCCTGAGCTTGGACTAAGCCTTTAATATAAATAGGCCGCCACAACACACACATGGCGGAAGTGAGATGGAAAAGAGTGGTTGCTTAATATTCTCAAAAGTGCAAATTCTAGTACTTTGAATAGCACTTTCGCGTGAGGTACGGCCCTCAGTGTAACCAAGCTTTTCAGAATCGCAATTCCATTCAGATAATGCTCAATATTGCCCGTTATTATTTGTCGCCCACGCCATCGTAGTACATTGCCAAAATGCATTGAAGTTCACCATCGTAACTCTTATAATCACATAAATATCTCACAAATGTACACCTTTCAAATTGTGCTCGAATGGCTTTGCTGGGACTATTCCTTCCTCTGGTGAGTTTCTGGATTCGGCGTTTATTTGATAGAGATTTCGTTCTGCCTCAAACAAACTTAAGTCTTTCAATGGCAGCAGCGATTATACTACAGAATACTTACAGCTCTCGTTCATTCTGTTCAATCATGTAGCAGCGCAGGAAATCGAGCAGCTAGTTCTGCTGCCAAATTGTGAGCAGCTGGGCACGTACGCGATTTCTGCTAAAGAGAGGAAAGACTTCTATGCGGACTTACAACAAGCTGTTCCACGTTTGGTCAGTATCCATTGAAATTTTTCTATAGATTTTATTGGGAATGGCACAAGTATTAACTTCTGCTGAAAAAGGATGGGAGAGTTCATTCCCTTAAGATTGATCTGAAAAGAGAAGTGATGTGCTCGAGTGACCCTTTAGCAGTCAAACTGATACATGCCGCGCTTTTCACCTCACATGCTGGCTGAAAGTCAAATGCAGTCCGACAGTTATTCATGAGCAGTTCTGGTAACACAGCTATCGCATTTTCAGAAGTGGGACTGTAATCTGGAAGGTCTTGCAAGTGTTGAAACTGCATCTAGTGAACAGCCATCCTTATCACATTTCAATACTATGAAGTATACTGGGTAATAAGTTGATCATTTTGAATGGTTTCTATATACTAAATTTAGCATCATTCAATACGCTATTTGAGTCTTGTTTTAGAAACGTCGATGAACCCATCGGACACACTATTCGCAATGGAGTTATTTTTTGGTGGAATGCGCTTCAACAGGTACTGTCGTTACCAAAAATATTAGTATTAAACAGTGTGGCCAACGATCTAGAGAGCACATCATGACATTGCAAAATGCCCTTTGATTGAATAGGCAAAGAGATAGGTTAGTTGAGCTGGAGCTCTATTCTTGCGCATGTCTCCCTACTTTTGAGCCTGTCGAAGCGACGTCTACTGAGCTTATCATGTTGAAATCTCCTCATCACCATTGTATTTTGCCATGAGCGACCACCCCATGCTTGCTTTGCCAGACACATATGAGCGACAAAGGCTTTACATGTAGTTAGATCCGTGACTAGCCTCTTCAATAAAAAAACAATTAAATCTCACCAGCGGTTGGCGAGGGCGGTCGCGTGCGCCGGCCTGCTATACGATTCATGCTGAGAGAATAGTGCAGACGATCTGCTTACCATACTGTTAACCGTCAGTGAGATTTGAACCGCCCGCGCCAGCCGTGGGTGAGATTTAAATGTTTTTTTTAGGGGGCAGTTAACGGACTCAAATGTATATCGTGCAGCCATTGTATTCGAGGTCTACCCTTGCATTCCTTTCTATCAAGTTTCCTGTCGATTGCCCTCCTTGTTCACAAATTGACAATGAATGTTCTCTTGTCATGAGTCCATCAGAGACCGGGAGATAATCATTCCCTCAATTGAATTCTGCGCCTCAATGAATAGTTGGAAGCAAATGCTATGGGTGTTCATAAACATATGAATCCGCCTGACAACGCAGCATTAAATAAGCAAATTTTCAGATGAGAGACAGTTACTACGTTGGATGCAGCCATGGGCGCAAGGATGAACGCTACACAGTGGTTTGCATGTATCTGCTAGATCAAAAAGTTCCTGTACGTCTATATCGAATTATCTTCCAATAGTTGCATTGCACAGGTAATCAAAAATTTTTTTCAGGATGGAGTCCCAGAACCCGCTGCCTAAACGTGCTAGAAGTATACTCACCCTATTTTCAGCTCACCTCCACACTAATCGGAATAAAGATTTAATTTTTCAAACATCTTTGTACAAGCTTTGTCCTTAGAATAGAACTCTGTTCAATTAAGGTTTTCGTTTCAAACGAAAGGAATCCCTAAAACCGTTTTTAGACGTGATTTCTGAATATGCCCTTCGCACTGCCACTACATATTGCCCTAGAAGAAGTTGTACGCGTACGGATTTCGGCTGCCGTGTTCAGCCTCATCAAAACACCTGTGAGATATGGAAAAGTCTTGAGCCATATTTGAAAAAATCCCCATTGTGACTGATAGATGGGACCTCTCAACAAACGACGGAAAATTGGACAAAACGCTCGAAGTGGATTCCGGAGTGAAGTCCGAAAAGTTGAATTCCAGTTGATTCCGAAAATCCTCAAATGGCTGATATTCGGTTTTTTCGTTCGAGAGACAACTCTAGAAATTTGTATCCAATTCAAGAAGGTCACCTTCACTAGAAGGAGCTTTTTGATAGAACTGTAGATCACAGAGGTCTTCGGTTACAGAATTAGAGGCAGCGTGCGCTGAAAAAAGCTGTATTAATTTTTTCACAGTTGGCTCAAATTTTATCAGCAGGTGTTTTTTCGATTTCCAGCCTCCGAAGAAGGCGATAACGCCGGAACTTCCGCCGAATAAATCGCTATTATATCGACAGTTTAGAATACATCGCGAAGATGCCACCCAAAACACTCAAGTTTCGGAGAAAAACTCGTTGGAAAACCCCGGAGCATTTAGCTTCCTTTTTCACGTCGATCCGGTGTGTCTTGTGTGATATACAAATGAAGTAGAACTGGACGAGTAAAATGGTTTGACCCCTTCAGCTTTTCAAGGTTGATTATTTCTTTTGGCTTTTTCATTGTCGAGATTTCTCCAAAAAAAGCAAGGAGCTTCCGATACTTACGTTTGAAAGAGCCAATCTCCCAAAATAAGTAATCAGAAATTTTTGTGTGAGCCTGTATGGCCTTCTGTTCCTCGTGCTAGATGACCGGCAGAGAAAACGCCTTTTCATACCGCGGAGCAGTTTTCAAGAGGCTATAGCATTATGAACACGCAGCATTGATGCCTAACGCTACGCCAACTATTTCCACATGATCGAAATATCGGATTCAGGAGGATAAACCAAATAAGGTCTTTTGCGCAGACGGCGCCTCTGCAGGCACAGTCCGACCCCAGAGGATTTTAACAATCCAATCATCGGATAAAGTTCCCGTCAGTATGCAGTTGTGGCCTGCAGACAGCGCTCCATATGATCACCTCTGATTGTGCCCTCTGCAAGAAATCTCCGCTGGAGCCGGTCAGTATCGGAACCAATTCAGTGAGCCTACCATAAAGTCGCGCGACCGACACGAAGATGCACAAATGCTGCGCCTAACCATGCGCAACGTCACAATCTGAGGGTTCCAGAGGTGCGAAACAGTGTCAGTAGAATTGGTAAATATTGAAGGCTATGATTATTTTTCAACACCAATTTCGAACAACCAACAGAGAAATATATATATATATATATATATATATATATATATATATATATATATATATATATATATATATATATATATATATATATATATATATATATATATATATATATATATATATATATATATATATATATATATATATATATATATATATATATATATATATATATATATATATATATATATATATATATATATATATATATACAGTTCACTTCCACACTGCCGTTCAGTCCGCAAAGTGTATTGCGCTGATTGCGAAATCGTGCTGCGGCGCGGTTGCGAGTATCCTCAGACAGGGACGTGGATCACCCAGGCGGTGAGATCACCCGGGCACCAAAGGCAAAAAGCGCCCAGGTGATCCCACATCGTTGTCTGAGAATACTCTCAACCGCGCCGCAACTTGATTTCGCAGTCAGGGTGCACTTTGCAGACTGAGCTGCAGCTGAATATAAACTAATATATATATATATATATATATATATATATATATATATATATATATATATATATATTTATATATATATATATATATATATATATATATATATATATATATATATATATATATATATATATATATATATATATATATATATATATATATATATATATATATATATATATATATATATATATATATATATATATATATATATATATATATATATATATATATATATGGGGGTGTGTATACAAGTCTGTTGGTACCTGCTCGTTGGTGCCCCCTAAGCTTCTACTGAACCCAGCAGACGTTTGAGTGTACACAGGGAACGTTCGAGCGATATAGCGTGCACAACTATATCGCGAAAGTATCCCGCACATTGCATAAAGGTGTCGCTGTCCGGCACACTAAGGCCTCTGGTCCATAACACCTTAGGATCCGTACCTAGGGAGTCATGGAGTCTTTGGCCACAAGGCACAATTTCGCCACCCTGAACTGTCGATCGCTGTCGAGTGATATCCAAAAACTGCGCTATCCAGACTTCTGAGCTATTTCCATGCACCGTTTGCTGCTTTGCAGGAAACCCGCCTCAGAGATAGACCCGTCATCAGCGTCGGAGAGTACACCATCTACTGCGGTAACGCTGACGATAGGAGAGTGGGAGGCTGTGCAATAGCTGTAAGGAAGGATTTTAATGGTATGGTCAAGGAGTTCGGCTCAACGTCGTGTCGGAATGCATTCGTACGACTGCGGGATCACAGAGGATTCAATCTGTGGATAGTGAGTGCTCATGCGCCCACTGAAACCGCCGAAGACAATTCGAAGGATGCGTTTTATGAGGAACTCAATACGTTGCTGGCCAGGATACCTTGTCAACATGCTGTTGTCGTGGGGATTGACGCAAATGCGAAGATGGGACTTGATCAGGAATCCGAAGTACTCGGTAAATGGTTCTACCCAGTGGAGCAAACATCGGACAATGGCTACCGCCTTGTCGACTTTGTGAACGCAGTGGTCTGATTATTGCATCGACATTCAAGAGGAATCATCGCCGCCATCAGCTTACGTGGCAGGGACCAACCCGGCTATCTCCAGAAGAGCAGCGGAAGCGGAAGATGACAACTTTGAAACTACAGCTTGACTATGTCCTGACGAGGAATATTCCAGTATCGGACATTCGAAGATCTAGAGCTGTGTGGGATGTCGCATTCGATTCGGATCACCGTCCTGTTCTGTTGAACTTCACTGCGAGGATTCATAAGAGGAAGCGAGGGCTCAGCCTCTCCAGAGGATTGACATGACAAGTCTCAGAGATGAAGAGTGCAGAAGGAATTTCCGACAACGCGTTTCTATTCACATCGGAGTACGGACTAAGAAGAAACTTTGCGACGCGGATTCTTTTTGTCAAATGCATCCAGGACGCTTCGAAAGAGGCACTCCCGGTTGTACAGCCTAAGAAGAAGTTCGCCTACGTCTCAGAAGAAACAACATCTACCTACAACAGAGTATGTGCTCTCCGAACTGCAGGAAACTTCGTGGAGGAGAAGCGTCTGAGGAGGAAGTTGCGTCGGCAGCTTCAAAGTGACCGCGAACGAGAGTGGACGTGTAGAGCTAAGGAGTTCGAGAAGGCTTGGGAGGAGAAGAATCCGAGGAAAGCCTACACGTTGCTGCGACAGTATAGCGGGAAGATGAAGAGATGTTCTCCTGTCTTGAACACTACCAATGGAGTTCCAGTTGGTGATGCGACGCTGCCAATATGGAAGGATTACTTCAGTTCACTACTGAATCGTCCAGCGCCATCAGTACCTGAGCTCCCGCATGTTCAGAGAGCACATTACGATGTCAGTGAGGAACCGCCGACTGAGTCTGAAGTTTTGGATTGTGTCCGGAAAATGAAGAATGGAAAGGCAGGTGGAGATGACAACATCACTGCTGAAATGCTGAAAGCTCTTCCTCCGTCTGGGATTCGTGAAATGACCAACACCATCCGTGCCATATGGATGAGCGAAAGGATACCCGATTCGTGGAGACATGCGATCATCGTACCTCTTCACAAGAAGCTATCCGTCACGGATCCTAAGAACTACAGAGGAATCTCTCTACTTCGTGTCATGTACAAGGTTTTAGAACGTATCATTCTCGAGCGACTTATCAAACATCGTGAAGGAACGACCAGAGATGAGCAAGCCGGTTTTCGACCTGGAAGATCGACCATCGACCAAGTGTTCGTCGTGAGAAGAGTAATTGAATCGTGGCAGCGGTTTTCGAAGCCATTACAGCTTGCTTTTTTGGACTTTGAAGCCGCGTTCGACTCTCCTCATCGTGATCGATTGCTCAATGCTCTGCGAGCAGATGGAGTCCCGGAAAAGTATGTTCGGTTAATCGAGGACATGAACAAAGGAACAACAGCAGCAGTTCGTACACCTGTCGGGTTTACGTCAGCTTTCGAGGTGAAAACAGGAGTAAGCGCAAAGCCGTTGCAGGACCTTTCTTTTCAACTTCGCCGTTGATGACATCATGCGTAGAGTTGCAGAACAGTTTCCTGCGGATGTGATCCTAACACCATCAGGACGCTCCCTTGTCGACCTGGAGTACGCCGACGACATTGTGTTATTCGCTGAAAACAACGCAAAACTGCAAAGGATTGTGAACCTCGTTTCGAAGTATGCCGCAGCCTATGGACTTCGTCTTCGTCCCGACAAATGCAAGCAGATGTGGGTCTCTCAGAGGCCTTCAACTGGAGTTTGTGTGGACGGACAACGTATCGAACTGGTGGACGATTTCTGTTATTTGGGCTGTTTGCTGAAGAACGATGGTAGTTATGCAGCGGATATTCGACAACGATGTGCGAAAGCTACGTCTGCATTCAATTCTCTAACCAAGTGTTTGTGGTCTACCACCATCGCGAAGGAAGTCAAGTTGCGCGTCTACCTATCCGCTATTCGCCCTATCATGATGTACGGATCGGAGACGTGGGCAGCACCGAAAACGCAGATGGAAAGGTTGGATTGCACGGAGAGGAAGCTTTTTAGGCGTTTGCTTGGATATTTCTGGCCGCGTGTATGCCATAACGAAGACCTTTACAAAGGAAATCGACGCAGTACATCAACGCTTGACACGAGGAGGTGCCAGCATCTCCTAACGCCATCTCAAGCAGCAATGGAAAGTCGACTTCGACTGCTCGGGCATATACTAAGAAGAACGCCGGATCGTCTCGTACAACACGCTTTAAAAATGCTTCCAAATCCTGTCTGGAAACGGCCACCTGGGCGTAGGCGAAAGTTCTGGACGGATGTGGTTAAAGAGGATTTAAAGTCACTCGGCATCGAAAGACAGTTCAGGCGCGATGTTTCGTTTCGCAGGAAATGGAATAGTGACAGCTGGATGGAATGAGTTCAAATTGTGGCTGAAGACCGTGAAAAATGGACACGGCTGACTACTAGGACGGCACACCTCGGTGAAGATGCGGAATGACCGCGTCAGGCGAAAGCCAACCGATTAAGTCAGTAAGTAAAATATATAAATATATATATATATATATATATATATATATATATATATATATATATATATATATATATATATATATATATATATATATATATAATCGGTTGGCTTTTTCGCCTGACGCGGTCATTCCGCATCTTCACCGAGGTGTGCCGTCCTAGTAGTCAGCCGTGTCCATTTTTCACGGCCTTCAGCCACAATTTGAACACATTCCATCCAGCTGTCACTATTCCATTTCCTGCGAAACGTAACATCGCGCCTGAACTGTCTTTCGATGTCGAGTGACTTTAAATCCTCTTTAACCACATCCGTCCAGAACTTTCGCCTACGCCCAGGTGGCCGTTTCCAGACAGGATTTGGAAGCATTTTTAAAGCGTGTTGTACGAGACGATCCGGCGTTCTTCTTAGTATATGCCCGAGCAGTCGAAGTCGACTTTCCATTGCTGCTTGAGATGGCGTTAGGAGATGCTGGCACCTCCCTCGTGTCAAGCGTTGATGTACTGCGTCGATTTCCTTGTAAAGGTCTTCGTTATGGCATACACGCGGCCAGAAATATCAGGCAAACGCCTAAAAGCTTCCTCTCCGTGCAATCCAACCTTTCCATCTGCGTTTTCGGTGCTGCCCACGTCTCCGATCCGTACATCATGATAGGGCGAATAGCGGATAGGTAGACGCGCAACTTGACTTCCTTCGCGATGGTGGTAGACCACAAACACTTGGTTAGAGAATTGAATGCAGACGTAGCTTCGCACATCGTTGTCGAACATCCGCTGCATAACTACCAATCGTTCTTCAGCAAAGCAGCCCAAATAACAGAAATCGTCCACCAGTTCGATACGTTGTCCGTCCACACAAACTCCAGTTGAAGGCCTCTGAGAGACCCACATCTGCTTGCATTTGTCGGGACGAAGACGAAGTCCATAGGCTGCCGCATACTTCGAAACGAGGTTCACAATCCTTTGCAGTTTTGCGATGTTTTCAGCGAATAACACAATGTCGTCGGCGTACTCCAGGTCGACAAGGGAGCGTCCTGATGGTGTTAGGATCACATCCGCAGGAAACTGTTCTGCAACTCTACGCATGATGTCATCAACGGCAAAGCTGAATAGGAAAGGTCCTGCTCAGCTCCTTGCCTTACTCCTGTTCTCACCTCGAAAGCTGACGTAAATCCGACAGGCGTACGAACTGCTGCTGTTGTTCCTTTGTTCATCTCCTCGATTAGTCGAACATACTTTTCCGGGACTCCATCGGCTCGCAGAGCGTTGAGCAATCAATCACGATGAGGAGAGTCGAATGCGGCTTCAAAGTCCAAAAAAGCAAGCTGTAATGGCTTCGAATACCGCTGCCACAATTCAATTACTCTTTTCACAACGAACACTTGGTCGATGGTCGATCTTCCAGGTCGAAAACCGGCTTGCTCCTCTCTGGTCGTTTCCTCACGATGTTTGATGAGTCGCTCGAGAATGATACGTTCTAAAACCTTGTACATGACACGAAGTAGAGAGGCTCCTCTGTAGTTCTTAGGATCCGTGACGGATAGCTTTTCGTGAAGAGGTACGATGATCGCATGTCTCCACGAATCGGGTATCCTTTCGCTCATCCATATGGCACGGATGGTGTTGATCATTTCACGAATCCCAGACGGAGGAAGAGCTTTCAGCATTTCAGCAGTGATGTCGTCATCTCCACCTGCCTTTCCATTCTTCATTTTCCGGACACAATTCGAAACTTCAGCCTCAGTCGGCGGTTCCTCACTGACATCGTAATGTGCTCTTTGAACATGCGGCAGCTCTGGTACTGACGGCGCTGGACGATTCAGTAGTGAACTGAAGTAATCCTTCCATAATGGCAGCGTCGCATCACCAACTGCAACTCCATTGGTAGTGTCGAGGACAGCAGAACATCTCTTCATCTTGCCGCTATACTGTCGTAACAACGTGTAGGCTTTCCTCGAATTCTTCTCCTCCCAAGCCTTCTCAAACTCCTTAGCTCTACACGTCCATTCTCGTTCGCAGTCATTTTGAAGCTGCCGACGCAACTTCCTCCTGAGACGCTTCTCCTCCGCGAAGTTTCCTGCAGTTCGGAGAGCACATACTCTGTTGTAGGTAGATGTTGTTTCCTCTGAGACGTAGGCGAGCTTCTTTCTGGGCTGTACAACCGGGAGTGCCTCTTTCGAAGCGTCCTGGATGCACTTGACGAAGGAGTGCGCGTCGCAAAGTTTCTTCTTAGTCCGTACTCCAATATGAACAGAAACCCGTTGTCGGAATTTCCTTCCGCATTCTTCATCCCTGAGACTTGCCGTATCAATCCTCTGGAGAGGCTTAGCCACTCGCTTCCTCTCATGAATCCTCGCAGTCAAGTTCAACAGAACTGGACGGTGATATGAATCGAATGCGACATCCCACACAGCTCTAGATCTTCGAATGTCCGATACTGGAATGTTCCTCGTCAGAACATAGTCGAGCTGTAGTTTCAAAGTTGTCATCTTCCGCTTCCGCTGCTCCTCCAGAGATAGCTGGGTTGGTCCTTGCCACGTAAGCTGATGGCGGCGACGATTCCTCTTGAATGTCGATGCAATAATCAGACCACTGCGTTCGCACAAGTCGACAAGGCGGTAGCCATTGTCCGATGTTTGCTCCACTGGGTAGAACCATTTACCGAGTACTTCGGATTCCTGATCAAGTCCCATCTTCGCGTTTGCGTCGATTCCCACCACAACAGCATGTTGACAAGGTATCCTGGCTAGCAACGTATTGAGTTCCTCGTAGAAGGCATCCTTGGAATTGTCTTCGGCGGTTTCGGTGGGCGCATGAGCACTCACTATCCACAGATTGAATCCTCTGTGATGCCGCAGTCGCACAAATGCATTCCTATACGACGTTGAGCCGAATTCCTCGATCATACCATTGGAGTCCTTCCTTACAGCTATCGCACAGCCTCCCACTCTCCTCCCACATCATCAGCGTCACCACAGTAGATGACGTACACTCCGACGTTGATGACTCGTCTATCCTTGAGGCGAGTTTCCTGCAAAGCAGCAAACGGTGCATGTAAGTAGCCCAGAAGATTGGACAACGCAGATTGTTGGATATCACTCGACAATGACCGGCAATTCAGGGTACCGAAATTGTGGCTTGTGGCCAAAGACTCCATGAACACCCTAGGTACGGATCCTAGAGTGATATGGACCAGAGGCCTCAGTGTGCCGGACGGCAACACCTTTATGCAATGTGCGCCATACTTTCGCGATATAGTTGTGCACGCTATATCGCTCGGACGTTCCCTGTGTCCACACAAACGTCTGCTGGGTTCAGTAGAATTAGGGGCACCAACGAGCAGGTACCATCAGACTTGTATTCACACTATATATATATATATATATATATATATATATATATATATATATATATATATATATATATATATATATATATATATATATATATATATATATATATATATATATATATATATATATATATATATATATATATATATATATATATATATATATATATATATATATATATATATATATATATATATATATATATATATATATATATATATATATGCTTACGTGCTTGCGCGCAAGCTCTTAGCAGCTCTTTGTCCACATTTTTCGACCCGCGATGAGGATGCGGTCATCCCAGTGTTTTACGGAACAAACGCTTACAGCCAAGAAATTGATGGTCACGGCCAGCATGTACAAAAGTAATCACTCCCACATCTCTCACTTCCTGCAGAATCCAAACTGAACCGATGTCTTGAGTCAGCCATGTAGGATTTCGAAGCTCTCAGATCTCTGATACCTGTTGCAAAAATGAGCAAAGATATCAGCGGACTTAAAGGCAGGGTCCGGGCAGAGTTTCGATTTTGAAATTTCCCGCTAAATCGGTGCGCATGCTACAGGTAGTCCCAAGGGACATGCGGAAACTGCGTAAAAACCGGTCGTCTTCAAGTAATTCCAGCCGCTTCCGTCAACCGCTGTGTCAGGAAAGTCAGAAAAGTGTGGCCCTCGTCCATATTTTAGCGGTCGTCCACGCATTCTTTGAAAGTGCTGTGTAATTATCGGTCATTCCAGCTATGATTATCATGCTGTGAATACCGTAATCCCTGACTTTGAGGCTCCTTTCTCCAGAAGTAGGGACTTAGAGTTTGTGAAAATTCCAGACGGTGTCCAGCTATTCCACCTCAATCTATCTAACCCGAATTTCGGTGGGGTCAAAATTTGACCGGACCTTGCCTTTAAGCTGTCCCACAGAAGAGCCGTTGTTGGAGGATTAGAAAAAACATTCGAACAAAACCAGACATGGAGCAAATCAGAACTTGCACTCTTGTTTGCCACCGTGTACGCTGCGAGTTGGACAAAAGCAATATGGAAATTCATTATGTGTTCATTCTCTAGATGACTTCGAACGCTTTCTCGCTTCTTCCGGTAGGTTATCAAAAAGGTAACACAACCCGAAACTTATATGGGCCACAACATACGAGAAACTCCGCAATCCTTAATCTGAACTATTCACCTTTTCTACGTCATAGAAATTGAGCGCAAAACAAACTTTAAAGTCTCTTTTAGCTTCTATGCATTCTGCTCTATCACGCAGATGCCAAAGGATTTATGGCGCTTGTACGGTTACCACCATGTCCACGAAATGGAGTATACGCACTCTCTGAAGCGAACAGATGGAACTTCTACGTTCATCTCCAAGCAGGCGTCAGAGGCTGGGTAAGTGCTTTAGGGTCACTCATCATAAAAACTTTAAATCCCGAGGGCTTACATCGATACAGTTCCACATCCAACTCTGGCGCACCATTCCTTCGGAGTTGGAGGAACGGGAACTCGTTATAAAACACACATGGGATTTAAGGGCTTTGAAAGAATCTGAGGAATTGAAGATTTTTGTCATGTATTACAATATTACCCCTCAAATAACATAGCCACAAGTCTTCCTGCTCCTGAAGCCAAGGTCAACGCGCCCAATATGAACTAACAATGAGCATGTTTGGAACAAGAAAAAGGAGAAAAGGAAATTTCAGCCGCTCATGGGATACCACGAGCTGCGTTCAAACTGAGGGGTGGTTCCCGGGCTACCGTCACGGTTCTTCTGAAAATCCACGATGGTTCAAAATTGTTCGACAGCAAGCACTCCCGCGCTGATTCTGTACCTATCATTCACTGTTTCAAAATTTTTCCACCTAACTTATGTAATGAAATACCTGAATATTAACTTGAAGGGAACTAGCGGCGTTATCGGTCGGACAGCAATTGTCAACAAAAAATCTGCAGCATTAGGTGCTGAAATCCGTTGCGTAACGAGCACAGCAAGAAGTAGATAGGAAATTAGGCTGCAGGAGCCGGTCTCCATAGAATGCAGGTGGGAGGGGGTTTGAAGCCTCACATCATATACTCCTATTTAGTTCTAATATGTTTTCACACCAGAGCTGTGTTTTCGTGTCGGTGAAGTAAACATTGATGAAACTAGGGCTTGCTCTCACTTTTCCGCGAGATTTTAAAAGGTCGTGTTTTGATAGTTGTGGATGTCAGACAGAACATACTCTACATTCCCATGTCGTCAGAGCACTCTCATGTCATTATTATAGAAACGAATCGGCTGTTTTCCGCGGTCGAAATGAAAAAAAAAACAATCCCGGAAAACCACTTTGAACAGACGACTTTCATTTATCATGGAATTTCTGTTCGGTTTGCGTGTTTCTCATACATATCGAATGGTTGGGATTAAGACGGCCGGTTTTCGGTCATCTATACCCATGATTTGACTGCATCGCTGCCAGACTACGGCGCGGGGTGTGATACAACCCAACATCAATCCGATTCCCCCCCCACCCAAGTCAAGCAATTTGCTCAGTCATCCCCCCCCTGGGAAAAAGTAATGGTGACGAGCGGGGGGGGGGGGAATCCTCACTTCGCAATTTTTTATCGTGAACGAATTTTTAGATATCAAGACTACATTGATGCATCGATTGTATCAACTAATCCTATTAATGCAACAGACAAAACAACTCTCGTGCGACAATGACACCAAATGTTTGTTCAACGACTGAACATGGATTAGTGCCCTGAGGATACATAGGTGCGGTTTCGGGCATGAAAACTTTCTAGGTCCACATGGAGAAAAAACAATATTTGTCCTTTTTTATCCAGTTCATGTTCTATGCAGTTACCTGTATCGATGTTTCTTAAGCTTGCCTTATGTAGCGTACTCAGTAAATAAATAAATAAATAATTAAATGAAAACAACATTTAGTAATTGGCTGTTCAGATGTGAAAACGCACCCCAAGTTCCATGGACGAAGCTCTAAACCGAACAGCGCTACGCAGGGTGGGCGGAACCTGTTTTCATGTCCTGAGGGCACATAGGTGCGGTTTCAGGCATGAGAACCACATTCTGTTATTGGCTATACGGATGTGAAAACGCGCCCAAGTTTAATGAATCCAGCTTTAAGGCGAACAGCGCTACATAGGGTGGGGTCCATGAAAAAGTCGGTAGCTGTGAAATAATTACAAGTATTTAACGAAATTTGAATTAGGGAGTTTCGTGTTGCTACAACGTGCGGAAAACCTAGTCACGGACCAAAGCAATTGATTTCATTCTTTTAACCGATTGAAATCGGTCTTTGACGATCCATTTTTAGGTGTGATACAATCGATTGTGTCACACCGTGATACATTGTGTATCACATATATACTCTGTTTATCTTGAATTGCACAAAACACGATCCGCCGATATTCCTCTAATTGGCCCGCTAGTACCGTAGTGCACGTCCACGACGCGTTCTCGGCAGACCCGGGTGGCAGGGTGGGTAGCCGAGTGACGGCATTGACGAATCGATTGCTCTGCACACCGGATGCACACCCGGGTCTGCCGAGAACGCGTCGTGACGTACACTACGGTGCTAGCGGGCCAATTAGAGGATTATTGGCGGACCGTGTGTTGTGCAATTCAAGATAAACAGAGTATATCGTCCATCACTGGATGACGGACCGCCGCGACGCTGCGCGGCGGGAAAATTGCGCGCGGGAAAACGAAGGAAGAGTGGCTATTGATCGCGCATTTTTTTCCGCAAAGCAGCGTCGCGGCGATCCCTCATCCAGTGATGGACGATAAATTGTATGGATTTCGGTGTGACACAATCGATTGTATCACACCTAAAAATGGGTCTTCGAGGACTGCTTTTAGCCTGTTAAAAGAATGAAATTGATTACTTGGGTCCGTGACTAGGTTTTCCGCACGTTGTAGCAACGCGAAACCCCCTAATTCAAATTTCGTTAAAACACTTGTAAATACTAAGAAATACTTTCACAGCTATCGAATTTTGCATGGACCCCACCCTATGTAGCGCTGTTCGACTTAAAGCTGTGTCCATGAAATTTTAGGTGAGTTTTCACATCCGTATAGCCAATCACTAAATGTGGCTCTCATGCCTGAAAGCGCTCCTATGTGCCCTCAGGGCATGAAAACAGGCTCCTCCTACCTTATGTAGCGCTCTTGGGCTTGAAGCTGCGTTCATGAAATTTTCGGTGCGTTTTCACATGCGGAAATTCGTATTCAAAATGTGGGTTCCGCGCCCGCAACCGCACCTATGTTCCATCAGGGCATAAACACCCTATGCTTCAGGTGATATCGCATCTTGTCCATTTAGTGGAGTAAATTGCAAGAGATGTAACACAGAACAATCCTCTTCTCTAACAGTCAACAATCCATTATTTCCCAGAACATCTGTGTCATTTCGTTGACAGGATAGTCCGCTTCTAATGAGCTCGATAACAGCGAGTACTCAACGCCACCGCTGCTGACATATCCAGGAGCGCTTCGGTGACACACTTTACCTGGCCACGACTAAATCCGCCATTGCCGGTCTCAAGCCCGGATGAGAAAGGAGGAGGGTTGGCCCCCCGTACTACCGACGGGCTGGAAAACTTAGGTGGTAACCATGGAGAGTCTTTTAGGAAACAACGAAGAAGCTACCACATCCGGGGCAGCCGATGCTCCAACACTAGGGATTCAGGATGTTGGTATGAAGAATACTACTGGCCCAAATGGAGGACGACTGGTGACACCTAAGAAGGAGCTGAAGATCGGAGCACGGAATGTGCGAACGGGACACTGCGTCGGTCAGAAAGGGATAATAGCAAGAGAGCTGTCAAGGTCCAACATATCGATTGCTGCACTTTCCGAGCTGAGGATGAGCGGATGTGGAACGTTGACCATTCAGGTGCCGTAGAGTAGCGAAAAGATGGTGCTGTACTATTCCGGTGATGACGGACATCGAAATGGTGTTGGATTTATGCTAGGCAGTCGCGCAGCTGGGAGCGTTGTTTCATTCGAGCCGATTTCTGACAGGATCGCTGTTCTTGTTTTGAGCGGAACAATCAAGACCCATGTCGTGTCCATCTTTGCACCAACGGAGCGTGACGTTTACAAGGACGAGTTCTACACCCAACTCCAGTACGTGCTGATTACTGTCCCGAAAACCGTTGTCACCATTTTAGCGGGTGATTTCAACGCAATAGTCGGTAGTGACAGAACAGGTTGGGAAGGAGTGTTGGGCAGGTTCAGCGTGGGCGAAATAAACGATAATGGACTACGCCTACTTTCGTGCGGTGCGTTTTCACGAGCTCGCCATCGGTAACAGTCAATTCCGGCACCCCAGGAAGCATCAGTTAACATGGAGGAATCCAACTGGACGATATGTGGCCACCTTGGACTACGTGCTGATGAACGCACGTTTTAGATCATCACTGAAAGATGTGCGAGCCATGAGAGGGCCTGATTGTGGATCCGACCATTATCTCTTGCGTGCAGTAATGCAGCTTCGTTTACGACGACCTAGGCGTGAGGAGCCCCCTAGAAAGAAACTTGACTGGTCACACTTGATGGCGCAAGGAACAAAAGAAACATTTCAAATCGCGCTGTCGAATCGGTTCGCAGTTCTGGATGATGCCTTGCATGTAGACGAGCACGAGAAGCAGACAGTTGAAGTCGTTCTTGAATGCGCAGAGCCTCTCTGCCCTGTTATTCGCCGGCGAACGCAGCCTTGGATATCGGACGGTTCTTTCCGTCTCGTGGACGAACGGAAGCGAGTGAAACTAACGGACTTTGGACAGTATCGCCAATTGTGTCAGGAGCTTCGTCGAAAGTTGAAAGAAGAGCGGAAGTCGTACTGGAATAAGGTGGCAGACGAAGTTTGGAGGCAGTTGGAAGGAACGACTATCGCACATTGTACAACACCTTCAATCGTCCTAGAAAGAAGATCAAACCCATGAGCGATTCCTTCAGGAATACTGATGGGTCTTTTGTGCGATCAGCAGATGAGCGTCTGCTGCGATGGAGGCAGATCTTCAATGAACTCTATACTCACGATGCGCCACAATGTCCACTGGCCCAACCTATACTAGTTGAGGTACCAGAGGAGAGAGCGCTTGACTCGGAACCCACTGCGGAAGAAGTTAAGGCGGCAATCAAGTCGCTAAAGAATGGAAAGGCGTCCGGTGTTGAAAATGTCACTGCTGAGGTCATCAAGGCAGGAGGAGATGTTCTACTGCGTCAGTTGCATAAGTTAATCACGCGCATATGGCGGACAGAGAGCGTACCTGGAAAAAGGCTATTGTCGTGCCAGTCCATAAGAAGGGCGATGACTAAGACTGCAAAAACTTTCACAGGATCAGCCTGTTGGTAAACTCTTTTTGAGAACTATCCAGTTCAGACTTCAACGCCACCTGGAGAGTACCTTTCGCGAAGAACAAGTAGGTTTTGTCCGGGTCGAGGATGCAGCGATCAAATTTTTGCACTCCGTCAAGTTATGGAGGAAGAGATTCGCTCTGGAAAGCGAGTCGTTATCACCTTTATAGACTTCAAGTCGGCATTCGATTGCGTGCACGGGCCCGCCTTGTGGATATCGATGGAATGCGTACACATGCCAGGAAAAATGGTGAAGCTTCTGCAGAAAACTTATAGCGGCTCAACTAGCTGTGTCCGCGTCGGAAACAAGCTATCCGAAAAACTCAGAGTCGATGCAGACGTCCGGCAGGGAGATGTGATTTTGCCGCTCCTCTTTAATACCGTGGTCGATGCTATTATGAGAAAGACCTCCGAAAATAGAAGAGGGGTCCAATTTGGCGATAACGATTTTGTCACGGATTTTATGTTTGCGGACGATAGCGCAGTGTTCACCAATACTGACGTGGAAGCCACGCGTTTGTTGAATGATACGGCACAAATCGCGGAATCGTATGGGCTGCCGATTAATAAGGAGAAGACTAAAGTCATGACGTCGGACGGTTCACGTGCTTCTTTGTTTATCGGGGGTTGAGCTTCAACAAGTCAAGAAGTTGAAGTACCTCGGATCGGTGGTGCAAGAGCGAAAGGCAATGGCTTCATTGGAGATACTGTGTAGGATCGGGCTGGCGTCGGCTGCTTCCGCTTCGCTTGGCTGGTGGTGTCTATAAAAGAAGGGTAATGTGTCAATCAAGACGAAGATCCGTATGTTTCGTGCGCTCATAGTGCCAGTCCTACTGTACGGGTCAGAGTCGTGGACGTTGCTGAATTTGGATCACAGCATGCTGGAGGTCTTCTCAAAGCGGTGTTTGCGGCAAATCCTCGTGATAACTTTGAGAGATCGAATACGGAACAACGTTATCCGAGACACTTGCGACCAGCAGCCCACGATCGAAGAACAAATTCGAATGACAAGGCTGCACTGGTTTGGACACGTATGCAGAATGGAAACAAACCGACTTCCGCACAGATTGTTATGGAGACAACGCCCTGCACTGTGGGAGGTTGAGAGAGCAGCCCCGAAAAAGACGTGGCTGAAGCAAGTCGAGGCGGATCTGAAGTTCCAACGGTGCAGTGTCCTTAATGCAAGATTAATTGCAGCGAACCGTACTGAATGGAAGCGTATCGTTCAGGCCACAAGAGCTCCTATGACACCTACAACAGTGTACTGGTTGAGAGGTCATCCTGCTCCGCCAGCCGCCAGCTAACGGGATGAGTTAGTGAGTGAGGCCACGACTCCTTCTCCATGCTAGAGTCATTAACGATGGCCATGCTACTGGCGTCTATTGTCTTGCATGCTTCATCACCAGTGAATTGTAAGCTCTTCTTGTGTGTTCCAGTCTTATTTTTACATCTCCATTTCGCATCTCTCCTCATTTGTTTTTTCGCCGTTGTTTCTCACTATTTAGTTTCTTTTTTGATCTCCTGTCTCATTTTGCTCTCTCAGAATAATCTCCAGTTTTATTTTGACCTCAACTTGTAAACTTATTTTGCTGTCATTCTTTAATTCTAAAGGTATGGCTCTCAACCTCCCCCCCCCGCCCTGATAGAATTCCATCTTGGTTCTTGGTTGACCGAAGGTCCGACCCCCCATCCAACCGGATGTCGATGGGTTTCACCCCCTCTGCGGTACACCACACCTAATGCCAAACCCTGGTCGCTGCTGTTTTTCATCGCAGCGATTTTTCACCCGCTGCTGCAGCGATGTAGCCGCGGCAGCGATTTTTTAATAGTGCACAGCCTCACGGGTGATCAAAGAAATTTGATCAATCAGTGAAATTATTGGCCGGTAGTCATCAATAACACGTTTCGAGTCGTGAACACTGATCTTGTCATGTGAAAGGATCACCGTTCACTAGAAAAAACGTGTAATTAGCTGGCGATTGCTCCATGGTGTTGAGGCAACCATCGTCAATCACTGGAAGCGGGAAAGCCGCGAAGCTGCTTGGCGGGAAAACGAAGAGAAGATGGTTATTGATCGTATGACTACGGGGCCCCATGGCTCCTACATAGACATTGACAATATCTCTTTCTGATACGCCTCTACTCTCGCACCAAGCGAAAAGAGCTAATGTATTCTTTCACGTAAAACACAGGACCCTAAACGCTGTGCGGAGGTGTACCACATGAATGATCTCTATAAGTGAAAGAGCGCCAGACCTTCAGACGATCGAGCGAGAGAGCGGCCAAAATGAGATAGTTGACTCATAATGAATTCATGGCTTATGACGGGGATCTACGACAGTGATATGACGGTGAGCTGCCGAGGTGAGAGAGAAGGTTAACTAAGCACTTTCCAAGTTTCAAAAAACTCTTAGAGGGGTTAATGCAAATTCTTGTAAAACAAATTCCTATGCAAAGGCTCTACTACTTTTTTTTTCACTAGTCAACATTTTCGGTCGGCAGACTTCTGGTCGGTAAACAGCACAGTATGCAAATGAATGCCAGACGTCTAGTGAAGTTGAGTTCACAATTATTAATTTGGTTTGGCGCACAACAAATACTTTTTCCAGAGATGGAATTGCGACTTGGAAGGTGTAGCCAAAGTTGCAGCTGCTTCGCAGGCTCAGTCGAATATTCTCAATCCAAATCTTGGCGTTTTGAGATACACAGGGTAAGACAAGCACGGAATATCGGTGTGGAGCTTCAGGGAACCAAGCCGCTTACATACAATCCATAGCAAATAAAACGAATGGCATTTTGCTTGGATAAACTTTGACAAGTGTCTATCACTTTTCCAGCTGATAGGGATAGGTTTGAACATTGTGAAAAACGTAACCTCGAAGCTGTATAGTGGCACCCGACAAGCACGCACCGTGAAGAATTGAACACGTCTAGAATAGCCAAATGCGTGGAACGTACTTGCTCTAGAGAGTTCAGACAGAAAAGAAGGAAAGCTCATGCTTCGCAGTATAAGCCGGGATCATACTTCCAGCAACGAGCGACGCGACGTAATGTTTACCGTCCATATTGACCGAAAATCGATATGCCTGATATGACTCCGGCCATACACAAGGTGGCTGCTGAGTGTTGGCGCGTACTATGTTTGTTTTCTATCTCTTTTTTCGTATTGAATGTTCTTTTATCACATGGCATCCAACGTCGTTTCGCAGTACTTTTTGAGTTCATTTTAGGAACAGCTCCCTCCTTCTGATGTCTTTGATATCAGAGGTCATCAGAATCGATCATGTGTAGGGGTTTCTTCTCAAATTTTATATATAGTTCATACTACTCTGGATCAACAAAAGCGTTCAGAGAATGAAGGTAGGCAAGCTCCTCTTATCACGACCACTGCCTCTAGACCTAGTGCATACTCCCCGCGAAGAGTGACGCGACATAATGTTCTTCATCTATATCGACCGAAAATTGATATTGCCGATATGCACTATTACGGTCGCGCGTCGCGGCAGGTATGCACTAGGCCTTACAATACGCAGCGTCCATAAGTGGCCATAGCGCGCGTTTCCGCCGTTTTGCCCCTCTCAACGCTCCTCAACGCTGGAGTAGCCAGCGCCCGCAATTAGGCTCCTGTCAGACTTGATGGTAAAACCGACTGAGCCTGACTTGGTCTAGGGCAGAAAAACCCACCTCGAGTGCATTGACCCTGCACGTGCGCGAGCGTAGAACATCCATGTCATCCGGGTGGTTTGCGAAAGGAAGGAGACGGTTGCAGTTGGACTCAGTAGGTTGATTTTTTCTGTACCCGTCACTTCTTCGGTGCGTATCGACCGGATGGGACTCAGTACATCGACCATCTCTGACGGCTCCCTTGAGCACAGGCGAACACCCCCACCTCGTTTTGATTCCATTGACAATTTTTGGTCGAGTGATCAATCGCTCGCACTGGCGCAACGGCTCATCATTGCCTAAGGCTTGCGCTTTCTGTGGTGGAGTCGTGGGGTTCAAGGGCAATAGTTTTGCAACAGAATTAATGTCTCTTACTTGAGAGAATGAGCAGTAAGCTCGAAACATGCTGCTTCCTTATTTGAGCTTGCGTAAGCGCGAGAGATCGAGCGAACCCAGCGTACTGCATGAAGTGTGGACTGACCAGTTTCGCTCAGCCCCCCCTCTAATAAACATTTTGCTCAGACCCCCCCCCCCCAGGAACGTTACTAGGTCGATTTTTGACCGTTTTCTCCTACCCACATCAAGAGCTGATGTGTTCAAGCAGTTTATCCAGAAGGTTTACATACCTCTAAGGGTTCACTGCAGTGAAATTTCTCTTGCCGTATTTGAATGGTAAGTATTAAATTGTCAATCGGTTCAAATCCAAAATTGACAGCTCGTAGCAAATGACCGATACAGTACCCGGAATCACACCTTTCACAGGTGTGACCCCGTCGGAAGTCGAGAATTTTAAAAGAACTAGGAGTCATTGGAGTAGAATGTTTGAGTTCAGCGTCCTTGATTCACCCCTAGCACTTGCTTTGTACTCTGAGCATCTCAGATGAACGCCGAAGACCGCTACATAGACAGCGGAAGGCGGCGAAAAAAAATCAGTCCTTAAAATTAGAAGGTTTTTTGGAACGTTATAAGTTAAAGGCAGTGCACGACAAAAGACGGTATCGAGAGAACTACAAAAATACGCTCAGATCGAAAACAGCTGAAAAACTATGAAGGTAGCGTGCTGAAAAACGGGTTAGAATCGGAGTTTCTAGAGCCCAAAGATGCCAGTTCATGTGCACGTGCACAGCGCCGCCAAAAGCATCGCACTCTTATGCCGAGCAGCCAAAATTCGTCGACATTCAGAGGGAGAAATAAATGCAAATACACATAATAAAAACAATTGAACAATGAGAGCAAGCACTTTAGTCAATGTTTTTAACCAGATGAGTCAGAAGGTTATTGATCATTAATTGAATTCCAATTCCAATACAGCTAATGTTCTTGTTACTGTACCTATCTGGGCCAAATTCCGGTCCGCAATTGCGTCTCGACACGCTTTGCTGCCGCACGCGCTCGAGTCAGTCGGGTTTCCAGCGCCAAAGCCCACTCGATGTGGCTTTTTTATACAATTTTCTCCAATTTTTCTTAGCTTCCAGTTTCCAAAACCCACCTACAGTCAGCAGATCGGCGGCTGCAGCGCTGGAAGCTCTTCTGACTCGGGAGCGTGCGGCCGCGAAGCGTGTCAAGACGCAATTGCGGACCGGAATTTGGCCCAGATAAGCACAGTATAGAGATCAGTGATGCCGATGATGTGGAGTGGGCTTGTCAACCATCAAAGGACAGGAAAGTTCAGGCTTCGAAACTGGCCCGAAACAGCGGTTTTTACGCGATTTTTTAGGTCCTACTTTTGTAGGTCCTATTGTTTTGGGTTCTACTACTCTTTACCCAGAGAAGGTTGTAGAGAGGAGAAGAAGACAAGCACATTTTATCGCGACCACCGCTGCTGAACGAGTTATATGGAAAAATCCTGGATTTAAAAAACTAGACTCTATAGTTTACGTTTGAAACTTACCACACCCTAGAGAAAGCCTTTGAAGAAAATTTACTAGGTGTGAGTTCTTCTTTAAAGTGCACTGAGGGCCCACAGCTGGGCCCACGCCTAGACTGCGAAAACGCGAAAAATGAGGCAGAACCCACACCAGGAAAATTTTCTTCAAAGAACTTCTCCGGGGATGCCTTGGTCTCATACGGTAGAATTCAGAGCGTAGTGTCTTGAAGCTGGGATTTTTTGGAGTTCCTTATTTATAACTTATGTTACTGCAGTCTTAAAACCCAAATTTATGTTCGTGGACTATGCCGATTTTTTCATCATCTCCCGCTATCTATGTAGTGATCTTCAGCGTTATTCTGAGATGATGCAAGTTCGTAAACAGGGTGAATCGACCACGCTGAACTCAATTATCCTACTCTCATGACTCCTAGTTTTCATGAATTGACGACTTTAGACCACACCCGAGAAAGGTGTCGCGCAGTGTACTGTAGCGGTCTTCAGCGTTCATCTGTGATGGTGAAAGTGAGTATATAGGGTGAATCGACCCCGCTCAACTCGAATGTCAACTCTCGTGACTCATAGAAATTATTTGCAGAAATCACTAAGCATTTAGTAGTCAAACTGTTTTGGACTTTTCACACGAAAGTTTCATATGTCTTGAATATTATCCTGGGAGGACCTCTACTTCACCCTAAACGTCCTAATTGAACTCCGCGACTTGTAGATCAATTAAATCAGTCTGTTAAGTTTATTCGCAATTCATATTTAGAATCTTTGTGAAGAACTGCCCCTGACGGTTCTCACTCACAAACACGTTGGTTCAATTGGTCTTCGTCCAAAGATCAGATCCCCCGCTTTCAACCTCCGAAACTCAGACCCCCCTGTGGGGGCCCACAACCTCGCTGAACCCTGAGCGGACCTAAGCGCTCAAGGGGCGAGCGAGAGGGAGCGCTTGTGAGCGGTGAGCTAAACGAGTGCCCTGGATGAACATCGATTTTGCGTATTCGCACGCTCCCGCGACGTATGGACGCTGCCTTGAGCGAAGGGACGGGATGCGATAGTTAAAGGCAGGGTTCTCGATAAAATCGGTTGTAAAGCAATCCTCATGGAACTGTAGATGTGGCCATCACAAAAGCGAAAATGAGTAAAAAATTGCAGGAAAAACGCTCAGGAACAAGTTATGGCTTGGTGTCCTCCCGCCCCCAAATATCGAGATTTGTGTCAAACCATGTTTTGCTATCTTTTATTTTGCTTCTAAACTGATTTCTAAACATTTCTGGAGACTACGGATGACTTTAACAGCAAAATTAATGGCGGATAAGCGAGCATTAATAAAAATCGCGTTAATTAGGGGGCCGACCGACACCGGTAATTAGCCGTTATACTTTGTTTTTCAGCGCTTTTCCCGCGAATTTCTGGGGTTTTTCACTTATTTTCACTTTTGTGATGGCCAAATCTACATTCTCATCAAGAGAGCTCGGAAGTCGTTTTTATCGCGAACCCTGCCATTATAGGAGGCCCGTTTGCGACCTATTAGATCAGCAGGGTTTTTATCACAAGCGACAGTCGACCTCCGCGGCGTATATTCACTAGACTGGAATTTCTGGGGCGAGCTTAGTTAGTGCTCTTCATGGAGCCTCTCTAGCAGAAATTAGGCAGTGGAAAAGTGGATGGATGCTGACACTGACTACCTCGTTTCTCGTTAAAGACAGATCATAGTTTTTTTTACACAAACGTGCTAACGAATTTTCATTTATTGTTTTAATTTGTCTGCCTAGAATTTACTACAACTAACAAGAATTCAAAAAGAAGAAAGTAGAAACTTGTTGAAGAGACTAGCAAAGCTCACTTGTTATCTGCTTTAAGAAGGACGTCATATACTTAGCTCCACTCGGCGTAGAGAAAGACTTGTTCTGGTGCTTGGTTGTCTCTTTTGTCACATTCATCTCATTCAATCAATTTCAGTAGCCCTGGACAGTCCCTCAAAGATGTGATTCGCGATGCAGCTATTTACTGGCAGCTTGCTCTAGCGCAGGTATTCTTTTTCCACAACAAGGCTCTGAGGGTAACGTTGCACTCGTTTTGTATGATGCACCTCTTTGAGAAGGGCCGAAATACCAAATTCTTAGGTAGCCGACTTAATTAGAAACAGCGTCTCGCAAATGCTATTTAGGAGTAATTTAGTTAGACAATTCAGCTTGAGTGTCCAACAAATGAAGCATGAGTACATACCTAACTCTTCGGCTGAAATTGGAAAAATAGGCGTTCTGTCCCAAGAGCTACTGCCATTGCCGCAGTAGCTACTGCCTTATTCCAACTGGCTTGTGGGGCTGGAGTAGCAGAGCAATAAGATATCTAATACCATGCTCTTGGCTCATTCGCATCAGCTAACATCGGCATGGATTCAGAAGAGACTTTGTGTTTCCCATTCGAGGTTGGCGCGAACTCAGTGCACCTAAGTTAGGCATCTTTCATAGTCCTCACCGCAAGCGCGCGGGAATGCTTTCATATTCCATCAGCACCGTCAGGGGCATCTCAAACCGCCGTGGCGGTTTCACCGTTTCAATCAATACTTGCTTCTCAATTCGAGTCCACTTCAACATAATTAATTCTGGGACTATCCTGCGCCACCGCATACGCCAATGCAAGCCAGGAATTTTTGTACAATTTTCAGTTAATACCCGACTTTTACCCGCACCGCAATGGCGGTGCCGCTAGAGATTTCATAGTAGCTTCCCGCTTGTCCCGCGCGTGCCGCGCGGTGAAAAGTTTCATAGTCCACCGCTCGTCCCGCGCGTCCCGCGCTTGCGGTGAGGACTATGAAAGATGCCTCATAGCATATGACACTGAGTTCGCGCCTTATTTCAACAGTGGAAGAGAAGTCTCCACAGGATCCATGCCGACGTTACATTTTCATTCGTCCTATGTAGCTCCTGCCGGCAGGTGTAGGTCCGAGTTGTTATGATTTTCAGGGTACAGCTGTTTCTTTCGCTACCTCTTCTAACCGCTACGCCACCGCTGCTATCGTTTCAAGCCAGTTGCTTCGCCCCTGTTTCGCAACTGGGATTAGGCCAGTGCATACCTCTGAGACACACGGTCGTGTCACGCTGCGCAGCGACAGCAACCGCCTCGCCATTTGAACCTGTCACAGCGTCGCAGTGCGCTGCATACCGACGAGCGACAGCGGCAGCAACGGTCTACGGCATATCTGCACTATGTCAGCTCTCCTCGACAAGTCGCTGCGACGACACTTCTCCTGCGACGGCCAGTGCTGTTGCTCCAATGCTGGTCTCGCCATGATTTGTGCTGAATAGCATGGCTGTCGCTCATGACAGCGACAAGGTATAGCAAGGTATACCAATGACCTTAACGGTCTTCCCACAAGCAGATTGTTACCTTTCAGGGCTGGAATTCACGGAACGCTAACCACGTTTTAGCCACGGTTTGAGGCCGATCGATTTGCACATGATGTGCATAACCATGACCGTAACCACATAAGCCATGGTTGAAACTTGGTTAGCCTTTCGTGAATTCCACCCCAGGTGTTAACGTGAGTGATGCGCAATTTTTTTTCACGCGAAAGCACAAGTGATGCATTTTAAATTGCTGAAACAACGAGAAATCGGCAGCTGCAAATGAAGGCTATTCGGTGCAATACAAAGCTGAAACTAAGCAACCTTGCATCAGAATAACGACTAATTTTTTTCTGCGCTACACACTCTCGTTCTCTTGTCGCACAGTTTTCTCTTCCTCTCTTTTTTTCAACCGCTAGATTGAACTCGTCCTTGTTTCCCCTGGACAAATTCTTTTACGGTCTTGAAAAACTTCCCTGTCAAAAACTAGCGAAAAAAGGGCTCATTGAAATAATGTTTAGATGACGGATGCTTATCACGTTGGATGCAACGTCTATGTCGGTAGTAAAGTCACCAGGGTGGCATGCTTGTATTCGCCGCTTCGCAGAAGAAGTGTGAGTTCATTCTATCTTAGTTCGGAGTTCTGAATAGATCTCAATTGAAATACTTGTTTTGTAGACACCAGCTCCACATCCAGTTTCTCGAACTCTTTAGCTCGACTCACCAAAATATATAGCTTGTGCTCGATAAAGGAGTTCACGTTTAGAGCATCGAAGGTTTTCTGAATACTCTCAATTTGAGCAGTGCAATTTAGTGGCCATAATTGTGCATCACGAAGGATAACTTCTTCTCTCCACCGTAGAATTTCTTCAGAGGCCCTACTTTATTTATTTTTATTTATTGTACGCCGTTGTCCACGTGCAAAAAATCACAAAGCATTGAGTAAGAACCGTGGAAATTAATACAAAAACAAATTAAAGCTTAGCGCAACGGCTCAACAGTCGACCACTAGGCCATTGTTCTAAATAGAGAATAATCGAGAAGGCGACACTAGCTAAAGTTAGGAGCCAAACAAAGTTGGAGGTGCATCAAGGGAATTAACCAAACTAGTGCTAGAAGCGTGGAACCTATCCGCATTGCTTGTTGCGGGAAAGAAATTCGTTGTAATCCGTATCCTATTCAAGTGATTGTGTTGTAAGCGTCCCTACCCACGCGGCTTCCTAGGATGCTTATGGTCCTCCGACCACTGTTAGGTATCTGGGCGATAAATCTTCAAATAATTCCAAGTGCCAATGATTGTGTTGATGACAGGTGAAGGCGATTCCGTTCCTAGTTACTAGTTACAGGCCTCTAGCACCACACTTACGATAGGAAGAAACTTGAAAGATAAAGTAAAAAGAAATATATGGCAATGGGCACGATGTGCATATGGTCCCCTCTGCCACACAATTATGGTTTCCGTTTTCATTTTAGTCTGAAGCATTAACCTGGCGGGTGACCGAGGGTTGGCTGCTTCGCTGGAGAATGGGGTTTCGATTCGCGCGAGGTGATCTACCGTCGCAGCCCCGTCCATTCCTCTGAATGAATCTCTCGCGCTAGTACCGTGACGCTCCCGGGATCCGCGATAGCACCGTGCTCGTCTCCCCCTAGTCTCGCGATCGTTGAAAGGTTTACCGCGCTAGTACCGTGAGAACTTGCGATCCGCGATGGTACCGTGATTGTTTCCCTCCGGTTCCGCGTTCTCATGATTCGCGGATTTGTAAAGCAGCACGGAATACGGCAAGGGCAATACCTTTTAGCTTCGCGCTGACCTGATAGGCAAGACTCGCTCGGGTGAAACATCGAGAAGGCATGGATGCGGTACGATCAGGGGTGGAGGCTGGCAGGATCTCGCGACCGTCCCGCGATAGTTCCGGGCTCGGTTTATCGCGGTTCCGCGATGTAACAACCCGAATACATGTAGACACGATTAGCCCTCAGGTTGAAGCTGGAAGGATCTCGCGATCGTTCCATGATAGGCCCAGGCTCAATTCCTCACGGTTCCGCTATAGAGCATCGTGGGAACATCGATGAACGAACGCGGTACGCTCCCGGTCTGAGACTGGCAGAATCTCACGATCGTTCCGAGATAGCCCCATGCTAGTATCCTCTCGGCCCCTACCAGAAACCGAGGGGGTTCAATCCGTGAACGATCGCGGGGATTCTCTCAGAGTCATCAGACTAAAGCTATTAAGTTAACTTTATGTAGAATTCTGTGTCAGATTGTGACCGGAGAATACTGACTGCACTCCCTTATCAAGCCAATCTCTATATCATTCCGTTTCTATGATAAATATATGAAAGCAAATTGCAGACATATGAATCAATAGTGAAAACTACATGTATGACCCCTTGGCAATTTCCTTATTGGGAATCATGTTTTTGTCTGGATTTGTGTGATAATGTGCGTAGATTTCTGCGTTTAACAACTCTCACTCACAATTTAAATGGCTCCCTTGTCAGTTACGTTAACTGTGAATCTCCTCAATTTACTCACAGTCACAGTGGTTACCAGACTGCCTATTTGAGAGTAATGATTACCCTTCTTCGTTTCGAGTGTTATAAAGAAGTTTTGTCGGCACAAGGGGGTTTTTAGAGTACCACCGCGGCGCGGTGCGATGTCATGATTCATTTGAGTATCGACTAGCGGCGCGTTATCGATCGATCCCAACAGAAACCATCTCATCGACGGAACTCTAAAATACGCCTAACAACACACATCTAACACTATGTAATTGGCCAATCCGCTTTTAGCGTGTTTTCAAAGCAAAAAAGATTAAGGGAGGAACCTATGGCTCGTGAGCACAACCATTGACGCCACCTGATTCGGAGTGATCAGCGATAAACCCATGGGCTAATAATGAACAGTTTTCTAGGTTCACGTCTAACTTCGCTCTTGAGTTTTCATTGCGAAACAACCGCAGTAGCCGATAGAAGCAGAGACGAGGTGAATGAGGTAAACCAAACGCCCTTTTAAAGGCAGTGTTCACGATAATCTTCAATTTTGAGATTAAAGGGTGAATCGATTATTTTGCCCCCGGGCAGAACTGAAACGACGAAGAAATCGAGAAAAACGCATCAGACGGGCACGAAATCCTTTACTCTCACCCCGCCTTTTTACTCTCACTGAAACTGTTTGTGGTAACAATCAAATATTTTGCGGACCCGTGCTTTAAAATTCTCCACTTACTGTTGCCCAGTTCTTTGCTTCGGACCATAACTAATACTGTTTTGCTAAAAAATGTTCTTCCATTTCCGATTAACCCCATTTTTCACCGGTGACAACCACCGATAACATGATCATACAACCGGACAACTAGTCCAGACCAGGAAATAATCTAACTGAAATATGGCGTTTTAGTGCGTTTCTCGCCGTTTCTTCGTAATTTTGGTAATCCCTGGTGGCCAAACCATCGTTTTGAGTGGAAAACTCAGGAACGAAAATCATCGTGAACACTGCCTTTAAAGTTTGCCGATGGATAGCTAGGTGCACATGTGGAAACGGCAGATGCCCACTGTTTCGAATGTAGTCTTATATCGGCGGGAAAATTTCGGCATTCCTCAAACTTTTTATTTCCAGATCATGAAAGCATACAAAACTTTTTGGTTCTTTACCGGTATAAGCAACGGATATTCTTGCCTTGAATGGAAAATAAAGTGGAAGATTCTCACCTCGACCAATTTACCCTGTCTTTATCCGTACTAAAAGGGCGGTCTCAGCCGCGACCAACCGCATTGTAGTTTCTTAATCACGGCCTACAGCACACCCTATGCGGAAGTTATGTTTGGTTAGGTCTAGTGGAGAGCGACTCGTAGTCACCCTTCACGACCAGATACAAACCGAGCATGCGAAAAGTCCCCACCGCCACCGACTACGAACGGGGCCTGCACCGGCTGGCAGCAAGCACTGCGCCAATCAATCAGCTCCGCAGACGGTGGAAAAGGGGACGACCGTCCTTGAAATACAACACTCGTCCGAGGGCGGCACATGCGAAGGCCGCCTGCCAAGCACGCCGACCGCGTAGGCCGCCATTCTCATTCGGGCACACTTTATGTAGCGTAAAACCCCAAATTTGAGGAAACCAACAAAAATGATTCCAATTCAGCTTTGATTCTTCAAAAAAACTCCGTAGAAAAGCCGCAGTAGCGCATTCGAGCTGTAAAATTCCTGGTTGTAAGTATCGTCACTGAAATGCGAAAATTTCAGCCTCACGGAGTAAGAAAGTGTTGCAGTCAGCTTCCTCAGGAGCAGTTGTGAAGAAAATTATTTTAAAAAATCGGCCGGGTGTAACCGAAATTCGCAACTTGTACAATGAACAAATATGACTACTTATGCACAAAAGCAATGCAACAAAAAACTTAAGGCACGGTACAGAAAAGAAAACAAAGATTGATTTCAGGCTAAAACAAATTCAAGCTGAAACCTCACCCAGCTAGACCCTTTTTACTGCTCAAGAGGGGGATGACTCAGCTCAAAACCTAGTCCTCAGTCTCACAGCTGAACCCAAGCTCCTATCTTCGGCAAACTGACGATCAATGTCACTCCAGCCACCTCAATGATTTGTTTCCACGCGAAGCGCGAGATTTCAATATGGAAGTTGTGCGTGTGCATAGGCGTGCTCGGTGCCGAAAAACCAATGTCGCTACCGCAACCCCGTATTGTGCACAATGGTGTCGTTATTTGGTCTAAGCCTTGAAAACCCGTGAGTTTCTTCTGGAAAACTATTAGTAACATAGTATACAGTCAACAAGGCATCTTGCCACAGGTCGACAGAGAAGGCCTAAACACGGCTCAGAAGAGTGTCCGAGGTTCGTATTCGAATTTACCACATCACACAGATGGCTTTCTGAAGCGCAACATTGTCAAAATAACAGAGCGAAACGCCATCTCAAAGGTAGCAGAACAGTTCAGAAAAGTATTGAAGTGATCAGATTTGGGTCTCTTTTGTTGACAACACCACCGACACGAATGTATCACTACCGCGCTTTGGCCTGCGACTAATCGCAATGGCTTTTTGACAACTGATCTGCGAATTGGTTGCCGGAAATATTCGGAAATAGTTGTTAGATCTAATGCGGGCAAATCCATTGTCTCTTTATATGAATCACCACTGTTAATGATTGCAGGTCAAACTGCTGCCTTGATACAGAAGGGTCGGTGAAAATAACAACAACTGGAACTCAACGGAGCGCAACTGAACTACTAGAACACTGAGCCGTTTATCTTTTCCTCTGAGATAGCGCATGGCTCCAGTCTTTATATGTTGTTCTGCTTCCAAGGTCTATCGCAATTGGTTTCCTTTGAAGTTCAAAAACGAAAACTCATCGACAAGAGTTTCTTCATGAAAAGCGGTTCGAAGTTATACGTTCTTTTGAACTTTAAACATAATATTACATTAACTAGCAGCAATGGCCTCAGTACCGCCTGATGATATCAACCCGCTGCTGAACGCGAGTCTTCAACACTCCATATAAAGGGCTTCTTTATATCCGAAATTTATTGGCGATATTTCGGTGTGATGTAACACCTTTTTCAAGCCTATAATAGTCAAATACATAGCACTCCTAATCAATTAGCGGGGTCGTAGTCAACAATCCAAGCACTAACCGAAACTAGCCGCGATGCCAGCTCTGCAAAAATGCTTTCAGGATTGCCAAAAATACACAGCTCGGACGAGCTCACCCTCTGCGGCTCGCCGCTTCTATCAAATGAGCCAACAGTTATGGTGTGCACGGGAAGGATTACCCCAATGGATACTGTTATGTGATAAGGCGCAAAGCATCTATCATTTCATCCGTGTTGTTGATTTCGGGAGATAAGCGCCTTATCTCAAGAGCTTCCAACACTTCCCTTTCCAGAAGAGATTCCAGTGAGGCGTGCAAGACTGTAACTTTCTCTGACGGAGGGCTTTCCAGAGCATGATGTTGTGTGCGATGCCATGAAAAGCCATTGTTCGAGTATGCGTTGGGATTCCTTAGATGTTCGTCAAGCCGTTTATGTAGTGGCCGCATGGTCTCCCCAACGTAATTTTGCGCACAGCCTTCGCATGTAATCATATACACAGTGCCCCGAAATTGGCAGATTTTCTTCTCTGTGCAATATAGATCCATTGGGGTAATCCTTCCCGTGCACACCATAACTGTTGGCTCATTTGATAGAAGCGGCGAGCCGCAGAGGGTGAGCTCGTCCGAGCTGTGTATTTTTGGCAATCCTGAAAGCATTTTTGCAGAGCTGGCATCGCGGCTAGTTTCGGTTAGTGCTTGGATTGTTGACTACGACCCCGCTAATTGATTAGGAGTGCTATGTATTTGACTATTACAGGCTTGAAAAAGGTGTTAAATCACACCGAAATATCGCCAATAAATTTCGGATATAAAGAAGCTCTCGATCTGATTTTGCAAGAAAATACACAAGTGAATGAGACTTCGGGATAGAACAATCCTGCCACTCCATATAAAGACAAGCACAATCTACCACATCAAGATCATCAACGCCTCTGAAGTACGTATCGGATGGGCGATCAAGCCCACCAACGTGAAAAGACTTCGGGTCGATAATGCCTGTGGTGTGCCCAACCTCAAGGAAGCCACCCCTATAAAGTGTCCAGTGATACATTCAACTGCGGACCAGAGGACACCAACAAAGACCGTATCACAATCGAATGCTGGGACACTCCTGATGAATTCGCTAATAAAGGAAGTGTTTAAAGCGGTAAACGCACCTACGGGAACGGTATGCACTGTCAGTTTCTCTTGGTCCTCTATAGTAACTTTGTGAAATATCCAGCCCCGAGCTGTTGATTCCAAGGAGCTGCGAGCCCGCAACCTTTGGCTCTCTCCGCTCATTAGTTTCGGCTGCCTCCACACATTGATCGTGTCAATCAGGAGGGAAGGTCCTGGAGTGTGGGGCTTGGTGTAGTGGATAGCGATGTGGACTCTTGAACGTGTGATGCTGAAGGTTCGATTCCTCACCTGCGTGTCTAATTTGCAATTGCATTGGGATTTTGTATTCTACGTGAATACACCGCCTTTGAATTTGTTTAAGCGTTTTAAAGCCTTTTAATCACCCCGATATCACATGGGATCATTCACGAATAGTAGACCACATGAATTTACAATCAATATCAGCGATAACAAACTTATTTATTGTTTCTTTGTTTTTTTTGTCAATTTGAGCACCAATGATAAACTGGCACATAGTGTTGGAAACATAAAGAGTATTCACAGAAGGGGCAGCGGATGAAGGACCACGAAATAAGGATAACGAAATATGGATGTGTGACAAGGTAAGTTTTTTATTGTCAGTGGTAAAAGCATCTGCGAAAACGACTAGTATTATTAGTATCTCTTGTAGCTCAATAGTAGAAGTGCGCAGTATCTGGCTCCGAGCCGAGTTTCCAAGAAGTTATGAGCGTTCAAGCTTTGCGAAAAGGCAAGGGTACCCATCAGGCATTTTTTGGGTGTTTCAAAAAATTTTCTCGAATATTGCTCAAAACTTGTATGTAGGGGTACTCTAGGGTGGTGAACACGAATCTGGAGTTTATCTGTCGATTTTCCAAAGTTTTCGACTAAATTCGTTCAAAAGCTCCAATCAGGGAAAAATTTGAGGGCAAAATGTGACTTGTGATCTATGGGTTGTCTGGAGTGCTAAACAAGAATCTGGAGTCCGTTTATCGATTTTTCACAGATTACGGTAGAATACGGTGGGCATCTGGTAGTTTGGTGATAGTCTCAGATTTGGCTTTTTTAAAAATTGTGTAGGGGGTTATTCGGGGTGGTGAACACGAATTTAACGTCTGTTTGTCGATTTTCACAATATTAAGATGGGTGTCGCCCCTTTAATGACATGGGACCTACCGTAACCTACAGTAAACCTCAGAATTTCGAGGAACGGACTTCAGATTCGTGTTCACCACCCTAGATTACCCCTACATACAAGTTTTGAGCAATATTCGAGAAAAGTTTTTGAAACCCTCAAAAAAACACTTGCCTTTTCGCGAAGCTTGAAAAACGCTCATAACTTCTTGGAACCTGCGGCTAGGAGCCACATACTGCGCACTTCTACTATTGAGCCACAAGATATATTAACAATACTAGTCGTTTTCGAAGATGCTTTTACCACTAACAATAAAACACTTACCTTGTCACACATTATCCATAATTCGTTATCATTATTTCGTTATCCTTCATCCGCTGCCCCTTCTGTGAATACTCTTTATGTTTCCAACACTATGTGCCAGTTTATCATTGGTGCTCAAATTGACAAAAAAAAACAAAGAAACAATAAATAAGTTTGTTATCGCTGTTATCGATTGTAAATTCATGTGGTCTACTACTCGTGAATGATCCCGTGTGATATCAGGGTGAGTAAAAAGGCTTTAAAACGCTAAAACAAAATCAAAGGCGGTGTTTTCAATATAATATTCTGTAAAAAAGGGGTCTCCGAAGCAAAAGTGGTTTGGTTAGCGTTACAAATGTTTCAACAAAAAGGGAACAATAGGAAAGCGGAATGAGGAGAGTCTACAAAAAATGAACAATATCCTCCAAGAACTCTTTTCTTTTTCGAAACTTCCAAACAACGGAAACAAACCGTTGCGGTTCTCTATGAGAAAGCACTTTTGGTTCCATAAAGGACTTCGATTATGTGAGTGCCCATAAAATCTGTACATAAGCATGTGTACCTAATAGCTATCATTAAAGAGGAGATGATGTACATAAAATTGTTTTAGGAAACCATTCAATTCTTCCTCGTAAAATACCACAACGGTTTGTTTCCGCTGTTTGCAAATTTCGAAAAGAAAAAGAGTTCTTGGAGAGATATTGTTCATTTTTGTAGACTCTCCTCATTCCGCTTTCCTATTGTTCCTTTTTGTTGAAAACATTTGTAACGCTAACAAACCACTTTTGCTTCGGAGACCCCTTTTTACAGAATTATTCACTTTCTTGATATTACGCTGTAATATCCCATGCAAGAATTTCGAACAAAGACCTCTTCATCTCCCCACTAGATCAGTCCTCTTTCTGTGGTCACAAGAATCAATGACCCAAAATGTTGTAAAACTATCTCAGAAAAATCACTCGATGTGGCTGACAAGACCGATGTTCACATGATATTAGCTAAGAAATGAATGATATCCATGATATAGTTCCACATAATTCATTCATATTGATTGCGTCAGCCACATCTGGCTACACCGGTTGTTACTTGCACCTTCCATGTTTTTCATACGTATCGAACGGGTCAGCCACGGTGATTTTCTCATCAAACTCTGTCAGGGGCCTGACAGGGGCTTTAGGCCCCGTGTATAGTTGGTCGCTCAGACGTAGCCAGCCCGGTCGATAATCATGAAAGCCTGCTGGCCTTCAGCCGGATGCAGAATCTTCCCGCAGTTCTTCGCTTTCAAATGAAACTAACTTAAAACCGGGACAGTCAGAAATTACCTTCCATTCCATCTGGACACTTTCACATCAGTGGAACAAAGCAGTTTTACATAATCATTATTTCGTTTCCGTTGCCCCATTCCTTCGCAGAACAGCCGCTTCGATTCCATGAATCTGATATGAAAAAGCTCTGCTGAGCTGCGAATGGAGACAGTTCTAACAATTTGTTTTTGAATATAGATGCTGATAAGCAAGTACCATTTATTGCAGAAAAAATCAGAAGGCTGGTGAAGAAGAATGAGGGAGCACTCAAAATGGGGTTGTGTGAATGACCTAACCGCGTTACGAAACTGAAAAGTAGCCTGGCAACAATGACCTACATAACATCTCAAGCTTTCTGCACGCTATGCTTGTCATCCTTACACTTTTACAAAAGTTTTGCAAGGTGTTCTCATACTCCTGCGCAAATCCCGAGGCATCCAGCACACTATTTGAGACAACTAGCGCAAAGCTCAAGACTCTTGCTGATTCTTTGAGGTATGCTGCATAGTTTCTCGGATGGCTAGCATCGAGTCTGGGCTCCTGCTCACTCTACGAGGTGGTCTGCACAACTTTTCGGATGACCAGCAACGGGTCCAGAACACCTGCCCTCTATCCGGGTTTCCACGACGTCCCGATGACGTCATCAGAAGCCCGAAGCACTTTTGGGACTATCCTAGACAGGGGTGGGGGGGGCACCCACGATTTTCTCATGAAAATGGATGGAAAACCTGATAAAAGATGCTTGATGCTGCTATCAATCATTGTTGTTGATGAAGTTCTGTAGAAATACTTCGATTGATAGCGTTATAGATCGGTGTTTCATTCAATTTCTGAATTGAATCTTGAGTGCCCCCCCCGTCTAGGATAGTCCCGCACTTTTCACGACGTCCCGATGGCGTTATCAAAAGCCCGAAGCACTTCTCTCGATGTCCCGATGACGTCATCAGAAGCCCGAAGCACTTTTGGGACTATCCTAGACGGGGGGGGGCACCCACGATTTTCTCATGAAAATGAATGTAAAACCTGATAAAAGATGCTTGATGCTGCTATCAATCATTGTTGTTGATGAAGTTCTGTAGAAATACTTCGATTGATAGCGTTATAGATCGGTGGTTCATTCCATTTCTGACTTGAATCCTGAGTGCCCCCCCCCGTCTAGGATAGTCCCGCACTTTCACGACGTCCCTCTGACGTCGTCAGAAACTCGAAGCACTTTCCACGACGTCCCGATGACGTCATCAGAAGCCCGAAGCACTTTTCACGACGTCCCAATGACGTCATCAGAAGCCCGGAGCACTTTTCACGACGTCCCGATGACGTCACGAAAAGCCCGAAGCACTTTCCACGACGTTCCGATGAAGTTACCAGGAGCCCGAAGCACTTTTCACGACGTCCCCATGACG
Source organism: Aplectana chamaeleonis (assembly GCA_029168955.1). Taxonomy (NCBI): domain Eukaryota; kingdom Metazoa; phylum Nematoda; class Chromadorea; order Rhabditida; family Cosmocercidae; genus Aplectana; species Aplectana chamaeleonis. The sequence goes on along the minus strand of JAPDOI010000184.1, from coordinate 574,748 downwards.
TCATCAGAAGCCCGAAGCACTTTCACGACGTCCCGATGACGTCATCAGAAACTCGAAGCACTTTTCACGACGTCCCGATGACGTCATCAGAAGCCCGAAGCACTTTTCACGACGTCCCGATGACGTCATCAGAAGCCCGGAGCACTTTTCACGACGTCCCGATGACGTCATCATAAGCCCGGAGCACTTTTCACGACGTCCCGATGACGTCACGAAAAGCCCGAAGCACTTTCCACGACGTTCCGATGAAGTTACCAGGAGGCCCAAGCACTTTTCACGACGTCCCCATGACGTCATCAGAAGCCCGAAGCACTTTTCAAGACGTCCCGATGACGTCATCAGAAGCCCGGAGCACTTTTCACGACGTCCCGATGACGTCACGAAAAGCCCGAAGCACTTTTCACGACGTCCCGATGACGTCATCAGAAGCCCGGAGCACTTTTCACGACGTCCCGATGACGTCATCAGAAACTCGAAGCACTTTTCACGACGCCCCGATGACGTCATCAGAAGCCCGGAGCACTTTTCACGACGTCCCGATGACGTCGTCAGAAGCCCGGAGCACTCTTCACGACGTCCCGATGACGTCATCAGAAGCCCGGAGCACTTTTCACGACGTCCCGATGACGTCACGAAAAGCCCGAAGCACTTTCCACGACGTTCCGATGAAGTTACCAGGAGCCCGAAGCACTTTTCACGACGTCCCGATGACGTCATTAGAAGCCCGAAGCACTTTTCACGATGTTCTGATGACGTCATCAGAAGCCCGGAGCACTTTTCACGACGTCCCGATGACGTCATCAGAAGCCCGGAGCACTTTTCACGACGTCCCGATGACGTCACGAAAAGCCCGAAGCACTTTCCACGACGTTCCGATGAAGTTACCAGGAGCCCGAAGCACTTTTCACGACGTCCCCATGACGTCATCAGAAGCCCGAAGCACTTTCACGACGTCCCGATGACGTCATCAGAAACTCGAAGCACTTTTCACGACGTCCCGATGACGTCATCAGAAGCCCGAAGCACTTTTCACGACGTCCCGATGACGTCATCAGAAGCCCGAAGCACTTTTCGCGACGTCCCGATGACGTCATCAGAAGCCTGAAGCTTTTTTCACGACGTCCCGATTACGTCATCAGAAGCCCGAAGCACTTTTCGCGATGTCCCGATGACGTCATCAGAAGCCCGAAGCACTTTTCACGTTGTCCCGATGACTCCATCAGAAGCCCGAAGCACTTTTCGCGACGTCCCGATGACGCCATCAGAAGCCCGAAGCACTTTTCACGACGTCCCGATGACGTCATCAGAAGCCCGAAGCTTTTTTCACGACGTCCCGATGACGTCATCAGAAGCCCGGAGCACTTTTCACGACGTCCCGATGACGTCATCAGAAGCCCGGAGCACTTTTCACGACGTCCCGATGACGTCACGAAAAGCCCGAAGCACTTTCCACGACGTTCCGATGAAGTTACCAGGAGCCCGAAGCACTTTTCACGACGTCCCGATGACGTCATTAGAAGCCCGAAGCACTTTTCACGATGTTCTGATGACGTCATCAGAAGCCCGGAGCACTTTTCACGACGTCCCGATGACGTCATCAGAAACTCGAAGCACTTTTCACGACGTCCCGATGACGTCACGAAAAGCCCGAAGCACTTTCCACGACGTTCCGATGAAGTTACCAGGAGCCCGAAGCACTTTTCGCGACGTCCCGATGACGTCATCAGAAGCCCGAAGCACTTTCACGACGTCCCGATGACGTCATCAGAAACTCGAAGCACTTTTCACGACGTCCCGATGACGTCATCAGAAGCCCGAAGCACTTTTCACGACGTCCCGATGACGTCATCAGAAGCCCGAAGCACTTTTCGCGACGTCCCGATGACGTCATCAGAAGCCTGAAGCACTTTTCACGACGTCCCGATTACGTCATCAGAAGCCCGAAGCACTTTTCGCGATGTCCCGATGACGTCATCAGAAGCCCGAAGCACTTTTCACGTTGTCCCGATGACGTCATCAGAAGCCCGAAGCACTTTTCGCGACGTCCCGATGACGCCATCAGAAGCCCGAAGCACTTTTCACGACGTCCCGATGACGTCATCAGAAGCCCGAAGCTTTTTTCACGACGTCCCGATGACGTCATCAGAAGCCCGAAGCACTTTTCACGACGTCCCGATGACGTCATCAGAAGCCCGAAGCACTTTTCGCGATGTCCCGATGACGTCATCAGAAGCCCAAAGCACTTTTCGCGATGTCACGATGACGTCATCAGAAGTCCGAAGCACTTTTCACGACGTCCCGATGCCGTCATCAGAAGCCCGAAGCACTTTTCACGACGTCCCGATTACGTCATCAGAAGCCCGAAGCACTTTTCACGACGTCCCGATGACGTCATCAGAAGCTCGAAGCACTTTTCACGACGTCCCGATGACGTCATCAGAAGCCCGAAGCACTTTTCACGACGTCCCGATGACGTCATCAGAAGCCCGAAGCACTTTTCACGACGTCCCGATGACGTCATCAGAAGCCAGAAGCACTTTTCACGACGTCCCGATGCCGTCATCAGAAGCCCGAAGCACTTTTCACGACGTCCCGATGACGTCATCAGAAGCCCGAAGCACTTTTCACGACGTCCCGATGACGTCATCAGAAGCCCGAAGCACTTTTCGCGACGTCCCGATGACGTCATCAGAAGCCCGAAGCACTTTTCGCGACGTCCCGATGCCGTCATCAGAAGCCCGAAGCACTTTTCACGACGTCCCGATGACGTCATCAGAAGCCCGAAGCACTTTTCGCGATGTCCCGATGACGTCATCAGAAGCCCGAAGCACTTTTCGCGATGTCCCGATGACGTCATCAGAAGTCCGAAGCACTTTTCACGACGTCCCGATTACGTCATCAGAAGCCCGAAGCACTTTTCACGACGTCCCGATGACGTCATCAGAAGCCCGAAGCACTTTTCACGACGTCCCGATGACGTCATCAGAAGCCCGAAGCACTTTTCACGACGTCCCGATGACGTCATCAGAAGCCCGAAGCACTTTCACGACGTCCGATAGCACTTTTCACGACGTCCCGATGCCGTCATCAGAAGCCCGAAGCGACTCACGACGTCCCGATGATGTCATCAGAAGCCCGAAGCACTTTTCACGACGTCCCGATGACGTCATCAGAAGCCCGAAGCACTTTTCACGACGTTCCGATGACGTCATCAGAAGCCCGAAGCACTTTTCACGACGTCCCGATGACGTCATCAGAAGCCCGAAGCACTTTTCACGACGTCCCGATGACGTCATCAGAAGCCCGAAGCACTTTTCACGACGTCCCGATGCCGTCATCAGAAGCCCGAAGCACTTTTCACGACGTCCCGATGACGTCATCAGAAGCCCGAAGCACTTTTCACGACGTCCCGATGACGTCATCAGAAGCCCGAAGCACTTTTCACGACGTCCCGATGACGTCATCAGAAGCCCGAAGCACTTTTCACGACGTCCCGATGACGTCATCAGAAGCCCGAAGCACTTTTCACGACGTCCCGATGACGTCATCAGAAGCCCGAAGCACTTTTCACGACGTCCCGATGACGTCATCAGAAGCCCGAAGCACTTTTCGCGACGTCCCGATGACGTCATCAAGTTCGAAGCACTTTCACGACGTCCCGATTACGTCATCAGAAGCCCGGAAGCACTTTTCACGACGTCCCGATGACGTCATCAGAAGCCCGAAGCACTTTTCGCGACGTCCCGATGACGTCATCAGAAGCCCGAAGCACTTTTCACGACGTCCCGATGACGTCATCAGAAGCTGAAGCACTTTTCACGACGTCCCGATGACGTCATCAGAAGCCCGAAGCACTTTTCACGACGTCCCGATGCCGTCATCAGAAGCCCGAAGCACTTTTCACGACGTCCCGATTACGTCATCAGAAGCCCGAAGCACTTTTCACGACGTCCCGATGACGTCACGAAAAGCCCGAAGCACTTTCCACGACGTTCCGATGACGTTACCAGGAGCCCGAAGCACTTTTCACGACGTCCCCATGACGTCATCAGAAGCCCGAAGCACTTTCACGACGTCCCGATGACGTCATCAGAAGTCCGAAGCACTTTTCACGACGTCCCGATGCCGTCATCAGAAGCCCGAAGCACTTTTCACGACGTCCCGATTACGTCATCAGAAGCCCGAAGCACTTTTCACGACGTCCCGATGACGTCATCAGAAGCTCGAAGCACTTTTCACGACGTCCCGATGACGTCATCAGAAGCCCGAAGCACTTTTCACGACGTCCCGATGACGTCATCAGAAGCCCGAAGCACTTTTCACGACGTCCCGATGACGTCATCAGAAGCCAGAAGCACTTTGCACGACGTCCCGATGCCGTCATCAGAAGCCCGAAGCACTTTTCACGACGTCCCGATGACGTCATCAGAAGCCCGAAGCACTTTTCACGACGTCCCGATGACGTCATCAGAAGCCCGAAGCACTTTTCGCGACGTCCCGATGACGTCATCAGAAGCCCGAAGCACTTTTCGCGACGTCCCGATGCCGTCATCAGAAGCCCGAAGCACTTTTCACGACGTCCCGATGACGTCATCAGAAGCCCGAAGCACTTTTCGCGATGTCCCGATGACGTCATCAGAAGCCCGAAGCACTTTTCGCGATGTCCCGATGACGTCATCAGAAGTTCGAAGCACTTTTCACGACGTCCCGATTACGTCATCAGAAGCCCGAAGCACTTTTCACGACGTCCCGATGACGTCATCAGAAGCTCGAAGCACTTTTCACGACGTCCCGATGACGTCATCAGAAGCCCGAAGCACTTTTCACGACGTCCCGATGACGTCATCAGAAGCCCGAAGCTTTTTTCACGACGTCCCGATGACGTCATCAGAAGCCCGAAGCACTTTTCACGACGTCCCGATGCCGTCATCAGAAGCCCGAAGCACTTTTCACGACGTCCCGATTACGTCATCAGAAGCCCGAAGCACTTTTCACGACGTCCCGATGACGTCATCAGAAGCCCGGAGCACTTTTCACGACGTCCCGATGACGTCATCAGAAGCCCGAAGCACTTTCCACGACGTTCCGATGACGTTACCAGGAGCCTGAAGCACTTTTCACGACGTCCCCATGACGTCATCAGAAGCCCGAAGCACTTTCACGACGTCCCGATGACGTCATCAGAAACTCGAAGCACTTTTCACGACGTCCCGATGACGTCATCAGAAGCCCGAAGCACTTTTCACGACGTCCCGATGACGTCATCAGAAGCCCGAAGCACTTTTCGCGACGTCCCGATGACGTCATCAGAAGCCTGAAGCACTTTTCACGACGTCCCGATTACGTCATCAGAAGCCCGAAGCACTTTTCGCGATGTCCCGATGACGTCATCAGAAGCCCGAAGCACTTTTCACGACGTCCCGATTACGTCATCAGAAGCCCGAAGCACTTTCGCGATGCCCCGATGACGTCATCAGAAGCCCGAAGCACTTTTCACGATGTCCCGATGACTCCATCAGAAGCCCGAAGCACTTTTCGCGACGTCCCGATGACGCCATCAGAAGCCCGAAGCACTTTTCACGACGTCCCGATGACGTCATCAGAAGCCCGAAGCACTTTTCACGACGTCCCGATGACGTCATCAGAAGCCCGAAGCACTTTTCACGACGTCCCGATGACGTCACGAAAAGCCCGAAGCACTTTTCACGACGTCCCGATGACGTCATCAGAAGCCCGAAGCACTTTTCACGACGTCCCGATGACGTCATCAGAAGCCCGAAGCACTTTTCGCGATGTCCCGATGACGTCATCAGAAGCCCGAAGCACTTTTCGCGATGTCCCGATGTCGTCATCAGAAGCCCGAAGCACTTTTCACGACGTCCCGATTACGTCATCAGAAGCCCGAAGCACTTTTCACGACGTCCCGATGACGTCATCAGAAGCCCGAAGCACTTTTCACGACGTCCCGATGACGTCATCAGAAGCCCGAAGCACTTTTCACGACGTCCCGATGACGTCATCAGAAGCCCGAAGCACTTTTCACGACGTCCCGATGCCGTCATCAGAAGCCCGAAGCACTTTTCACGACGTCCCGATGACGTCATCAGAAGCCCGAAGCACTTTTCACGACGTCCCGATGACGTCATCAGAAGCCCGAAGCACTTTTCACGACGTCCCGATGCCGTCATCAGAAGCCCGAAGCACTTTTCACGATGTCCCGATGACGTCATCAGAAGCCCGAAGCTTTTTTCACGACGTCCCGATGACGTCATCAGAAGCCCGAAGCCCTTTTCACGACGTCCTGATGACGTCATCAGAAGCCCGAAGCACTTTTCACGACGTCCCGATGACGTCATCAGAAGCCCGAAGCACTTTCACGACGTCCCGATGACGTCATCAGAAGCCCGAAGCACTTTTCGCGGTGTCCCGATGACGTCATCAGAAGCCCGAAGCACTTTTCGCGATGTCCCGATGTCGTCATCAGAAGCCCGAAGCACTTTTCACGACGTCCCGATTACGTCATCAGAAGCCCGAAGCACTTTTCACGACGTCCCGATGACGTCATCAGAAGCCCGAAGCACTTTTCACGACGTCCCGATGACGTCATCAGAAGCCCGAAGCACTTTTCACGACGTCCCGATGACGTCATCAGAAGCCCGAAGCACTTTTCACGACGTCCCGATGCCGTCATCAGAAGCCCGAAGCACTTTTCACGACGTCCCGATGACGTCATCAGAAGCCCGAAGCACTTTTCACGACGTCCCGATGACGTCATCAGAAGCCCGAAGCACTTTTCACGACGTCCCGATGCCGTCATCAGAAGCCCGAAGCACTTTTCACGATGTCCCGATGACGTCATCAGAAGTCCGAAGCACTTTTCACGACGTCCCGATGCCGTCATCAGAAGCCCGAAGCACTTTTCACGACGTCCCGATTACGTCATCAGAAGCCCGAAGCACTTTTCACGACGTCCCGATGACGTCATCAGAAGCCCGAAGCACTTTTCACGACGTCCCGATGACGTCATCAGAAGCCCGAAGCACTTTTCACGACGTCCCGATGACGTCATCAGAAGCCCGAAGCACTTTTCACGACGTCCCGATGCCGTCATCAGAAGCCCGAAGCACTTTTCACGACGCCCCGATTACGTCATCAGAAGCCCGAAGCACTTTTCACGACGTCCCGATTACGTCATCAGAAGCCCGAAGCACTTTTCACGACGTCCCGATGACGTCATCAGAAGCCCGAAGCACTTTTCACGACGTCCCGATGACGTCATCAGAAGCCCGAAGCACTTTTCACGACGTCCCGATGCCGTCATCAGAAGCCCGAAGCACTTTTCACGACGTCCCGATGACGTCATCAGAAGCCCGAAGCACTTTTCACGACGTCCCGATGACGTCATCAGAAGCTCGAAGCACTTTTCACGACGTCCCGATGACGTCATCAGAAGCCCGAAGCACTTTTCACGACGTCCCGATGACGTCATCAGAAGCCCGAAGCACTTTTCACGACGTCCCGATGACGTCATCAGAAGCCCGAAGCACTTTTCACGACGTCCCGATTACGTCATCAGAAGCCCGAAGCACTTTTCACGACGTCCCGATGACGTCATCAGAAGCTCGAAGCACTTTTCACGACGTCCCGATGACGTCATCAGAAGCCCGAAGCTTTTTTCACGACGTCCCGATGACGTCATCAGAAGCCCGAAGCACTTTTCACGACGTCCCGATGCCGTCATCAGAAGCCCGAAGCACTTTTCACGACGTCCCGATTACGTCATCAGAAGCCCGAAGCACTTTTCACGACGTCCCGATGACGTCATCAGAAGCCCGGAGCACTTTTCACGACGTCCCGATGACGTCACGAAAAGCCCGAAGCACTTTCCACGACGTTCCGATGACGTTACCAGGAGCCCGAAACACTTTTCGCGACGTTCCGATGACGTCATCAGAAGCCCGAGGCACTATTCTCGACGTTCCGATGACGTCATCAGAAACTCGAAGCACTTTTCTCGACGTCCCGATGACGTCATCAAAAGCCCGAAGCACTATTCTCGACGTCCCGATGACGTCATCAGAAGCCCGAAGCACTTTTCGCGACGTCCCGATGACGTCATCAGAAGCCTGAAGCACTTTTCACGACGTCCCGATTACGTCATCAGAAGCCCGAAGCACTTTTCGCGATGTCCCGATGACGTCATCAGAAGCCCGAAGCACTTTTCACGACGTCCCGATTACGTCATCAGAAGCCCGAAGCACTTTTCGCGATGTCCCGATGACGTCATCAGAAGCCCGAAGCACTTTTCACGATGTCCCGATGACTCCATCAGAAGCCCGAAGCACTTTTCGCGACGTCCCGATGACGCCATCAGAAGCCCGAAGCACTTTTCACGACGTCCCGATGACGTCATCAGAAGCCCGAAGCTTTTTTCACGACGTCCCGATGACGTCATCAGAAGCCCGAAGCCCTTTTCACGACGTCCTGATGACGTCATCAGAAGCCCGAAGCACTTTTCACGACGTCCCGATGACGTCATCAGAAGCCCGAAGCACTTTTCACGACGTCCCGATGACGTCATCAGAAGCCCGAAGCACTTTTCACGACGTCCCGATGACGTCATCAGAAGCCCGAAGCACTTTTCGCGATGTCCCGATGACGTCATCAGAAGCCCGAAGCACTTTTCGCGATGTCCCGATGCCGTCATCAGAAGCCCGAAGCACTTTTCACGACGTCCCGATTACGTCATCAGAAGCCCGAAGCACTTTTCACGACGTCCCGATGACGTCATCAGAAGCCCGAAGCACTTTTCACGACGTCCCGATGACGTCATCAGAAGCCCGAAGCACTTTTCACGACGTCCCGATGACGTCATCAGAAGCCCGAAGCACTTTTCACGACGTCCCGATTACGTCATCAGAAGCCCGAAGCACTTTTCGCGATGTCCCGATGACGTCATCAGAAGCCCGAAGCACTTTTCGCGATGTCCCGATGCCGTCATCAGAAGCCCGAAGCACTTTTCACGACGTCCCGATTACGTCATCAGAAGCCCGAAGCACTTTTCACGACGTCCCGATGACGTCATCAGAAGCCCGAAGCACTTTTCACGACGTCCCGATGACGTCATCAGAAGCCCGAAGCACTTTTCACGACGTCCCGATGACGTCATCAGAAGCCCGAAGCACTTTCCACGACGTCCCGATGCCGTCATCAGAAGCCCGAAGCACTTTTCACGACGTCCCGATGACGTCATCAGAAGCCCGAAGCACTTTTCACGACGTCCCGATGACGTCATCAGAAGCCCGAAGCACTTTTCACGACGTCCCGATGCCGTCATCAGAAGCCCGAAGCACTTTTCACGACGTCCCGATGACGTCATCAGAAGCCCGAAGCACTTTTCGCGATGTCCCGATGACGTCATCAGAAGTCCGAAGCACTTTTCACGACGTCCCGATGCCGTCATCAGAAGCCCGAAGCACTTTTCACGACGTCCCGATTACGTCATCAGAAGCCCGAAGCACTTTTCACGACGTCCCGATGACGTCATCAGAAGCTCGAAGCACTTTTCACGACGTCCCGATGACGTCATCAGAAGCCCGAAGCACTTTTCACGACGTCCCGATGACGTCATCAGAAGCCCGAAGCACTTTTCACGACGTCCCGATGACGTCATCAGAAGCCCGAAGCACTTTTCACGACGTCCCGATGCCGTCATCAGAAGCCCGAAGCACTTTTCACGACGTCCCGATTACGTCAGTAGAAGCCCGAAGCACTTTTCACGACGTCCCGATGACGTCATCAGAAGCCCGAAGCTTTTTTCACGACGTCCCGATGACGTCATAAGAATCCCCACTGACCTACAAATCGATTACTCACCTGCCTACATACCTCCTACCAACTTACCTGTCTGCCAAGTTGATTGCCTTCGACCATTGGTAGTGGCTAATAGCAGTGAGGACTGAAAAGCGTGACGGCCCACGGCCTACGGCCCACGGCCTACGGCCTACGGCGCACACCATGAAAATTTCTTAAGCTTTCGGGCTCATAACTTTGTTGTTTGTGAACCGATTTGGCTGAAATTTGGACAGCAGATGTCTTCTGGACCCCTTCACTTATATCCAGAGGGAAATCTTGAGAAATTTTGTTTCAAAGATTCTATAAACTATTTTATAAAATTATAAGTGATCACAAGGCCTAGGCAAAACCAAACCTCTCCAGCCGCTTCGCGGCTGGAGCGATATGAATACAAAATCCCAATGCAATTGCAAAAAAGCCACACAGGTGCCGAATCGAACCTTCAGCATCACACGTTCAAGAGTCCACATCGCTATCCACTACACCAAGCCGCCACACTCAACGACCTTCCCTCCTGATCGACACGATCAATGAGTGGAGGCAGCCGAAATCAATGAGCGGAGAGAGCCAAACTTTGCGGGCTCGTAGCTCCTCGGAATCAACAGCTCGGGGCTGGTTATTTCACAAAGTTAGACCAAGAGAAACTGACACTGCATACTGTTTCCGTAGGTGCGTTTACCGCTCTAAACACTTCCCTTGTGAGCAGTCCAAACGCGAATGGTTCCAGGGAGATGATATTGGCAGCCGGAGGAATCTTTCAATCGAATACAATCCTGGAGTTTGTGTATGTAATGAAGTGTATGTAATAATCTATGGTGATTTCTCCCTGGATGTTGTTTCAGTTAGCTAAGCCACCTGTCAAACTCACAGGATGCACTGAAGTTTGCAAACTTGTCTCACCATTTGAAATACTGTTGCATTTCAGTGTATTGGAAACCGTGCAGTTATATTCATACGCATCAGGGACGTCCCCAGCTTCAAAGTCATATACATTGACGAGCACCGAGTCAAGCTACTCCACAAAGCCTTACCAATCAAGATGTTCTTCTAGATAATGGTGGCAAACCCATAATACGGTTTCCTTTTAGGTATAGTATGAACATCTTTGGTTTAGTGAGTTAATTCTGTCCGAATGAGATTGTCCGCATACGCGGTCAACGAGAATGTCGAAAGACCGTCACGAAGGCAGCCTACCCACAACTAGGATACAGCTGTCTGAAATATTGTTCAAAGATGTTTGAAATCCTTCTAGTCGATTCACAGGTCCGAAAAATACCTTCGCGATAACCAATCAACACGCCCGTCTAGCGCGTGGGCGGATATTCTCATTCGGACAGATTTCTCTTGAGAGAAAGAACGCAATACGAATTACTACAGCAGCTGTTGAAGTCACGAAATGCACTAAGGTTTACAGCCAGGCTTTGAACCACTATAATAAAAGCACTGCTAAAAGTTGTCTTGTTATCGTTCCCGTCATGCCTGCTAACAGCTTCTCTCTTCTCCTGGTGGGTTCCTAAAGCTTTGCGCATCAGAGCTTTTGCACCTTATTTTGGGATGAATGTGAACGTATCACCTGCTCCAATTGACCTTCAGTGTTTTGGGCCAAAAAGCCAAGTTCGATAATGAAAGTGGGAGAGGGTACATTTTGAGCTTTAGCATGACTCTGTACATTAGTCCACAGCAAAACAATGTACCTGGGCAGCATTGCAAATAGGCAAGAACTATGCAGTAAATCAAATGCATGACAAATGATGCGAAATGTCACAGAACACAGAAGTTTCGAGTTACTCATCCACTAAAAAGGATCAGTCGTTGATCGTACATTCTTTCGTGAAGCGAGGGACTGCAAAACGAAGACGAAACGGTTTTGAGCAAGAAGAGTGCCCATATTCGTGGATTATTGTTAGAAACTGAAAGGACGAGCTTGAGCTTAAAGGCGCGGTACACCCAAAAAATTTTTTTTTGAGATTTCATGCTTATCTTAAGGAACATCATACCCACACTGATAAGAATTGCATCAAGGTTCCCTACGAACGCATTGTAAGGCTTCATGAATATGGCTGTATTACGAGGACGAAACATTGGTTTTCTCAGGCCGGTATTTTTTTCAATAGCAGTTGCTGCTCGGGAGCGGGCCAGAACAAAGAAACAGACCCGCAAGGGATCAAAAATCGAAGACATGGTTGGAATTCATTCCGCTGTCTGGACGCTATTCGCTTCGGAAATCTGGGAAAGGGGCGTGGCCTGTGGTGGCGACTGAAGGGGCTCGGGTCCGTGGTGGTCGCCTAAAGCCTTCAGTATTTTTTCCCAGATGATCTGAAATCGTTTCCATCATTGGTCCCTGAAAAAAAATTACATGAAAATAAAATGAAAATGCCACCATTAAACGCTCTCTGCTGATTCTTCGAGACAAGCAGTAATCTCGCCCGAGAAGTAGTTCAGAACAAGTTCATATAATACTTAATCTCTGATTCAAAATATTCCTAGAAATTCAAAAACAAAACACTGCAGAGATTGACAAAATAGCGTGCGGCTTGTGAAGATGATCGTCGTTAACATTGGAATTTCTCGGAGTCATCTCGCAAAATTAAGATAAGGTTATTATTTCTTAATTTTTTCATAGGTGTTTGGACAATTTTGAGCAACTCAATTAAACATCATTTTGTTTTCCGTACAAAAAATCCTAAATTTTGTCACAAAAATGGCCTGCACCTTCGAAGTACGAGCTCTCCTGCGCACCCATAAAAATTTCAGCAAATACCTTTTATTTGAGTGTATTGTCCTTAAAAGGGCTCAAACGTTGTTTTACGTTTTATATTTGGCGCAGACAATGCAATTAGCCAACACGAATGACTGAAGAGGTCAGAAACTGAGTTTTGATCCTCAATTAATCAATCTGAATGAAACTACGGCAACGAAAAGGACCTGAGCAGGACGACTGTCTGCCGAGCTTTATCGGCAGGTTATTTTCCAAGAATAAAGATGACAAAATACTGAGGAAAAATAATAAACAGAGCTACAATGACAGCATGAAAACAATAAGAAAAGAGAGCTGCAAAAGTGTGTGATGAGAGCGCAAAAATCACGAGAAAGTGAATTTTCAATGCTTCCGAACTTTTGGTCTACAGTATTCGAGTTGCGTGCAAGAATGTGTATGTGCTTGAATGACACTTTGATTTGCAGCAATGTTTAGGCGGAGAGCTTTAAACCCATCCGGGCCTAAATGGAGCATAAGGAACTTGCAACATTATGCACCAACTTACTCGCACGTATCATAGCTGGTTCGCGTTGACTGAACTGCCAAGTTGATTTTCCTTGTTTTGATGGCTCATGAACTTGAACATTTTCTACCAGAAAACCAACATGGTCAAAAAACAAAAGAATATTACACAATTTTTCGATTGACACATGCCACTATTATTACAGTGGGTTAAAGGCAGTGCCCACGAGAAATTTCGCCCTCGGTTTTTGGCCGGAAATCGAAAGTTCAGGGTCTCATTGGAGCACTGGTTTCGAGAGAACGATCGAAAACGAGCCCGAAAGAGCTCCATACGGCTTCGAAGTCCGCTCGCGCTAGCCCTTCCTCTCGCAGTCGAGTTTTCCGAGGAACAGTTTGGTCCGCTTCTACATTAGCACTGGAGCGCGAGCGCGGCTGCGTTTTAGTATTGGGGCATATTTGTGCAAGCTGTCTAGTTCAGGTCCATGCCAACTCATGCAACTCATCCACCCTCGAAATGTGGCTCTGAAGAAGAAGAAGAGCTGATCTTGAATGTTTCGCAGCGTTTTTCATGATTTTTTCTTCACTAATGAAACAGTCAGACTCTTAGGCCCCGGTCAGACTTCGTCGAAAAACCTGCCGAGTCCGACTGAGTCCGAATGAGTCCGGGGTGGAAAAACCTGCTGAGTCCCACTGAGTCCGGTTGCCCCCAGCTCCAACCAACTCCTCTGCGAAACACGCAATTGATAGTGACGATTATCACTTCAACTGTGAATCGGGACGTGTTTGGTGGCTGATTTTTCTTGTTTTCAACATGTGTGAATCTGATTTCCGTATCGGCAGTACGTGGGGCAGAGCGCGGACGGCGAGAGTCGAGATGAGGCGGGACTCGGCAGGTCGCAGTCGGCCGAAAAAAATGCGCCCAAATCACGTGAAAAACACTTAGATCGACCTGGTGTGGTGAGGATGATTTCGGTGGGACTAAGTAGGACTCAGTGGGACTCAGTCGGACTCAGTCGGTGCATTGGTGCGGTGGGCATCAGACGGTCGCAGTCGGACTCAGTGGGTTGATTTTTTTGCACCCGTCTTCCACGAATTCGATGCGTATCGGCCCGGTGGGACTCAGTAGATCCACCGGCTATGACGGGGCCTTACCCTTCGTTTTCTGGTGGAAACTCGAAAGCGATTTTTATCTTGGACACTGGCCCTAAAAAGCGATGCTTGGTTCCACAAGGGAATCAGGAATCTCAAGAGAAGGCAGTGATAGTCTGTAGCAATATTATAGTGATTCGAGTACCTTCCAGCCATTGAGTGTTTTGCTACATCCTGCGACAGCAATGGAAGTCCAGCCACTTGTCCTGTTGCCTGATTGTGATGAACTTGGTCTCCTCGCGCTTTCTCTAACTGTCAGACAACACTTTCACAAAAATCTTCATGGAGGATCTCGATGTTTGGTGGGTCTGAGTTTGAATTCCAGTCCTGAACGGCATCATAATTAACGCGCCCAGAGAGGAAACTTCTCCTGATTGTCGCGAATCGCAAATGCTCTGTGAACATAATGAGAACTCATCAAAAAAAAAAAATTCAATATTCCTCAGAAATGGAGTTGCACTCTGGAAGGTCTGGCCGGCGTTGCAGCTGAATTTGGAGACTATTCAGCCATACACGAATCGAATTTGATTGCTTTAAGACATAAAGGGTATGTTATCGTTTAGAAGTCTTCAATAAGTTGCGGACTACAGATTTCTTATTTTCACTCACTTGCCGAGAAATGTAGAGTTCGCGTGATGTTTTCTGTCTTATGAATGGACGAGGCTGCGAAGATAGTTCACCCTGCGCGAATCGAAACCCCATCCTTCAGTGAGGCCGCCAACCCCGCACGGCCAGACGCCTGGTCCACGTGTCAGACTTAATCGAAGACGGAACCCTTGTACTCTGAAAAATGAAAACTAGTTACTTGTAACATAAAACGCAAAAAACAAGTTAATTTTAACATATATAAGCCGATGTAAGTTACTTGCCACATATCTCAGGTCATTTAAGTTACATGCAACATATCGGCGGGATACCGCGTGAAGTGCGCCTTCGATACATTGCATGTCGTTAATGGCACAAAATGAGTCGCATGTAACTTGCGTCGGCGTAGGAGGCGTTCTCAAGGGAAGTATACGACGCATTTCCGAGGTCAGGCTTGGGACAAGAGCCGCAGTCGGGTCAATTACCCAAGTTTGAGGCACTCGACCCCACACTGACAGTGAAGGCCCCGTACAGCGTTTCACACTTAGAGCGTGGTCGGAGACGTGTGTGGGCGCTTTCACTGCGTCGCCATGATGAATATACACATGTAAGTTACACGTAACATACCTGTAACTTACATATAATTGAAATTTAAGTTACATGTAAAATAAATGTTTAAGTCACTTGAGACATTCAAGTAGGTAAGTTACATTTATATTACAAGTAACTTGTTTTCATTTTTCTGAGTATGTCACGATTCCGATCGATACTGACGAAACCTCCCACTAATTTTTTCCGAATCATCAGAATTCCATTGCAGATGTGAATTCCATTGAGATGTTTTTCTTTTCAAAACATTTGGGTTACACAATAGTCTTGATAGTTTTAGTCAGGCTGCTTTCATTCCGAATTTGACCAGTTTCTTCCTGTTCAGGATCTCGGGTCAGTCTCTCAAACACGTAATCAAAGATGCTCTCATGGCTTGGTGGGAAGAGCTTAAGCAGGTATCCCTTTTTAATAACTTAAAACACAAAATATTGCTGTTCTGATGATCAGACTCCAATGAGATTTGCATAGGGATAGGAAAACTCGCACTCTGTGTAGCAAAATTTTCATTTTTCTCTTTCTCTCATGGTGTGTGCAGGAAATTCCCAAACTGGAAGCGAAATTGCGATTTTGAGTGTAAAACTGACACACAACGTCTTGTGAAGGTGCTCTGTTCCAACAGGCTTCCAGATTCATGGTGACTATCATGTTGGATGCAACTCCGACATTAAAAGCGAACGCATCACGGTGGCTTGCATGCTTCAGCGATCGCACACTTGATATATGATCACTACAAGCTTGTTGAATAGCTTCATTTAGAAAAAATCCGTTTTGGAATTCTACCGTTAGTTTACTGAGAGTCGTTCGATGAGTTTTGCACATATCAGTTTTGCATTGAATAAAGTAGTTTGAAACAGTTATAATTAACCTCAAGATTCTATGGTACCAATTATTGACTTTTACTCAGTCTGCTGACTTCTGCTCAGTCTCCACACGAGTGCTGCACATACGACTCATCTGTAAGGTTAGTGACGGGAGTCGAAACGTCCCAGGTTGTACTAATACGATGAATTCTATCTTAAATAAAAACAATACCGCCTAATACAATATGTGCCTCGTGAGCCTCGATCTTCTTACAGCGAAATAGTCCTAGTGCTATGGGGTCGCTCGTGCACCTAAAGTTACAAGTTAAAGGCAGTGTTCGCGCTAACCTGCAATTTTGAGCTTATCCGCTATATTAATTATGTGGTCCCTGAGTAGTACTAAAATAAGGTAGAAATTGAGAAAAACGCACCAGAAGTACAAGAAATACTTAAAGGCACTGTTCACGATAAACTTCATCTTGGAATTGTCTATGACAAACGCTTCTCGTGACTCTCAGAACCAGAACAGTGTCGAAGAAACGGGATGAGAAGCTACCCAGGAGCCGCAGAACGGCTTAGAATTGTGTGAAAACCCCGCCGCTTTGAGCAAGTCTGGCCCCTTTCCGCCCCCGACGTGAACAATGGAACACTCGAAATCGTGAGATGAGCAATGGTTTACGAACAAAAGCCCCGTTCTTCCCTTCATTCTTAACTTATCTCTCTACTCAGGTCAGCTCGCATACATTTCCTGCAAAAGACGGAAGTTACAAGCCTCGGACAACATGTCCAACATGCTTTCCTAGCTCAATTTTTGAGGGACCATAATTCCGTTTCCAGGGGGTCTTGTACGATTCCAGAGACATCATTGGAATCAGAATGGGACCATTCTCAAGATAAGACAGAAAAGGGATTTCCATCGTGAACACTGCCTTTAAGTGTCACCCCGCCTTTTAAGTGTCAAAGGAAGTGTTTGTTGTGACAATGAATTTTTTTGTGGACCCGACCTTTGCAATTCTCGACTCTGTATTGCTCCAGTCTTTCTTTAGGGCCCTTACTAATTCTGCTTCGCATAAAATATTCTTCTATTTTAGATTGACCCGATTTTCCACCGGTGACGACCACCGTGAACATGTTCATCCAACAAGACAACTAGTCCATATTACAGAATAGTGTCGCTGAAATACGACGTTTTAATGCGTTCCTTGCCGTTTCTTCGTAGTTTTGGTATCATTTGGAGGCCAACGCATTAATTTATGTGGAAAATTCGGGGACGAAAATCCTCGTGAACATTGCCTTCAAATAAAGGAAAATGCATCAAACAGAGGGCTGAGGAGAGTGTTCAACTGATAGCGGCGAAACCGACGGAATGTTTTAGCTAGAAAGCTGAACCCATCGCCATTCATAGTTGGTTGATCGGCGTAGCCAGCCCGGTCGATAACCATGAAAGACATGCATGAGTTGTGGTGGAAAAAACACCCGATGTGGCTGATCCGACCGATGCTCACATGGTATAAGGTAAGAAATCAATGATATCCATGATATCGTTGCACATAATTTATACATATTGACCTCGTCAGCCACACCTGGATACATCTGATGTTTTTTTGCAACATCCATCGTCCATGTTTCTCATGCGTATCAACCGGACTGGCCGATTTGATTCTCTCATCCAACTCTAACGGGGTTCTTAGACAATGTGAAATCTGATGAAAAAAATGAAAACTAATATTCAACATCTTACTGTATTGCCGGAATTCGCGATCTTTATTCAGCACACGGAATCTGATATTGACGGTAAGTTTTAGAGCCGCTTCTGTGTTACGAGAATTCCATCACTGTCAGCTTGGAATTCATAGGTTTTGGGTCAAATGTGACTTCTGAACGCTTTCAGAACCCTCCAATTGATATGAGTCAACCTCAGCCAACAATCGGCACAAGTGGAAAACGCTATTACTATTGAACCTTATAATCACGCCTTTCAAAGTTCGAGAATCAAGAAAATTCTATCTGCACTCTATGTGGATAAGAAAACGAAGCAGGGCACTATTTGCGGTGGCCATTTCACAGAAAAAATATTCCGCGCAGCTATTTGCAAAAATAGCAAAACATTCACGGTTACTAGGATGAGACCCCTGACCGTTGACTCCGCTCACTCTACACTGCTCCTTTTTTCGGTGTCAGGTGGCAGGGATATGCTAACACCAATGAGATAACACTGCCAAAGCCAGCCTGGACTTCAGCGGTGCCTTTTTTCGCTATGTTAAATAGATTTTCATATGACATCAACCGTGATAAGCATTTGTACTGGAGGGTATTTTGGCAGTCTGTTGTCGGTTGAGAAGTAGTCAAGTAACTTGATTCCCAGACGTCCAAAGAACAGATTGGAGACCTGATGAAAAAAGATGCAAAGGAAGACGTCACATGCGATGGCTGGATGACATAGCGAAGTTCCGAGGAAGAAGAACGATAGATGTAATGTAAGAATGGACGATTATGATGAGTGGAGATGCAAGGAAAACTGCTGAACTCTTCGCACGAAGGACACGTTATAATTTGTGCCGGCGCGACTAAGAGAATAAAAGTTGAAAGTTGAAAGTTGAAAGTTGGTCAAAGTCGTAAATTTAACTCCTAAAAATTTGTATGAGGGAGTTATTCGGGCTGCTCAGTGCGAATTTGATCTTCATTTGTCGGTTTTGGAAACATTAAGGTGATTTTTGCCCACAGATTGACAGAATCGTTTTCAGCACCCTAGATTACACCTATGCGCAAGTTTGGAGGAAAACACTTTTTTTAACACCTTAAAAATGTCTGACTGGCACCCCTGACTGTTCGCAAAGCTTGAGAAACGCTTATAACTTCTTGGAACCAGCAGCTCGGGACGGGGTACTAAACTGTTTCACTATACATAGATACCCAAGAGATACCGACAATACAAATCGTTTTGCAGATGCGACCTACACTTTGTATGCTTCCCTCATTAGATCTAACAGCTTCACCTATAGGGCTGGTTCTGCTCTGCTTCTTCGCAACCAGAAATTCTACACGTTCCCCAGTTCTTCTTTTCATCCACAAAGCTCTCAGATATTCTCCTCTCGTGGTAGATAAATCACTTTGTTTTCAAGTGTTTGCATCCAATGTATGTCTATCATGTCTACCTTATGAAGCGTGTCAAGAAATAAATATCGTCGGCGCGCATCCGGAAGAGACTTCGCGTTTACTGTTGAAGGTTGGTGCAAACTCGGCGCCATATGCTATAAAATAGGTGCATTGAGTTTGCGCCAACCTTCAAAAGTGAACGCGAAGTCTCTTCCGGATGTACGCCAGCATTAAATGAATAGACGTGTTCAGCGCCTCAAAAAAATCTTATACTGAATTCCGGGCGGAACACAGTTTTCGGCCACCAGTAGTCGTTTGTTCCATTTTTTGTGGTCCAGAGGTCGATTGTTTTTTTTGCACTCAAACTTCGTGCAGGGGGTAATTTGGAGCACTGAACCCGGAAATGAAGTTCTAATTAGGTTTTTTTAGACATTTATGGAGAATAGAACGCCCAGTCACCACTGTGACCTAAAGTTTCGAACTTATCACTTCTTGCGATATAGGGCTGGGCAGGTCATACTCATAATTTTCCCTTCTGGTACACAGCGAGGGCACCCTTTCGAGGTACTTCATTTCGCTCAGCTTGCACAACGACCAAACGGTCTATACTATGAGGCCGGCCACTGAATTACGGTACGAAATTAGAACATAAATGGGTTTAAGTGGTAGCAGTAGAGAGTGTTCAATAGAGGAAGAACGCTTTTCCGTATGATACTAGGTGCACCTTGCCGGAAGCTCTGCTGAAAAAAGGACGAAAGTTTTAGACAAAGTCGCATGACTTATTCATCAACCCAATAAAATAGTGTATTGCAACACATTTTCAGATAAATGAGAGCTATCATGTTGGATGCCACTTCCACCTTGGAAGTGAACGCATTACACTGGCTTGCTTGATGAATCGCACACTTGACTTATGACCATTTAATTTCATGCACAGTCGGGTCCGCGGCTTGTTTCTTCAAGAAAAAACACTTGAATCTAAAACGCGGCTGCCGGTATGGTAAGCTGATCAGCTGTGCTCTTCTCTCGGCCTGAATCGATTAGCGCGCCAGCCGCGGGTGAGATATAAATCGTTTTTCCTGAGGAAACAAGCCACGGACCTAATCATAGAATGAATAGTCCACATAAAAATAGTTGTTTCACAGACGGAAGTTTAACGTCCGCTCCTATTCAAGTCATTCACTTGGTCTTCCTTGATCCAATTTTTTCATTGAATAAAGAAGTTCTGGAAAGGTCTTTGCGAAGCTCGGAATCTCATCGATTCACTCGCGTGGAATGCTGGCTTGCTCACAATCTGGCGTCCTCTTTTCTACATAGGCTTTTGCGAGAATCCTTCGCTTGCGACTCAACTTCAAGTGCTGTCGTGGCAAATTATTCCAACTGTTTTATTACCCCACTCAGTAAATAGTTTTGTGATCACTTGCGCTACACTAGTTTCATTACCGGGATGGGATAGCTAGTCTATTAGGTTGCCCGGAATGTTCTAAAACACATGATAGTATGCACGCCTGTGGAACTAAGGTCCTTCTCATTGAGACATTCTGGATGTGCGTTTTGAGATCATGGTAGTCGCGCCTACTCGTGGACAGGTGATTCGTAAGTTTTTATCGTGTAGCTCAGCAGTCGTTGTCGTTGTGGTAAGGATGATGAACCAAGCAGATGTCGGCGCGCAGGTGCATTTGATGTTTAGCCACATTTTGTGGACCACACAATTTGAATTTTCAAAACTTTCCCAGAAAATTGAGCGCCCGGTTCACTTGCGTCCGAGAAGAGTCGAGACGCCTGAGAAGGCGTCACGTTGTCCAACGCGGACCTTCTCCATTGGCGGCTCAAAGCGCGTCTAAATCGTGGGAACGTTGTCGGCCCATCTGCTTCTTATCGAAGAGGTTGTGGTCGTCCTTGCGTAAACAATCAAACATGTTGACACCGTGATGTTGGCGATTGTATCCTCGCCTGGCTCATGATTGCTCTTTCCGGCAGTTTTGCGCGCAGATATGTCGTGGCGGAACTTGTAGAAGACTATGGCTCGGATATTCTCGTGGAAGAAGTCGCATATACGCGGGATTCAAGTCATTGACGTTTGAGCTGATCGAAGCAAGACAAGCAGCCACAGCCCTGCTTCCGAAACGTATAGCCCTTGTGGTCCCAGCTTCCAGACCTTTTCAAAAAACCAGAGTGAAGAAACAAAAATGATGTTTCAGAAATTTCCGTATAACCTATTCCATACCAGAACCATCTATTGAACGGAGTCCTGATGATAATAGTTTTAAAATCATTGTAAGCACTATGAACGAGACCTTGATTTCCTGTTACACACAAAAACCTAATCCGCTTTCTTTCTTTGGAGCAAGATTATCTTCTGGTTCCAAGCTAAATTTACTCTGTTCCCTCGCGAGCTTGTGCGGAGCTAGGGTAGAGACAGCGAGAAAGTGTGGGGAGAAGGAGACGCAGCATTCGTGGGCCGACGCAATTTCTCGTTACAGTAGTGGGTCGATCGACCTAATCTTGTCCTGACCCGTACTAGAAAGGCGATTTCAGCTGCGATCGACAGCATAGCCTTTTCTTCCAGACGGCTTGCCGCATCCCAATGGTCAAAATTATTCCCACCATGGTCTTCCAGAGAGCGACATGGGATCACCCTTGTTTTTACATAGTATACGCGTAGAATTTGCACTCTAGTACCGTCGACACAAGAATATGCGGGTTTTAGCTATCGTAGCTTAAACCCGTAAATTCTCGCTACATGGAATGGGGCGGCCTTACTGGCCGCGCCCTCGGAGGCATCTAGCTACGCGTTGGTAGAGTATTTAACCAACCCGCTGAAATTCCACGTATACCGAGGTCCACTCCATTGCGAGAATGATCAGGAGCACGTGGGAAGCCCCGGCGGAATAGCGCCGAATCTCACAGACCGCAGTGGTATAAGTGGCAGGAATTCGTTAGTTATGACGATACATTCATTCCTGTTATTGAGCTTTGGGTCAGGACGAACGGCAGCTGAACGCAATAGGAGCCAATAGGGCCATAACTAACACCTTGCGGTCTGTGAGATGCTCGGCTCTATTCCGCCGGGGTTCCCCCCGTGCTCCTGGTCATTCTCGCCATTGAGTGGAGCTCGGCATAGGTGGAACTTTAGCGGATTGGTTAACTGGTTGTTATGGGCGTTCTTCGGGACTCGTGGGATATTTCGCAACTGGTGGAGGGTGTAAAGCAGGGGTGTGCGGCAAAGGAATTTAAGAATTCGGCAAACGGCAACGGCAACGGCAAAGCCCAAAAATGGCCGGCAAACGGCAAAACGGCAAACGGCAAAAGCTGTTCTGTGCTATAATACACCCACATTTGATTAGTCGTGTGGTGAACCATGCAATATTTACCAGTTACTATGTATCTGTGATTTAACTAGCTTTTATAAGAAGGGAAAATCCCATATATCAAAAGCCACTTGAGAGCCTCAGGTGATCAGAGCGCTGTTTTGTGTTATAGTATAGGAACTTCTATCAAGTTCAACTAGACCGTTTGATTGTGCGACCCAGCCTAGTCGATCCGCGCACATGCAGCAAAGAGTGAGCAAGCTTAGTGCGGCGGGAGAGTGCGCCGACCCAAAGACTGTGGCCGATACCAGTACCACAATCAGATGGGAATAAATGGATGAATACGCGTTGATTGGTCGACGTTTTCGGAGGAAGACAGTCCATACCGCAATCAGCAGCGCGCGGTTTAGTTTATGACCGGAGTCACTCACAATTTTTGCTGTTAGTAACAAATAGTAGGCTCATGGTTCCTTATTTCGCTCATCGAAAAATTCGCTCAAATCGTTTCCCTTTTGAAGCTCCAGGAGTGGAGTGAGACTAGTATAAAAAAATGCAGTGCACACGATTAAAACAGTCTCCGAATTTTCACCGGATATCAAGAGCTCTGAGTGGCATTTTGATCGAATACACAGAATGAGAGGCACCTAGTGCCAATTCGACTGGCACATGCGACGCGGGCGAGAGAAAGTAGGTGTCGCCGCTGGAGCGCCGCGCACGGTGCGTTTAGCCAGCCGACTGCTCTTGGGTGTTTCCTATTCTGTGTATTCAGCAAACAAGCCGGCACGAGGATCAATACAACAACAATTTCGGCTGAAAAACAAACAATAAATCACTCTATACGGTACCAAAACTTGAATATGCTGTGCCCGCCCCACCCACTTCCCCTGTGGTTACCGAGGAAGTGAGTGGGGCGAGCACACCACATTCAAATCTCTTGGCAGTATATTGCTATTGATTGCTCGTTTTAAGTCGGTTTTCGACACTATTGTTGCAATGTGCCTCGGACATTTTGATTTCAGGTGACTATTTTGAAGGCGGTTTCAATCGTTGCCTCCGAAAATTTTTCGTTTTTTCAACTCTACACCATTTCATAACAAACTCAGCTCTGCCAAGGAGTCAACCCGGTGCTATGGCAGCGGGTAGGGGGCACTTAGCCATCCCACATGACCATGCCATTTTTTCGTGCCGCCGCGCATTTCGGGGACCAACCCAAGGTTTTCCTCCCATTCCAAAATTAGTAGAATAGAAGCTGAGCAGAAAAATGGGCGTGGTCAAGTGCCTCCCCACTCACTGCGATAGCACCGTCAACCCTTCGTTTCAGCTAATGATCTCGATATCGAAAATATTATTAAACACTGCCTATAATGACCGCTGTGAACATTGTTCAATTTTTAAAAAGCCGGACAAAGTATTTGCAGAATTGATCATTTTCCTGTCCCATTTATTACCATCAGTCAATCAACCTCCCATTTATTACCATCAGTCAATCAACCGACGATAAGCGGGCCTATTTCTCAAGTGGTTCATATGTCTAAAAAAAGATGCTTTCACGCCAAAACTTTTGTACCATTTGTTTTTGCAATTCCGGAACTTGCAGCAATCGGTATGCTTCTGGAAAAGCGTTTTTGCGATTTAGGCATTTCTAAGGGGTTAAAAATTTCATGATTAAAAAGAGACATTTGGAGGCTCCCAACTTAGAACCTAAACAAACTCCTCTGATAATCTAGTCTAAATATCTTCATTAGTCACAGGATAACTGGGTACAATTACCCATTGCATGAGCTGGAACTAGTAGCGGTAACTAGCTAAAATAGGTATTTGTTGCAGGTTCGAATCGCTGACCAATACAGAAACTGAGGTGAGGGCGCACACCAGGCCCTGTGGTTTTAACGCATTTTGCCGAAAATTTGCCGTTTTAAGCGAAAATTTCGGCAAACGGCAACGGCAAACCCCAAAAATGGCCGGCAAACGGCAATCGGCAAACGGCAATTGCCGCACACCCCTGGTGTAAAGGCGTTTGATTGAGTATGTGGTATGTAAAGGTGTTCCGAGCCATTTCAGGCCTAGAGGAGGGCAAATTGTTTGAAACGTCGCCCTAATGAAGCGTTAGTGAAAGAAATGAAAGGTACAGTTCAACTACACAATTACTAAATGTGGAATGTATTCATAATTTTATGGTAATATTTTCAGTTGGGCGTATTAACTCAAAACACGGCTGCTACAATTGCAAACCCGTAGCAGTAATTTTCTATTAAAAAATTAATTAGACATAACAATCTCGAAAAGGATTTCTTTACCCGGTGATTTCTGCACTGTTAATACCTACAATACAGCTTCTATTTATTTATTTATATATTTATGAAGACTCTTGATCGCAACAGTACGATTGTTGAACTTTCTTTGAGCTCAGCCGTCTTGTTAGCGTCTCCCGTTACAAGTGCGATCCAATCCGATGCGACTTCCTTTGTTTTTCTTCCACGGAAGCTTGCAATTTCATCAAGCTATCTGGTTCGCGGTCTGCCTGGGTGACGTCGACCAACAGGGATCCAATCTGTTGATGAACGGGCCCACGATTCTTGGGTTTTCGTCGACAAAAATGCTGCGTAGTCCACTTGCGTTTAAGAGCTAATCTTGTCCAGTCTTTCAGGCCGGTTCTGCGCCGTATGACATTCGCGGGGATTTTGTCGATTAGGCGTATTCCGAGTATTGCTCGCTCCAGTCGACGTTGCGCTGTTCGAAGTTATTCGATGGTTAAAATGGGCAAAATGGGCATAGTAGGCAACTAAAGCGTCCTTCGACCACAACTCGCCTCAAAGTGCTCCACTTTCAATTTCCAAAGAACCAAATATTCACCGTGCCACAATCTATATTGGACGAAGTTGTGATTCACTTATGCAAACGCTCTTTTAAGATGGAGATTGGTATGAATTTGATACTGTTATCACAAGATAACGAGCCCATTCTATCAAAAGCAACCGCATGCGATCTCTACCATGGTCAAAATGAAAATGTATTTTGCCTTGAAAAATGATGTGGCTCTGAAATTTCGCGGAATAATTCCAGATGTTTGACTAGATCACGACATGCTGTACATCTTGACGTTTTCGAAATTGGAAATGGAGCATCTGAGACGAGTTGTGGTCGAGTTGCCCACTTTGCCCATTTTCCCCGGTTTAGCAGCGGTATTGTACCTTGCAGGTGTGAACTGATGAAGTCCATCCGAGTGCGGGCGAAAAGAGGGACCTGTGCATTCCCGAACAAAGGAATATAACAAAATGCACTTAGGCTTACCACAAGGCCAACATGGCAATAAAAGCAATATTGCATATCATAATGCATCTATTCCTGAAATGGTTTCGAACAGACTCTCTCATCTTCTCGTAGGTTCCTAGATCTCTTATATCTGAAAGAATGTTGATAAAGTGTGGAACCTGGATACACGAGCGAATCCGAGATCTTCATAGGAAATCATGGAAAGTATCAGTGATTTTTCAGTTAAGTGTTTGCAACATTGGTACGCTTTTAGCTCTTGGGGACCCTGTTCTATCAGACGAAAGCCCCTACGGTTCAGCAACGCTTCCCCTTGCCGAATTGTGACCAGCTTGGAATTTACGCCCTACCTAGTCCTGCAAGACTCCAGCTGTACAGAAATCTCCAGTCTGCAATTCGACATGTGGTGAGCCTATGTTAAAGTTCTTATAAAATTCCTGCTCAGAAGATAGTATACATGATGAATTTTTTATACATTTTTCAAAGTTCGCATTTGCTCTAGTCAACACTCTTTGAAAAGGAGCATATTTCATTCACTTTCATGCCAAACTTGGTTTCAAATAGTGCAATCAAATATTAAGCCAAGAGTGCCTGCAAGCTCGCCGTTAGCGGAGGCTTGGAAAATCGACGAAACTGTTCATTTACAAAACTACGCGATCAAACGCTGAATTCAGTCATTCTAGTATATATCAACGCTTCCCGTAAGTTTCAAAATGGAAACGGTTAAAACGCCGTAGCCCTCTCAAATCGATTCCACACAGACCAAGTCACGCTGCAACTCGTTGATGACCGTTGAACAAGAGCGTTTTGGTGTCCATTTCGCTCATCATCCTAGGCTCCGTAAAGACAACGTCAAAGGGATGCTCGGTTTCTAACCGCATCGGCTGACATCATCACCGCATTTCATGCTTTTCCAAAATCGAAAGCCGATCCAGAACGTCCTATTAATACTTCTTTTAAAAAAGCGTAATAAACACATTTTCCAGAAGTGGAGTTGTTATTTGGAAGGTCTGGCCAGCGCTGCAGCCGAACAGCGGATTCCCTCATCTGTACTTAAATTGCGTCTCCAAATGTTGAAACATAAAGGGTAATTTGAGTCTTTAGTTAATATTTTCGTTATTTAGTGTCTAACAAGTGCGTGTCGACATTCCGGTCAAATATCTGCAACGAAAGTATCAGGACCTACAGTGAACTCTCACTAGCCCGGTGGAAAAATCTGGTGACACTCGGTAGACTGTTGTGCAAATTTTCGCAGGCTTCAGGCAATCAATGTCCTCGCAGCAGTCTGTAGAAAGCCGTCTGGGCGGAATGCACTATCGCCTGCACTATTGTTATGCAGGGCATGGAGTCAGTGCTTAGGAAGAAAAAAAAGATATTTCATGTTTGCAATGGTAGCGCTGGAGATCACTTACAAACCGTTCCCTGGCCAAGCGTACCTAAAAGGCTCGAATAGCCAAGACACCGCTGAGGCGCCACTTGTTACTGATTTCTCGCACTCAGAGGGCAATCATGGAAAGCACCGACGCTTTAGGCCCTGCACAACCCCCTTCATAACACTTGTGATATCGTATGCCGCCCCTGGGTAATCGGAAATGGGACTTAGAAACGGAGCTTTATCCATATTGGCGGCTAGGCGCGATGCATGCAACGTGTCACTCGTTTACCTGCCCCGTCAAGCAGATGGTTTCTGGGAAGCATCAAACATATCCAGCTTTAGAGGGGGGGGGACAAAGTGCTCTAAGCTGGTAGAATGCCACAGCGGCAAGAGAGCTAGCAACTACGCCAAAGTTCAATGTACGGGCCCGTTTCCAAAGCATTATTGAGTGTTTACATACTTGGGTATCCGCACAAACCATGAGCTGTTACTTACGAGGTGGAGCGCTTTCCCGCAGCACTCTCGCTGCTAGCCTGATTCAAGATTACCCTGTCAGCCTATTTAATTGTCCTGACTAGGTGATGTGCTGATAGCCTCGTGTGCTACAACTTAAGGTGCCCATCCCTGCACTGTGAGTACAACGGTGAGTTTAGGTTCACAAGACTTACAGATCTTAACCAATAAACAGGCCAGATTTGTATTCTCTCTCATAGGTCTTAATTTCCTTTTTTCAGAGTGTTATACTCTAACAACCCTCCTGAACGGGTATGACCGGGTATGTACCAAATGGCATCCCGGAGCAGAATATCATTCAATAAGTATCTAGCACTCGCACCGAATCTCTTCTGTATTTTGCAGAAGCGCTTCGAATATTCCAATCCCAGACACCTGCAGATGAGAATCTGTTCACAGCTCTCAAAAAGTGCAATGCCCTTATCAACAGTATTGTATTCCTACTGTTGACAGTTTTCGCAGGGCTGTTCTACATAAGAAGCTCATCTAGTTTCTCCGTTTTCAGAAAGTATGGTCAATCAATTAGCGAAGTTATCGACGATGCGACTATGGCTTGGTGGAATGATCTAATTCAGGTTTTTTAGAATGAAAAGCTTTTGCTATGCCAGTAACCGACTTCTAAGATATAAAAAAATCGTAGGAGTGATATGCAAATAAATTGTTCAGAACAAAAAATACTTACCCACTCACTTTCAAACAATCAGTTTTAGCTTTCGATTTTCTATGCTCTCGGGCCACATTTTTTGGATACCGTGAGACAGTGCTCCTTTCTCGAAACTGCCTAGACCCTCCCAACTTCTGGCGGAATCGAAACTGGATTGGAGAGGGGAAGCATTGCCTGGGCCTGTAGCAATCGCCCAATGTGGTGACGTCAAAGAGGCAGTCATTCTAAAGTCGGTGACGCCTAGATGCCTTCGCTGTGTTGGGCTTCCGTAGCATAGAAGGAGGCTGTGTTGGTTCAGACCCTTCGACTAGAGACGGTTTTGCATTCAACGCCACTCTTTGAGAATAAGTCTCGTTCGAAGGTAGCAACCATAGGAGGCATCTGAGCCTCGCTGACCTCAGGTTGGCCGCCTCCTTGAAGTCACCACATTAGGGTGTTGCTATTGGCCCATGAGACGGAGTCAGTTGAATACTTGAGGAGACATATTCAATACATACAGATTACTTGAACAAAAACCTCTGAAAATACAAGTGTCTTGTGGGCTAATAATGAACACCACTGCGCCTGATTTGAAGAACTTCAAACTCAAAAAGGGGTTAAGTGTTTAAAATATCGGTTCACAGTCGTTCATTGAACTACTGTAAATTAGAACATAAACAAGACTAATGTACTTTGAAAACTGCTAATTAAGGATTTAAAACGGTCTACGTTTTCAGTATATTTTCAGATGAATGATAGCTGTCATGTTGGATGCAACTCCGAAGTCGAAAATGAGCGCATCACGTTGGCTTGCTTGATGAATCACACTGTTGATGTATGACCTTTCCCATTCAAGCAAAATATATGACCTACAATAATCAAGTCCTCTTGCAGACTGCAAATCAGCTGCCCTTCAACATGAAGCCGATCTCTTGGTTTCCCTTATTTCCATTTAGTTATTGAATAAAGAAGTTTGAAGCAGCGCAGCATAGACCACAGAAATTCATCAATACATACTTCTCGATTACAGAGTTGCATCGTCTATTTCAAAGCCAAATTTACTCTGTTCCTTCGCGTGCATGCGCGGAGCATGTGAAGAGACAGTGAGAAAGTTTGGGAGAGGATAAGACACAGTGTGCGCGCGCACACGAACGCAAAAAATTAAAATAATTCCATTTCGGAATCGAGGATATCTATCTCGCAATTTTGCGCTCCCTTTTTGACAGTCAGTCTGTTGTACCAGTTCATCACAGGCGACGCAGCTCAAGAGTTGTGACGAAAGCAGTGCTATGACATGTTCCAATCATCATCACTTAGAAGATTTTCGCAGTGCACTTGTGCTACAATTTTCCTTTGGAAAACGCCGAATAGTGTCCGTCTGCCGTTAGAATGTGCGCATTTTTTGCGCTCTATAAACTGTGCATCTCATTCAGGAGGACTTTCAAGGAACGAGTGACGGAAAAAAAAACAGGAAAAAGGTTTGCAAGAACGTATCGAACTACGTGAAAATTGAGTGTGGCACCAAAAAGAAGCTTGCTGAGTGAGTAGGACTCGAGAAGGAGTGTGCAGAACGTTCCCAGAGTTAACAAGGCTTTTAGTGGACTATATAAACTATTAACAAATGGAAAGTGCTCTTAAAGGAAGGAATAGAACGGTTTCACAAGTGATCATGCTCAGAACGAGAGTGTGGAGCCTAATGACGAAGAGCTAGTAGAACGTGGCGAAGATGGAATTAGCAGAATGTAGTGAAGAGTGTGTCTAGAATTATGAGAAGTGTGCGCTAGATTGTCATGACAAGTGGGTAGAACTTCAGGAGCAGAAACTACTTCGGCCCGACTGAAGGTTGTGCCAGCAGATGGAATGTACAGAATGTCATCACAAGTAAGCAGTGCATTTAAAGGCAGCATACTCGTAAGTGTTGTTGGGATAGCAATGTGAAGTGGACCAAACCGATTGCACCTCATTTGAAAGCATTAGGAAAGAGCCAGAACGATTTCAAAGGTTCCCTAGCCCCTTAATTGCCCGCCCACCTGTTTTGGTTCCTCAAACCAGGAACACATTGAACGATCGACCTCAAGAAAGGCAACGATCAGCAGGGGTGCGTTCCAAGAACATTCCCATGGCAAAACGCATCCATGGAAACGTAGCCACGGCCACGTGGGAGCAATTTTCAGTTATAATTCGCATCCATGCAAAGCAAATTTGTCCATGGTGAGGTTGTTTTTCCTCCCACGGCGTCGTGGGAATGTTCTTGGAACGCACCCCTGGAGAAATGTCACTACGCGGTGAGAATTGGCGCAATAGATCGCTTAATTTGATCGAGAGATCATATTTTCACGTAGTGGCCGAATCTTCCCCCCCCCCTGTGAGTCGGTTAAAATGACACTGGGTATTTCCGGGCCCAGAAAAACGGTCTTCGGTCGGTTAAATCGATTTTATAAGATCAGATGTTGTTTGGCATTCCGGACATTCCTTTATCTGTGAAAAACACGGAGAGAAATTTTATCGCGTATGCTGTCTTTAAGGGTAAAAGTAGAGCGAAGAGACAAGTAATTCAGGCTTCGCGAATCAGGTGTCGAAAAACACGACAAAAGGGAAGGATTCAGAGGGAGGGTGTGGAACATCGCGGTAGGTACGTTACGTTGGATCGCATCCATGCTGGCTAATGTCTTAATTACTTGATACTTGATTGCCCGTTTTCAGCCGGCGATCGTCTCAGTGGTGTGCACACGTCTCTGGTTTTCTCGAGGCACACGACCGTTTTGATCGCTTTGTGGAGCTGAAGTCTTCTGTTGTGAATAAATAACCCAGAATGCATATCCTCTGGTTCCGAGCCTGTTTCACTCTGTTCCCTAGCACGCTTGTGCGGAGCAAGGGTAGAGACAGCGAGAAACTGTGGAGAGAAGGAGACGCAGCTTACGCACGCAGACGCACGCGACAAAAGGAAATAAATCACTTTCGGAAAAGAGGATATGTATAGGAATCACCATGTTTCCCGTGATACATGATGGGCACTCCCAGAGTATAGCCTAATGGTTAAATCTCGTAATTATAGTCTTATGGTATTCAGACTGTAATTGGCAGCGTAGCTGCTTTGGTAAGTGCGGCGGCATCATTTATGTTACTACCACAAGCCATAAATGGCAAATCGTTATAGTAACAGGCAGGTACCGCCCACGTAGAAGACGTAGAAAATGTATAAATAGGAATTCATTCGAAGTATCTATTATCGTTTCACGATCGCTCCTATTATGACTAGTGTCTATATTCGTTGCTATAAGCAATAAATTGTTCGCCACATTCGTCTTCAACAGCAGTGCTACCAAATCTTCAATCTCGTTCGATTTTGTGCAATCTGTAGCCAGTTCGTTTTAGGTGTGTTCAGATGTTTGAAGGCATCGCTCAATCCTGTTGGGAGACGGCCTAGTCTTTGCTTGATGACCCGTGGGTACCAGAGGGTGACACGTTTTGTCCAGCGATCATGAGTTCTTCTTATTACGTGACTGTCGCATCGATGTCTGGCGGCTGCCATGCCGGTGACAGCATCCCGAACTCCTGATTGTTGGCGGATGTCGGTGCTGCGAAGGTGTTAATGTTTTTGCTCTCGAAGACCCGTCCCCAACAGCACTCGTTGAGCTCGCGTCATTAGAATGGCAGAAGACTTGTAGGAGGCCCAGGTTTCAGCTCTGTAGCACATGGTGGGGGGACAGTGGAGTGGAAGAGGGGCGCACAGACTATTTTGTCGGCGACAAGGTGAGCTTCTTCTCTTATGTTGGACATCGCAAGCCATGCAGAGCTTCTTCTTCGGCTGACTTCGTCCCTCAAAGACGCTTGCGATAGACGTATTTTTCCTTATCGGGAAAGAAAATTTCGTTCACCGTAATCGGTGCTGAGTCTGTACATCTGTTCCTTATGACTTCTGTCTTGCTGCGATTCATAGTCAGCCCAATTCTGCGGCCAGCTGCGTCTAATTTATCCACCATCTGTTGAAGTTTGGCTTGGCTGCTGCTAGTCAAAACGATGTCATCAACGATGCGAAGGTTTGAAAGCTTCCCGCCGTCTATAAAAATACCCCTGTCATTCCAATCTAGAATTCTCATGGCGTGATGGAGAGCAGCAGTGAACAGCTTCGGTAAGATGGTGTCGCCTTGGTCCTTTCCCGATTGGCATTATCAGTTCCTTGTGAAACATCTTGATCATCGTAGACGTGCCCATGCTTCACTCATCTAGCATGTTGATGTAGATCGGGTCCACGCCGGCACGTAGTAGAGAGTTTCGAACTGCGTTCAGTTCGACACTGTGAAATGCTTTGGCATAATCGATGAAGTACATTAGGAGCGGTTGCTTGTACTATCGTGTCTTTCCGAATAGTTGAGTCACCGTGTGGATGTGATCCATACAGCAGTATCCGCGACGAAAACCGGCCTTTTCTACGAGCTGGAACTCATCCAACGTCCTTTCACGTCCGTTCAGAAAAATTGTGGTTAATAGCTTGTGCGGCTGGGATAGAAGAGGAATCGGTCTGTAGTTTCTCACCTCATCTCGTTCACCTTTCTTGAAG
Source organism: Aplectana chamaeleonis (assembly GCA_029168955.1). Lineage (NCBI taxonomy): Eukaryota > Metazoa > Nematoda > Chromadorea > Rhabditida > Cosmocercidae > Aplectana > Aplectana chamaeleonis. The sequence goes on along the minus strand of JAPDOI010000184.1, from coordinate 541,761 downwards.
ATCAACATCATCCTTGACGACTTCCACTGTTCCGAAATCCTTTGTTCTGTCAGATAGCCATTGAAGCGATCGATCAGCTTCTGGAAGACGATTCCGATGTCGGTCTTGAGGACGTCTACAAAAACTTGATCAGGAACTGAGGCTGCCTTGGGCTTCATCTGTCTAATAACACGACGAACTTCAGATAGGAGTATCTTCGGAGCCTGGCCTTGAGAGTCGGTGTTTGAATTCTAGAATCGGGCGTTGATGATCGGTATAAGTCTATGTAGAAGTCCTCCACGATGTCTTCAATCTTTTGACGGGAGGTGTGCTGCGTACCGCTGGCGTCCTTCATGGAAGTGGTTACAGCTTGAGAGTCAACAAGGGTCTTCCGGCATCTTCTTAATGGCGTCCTTCGCTGGAAAACCGGAAAACCAGTTTCCATTTTCTCAGATTCAATTTTATGAATGAGCCTAGTATACTACACCGGTGAGCTTCGGCGCGTCAAAAACGAAGGGTAATGAGGTTGGAAGGGGTTAAAGATGATGATCCACCACCAGTTCTCATCAGTCATCCAGCACTTCTTCATAGAATGTTTATGCGACCGTCAATCAACACAAGAAGGTACGGCACAAACTCCACATACACAAAAATTTTGAAAATGACAGTGACGAGGCCTCTAAACGCAGAAAAACTTCGAAAACGATTTTAGCGCAAAATTCAAATTCATATTAATAACGTGTTGCGATTGACTTTTCTTTACAAATGAAGTTTTTCAATGGGCCCCTTCAACATTTTCGTTCACTAGAGGAGCCAAGCTACACAAAAACAAGGAAAAATAATACACGGTTTTCTGCGCTTCGCTGCATTTAGGCTGGTCTTTTTTTGCTGCCTCCTCCAGTTTTCTGTCTTTGTCTGCGCGAATGGATGCTTTAACAGCAACTATGCAGGATTTGTCGAAGCCCTGTCGAGAATTCTAGAGGACGGGTTTTGGCAAATATGAGCTCGCTGCTTCAGAAGTCTTCGGACATGGCCGCTTATGCGTCCAGAAGAGCTGGGAACGAGCGCAATCATTGACGCCGGAGCGCAATGGTTGAGCCCCTCCACGAGGAGCTGGTAGTCTTTCATGAGATTGTTGCTCTCTCTCTCTCCACTGGTATCCTGCAGCGGCAGCTTGTAGCAGATCGGCATCATAATTGATCAATCGTACCAATGCTGGGCGATCACCATCCTTTCGCTTCACCCTTTCGCGAAGACAGATCCTCGCTCGGACGGGACGATGGTGGTTTCCGGTTCTGAATGGTTCCATTACGTCGACATCGGAGAAACACCAGCATCGATTAACCAGGAACCAAATTAGAGTGGATCGCACCGTTCGGGCTTGACCATGCCCCTCGTGTGGCGGGATTTTTCTGGAAGAAGCTGTTACCGTGAAAGAGGTTACAGGCTTGTTGTATGTCATCAGACGCTCTCTTCTCACTGGTCGTTCCAAATCCGTGGGATCCCACCGTGCCAGAAGACGGTTGAGGTTCGTTGTTGATGGCGTTAAAGTCACCACAGACGATTTTGTAGTAAGCCTTCCCTTACTTGATGTTTTCTCGAACTCGATATAGAACTAAACCTTGTAGTTTTCTGATGCAGCTGATGTTGGGGCGATCGCCGTTGTTGTCATTGGATTGATCTTGATCCGCAGGATGGCTAGCGCGGGGCTGGTAATCTCGTGGGAAGCAATTTTGGGTTCGATGATGAAATGAATCCCACTCATCCAATGTTTTTATTGTCAACCTTGGCTCCAAGTATGATCAGGTCCCCGTCAGTTGTCCTTCTGGTACTTTCCGCTTTGGCTTTGGTCTCTCGAAGAGCCAACACGCCGTAGCGGATTCTTTCGCTAGCCTGCATGAGCATTACCAGATCAGCTTCTCGGTTGACGATTCTGCAAATGAAGGTGCAAATTAGTATGCAGCAATGATGTCTCGTCCGCTGTATGTACCTTGTCTTGTGCACTCCACTTCCCGCGGCAGTTTTGTTCTGCATGCCTTGTCCGGTTGTCGTTTGCTCCAGTGCACTTAGAGCTCGTACTTTCTTCTCTGCCGCTTCGAAGTTTCCTTGTTCGTGTTTGAGCAAGCTTGAATTTGACGCGCGTCTTTGGGATGCTAAGACAGCGCGTTGCCAGAGCTTGTGTTCGCCGAATTTCTTCTAGAGGAAAGACTCTCTACTCCGAGCTCCACTACGGTAAGATACCAGTTAGACTTTGGAGGGGGGGGGCTAACGTCACTGACTTCAAACATAATGTTGTTATGTTTCTTTCCTCATGAATTGAACGAAGGAAGCTTAATAATTGGTAGTTCAGCTACACATCCAGTATTTCGAATTTACGCCCTCGACTATACCTGGATGTTATTGCGGCCGCCCCAATCACATTGCGAAACTCGCGGGATGCACTAAAGTTTTCCCCAGGTTCTCCAGCAATACGATGAAAGCATGGTAGAATTTCATCATGCATTCGTTCTCGTCATGTCTCTACACAGTTTCTGTTTTCTGCTTCTGGTATGTTACTGACTTCGAAACCCACTACAAACTATTAAAGAAATTCTAGGAGCACTTAGAAACAAACTCTGATGAGGATCAGAAAATGTATCTATTGTATTTAAAGCAAATGTGTGGAAGGATCAGTGTTTACAGCTTCTGAGATTTATTTTCCATTGTGCCGAAACAATGGAAGTTCATCTACCTAACCAGTTGCCAGATTGTGATCAACTCGGAGCTTTCTCACTCCCCAGGAACGTTAGGAATGGATTCCATAACCACCTCAAGTCCTGGCTCGCAGACTTGGTGAGCCTGTGTTCAAATCCTAAGCATTGTGACATTAAGAACTAACGAACACAGAAGAACCCTTCTCGTGATTTCCTTGATTATCACTGGTTTTTTTTTGCAGAATTCTTTAATTACATAATGTGCTAGCCTTCGTTTTCCCACAACTATTCCTAGTCGCAACCAAAATAAATCTTCAAAAAACACGGTCTGCTTAAAGGCAGTGTCCACGAGAAAGAGTTTTTCAGCCTATCTCGAAAAGGGTCCCATGCTGATTCCGACGATGTCTCCGAAATCGTACACGACGTTCTGGGAACGGAGTTATGGTATCTCGAAAATTGAGCTAGAGAAGCATGGTGGACGAGTTTTCCAAGGCTTGTAACTCCCGCCTTTTGCAGCCGATGTATGCGAGCTAACCTGAGTAAAGATAGAAGTTTAGAATGAGGGGAAGAACGATGCTATTGATCGGAAACCATCGCTCATCTCACGATTTCATCGGTTCACGTCGGTGGGCGGGCAATGTGCTATTGGGGTTTGCCTTGCGCTCAAAGTGGCAACTTCGGGCTCTTTTGGGGCTCTTCCTGGCTCGTTTCCCGGCGTTCTCTCGACGTTAACGTTACAGTGTGTCACGCGGCTATTGCGAAACAGACGAAAAATCCTGGAGAGTCAAGCCGATTACAAAAATTTCCTGAGTTTTGACCCCGATTTTGTCATATCTTAACTACCGTTTGACTTGTCCTCCCATTTCCTAGTGGGTTCAGAGCTTTTGCCGCTGATCCCTGGAGAAGAACAGTGTGTGAATGAAGACACACCGCTCTACACTCCTTTTATACCCTACCCCTTATCAATCGCGTATTATCAGTTCTAATTACAGTGATTCGCCGGGAGTTTTTGTCTGTTTGGCAATAGCCGTGTCCCGCTACTACCCATTCCTAGTGGAATTTCAAACACTTTTTTCATCTTGAACACTTCCTTTAAAGGCGCAGTCCAACCTCAGAATCGTCTTTCTGTTTTTCTGCCTATCTTAAAAACGGCCCCACGCTGGTTCCAATGATGTTTCTGGATTCACACAAGACCCTCTGAGAGCTGAGTTATGACCCCTCAAAAATTGAGCTGCGGAAGCGTGGTGGACGGGTTGTCCGAGACTTGTAACTTCCGTCATTCGTGACAAATTTATGCGAGCCCAGCCTTATAAGGAGAGAGACTGAAAATGAAAGGAGGAACGGGGCTATTGATCGGAAACCATCGCTCATCTCGCCACTGTTGAGCTCGAAAGACCGTAAAAATGGCGTGCCAAAGTGGCTTCCTGGTGTGGGCGCGCCAGGATGGCTTCCTCCTATAACTTGCTCATCCGGAGGAATCGAAAGCTTTGACAGGTGTTACACGGGGTGGGCCTACTTCACAATTATGTGGAAATCTCAGATTTCGCCCCCGAGCATGGACTGTGCCTTTAAGAGCAGAACGCGGCAACGCCGTCTTCTCCTTCACGGGACACCTATTCCTCTGAGAAACCATTCCACGGCTTATCTGTCTAGATCCTCTCGCCACAAAGGCGCGCATCACGCTTTGCAATACCATGAGCCTCTTGCCAGTCTTCAAAAAACTACAAATTTTACTGGGGAAGACTTCAGTTTTATCCAAAAAATTTAAATATGCATTAGACGAGTGCGGTCGGGTCAACTATAGAGAAAATAATCCGAAAGAAAACGGGCAAGGAGAATATACCGTATTTTTTTCCATTTTATATACACCTCTATTTGAAAAACATCTCTAACAGTAGGAAAACAAAAAGAGAGGGCTGAAAAATAGAAGTGCACTCCCTTCTTGGAGTACATCTCTTCTAGTGGTATATTTAAAAACAGGTTAATGAATAAAACGGCTTTACGGCTCAGAAAAGGACAAAAATGTTTACGAGTGTGAAAGTGGTAACTAATTCGGATTGGAATAGCTGAGATTTCATGTCTGTAGCCATCAGATTTCACAGTATTTTGATAAAAATTTCCGCTACGAGAATTGCAAAAAACAAATGGGAAATAAAGAAGTGCACCTCTATAAGAAGTGCACCTGAAACAAAACCTGACAAATAGAAGTACATATCTTTTTAAAAGAGAAAAGATGGTGATTATAAAACCATATGTCTCACAAGGGAACCACAATAAGTCATAGTGACCATTCCAAACGGAATGTACTTTTCTAGAACCATTTTCGGACGAAAAGTCCGAATATGCCCATCGCAGCTGCCTAGACCCACTCTGAAAAAAAGTTATGAGCGTTTTTTAAAGCTTCGCGGCAAGGTAAGGGTACCCCCTATACTTTGGTCCGAATCGAATAATATTCGAATAAATATTCGAATTTTCGAATATTCGAATATTCGAATATTCGGTTTATTCGGAAAACCAGAAAATTCGTTTTTTCGAATATTCGGTTTATTTGGAAATGCAAAATATTCGTTTTTTCGAATATTCGGCCTATTCGGAAAAGCAGAATATTTGATTTTTTCGAATATTCGGTTTATTCGGAAATGCAAAATATTCGTTTTTTCGAATATTCGATTTATTCGGGAAAGCAGAATATTTGGTTTCTCGAATATTCGGTTTATACGGAAATGCAAAATATTCGTTTTTTCGAATATTCGATTTATTCGGAAAAAAAGAATATTCGTTTTTCGAATATTCGGTTTATTCGGAAAAGCAAAATATTCGATATTTCGAATATTCGGTTTATTCGAAAAATCCAATTATTCGTTTTTTCGGTTATTCGGTTTATTCGGAAACTCAAAATATTCGTTTTTTCGAATATTCGGTTCAATCGAAAAATCATAATATTCGTTTTTTCGAATATTTGGTTCATTCGGAAAAACAAAATCTTCGACAGCGACCTTCACTAGTTGTGCAGTATTCTACCATTTTGCCATGAAATAAGTTTGCTGGTCGCATACCCTACCGACCATTGAGGAGACTTCATCCTTTTCCCTGTAACTTTAATGTGAGGTGTACTTATACGCTGTCCCAATCAAGAAGCAGCGCTCCCCCTGCGGCTGACATTTTTGGATTACAGTAAGACGTTGCGTACGCAAATGCGTAGCATTTGTTACCGTAGTTCAAAAACAAGATTCGGAAAGTTTTTCACGTACCCACTTCTCTTTTTCACATACATACTTCATTACTCTTTTCGAAATGCCCGTGGTACTCACTTCCAATACAGATATTCTTCTTTACGTGGCAGGGAAAGCGTCAGGCACTCGGGGGGACGACCCGCCACACTTTCAAGGCCGAAACGGCGAACCGCAGACTTTGAGAGTCGTTCGGCCATCCGCGCCCCTATGCAGCTGCCATGTACCCAGGGTCCATGATGGGTGCGCCCCACTGTGGACCGTGGCGGTGGGGTCACCCCCCCCCCCACGTGGGTGATCCTTGTGGGATGTCCCCGGGTCCTCTGTGCGAATCTGGGGCGCGTTCCAAGAACGTTTCCAAGGGAGGAAAAATTAATCTGATAAGAGCCGACCAATCATAGTTTGAGGGACAGCCTGAAATGAGCCTATCTGCTAGACTATAATTCGTTATATCTTATCAGACCTATTTTTCCTCCCACGGAAATCTTCTTGGAACGCACTCCTGGAAACGCCAAAAATGGACATGGACAGTTCTTGAGCCGCTTATGGGCAAACTTTGGACAGCTCGGGGGCCGGGACCGACAGATTTTACTGAGTGACACCGATCCGCGCACCCTTCGACATCAGTTCGCTGATCGGAGGCGCGGTTCGGCGGCCAATGGTGCGGCGGCCGTAGCCCCCGAGTGCTTGAGTAGGAGGGCCTAAAGTCATCTGTTTTCAGATTACGGTACGACATGCTACGTAACGTGTAAATTCAAACCACGGCTGGCGTGGCGGTTTAAAGGCAGTGTTCACGATGATTCTCGTTTCCAAGTTTTGCACTCAAAACAATCCGTTGGCAACCAAGTGTTACCGAAATCACGAAGAAACGGCGAGAAACGCACTAAAAGTTCTTGTTTCAGAGACATTAATCTGAGGCCTGGACTAGTTGTCTGATTGGATTAACATGTTCACAGTGGTTGTCACCGGTAAAAAATGGGACTAACCGAAAATGGAAGAATATTTTGGGCAAAATAGTATTAGTTAGGGCCCGAAGGAAAGAACGGAGCAACACAGAGTGGAGAATTGCAAAAGACGGGTCCACAAAAGATTTCATTGTCACAATGAACAGTTCCATTGATACTTGAGATGCGGGCTGATACTTGAGGATTTCGTGCCCTTCTGGTGCGTTTTTCTCGGTTTCTTCGTCATTTCAGTTCTACTGGGGGGCCAAACAATCGATTTAGCGATTAATCTCAAAATCAAAGATTATCGTGAACACTTCCTTTAAATCCCGATCTCTGAGAATTGAACCGCCCTGCCAGCCGCGATTTGAATTTAAACGTTTTTTCGAGGAAACAGGCCACGGGCCTAACTATATTTGCGTACACGACGCCCGAAAATGCGAAAATCTCAGAGACGCAGAGGGTCGCTGCTTCATTGGACTCTTCGCTTGCCATCTCGCTTGGGAGAGGGTATACCTAATCGTTAACCAATATTTAACATTAACAGGATTTTTTTGCACAAGATCATAATTTACCATCATCACCAAACTCTCACTGAAGTTAGTAGTTCTTTTATAAAGTTTTTCATGCTTGGGGCCCGATTTGGTCATGCCTTTATCACCCGTGAGATTTTTTTCTGTGTTTTCAACCTTCCTCGTCCGCGTATCGACTGGATCGACCATAGCAGGCCTAAATTCCAACAGCCGGAAGATTCAGGCTTCAGTTATAGTTAGTCGAAGAGAAAACGCCGTGACCTGCCGTGGCAGACTTGCATTTTTTGGAATTCTCCGTGGAATTCCGAATATTCATTTGATTCGAAAATAGAGAGCATTTTTCGAATCATTCATTCATTCGGGAATCTCGAAAAGCGGAATATTCGAAAAATTTATTCATTTGGAAATCTTGAAAAGCGGAATATTCGAAAAATTCATTCATTCGGAATTCCCAAAAAACCATATTCGAAAAATTCATTCATCCGGAAATCTTGAAAAACGGAATATTCGAAAAATTCATTCATTCGGAAATCTTGAAAAGCGGAGTATTCGAAAAATTCATTCATTCGGAATTCCCAAAAAACCATATTCGAAAAATTCATTCATCCGGAAATCTTGAAAAACGGAATATTCGAAAAATTCATTCATTCGGAAATCTTGAAAAGCGGAATATTCGAAAAATTCATTCATTCGGAAATCCTGAAAAGCATAATATTCGAAAAATTCATTCATTTGAGAATTTCGAAATTTCAATATTCGAAAAATTCATTCATTTGAAAATTTCGAAATTTCAATATTCGAATTATTCATTCATTCGAAAAAAAACCTTCGAATACCAAAGTATAGTACCCCCCATGCAATTTTTAGGGTGTTTTTGAATTTTTCTTCTGATTTTGCTATAAATATGTATGTAGGGGTAATCTGGGGTGCTGAACACGAATCTGGGGTTCGCTTGCCCAAGTTTTGGGGTTTACTGTAGGTTACAGTAGGTAACCTGCCATTTAGGAGGCAAAACTTACCTAAATATTCCGATAATCGGCAAATGGACATCAAATTCGTATTCAGCACCCCAAATAACTCCCTCATAGAAACTTTGAGACAAATCTGAGACTTTGACCAAACTACCGTATACCCACCGTAATCTACCGTAAGCTGCCAAAAATCGATAAACCGACATCAGATTCGTCTTCAGCACTCCAAATAGCCCCCAGAAAAATAATATGAGCATATTCTATAGAAGCACTCCGGAAATCGTCAAAGGTTGCGAGTTGCCATCAAATTCTCCCCCGATGGGAATCTGTGAACGAATACAGTCAAAAACTTCAGAAAATCGATAAATGAACCATTCGTGATCAGCACCCCAAATAACCCCCCAGAGCGAATTTTTAATCAAATCTGGAATATTTTTCTAAAACGCTTCGAGAGCTCTCTAATTGGTATAAATAAACGCTCAACCGAAAATCCGTAAGTCCAAAACGCTGTTACTCTGCGCAAAGTTTGGAAAATGTTCCTTCAACCTAACTCAGCTTAGTGGGGTAGTTTTGAGCGCTGAACACGATTATGAGGTCCGTTTCCGGATTTTCGTGAAAATAATGCGTTCTTCGGAGGGTACAATAAGTACGAAAATCAGAGAAAAAATGCCTATAACTTTTTTCAGTGGGTCTAGGCAGCTGCAATGGGCATATTCGGACTTTTTGTCTGGAAGTGGTTCTAGAAAAGTACATTTTATTTGGAATGGTCACTATGACCTATTGTGGTTCCCTTGTCAGTTGCGCGATCGATCGTGAGGTCGAAACTTTCCTTAGGAATTGTATAAGGGAGCTCAACATGCTACTAGGCAAAATAGGACACCTTAGCTTTGTGACTGTGTGGGTTTCAAGGGTTCAATAGCAAAAAATCGAGCCTAGCAACATTCCATGAACATTATGTTTTACTGTCGGTTTATTTGTTTTTTTTTCATTCATTGCTAATGTGTAATTTTTCAACATATTCTAAGGGATAGTAGAAATACAGAAATAACTAACAACACCTACTTTAACATTTTCTAGGATTGGAATTGCGATTTGGAAGGTCTGGCAAATGTTGCAGCCGAGTTGCGAGATCATCCGCACATTCTCGCATTGAATCTTGGCACGCTGATACATAAGGGGTGATTTATATCCAGAAGTCATTTATCAGCAAGTTTAGTTTTCAGTTAGTCTCAGACAAATGTACAATATGATTCTGACCAGATACATAACAATGGAAGTGGCATTGGGCGACCTAACCGTTCTCAATTTTCCAGATTTGGCTTGAGTCTTTCTTCTGGGGGTTCTGCGGGGTTCTGAACGCGAATTTAGAGCCACTAAGCCACCTTCCACAAAAAAATTGCCGATTTCAATTCAGAGCCTTCCAGTAGTAGCCTTCTAAAATTTCCTACAAGAAATGCGGCTCTCAAAGATTTCCTATACGCTACGAAAGATTCGCGCTGAAACATCTCGGTAGAGCTTGTTTGAGGTCCTGAACACGAATATGTGATCTGTACATGGATTCACTGTAGACTACGGTAGGTTGCGGTGGGTATACGGTAATAGGGTCGAAGTTTCGGACGTAGCTGAGAACTCCTCTTTAGAGTATATTTGGGGTGATAAGAACGAGTTTGAGTACCATTTAATGATTTTCGAAATGCTAGCGTAAGATTTGTCTGCTAAATGGCATTCTGTCTAGCGCAAACTACATCCGCATTCTAGATTAAGGCCCAGAATATCGAGAAACGAACCCCAGAATAAGTTGCAGGACATCGGATTTCCACTGGAAATAGATTCAGCTAGGTCTGCCGAAAATGCTAGACAAACTCAAAAAGCTATGGTTTCATAAATACTCCGTTATCTGCATGTTTTTATCGAACTCAAGACAATTTTGGCTTTTCTGAATCACATTTATATTCAACTGGTTTCTAATGTTATAGGTACCGTGGTGAGTCCCTCATCGACGCAATCGAAGATGCGATTATGGCCTGGTCTGATGAGTTTCAGCAGGTTCCTTTGTCGATTCGGAATTTCGGAAATGCTTATTGTTGCTCTCTTATGAAATGGATCAGAATACGCAGGCTCATACCAATGCATAGTACTAGGTTGCAATACAGTGATAATACAACTGAAGATACGGGTCGAGCTTGAAAACTGCCGCTCTGCAACTAGTGGAAACGCTCTATTCCAACACGCTTTCAGATGAAGGACAGCTATTACATTGGATGCAACTACCATCTTGAAGATGATCGTAACACAGTGGCTTGTTTGCTGAATCACACAATTGATGTATGTCCAATTTCATCCAATGAGAATTTATTTGCATTGAAGTAGGTGTTTCAGAACTCTATTCTCCGATCTATTCTTTGAAGTCGTTCGATCGGTTCTCTACGTTTCTAATTTTCATTCAATAAAGATGTTCGAAAATTCATGAAATAGCGCAGAACTTGAATGAGAGGAACAGTATAAGTGGTTGACCTTCTCTCGACGCCCTTTTCGATAGTCAGTCTTCTGTCGGAATCTTTACATGCGATGCAACCTCACGGCTTTTCGGTGAAGGCGATAATTTTACAGGCTCTAATATTTATCAAAATCTATTTAATACACATCGCATACCGCAAGCATTATATGAGCGAGATTCAAATGCCAAAAGCCAGCCATTCGTGCATTAGAAATACAACAGCTTCACCATTGGGTGTTGATCTAAAGGCAGTGTCCACGACTAAAACCATGTCTGATTTTTTGGTGGAGATCGGCAGCTGCGAGGCCTAACGCATCCCTAACGTTTAAAAACTAAGAGAAATGAGACCAATTGAATGCTCGAGATTGTGAGATGAGCGATGATTTCCGACCTATAGACCCGTTCTTCCCTTCATTCTCAACTTGTCTCGTAAATTAGGTCAGCTCGCATATATGGGCTGCAAAAGACAGAAGTTACAAGCCTCGGACAACTCGTCCACCATGCTTCACTAGCTCAAGTTATGAGGGACCGTAACTCCGTTCCTAGAAGGTCTTGTACGATTCCAAAAACATCATTGGAATCAGCATGGGACCGTCTTCAAGATAGGCGGAGAAGAAGAAAAGCGATTCTCATCGTGAACACTGCCTTTGAAGCACGGAGACTAAGTGAATGTGGTGGGTCCTGCTCGTGAAGTAAACTTCGGAGGTCGAACAGTCGTTCCCGGAGTAGCATAAGGAATCTCCACTGGGCACCTTCGTCTCCTGGAAAATGCAAGGCAACAAAGCTTGAATACTTAGACCCCAAACCACCAGCATTTTAAAGATTATACAAACGTCACTCAGCTTCTGCGAGATTGCAGAGTATACAAATTGAACCTCCGCGTCCTGGATTGGGGACCTGGCATCCTGTCATTATCATTTTGCTGAATATTCATTTGAAGGCAGTGTTCACAATACGAATCGTTTTTCTGCTTTTCCGCCTATCTTGAAGACGGTCCCATGCTGATTCCAATGATGTTTTTGCAATCGTACAAGACCTTCTGGGAACGTAGTTACGGTCCCTAAAAATTTGAGCTAAGGAAATATGTTGGACGAGTTGTCCGAGGCTTATAACTTCCGTTTTTTGCAGGCAATGTATGCGAGCTTACCTGAGTAAAGAGAGAAGTTGGGAACAAAAGGAAGAACGGGGCTATAGATCGGAAACCATCGCTCATCTCACAATCTCGAGCATTCATTTGTTCACGTCGGTGGGCGTGGAAAGCGCATTTGGGGGTGATGAGCTGACGGGTGTCCAACTTTGGGCCCTAAGAGGGCCGTTCCGAGCTCATTTTTCTTAGTTTTTTCAACGTTGGGGTTGCGCTAGGCCCCGTAGCTGCCGATCTCCACCAAAAAAAACAGACATGGTTTTTATCGTGGACACTGCCTTTAAAGACCTCTCTATTTTTCTACAATACCGCTTGTATGATTTGGTCAGAAAGCAGACCGGGACGCGTTTCCGCGTCTTTTTCGTCTTTTATAAAGAAAAAACTGGCTTATAACTTAATTTTGATCGAAGTAAGGGTGATATTGATGATCCTGGAGCTGAGGGCTACCCAATGCCATAGAGCCTTTGTAGAGGTAACCTTGAGAACTATAGAAGTTTCGCAATCAGCCAGATTTGTAATCAGGCAACGGCGTGAGGTGTGATAAAAATCAACTTCGGTCTAAACTCTTCCCCCAAATCTCGTAATTTCCTAGTACCTCCCTTGAAGGCACAGTCCAAGCTCTGGGACGAAATCTGAGATTTTCACATGATTGTGAAGTTCACCCACCCTATATAGCCCCTGCGAAATGCGAGCCCTCAATTCCGCCGAATAAGCGAGATATAGGGGGAAGCCACCGTGGGGCGCCCACCTCGGGAAGCCACTTTGGCACGCCCCTCTTACCATTTTTCGAGCTCAATGGCGGCAAGATGAGCGATGCTTTCCGACCATTACCCCCGTTCTTCCCTTCATTTCCACCTCTTTCTCTATTCAGGTCGATTCGCATACATCGGTTGCAAATGACGGAAGTTACTAGGATCGGACAACTCGTCCACCATGATTCCGTAGCAGAATTTTCGGGGGATCATAACTTCGCTCTCAGGGGTCTTTTACGATCCCAAAGAAATGATTGAAATCAGTGTGAGACCGTTTTCAAGATAGGCAGAAGAACAGAGAAACGATTCCGAGGTTGGACTGTGCCTTTGAGGAGATACTGACCACGATCAAGGGGGCGGAAAGTCTTCGAATCTCTATTTTGTAGCCTGGATGGTTCCATGATTAAAGTAGGAAACAGCTCACTTACGCAGCAAGCTTAAGAGCCTTACAGTAATGACTTTTTGTTAATGCCCGGACGGCACAAGGTACAGTATCGGGTACACGAAAAACATATAGAATTTCACTGTCCGCATCTGAAAACGTACTCAAAATATCATGGACTTAGCCTGAAGCCGGAGAAGGTCACACTAGGTGGGCGGAGCTTGTTTTCATGCCCTGAAGGCACATAGGTGCAGTCTCGAGCACGCAAACGGAATTTAGAATATGACTGTCCGCAACTACAGTTTTCAATCCTGGAGAAAGTATATCGATAGTATGGAAAAATGTCAGAATAACTTCACCCGGAAGCTTTACATTAGGAGAGGTGGGATAGTGTACAGTCGAATCCCCAAATCGAAGGCAAGGAATCGTAGGTTCAAACTTCCTTCACTTGAATCCGGAAGAAAGCTGTTTGATGTGTGCATGGTGCACAAGCTTTTGAATTTCAAAGTGAAAATTAATTTCTCACAATTCTTCAAGCTCTTTCGAAAGAAACGATTAAAAATAAGGATAAGTAGACCAAAAGAGGACCTCGATTTAAAATAAGGATAAGTAGACCAAAACAAACACTACCGCACACGCTTTTTTCATTAGGGCCGCGTCAGCGTACAATGCGCTTATGCGTTCGATTTTCGAGACAATGGAGTTTCCAAGGTTCAAACGCTTTGCTAAATCCAAGCTTTTTAACGGTGCAGTTTCCTGAAATGTATGGACTATTTCTCCCGGAAAGCTTATTCTTACTCATTGAAACTTGTATGCTTTGTTTTGTGATGTAATTCAATACTGTTTTTTTTTCTTGTTTTCGTACGATTGTCTTAAGCATCGTAATCAATCAATCAATCAATCAATCAATCAATCAATCAATCAATCAATCAATCAATCAATCAATCAATCAATCAATCAATCAAAAATGAAAATGTACCCGAAATTCCATGAACACAGCTAGAAGCCGAAAAGCGCTACACTAGAGAGTTTTCTTGAAAAATATTCAAGTCCAGGATTGTGTTAAAATAAGTTGTGAGTATTTTTCGAAATTCCGAATATTTCTCAAATATTTCTTTTCCCGTTGCTGCAACGTGCGGAAAAGTTAGTCTGGGAGCCAAATACATAACGGGTTAGGAGTTTCAGCCCGTTTGAAACGGTCGCTGGAGACCCCTTTTATGTGTGATACAATCGAGTAAGGTGATGATAATAAGTCTATAAATTTCGGGTGCCCTAGGTGGTCCTTTTTGGAAGAAAAATTGCGAATGGAATGCTTCAACTTAAGGGGAATCTCAGAAAACACTGGGATTGGTTACAAATGTAGGATAAGGGATCGGCAACAATGTGAGTCTTCTTTTTTGTTAGAGAACAGCAGCAGCACAGCCACTAGAAAAAGTCATCAGCAAAGGCAAATCTATCAACAGTTTGTTAACCATGGAAAGCCAATCTTTGGAACTTCCACTATTGGATACCACCGCCAAAACCCCAATTCCCCAAGTTTGTCAGCAAGTAAGTTTGTGATCACCAGGAACGGCAAAAACCCGGATCTTTCTAGACGAAGAAGTTTGGAGGATGGTTTGCTATCTTGATACCTTGATGATCCACCTTCATCAGCGGTCTTCTCGATGTGGACCACATCCGCTCCAGAAATCTTTGGAAAAAAACAACAGTCATCCAGTACGGTAGACGCTTCTGTTTGAATGATTTATTGAACGTGTCAGCTCAGCGTGTCGCGGGGCTTCCGAGTGTCCTCTTTATGTCTCGTGGATACTAGTACAAACTTTTGGTACTCCGTCTGTCGCCGGACCGGCATATCACGTGACCTGCCCATCTGTGCTTTGTTGATTCAATATGAGACAGCGCACCACGAATGCCAGACTTCTTTCGAATGTCCTGACTCCTGAGTCCTTCTTGATATTGCTTTCGACGGTTCGTTTTCAGAATACACCACTCCAAAGTCTGCGTAGTACTCATTGCGACGGAGATCCCCTTATTGTGAGCTCACGTCTCGGTGCCGTAGCATAAAGCTGGAAGCACACAAGGGTCAAAGAAGTGAGCTCTCAGCTTATCGACATGAATCTCATTGGCCCTTTCTTGTATTGTGTCCATAGCTGCCCAGGCTGCTCTTTGTCGCCGGCACATCTCATTCTTCAGATCGTTTGCCATATTGACTTCTCGTCCGAGATGGATTCAGCGATCCACTTTATCCAGTACAGCTCCGTCGAGGGTGACCGGTGTTCCATTGCACCATTGATTCTTCATTGCTTGAGTATTTCTCATGTTCATCGACAAACCAATCAGTCTGCCTGCTCCATCTAGCTCACTCAGCATCTCGTTCATCTCCTGCGTGTTCTCGCTGATGAGAACAATGTCGTCCGCAAACCGCAAATTAGATAGCTTTCTTCCATCTATACTCAAGCCTTTGTTGTCCCAGTCAAGCTGGCTCATCCCATACTGAAGTGAAGAGTTTCGGTGATATTACGTCAACTTGCCAAATATCTTGTCCGATTGGGATTGGCAGCTCACTTTTAAACAACTGAGTAGTTGCTGATGTTCCTGTGTTGCGCTGCTTCGAAATATTCACGTACGCAGGGTCGACTCCGGCGTGTAACATAGCGTTGAGTACCGCTTTTATCTCCACTGAATCAAAAGTCTTTTTGTAGTCGACTAAAACGAGACACTACGACATTTGATACTCCCAAAATCTCTCTACCAGCTGCAATATAGTGTGGATGTGATCCACGCAACAAAATCCCTTTCTGAAGTCGGCCCGCTCTACTGGCCGGTAAAAATACAAGGTGGTCTCCAAACGATTAAGTACAATCTTGGTAAAAACCTTATACGGAATCGACAGCAGGGCCATCGCACGGTAATTTTTGATATGCCCCTTCCTGCCCTCCTTCTTGAGAATCAGAATTGTCTTGGAGCATTTCCAATGATATGGTTTTGACCGGGCTCCCAGGCAGGAATTCAAATTTTCGGTCAAAACCTTGCACACAGCTTCGCCTCCTGATCCCAGCAAGCCTGCAGAGACGCCATCTGAACCAGGGGCTGTTCCTTTCTCCAGCGACCGCAGAACATTCGGGACCGCTGATGAGAGGATGGACGGCACAGGGTCCTCCATGGGAGATGAACATCTCAAAATTGAAGGGGTTGAGCGGGAGAGGTCTGTATAAAGTCCGTTACAATGTGCTACACATCCGATCTGGCTGTTCTGGGATTTCCAGGCTTGTCTTTTATAAAACCCGTTACGGTGCGATGAT
This sequence comes from Aplectana chamaeleonis, assembly GCA_029168955.1. NCBI lineage: Eukaryota > Metazoa > Nematoda > Chromadorea > Rhabditida > Cosmocercidae > Aplectana > Aplectana chamaeleonis. Next base: position 525,334 of record JAPDOI010000184.1, on the reverse strand, counting down.
CCGAAAGATCTGTCCGATAGCGTATCAGACTGCGCCTTTGTACTGCAGTCGAGAGGAGTTTGTTTCTGCAATGTTCTCTGAAAGACTCCTTCACTGCTATGCGACAGGACTTGTTGGTGGCGGTCTTCCCAATACGCGAAGCATTCGGATTTCGTCCAGTTTCTCCTCGGTGTTTCAAGAGTTCTCGTGCATTAGAATACATTCTATCTTCACATGACTACTCCAGTACCCACCGAACTCCATTTCCAGGACATGGTCTAGTTCTGAGCGGGTGTGCCCGTTGGGGGCTTCCCATATCAACCGTCTGTGTTTTTCTTTTGGAATAGCGAATTACTATAGAACAGGTTGCATGATGACATAAGTCCAGGCAGCGAACGCCGTCGCTGCTTCTGGCTCCGTCTCCATGTCGACCAAGTATCCAATTGCCGTCGTCTGAGTTGTCAAGAATCGCGTCAGAATATTCAAAAACCAGCTTGTATAAAGACTTTCTCATCCTGATTGTTGTTTATAGCTCAAAAAAAACTTTTCTTTTCTTCGTCTCCAGCAACATCAGTGGGTGCGTAGCAGTTCACTATGGTGATAAGCGTCTTCGGCTCGGTTTTTCATGCGAGTGCATGCTTGACTGAACTCCAGAGTGCACAAGGAAGCCAACTTTTGCCGTTACTTTCTGTCCCATTATCATCAGCTATCCTCGGTCGGTCTTTTTCGTGTATGCCTCCTTATTTTTTGTTTTCTGTAAACAGATAACATTATACTTAATTCCCCTTAACTTGAAGGAGAAGAGTTCTGAGATCTGCGTCGGATGCGACTGTTCGGCAGCTGTATGTGCAGATGTGTAGACATTCCTCACATAGGGTCATAGGTTTTACACTGACGCCCCGTCCTGTTCCTCGTCCGTCCTCGGTAGAGGCATCTCCGGGCGTCGTGGGAGAGCAGATATGGTTTCGGGTCGGTTTCATATTGTAAGCGAATGTAGGAGCAATTTGATGATCCAGTTACTCCCAGAGTGCAGAGCCGGTGCTATCGGGAGCTGCCCGTTCGCACTTGAAAAAAAACTGATGCTACCAGGCTGTTCAATAAGTTTTGTCGTTCGATAAAGAAACCACTATTTTATGATTCAGAATACACTTTATTTTTCTGTATAGTCTCCCTGAACATTAACACACTTGCTCCAACGATCTTCCAATTTGTGAATCCCGTCCTTGAAGTGAGAATCAGGAAGGTCTGCAAAATACGCTTCAACAGCCGTTATGACCTCCAGGTCGACAAGAATAGAGAAGGTCCCGGCTTGCTCCTCTCTGGTCGTTTCTTCACGATGTTTGATGAGTCGCTTGAGAATGATACGTTCTAAAACCTTGTACATGACAGGAAGTAGAGAGATTCCTCTGTAGTTTTTTAGGATCCGTGACGGATAACTTCTTGTGAAGAGGTACGATGATCGCATGCCTCCACGAATCGGGTATCCTTTCGCTCATCCATATGGCACGGATGGTGTTGGTCATTTCACGAATCCCAGACGGAGGGAGAGCTTTTAGCATTTCAGCTGTGACGTTGTCATCTCCATCTGCCTTTCCATTCTTCATTTTCAGACACAATTCTAAAATTCAGCCTCAATCGGCGGTTCACCACTGACATCGTAATGTGCTCTCTGAGCATACGGGAGCTCTGATACTGACGGCGCTTGTCGAATCAGTAGTGAACTGAAGTAATCCTTCCATAATGACAGCGTCTCATCACCAACTGCAGCTCCATTGGAAGTGTTAAGGACAGCAGAACATCTCTTCATATTGCCGCTATACTAGCGTAACAACGTGTAGATTTTCCTTGGGTTCTTCTCCTCCCAAGCCTTCTCAAACTCCTTAGCTCTACACGTCCATTCTCGTTCGCGGTCACTCTGAAGCTGCCGACGCAACTTCCTCCTCAGACGCTTCTCCTCCATGAAGTTTTCTGCAGTTCGGAGAGCACATACTTTTTTGTAGGTGGATGTTGTTTCCTCTGAGACGTAGGCGAGCTTCTTCTTGGGCTGTACAACCGGGAGTGCCTCTTTCAAAGCGTCCCGGATGCACTTGACGAAAGAGTCCGCGTCGCAAAGTTTCTTCTAAGTCCGTACACCCATATAAATAGAAACGCGTTGTCGGAACTTCCTTCCGCATTCTTCATCCCGGAGACTTGTCATATCAATCCTCTGGAGAGGCTGAGCCTCTCGCTTCCTCCTGTGAATCCTGGCAGTGAAGTTCAACAGAACTGGACAGTGATCCGGATCGAATGCAACATCGAACTCAGTTCTAGATCTTAGAATGTCCGATACTGAAATGTTCCTCGTCAGAACATAGTCGAGCTGAAGTTTCAAAGTTGTCATCTTCCACTTCCGCTGCTCTTCCAGAGATAGCTGGGTTGGTCCCTGCCACGTAAACTGATGGCGGCGATGATTCCTCTTGAATGTCAATGCAATAATCAGACCTCTGCGCTCACACAAGTCAACAAGGCGGTAACAATTGTCCCATGTTTGCTCCACTGGTGCTCCACCATTTATCAAGTACTTCGGATTCCTGATCAAGTCCCATCTTCGCATTTGCTCAATCCCCTCGACAACAGCAAGTTGACAAGGTATCCTGGCTAGCAACGTATTGAGTTCCTCGTAAAAGGCATCTTTGGAATTGTCTCCGGCGGTTTCGGTGGGCGCATGAGCACTCACTATCCACAGATTGAATCCTCTGTGATCCCGCAGTCGCACAAATGCATTCCTACACGACGTAGAGCCGAATTCCTCGATCACTTGTAGCAGCTATCGCACAGCCTCCCTTTCTCCTATCATCAGCGTCACCGCAGTAGACGGCGTACTCTCCGACGTTGATGACGAGTCTATCCTTGAGGCAAGTTTCCTGCAAAGCAGCAAACGGTGCATGGAAGTACATAGCTCAGAAGATTGGACAGCTCAGATTGTTGGATATCACTCGACAATGACCGGCAATTCAGGGTGGCAAATTGTGGCTTGTGGCCGAAGAATCCATGAACTACCTAAGTACGGGTCCTAAGGTGTTATGGACCAGAGGCCTTAGTGTGCCGGACGGCGACACCTTTATGCAATGTGCGGGATACTTTCGCGTTGTGCTCGCTATATCGCTCGAACATTCCCTGGGTACACTCAAACGTCTGCTGGATTCAGTAGAAGCAGGGGCACCAACGAGAAGGTACCAACTGACTTGTAAACACACCCCCAAGTAATATACTTTGGCCAATTTATATTAAATGTATATTAATTCAGGCCTTTTATACTACATGTGGTATGTTTTCATTTTTTCTGAGTACGGCTCCACCGAATTCGAAATGAAGACGTGCGAGACAGCTGGTTGCGTCCGTTTCGGAGAAGCTACGCGAAAATAGGCTACGATAGTATAGACACGCGCATCGAGATCAAGAAATCTTGATTGCGAAATTGCCTGGGCAGCTAGATGTGACGAGCCTGCAACCGAATCAGGGACCTAAGGAACGATGGCTGAATGTCCTGCATACCCAGATAATCGTGCGGAAGTTCCCGAGGACATTAGACCTGATTCTCACATATTTGTGGAGAAGTTCCCGAGGACAATAGACCTGATTTGGTCGTTATCACTCGGTCGAGAGGAGAGGAGCGAGACGTCCTTCCGATGGGGGACGTCTCGCCCCTCTCCCCTCGAATCATACACAACGATAAGGCGTTCGAAAGATTCAACTCGGCGGGAGAACAAGGGAAATTCGCTTCACGGTTGTTCCCATGGCCTCCCCCCGAACATGATGAACGCGAAAACAAAGTAGCAGCGTATACGGTGATGCAGACGGGCTACTCGCGAGGTGTGCTCGCATTTCGCAAGTTGAGGGGGTAGATCTGCCACTCAAGGACTACGTAAGGCATCTCTGTCTGGATTTCAGAGGAGCTAATAGGCTTCTCTATAACCTTTAGCCAGAGGTGAATATTTTTGGACCGATCGCAGTTTTTCAGGAACAGGAGACTGTCGAAAACAGCGAGTTCTAGCGAGCTGATTTTTTAATCAATCATTGAACAATGGGAAGATCTGCAGCCGGAAGGTCGCGGAAAGACCTGCAATCGGGAGAACAAGAGAACTCCTGCTGTGGGAACTTCCCCTATTACTCTGCTGTCGAGAGGTCCCCTCCGCCTCCCCCTAATTCGTGGAAGTACCCCAGTTGTTTCGAGGAAAGTTCTGCTGTCATTCTCGGGAACTTCCCACGAATATCTGAGTAACGACATCAAAATCGCAGGCCTCTGCCCTGATAACGTGAGCGACATGATAAGATGAAGGCAAGGTTCAACAAAAGTGGGCTGCGGGAGAAACGCTAAAAAAACGGAAGACGATTAAAAAGAAAACGTGATACCCCTTTGATGAAGATTTGAAGCGAAACAACGTTTTTTTTTGTTAGCACAGCAATAAAGGTCATTCGTAGTTTACTGGAGTGGTTCACATCGAATGGCAGACTCAAAAGGCGCACTAAAGTTTACCATGAAACATCCTAGCTCGATCATAAAAGCAGTGTTCAATTTCATCATGTTTCCATTTCCATAATGACTTCGCACGGATTCTTTACTCTCCTGGTAGGTTCTCAAATCAACGACAGTGTTATTTTTTGAACTTTGAAAACTCCAGCTCTATTGAACTCCTACAGTATTAACGAACTTTGAGACAATTTTCTCAAACTGTTGACCTGTTTCCAGCTTACAAGCATTTCCTTCTACCACACGGAAGCCCCAAGAGTCCGGCAAGTTTTCATGTTGCCGGATTGCGAGCAAATTGGAACTTTCGCACTACTTTCGGAAGACAGAAAGACGTTCTACAAAAATCTCATGTTGGGGACCCGGAATTTGGTGAGTCTTCGCTAGAGACATAGTCATAGCCTTGTTTATAATCCAGCATGAGTTCTTCATAATACAATGCGTTTCATAGCTATAAGGTCACCTTTAAGAACAGCATCTCCGTACAAAGAAAGAGCATGATCCAACTGTGGTTATTATTTTTGAATTCTACATCTGAAATAATGGCGGAGCTTCTGTTTGTTGTTCAACATCACGATTTGTACCACCAGAACATCATTTTGTCTATTAACCTGTTCACCAATGCGCCTAACTTTGGGTGACAGTCCGTTCGGACCGTAGAGAGTCACCGTATATTGTGACCTACAGGTGGGACACGCTGGCTTGAATAGCGTTTCACGAATAATTTTTTGTGCCTACATTGTAGCTAGCCACAGTGAATCATCAGTACCAGAGTTTGAGCTTTTGACATGCTCAAGTTTCCTTGAAACAACGTCTCAAGACCACAGCAGGGTCAACTGTGCTGCAAGGTTCTGGTATAAAGAAACAATTTTCAAACGATTAGGTTCTACAAAGCAACGTAAAAGCTAACGTTAGAAGGAAAAAGACATCATGAGGTGCTTTTAAAATTTGCCATTTTTTTCTTCTACCTCAGCAAATTGTGATTTCAAGAAAGTCACTGTTGTGGTTGCACTTGACCTACTGATGGACCACGATATTTTTATGCAGGTCTGGTGAAGGTCAGTACATTGATCATATGTAGGTTTGAAAGTACTTTCTTGTGTCAAAGACACCGATTTTTGAAAAGCGTGTTCCACCGCTGGGACAAGTGATCGTGAATGGGTTAAGGCACCGCTTCATGACTCAAAAATCACTCCCATGATGCAATTCTTAGCAGATTCGGCACCCTTTTTGGCGATTGATATGCATCGAGCCTGCTTTGCATCCTTCATATGTACGTTCGAAAGTAAAGGGTTTGCTCAGCACATACCCTCTGTTTCAGAGCCGAAAATTCTCATTGTTCCTTCTCGTGTGGAGCAAGAGTAGACAGCGAGAACCTGTGGGGAGAAGGAAACCTAGAGTACGCTCGCGGACGCACTCCATAAACGGAAATAAATCTCACTCTAAAACACTGTACATGTATGTATGTAATCATAAAAACACTCCTAAAATTAGCGTTCCCGTACAAAGGAGAGTCCTGATCATTTGCGCTTATCATTTTTGGATTAGTGTGGGAGTGTTTATTCGTGGTTTGATGCTTCGCTTTGTAGTTTCACGACAACATTTCACGATTAAAACACCGCTTCATAATCATTAGATCACTTGCTGTGAACCAACTTCCGCTGTGTGAAACCACGACAGCGCGGTACCTTCACAATCAATTGGTTCTTCACTTTCACCAGGAACATCTAGGCGTTGCTGACAAGGGGAGTATGCAAAGCGCAGGTCTGATCTGCCAAAACGACTAGTGTCGTTAGTATCTCTTGTGGCTCAATAGTAAAACTGCGCAGTATCCCGCCGCGAGCCGCAGGTTCCAAGAAGTTACAAGCTTAAAAAGCTCATTTTTTGTGCTTTTTCTACCTTCCAAAAATCGCGTTATTCTTCAGAAAATCCGGAAACGGACCTCATGAATGTGTTCAGCACACAAAACTGCCCCCCTGAGCAAATTTCGGATAAACGCACATTTTCCGTACTTTGTCCGGGCTGATAGCGTTTTGGACTTGTACGGATTTTCGGTTGGGCGCTTATTTCTACCAATTGAGGGCTCTAGAAGCGTTTTAGAAAAATGTTCCAGATTTGACTTAAAATTCTCCCAGAGGGGTTTTTGGGGCGCTGATCACGATTTTGAGATTTATTAGTCGATTTCCAAGAGTTTTCGGCTCATTTCGTTTGCAGCTTCCCAACCGGGGAAAATTTCGAGGGAAAAACGCCACTTTCGAGATTTCCGGTTTTCTGCGATAGATATGTCTCAAAATCATTCTCTGAGGGTTATTTGGAGTGCTAAACACGAATCTGAAGTCCGTTTATCGATCTATTGCAGATTACGGTAGATTACGGTGGGTAAACGGTAGTTTAATCGAAATCTCAGATTTTACTCAAAATTCGTATACGGGGGTTATTCGGGGTGGAGAATACGAATTTAACGTCCGTTTGTCGATTTTCAAAATACTAAGGTGGGTTTTGACCCCTAAGTGACATTTTACCTACCGTAACCTACAGTAAAGCTCAAAATTTCGACAAATGGACTCCAGAATCGTGTTCGCCACCCTAGATCACCCCTACATACAACTTTTGAGCTAAATCCGAGAAAATTTTTGAAACTTCGAAAAAAAAATGCCTTGCCTTTTCGCCAGGGTTAAAAAATGCTCATAACTTTTTTGAACCTGCTGCTCGCGGCGGGATACGGCGCATTTTTACTATTGAGCCAGAAAAGATACTAACCATACTAGTCGTTCTGGGCTGGGATTCATGAACGCAGCCGGCTAGGTTTGGGTTTGGTTAGGGCAGCAACCCCAGCGGTAGCCAAACCGCGAACCGGCATTCACAACCGCCCCATCGCGGTTGGGTGGCTAACTATTCCGCGGCCACGTACTTGCCACTCAATTGACGCCGAGAATCTCGATTGGAGAAAATCAATATTGGCACTCGGGTCGGAATTTCCCTAACCCGTCACTGTTTTTATTGCACATGATTGCTAATTTTGCTTGCTTTTTAAATTCTTATTTTTGTCTACCTTGTGCTTAACCTTCTTCAATGGATCGCAGGCATTTAAAGGGATTTTCCTCAACTTGGAAATGTTTTTTCCATTTTTAAGCTTTTTATTTTTTCTTTTTCTCAAAAAATCCTTTTTGGTTTTTTAAAAGCACATAAAGTGATGCTGCTCTCTCACGATGAGCCGCAAACCTGCTGGTGAAATCTCAACCCCCAATTTAGCTTTTTTCTCGCATTACTAGCCTTTTCAACTTCTTTTTTTTTTGAAACGCCCCTCTAATTTTTTGTGTGTGTTTCACATGGCTTAGCTGTTGCTGCAAGGATCATCATCGTCCTCTCAATGAGTTTTTGACTTCAAGTTCTCCGTTTGTCGTTTGAGTTCCGAGTTTTTCCGTCTTTTTTTTTTGTCTAAGAATCCCTTTTTTGTTTTTTTTTTCTTTGTCATTCTCACACAAGCTTACTGTCGCTCACAACAGGAGAGAACTAAAACGACTCCTTAGAAAAATCTTATGGAAAAAGCTCAAAATGCAAGGGAAAAACAGAAGTTTGAACTAAAAACATCGAGAAAACCCAGGTTGATCATAGAACCATGTAAAAAACATTAACATTAGAAATCCAAGTGGGCGCTTCGGAAAAAAAGTAGAAGAAAACGTTGTAAATGCGAAAAAACCAGATCATCATGTACCAAACCAAGTTAGGGTTTTCTAACAGAAAAATAACGAAAACGTGTACGAAAAGTGCTGGGAAAAAATTCTGAGGAAAAAATGAGGGAATTCGGAGCCGAAATAGGAAAGAAACCCAGCGAAGAGCCTGTGGCTGCTCGGTAAATGGTTTTTAAATGGCATAAAGATTTTAGTAAGCCATGGGCAAAATACATAAAACTTACAGATGAGGTTGATGATTCTGAGAATTTTCGTTGTCGAGAGGAACACATTATGGCTAGAGGGCCTATAATGTGGCAGTCAATAACGGCGGCATTCCTGTAATTTCAGCTTGCCTCAAAGATATCAAGTTTTTATGCGTATTCGCAAAAGGTGCGTTTCCTCAGTGTTGTGCACTAATACAACACACCATCAATTCGACGACTAAGCCGCAAAACCGCTGCTAACCGCGGTTAACCGCAGCTCCGAGGTGCGGTTACGCGTAGCCCAATCGTAGCCCAGCCGTAACCATACCGGATTTTTCGTGAATGCCGGTTTCCTCCGCTAGCCCAGCCGTAACCGTGGTTTGCCTTTCATGAATCCCAGCCCTGGTAGATCCGACCTACGCTTTTTATACTTCCCTTGTGAGGCTTACTCCCAGCAATGCTTGTAGTGCAAAGGTCAGATACTGCTCAAGCTTCCTCATTTGGAATCTTCATCTCCAATAACGAACCCAACTGTTCATCGCAGCATTGTCGCAGAGGTGTTCCGCAGAATTTTGGCCGAGTCTGAGAGCAGGTCACATCTGGGTAACAGCTTTACGCGACTTTAACCTTTCTCTCGTTTGAGGCTAACGTGAATAGTGGCATCACCTCGTTGAAAAACATTGTCTTTTTGCCCATAAGTGCCGGATAAGATAGCTGGGATGGCTCTGTAGTGCTACCAGATTGTCAGCTACGTCCATCTTTATTCACGGGAAAGCCAGTCTCAAAGTTGAGTAGGTAGTGAAGGCGCGCGTCACCACAGCACTTTATGCACCAACGTTGCACCGACTGAGGATCATTGTTTCTTCCCGGTTATCATACAATTTATAAATGAAGCCATCTTATCGATCCAAGTTAACCTTGATTTCATCGAAAAACACCGTCATGACTTTTATTCCCACCACCTGAGAGCCTTCGCTGTTTCAGGTGAAATTCTCCATCCCTTTGTAGACTTCTGGCTAGGTTACACCTAGCGAATCAAGATCGTGTTGGTTTTCTTATGGGCACCGATGAACTTAGCTGACTGCGAGGCAACACTAAAAACCCATTCGCTATCTAATCCAGCAATTACAGCTCGAGAAGACTGTGTTTCCAGCAAAGCAGTGCCAGAATCCACTTATAATCGTAAGCTCTCTACGGTTTTTGAGATGAAGATTCAACTGATGAACCTTGGAAGAGTATCTGATCTTCCCCGACAGAAACCTGGCTGGTAGTAGGCCTCAACAACACCTCGATGTCGGTGGTTGACTCGAAAGACTAGTGGAGCTCAGAGGTTCTGGGTTCTCATGATTTTACATAACGGAAATTTATTTACCCCTGAGTGATCTTGTCGTCATTAAACAGTGTATTAATTGATAAAATGTTGCTGTGAAACAACAAATCGAGTTATTGAACCACAAACAAGTACTGTGTCATTATTTGAGTTATAGAATCCAAAAATAATACACAAAGTTGGATAGGAGTCTCACTTGTACGGAAACACTATTTTTAGGGTATTGTATGACTTGGAACACATTTTAGTCGGAGGGAAACTCAATAGAAGTCTGTCGTGGACTCAGCTCTCAAGAGAAAGGATTACGAGGCTTACAAGCATACTTCTATTACAAGAACTTCACTCGCAAAGTAAGCATTGCTAAGCCGTCCCCAAAAAAGTTCAACTTTTTCAGATGTGGAATTGCGAACTGGAGGCTATAGCCAAAGTTGCAGCCGAGGCAAGAGGTGTTCCATCTATACTTGTCTTGAATCTCAAAACAATGAGGCACAGAGGGTAAATTCAGTTTTCGGGCCCTCAATCAATCGAGCTTACTGTTCCTAGCTTAAAAGAAATGCATGTCGAAGTTATGATCACATATCTCGGTAGAATCCTTCAAACTGCAAAAACTCTTTACAAGATTGAAGTTGCATCTACATTCATGAAGAATTCCGTGTTCAAGATTCCCATATAATGCGTATTGCGTTCTAACTCTTGACAGTTTTGGCATGTCTGTTTTCAACTAAAATCATTTCTGCTTCATTCAAATTTAGAAGCTCCGGCCAGCCTTTCGGGGACGTAATGGAAGATGCGATGATGGCTTGGTTTGATTCGCTGCTGCAGGTGTTTTCATGGTTTTAGCCTAGACGGGGAGGGAGGTGCTCAAGATTGGTTTATAAACACTATGTCAGTCCTTTGGATTTGGCATATTGTGAACACGACCACTGAGCTCAGAAGCGTCGAGATCCCTAGGCACCAGAATTTTAAAACATTCATTTCATCTGGTAGCAAATAATGGAACCTTTTGGGGAAAGATCCGCTCTCAAGTTTTGCAAAAATATAGAGGAACGCAACTTTTTTCGATGTGTAGATTAATTCCCGTTTCAACTTGGGTATAAAATGCCACATGACGGAGCAAAGACATTTTGAGAAGTTATGCCAAGGGGCACAATGCTTTCTGTTGGCGAGCAGGCCCAGGTGGACGCCCTACGCAAGACGGGTATTTCCAACCGACAAATTGCTGTTCAACTATAGAGATCGCATAAGTGAATTGACAGATATTTGAAAAATCCTGCTGCAAAAAAGAAAGAAAGGAAGAGTAATGAAGGTGGTCGGCCTGGGAAGCTGTGCAGGCGTAATGAGGTGCATATTGCACGTGTGGCATCGAACAGAACGCAGTCCCTCAACGACGTCCAAGGACGTTTGGACCTCACGGTTTCTAGTTGGACAGTTCGGCGATCTCTCCAGAGCTGTGCACACATTAGTCGTGAAGTAATGAAGCCGGCTCCGCGTCTGACTCCACGTCACCAGTTCGCAAGGCTGCAGCACGCACGTAGGAACATGGCCGCCAACGGGAAAGATCTGGCCTTGTAAATCGAGAGTCAGTTTTCTATATTTCAGATTGTGTTTTCCGACGTGAAGAAGTGGAATCAAGGTAGCCTAGGTGGTCGAACTAACTACTTTGCGAGAGGGAAAATGACTTTTCTCGAGGCGCAATTTCGGAGGAGGAAGTCTGGTGGCCTGGGCTGCGTTCTGTGGTCATGGATGAGTCGCTCTCGACATCGTGTTGTGCCTGATGAACAACAAAGACTATCAAAGAGTGCTAAATGATCATCTCCTGTCCTGTCTTAAGCTTTATCGGCCGGGAAGCCTCGTGTTTCAACAGGACAGCGCTTCGATTCAGCAAAGGAGGTGCGATTGGGTATCGATTTTGCTTTATTTGTTGTAGAAGTTACGATAAATTATTAATTCCGCCCGTGGCTCTATAGTTTTGCACCAGGTGAGAGTGGCTGTTTTCCGAAAAAGACACATTGCTCTTTATTGGACGACCCGATTTTTTAAATCCTGTTTCCTAGAGTTCTCGACCATTCTGAATGCATTGGTTATGCTTTTTTTTACGAAGCTTGAGGTTTCAAGTTTAGCACCGCAATGCATGAAGACTCAGGTAAAAATAGTTGTTGAGATTCGGACGAAAAGTGGTTGAGAAACGGTCGAGAATCGAGTAGTTGTTCGAGAAGTGGATAGAATTTGTCGAGAATTTCCAGATTCGCGGTATTTGTCGACAATTCAGGCCGATTCGTTCAGAATTCGGTAGGAAGTTGCCGAGGATTTGGGGGAACGAGTGCTTGATAAGAATTCAAACAGATTTCTGTACAACTCCACTCGAAATTGAGAATATGTTTCAAATATGTCGAGAAATTTCCAAGCATTTTGGATGGTTACTCCAGAACCCTCTTTACATCACATTCTTCACACGTTGCGACTGCTGCTTTCGTTCTTTTCTTTTCTTATGTGTCCTCTGCGGTTTCTTTCTGTTTTATTCCATTCTTCTAATTAGTTATCGATTATAATTTATTTCACCGAATTCTTGAATATCAAACTCATTTTTTTTCGAATTTTCATCTTCCGAGAATAGCGAAAATTCACAAACTTGGAATTTTCAAGTTAGTGAATTTTGAAGGTTTTTGAGCTTCCAAGTACTTATTTCTATTTTGATGATCGGTAGTTGCAGCAGTCTGATTCAGAGTATATTATTCAAAAAGTTTTTCAAGAGGTATAAGAACAGCGTTTGAAATTAAGATTGTGAATTCAAATAAATCTCGAATGATTCAGTTCTGACCGAAATTTGCTACTCTCAACCTTGCAATGGTTGCTTAGCATTATATTGATGCACAATATGTGGACTTCCGGCTGGTCCACACCTGCAACCAGCGGTTTGGCCGCTAGCTGCAGGTTTGTACCCGCCGGAGGGCCACATTTTGCAAAGTATGGGTCACGAGAGTATGATATTTGAGCCTACCGGGGTCGATTTACCCTACATACAAACTTTCACCGCCTAAGATGGAGGCTGAACACCGCTACAGTATGAAGGCTCACACTTTTCTCAGGTGTGGTCTCACCGGATGTCGACAATTTTGAAAACTAGGAGCCACGAAAGTAGGTTATTTAGGTTCAGCGTGGTCATTTACTCTCTACTCAAACTTTCACCGTCTTATGTTAGAGTAATTCCGAACACCACTACACTGATAGCGCACTAGTGTTGGGCAAGGCCAATAGCGGCCTATGTTGAACGATTTCGTAGACCCACAGCATATACGATGCACAGTTTGCCTCTGCCCAATGTTGGAGAAGCGAGCCAAGTCAGGAATTCGGCAAGCGAAGGGTTATGAAACCATCTATGTGGGCTACACCGACCGTTGTATTCAACGGTTAGGTAAAAGCCCCAATTTTTGGAAAGTGCGCACAGTAGTACATGTGTATACCTGTGAGTTAACTGTCGAGCATCGGGCAAGGAGTTGTCGGGGATTAGTCGAGAAGTTGTTGGGCGTTGCCGAGAATTGGGCGTTAAGTTGTCCAGAATTCTCTGGAGTCTGCTAAAGTTGTCCTGCATTCGTACGACTGCAGGAAAACTTTTCGCCCGATTCTCGACAACTGGTTTTACCTGAGGAAGGACTCTGCCATCATATGCTTGCTGCCGCTATCAATCGGTGTTGTTGCAGAAATTACATAAAAATACTTCAATATATAGCACTGTCAATCCGACACTCATTTCATTGTTGTCTTGAATCTTGACCCCCCCCCCTTCTAGCATAGTGCCGTACAATTTCTGATATCAAAAACCTGAATATTCTGCCGCACTAATAGTTTTCTTATCGTGGAGCAGGATGGGAAAAATTTTGTAAGCAAACCAAGGGAGAGCAGAAATCCCCCGCATGTGTCTGATAGTCTTTCCAAAATTTCAAACACTTGTTGAAATTGAATACAATGGTTGAAAGGCTGTCACTCGTCAACTGAGGTTCGTTAAAGGCAGTGTTCACGATAAAAAATGCGTTTCAGTTTCCACTAGGAATGGGTAGTGGAGTGGCACACTGTAACGTTGACGTAGAAAGAACGCATGAAAACTAGCCAGGAAAAGCTCCAAAAGAGCCTGAAGTTGCCATTTCGAGCGCAAGACAAACCTCAAAAGCGCATCACACGCCCACCGACGTGAAAAATGAATGCTCGAGATCGTGGGATGAGCGATGATTTCCAATCATTAGCCCCGTTCTTCCTTTCATTCTCAGCTTCTCTCTTTACTCAGGTCAGCTCGCATAGATCGGCTGCAAAAGACGGAAGTTACAAGCCTCGGACAACTCGTCCACCATGTTTCTTTAGCTCATATTTTGAGGGACCATAACTCCGTTCCCAGAAGGTCTTGTACGATTGCAAAAACATCATTGGAATCAGCATGCGGCCGTTTTCAAGATGGGCGGGAAAACAAAAAACAATTTTCATCGTGAACATTGCCTTTAAAGGGTGAAACCCAAATACCTAGCGGTGTCGATCACCCCATGGGCCTGAAATGATAAAATCATCTGCCTTTCAATACTCGTGACATGATGAACAGCTCGGTGTTTCTTGCCTAATCTAAGTGAGAAGGGGCGTCGAAGAGCAGTTTGACTACCACATGCGACGGAGAGCCACAACGTTCACACCGTCGCTAGAGAGCTGCGAGGGACGCATTCGGCGAGATGAACTGGGTGGTGGTCGTAGAGTGTCCAAACCGTGACAACTGCGGAAAGATCGGAGGATCCACAGGCTTCCGCCACTGAGTGACTTACGCTCATCTCCCGCCCTTTTCACGGTTTCGATATTTTGCAACCACCCACCGCCGAACTAGACGTGGGCGCATCCCTTTCTGTTTACTCAATCAACAAGTCATCAACAGGTATTGGGTTTGGGCATTATTATGGCACTCTTTCAAAACTTTATTTTTAGGCAGATTTGTTTCGTCAAAATGTAGCATGGCTTTCGAAACCGCATTTCTTCCTCTACATCGTCAATGTTTGGATGAGGGTAGCCGCGACGCTGCGTGGCGGAAGAAATTGTGCGCGGGAAAACGAAGAGAGGATGGCTATTGAGCGAATGACTCCGCGCCCAATTGCTGAGCGGTGCCTCCTACTTGAGAGACACTGACGATAGAGCGCTCCTCACTGATTGTCATGAGTCCAAATCTGGTCGCCATCGTTGAGTAATTTTTTGTGCTCTTTCCGAGCGCTACTTGAGAGAAGTTGATCGACCCATCTTCTTTTACAGATTTCCCGCTTTGATAAGAGGACATAGCGTGGCCGATAAGTATATTCGCCTAATTCTAGACAGTTCTGCTGTTCTTAACTGATATTTCTCCAAACTGTTGTGTGGTAATCAAAAACTGCTATCCTTCCTGCGCTTCTACCACTGCTCCTGTGAAATCGGTCGACAACATCCTGGGAAGTAGGATGATTTCTGCACTGTCAAATCTCCGCACTTAGTGGGCTCACAGTCCGTTTCAATTGCAGCGGCATATCTTTAGGAGCATTCAAGACGCAGCAATGGTTGAAATAAGAGCCTCAAAAAAGGGAAGAGTCTAGAAGTGCATCTGGCGTTACAAAGACTACGTCAACGCTTCGAAGCAAGGCGAAAAATAGATAAAATTGTTGTGAATGTAAATGCAGCGAAGAACGACCGAGCCAAGGGATTGAAAGAAGCATTCCATTTCTTCCCGAATGTAACGCACAGAAGATTGCCTCTGCGGGGAAAAAGAAACCTTTTTCGACACTTCGGCCGATATCTCTCATACTGCCGCCCTTGGGCTCCGTTCATAGCAGACGTCCTAGCGTCGAGTGACGCTGGGGATTTGCATCTTCATCACTTGCTATTGATCTCACTCCCCAGCGACCGCTGCAGCCGACCCGTCGCTGACGATGGAGGGATAGCAGCAGTAGCGGCTGTCACTAAAATTATCAATACCATCGTTAATCCCGGGTGGTCCTCGCTCACGTTGCACGCGCCAGCCGTCGAGCCTCATGCGCCAGCGTTTCAGCTCTTGACGCCCCGACGCCTTCACGCTTGCCGCCTGACGTTTGCTATGGAAGGTTCCTCAGGTGTCTCCGGTCCGGAGTAAAAGGAAATCAGAGTCACTAAAATGGCTACGAATCCGCCTCATCCCACGTGCATCATAGCCCGGCGCAGAACTACATCAGTGTGCCGAACTGCGTTCGTTTTCATTTACGCGAATATTAAAATAAGCGTTGTCTATCTGCAACGAACGGGGTTCAAAAGTAGGGCTACTGTTTTGGAAAAGAAGCCACGGTAATGTAGTCCTTCAACAAGATTGGCTGCCTGCCCACATCGCAAGGTCGAAAATCTCCTATTCGGTCTCATGCTTCCTGGTGTGACTCACAGTAGCTCGTTGTCCCAACATTTACATAAACTTGAAATTGCTGTTTTTCCGTTTAGAGTCATGTAAAGAAAAACAAAAAGAACCTTATAATGCGACGATATCAACTACTCAAGACGCATTGTGGGTTCCATCTCGGAATGGCTACCGTCTGCGTATTAGCAGGAGACTATTCAGACCGACTCTAAAATATTTCCAGTGCTAGATACTCACTAGATAAAAAGGGAAAACTCGAAAAAAAACTGAAGAATAGTTAAGAAAAGGGCGCCCAAACTTTTGTTGAATAGAGGGTTTGGATAGAGGAAGAAATGCGTCACCGAATGCTCCATTGTGCTTTTCGTTAAAAGCTCTGCTGAAAAAAACTACTGTGCTGAGAGAAGTCGCATGACTATCATTTCACCGTAATAAAACAGTGAATTTCTGCTTATTTTTAGATGAGTGGTAGGTATCATGTCGGATGCAACTTCCACCTCAAAAGCGAACGCATTACGTTGGCTTGCTTGATGAACCACACAATTGATGTAGGACCATTTCCGTTCGAATACGATAAATAATCTTCACAAAGCTTCAAAATACTGCTTTTCAGGCTGCAGCTCTACGGCCGCTCCCCATGAAGCCGTTCACTTGGCCTTCCTTATTCCATTTGTTTCATTGAATAAAGAAATTTCAAATATGGCGTACAGAAAAAAGCAAAGCTGAGGATCGTACTGACCCAATTTAGCGGTGCGTTGAATTTCAGTTAGTCTGGCGTACTATTTTTAATAGCCATTGTCTCGGGAAAATTGGTCACAAACGTCTAGACTTCGAGGGTCATGGTAAAGGGCTACTACTCCCCAGGTTTCACATCACTCTCGGTGAGGAGCCTTGTGATCGTTCGCGCTACTTTTGTTTCATAATAGAAATGGAGTTTTCATAGCAACTCGCTCGTCCGCTTCAATGAAGGGGCTAACCGATTCCATCAAGGGGTGGGGCACCCACATTCTGATTTCTACCGATAACGCGATGGCCGACTTCCTTTCAAGAAGGCCCACACACCGCATTGTCTGTCATGATTCTTCTCTAATGGCGTCACGAAGTGCTCGAGGTCGCGGAAGGTTGTCGGCTTGTGTTCGACTCACCGATAAGCTGTAATCGCTTTGCAAAAACTATGAAAGATGTGGAGATCGTGGTGTGGGTGATCGTATCCTCGCCTAGCGCAAAAAAAAAGCTTTTCGAGCATTTTTGCGTGCAGATGTGTCCTGGCGGAACTCGCAGAAGATGACGACTCGGATAATCTAGCGAGAAAAGTCGATTTCATGAGGCGTAAAAGTCACTGACGTTTGAGCTGATTGAAACAGCATAAGCAGCATACCCCTATCCTCTTATACATATGCCACATATGGAAGTTTCACAGAGATTTCACGAAACTAGACAAAAAAAAAATAAAACTCGTGTTTCAGAAATTTCCGGACCATCCAAACCATACTTTTCATTCGATGAAACCCTCATGATAAAAATTTTAGAGTCGATAGTCACACTATAAACACGAGCTAGTGCCTATCATACAAACAATGTTGTAATGCTTTATTCACTTCATCGGACAGCAACTAATCACATCGATTGGGGTTTGTACCCGCCGGAGTGGAGCTGACTATCATGTGATTTCACAGACGCAACACATACCCCTCGTGACGCTGCCCAATTAACAGTTGTTTTCTGTAGGGCACTCGCAGAAGAAAGCAAAGTCTATCAACGCTAAAGTATAAATTACTCAGCATTTTACAGATCCTGAAGTGATCGTCGCGCAGTCCTCGCCTATGTACTCTGTGGATCACAGGAGACATTGCGGTGCCTTAGACAAAAAAGTGCAGGCAAGTTCCGACCCCCCACACGAGAGCAGGCTAGATCATTTTATCCAAGTATGCGAACGGCTGCAACCGAATCGCTATTCGGCCTGGAGTTGAGAGTGTGGAGTCGACTATGCATGGGGATCCGAGTTGATAACGGACTCAAATTTGGCAGCATTTTAAATTTAAAATAGTAAATGCCGATTCCCAGGTCTTTCGTATGGTTATACAGTGCGGTGCAAAAGTACAGGTCCACCCTTATTTTCGCATTCAAGAGACCAACCCCAGACTCCGCATTCCGAGAACAGTACCAATGGATTCAGGAGTGTTGAAAACCCTTGTAGGCAGTGTTCCAGAGCAATCGGTTAATTGGTTAAGAAATACTGCTTGTTTGGGAGAGAGCGCCCATCTCAAGCGGTGCAAAAGTATAGGTACACCCCAATCGTTTTTACTTCAACGAATTTTCCTGTTTCAGGTTAGGTATAAGTTTGCCACCTAGTGACATAGAGAAATTTTCTACGATTGTTCCATGTGATGCCGAGGGGGATGAAGCTTTCTGCTGCTGAGCAGGCTCAAGTGGACGCCCTACATGAACCGCGTATCCCCAACAGAAGGATTGCGTCGCAACTGAGAAGATTGCACAACTGTATCAATAGATACTTGAAGAATCCGATGCAGTACAAGAAGAAGAAAGAAGCTGGTCGACCGAGAAAGCTCCCGAGGCGCGAGGAAATGCATATTGCTCGTGAAGCACCGAACAGCATACAGTCCGCAAACGACATCCGAGGGAATTTGGATCTTCGGTCTCGAAATGGACGGTACTCCGGTCTCTCCACCGCTGTCCGCACATTATCCGTGAAGTTATAAGACCTGCACCCCTCCTAACACTCTTTCACAAGTCGGCGAGGTTGCGTTTTCCTAGTACCAACATGGCCAAAAAATGGAGAGAGGTAGGTTGCCACAGCCTTGGTCGGGAAGTTTGAAAAGTTACTACTTCTGCATTCCGGGTCGTATTTTCTGACTAGAAAAAATGGGATTTGGATGGCCCAGATGGTAGAACCCACCACCGGAGGGATCTGCGAAAAGAAAAACGGTTATTCTCGAAGCGCAATTTTGGAAGCGGCAGTCCTATGGTCTGGGCTGCTTTCTGTGGTGACGGACGTGTTGCACTTGACTTCGTTACGTGCAGAATGAACAGCCTGGACTACCAAAAGGTGCTTCATGACCATCTACTGTCATATCTCAGAGGATATCGACTAGATCTCACTTTTCGAAATGACAATGTGTCAATCCATGCGTCGCAATGAACTTCTACATGGCTAGAGGCGCACAACGTGACCGTTATAGAATAGCCCGCATGTTCTCCCGATCTGAATCCAATGGAGAACTTGTGGGGAATTCTTGCGCGGAAGGTGCATAAGAATGGCACCACCTTTTACTTGATTTCTAATCTGAAGGTTGCTATTCTAGATGCATGGGCGAGTGTAGACCAAACAGTGATCGATAATCAAATTAAAAATATGCCTAATAGGATTTTTGATGTTTGTGTAAATAAAGAAGGCCCCATTGACTATTAGGTGTGTTTTATTTGCTGTTGAAGTTTGGATAAATGATTATTTTCACAGGTAAACCTATACTTTTGCACCGCTTAAGATGGGCACTTTTTCCCAAAACAAGCACTACCTCTTAACCAATGAATTGATTGTTCTGGAACAATGTCTACAAGTATTTTCAGCACTCCTGAATCCATTGGTGCTATTCACGTATTTCGAAATCTAAGGCTTGGTCTCTTGAATGACATAAGGGTAGACCTATACTTTTGCACCGCACTGTATGTACCGAATATTGTATTCTCCACAGTAATCCATGCTTCTCGTCTAGCACTTAGTTTTTTTATCGGAATCTTGTTATTCTCTTCTCGCGGAAGAAATGTATATTCATTTCTCCAATTCACTGTGCATAGGACAATTCCAAAAGAAAAGATTTTGTCACTGAACTCTATTCGGATGTTGTTTTTCAAGTGCCCATACCACCTGGTCAACTCACTATACATATGTACAGCAGTTTACCAACGAAATGGCCGGCGTTGGCCTGGAAGCAATGTTTCCATTCCAGTCACGACCAGCCGATTTTTTTCTTCTTCTCATAGGGCTAAATAGTGGCAATCCTACTTTCAACTCGGATTTCCCAGACAACGAGTTTTTTCAACCGATGAACATCTAGTAGCAGTCAAATGTTTGAATGTATAGGCATCTCTCTAGCTCTTGAATCTCTGTTCTACAGTACGGAAGTCCAGGAGGTTCAGCAGCTTGACCAGTTGCTGGATTGTAAGCACCTTGGTTATCGCTGTGAACTTTCCATGACTGCCAGACAACACTTCTGTCCGAATCTTCACTTAGAAATTCGACACTCGGTAAATATGCGCTACATTCTCAGAATCAGTCTTGCCAAGAGTTGGCACGATCATTTAAGTCTGATGAATGGAAGGAGCTGCGACAGTACTGAATCACCCCCATGCGAATCGAAACCCCATTCTCCAGTGAGGCCTCCAACCCCGCACGGCCAGCCGCCTGGTCCATGCGTCAGACTAAAATGAAAAAAAAACTGAATGGAGACAAAACGTTGTGCTTTCCTGAAATGAAGTAGCTGTCTCGAAGGTCTAGCCCGCGTTGTAGCTGAGTTTTAGACCATCAAGCAATACTGGCGTTGAAGAACAATACTGTGAGCCATGAGGGTGAATGATGCCATCAACCATTTCATCGATTTTCAAAGAAAACAATTAGCTTGTGGCTCCTTGTTTCAGACAGATTTTTTTTTCATATCCGAATCCGACAATCAAGTCTAAGTGTTAAGATTCTTCAAAATTACGGACTCCTCTACAAACAAAACTTTTCTTAAAGGCACAGTACAAGCTCAGAGGCGAAATCTAAGATCTCCACATAATTGTGAAGTAGATCCGCCCCATATACCACCTGGTAAGTGCGAGCCCTCGATTCCTCCGAATAAGCGAGATTTAGGAGGAACCCTTCTTGGGGCGCCTAAGGTGCGTCCGAATGAGAATGACTGCCCATGCACACGGCGTGCTTGGCAGGCGGCCGTCGCGTTCGCCGCTCTCGGACGAGCATGCCAAAAATCTCCACCGCCATCGACTACGAACAGGGCTGGCAGCAAGGAATGCGCCGATCAATCAGCTCAGCAGACGGTAGGAGAGGGGACGGCCGTCGTTGAAATCGTCTGAGGGCGGCACATGTGACGGCCGCTTGCCAAGCACTCCTGCCGCGTGGGTCGCCATTCTCATTCGGGCGCACTTTACATCAGGAAGCCACTTTGGCACGCGCCTCCGCACCTCAAGTTTTCAAGGGCCATGACTCCGTTCCCAGGGGGGCTTGTACGGTTCCAGAGACATCATTGGAATCGGCGTCGGACCGTTTTCAAGATAGGCAGAAAAGCAGGAAAACGCTTCTGTGGTTGGACTGTGCCATTAAGGCTCAAGCAGAAGAATTCGCGTCACTATCGCGATCTGAATTCGATCCGTGCCGCGACTTCAAATCGTTTCGTCCAGCGATTTCGAAACGCTCGTGCGGACGTATTTTCGCGTGAAATAGACGGACAAAGGCTAGAAAAAAATCAAGCGGGTTGCTTCGACCAGATATAAGTACTCCAGTCGCTCGGCGATCTTGACTGAAACTGCAAACTGTTCCAAACCGTCGCCCCTCAGTGTTGTTGGCGCGAAGGGTTTTGTAACTTTTGTCAGTGAAGCGACTAGTCGAAGCGACCTGCTATGAATGAGCTTTTAGGCGCGCACAAAGCTCCACATCGTTGTCCGTTTTCATTTTTCAGGTCAATTTTGAATCGCTCTGAACGGTACTTATACAGTAGTGTTACAAAGAACTTAAAGGCAGTGGTCGCGATGAAAAGCGTTATCGAAAAAATCAGCTTAGATAGGAAACAGCTGAAAAACTATGAAGGTAGCGCGGTAAAGAACGGGCTGGAATTAGAGTTCCTAGCGCCCAAGGATGCTAGTTCGTGCACATGTGCACAGCGCCGCAAAAATATTGCGGCCTCATGCCGAGCAGTCAAACATCATAGACATTCAAAGGAAGATATAAATTCAAATGTACGTAATGAAAAGAGTTGACCAATGAAAGCAAGCACTTCAGTCAGTGTTTTTGACTAGATGACTCCGAATGTCCATTGATTGAAATTCAATTTCAAGCCAGCTGATGTTCTTGATATCAGAGATCATCGTTGCCGATGATGCGGAGTGGGCTCGTCCACCATCAAAAGACGAAAGTTCAAGCTTCAAGGGCGGCGTGCACGTACGCGGCGGGTTAGGTTGGGGTTAGGCAGGGTTTGGGGCGTCGGCGCGTGTCATGATTACTGTGCAAGTGCTGGAGAATCAATAGTTAGGATCTCAACGGGGTTTCGGCTGCCTATCCCCAATCTAACCCGCCGCGTACGTGTAAGCCGCCCAAATTTGGCCCGAATTAGCGGTTTTTTCGCGATTTTTTCTCATTGGTCCAACTACTCTGAACCCAGAAAAGGGTTTAGACAGGGAAAGAAGGCAAGCACATTTTATCGCGCCCATGTTTTCGAAAGTAGTACATTTTGCTCCTGACGGAGGAAGACCTAGCTCTCCGCCAATGAAAGGCACGTAATTCCTGCTAAAAGCATTATCACCTACTTCAACCAGCTACGTTGATCCCTCGATCAGCCTAAAAAATATATGGAAAAGAATCATATAATTCGCTATCACAGCAATCCACGTCATTAGGTGACTATTTCAATAGCCCACTCTACGTGGCGCTCTCAAGTTGCACTAACGTTTACCACCAGGCTCGCTTACTTTGACAAAGATGCAACATTGAAATTCATCATAAAACCAGTGCCGACATGGTTTCATACAGCTTTTCTCTTCTCTTGGTAGGTCCTTACAGTACAATCCCAGAAAGACTCAATTCCAAACTCAGATTAACACGAGAATCTGGATTTTTTATAGATTTTCCCTTATAGATTTAAATATTTTCACTATGCCTAATACTGTCAGTCAGGTGTCTGTAAAAGGCAGCCCATTTTCAGCTCTTCAGCATTTTATTCTGTCATGTGGAAGCCACTGTAGACCAACGACTTGTACAGTTGCCAAACTGCGAGGAACTTGGATCTAATGCTCTTTCCGTGTCTGCCAGGCTGCAATTCTACGCAAATCTTCAATTAGGGATTCGCCATTTGGTGGGTATATGTTGAAATTATCAGTATAACGAGAACATAGAGAGAGAGGAACCAAGGCTCCACGTTCCTGTAATACAACATTAATTATTATAACTTCGGACAGACTTCGGGACAACACAATTTTTATTAATTATTATGTAGAAATAAGAGAAGTATTGTGAGGCGATCGAAAGATTGTCAGATGACAAGTTCAGATGTCCAAGCAAAGACTTCCGTTCTGTGCTAACACATTTTATAATAAAAATATTACCGCTCAAACTCTGACGGAAAATTAACGGCTTTAGGAATGGAAATGCGATCTGGAAGGTCTAGCCAGCCTTGTAGCTGAATTTCGTGGTCGTCCGTCTATGCTCTCATCGGATTTCATTGTAATGAGTTACACAGGGTAAACAATGCATTTAGAGGTACATTGCAACCTCGTGGATAAAATCAGTTCCACTTTGTTGTGATGTTAACCTACCCTATATAACACCTGCCATCAACAAGTTCTCAATTCCCCCGAACGAGCTAGATATATGGATAAGCCACACTAGCGCTCCATCAGCAAGGAGACACTTTGGAGCGCCCCTTTTGACAACTTCTTAAGCCCAACAGTCATCATACGAGTGAAGGTTTCTAGTCGAAAACCCCTGTCCTCCCTTCTATTCTCAGTCTCTCTCCCTTTATTTGAGCCCGCTGTCACACATCGGTTGCGAGTGACGGAAGTCACAACCTTCGGGCAACTCCAGAACCATGCCTTCGCCACCAAATTCTTAGAAATTTTTGAGGGGCCATAACTCCGTTCCCGAGGAATCTTGAACGATTTCGGGAAAATTATCGGAACTACAGTGGGATCTTTCTAAGAATGAACAAAAAAACTATGCCGCAGATATAATGAAGAACATACGCATTTAAAGGCAGTGTTCACGATAAGAAAAGTTTTTCTGCTTTTCTAACTATCTTGAAGACGGTCCCATGCTGATTCCAATGATGTTTTTGGAATCGTACAAGACCTCTGGGATCGTAGTTATGGTCCCTAAAAAATTGAGCTAGGGAAGCATGGAGGACGAGTTGTCCGAGGCTTTTGCAGCCGATTTATGCGAGCTGACCTGAGTAAAGAGGGAAGTTGAGAATGAAGGGAAGGCAGTGTCCACGATTAAAACCATGTCTGTTTTTTGGTGGAGATCGGCAGCTACGGGGCCTAGCGCAACTCCAACGTTGAGAAAACTAAGAAAAGTGAGCTCGGAACGGCCCCCTTCGGGCCCAAAGTTGGACACCCGTCAGCTTGTCACCCCCAGATGCACTTTCCACGCCCACCGACGTGAACAAATGAATGCTCGAGATTGTGAGATGAGCGATGATTTCCGATCTATAGCCCCGTTCCTTCTTTTATTCCCAACTTTTCTCTTTACTCAGGTCAGCTCGCATACATCGGCTGCAAAAGACAGAAGTTATGAGTCTCGGACAACTCGTCCAACATATTTCCTTAGCTCAATTTTTGAGGGACCATAACTACGTTCCCAGAGGTCTTGTACGATTCCAAAAACATCATTGGAATCAGCATGGGACCGTCTTCAAGATAGGCGGAGAAACAGAAAAACGATTCTTATCGTGAATACTGCCTTCAAAGGCACCGTTTGCAATGAATTTCGTTTCCGAGATTTCCATTAAAGGCAGCATACACGCTCGTAAACGTGATTGAGACAACTACGGAAATAGAATGGTATGGCCCAGATTACATCGCCTACGCATTTTGATGTGTTGAATCCGACCCACAATGCCTCTACATGAGTTAGAAGTTGGCCCGCACTGTATTTTCACGCCCCCTATATTTGGCCTTTTCCTGCAAGGTTGCTGGGTCATATTCACCGTCGGTACTGTTTGTGGATTGCTTAACAAGTGAACAACACACGTCACTGACGGCGAGGATGGCCCAACAACCCTGCGTTGGAGGAAAATGGCAAAATTAGGGGGCGTGGAAATACAGGGCGGGGTCACCTTCTAACTCATGTAGCGGCCTTGTGGGTCATTTTTGACACTTCAAAATGCGTAGGCATTATGGTGTAAGCCATACGGCTCGATCCACATTGTTAGCCCAACCACGTTTACAAGCGTGTATGCTGCCTTTAATGATGAAAGCTCTTGCACATTTAATAACAGCTACGTTTGAAAATACGGCAGAACAGTTCTTCGAAAACGTTTGCTACCGTCTGAAATCTCCTATTCGACTTTTGAGAAAGGAAATCGATCGCCAGGAATCGCTGTCTTGACCCATGATCTCTCGATCAAATAAAGTTTTTCTTTCTTATAGGCAATTTGTGGGGGATGAAACATTAATTAATCTGTAGAAAAGACATTTTTCACGTAATCTTGTAATAAATTTTGTCAATTTCTCCTCATTTGTACTTTGACACTTGTTGATCAGTTAATTACACTATAGCTGGCAGCAAATCGGACCAAATGACTGACCGAAGGCGGCCTCTTTTGACGGAATTTAAGATAGTCGACCTCATAAATCTTCACAACAAAACGTTGATGGCCTATCAAACTCTCCGTAAATTCTCAAACGGGCCCAATCAACTATTCAAACTTCGAAAATCAGTAAGTGGTTTTCAGCGCACATGATGCCTTTGAAGCATTCACTCCTACTCTTTAACTGTCAAGTTTTTTGCTACTAATGTTATCCATTTTAACTTTTCCTTCTTCCTATTTCAGATATCCTTATCAGTCCCCCTTGCATGTAATCATCGATTTCACGATTGCTTGGTGGAACAATCTTGTGCAGGTACTTTTTAAGCATGAAATCCGGCGAATGCTGTTGCCCTTATAGGCACAGTCCAAGCTCAGGGACGAAATCTGAGATTTCCATACAGTTGTAAAGTAGACCCACCGTATATAACACCTGCCAAGTGCGAGCTCTCAATTCTTCTGAATAAGCGAGATATAGGAGGAAGCCACCCTGGGGCTCCCACCCCCGGAAGCCACTTTGGCACGCCCCTTTTACGATCTTTCGAGCTCAATAGTGGTGAGATGAAAGATGAATTCTGATCAATAGCCCCGTTCACCTTTTCATTCTCAGCCTCTCTCTTTATTCTGATCGACTCGCATACATAGGTTGCGAATGACGGAAGTTACAAGCCTAGGAAAACTCGTCCACCATGATTCCGTAGCTCAATTTTTGAGGGGCTATAACTCCGTTCCCAGGGGGCCTTAAACGATTTCAGAGATATCATTGGAATCAGCGTGGGACCGTTCCCAAGATAGGCGAAAAACCAGAAAATCGATACTGAGGTTGGACTGTGCCTTTATGCCTTTCCGATAAGACAACACTTAGCGTTTATCTCAAGTAACAGCGTCAATTCTGTGCTAGCGTTATCATAACAGTAACATATATCGAGCAAAAATAACGAAGGCTAGTCTTACAAATCAATTGTGAATCACATATAAAAATTGGCAAAAGTCAGATGAACAATCATGTTCGGCTTGCACAACAACGCCGACCGACAACCTCGGAATGCCAGTCATTATGTAGCCACTCCTAAAGACCATCTACATACCAAGTGCAAGACTTCAACACTTTCAAGGCGCGGACGCGCTCTTTCTCTACCAATACCCTTGTCTCTTTCCTTTATTTGCGAGCTTATCTCAGCGTCTAGGTTGCTAGTTAACACGTTTCCAATAGCTTACCTGTCTTTTGTAAGTCTCGCAATTCTGGCACGCCCCCGCTCGGCGTTTGCGATTGAATATAAACATGATGCTAAGAGAACTCGTCTACTTAAAGGCAGTGGTCACGATGAAAAGCGTTATTGAAAAAAAAACTACAAAAATCAGTTTAGATCAAAAACAGTTGAAAAACAATGAAGGTAGCGCGGCGAAAACCGGGCTATATTTAGAGTTTCTAGAGCCCAAAGAATCCAGTTCGTGCACGCCTGCACAGCGCCTCTCAAAAAGATCGCAGCCTCATGCCAAGTATTCAAAAATCATCGACATTCAGAGGAAAAAATAAATTCAAATTTACCTAATAAAAACAGTGGAGCCATGAAAGACAGCACTCCAGTCAATGTTTTTGACTAGATGTGTACATAAATACGAAGGTTCATTGATTGAAATTAAATTTCAAGCCAGCTGATGTTTTGATATAAGAGGTCATCGATTCCGATGTTGTGGAGTGGGCTCGTCCACCATCAAAAGAAGAAAGTTCAGGCTTGAAATTCGGCCCAAAATAGTGGTTTTTTCGCGATTTTTTCTCAGAGGTCCTACTACTCCAGACCCAGAAAAGGGTTTAGAGAGAAAATTACGACAAGTATATTTGATCGCGACCACTGTCTTTAACTTTTGCCCATACAATTCTTAGATTTTTCAAGGACTCATAACACGTCCGTGGGGGAACCTGATCGAATTCGGTATTAGGTAAGTATTAAATCTGCAAAATATGATAACAGTCGGTGTTGGCTCTATCGTTTTGGATCGGTGAAAAATCGATAACTTCTTTTTGAGCCTGATGTCTGTTTGAATGAGACTGTTCGCCCACGCTGTCGGCGACCTTGCCGATCGGCTATCGTGGAAGTATATGTTAACATTATCCCAGTCAGCTGTGTATCAATTGTGGGTCTGGTCGATCAAAAAATGCCTTTGTAGCGAATCGGTGGTTTCCCCCCCACGGGTCCGACGCCACACGTCAGTCACGGGAGATCCCATCTACAGACTCCCTACAGATAACTTAACCGACTGTACTAATTAACCCCGGCAAGATGTATACTGTAATAAGGGCAATAACCACGATAACACCACATAATGCATATTTGACACCAGTTGCCACCAACTTGAACTTCCCTGAACTAATCAACACACATCCCGACCGTATTTTATATATATATATATATATATATATATATATATATATATATATATATATATATATATATATATATATATATATATATATATATATATATATATATATATATATATATATATATATATATATATATATATATATATATATATATATATATATATATATATATATATATATATATATATATATATATATATATATATATATATATATATATATATATATATATATATATATATATATATATATATATATATATATATATATATATATATATATATATATATATATATATATATATATATATTGAAATATACGACTTTCTTGCATACACAACAAAACACAAAGTAATTAAAATTAATTTGTATAATACCAAAAGTAGAACGTGGAAAGATCTTGGAGAAGAGGAAGAATAGAAACAAAGAACAAATATCACCAGAAGGAAACGCACCACTGAAATATTGCATCACGATCGATAAAACAGGTCTAGGCCTCATTCAAGATCCTCCTCGCGAGCCAGCTGTACCTCAGGTAGAATAGTAATGTTCTAAAGGCCAGAGGCTCCGAAACAATGCACAGCACAGGCAGGAATAAAAAGCAGCACAGATCTTCAGTAGAGTAGACCACGCTTGGTCGCGGTAGAGGCGAACATTAATAACTCAGACTGCGCCGCCCGAACCAGTCCGACGGCGTCTCTACCGTGCGTCGGCATTCGTTGAGGGACCGAACGCGCCCAGGCCTCCTTGAGGAGCGATAGCATCGCACTTTCGCGACAGCCTTCGTATCAGTTGATCGACTTGAACGCCGACCGCGTGGGCGGCCAGCCTCATTCGGACAGACTTTAGATGCTATTTAGAGTTTCAGAAGTTTCATAAACTGTGAAAACCTCTTTTAGAAACCTATTAGCTGACCTTCAGATGAAGGATAGCTACCATGCTGGATGCAACACTCACGCCCGAAATTCACGTGTCACAGTGGCTTGCATGTACAAACTGAATCTCTCCGCTGATGTACGACTTTCTTCATTCATAAAAATTAGGCCGTTTCTGATGTCGTCGTTTTACAGGCTGCAACTCTTCAGCCCGTTTTCTAAGCCGCCTACCCGGCCTTCCGAATTTCCCATTCTACATCAAATGAAGTTTCAAACAGTCGTTATGAAGCCTAGAAAATTATTATTACCAAATGAATGAAGCAATCTGAAAAATTGGGTTGTTTTCACTTCTGTCGAGGCAAAGCATCATTAAAAAGTGCAGCCGAGAACACCAATCAGTGATAACAGCGATAAGTCTCCTGCGAAAATTGTTGCCGTGCGACTAAACTTCTAGAATGATGCCAACTGTTGATGATGTTGAAGGCTAGGCAACCCGATTTGACAGCTTCTGTAATCAAACGTATACGTTACACTTTAATGCCGTCACAGCTCGACGCATGAATCAGAGAAGTATGCACCTTTGCGTACAACGCCATCTAGCAGACCAGAAATTTCTGAATTCAAAAGACTCAGCAGAGTGTTATCGAGGAGACTTTTGATGAGTTCTCCTTAAAAACGGATCCTTAGAAATCTGCAGAAGTTTTATTCACGTACAATGCAATTCCTTAATCTTTCTTTCACTGCCCATGTTGTTCTGTCACTACTTGTTGTCCTGTGTGCTGTAATTTGAAGGCTCACTGGGGCACATCTCTCAAAAAGAGAGAATCCTACACGTCTGTCCTGGAAAACTTTGCTGTTAAACTTGAACGTTCGGTACAGAGCTTCGGGGATCCAAACGGCTCATTCTTTTGCAAACATTAAATCATCAACAAGTTTGGTCGGCACAGTGTTCGAACGAGCTCTGCAGGAATAGTAGATAGCAATGTTCCGACCAGTCGTTGTGAAGCGCTACTCATATTTCTCACGCACTAGCGGAGACTATGAACTCTCCAGCGGAGACGCCACGGTGGAGCGAAAAAAAGTGAATCTGAACTTTTTCAAACAAGCGAGTTCTCTGCACGCGTTCGGCATCCTTGTCGCGAAGATGGTACTTGAACCAAATGAAACGAAACGGAATGAAATTGGTGGTGTTTAATAAGTTACAGCGGAGCTGGCAGCAGGTGCGTGCCACAGAGCAGTGTCGTCAGGCCATTCCTACTCCAACGCCACGCCTGCGCGTTACGCGCTTGCGTTGAAGTACGACTAGCGCCTGAGCAGCATTAATTCTGATCGTGTCGAAGTTGATTCGAGTCGAATTCGTGTGATCGAAAAGTGTATATATCATGGTAGTTCTTACATATTAAAGAAATCGGTAAATTTTCACTCGGTTGTGCTTCGTCGCCATTGGAATTGGTCGCGTTTTCAAGTGTGCAGTTCTTCGTAATATAGTGTGCCGTGTCATGACGGTAGCGTTCCACAGAAAGCGTGCACCGAGCCATAAGAAGTGGGAAGCGCTCAATGAGCAGCGAGTGCAGTGGCATGGAAAATAAGCTATACTCCGTCGAGTGCGTGTGAGCTTTTTTAGAAGTAGCATTCCTTCCCCTCGAGAGTGTGCGCAGAGTCCTTCAAGGTGATTAGCGTAACATGGGAAGCGTGCGCCGCGTCATTGAGATCGGGATAGCGCATCGTAGTGGGGGCGAGCGCGCTTTGTGAAGAGTGCATAGGAGATGGTGTACGAGATAAAATATGTGGTTCGGGAGGTGGTGGCATTAGCGGATTGTTTTCGTACTACGCAAATCACAAATCAACCCAGGCATGGGCGCCTGAATAGAGTGGATCTTGTTACGACGTCTACATGCTCATATATGTTTGAGAAATCTCGAAATTGTTAGGCGCTATTCATCCTCATTAACGCCAGCGCAGGCACGCGCGTGATGCGCTGGCTTGTGGTTAGAATACGAGTGTCCTGACGCTACGCCCGCGCGGCACGCGCGTAATTCTCGCTTCGCCATGGCGGCGACGACCGTGACGACTTTTTCATCATTTTCATGATTATTCCATCATCAATTCCATTCCGTTTTATGATAATTAATTACATTACTATACTCTGCTATCGTTATGGTGAAGGCAGAACTAGCTTGCTTGGAAAAGTTGAGACCCACTTTTCCCGCTTTGCTAAAGCGCGTCAACGCGCGTGCCGCGCGGGCGTTGAGGAGTATGATTAGCGCCCTGGGAAGTGCGTAGCGCTGCATAACAAGCGCGCGAGGCGTTTTCGCGAATGAATAGCGCACCATTCGTTGGATGCTGGAAATGGAAATGATCAATTCAAGTTAACATGTTCATCCTAATAAGCCACGTGTTGGTAAACATCATATCAAGCTACGTTGTGATACTGATCACAGTGTTAAGACTTGTCATTGAAATTAAACACGAATGAGCAGTTCGGAACCTCGAAGCTGCATACCGTTCCTCGCAAAACTTGTGGAGGATAGTTAAAGCGACAATTACACATCTTGAGTTCTCTGAACGCATCGCTTGGTAGATAAAAAAACCACGAAACGCGAAGATTGAACAACGGAACCGTTCCAAGTGGCCAACTCGAATGCGCTCTCAAGTTTTGAAAGCTAAAACCGACTGGCTTTTATGCCTAATAATCCACGTACTGATCAATCTTGAAAGACCCTGAGGGCAGATTTCTTTCTCTACTCTTTTAACCTTGTGAGCTATGCTAACCAGCCGAAAAAACGTGCAGACGCGGCCTTGATGGCGCTGCTCTCGCCAATTTTTTCACAAGTTTCAGAAATCAATTCTCAAGGACGTCTAGGTCTGTGTATGGTCCTTCCTAGTATTTTGCTCCGAAAATTTTTCACCAATTCTTGAGAGAACGTAATCATTTAGTAATTTCCAGCTGGGATAATCTCTTTTCTCTCTCATGAGGCGGAGAAAGGAGCCAAATAGTGCTTAACATAGTTACCAGCGCGGCTGTGGTGCATACGGCCGCTCACGCCATGCAGGAATTCTTACTGTAGCCCAATTCACATGGCAGGCACACAAAATGCACTAGATTATGACGCATGGTTCCCTGGTACTACCATGAGGCTTGTAAAAATCCATCATTCATCCAGTCCGGTCATGTCATCATATGTCTTCTCTCTTTTTTTGGTATGTTTTCAGAGAAACAGATCTTGTTTATACGATTTCAAAGTGTATTTACTTACGAACCCTTGATCTCCATTGAAGATCATTCACAGTTCCGATGAGTGATGATTCAAATGCATTGAAGTACCAGAGTGCTTCCAGCTCTTGTGTATTATGTTCTATCATGCTGATGCTCAGGGAGACTATGAGCTTGCCCAGTTACCGGATTGTGAGCAACTTGGACCTTATGCGATTTCCAAGATCGCTAGGCAGCACCTTTTCGTGAATCTTCAATCAGCAGTTCGATACGTGGTGAGTCTGCGGTGAAATACAGAGCATATGAGAGCTTGGAACGAATGAGCATTGGAGTCTCTTTTTGAACATGATATGACTACTTCATTCTGCTCACCAATTCCTACCCGAGTGCGAGAGTACACGGTTTGCGCGAAAATAAGTCTTCGCGGCGTCATTTCTTACACGTGTGTACGTTCGTGAAAATCCACACCTTTACGATTCTTTATCACCTGCCTTTTCTCTTAGAAAACAAAGCCACACTGTTGAACATTCTTCCGAGCGCATTCCTTCCACAGCTTAGTAGGCACTCCTCCAAAATCTCTTTGCTTGAAAAACATAGACAACAACTTTAGCATCATCCCTCAGGCACTAATTCTTTAAATGTCTGAAGAATGCAGATATGTCCAAGAGAATGAGGTTGCGAGGCGTGCACAGTTCGATTACAATAGATAGTTATCGAAGAATAGCAGTGCCGAAGTCGAAGAATCTGTTCGTAGAATTCAACATTTTCCAGAAGTGGAGTTGCGATTTGGAAGGTTTAGCTAGCGTTGCAGCTGAATTTCGATGTAACAGATCTACGCATACACTTCGGCTCAACATTATGAGACACAAAGGGTAAGTCATTTTCAGAAGTTATCAATCAGTCGAGTTTACGAGTTCAAAATGAAGCACACCTCGACCCAGAGCAGTCATGTTTCAATATACATATTCTATCAATCCTCAGACTTATTTGAAGATTAATATTTTGGCAACAATGAAGAAAAGTGCACTTTCGACATTTTTGTGTCGTAAGGATTGTATCTTTACTGATGAAGATTTCTATAGATTCCTGTATAGATTTTTAACATTATCAGATTTCTAAAGTTAAGGAGTTCTGATCAGTCCACCAGCGAAGTAATTCGAGATGCGACAATAACCTGGTGGGATGAACTTGCGCAGGTACTCTCTTTGATATCAAAAATCTGAAAATACTGCTACACTAATACATAGGTTCAGTTTACCGGAATGTTAAGAGGGAATGGCGAGAAAAACTACGGTGGAAAAACTCTCCCTTTGCCAGATTCCATTTTCGATCAACAGCACAGCTGATTTTCTGGGCTAGTTACGGTTTTTCTTTTTTCTTGTTTATTTCTTGTCATTATTTTTGTTTCTCACTGTTTAAATATTGCGAATAGTGGCTATTCCAAGTGCGTTAGGAAATTTAGCCGCTTGTTCGGGCTTCAAAGGGTCTTTGTTTCAAGATTCTGGCTTGAAATCGAAAAAACGGCAAATTGCTCTTGCACACTAAGCAAAGCCGCAATTCGTAATAATATGTGAAGCAAAAACAAGTGTAAAAAAAAATAAAAACGTAACTCAAGCAGAAAATCAGCTGTGCTGTCAATTGATGACGAAATCTGGCAAAGTGCCATGTTTTCTACAGTAGTTTTAGCGTGTGACGGCAACCGCACCATGTTCTTTTAACATTGCGGTAAACTGTAGCTTGATTCTCATAGAGCGGTTGAGATTTCGAAACCGGACTTACACTAAAGAGCAACTACAAGGTTGTTGCGTTGTATTGGCGCGCAGAAGTACGCTGCTCCACATATGGAGAGTGCACGTTACCTAGCAGGTTCTTCTGCTGAAATAGTTTGAGAACATCACTCATTACGACCTCCACATGGGTCGCTCACAATGCCGACCTTGGCTTCAAGATATGCCTTCAGGCGTGGGATTACAAAATTAATGGTGCTCCACAGGTCGTACACTTTCAAATTGCTTCAGTTTTGTTGTGTTTACTCCCATCTTCCGCTTTTATTACTTTCCGAGTCTTTAGCTTTTCTTTCGCCACTACAACCCAGAAATGTCTACTGAATAGAGGTCCATGAAGCTGGGATGTCAGTGACTCTTGTCGAGGCGTCCGAGGAAATTCTGCTGTGACACTTCTTCGTGAACTTTTCCGTGAACTTCGTGAACTAGATGCAAATTCTTCACAGTAAGGGCGGCTTCAGCGTATCTTCGTGTCAGTAAAAGCTCACTCACTTCCACTTCAATGATAACATTCAAGCGGGGAATGGCCAAACTCTTGCTGAAATCATAGGCGTTTTTTGCGTATCTGAGCTCATGTTTATTGATTCGAGTTTTTTTTTTCTTTTTAAGCGTGTGTCTTATACAGCGAGCGTACCTAAATAAACTTTCGTTCCATGCGACACGATAGGGTTCCAAATCTTGTCCAATGGTGACAACGTGGTCTAAATCCTCTGTTTCGGAGTGAAATTTTATTTCCGTTCATCGAGTGCGTCTGCGCGCGTAAGCTGCGTCTCCTTCTCTACAAAATTTCTCACTGGCCCTGACCTCGCTTCGTGCAAGGGCGAGAAGAAACAGGGTTTATTTGACTCCGAACCAGAGGATATTTAATTTTGGGAAATTTCTGTCTATCCCAGAACCTCATCCTGGTGCAACTAAACGCTGGTTGTCAATAATTTCTAAATGAAATTTAGTGGATTTCGGCAAGCGGACCGAAATTCTTCCGAAGCAATCACTATTTCTGAAAACTATGTCTTCTCTTCTGAGCATTGCACTGAATCTAACTGATCGGCTGTGAGTAGTTCCGATAGTTGTGAGTCCGCTCCGTATTGAGAATCGTTGCATAAGGCGCAACACGTCCGAGATAAGGCGTACCTTCCGAATCTATTCATTTTTACATGCCTTACAATACCCTGACAATGACCATATGGTTGCTCGGATCCAAGAGAGGGTATTTTTCAAAAAAAGAAGACGAAAGCTACTGCAAAGCGACGTTGGAAGCTGAATCTTAGAAGAACAATCAATACAAAAAATGCTTAGCAACCACCCTGAAATGGTGCAGAAAATGGCAGAAAAAGTTGTCGTTCTACCTGGAAAACTAGAACGCGTAAACAAGAACAAAAAGGTCTACTCTCGAAAGTTTACAGATGGAGGATCAGTATTATGCTGGATGCAACTTCGACTCAAAGATTGACGGCATCGTGGTGGCTTGTATTTTCTCGTTAAAACAAACAAATGAGGTAAGTCTAAGACCAGTTACAGCCGTTTTGGATTGATCTACACTAGAAATGTTGTTTTCCAGGCTGCATCCCCACAGTCAGTACCCTGATGTTACTCAGCCGTTTACAGCATTCCAAATTCTTATAGAACAATGAAGTTTGAAACAGTCATTATAATGCTTGCTCATTGCTTCGTCAAAACAAGTTGAATAAAAACTTGACTTCAGTTTCGTTCGCCGCTTTCATTCCGATAGTTAGTCTTTTGCACAGATCCTTGGTATTACTGTGCTTCTCTGTGCCAAATTACGGTCCAAAATTGCATCTCGACACGCTCTGAGGCCGCGCGCTTTCCGCGCTCGGAAGAGTTTCCAGCGCCGCAGCCGCCGATTTGTTGACCCTAGGTGGGTTTTCGAAACAAGAAACTAAACAAAATTGAAGAAAATTGTATGAAAAGGCCACATCGAGTCCTTGGCGCTGGAAACTCGATTGACTAGAGCTCGTGCGGCCGCAAAGCGTGTCGAGGAGCAATGGCGGGCCGGAATTCGGCCCAGAGAAGTTGAGTACAAGTCTGTTGTACATACAACTCGGCGGGCATGAAGAATACGCCAAGTTGTATCTAGAACGAGTTTCTAACATGTCTTCCAGCACTAATAGTAAGTTGATAGAGGGAAAGGTCCGTTACTGCACTTACTATCACGGTTTCATAACCGGAGTGCACTGATGATGAAGTGAGCATAGCGGACAACAACACTCAATTTCTACATAATAACATTTATTGAGTGATGTTCTCACTCTATTTTTAGAATCACGGCACTCTCTACAAACCCCTAAAATCGATTGACGACACGTAAATCGTACATGGAATTGTTATTCAAAGTCTATCCCATCACATCATTGAATACATTGCCGTTCCACAGCTGAGGGATTTAACAAATCGGGGTTGAATTCTATATAGACCTGCGTGACTGGTCTCTAGTGATCTTCTGCGGTCTCACAGGATCTAGTTAGCGACTCGAGGTGTCCAAGCGATGTCTGTAAGGCGAGATACAGAAGCTGTGCCCTGGAAGAAAAGACAGAATATCGAACACGTCGGATTTTTAAATATATTCGATTACCCCTCTTTCTGAAGTCCGAATTCCGAATTCGTTTGAATGGACCCTTTCATCGAGTTCCGAATATCGAATAAATTCAAATGAATTCGATTCAAATGTGTTCGAACAAATTTTCGAATAATTTCGAACCTAAAAACTGAAAGCAACCTAGTTGAGCAGTAAATGCATCCTCTATTTAGGAGCGAATCTTACTGCCATCGATCGTGATCATAAGCGCGCGTATGCTACGTCCCCTCTGCCTCACACTTTCCCGCCATGCAGTCCCAAAACTTGAATGTGGTGGGTCGCCTCACCAACTTTCCTGTGCCTACCGAGGAAGTGGTTGGGGCGAGCATACAATATTCAAAGTTTCGAGGCCACATGTTGCTATTAGTTGTTCGTTATAAACCAGTTTTCAACACTGTTGTTGCAATGTGCCATGGAGCTTACGATATCTGGTGATAAGTTGAAGGTGATTTCAATCGTTGCTTTCAAAGAATTTTCATTTTTTCGTCTTTAAACAATATATTAACAAATTCAGCTCTGTCAGGTGGTTAACCCTTCGTTTCAGCTAATGATAACGAAGTAGAAATTTCTATTGAATACTCCCTTTAATAATCGCTGTAAACATTTTCCAGTTAAGCCTAGTTTTGACTGCAGGTGGTCGCTGCGGCCATGCAAGGGATAACTGTTCCTTTTTCATCACGCGTAATGGAAAGCCGCTCCAATTGTTATCGCGTCGTGGCAAACGTCCTACATCGCTGGGTCGCGGCGACGAAATCCCATGTCTTACTGCATCGCTGCTTGAGGAGCGATTTTCAATGGTCGCTGATCGTCGCTCCATCGCGGCCAAAATGGCAGCGATGGAGCGATTGCCAGCGAATGACACGTTTCGTCTAATGAACGTTGACCCTTTCACATGACAAGATCAGTGTTTTCGAGTCGAACGCGTTATTGATGAATACCAGCCATTGATTTCACTGATTGATTGAATTTCTTCGATCATCCGTGAGGCTATGCACTATGAACAGAATCGCTGCCGCTGCTACATCGCTGCAGCAGCGGGTGTGAAATCGCTGTGATGAAAAACAGCAGCGATGCAGTCAAAACTAGGCTTTAGAAAAAAGCCGGACAAAGTATACGCAGAGTTGGTCAACTTCCTGTCCCAATTATTACCATCAGCCCACCTTACGAGCATTAGCGGACCGGTTTACACGAGTTCTCAACTGGTTCATCAGTCTGAAAAAGGCTGCGTTTTCTTTAAGTACGAAGTTGTATCCTTTGGTTTTGTAATCTTGGAACTTGCAGAAATCGGAATGACTCTGAAAGGAATTTTTTCGCAAATTTTTGCATTTCTAGGGGGTTGAGAATTTTATGATAGAAAAACCATTGGAGGTTCTCGAACAACTTAGAACTTGACTCCCTAGTCAAATTATTAATAGTTAATTGGGTCAAAACACATTAAATGAGGGTGAACTCATTTGTTGCAGCGCTGACACAGAAACTGCTGAGAGAACGCACAGCAACTCAGACTCTGCGGGGGGGGGGGGCAAGCGCCGGACAATAGAGCCCGTTTTCGACTTGGGGGAGCGACAGCGCAGGCCTCCCCCGAGGGGGGCTTCAGGGGAAGCCCCTGCTCTCCTCCGGCGCTTGCCCCCCCCCGAGAGGAAGAGAGGGAAAAGATGGGAAGAAGTCATAGAAGGTAGTTTACGACAACAGAGGCCAGAGAAGGCATCTATCACGTGCTCGACCGGTATAAAAGGCGCCTCACCTCATGGAGAGCCGCATTCGGCCCAACAGGGCCGGCCCTGGACGGCGACTACGAGTCACTGTCAGAAAGGGATATTTTTGGAGGAAAGCGGAGACACTTTCCGGGGGGGAGGGTGACGTCACTGCTCCGGAGCCGTGACGTCATGGCTCTGGGGCAGTGATGGGGGCTTCAAGGCAGTGACAGGGGGGCTTCAGGGCAGTCACAAGGGGGCTTCAGGGCAGTCACAGGGGGGCTTCAGGAAAGTCACAGGGGGGCTTCAGGGCAGTGACGGGGGGCTCCGATCAAGCCAAATTGTCACTCCGGCGGTAGCCCCCCGATTGGGGGGCAAGCGTCGGTGCCCGGAGGGTTGCCCCCCTGAAGAGCTGCGCTAGCCCCCTCCAGTGTATGAGAAACCGTTGTTTTACCACATTTGGCAGGCGGCGAGGCGCCAGGGGATTTCGAAATCCTTTTGTCATGCGTGCCAAGGGAATACACGGCCACCTACCGTACACCTTAGATAGCGACGGCAGATTTATTCGAAACTATTCGAAATTATAGGTATTCGAATGTTCATTCGAATATTAAGTTTCGAAAAATGAATAGATTCGAATGACCCGTTTTTTTGACGTCCAGTTATCGAATAGTACTTGAAGGGTGCGACTCTAGAGATTCCGATAATGAATACGATTTCGAATGGCTATTATTCGAAAGCATCGATTTGAATCTATTTGATGGGCGCAACTATATAGAGTATATCTCGCCAAAAAACATCTCCCACCCATGTGCGCTGCCGCAGCTCTTCGTTGCTCTATTTGCTTCCGAGAGACACTGCATACATATTCGCCTTCCCACAGCTTTTTCGGTAAACGCAAACTTTCGTTGATCTCATTTCGCAGGCGACTAGTTGTCGTACTATCCTACTGAATATGTCATCCCTAGGACCGGCCCAAAGCTTCCATTCCGTTAACATTAATCGACTGTTTTCAAGAGCTATCCAGACCGCTTCATATTTCTGACCGTTCTTACAGGTATTTTTGAATGTCCACTGGTTTGTCTGCAACTCGAACGCTCTCGCCAAGCCACCTTGAAAATCCATAGAGCGATATAAAGAATCTAGAGTCTCTGCGAATGGTTTCGGCGATATAGTGTCTGATCTTTGTACTCCTTTCCAAATGTTGACTAGGCAATTTTTGAAAATCATCTTCACCGCAGTTGAGTTTTTTTTTGTACAAGAGTTTCACAACGTTAGCTTAGGCTGGCTTCACGGTTGCTTCATGGAGGGCATTGATGACTGTGTTGCTTTCAACAGTGTCAAATGTTTAGCGATACTCGGCCAAAGTAGACACACAGAAGATCTGTGCTCTCTACATGATTCCAGCATTTGACAAAGAGTGTTGACGTGATCGAAAGTTGAGAATCCCCAACTGATTCCAGCTTGCTCCCTACTGAAATCAGTGCAGCTCAAAACGCGCTGAAGGACTACCTTGGAAAATAGCATGTAGATCTGACAGAGGAGCGTAACCGCACCATAACTGCAGAGACCCTCTGAATTTCTCCTCTTCTTGAGCGGCATAGTACTCGACGGTAGCCCAGCTGACTGGATCCTGCACGTGCCGAAGTAACTCGAGCATCATTCAGTTATTGCGTTCTGCAACTCGATGCCCCCTGGATTGGGAAGTCCAGCTTTGTTCTCGCCAAGACATTCAACTTTTTTACAGCCTAAAATACCGCGTCTCCTTCCTCCCCCATGTTAGTGGCTGTATCTCATCTTGGGTAAAGGCAGTGTTCACGATGAAAAATGTGTATCAGTTTCCACTAGGAATGGGTAGTGGAGGGGCTTCTTGTAAGGTTTACGTCGAATGGACGCATGTAAACGAGCCAGGAAGAGCCCCGAAAGAGACCGAATTTGCCACTTTGAGCGTAAGACAAAGCCCAAATTTTTTTGTACTTTAGCTCGAATTTCCTTACACAGCGACTAACACTCTTCGTCTTCAGTTGCTCCTTGTTCTGTTAGGCTCGCATTTGAGCCATGAGTTTTTTCTTTGCGCCATTTTAAATTCTCCTCAATTTTGTGGTGGGGGATGGGAATTAGTTCGCTAGCTTTCGTTACATCATCACCAAGGTTTCCTATAAAATACTCATGATTAGCAAACTTCGCGGCTTTTTTTAATCAAACGATATCTTGTTCCCAAGAGCGCCAGAAACACGTCAGCTTTGAACGCTATTCGCGACGGATTATAATTTTTTTATTCTATTCTGGCGATCAAATTCTATCGTCACAATTGATCGCACCAGGCGATGATATAAATGAATTCATTCATTTGAAAGTTTTCAAAGTAATCGAAAATTGCTTCCAACAGAACATCTGAAAAAGCAATATTAAAAGTATCCATCCATTCGGAAGTCGCGGCAAGGCAATATTTAGCAAATTCATCTACTCGGAACTTTGAAAAATCCGATATCCAAAAAAAATCATTCACTTGGCACGTTTGAAGAATCAATATTCGAGTCACCCATCCACTTGAAAGAATCTCCGAGCATCAATGTATAGCAGCAAGAAAAACTTTCTGGGCTCGTCAGCACAAGCAGCAAAAGTGGCATGTATGAGGCTACTACGACAGAGGTCAACAGCAGAATAGAGTAGACTGCGTTTTTACGTTGAGTCTGTTTTGCACGTTGATTCCTACTATGCAAATCTGCGACGTGGACCCCACCCTGGCAACTTGAAAGTGCTCCAAATTAACTGCTCGCGACAAATCTGTAGAGTCTCTATATGCGATCGTCTTCATATTAGGTCATTCGCGGGAGTGATAAAAGGTAATTTTTTCTCCAGTCGAATCCCATTTTTAATTATTAATTTTAATTCCTCGGTGACCACATCTCCCAAAAGTGGTGATGCTTCTTCATCTACCATTATCACATCCTAGTGAAGGGGTAAGCTCAGTCTTGTAGGTTTAGATTGCCCAACCAGGTGAGCAGGATGGATTTGCTCAGTTTGCCGTACTCTGCCAACGTGTAGCTCGATGCCTCCGAGGGCGCTGCCTGAAACGCCGCCTCATTCCATCTAGCGGTAAACTACGGGTTTTCGGCTGCGGTAGCTGAAACCCGCATATTCTTGTGTCGTGGCTACAAGGGTGCAAATTCTACGCAAAAACGAAGGCTAAATTCGAAACATTGATCTCTCTGACGCTAAACCCGTATATTCTCGCTATAATTTTGTAGCGAGAATCTACGGATTTAGCGACTGCCTGTGTTGGAATGCAATCTCAAACCCGCGCTGGCTACGTGGAGCGCAGGGATGCCGTTCAAACAGTGTCGGCCCAGTCAACCCACGAATAACTTGACACTCTATGGGCGGTCGTAGAGGGTGACCCCGTGTCGCTCTCTGGAAGACCTTGCTAGAAAAATTTTTGCCGCTGGGATGCTGCAGGCTGTGGGGAAGAAACGGCCATGCGCTCGATCGCAGCGGAGTTGATGCAAATGCAATAAAATGCAATACATCTAGTTTCAAACAGGCTCAAATATCCTGTCAACTCTAGCAGGTCAGTGATTTACCTCAATGTAAATATAAGCACTCGAAGGTCCTTAATACTGATGATTACAACGGAATTATAGCACATATTTAGCAAATAAGTAGGCTTTGGCCCAAAAGGAAGACAGAGTATTTTTAATAGAAAAAAAGGTTCCTGCTTCCGATTGAAAAAAGGGGGCCGAAGGGCCAGCCCTGAAATATTCAATTCAACTTAACTTTTCATACAAGCAGTTTAGCCTCTCTGATCGAGGGCAAACGGTGGACCGAACAACACCTACACCTCAATTTGATCGCCTTCGCCGCGCATCAGCATGACAATATCTCCATGCCGGACAGATACCGGAACGATGGCTGTCATATCACAGCTTGGGTGTTGTTCTGCCCGACTTGCACTCTCAGTCCCACCGATGCTTTCGTTTGAGATAAGGAAGAAGCATGAAGTTGTTGTTCCATAACTCGAGGTGACTACATTTGCACTTCAGTGGGCCAAAAACGCTGCTATTATTCCCGTATTTACCACGAAGGTCCCTAACTCAGGAAAATAAGGATCCAGATCCAATAACCGCCGTATTCAGTCACACCAAATAAACTTCTTTCAGTTGGTACCCGTACAAGTGGAGTAACATCGTACTTCCATTCAAAGTAATTCGCAAAAGGAACGCAATTTTGATTAATTAAGCCACCCACTCCACTTTCTAAACTTCCAAAACGCACTGATGTTTATCACCAGTTTAGCTAACATTAGCATAAAAGCATTGTTGGCATCATCATGAAGTCAATCGCATCATGTCCTCCATGGGACTACTG
Source organism: Aplectana chamaeleonis (assembly GCA_029168955.1). NCBI lineage: Eukaryota > Metazoa > Nematoda > Chromadorea > Rhabditida > Cosmocercidae > Aplectana > Aplectana chamaeleonis. Next base: position 482,828 of record JAPDOI010000184.1, on the reverse strand, counting down.
CTTCTCCTGGTAAGTTCTTGAAGTGTAAGCCCATGCTGATCTTATGCTCAAACAAGAGCCACAATCTTCATTCAGTTTCGCTGACAGCACTTATGACACCATAGTGCTTTCAGCTGCAATACCTTCTCCTACATCAGGCTGGAGCTGGAAAAGTTTTCTTCCATCATGCACGAGGTAGGAATCAAGGCCAGCCGCTTTTCACACTGCCAGCTTGCGAGCACTATATTGGAAATTATGGAATTTCTATGGCTGACAGACTGAAGTTCTTTCAAGAGGTTATAGTGGGCGCTCCACATTTGGTGAGTTCTTGCGCGTTCCCATAAAAAATTGAAATTCGAGTATCGATGAATACTGGCGAGATGTTTGGGCGCAAAGAAGTGAAGTGTTCGAGCGTGTAGAGCATACAGATGGACATATATCGAACAGCTGGCATTCACGTTTACAAATGTCCCAAGACAGAAGGGTTCAGCAGAGAGACCCTATCTGAACTTTGCGCTCTGAGGGTCTCGATAAGGAGTGTGGTTGAACTTTATCATAGACTTCCTGGAAGGATTGTGATATCTAATAGGGCGGTCTGGTCAGCAGCACACTTAGCATATTAGAAACCATTGAAAATTTGCCATCAGGTAGAAGATTATTAATTTTGCTTAGTGAGCATTGCACAGAGTATTTGGAGTAACAACTCGCTGATAAAGACCAGTTTCTGCAACTTGGAGTCACCCCTTTAAGAGGTATGACGCTCCCCCGGTTTTAGAGAAAGGGTTTTTGCTTTTAAGCCCAACTCGAATTATGAAAATCTTGCCATTTTGATCGGCTATCAGTAGCAGACCTTTATCTCAGCTGATTATGATGTCTCGATAAAGGTGCGCTTACTGCTTGCAAACATAGGAACGGGAGCTTTTCTAGAGTGCTCGGGCACTCATCAAGTAATGTAGGGCGAATCGAGCTGTGTTAAGGAATTCGAGAAAGATAGCCGTATTAAAAATGCATCGAAATATGCTCTATGTTGGGAAAAATATTATTACATGCGGTGTCATATTTCCCTACAGAGCCAGCTGCCCGATGTTCTAATATGGTCAACGATTTCAATCAGGGTTGCAGTTTCAGGGTTGGTGAAAGTCTAACGTCTTCGAGGGAATTCAGGCTAACCTATGCAGTTTTGAGACAAAACGGGATCTTGAACCCAATTTGAATGGCTAGTAGCAAGAATCACACGGAGGAATTGCGTATTCCAGAGATACAACTGCGATCTGGAAGCCCTAGCCGCCGTCAAAGCTGTGCATCCGTCCTCGCCCCCTAGATCGTCGATTTTCAGTGCTTTTAGATTCACAGGGTGAGTGAGAGGGTTTGTCATATCTAGTCTTCAAATTGTCAAAGAATGAGCATTTCTTATATGGTGTGATCGGCAGAGGGATCCTAAAATATTTCAAGAAACAGACTCGATAAAACATCACAGAATGTTTGCTTACAAAAAGGTTTGCACATATACCATTGAGCTCAGTAATTCGTTTTAGTAATGCTTTACAGCCAGAAAAGCTTCTTATAATTACAAACTTAGAATCTGCTCAGTGCCTCAAGCGCTTCCCAAACTGGCAAGAAAACTGAACAGCTCCAGAACGCATCTGCCGAAGTGAATAGAGTAGACACAATGGTGGAATCAGCCTCAGCTATGTTGAGTATAGATGAGGAAAGAAATTCGTATCGTCACACAGAACTTCGTTCTGGCCTTCCCGGTGCAAAAAAACTGCAATTCGGGCCACCCGGACACTCAAAATCGGGGCCAGATCCCGTTCCGGGCGACCCACCAACCTTTCCTGGCGACCCGCTAACCCCTCGATTGTTACCAGCCACCCGGATGAAATGGCCTTCCCGGTGCAGCGAATTTGCGTGTGAATATACGTTACGGACGACTTATCTACAATGTACAAATTTTCTCGCAACCCGATTCACTATTTCGGGCGACCCGGACGAGCAGCGATTGGTCGCCCGGTAACAGGTTCTGAGCAGTGTGTATCAAGTAGGAAGCCGAACTCAGCAATCGGGCGCTAAATCGTTAGGTCTATAGCATCCCCCCTTCGTTTTCCACCGCGCAAATTTTCCGTCAGGGAGGTTCGCGGCTTTCCTCCTATCAGTGATTGACAATACATCGGTCTTACACAAAACAGCCTCAACCTTTAAAGAGCACCTTAGACCACAAAATCAATAATGCTCCTTCAGTGTCTTCCGCTTCCCCGACCGCCTCAGCTAGGACGTTGGGGCGATAAACATCCAATCTGAGGCGGCTGGGGAAGCGAGAGACACTTCAGAGGCACGATGGACTTTGTGATCTACGGAGACTTTCAAAGTCGCCGGCTGCCCTGCGCCAACCCCAACTAGGCGCGTTGATGCATCTCGCATCGGGAGCACCCCCACATAGAGCTACACGTCGGTCAGCGCATTAGCGGTGGAATGGTCGATTGTATAGTGCAGCGGAATGCGAAACGGCAATTTGGATGGGTTCGTCTGCATAATTCTCTCTGCATACTTCAAATTTTGAACAGTTATTTTAGATTTCAATACCCCAATTCATTTGCCTCCCCGAGCGGATCGCTTTTCTTCGATTATTGCATTTCATTAGTGCTCTCCCCAATGTGTTAAGCTATCATGCATTTGAGATTCCACAAAGTCACTGACACTTTGTGAGCATAAAAGCGTAACTAGCAGCTATGGTGACGCTCCATGTATCACAAGAAGCAGAGCTGATTTTCATTCAAGCCGCACAGAACAATGGAAATTTCCCCCATTTAAATTACGCTCTGACACGACAAGCTGGACTTGAAATCACTAAATAAGCGGATCTTCATATGTGAGGTGATCGAGTGCGAAATTTCCGCAGACCTAATCTTAAGTTCGAGACGAATCATTCGACGAGTTGACCTACTCGGACTCTGCGGGGGGGGCAAGCGCCGGACAATAGAGCCCGTTTTCGATTTGGGGGATCGACAGCGCAGGCCTCCCCGAGGGGGCTTCAGGGGAGGCCCCTGCTCTTCTCCGGCGCTCGCCCCCCCCCCGAGAGGAAGAGAGGGAAAAGATGGGAAGAAGTCGTAGAAGGTAGTTTACGACAATAGAGGCCAGAGAAGGCATAGTAGGCCAAACGCACGCATCGTCATTCACGTCAATAAGTAAATTAAAAATTTTTTCTAAAACTAGTAAGTCGATCTTGTTATAAAATCAATCAGGGTATCTATAAGTTGAGAGCAACGAGTTTACATTGGTTTCGTTCCTACCCTTAGACCAGTGTAAACGACCTACAAGTTTTGTTCCGAGTTGACGTGATTTCTCCTGTGATCTATCACGTGCTCAACCGGTATAAAAGGCGCCTCACTTCATAGAGGAGCCAACAGGGCCGGCCCTGGACGGGGACTTCAAGTCCCTGTCAGGAAGGGATATTTTTGGAGGAGAGCGGCGACGCTTTCCGGGGGAGGGGTGACATCAGTGCTCCGGGGCAGTGACGGGAAGGGGGAGGGAAGCTTCAGGGCAGTGACAGGGGGGCTTCAAGGCTGTGACAGGGGAGCTTCAGGGCAGTGACAAGGGGGGGGGCTCCGATCAAGCCAAATTGTCACTTTGGTGGTAGCCCCCGATTGGGGTCCCACCAAAGGGGGCGGCAAGCGCCGGTGCCCGGAGGGTTGCCCCCCTGAAGAGCTGCGCTAGCCCCCTCCCGTGTATGAGTAAACGGTGTGTCGAGTAGAAAGGCGCGCTCAGCAAATGGGAGCGAAATCATTAGATGGATAGTCATCTTCTTTTCGTTTTCCCGCGCGCTTTTTTTTGCAAGCAGCTCCGCGGCTTCCTCCCAACCAGTGCTCCTTGATACCTTTTGGGATATAATGTTTTCCCCTACTCGAATTGCTCTTCGTCTCCTCAATTACCTTCCTCCCGAGTTGCCAGTTCTAAATGGCCAGGGATTGGTTATTGCTGATGCTTTCCGCAGTGTGATTCGATATGCATTTCAAGGCAAGATTGATTTTGATTAGAAATACTCTATACATGGGTTACGGGGGATCTCACAAGTGAACACGGCTGTCCCCTCAGTCTCTGCCCGCAGAAAGACGAGCAGGGTATTCTGCTGTCCGACCATCAATGCGATGGCTCGGCATGCATAGTATGGATTCGCTTACACTGTCTGCAGACTCTTGCGCAGAGATCCGGCTGGCAGCATTCGTCAACGGTTCCGGGGTTTAGCCTGCCTTTGGCTTAACTGTAGGGGGTTGAGAACAAATTTAAAAGTTCCTAACAAACCAAAAACTAACATCCAAACAAACAATGAAGCGGAAGTGTGAAAATATGCGTTTTCGTGGAAAAATCGCTAAAATGAAACGATTAATAATAAGGAAAGTCGATAAATAAAGTAATTTTGCTATGTCTCGGCGTTTTTTCAGTGTTTATTCTTATTTTTACGTATGAAACCGTGAAATAATTAGTGGAGCCTTCTATTTACCGAACCAGAACTTCAACGCTTATAACTTTACCTTTGAGTAATGTTCTTGAATAGAAGATTGCATCGCTGCGATTACAGTTTTAATAATGGTTCGAATATACTCGAAGTGAAAATGAATGATACTAACCCATATAATGCATTCATGGGAGTTTATGAGACCGTTTATCACTCAACTGGTGTTCAATTGACTTCTACCAGAAATTTTGAAGAAGGTGATATGAGATTTCGAAAACCGCGCGCTCTTATCGATTTTCGAGCGTGGGAAAATCGCGGTTGCGCTAACAGAAACAGAAAGTAATATATCTGCTAACATATCGTCTCTGATGGAATTACGTGCGTCCCCAGGAGCAGCAACGACAAGAGGAGATAGCCGCTGAGATCGCGCGCTTCAACGGTCATCACATTTTAGGGGCGTTCAGCCCACCACTCGGGAGTGCAAAAATTATTTGGATTTTCTGGCGAGTAGACTCGCTCATTAAGTATCCGGAAACTGCTAAAAAATCATTTTGAAATTTCCCATTATATTTGAACTGTATTCTACGAAATCTCAATTTGCAGCTGTACACTTGTATTCCTCACGACTTCACTTATGTAAAATACTGAAAAAACCGTTATTGTATTTTTCCACTGCATGCTCAATCTCCTGTTTTTTTCTGTGATGGTGAAGCGCTCCACGATTAGTTGATAAAAAAATTTGTTTTCATCCGCCTTCTGTAGCAATTTTTCTTGTTCCCGTCATTAGCAAAAAACCATTCGTGTCATTTCAAATCAGAAAGCATTGTTTATAGAAGCTCGTTTAACCAAACTTTTTGACGGATCAAAAATTGTTCCTAATTCTTTTTCAAGTATAACATTACCAACTTTAATCCAGTCAGTCCTTATCATTTAGGTTTGGAATGAGTATCAAAGTCAGTTTATGCACATAATTTTATTCGCTATCTATTCTTTAACCAAATAATTTACTCATACATTTTGTTCGGTGTTTTTTTATTTCAATTATTTTTCAAGCGATTCATTTTTTACAACTCTCCAAGTGTATTTTCCCTTTTCTAGAGTTTTTGCCTAGTTATCATTGATTTTTAAACAGCTATGCAGTCATGTTTTTTTAATGATTTTGTTTTTATTTTATTTCATTTTGTTCAAGTATTTTCTGAATGCAATTCTAAATTTCATTGAGCTATATTATTTTGATTTTCGCCACGCGGAATAATGTTGTGGCCACATTTTAATTTCCTATTTATTAAGAGAAACTTAATCTATATATGTGTCATGCAATCCACCCATAATTCGATATCTGAAAGTTTAGCTTGGACTGTAATGGATTTTACGTCATTCCATGCCGTTAAAAACCCGCTTCACAGCCAAGTGCATCACATTGTTCACCGAAATCAGTTCATATAACCCTAATCTCATCGATTATAACGGTTGGGTGCCTCCGTGATGTCAGTTGGGGTGCTGCAACCCCATCCACGAGTGTGCCTCATTTCTCTGTGCTCCAGCGCTCGGGCTGGGCGGTGGGTGAGAGGCATGCGGCGAGGAGAGTGCGCGACGACGGTGGGAAAATGCCGAGCGACGCATGTTCACTTGTGAGATCTCCTTAGACCCTATACATGCGATTCCTTGGATTCACAGAAGTCTTTTTTTTTCGATCCCGCATTTATTCGCCTTTTTAGATGTCTTACGCATTATTCCTTACCGCTATCGTTCGCAGAGTAAACACTTCGCGAACCATGATGCGAGTGCAGAAGAAGAGGACGACACCAATTCTATTGCTCTGCTTACTGCGGAAGTGGTTATGTTTAGTGAATGCGCGATTTCTGGAGACTGTAAGCTGTGGAAGGAGAGAATTGGGAAATTCTCCATTATATGCATTCGCTTTTTAGTAGAGTCGTTTTGTAGTTAGCTGAAACACTCAAGGATAATCGTATAACACAGAAACAAACATGCAGTTTTTCATCGATGCGAGTTAGCTCCATTTGGATTGAAAGAAAGGAAGAGGATTTCCGATTATTTCGAATCTTTTGAGGGCCTAGTGTGTCTGGATAAACACATGCTCACTCTAGAAATTTTTCGACAGCAACCGGAACCGTCTTCAGTGATGTGCCTTTCAGACTATGTACAGTACCGCTGCTAAGAAGGGAAAAGAATGAGCGAATAGGTCGAAGTTGGTTACAAAGCGTAACTCGCTCTAAAACGCTGAATGTTGAAAAACTCATTATTTTCAGAACGACCTGTTGGTTTCAATCACATTAAAAAAGGCCGAAAAAAAAACAAGTTTGACCAAAAGGAGTGGTTTTCTCGCGAGGTTCTTCGAAAACGCTTAAAGGCACAGTCCAACCTCAGAATCACTCTCCTCCTTTCCTGCCTATCTTGAAAACGGTCACACGCCGATTCCAATGATGCTTCTATAATCGTACAACACCCCCTAGAGACGGAGTTATAGCCCCTCAAAAATTGTGCTACTGAAGAATGGTGGACGAGTTGTTCGAGGCTTGTAACTTCCGTCATTTTTACCCTATATATGCGAGCCGACGTGAACAAAGAGAGAAGTTGAAAATGAAGGGAAGAACAGGGTTATCGATTGGAAACCATCGCTCATCTCGTCATTGTTGAGCTCGAAAGATCGTAAAAGGGGCGTGCCAATGTGGCTTCCTGGTGTGGGCGCCCTATGGTGGCTTCCTCCTATATTTCGCTTGTTCAGAGAAATCGTGAGCTCGCGCTTGGTAGGTGTTATGTGGGGTGGGTCTATTTCACAATTATGAGAAAATCTCAGATTTCGCCCCTGAGCTTGGACTGTGCCTTTAATATGATTGGAAACGATAGGTCTCGCTGAAGAGGATATCTTTTTGAAATTTCGATTAGAGCTCTTCATAGCAAGTTACAGGCAAATAACGCTTTTGTAGCCAAGTTTGCCTGATTCGCCCATTTTCTCTATGTTAGCAGCGGTATTGTATGCTTGCCAGTATTTGGGAACATGCTCTCCTGCTCTGAACAGTAAACAGCTCTGCTTCCAGTGGTATTTAGAGATGTATAATAGCTGTTAGTTACGTCTTTCATTTCACAAAGTGTAGATCAATTCGCGGAATCGCTCGATTGGTTTTATACAATAATAAGAACAGAAGTTAAAGAAAACCGACCCGCGGCTGGATTTTTTCTCTGACGAAGCAAACAAATGAAATCGCACAATATAATCGAAAATATCTCAAAAATTCAAAATGCATGAAGAGTATCGCCGATTCAACACTCACAAAACAGAAACTTCACAGCGGCATACGGACTCCCAACCCATTCAAGGCGTCATTCCATGATCCGCTTTGCTATCCACTCGACCATTCCGCCGCTGATATACCGATCGGCAAGTGATGTTATGTGAGCGCTCTGAGGTTCCGCCTATAGCAGAGGATCAGCGGCAAAGCGTCAAGGCGCCAGGGCATCATGCGCCAGCGCTAAGGCATCTTTCATAGTCCTCACCGCAAGCGCGGCACGCGCGTGAAGCGCAGGACGAGCGGTGGACTATGAAACTTTTCACCGAGCGGCACGCGCGGGAAGCCACTATGAAATCTCCAATGGCACCGACATGGCGGTGCGGGTAAAAGTCGGGCCTCAACTGGGACTTGTACAGAAATTCCTCGCTTGCATTTGCGTATGCGGTGGCGCAGGATAGTCTCAAAAGTATTATGTTGGAGTGGACTCAAATCGAGAAGCAGTTATTGATTGAAACGGTAAAACCGCCACGGCGGTTTGGGCGGCGCCGCTATGGCGGTGCTGATGGACTATGAAAGTTCTTACCGCGCGTCACGCGCGTGCCGCGCGGTAAGAACTTTCATAGTCCATCGCCCCTCCCGCGCGTCACGCGTGTGCCGCGCTTGCGGTGAGGACTATGAAAGATGCCTAAAACGCTTGCGCATGGAGCTCGACGGCGGGCGCATTGAACGTGTACGAGGACGTCACATGGTTAACAATGGTATCGATAATATTAATGGCAGCCATTACGGTCACTATGCCTCCACCGTCAGCGACTGGCCGGCTGCAGTGGTTGCTGGGGAGTCGCTGGGGAGTCAGATCAATAACAAATACTGAAGATGCGAACCTCCAGCGTCACTTTACGGTCACTTGACGCTAGGACGTCTGCTATGAACGCTGCCTGAATGCGATTTCGGTGATCTATGCAACAAACCGTGATTTTTGATCTGAACAAGATCAACGCACCAGTTTTTTTTTCAATTGTTCTGAACACAGTTAATGCTAAAAAACTGTTAGAGGCAGCGTCCACGATGATCATCCTCGTTGACTTTCCACAGTGAAATGATAGGCTAGAAGGATCCTAGGCTCCCAGTGTCGAAAGAATGGTAGAAAACGAGCCAGAAGCGGCAAAATACCGGCTGCAAACAAGCGTTTCCGTGCCCCAGATCCGCCCCCTCGGAATGAACAAATAAAGACTCAGATTACAGAAATGATCAAGCGAAGGAAGTGCTGATAAGTGAGCTGATCGCTTCATTGCACTGATAGGTAAGCATGTCTTGCTATATAGGGCACCAGACCTTCCGTAAGCCGTGGAGATATCGGAAGTGGAATTTATCGTGAACAGTGCGTTTAGATCAGCTCTTTCCACTTCAGCCAATGCGTTCAGGTCTTGATCAGTTTTTTTTGGTTTCTAGGAACCGCCCGAGGCATTCAGCCGATACTGAGTATAAAATGTTGACACGCCGTTACTTCCTTGTAACATTGAAATAGCATACCGGAGCACAACGGTATTTGTGCAAGCCTCCTTTGTTAGTGATTATCAAGGCATTGTATATGATTTGTCATTCAAGTCATCAAGGACTATCAAACTCCCACAGACTCCAATGAATCCTAGATTGCCCTATTTGCAATGGCAGTCCACTTTTTTTGACTGATTTTTTTTTGACGCCACACATTTCAGAAAACCAGGAGAAGCAATCAGATACGTGATTCGCAATGGTGTTATTGCCTTGTGGAATCGAATCTTGGAGGTGATACATTAATTTTTATGCTCTGTCGTTAGGGAAGGGCTCATCTCTCAGCCAACGGAGGCTAAAACATCCCAAACTGTCCGACTTGCTAGGAAAGTTCGAAGAAAAAAGCGAGTTTTGACAATGCCAGTTCGCTTAGCACGAAGTTGAGTCCCTTTTCTCAGTTTTCGAAATACCAATCAGACCATATTAGCCTAATGGGATTAGATTGACAGTACCCCACAAATATCAAGAAGAAAATCCTAGATTAACATTTAGGACCCCCAAAACCCCTACAGAGTAGTGTTGAGTAAAATCCGAAACATCTTCTTTGAGCGCCGTCAGAACACCATCAGAATTGACAGATTTTTTCGCTGAAGCTCAGAAAACTCGCTGTAATTTGACTGTGGGAATTTTCCAACCATCGGGATTCGCGGTATAGATGGGTAGAAAGTAGTATAGTTGGGCCATTCGAGTAGATTCGAAACGATATATTCGAATAGTTGCTATTCGAATACGTATTCATTATCGGAATTTCTATAATCGCACTATTCGAATACTATTGAAATATCGACCTCAGAAAAGGGGGTATTCGAATCTTTGCAATAATCGGACCCTTAAAGAAAGGGGTATTCCAGTCTGTTCAATTATCGAAACCTACTATTCGAATATTCATTGGAATAGTTATTACTTCGGATGGTTTCGAATAGATTTGCCCAGTCGCCGCTATTTATGGTGTACGGTAGATGACCGTGTGTTCCATTGGCAGGTATGAACACGTCGAAGTATTTCGAAATCACTTGGCGCCTCGCTGCGTGCGCCGCAATTCAAAAATTGTCGCCTTCATCGTAGCGTGGCGGCACGATTTCGAAACATTTCGGCGTCTATTTCGGCGGCGAGCGGTGAGTTCCTTTCCAATAATTTCACTTACGGCATTGGTATACTTCAGCGACGGATACGGCGATGGAGTTGTCGCCGCTGCATGAATTTCAATAAGCTTTTGCGTACCTGCATTTCTGCATAGTCGCATTTGCAGATCAATAAATGGATACCGATTTTGTTCCTCATAATGTTTTCCTGAGTGAAATTGCATGAGGGACACTTTTTTCATGAAAAAATGTCACAATGAAGTGTATGAATCACATATCTGCAATATATATTCATTCCAGATTTAGAGAAGAAGGTTCCGGTTTCACATGGTACTTCGATATATCGTCCATCAGTGGATGAGGGATCGCCGCGACGCTGCTTGGCGGGGAAAATCGCGCGCGGGAAAAGGAAGGGAGAGTGGCTATTGATCGAGCATTTTTTCCCGCCAAGCAGCGTCGCGGCGATCCCTCATCCAGTGATGAACGATAATTTTTCATTTCACAAATGTCAGAAAGATTTAAGCAAGACGGAAAATGTGCCCATGTAAGAAAAAATTATGCAACGAGAACTGTACGACCTGGAATTACGCCTAGAAATGGTAGAAGCGGGTACGGTCCCGGCCTAACACCCTCAGCGACCCGTCGCAGTTAAGCGCTATTCATACTACTCAACGCCAGCGCGGCACGCGCGTGCCGCTCTGGCGTGGCTTAGAGTATGAATACTTTTCAAGCGCGTGACGCGCGTGCCGCGCTTGCGGAAACTATGAATACTCCAGCGGCGACGCCTAGGCGGAGCGGAAAAAAGCGGGCCTAAATTTTCCAAACAACCAAATTCTTTAAATGCTTGCACCATCACGATAGCAGAGGAGAGCAATGGAATTAATTATAAAGAAACGGAATGAAATTGATGATGATTCAGTAGTGAAAATTGTTAAAAAGCCATTACGGCCATCGCCGCCATGGCGGAGCGGGCGTCACGCGCGTGCCGCGCTGGCGAGGCGTTGGGCCATTCATACTCAAACGCCACGCCAGCGCGGCACGCGCGTACCGCGCTGGCGTTAAGTAGTATGAATAGCGCCTTACGGGTACGTGCAGACAGTTCTCACGGCCAACCCTGCCATAGTGCCGCTGCTGGCCCGGACACGATGAGTGATAGTTGGCGAAACCTGTCGCTGCAGCGACGAGGAAGTAAACTTATGCCCTTAACATCCTGCCTTCTAAGAATAGCGAAGGAGCTGTGCACCAGTAGCCTTCTGCGAACGCACAGATACTCCAATTCCCTCGGATGGTAAAAAATTTCGACTTATAATCCACGTGCGAGGCCAAGGGAAGCTGAGTTTGAGCCTCTGTCCTTTAGTGTTAGAACGTCTCAAGGTGAAGAATTCGGATAGTTTATGTCCCACTAAACCATTCATCATGAATCAAAATGAATTATTTCTTCTCCTACGCAGAGTAGGAGTATCCAGTTGTAGTCTTTAATTTCCGATATAAGTCCTAGGAATGTTCGCATACGTGAATTCAAGTGCCCCAACAGAGACTTTCCGCGTGAAACTATTTTGCACTCTTTCCAAAATATCTACATTCTGCCGTTTACAGGGCACAAAAACGCAGGTACCATACTCCAACATTGAGCGAACGTAAATTTTGTAGGCCTTGATCAGCAACTGTATATCTCTTGATCTGAAAGGCAGGGTCCGGGCAGAATTTTGGTGTCGAGTTTTCACCCTGAGTCGGAGCGTATGGTACAGGAGAGGCGGACACTGCTCGCCTTGCGTTCTGCGTCGCGGTCGGTGAGCGTCGCGCATGACGGATAGGAAGGCGATGAGACATCTCAGTTTTTATGTAAACTGATATGTCTTGAAGCATTATTTACTTTGCTACGCAATTTTATGTCACTAACGATGACAGCTTCGCCGTACATGGTGCTGATAACTCTTTTAAATGTAGGCCGCTTTTCCGCGTTCGCCGCGCGAGCGACACTCACCGGACCGTAACGCGTGCGCACGCAGTTTACTTCGAAGTATAGGATCCACCGACAGCTCACCCGGCCTGTTTTCAGCCTGTCCCTTCGAAATTATTCAAAAAATTATTCTAATCAATTTAATTCGAATCTGATCGATCTTCGGACCTCGAAAAAACAAGGTCATTCGAATATATTCGAAAATTGGACGTCAAAAGAAGGGGTATTCGATCCTAGCCAAAAGTCGGACGGTTAAAAAGGGGGTCATTCGAATCTATTCGAAATTCGGTCTTTTGGTCCAGGTCACAACTATAGAAAATAGAGTAATAGAGCATTTTCTCTTTTCATACCTTTTTTATTCTCCTACCTCAGGAATGAAGAGTAGACTAATACTAGATGTTACACCCCTGAAAATGTGTTTGAAATTTGCTGCTGTCTATGAACTACATACTGCATTTCAGAAGACGGAGCACTATCATTTTGGGTGTAACTCTCATTCTCTGAATCAGCGCATCACAGTGGTCTGCCTCTTCTTCGTGAGTCACAGATATATCTTAGTTATTGATACATTTTGGAATCCTGAGATACTAAAATAGATGTTTTACAGCGCCCATCACCAGCAATTGTTTTGCAGCCTCCACCTCAGCCAGTCATTTGTGAGCCTGCAGTTCCGCCGGGAATTGCGCCGCCTGCAGGTCCAGGAGTTAAGTTTCCGCTTGCACCTCCCCCAGAATTTCCACCGCCTTCGATTCCGGGCGTCAAGTTGCCGCCTACAGCTTCACCAGTAGCTTCGCCTCCTGCAGGTCCGGGAGTTGAGTTGCCGCCTGCACCTCCTCCAGGAGTTCCACCGCCTACCAATCCGGGAGTTAAGTATCCGCCTGCAACTCCACCGGAATTTCCGCCGCCTTCAGTTTCGAAAGGTGTGTTTCTGCCTGCAGCTCCGCCAGTAGCTTCACCGCCTGCAGGTCCGGAAGTTGAGTTACCGCCTGCGCCTACACCAGAAGCTTTACCGCCTTCAGTTCCGGGAGTTAAGTTGCCGCCTGCCGATTTAGAAGTCACAACACCGCCTGCACCTACACCAAATGGACACGACCAGCTACAGGTTCCATTCGTGATTCCGCCACCTGCAGTTCAGGAAGACAATATGCCGCCTGCACCTCCACCAATAGCTTCGCCGCCTGCACCTCCGCCAGTAACTTCACCAATTGCACCTCCACCAAGAGGACATGACCAGCTGCAGATTCCATTCGTGGTTCCGCCACCTGCAGTTCCGGGAGACAAATTACCGCCTCCACGCCCACCAGTAGCTTCACCGCCTGTAGGTTCGGGAGCTGTGATGCCGCCTGCACCTCCACCAGTACCTTCGCCGCCTTCAGTTCCGGGAGGTAAATTGCCGCCTGCATCTCCCCCAGGAGTTCCACCGCCCACAGTTCCGGGAGTTAAGTTCCCTCCTGCAGCTCCACCGGGAATTCTGCCGCCTAGAGTTCTGGATGATGTATTTCCTTCTGCAGCTCCACCAATAGCTTCGCCGCCTGCAGCTCCACCGGGAATCCTGCCGCCTTCAGTTCCGGAAGATATGTTTCTGCCTGCAGCTCCACCAGTAGCTTCACCGCCTGCAGGTCCGGAAGTTAAGTTACCGTCTGCGACTCCACCAGGAGCTCTACCTCCTTCAGTTCCGGGAGGTAAGTTATCGCCTGCCGATTCAGAAGGTACAATACCGCCTGCACCTCAATCAAGTAGACACGACCAGCTACAGGTTCCACTCATGAATCCGCCACCTGCAGTTCAGGAAGATAATATGCCGCCTGCACCTCCACCAGTAGCTTTGCCGCCTGCACCTCCACCAGTAGTTTCGCCGCCTGCACCTCCATCAAGAGGACACGACCAGCTGCAGATTCCATTCGTGGTTCCGCCACCTGCAGTTCCGGGAGACAAATTACCGCCTCCACCACCACCATTAGCTTCACCGCCTGCAGATTCGGGAGCTGTAATGCCACCTGCCCCTCCACTACTACCTTCGCCGCCTTCAGTTCCGGGAGGTAAATTGCCGCCTGCATCTCCCCCAAAAGTTCCACCGCCCACAGTTCCGGGAGTTAAGTTCCCTCCTGCAGCTCCAACGGGAATTCTGCCGCCTAGAGTTCTGGATGATGTATTTCCGTCTGCAGCTCCACCAATAACTTCCCCGCCTGCACCTCCAGCAAGAAGATCCGATCAGCTGCAGATTCCATTCGTAATTCCGCCACCTGCAGTCCCGGAAGAAAACTCGTTTCCTGCACCTCCACCAGTAGCTTCGCCGCCTGCAGGTCCGGAAATTATGTCGCCGCCTGCACCTCCACCACGAGGAAACGACCAGCAACAGGTTCCATTCGTTATTTCGCCACCTGCAGTTCAGAGAGAGAATTCGTCGCCTACAGCTCCACCAGTAGCTTCGCCTCCTGCAAGTCCGGATATTGTGTTGCCGCCTGCACTTCCACCAGTAGCTTTGCCGCCTGCAGATTCGGGAATTGTAATGCCGCCTGCACCTCCACTACGAGGAAACGACCAGCAACAGGTTTCATTCGTAATTCCGCCACCTGCAGTTCCAAGAGAAAATTCTTCGCCTGCGCCTCCACCAGTAGCTTCGCCTCCTGCAGATTCGGGAGTTGTAGTGCCGCCTGCACCTCCACGACGAGGAAACGACCAGCAACAGGTTCCACTCGTAATTCCGCTACCTGCAGTTACAAAAGAAAACTCGTCGCCTGCACCTCCACCATTAGCTTCGTCGCCTGCAGATTCGGGAGTTGTAATGCCGCCTGCACCTCCACCACAAGGAAACGACCAGCAACAGGTTCCATTCGTAATTCCGCCACCTGCAGTTCCGAAAGAAAATTCTTCGCCTGCACCTCCACCAGTAGCTTCGCCGCCTGCAGATTCGGTAGTTGTAATGCCACCTGCACCTCCACCACGAGGAAACGACCAGCAACAGGTTCCATTCGTAATTCCGCCACCTGCTAATCCGAGGGAAAATTTGTCGCCTTCACCTCCGCCAGTGACTCCACCGCCTGCACCTGCACCAAGAGGACAAGACCAGCTACAGGTTCCATTCTTAATTCCGCCACCTGCAGTTCTGAGCGAAAATTCGTCGCCTGCATCTCCACCAGTAGTTTCGCCGCCAGCAGATTTGGGAGTTGTATTGCCGCCTGCACCTCCACCACGAGGAAACGACCAGCAACAAGTTCCATTCGTATTTCCGCCACCTGCTTTTCCGAGGGAAACTTTGTCACCTGCACCTCCACCAGTAGCCTCGCCGCCAGCAGTTCCGGAAGTTAAGTTGCCGCCTGCTTCTCCACCATTAGCTTCGCCGCCCGCACGTTCAGGAGTTGTGTTGTGGCCTGCTCCTCCACATCTTGTATGCCGCTATTGAGATCAGTCTCTCGAATTTTGAAGTTATGTTCTTGCTTTGAATGGAACTATTGTCTCCAGTTGTGTTTCATGCTGCTTTACATACAATACCGCCCGTATCTTAGCGCCGGAGCGCGCTGTTTGGCGTCGTTTTTGAATAACTCTGCTCCAAAGTGGGTCAATCGGAAAATGGAAGCCAAATTACTGAATCAGCAGTGAAAATGCGATCTACTGAATGGATAGAATTTCAAAACGGAACTAAGTGGAAGACGTTACGGTAGCCATCCAATGTCCCTCGTGTCCAAATGGGGCTGGCGTTTAAGTGTTGTTATAAGTGGATTTCTTGACGTTTTCTCGTATATAGAACATTGATATGCAATTTGTTATCCTCTATGTTTCTTCTAAAACATTTTGACAGCGAAAAAATTAATAAAAAATAATAAAAAAGTCATTTTTCCTAACAATTTTTGGATTTTAATGTGGAAAAACCACGAAGTTCTTCTATATTAGTGACTTACTTTGAGATAAATTACAAAACTTTGAGTAGAATTTAGGTATTAAAAGTTAAACGGAAATCGCACCTTGAAATTTGGTTCATTATTTAATTTCACAATCAAAAAAGGTAGGTATCGGAGCGCATTTCAACAACCATGTAAGGAATTCGCTTTGCAATCTTTGTTTTTTCTCCTCACACGAAGAAATCATGTCCAGAATCAGCCAGTGTACGGAAATGCACCAAAAATGAACAGTTCAAAAAAAATTATTCAAAAATTTATATTTTTATAAAGTGACCAATTTCAATTTTTATGCTGAAATACTCCTCGAGTTCTATGTTTTTCGTGTATAGCGCATAAATTTGTTCAGAAATTGTTTCAAAAATATAGAATTCTTGACCTTTTCCGATTACTTTTCAAAAAAATAAATAAATTATCGAAAGTGAAAATTTTCACTGAGACCACAAATTTTGAATTTCTTTCCAGGTTTCTCGTTGGATCCCATGTATGAATTCCTTTGAATTTCTTCATCATATGAATTTATTTCGAAAATGTGGGAATCGTGAAAATCTTCAATCTTTGTTCCCGAAAAAAAAATTAAATTTGAATTTTCTCTTAATTTCCATTTTCAGTGTGAAAAGGTTCTAGGAATGTTTCACTGTTCATGTAGAGCGCATAATATTAATCAGCATTCATTTTCAAAATGCTGAATTCGAAAAAAATATTCTTTCCGCGAAAAAAAAATTAAAAATTTCAAAGTTGAATTTTCATTATTAGAACAATTTTTTTAGTTTTGATACCAGAACCTTCTTTGAATCCCATGAATCTCGTCACAAGAGATTGTTTCAAGAATTAGATAATCTAGGAAACTTTCCATTTTTCTCCCAAAAAAAAGAAATGTAAAAACTGAATTTTCAATACAATTACCAGTTTTGAATTTCGTTCTTGAACACTTCTAGATTTTCTTACTATTGGAGCTCCAATCGCGAGAAAAGATTTTTCTAGCTTTGCTACGCAGAATCCAGTCCGCATTGTGGTACATTTAAAAACCTTGAATTTTTCCTACAAAAAATGAAAATTTAAAATTGAATTTCTGGTGAAAAGACCGGCTTCAGAACTCATTCCAGAACCCTTCTAGAACTCCATAATATCTCAATTTCACTAATTATATTGAATAAATACAAGTTTAGGAATTGGTGTATGAGCACCCCGTAGTTCGGCCCTCCACCCCTCGCATGCCAGGCAATTACCTACGCCAGGTCGCTCTACCAACCCACAGCCCGTCCAGGCCGATTATCGATCACATTTGTCAAGGGCTGAAACCCTAACCAGTATGAAACCTCATAAAAATCAGTACCACATTCAATCAGTGCATTACTTTCCGAAAACATTTGTAGAATTGTTTCGGAAACATGGAATGCATGAGAACTTTGGGTAAGTTTCCCAAAAAAAGAAAAAATCAAAGTCGAATTTTCATTAAAACCACTAATTCTGAATTTCTTTCCAGATTTCTATTCGAATTTAATGTAATTTCTGCTCCACTACACGGAATTGTCCCAAAAATGTGGAAATCGTAAGAATTTCCAGTTTTCTCCACAAAAATGAAATTTCGAAAATGAATACGTGATTGGAAGATCGGTCTCGGAACTCATGCCAGAACCCTTCAAGAATTCCATAATATCCCAAATTCACTAATTACACTGAACAAATACAAATTTAGGGGTTTATGCCTTTACCGAAAATTTGAAAATTAACATGACTGCGAGAAGTGCGAGGACAGCTCAACCCATCTCACTGGATAAAAACAAATGGTTGGGAACGTGTTGCAGACAAAGAATCTCTGTAATTCTGATAAGGTCATTAAGACGGGGGAGGCCCCAAACACGCCTTCGAGGCCCATTCGCACCTCAAAATGACCCTGTAGGCTGTTTCTTTAGAAGCAGGCCAGTGTGAGAGCGAGTGATATGGCAGAGCCTAACTAAGTAATGGCTGCCCCTTTGGCTTGATGCAGTCCTCAACGTGTTTCTGACATTATTCACTACTACTGGAAAACACCATGAATTTCTTTCTAAGATGTGAACCATTTCTCGCATTTCGGCTTCTCGGACCAAATCTACATTATAATTGGTTCTGGACCCTAATTATGCAAAGAATTTGACATGTTTCATTGCTGTGTTTTCGGAAAATAATGCTCTGACTGAATATAATACTGAATTTTATGTGGTTTCATACTGGTTAGGGTTCCAGCCCCTGAAAAATGTGATCGATAATCGGCCTGGACGGGCTGTGGGTTTGTAGAGCGACCTGGCGTAGGTAATTGCCTGGCATGCGAGGGGTGGAGGGCCGAACTACAGGTGCTCATACACCAATTCCTAAAATTGTATTTATTCAATATAATTAGTGAATTCGATATTATGGAATTCTAGAAGGGTTCTGGAATGAGTTCTGAAGCCGGTCTTTTCACCAGAAATTCAATTTTAAATTTTCATTTTTTGTAGGAAAAATTGAAGGTGTTTAAATGTAGCACAATGCGGAGTGGATTCTGCGTAGCAAAGCTAGAAAAATCTTTTCTCGCGATTGGAGCTCCAATAGTAAGAAAATCTAGAAGTGTTCAAGAACGAAATTCAAAACTGGTGATTGTATTGAAAATTCAGTTTTTACATTTCTTTTTTGAGAGAAAAATGGAGAGTTTCCTAGATTAACTAATTCTTGAAACAATCTCTTGTGACGAGATTCATGGGATTCAATGAAGGTTCTGGTATCAAAACTAAAAAATTGTTCTAATAATGAAAATTCAACTTTGAAATTTTTAATTTTTTCATGGAAAGGAAAGAATATAATTTTTTTGAATTCAGCATTTTTAAAATGAATGCTGATTAATATTATGCGCTCTACATGAACAGTGAAACATTCCTAGAACCTTTTCACACTGAAAATGGAAACTAAGAAAAAATTCAAATTTCAAATTTCATTTGTTTTTTCGGGAAAAAAGATTGAAGATTTTCACGAATCCCACATTTTCCAAATAAATTCATATAATGAAGGAATTCAAAGGAATTCATACATGGGATTCAACGAGAAATCTGGAAAAAAATTCAAAATTTGTGGTCTCCGTGAAAATTTTCACTTTCGATAATTTATTTATTTTTTTGAAAAGTAATCGGAAAAGGTCAAGAATTCTATATTTCTGAAACAATTTCTGAACAAATTTATGCGCTATACACGAAAAACATAGAACTCGAGGAGTATTTCAGCATGAAAATTGAAATTGGTCACTTTATAAAAATATAAATTTTTGAATAATTTTTTTGAACTGTTCATTTTTGGCGCATTTCGGTACACTGGCTGATTCTGGACATGATTTCTTCGTGTGAGGAGAAAAAACAAAGATTGCAAAGCGAATTCCTTACATGGTTGTTGAAATGCGCTCTGATACCTACCTTTTTTGAATGTGAAATCAAATAATGAACTAAATTTCAAGGTGCGATTTCCGTTTAACTTTTAATACCTGAATTCTACTCAAAGTTTTGCAATTTATCTCAAATCAAGTCACTAATATAGAAGAACTTCGTGGTTTTTCAACATGAAAATCCGAAAATTGTTAGGAGAAATGACTTTTTTATTATTTTTTATTAATTTTTTCGCTGTCAAAATGTTTCAGAAGAAATACAGAGGATAACAAGTTGCATATGAATGTTCTAAATACGAGAAAACGTCAAGAAATCCACTTATAACAACACTTAAACGCCAGCCCCATTTGGACACGAGGGACATTGGATGGCTACCGTAACCCAAAATCTTCCACTGAGTTCCATTTTGAAATTCTATGCATTCAGTAGATCGCATTTTCGATGCTGATTCCGAATTTGGCTTCCATTTTCCGATTGAATCACTTTGGAGCGAGTTATTCAAAAACGACGCCAAACGGCGCGCTCCGGCGCTCTAGCGCGCCCAATGACCAAAAGATACGGGCGGTATTGTAGCTAGCACGTTTTACTGTGGCATGACATGATGAGTAATTGTACTACAAAGATTTGGATTCATACATTCATTTATTAAATGTTTATTGTATGGAAGGATCATCGTCGTTGATACACAAAGACAGTAAAAATTGGAAGAGCATAGAAATGCGTTACAAATTCGAGAGAGAGAGAATGGCGTCACCATAAACATTCAAGTTTCGCATAGGAGCTGTTGTGCTAATTTTTTGAATTGTGAAAGTGCACCCCTTTTCTCTTCGCGATGCCAAGAAAATGCCCAATTTTGAAAATCTGCAAATCTCTGAGGCATTCAGGAGATATGGAAAGCTTGCTATCAACGCTGTGTTCCATACGTACAATTATCAACACATGGTTTTATATAAGCCCTCGGGAACTGTAAGGTAAGCCCTAGTTAGAGCGTCGGCTGCGTCGCACGCTGGCTACTCGCGTGCTCTTTCTCCAGTGGAGTCGTATCCATTGGTTCTGTAGTCCGGGTCATTCTAAAATATTTTGTACTTGCGCCGACTTCTTCTACAGCGTACTAGTCCTGCAGATGTCCACTCGTGTGAATCATCCTCAGCCGTACAGACATCTTCCTCACTGCAACTTCTACGCCGTGCCATGCCAGTAACTGAAATATAGTATATGTGCTGAATTTACTCATTCATTTAAAATCTAGCGTCTACGACAGCGTACATAAGTGGCTGTACGCAAGATCAATAGTAAAGTTTGCCTACGCGAGTGGAAAGGGGTGTGCACACTTTACGTGTCGGTATTCCAAGATGAGTTTCTTTGAAGTATCTGATCATTCGGGAAAATAATTTGTTTTCCGAATATGAAGCCAAATTTGTGTCGCTGCGTTCGATTGATCAGCCTCCGCTTTTTTCAAAAACATAAGTTTTTTTGGAAATCATTCTACGAAAATCTATTTGCGTCTATTGAGGGCCAGGTTTTCGAATTAAGCCACTCATTGGAAAAACTTTAAGAGACTCAATTCGGATTTATTCCTTCATTCAAAAAAAAATCTCTTGAGTTTTTAAACTCATTTAAAGGCAGTGGTAGCGATGAAAAATTTTTGAGAAAACCATAGAAATAAACTTGAGTCGCCAACTGCTGAAAAACCACGAAGCTTAGGGGGCGAAAAACGAGCTCTAATCAGAGTTATCAGGTTCCTATGTTGCCGATCCTGGTGGTGGCCATCGTGTATCAACATCCCTGAGGAGGCGGGAGAAACGGGGGAGGAGCGAGGTTCCTGATTGGACGCAACACGGGCTAGCCCCGGCCCCCGGCTGTTGCGTCCAATCAGGAACCTCGCCCCTCCCCCGTTTCTCACGCTTCCTAAGGGGTGTTGATACACGATGGCCACCACCCTGCCGATCCGCGCGCACGTGCACAGCTCCGCCCAGAAAGATCGCAGCCTCATGGTTAGCAGTCAAAAATCAACGACGTTAAGAGGAAGAAATAAATGAAAATGTACCTAATTAAAGCATTTGGGCAGTGAAAGCAAGCACTTTAATCAAGGTTGTACTACAAGACAAAAATATTTCAGCAGGAAAGTTCGAAGGATATTGGTATATTGGTGATCGATTCAATGTCGATTTCGAGCCAGCTGACGTTCTTGATACTAGAGATCATCGATGCTGATGATCTGGAGTGGGCTCGTCCACCAACAAAACAACTGAAAGTTTAGGACGATCATTTCACCCAAAACAGGTTTTTTTTTTTCGCCCGACTACTCTAGATCCAGAGAAGGGTGTAAAGTGGAAAAGTAGACAAGCATATCCCACGGCGAATACCGCCTTTAATTAATGTAAATAGGATGAGACCACATTTGAGGGACTCCTTTTTTTCGAGCTCGAATGAGATTATTTCACGTATCCATTCATTTGAGATGTACTAGATATCCTGATATTCGAATTGATCATTCATCCGAAACCTAGTGTCGAATGCCACATTGTTGATCTGAATGCTCGATCAATTTTCAAATGTCGGAATAGTAACAGAAAGGATTTTCCGGACATTTAGCAGTGGTATTGGCCCTGCACAGAGGAGCCGTCACGTGACTGTTAGGTCAAACAGACACACTCATGCAGAAAAACGCCTAACAATAAGTTGAGTTCGAGATGGAAAAATCGTCTGTAAGGAAATGTAATGCAAAAACCTCGTACTGCCAGAAGGCCTTTACAGCTTGAGTTTCCATTTCTAAAAAGACCCAGAAGGTACGTTTTTAGACGGGTTTTCAAAAACAACTATACCCAGAATTTCTTGACAACTGAAAAGCAAACTCATAATCTGAATGATTCCTGCTGTCCGGGGTCATACGGCTGACAGTAGAACGCGCACGACGTTGCAAGCCTTAGAGACTGGTCAAAATGACCGTAGCTGAGCTATATACAGTGCGTTTCATAACCATACGACCACCCCATATATTGGCGTTCCCGGAAAAATGAGTTCAGTAGTTTCGGCGTTGTGTTTTTCAGATTCTACGTCCAAAATAAGGGTGAGGTACCAGATTCCGTCTCCTTTCTTTCATTTCAAACCTTTTTATAGTAACTTTTTAAATTTTGTGCTTCTTCAAAACCATACGATCACTCAAACAAAACACATTTCATTCAAAGAAAAACGCAGCGACCCAGAAGTTCAAAAATCTATAGGTACTTCACGCTGCTTAGCTACTTCAAATAGCCTTCGAGACATACTTGCAGTTAAGCTGTTAATGATTTATGAGTCGATTTCGTTCCATGCTGCCTCGACTGCACGTTTCAGCTCCGCGACTGAATGAAACTGGCGATTCTTCATGCAAACCTATATGACGACAGTTCCCAACAGGTTCTTCACTGGATGTCGGTCGGAATTACGGACTGGCTACGTCAGGGAAGCGATGTTATGCGATCTGAGCCACTCTCCGTTAACCGGATTGAGTGGATGCTTGCGTTATCCTGCTGGAAAACATGACTCTGACGTTAGTATGTGTGAGATGTTAGTAGAGCCAAATCCAAGACGTTAGTAGATTTATTCGGTTGACGTTTCGGCTATATCGCCTTCGTCGGAACCTGGAAGAATCAAGAACAAATGCGACACATCCTCCCAAGCAACCTTTCAAATTACAAGAAAAAGTCCGAAATAACCACAGGATTTGTACTTAAAAAAGCAAAAACACGATCACAGAATGCTCACCTTACTCGCGCCGAGCCAAGTTAGTAGTGGGCACCCTAAGTGTCCACTACTAACTTGGCTCGGCGCGAGTAAGGTGAGCATTCTGCATTTGGATTTGGCTCTACTAACATCTCACACATACTAACGACCAACCATGCCAAGATTCACAGAAAGTCGTAAATGGAATGACTCTGACGGTTTGTCGGCGTCATAAAGCGAAGATGGGGTGACTCGATGGTAGTCTGGTAATATTACGAGTGCATCTTGGTAGATACGACGGCTAATTTCGAAACCGAGTAACCGCAGAACGCGCCTCACACCATTACTCTTCCTCCACCAAAGTCACGTCGGCTGAAGTTGATTGAATTCTTCCTGAGATCGCGCCACTATAACTTCGAGCCGTCATTTGCGTCCAAATCAAACTTTTTTCATACGAAAACACGACCTGATCATTTATTTCTGGAAACAAAGAAACTGTAAGGCAATAGGGTGAAACCCTCCTACCTTTGTCCAATCTCTTGTCAACAAATTCTAGTCGCACAGCCTTGTGACGTTCGGTGAGTCGTGGGACTCTCCTGATGTGGGCGCTGCTCGAAATCACCCTCGGAACTGTAAATCTCGGATGGCGTACTTGTAGGTCTGCGCGATTCTCACTGACAAACGACGAGCTGTTTGAAGCTTCCTTCGAAATCCGTCGCTCTTTATTAGCGGACACCTGCCGGTGACGGCCATGGAATCGAAGTGCACCGTATGCTTCAAATGCTGAAGCACAACACAGTGAGAACGCTCGATTACGACTCTATGCTGCTGCCTCTGCGATGGAGAACGTCACAGCTTTTCGCGTTTTTCGGAATCCAGCAACATAACTCGTGCATCGTTGGAGTTGATTACTGTCTCTGCTGACCTTCTTTTGTAATGTGTTCAAAACGGGAACGCACTTCGTGACGCTTTCGCTACGGTAGAACAGAAGTCAACAGCGTATTTTCATTAGTGGTCGTATGGTTTTGAAACAGCATATAATTTTAAAAAATTGTGACAAAAAGAATTCAAATCCAAGAACAGAAGCGAAATCTCGCGAACCACCCTTATTTTGCACGAAGAATCTGAGAAACACAGTGGCAAAATTAGTGGAGCTCTAGTTCTCCCAGGGAGCCCGATATCGGGGGTGGTCGTATGGTTATGAAGCGCACTGTAGTAGAAACACCAATCATGCAGTCGCCGCACACTTTCTTTACTGTTCCCGCCCCCATTAAAAACTCGTCCGAATTCATTGCTCGAATGCGTTCGCTTCGGTTAGCTTGTTATCAGATTAGATTAGATTTATTACGACATATAAGACGTCGTGGGGGGAGAAAAAGAAACAAAATTACAATATTAATAAGCAATGCAATAGGGAAATGCTAAGTGAAAAAAATCCATTCCAATTATTCGTTTTCTGAAAAATCTGTGAACGACGTAACACTAACTGCTGAGCAACCTCGCTCCAGCAAAACGCCTTAAACCCAAAAATGTTTCAATTATGTGCAGTGTTCTGCATTAACTGGCCGTAAACAGTAGCGGCTCTAATAGCAAAAGCACGAGCTGCTATATCGGATCGCGCTCGAGCTGTGAAAACTTTATACTGTTCACCTCTCGCTCTAGTTCGCCTTAGGTGGAAGAACTGTTCGAAACCTATCTTGATTTTACCGTTAATCAGTTTGTAGACCACACAAGCATCAAAAACTTTCCTTCTTAATTCTGGCGTAGGCAAGTTGAAGTATCTATTTCGAAAATGGGGTTTCGGATTTCTATTATACAAAAATCCATTCTTCCCGATCAATAGCTTTCTAGTGAAGCCATTCTGACATTTTTCAAGCTTCAAGTTATCTTTCCTTTTGCAAGAATTAAAAAAGGCTGTTTCACACTCCATTAATGACCGAATGTAGGTTTTATATGCTCTCAAGAGGACGTTGGTATTGTTTGTAGAAAGCGCCTTTAACAAATGAAAAATGCTATGGTGGACCTTGCTTTGGGCATTTCAAACATGACCCGAGAAATCCAATCTATGATCATACAGGAACCCCAAATCCCTCACTGACCTCGCTGGAACAATGATGTTTCCTTCTACGGTAAGATTGAGAACCACCTCAGAGCTACGCAAACGGAGATAGATAGTTTTATGCTGAGCCAGGGGTAACTGCCATATCCTAGGCTACTGAAAGGTAAGGCCAATTGCATTTTGGAATTCTGAACAATCGGAAGACGATTCAATCTTCCTATATAGTTTCGGGTCGTCCGCGTACTGCTCACACACAACGTTGACACCGGAAAAAGTAGAAGGCAAGTCAGTGATGAAAATATTGAATAAGACTGGGGAAAGTACCCCGCCCTGAGGGACTTGCTAGATGAACACTCGAAAATGCTGACCCAAACTTGACCTGGAATGTTCGATCAGATAAAAATGCTTCGATCCATCTAATTACTACTGGGTAGAGCTGCAGCTCATTGATCCTACATTAGATTACTATGACTCACCCGATCTGTTATACTTCCAACGATGTAAGCGTCCTAGTAAAAGCCGTAGGATTCGCTATCTCAGCGACTTTGTCGCTAGCTTTGCTATTTCAACTGAGCGGCCACGTTGCGGTGAAACTCGTCCACTTGAACTCCCATTCAAAGACTACCCGGTATTTCTCTATTCGCGCGGCGTTTTAATCGGTATGTTGTCCGCTTCCAATATCACCAGCTCCAAATTTCCAAACTTTCGATTTAGGCCATGAAATCGATATCGATTCCTATCGTGTATGTTGTCTTTAAAAATACGTTTCGTAGCTAGGGCTAACCTCGGTTGCACTTGTGTTGCTGGAAAATTCTGCTGTTATTTGCAAAACTTGTTATCCATTCCTGCAAAGCTTATATCAAGCAATCGCATTCGGCTACACCACTTGGTGTTTGCGGAACCAACGTACAGGTGCACTACCAGTTGGGAAACGTAAACAACTTTCGGAATATGACTGATTCACAAAAGAAACGCAATAATGGTTATTACAGTCTCGTACCCCACATGGATAACTAACAAAACAGACTAAAGTTTGTCATCATGTCTGCTGGAGTTTTTAGCATAAAAGCATAGTTGGCATAATCATGTGTTCATTTGTATTATGGCTCCAATCAAACTTCTGACTTTCCTGGTGAGTTCCTAGAGCAGAAACGTTTATTGATATGGTCTCAGTACTGAAGCTCTTAGAAGTATGCGTCATGATGCTTTCAGCTCTCGTGCATTCTGTTCCGTCATGCAGAAACTCAAGACAGTCAGAAACTTATCCAGTTACCAGCTTGCGAACGCTATCTTGGAAGTTATGCCATCTCCAAAACTGATAGACAGAGCTTTCACTCTGATTTGCAGACGGTTGCTCCATATCTGGTGAGTTTGTGCTCTTGCTTCATTTCGAAAACTAGAGATGCGTGTATGTACGTGCCTCAGAATAGAGACCGCCCCGCTTGGTTGAAGGATTTCACTGGTGGACATCTTCCTGAACTGTTTTCGATAATCGCTGCTTAGAGCTGATATAGCGCAGTGATAAGATGCGGTGTTTAACGTTGAATAAGGTCGTGATCGACAAGTGAACATCAGCCTTCCATATGACTGTAAAAAGAAGTGATTGTATGTACGTATTACCGACATGAGGAGCTGTTGACGGAATTCACAGCGCGTTTGGTGCAAAGCAGTTCGGCTGGCAGACGTGACGCGCGCGACGCAAAACCGCTGCATTGACGTCGTCGTCGGGGCGCCTTGAACGTGGGCCCCTGAAAAACAACTTGTTGGCGCTTGGTTAACGGGCCCCAACGACGCCCGCGAATGCAGCGGTTTTCCGCCGCGCGCGTCACTTGTGCCATCGAACTGCTCCGTATCAGGGACGTGCGTACTCGAAGTTATGTAATTTGTTAGTCGTTAGGCGTCCAACCGGCCTAAATCCTCGTTAGTCCTCAGTCGTTAATTGTCAGTCGTTAAAAATCTAGGTTTGAAAGTGAGCACAGCATAATCAGAAAAAAAAACCTATATTAAATAGAAAAAAAACGAAGGCATGGAGAGATATGTATATGTCTTCCAAAACACTCATGGCCATTAAACACAAAAAACATCCATCGCTAGAGGTCCTAGTTCAAACTGCAAACCTGCATAGGCACAATTTAAAACATGGATGAAAGCCTGATACTCAAGAGTACGTGTTTCTCGAACTTCGTACTTTTTTCGGTGAGAAAGGAAGCAATATGAGAAGCCCGGGAAACCTTGAGCTATCCGTTTTTTTTTTCAGTGCAAAATTTGCCGTTCAGCACTGTATGATGTTATATGAGGCCTGCCCCGTGGTGACAACACGGAGAACTGCACAAATTTTGAAAAAATTGTTCTTTTCCCAGCGTCACGAGTTGAGCGCGCACGTCTCTTGGAGCTTGTTACCATAATGGGGGCAAGGTCGGAATCAGCGCCCAAAAGAAATTTTCACCCGCTGAAAGGTTCCAGCACCACTCTATAGAAATCCCATATCTCAATCTTTGGCCGAAAATCGGAGGACGGCGCCCTTTACAATCCAATCATCGGACACAGTTTCCTTCGGTGCGCAGTTGTGGCCTGCAGGCACCGCTCTATATTATCACCTCTGATAGTACCCTCTGTAATAGTCTCCGCTGGAGCCGGTCAGTGTCGGAACCGGTGAAGTCAGTCGACCATGAAGTCACGCGAATGGCACGATGTTGCATAAATGAAGCGCTTAACCTTGCGCAGGTTCGGTAGGGGTCATAGTGTGGAGGTTCCAGAACTGCGAAACAGTGTCAGTAGAAATAATAAATACTGAACGCTATGGTGGTTTTCTACCATCCACCTCGAACAACCAACAGGGAACTATGTATCAGTCCTGATGTAATCCTTGGGCTCGAGCGCGATGTGAATGACTATTGATTTTCTTACTGATTCCGAGAATGCTCACGAGATATCTTTCCTTCCGTTAGTCGTTAGTCATTAGACGTGAAACCCAAAAAGCCCGTTAGCCGTTAAATTTGTTAGTCGTAATTACGCACATCCCTGCACCGTAGCCCCACCTGTGATTTCGCTCAACATCCCTTCTAAGATATTATCGTAACAAGTCAATAATATCTATAATGGCGAATATCCAATCCTGCGAACGGAACACATTGAGTTGAATGTCTATTCGTGGCCAAATATGTGAAGCTCAATTGAGAAGGAGGAGAAATGTCGAGACACGAAGCTAGTAAAGTCTTCTGGATCAACAGGCATATTATAGTTCAGCATTCCAAATAGTTTCGAATCGAATCATTCAAATAATTTTCATTCGAGCTCCTTTTCGAATTCGGAATTTCTAAAATCGCCCCATTCAAACACTTTTCGATACTCGGCCCTCGAACGCTGGCGCCAATCGAATAAAATCCCACCATCGGATCTCAAAAAACGGCCATTCAAGTCTATCCGACAATCGCAATTCGACTATTCGTATGAGCATTCGATTAATTTAGAGCCGTTTCGAATACATCTGCCCCACTGTTGCTACATATTCATGGTTTACGGTAGGGGTCCATGTGTTCCGTTTGGGTAGACTAGCCGTTTTGAAATAATTTGGCGCGCTCAATCTTGTCAATTAAAAGTCGTAATCTTTTGGCGCCTCGTCGCGTGCAACAGGATTCGAAATTCTTTGGAGTCCGCTGCGAGCGGTGAGCATGTTTTCTTATTATTCCTTCATTCTATTAAGCCCCCGTCATAATCGGCCGATCAGCTCTAGCCAGTCTGGGGTGGTAGTAATTTTGCCAAACTACGATGTTAACCAGGGCTTTTAACATCGATGTTAACTATGAGGTTATCAGTCTTGACTGAAATCGGCGTACTAATACCTAGAGCCAGAATAAATTACTATAAAAAATCTTGGAGTGAAAGTTCGAAGTTACTGCTCCTTAACTTCCTTGTTACCCCCCTTGAAACTCACGATCGCGAACATTGATGTTCGCTCATTAATCGGCGCCTTTCACAGGTCAATGATGAGACACTGGGCATGTTGAGGAGTGCGTTTGACGGCGATGGCGGGTTAGGCTAAAAAGTCTTCGAGAGGACTTTTTAGCGTAACCCGCCAACTCCGGGTTTCTCAATCATCATCACGGAGCCGTGATTGGGCCAAGAACTGTGTAAATATACGCCAGTCCCCCCAACGGCTGGCGCACCGTTCGCCATGCGCAGT
Source organism: Aplectana chamaeleonis (assembly GCA_029168955.1). Taxonomy (NCBI): domain Eukaryota; kingdom Metazoa; phylum Nematoda; class Chromadorea; order Rhabditida; family Cosmocercidae; genus Aplectana; species Aplectana chamaeleonis. The sequence continues at coordinate 453,320 of JAPDOI010000184.1, read as the reverse complement.
GATAACGCGATCAATAGCCAATTATTGCTTCCCTCGTTCAGCTGACTGCTTCCCTCTAATCCATTTTCTTTGCTGAGCATTTTGCGTGCTCGATTTTCTTGTGTTCTTCGATTTTACGTGGACTACAAATTGAGGTTATTGTGACCGAGAAACCTGTCAGTGGATTAACTAGATCAGAACGCTCAGAAATTTGATGTTGAAGTCTCTAACTCCAAATTTCAGATCTTTTTTGTTTTTTTTTCATTCAAATAAATTCATGAGAAATTTACTATTCACTTTTGTTGTGATCATGTATTTTTTTCTTTCTCGGGTTTTATTTTTGTTTTCTTTTCTATGCAAAATTCAAAAAAGAGAGAAAACTTATGCCTTGTCATTTCAATCTCCGCAGTATCGACTAGAATGTAAACCGGAACCATCAATTAGTCTAATACCTTGATTACTTGAATGTTTTATTCATTCGGAGATTTTAATTTTATGTTTTTTCGATTATTCAGTTCATCTTGTTATTTCAATTAATCGTTTTTATAATATTCGATACATTCGGGATTCTTGAGTAATCGATTCATTAGATGTTTCAGTTATTCGGTTTCTCGAATACGTGGCCAACATAACGGCACATTTGAGCGCCCCGAATACGGAGCTGAAAGCATTCACTGAACCTTTCTTCGGAGAAAACGTGTGAGACATTAATCGAAGTTGTTCAAGCATTCAGAATTTTCGAAAAGGCTTCATTGACTGGGTTCAATCATTAAAAATTTTCGCAGTAGATTAATCGAAGTCTTTTTGGATAAGTGAGAAATTTATCTTTTTCGAGCATGTGATTTCAAAAAATTATTTGCGAAGTACTTTTCGAGAACTCGTGAATGAATATATTCTTCAACAAAAGTATTTGAAAAAATCTCGAATTGAGAAGCTTCAAATTTGCCTAGTGAATAATTAATTCCGAAAACCGAATCTCCATGTGACTGGATTGAATATCAGGAAATTTCTCACTTATCCGAGAAAATGTTTGAAATAACAATGAATAACCAAACAAGAAAAGTACTGGAATTTTAAGCTGTTTTCATGGAAAGTTTGAAATTCTTTTCAATTTCAATGAAAAGGTTTCATTCTGCGAGGGTTTTTTTTTCAAAAGTATTTTTCAGACAGGCTTTGAAGGAGTAAAAATACTGCGGAGGCAGAAATGACAATGTGTGTGTTTTCTCTTTTTTCTAGCTACTCGAGAAAGTAAATATTGAATGGCCACCACTAGAGTGAGTTGTAAGGTTCTCATAATCAATGATTGAGAAAAACTTAGTAGACCTGAAATTTTGAAACAAGGACTTTCATATCAACCTTGCAGCAAGTTTTAGCATAGCTATTCCTGTGACAGGTTTCTCCGGCCAGTTTCACCTTAATTCACGTTTCTCGTTAAATTGAAAACATCGGCGAGAAAAATCATTATCGCATGATACTCATTAAAACTAGATAAGCAAATAGAGGTAAAACATTCAGCTGAATGGATCAATCAACGAAAGTAAGGCGATAAGGCGAGAAGGAGTGACTCTACACAGAACAAGCATATACTGTCCACGAGAAATTGCAAGTTAATCGGAAACTAGTATTTCTGCTCTAATCATTTTCACAGCTACTGTGTCTACTGAGAAAGTGTTAATTGTTGATTTATGAGGGGCAGGGTTCAAGAACCTAGGAGAGCCTCTACAAAGTCTCTCAGTCCGTGAATGCATGGCGTAGTGCGATGTCGTGCTGCCCTTGTCAGTGCGGTCACGGGTTCAGATCCGCACTCATCGAATTTTACACATGCATGTGCATAGGTTCATGATGAGAATTAGTTCTCGTGCGTTGAGATCAAAGCACTTTGGTGCAGAGCGATGTGTCGCTGTTGATGAACCGGCGTTCGCGGGTTCGTTTACCAGTGGCAGCCATTCTTGCGAACGATTATGTGGCAGTTCCCAGTTGGTTCGAGGGTAACTTCGATGTCTCACACCTCAATTCTTCTTGGTTATTGTGACATGATCATGGTTCGTAACTCTCAGTTTCGGCTAGTTTACTACCACCCCTGGTCGATAAGAAACTATATTTTGCGGATCGGTTGCAAAAAATCCACCATTTGAAAGGCTGAGCTCGTCTTCACCGTCTAAGGCCCGTCCCGGTCGATACGCATGTAATACATCGCTCACTCACAAAGGCAGTGCTTAAAGCCTTAAAGGCAGTGTTCACGATAAAAAATGTTTTTCAGTTTCGGGAGGAATGGGTAGTGGAGGGGCATACTGTAACGTTAACGTCTTTTGAACGCATGAAAACGAGCCAGGAAAAGCTCCAAAAGAGCCCGAAGTTGCCAGTTCGAGCGCAAGGCAAACCCAAAAGCGCAACACACACCCACCAACGTGAACAAATGAACGCTCGAGATTGTGAGAGGAGCGATGATTTCCAATCATTAGCCCAGTTCTTCCCTTCATTCTCAACATCTCTCTTCACTCAGGTCAGCTCCCATACATCGGATGCAAAAGACGGCAGTTACAAGCCTCGGACAACTCGTCCACCATGTTTCCTTAGCTCAATTTTTGAGGGACCGCACCTCCGTTCCCAGAAGGTCTTGTACTATTTCAGAGACATCATTCGAATCAGCATGGGCCCGTTTTCAAGATAGGCAGAAAAACAGAAAAGCGATTTTTATCGTGAACACTGCCTTTAAACGTCACTGCGAAAAAACCGGAATGTATTGAGTATCTCTCAGGTATCGAAAGTGGAACTGCTTAGTGTCCCCCCCCCCGACCTCCTGGTTCTAAGTTGTTAAGACGCTCATTTCCCGTACGCATTGTACCTCCCCTAAATTCGCAGAAAAATCTCAAGAAAATCTTGAAGCAGGCTAATAGCCGTGTTCCGCGCCCAAAATAACCCCCTTAGACAAAGTTTTTCTCTTGTGTAGAGATTTCAAAACAACGGAGCCTTCCTAAATCTGTCTAAGAATTTGATCCTATGTATTTCGCTGTGATAGGCTTTTTCACGTGATTACATTGATTGCTCACCTGGGCTGTTTTCAAGTTGTTGTTCTGAAATTCTTCCGAAATTCGGATCTCAAAAAACAGGTCGTTTGCGGAAATCTGGGACTGAAGAAAAAGGGTTTTTCGAATATATTCAAAATTCAGACCTCAAAAAGGGTTTATTTGAATCTTTTTGAAATTTGTGTTCGAAAAATGGAGTTTTTCCAATCTATTCGATATTGGCTTTCTCGTCTAGAGAACAACTATAAAACATATTGACCAATGGAGGCAAAACATGGCCGCTTATTATTCAGGCTTTTCGTGACCCAGTTCCACTGAGTTGCACAGGATGTAGTGTTTATAGGGTCGCGAGTCCCCGCGCTGCGCTGGGAGACTCAGAGGAGGCGACCGGAGGAGCAACAACACCAAGAAAGGCAGAGTTAAGCACGGGCGAGCTAATCTGAAAACCATTATTGTGAGCTCACTGTAGCGCAAAAGTTTGGAGCCGACTTCTTTTGTTCAGGGCGATATGTGGCTAATTTATGACACTTTCTGCTGCGAGGGGGTAGCAGATTGAGAGTTTAAAGTCCTTAATGACAGCGCTCCTTTCGGTAGAGAGCAGTAGCATACGCTGTGGTATATCAAATAAAGATTCGTCTCCTTTTAGATTTGGAACTGCGATCTGGAAGCTCTAGCTGGCATCAAGGCAGTGTATCCAACTTCACCTGGGCAACCGATTTTCAAAACACTGGCATACACAGGGTAAAGCAGATATGATCCGTGTTATTCAAATAGGAAGCCGCGACGCCGCTTCGCGAGAAAAGTGGAGTATAGCAAAAGTAGAGCCAAGTCAGCGCGGCATCCTAATTGAATAACTTGGAGAATGCACGGTATCTCGAAAACCATGAACACTCCACACAGGATTGGCTGAGCAATCTGGAGGTTGATTTAATTTGAATCATTTGTCGAACGCTCTCCATTTTAAACACCGCCAGTAGCGATCGGTGGTGCAGCACGCCTTTTGCCTCCCGATTAGTAGCTCTGTAGAGGTGGAAGATACGCAACACGACCGCGCTCTATCGACGAGGTTCGAATAGCAGAGCTCTTTACGCATGCTCTATGCCCTATGAGGGCTCCTATAAAGGAAGAAAAAGCTTTACTGTTCATAGCAGACGATTGATTGGTTCAAACTTGTTCTCGTGAGTGCATGAAACTTGAGGTCGCGTGATGTATAAAGGGTGGAAACCAGGCTAAACTCAACCCTACTTCTCTAACACCCAACTGAGAAGGTTTCCTCATCCACTACACGGAGAGGGCCCTTGTTTTCCGGTGATAGGACTGAGTTGAGTGTGGTTCACCTCCTTAGAAGCACAGTTGAACCTCACAACCGTTTTTCTGTCCATCTCGGAGAGAGTGCCATGGTGATTCCAATGGTATCACCAGATTCGTACAAGACCCCTAGAAACGAAGTTACGGCTCCTCAAAGCTGAGGTAGCATGGTGAACGAGTTGTCTGAGGCCTACAACATCCGACATTGGCAACCGAGGAAGAACGGGGCTATTGCTCGAAAACCATCGCTTATCTCACCACTGTTGAGCTATAAAGGTCGTAAAAGGGGCGTGCCAAAGTGGCTTCTCAAGGTGGGCGCCCCAGGGTGGCTACCTCCTATATCTCGCTCATTCGGAGGAATTGAGAGCTCGCACTTGGCAGGTGTTATACAGAGTGGGTCTATTTCACAATTATGTGGAAATCTCAGGTTCCGTCTCCGAGTGTGTACTGTGCCTTTAAAGGTATGGCTCAGGCCGATTCCATTTTCTAGTTTCCCACAACTAGAGTAGGTATATCCTTCTAATGAATGAAAACGGCGCAAGAGCGAACTGCAAGAAAATTGCGATCTTTTCTGGGAGTGCTTCTAGTTTTTCTTTATAAATTCAGACTGGTTTTTTTCATAATAAGTTTCATCTTAATCGATACGAGCAATAAGTGCGTTTTATTTTAATAGCTTTTCCGGTGTGGTAATTATCCCTGCACGATTGTACGTTATTCCTATGGGTGAACAGTGCGTAAACGAGGCAGTGAATATAGGAAAGTAAGACAGGAATGGATAGGAAGGGTCACATACTGTTGGGAATTGAATAAGCAATGCAGTGGGCGATAACGTGCTCCAAAATTTCGACACATACCAGTGACAAGCTGGAATTGCTCAAAACATACCGGAGGAGTGCTGACGGGTTGGAGACATTTTGGGCGCTCAGAACTACTCACCGTTTTTTTGGTGGTTTGAATAATTCATTGGGCCCCTGAGCACATACTAGGCTCCGTCCATACGTGGCGAGATCTTGTGATTACGCAAAATCGATGGTCATCGGGGCACACGATTCGCAAGCCGCTCATAGGCGCTCCTTCTCGCGAGCTCGCTCTCGCACGCTTACACCAGCACCACGAAGCAAGCAACAAGATTCAAGCTTATTGCTCCATCACTAAATCAGCTGGCATTGCACCTGTAGCCAACTACTGCCTTTGTTTTCCATAATCCCACCACGGAAGTCGAAAACGGTGGGAAATCATCAGCCGTTGCGCCAACTCGAGCGACTGATCACCCGATCAAACGTTTTCAGTCAAATCAAAAACCATTTTCAAAGTGAAGCCTGCTTTTCAGTATTAACTCCTCCGGTATTAAAGGCAGCAGACACGCTCGGAAATGATATCAATTTTATGGATTAAACTAAAGGTCTGAAGCTGTTAGTATTCAGAAATAACGAAAAAGGCGAAAACAAATAGACGGAAATTAAGATATAACGGTACGTTCTAAATTGGCCCAGAAATGGACGAGTTGTACGGCACTGGCTGAAATAGCGGAGCTAGCAACAAATTTGTTGGAATAACGACGCTAATGTACTCGTACGGCCCCTTCTGGAACGCTTACGCCGTTAGAAGCCTAAAAAGTAACCTAAAGTGGCCGCAATCGAGCATTGACTACCTGTATGGAGGGGCGGAGCCCGTATCAATGGGCGGAGCAAGGATGATTTCGTGACTGACTACGGCTCAAATACGGTCATTTGGACTCGTTTCTAACGCTTGCAACTTCGTGAGGGCTTTTCTAGGGCCTGCACGACCCCACTAATGTAGTTATCTCAACAACTTTTTCGAGCGTGTCTGCTGCCTTTAAGCAGATTGTGATAAAGAACTGCTGGGGGAGTTCCTCTTCTGTCGGCATGCTCTAAGGCAGCATACAAGCTCGAAAAAAATTGTTGAGTTAATGACGTAAGTGGGGCCGTACGGCTCCCAGTCGGACCTTCACGCTCGCGCAAGCGTCAAATACGAGTCAAAGAGAATAATATTTATTGATCACCAAAAGATTCAGTCTCCGCCTATTTGTCTCACTGTTCGGTCGGGGAAGCGGCGGAACTCAGTCACTTACATATTAGCACAAAAAGATCCCGCTGTTTCTCTGTTTCAATAGCATTTTCGTCGTGTTTTTCATCAGTTCCCATTGCTAACATCTCCACCCCTTCGTTTAATGACGTAAATTTCATATCATTTTTGAGTCTGTATGCTGCATTTAATAATAGCCCTCCCACATCATCAGACCTGAATAATTCAAATCACAGAATCCTGACATTGATCTAAGCTGGGTCCCGCTGAGGGTTTGAAAGCAGAAGAAGGTTAGTGCGTTTAGACGCACAGTTCAAGCTCAGTAACAAAACCTGGGAAAACCACATAATTGTAAAGTAGATCCACGCTATACAACACCTGCAAGTTGTGAGCTCTCAATTCCTCCGAATAAGACATATATACATATGAGGACGCCACACTGAGGCGCCCTTATCAGGAAGCCACTTTGGCGCGCACCTTTTGCGATCTTTGGGGCTCAATAGTGGCAAGATGAGCGACGATTTTCGATGAATAGCCCCGTTTATCCCATTATTTTTAGCCTTTCTTTCTGTTAGGGTCCGCTCGCGTACATAGGTTGCAAACCACGGAAGTTACAAGCCTCGGACAACTCGTCCATCATGCCTTCGTCGCTCAATTTATGAGCGGATATAACTTCGCTCCCAGGTGATCTTGTCCGATTCCAGAGACACCAATGGAATCAGCGTGGAGCCCTCTTGAGGATAAGCTAAAAAAACAGAAAAGCGATCCCGAGGTTGAACTATGCCTTTAAGTACTCTTCTCCATGACAACCGAAAAGCGAATCCCTTGTTGCGCGATAGTTGAGTTTTGAGTACTGCTCAGCTAAGAAAGGGTGTAGTCAATCTGCGTCCAGATTGTTTCAACAACGGGAAAATTAAGGTCGTTTGAGAGGCGTAGTTTTTTTGAAAGCTTTGCACCGTATGTATACTTAACATTTCAGCCGTCTGCCAACCTCTATTTTTCCAGACAGCCAGGACTGGGCGTTCGAAACGTGATCCGCGATGCGACCATTGCATGGTGGAACATTCTCTTAGAGGTATTCTTTTCACATATCGAAGAATGTGCTGGAAATGATTATGCAGCCCCTAAAGGCAGTGGTCGCGACGAAAAACGTTATCGGAAAAAACCACAAAAACCAGCTTAGATCAAAAACAAGTGAAAAACTAGGAAGGTAGCGCGTTGAAAAACGGGCTAGAAATAGAGTTTTTGGAGCCCAAAGAAGCCATTTCGTGCTTACGAGCACAGCGCTGACCAAAATGATCGCAGTCTCATGTTGAGCAGTCGAAAATCATCGACATTCAGAGGAAGAAATAAATGCAAATTTACCTAATAAAACAATTGAACAATGAAGGCAAGCACTTTAGTCAATGTTTTTGACTAGATGAGCAGTGTTCATTGATTGAATTCGAATTCCAAGACAGCTGATGTCCTTGGTATTGGAGATCTCATCGATGCCGATGATGTGGAGTGGGCTCGTCCACCATCAAAAGACAAAAAAGTTCAGGCCTCAAATTTGGCCCAAAGCAGTGGTTTTTTCGCTATTTTTTCTTTTAGGTTCTTTTACTCGAGACCCAAAAAAGGGTTTAGAGAGAAAAATACGACAAGCATATTTGATTGCGACCACTGCCTTTAAGCAACGGTTAACCAGGCCAATGGGTCGATCGGAAGTAGTACGCGTGCGGATGCGCCGCGGAGCATTTCTCAATTGTCATTGTGGAAGTAGCGAAGTTTAGGCGTTCTCCAAAATGGTCTTCACTATCCGGAGGCTTCCTTCCCAATGCCGATCATTTATAAGTCGTTCATGTTTCAAATGCAGTTAAAGGCAGCGTTCACGATGGTTATCCTTAGTGACTTTCCACGTGAAATGATAGGCGAGATGGATCCTAGGCTTCTACTGTTAGAAAATTTTCCCTAGCGGTAGAGCGCTGGAGGCTTCTAAGCGGTGCCTTCAGGTCAGGGTCTACCTAGAGTCCCGTCACCAACAATGCCACTGCATCGGCCTCCCAGCTGAGGTGTCTCAACCAGGAGGTCTGGAGATACGTAAACCCTACCGCGACGGTGCCTGGTTCTGGCCGCGACGGTGCTTGATTCGGTCGGCGACGGTGCCTAAATCTGGCTGCGATGGTGCCTGATTCCGGCCGCGACGGTGCCTGAAACCGGCTGCCCCGCCTCGGTCCGGACATGGGCGTAACCTTTTCCGAAGTCTGCGGTGAGGAACAACCCTACCTACGGACTACGGCGAAAACCGCCGCACCCCCCAGCCGTGAGGATCCGCTATCCCCCCAGCGGTGAAAATTATGCTGGCTTTCGAATAGGGACTCGAAGTCATTTTACAGGGTCGGCATTAGAATGCTGAATGAGGACACGAGTGAGATGAGACACCTTTCATGCCGGCTGTGCATGTGATAAACACATTAGGACGTGATCATTCGCTCACCTTGTTTTTTCATGTCTGCCACTGCAGCCGTGCCTGCGGTCAAAAGGTTCCTCAGTCCTCTCTGACTCATGAGCCTGCTGACTAGTGTAGCGGTTGCGTCGCGGTGGCATCGCGAAGCCGATCCGAAACTGTTGCGGGGCCCACGCTCCGCTATCGCGGTACTGTTTATGATTGCGCTGCCGTTGCTGTACTGTTGCGAACAAGAAGGAATCTTCCAAGATTCCGGAGACGCTGCTACAGTGTCGCGGCATGGGCCCAAATCGCTGGGCCGCTGCTACATCAGTCCAGCCCGGTCCCGGCTTGCAGTGCCGTCCTGCCACGGTCAATGCAAATTTTTTCTCAGTAGTGCCGAAAGAACGGTACAAAACGAGACAGGATTGGCAAAATAACGGCTGCAAACAAGCGTTTTGGAGTTACAGAACTGTCCCGTTCCCCACATCTGCACCCTCGATGTGAACAAATGAACACTCAGAGTACAGAAAGGATCAAGTCAAGGCAGTGCTGATAAGTGAGCTGAGCGCTTGATTAAATTGATAGGCATCATCCCCCTCCACGCTCAATAATGAACGTAAGCCAGGGAGGGCCTGTTTTAGTACAAAAACGCCACTTCTGCCTTCTTTTGAAGTATGCCGTGCTATATAAAGCTGTAGACCTTTCAAAAGTCTATGAGATATCGGAATTGAAATCTATCGTGAATCCTACCTTCAAGAAGTTTTTAGAAGAAAGATAGCTATCACGTTGGATGCAACTCTCACCTCCTAAATGAACGCGTCACGGTGGTCTGCCTCTTTCTTCTACGCCACAAAGTTGATGTAAGCCTTTTTTTAACCCAGGGCGGACCTATGTATAATAGTAACACTGTATTGCAGCCTGCAGCTCCAATGCCGGTTAACTGAGTACATTTACCTTATCTTACTCATACTCTGTCACCATGTTGAAATTGGTGCATATTTGGTTGGGATAAATACGTAAATTTGTACGATATTGTTAATTAATTCAAATAAAATTTTACTTCTTGTATGCTTGCAACTAGAAATGGCTCTCGCTCCTTTGAAGGTAGGCAATGTTCACACATTTCGTCTCCGCGGTGGGTGTGAAATGCACATAAGCGGTTGGGACGGTGTGCGGACCTGCATGTTTTAGCATTTGTGAGTGCATGATCGCAACAGAGATTACAACACGTTTTATGGTAAATCAAACCACTTCAACGCTTTGCGGCTGAAGCGATAAGTATGTCTAGGAAACAAGTAACGGTCTCGTTACATGGAGCCTTATAAAAGCTTCTTTCCCAAGCTTTGTGGGTAAACTATTGCGTCCTGATAATTTTCAAGATAGGGTCTGGCGAAATTGTGAAAATCATTTCTGAACGACGCCTTACGATGCTGGGCGCACGCTGCCTTCACTTCCAAGATTCCTCTCACCACAGAAGTCACTCCACGTTCGCTGAACTAATTTGATCAACGATGCAACATATCTTTCCAGGCGTTGGGATGAAGCGAACTTTTTCCAGCACTATGTTTCGCTTGCGGTGGAGTCGTCGGCCTTGTTCTAGGATTACAAATTGAACCTCAGACCTTCATAGCGAGAGAAAGAAAACTCTTGCTCCTGCGTTCAAGGTATTCCATTCAATATTCCTTGCAGAAGGAATATTCTCGTTCCGTTCGCTGCCAGAAACATCGACTGTTGCAGACAGTTGACGGCTGATGAGAGCACAGTTTATTTTCTGATGAGAGCAGGCTTCGTCCATAGCTAACGACCAGCTGCAAGCTTCATGAAGCTGAAACACTGATGCACAACACTCAATCGCTTGCGCATGCAGCGTGTCCTAGGAGAGAGAGAGAGTAGTTAGGGCCCGATTGTAGTTTCGCAGCTTGAAGGCTTGGCAGCATGTATTGAAGGAGCATCGACTACGTGGCGCTGCTCAACCTACTGCTTTCCATTGCATGCTGGCGCGATTTGCAGCGGCATGACTCTAGCCAGCCCCTTAACAATAATGATAATATTGGTGACAGCCGTATCTCAACATCTTCCAGTTTTGCAAGTCGCGAGCGGCCATCTTACATACTTGTCTTTTGCCCCTACATTGGAAACCGTTCACCTCTAACGCAGTGACAAACAAACAACTTAAAGGCAGCGTACACGCTCGTAAACGAGGTTGGGATAACAATGTGAATCGAGTCGTATGGCTTACAACGTAATTCGTACGCATTTTGAAGTGTCAAAAATGACCTACAATGCCGCTACATGAGTTAGAAGTTGGCCCAACCCTGTATTTTGACGCCCCGTGTATTTGCGATTTTCCTCCAACGCAGGGTTGCTGGGCTATCGACGCCGTCAGTGGCGTGTGCGGTTCACTTGTTAGGCAATCTACCAACAGTACCGCCGGAGAATATGACCCAGCAAACTTGCGTTGCCGTAAAAGGCCAAATACAGGGGTCGTGAAAACACAGGGCCAACTTTCAACTCATGTAGCGGCATTATGAGTCGTTTTTGACTCTTCAAAATGCGTAGGCGTTGTAATCTGGGCCATACCATTCTATTTCCGTAGTTATCTCAATCACGTTTACGAGCGTGTATGCTGCATTTAGGCCCCAAATTGTGCCTAAAGGTTGTCGCTGTTTTTATGAAGTCATCATTTGAGCGCACTTCCTACCCGATCGGTGAATATTTCTCTGGGGACTTACGCCTCAATCCCGCTTCATGAACTAATTCCGTACAAGCTACGAATTCATAACATTAACCTAGGAAAGGAAAGTTACTTTTTTTCGCATTCCTGGGTGTGACTCATAGGCTTCTAGCTATCCTCATAGTGTGAACCGTGAAAGACGCGTGAGCAGAATGAAGCTGTTTCATTGTCAATTCGAAAGCTGCTGAAGACTCATTCACTGGAATTGAATACCGATAGTCATTCTACACGTGCAACGAACTACATGTAAGGCTGCAGCTCGAAAAGTATTGAACGAACCCATGTCTCATTACAATATGTAAGCTAAGAAAGTTTCTTGGTAATTAGCCACTTATGCAGCCGGGTTAAACACGAGACTTATAATATATATATATATATATATATATATATATATATATATATATATATATAAATATATATATATATATATATATATATATATATATATATATATATATATATATATATATATATATATATATATATATATATATATATATATATATATATATATATATATATATATATATATATATATATATATATATATATATATATATATATATATATATATATATATATATATATATATATATATATATATATATATATATATATATATATATATAAAGCAACAACAATATAAAAACAAACAGCAAAATCAATACAGTGTGCAAAGTGTGTGCCAAAAACTCAACGAGAACCTAGCAAATAGAGAGCACGGAGTGGATATTCAAAAAGGGGGGAAATCTCAGTCAGAAATAGCCCTACCTAACCCTAGAGGGGAGAGCGTCCTTTTTGAACAATGTTAAGAGGAGGACAACGACGGGAACGGCGTGTAGACGGAAGCAAATCTAGAGCGACGAAGTTGTTTTTAGGCGTTATTCATACTACTCAACGCCAGCGCGGCACGCGCGTGCCGCGCTGACGTGTCGTTTGTGTATGAATACTTTCTTCGCGCGTGACGCGCGCGCTCCGCGCTTGCGGAGACTATGAATACTCCAGCGGCGACGCCATGGCGTAGCGGTGAAGCTGGAATGAATGAGACGATCGATAAATAGTATCAGTGGATGAAAACGCCAAGGCGTTCCGGGTGGCAGTATGAATACTGCAGCGGCGACCCCAAGGCGGAGCGGGCGGAGCGTGACGCGCTTGCCGCACGGGCGGGTCGTCAAGCCATTCATACAAAAACGTCACGCCAGCGCGGCACGCGCGTGCCGCGCTGGCGTTGAGTAGTATGAATAGCGCCTTACGGCCTAAAATTTCCTTTTATACCGGCGGAAAGGCGCCAAAACGGTGGATGAGTCACTCCGCAGCATACCGGTTTGATTGGGTGTGGAATTCGCGACGTTGCCAAACCGCGATAAAATCGTGGAGGAGCGATAGGCCGTGATTGGAGGAAACACCGGCCACCGCTAATCACGACCCATTGCTCCGTTCCTGCCCTTTTTGCGGTTTGTTAACATTACGGTCAAAGCAACAAAATGGTTGAGATAGCAGAGCCAATAGGCCAGCTCTAGAACGCGAATCGTTGAACGCACCAAAAACTAGCCGAGATTACCGTTTCTGGAGCATCCATTTGAATGAGTTTGTATCGAGGACGGGGACAGTCAGAGGAATGGGTTGAGACTGCATCCGTTATAGTCTCAATATGATTTAGTCTTTTTGGCTCGTTTTCGACTCTAGCGACTGCATGAAGGTTCTACTAGAAGCCGTGCTTCCCCACTTACGTTATTACCTCAGCTGCTTTTTCCGAGCGCTTATGCTTCCTACGAGCTGTCCGGAGAAAGATGAGCCCCCTTCGTAAGTCATCTATCGCAATCTGCTTTATGCTTGAGAAGCTTATACTTAAAAGCAGGGTTCACGATGCCAACAGTTTGAGAGTTCACCTCATGAGAAGGTAGATCTAGCCATCAAATATGGGATATTGCACCGGCGTGTACTGCATCTCCTAGCGCACTCTCTTAGAAACGTCACCAACTTCGCTCGTGCGCGAGCTGATAATCAAGTCGAAAAGGCGGGAGCTCCCACCTTCCCGAATGATTGCTACTGGCCCAGGAGAGTGTCAAGAAAATGCCTTTTCACATTGCTGTTCGATACCGTTGTCTATGCAAATCTGGGCAAAGCCCTCGTGGGCAAGCCACGAGTTCAATGTGGTGAAAATGGTGACACGCTCACTTGCCGACAACAGTGCTGTTGTTGCAAATCGGTGGTTTCCTCCCGCCAGACCGACACCAGACGTCAGTCCCGGGAGATCCAACCAACAGACTTCCTACATATAACATAACACAGCTTGAACTGCCCTGGACTAGTCAACACATATCCCGACTGTAGTAATTATATTGCGAAATACACGTCCCTCTTGCATACACGACAGGACACAAGCTAATATAGATTATTTTATACTACAAGTAGAATTTGGAGAGAACTTGGAGGAAATAAGAGTAATAGAAATAAGGAACAATTATTACGAGAAGAGAGAGCACCACTGTACCATTGCACCACGATCAATAAATAATACAGGCCATGGCCTGCATTATTATTCGCGAGGCTGCTCCAAGCTTTTAATTTTGAACATTCCAGCATGCCGATGTCATTATCGGACAGGGTCCATGTCTCAGATCCGTAAAGTACGACCGGACGAAGTTTGAGTTTCCGAAAAGCCGAAACTGAGTTTTGAGAATGATTTCGTTCTTCTTTTAAAGGAACAGTCACAGCGATGCTGAAGTGAAAATATCTTGTTCTTCTTCCAAAGGCACAGTGTCAGCGATGCTAAAGCTGACGGAGCCTGTCTTATCTTGCTACAGAACTCTGTCGCACATGTCACTTTTCTTGAGCGTGCCAACGAACACGTATGCTTAAATTGTGAAACATGCTCAAGCTTGTCTCTTCCGAAATGGGTAAAGGCTTGCAATCGGTCTCTCGCCGTAAACTTCGTTTTGCTTTTGTTGATCTTTGTCGTAACGTTTTGCTGCAATCGCAACTGTGAAATTATGCTTGTGGTCTGGTCATCACTATTGCCGATAACAGCTGTCGCGAAAGCGCGATGCTATCGCTCCTCAAGGAGGCCTGGGCGCGGTCGGTCCCGCAACCAATGCCGACGCACGGTAGAGACGCCGTCGGACTGGTTCGGGCGGCGCAGTCTGAGTCATCAGCCTTTGCCCCTGCCGCAACCAAGCGTGGTCCTTCTTACTGCAGCTCTATGCTGCTCTTTACTCCTTCCTGTGGGGTGCATCGTTTCGGGGCCTCTGGCCTTTAGAACACTATTATTCCACCTGCAGTACAGCTTGCTTGCGAAGAGCATCTTCAATTAACAGGCCACGAAGTCGTTTTCATAACGATGACATTCGCGAAGGCTGCTAAAAAAACAGTCAATCTGTCTTGTTTGCTTAGAAATTTTGGCCAGGTACACAGGAAGGACTTATCCAGATTCCCAAGGAAAAACGTTCTATTTCAATCTTTCATTTATTGGACTCGGCGGACAAATATTTACGCGTGAAGGAAGCAACAAAAAACACTTCAGCACAACGGAAATCGTTCAAATGAGCATGTTCAACTATAGCTAGGTCCGTGGCTGTTTCCTCAAGAAAAAGCATTTAAATCTCACCCGCGGCTGGAACGGCGGTCGCGTGCGCCAGCGCGTTAATCTAATCAGGCCAACAGAAGAGCGCTGCTGATCAGCTTACCATACCGCCAGCCGCCGTTAAGATTTAAATGTTTTTTTTTTCGAAGGAGTAAGCCACCGACCTAGCTGTACGAGTCTAACAGACCTTGCTGACGATTAAAGAGTGCCCGGAATGCTTGGGAGGAGATGAAAAACAATTGCTTGCAAGAGTGTTCGGAGGGTTCAAAACACAAAAACACGGATTTTTCCGGGGAGTTGAGCTAAGGGGGGGGGGGAGTCGAGAGAGCATCTCAGGAAGAAGTCTGGCTTCAACAGGTTGTGGCTCCATCCTTTGTGGTCGACGACGGAGACACCACCAAAATGAACAAGAGTGGAAACAAATTGTTCAAGCTATTCGTACGACAGTGGCACTCACAGAATTGTACTGATCCGTCCCTTTACTCCAGATGCCAGCTAGAGGGACAAGTCAGGAAGTGTTTGGGACCAATTTTACTCTTAGCCCAGATAACATGCTTTGAACGCTGATCGGCGTGCGACGCGATCTCGGTCGGTACTTAAGATTATCACGCTAGCGCACCGCACCGAGATCAGACTTTGAAAAAGCCTAAGGTAAGAATATCTATTTTATTGGACCAAATTTACTCTACATAAACAGATTTTTGGCATCCTTAGCATTTCGTTGCCTTCTCATAAATGTAATAATACCTACTGAACAGTCGGTTCTGAAAGCCTCATCGGGCAAATTACGGAGGCATGACGAATTGTTAGTGGTAATTAGAGGGTTCGCGGGTCTAATCACGGGACCATATAAGCTTCAGTTTTTTTATGCTGAAAATCTTATTTTTAATGGGGAGTCGTAGGTCTTGTAGCGTTTTTTACAGGAAGTACAACAATTTGCCGCCTACAAGCGGATTAGATGCAGCTGAACTGACCTAGAACTGGTTCCTCTCAGATTGCAAACAGTTGCGATTTCGTCTTTAATTCACAGAAACCACTTTTTCACCATTTTTTTCCAAAGAATTACACATTCTTAACCCTCAAAAGTTTGATGATCACCCAAAAACTTTGAGTTTTTCCTCGAATTTTTTTTTACTAGCTCCCACCACCCGTTGACAAACTATTCACAATTGATGGACCTTGTTGAGAACAGCGGTAGCAGTTCTGGACGGATCGCAGGGGAAGTGTCTCAATGCCGGACTGACATTAGGACATTGGAAGTCGGATAACTGCTTGAATGTTGTTTGCCATGTCATGTGGTCTAAATCTCACCCATGATTCAGTTTGAATTTTCGAAAAACGTGAAATTGTTGTTCCATAACTCGAGCTTACTACACTTGCACTTCAGTTGGCCGAAAATGCTGGTATTATTCCCAGTTACATCATAGAGAACTCTGACTTTGGAAAACACAAATACGAAGCCAAAGCCTTATCCAGATAAACTAATCAAACTGCTTTCGGTTGGTGCCCGTACAGCTGGGGTGCAGTCGCACTTCCTTTTCTCAGTGAATTTTCAAAAGAAACGCAGTATTAAGTAATTTAGCCGCCCACACCACTTTGTAAACCTACAAAACGCGCCGAAGTTCACTGGCCAGGCTAGCATATAAGCATTGTTGACATCATCATGAAGTCATTCCAATCATGTCCTCCATCGAACTACTGCTTCTCCTGGTAAGTCCTTGTAGCACAAACTCATGCTGATCTAGTCTCAGAGCAGGAGCCATAATGTTCATTCTATATCGTTGACAACATTTATGTTATTTAGTTCAAAGTTCTTCATATTCACCGCCGTGCTTTTAGCTGTCATGCATTTCCCTCCATCACGCTGAAGCTGGAAGAGTTCTCTTCCATGAAGCCGAAGTTAGGAACCAAAGTCAACCAGTTCCGGCCTTGCCAGATTGCCAGCACTATATCGGAAACTATGGAATTTCTAAGGATGACAGGCTAAACTTTTTTAAAGAATTCTCTGCGGGCGCTCCACGTTTGGTGAGTTCATGTTCTAGCGCAGTTCCGTGAAAAGGTCCGAAATTAATGGTATGGTCGTGTGTACTGTGCTTATCTGGGTCAAATTCCGGTCCGCAATTGCGTCTCGACACGCTTTGCGGCCGCACGCGCTCGAGTCAATCGAGTTTCCAGCTCCAAAGCCGACTTGATATGACTTTTTTTACACAGTTTTCTTCTATTTTGTTTAGTTTTCAGTTTGTAAAACCCATCTAGAGTCAACATATCGGCAGCTGCGGCGCTGGAAACTCTTCCGACTCGAAAGCGCGCGGCCGCAAAGCGTGTCGAGACGTAATTGCGGACCGGACCTATTCGCACTTCGCACTCGGGCGGTCTCGGAGTGGAGTGTGATTAAACTTCTAACAGGTCAGTCAAGTCAGCATGGATCGTTTATTATGAGGAATCATGGAAGAATCGCGGAAGAATAGAATATTGTCCATTTTGGAAAGTTAGCTTTTGCGCAGATTGTTTGGAGTACCAGTTCATTACAACATCTTACAGGTCTTCCTCCTGGTTGGCGGCCCCATTTTGTTTCACATCAATTTAATGAGGACCAAGTTCTTAAATTTGGAGAGACCTCTTTACGGTTTAAGAGGCTCCCGGTGTGATACGTTTGGAGCAACTTTTTCTAAAGCTAAACCCGAATCACAGAGGGTCCTCAATCTAGATTGATGATCAGTTGCTGGCCTAGATCACGGCGAAATTCACCGGGGATTACTATTTTCCAACGAGCTGGCGAAAATCGAAATGTGGAGCTTTAAGAGAATGCTTTAGACTTTATTAAAACCGTATGCAACGCGACTCAAGCTGTATTGAGGTTTTTCTGTAATTATATTGCTCTTAGTGCTAATGTCCTTAAAATCTTAATAAATCAAGTAAAATGAAATCTATATGCACTGTTCACCATGAAATAATAGTCGGCGGAATAGAGGCCGTGTAGCCCGAAATCCGAAGTTCTGTCGCACGCAATAGTGACTATCGCGGTCGCTCGTCGTTGGCGAGCAGTCGCCTAATAATATGGCAAAAGCTGCTTCAAAAACAATCGGAAAGATCAGGACGACAAACCACCCTGCACATAAATGATGGGCTGGGAGGGAAGCTTAAGAATATGAATACGGCATAGTGATACGCAATGCGACGGTACACAGACGCGCGATGCGGCCAGTGCGCTGAACCCCAGTAGAGGCCATCAGTTGTGGAACGGCTCGTCCAGCGGCTAAGCGGGACTAAGAACCGCGAACTTGTGTAATTGGACCGACAACATCACAGACATCTGGGTTTTAGCTCAGGAGTGCGTCGTATACTTTTCTAGGAAATGCGCGTCGCAGTCGTTGAGTCTCCTTTTGGGTTCACGTTTCACCAGTGAAAGACATCATCTCACCCTTCTTCCCGTGATAGGCACGCTCTCGTGTCAGGTGGGCGATCGCGTGCCTATCGTGTGTCTCGGGATAAATGGGGAAATCCGCTTTAGACTCAGGCTCCCTTTCGTCAGAGTTTGAGAGTGTTCCAGGGGCGGCATGCATGAACGCTGCGAAAAAGTCATGAAGCCGCTCCGCGTTCTATGAGCGCAGCTTCAAACCATGGGACAGCCCCAAAGTGCATGGCGTATATTAGTGTATCGCAAGCCTAAATGCACCTTTCACTGCGAACCCATTTTCTGTCATCCCGGTCGCGTTTTCGTCCAATTTTTGAGTAGCACGGGGTGACGAAAAAATGCCAGAAAGCGACTGGGATCATGAAAAAATGCCATTAGGCGTAGAATTTGCTGTAGAGAATGCACTTACGTCCGCGACATCGATATAAGTACGCTATGCACTTCGGACCCGTCCCGTGGCTCGACGCTGCGCGCATAGGTCGCGGAGCGGCTCCCTTATCTTCTTCCCAGCGTTCATGCATGCCACCCCAGACTAGCCACTTGTTTTGGTTGCATACCTCTGGCTCCCAGTCATCATCAACATCGGTACGGTTTTATCAAAGCTAAGCGTCGACCAAAGCATCTCCCTTGATTTTTTCATCGAAAGAGGCTATGAGAATCAAAGCACTCATTCTGATGAAGAAATTGGTTGTGGTCTAACTGCGCATTCGTCCAAGTCAGGTGGTACCGAATGAGATTCGAACATCGAGTGGCGAACCTCGAATAATTCTACGACCACCTAAGTGTTTTAAGAACCCATTGTCTTTAGTAAGCCCTCTACAGGTACAAAGAGAGTCGGTTTTGCCGACTCGTGTTCTATTCTGGCATTCAGTGCCTGTTGGTGGTTGAAAGAGTCATTAACTTCAAGTTCTTCATGGCGTCTCTCGAAGTTTGTTCGCCACTATATAATATTGAGAGGAGCTCGATGTGGGAATCCTTCAGACCACTGCCTTCAGAGATGAACAAAATAGGGGCAGCGCTGGAGAATTCAGAATCCAGGATGGACGCCCCATATCGGTTGTGTTCGCAAGCGATGGGTGCGGGCGTGCTATATTGCAAACGCGCAGGGACCCCCGCACTGAAGCTTTCGTGGGAGTGAAGCCACGCGTCTGCGCAATGCCTGAGGGTTCTCCACAAATTCTAGAGATGAGAGGATCTCAAACTTACTTCGAGTTTCCCAGTTACGCAAAATGAGAGCCGATAAGAGTTCTTAATTTTTGTTGAAAAATCTGATGAATAATCTGCATTTCCCAGACATACAATTGCGATTTGGAAGCCCTAGCCGCCATCAAAGCAAAGCATCCATCTTCGCCCCCCGGGTCGTCAATTTTCAGTACATTCAGATTTACAGGGTAAGTTGAGGAGTTTTCCTCCACATTCAGTTATCGAATGACAGGAGAAAGAGATTTTTCCGAGATCTGATCAGCGAAGATATCGTATGAAGTCTGCAAAAACAGACTTCGTAAAACTTCCTCTGAACATTACGCCTGGGGGTGTTCAAAGCGCTATACATGATTTGTCAATCGAGGCCGTTGGAAAGTTCTCAAATTCCCAAATACCCCACTGAATCTCAAATAGTCCTGCTTGCATTCTTTACTGGCGCCACACATATTTCAGGAAACCACGAGAAGCAATTAGATACGTAATTCGCAACGGTGTTATCGTCTGGTGGAAGCGGCTCTTGGAGGTAATCATTTTTTATGCTTAGGATTTACACATACAGCCGTTATGAATAACCTAAACTTTCACGGAGCCTGGAAGGCTGGAAATTCCCAAACCGAGGCACGCCGCTCATTTTTTATGGTCATTTATACATTTGCCGTCGGTAGGTGTGGCACAGTGCATTTCTGTCTAGCTACTCGCGCGGCGCGGCACGATCAATATTATAGGATAGCAGTTCGCTGCGTCGCTTGGCGGCCAAAGTATAAACGACTCTTTAGAGGGGCACGTCTGCGCTGTGTATCTTTAGAGAGACCGGCGCTCCCATCAGTTGCTTCAGCACCGGTTGACAGGCAGTGCATATGGGTTGTTACTTCTCCATGGTTCTACTGCTTTCGACTCGAAAATGCACCTACACACAAATCTCGATTGAGTCACTTGCTCGTTACCGCGACCAATTCCAGCCACCTGTGGATGTGAATTTGACTTTGCTAGCTCACTTACCCGTCTGATTCGTACAAGGACCTCACAAGAGTATCGGTTGTTTGCTCGCAGCTCATGAAACGCTCAGAGAACAATGGAGTGAATGTGGCACAGCTTCTTTCAAGTCCGTAACGCTTGCTGCCCTGCGGTACATCTACCGCTGTCCTTGGACTGATTTATTGAGATTTAGCCGTGTGGTCACCAAACAGAACTGACTCGTTCACCGCTCGGCCTTCATGTTTTCTGATAGCCACGGTAGCTCAGTGCCTCAGAAATGAGTTATGATTTATATCCTATCTCTAGGAAGCCGCGGTTCAGCTAACGTCGGCATGGATCCTGAAGAGAGTTCGATTTCACTGTTGAAGATTGGGACGAACTCGGTGCCATATGGAATAAGATAGGTGCACCGAGTTTGCGCCAACCTCCAATGGGGAACGCAAAGTCTTTTCAGGATACATGCCGATGTTACTATCTATTTATTAATTCATTTATTTACTTATTTATTCATTCATTTATTATTTTTTATTTATTTATTTATTTATTCATTTTTACATTTATTTATTTATTACGCTACATAATTTAGACGTTATAAAAATTTGCACACTCATGTATCATTTAACTGTAAACAGAACGCACTCAAGCTAACTCACATACAAACAAAACACAGACATAAAGAGCAGCTATCATAAGAAAAGATTACATTTTCTCAAAAAAATTAGCAGCCTTCTTCTCGATAATCGCTTGAAAAAACGAAAACAGGGGGGAGGAAGGAAGTATTCGAGTTCTACGAAAGAAAACGGAGCCAGCCCTGCACGTAAAGCCATGCAGGCTGTGCCCAGTCCGTGGTGTGTTGTACAAGATTTTCTCCATTTGGTCAATTACCCCTATCACGCTATCTTGAGAGCGGAGCGGTTGTTATTCCATTTCTGCCATAGAGTTTGTATAGAAAACTCCCGCTCTACAATAGCTATAGCTATCATTTGGGCGTCGCGGCCTTTCCCCTTCCATATAATGACGATAGAAGGTTTGAGCCCCATTTAGAGCTGGTCGCGTCGACTTGAAGTCGAAGCGACCAACAATACTGCCGCGATCTGAAATCGTTGGACGAAGCTAGTTGAAATCGCTCCTTCCAGCGATTTCAAACCGTCGAGCGACTTGGGATCGCTCATGGATACCCAATACCGCGTGAAACGCAAAGGACATTCACAGACAACGCCGCGAGATTGAGTGCGGACTCTGCAATTTGGCGCCTAATACCCTAGGTCTTGACGAAAGACCTAGTTGCATCGATTGGACGAATCGCTTCCACCGTGGAAGCGAAGCGACTGGTCGAAGCGACGGTCGCTTCGTCTTCGACCAGCTATGAAATACACCAGTCGCTCGGCGACCCACACTGGAACTGAAAACTGTTCCAACCCGTCGCGACTCAGTGCAAGATCTGTTGACGCGACGGGTTTTGTGACTGTTCGCAGTGCCGCGACAAGTCGAAGCCACCAGCATTGAATGGGGCTTTACGCCCGATTATTTATCTCTAAAAGAGTTTTTCCGAATTCCGCTAGTCTTAGTAAACCATATCCAATTTTTCAGAAGAGGGACAGGCATTATTTTGGATGCAACACTGATCTTCTATATGAGCGCATCACGCTGGTCTGCCTTTTTATGGTAAGTCACAAAGTTTTTACACTCAATCCTGGAATGTACCTCTTTGATTTGAATAGTTGTCTTGCAGACCGCACCATCAACAGTTGTTTCGCAATCTCCAGCTCCGCCAGTGATTCCGAAGCCTGTAGCTCCACCAGTGACTTCGCCGCCTGCAGGTCCAGGAGTTGTGTTGCCGCCTGCACCTCCACAACCTATGTGCCGCTACTGAGTACGTTCACTCAGCTTTCGTAGCGATGTTTCTGCATTGAATGATATGAATGATAACTCCACAAATACATGACGCTGCTTCCAAATAGCTATTACCTTTAACAACAGCATGTTATATGATAAAGAATACTACTACACAGAGGTATACCTGTCACAGAAGAAAAGAAGATTTAGCAGAGTTTCCAGACTTCGTTTCTGATTCGAGCGATTTCGTATTCAAGCGTACTCCACCATAAAGACTCTAGTGGAGCTAATTGTTTTGAAACTGCGAGGATGTTGAGGATTCGCGGCATTTATATAAAACACCGTCGCCAGCCCTTACCTGTTGGCTACGAATAGTATGGTTTTGGAAGCTTTTTTTTCGGAAACCTCTTAAGTTTGGGAAGCATAAGCAATCAGGCAGTTTTATGTGTGGTAATCAACTTCGACTATATGTGGTTTCCTGATCAAGTTTAGCTTAGTGGCTTAACACGGCGAGGTCTTTGCTGCGGACCGTGCGGTGTTCGCGACACCACAGTCCAACAACGCTAGATCTCAGGCGACTATCTGCGTCCGTTTTCCAGACTAATTTGTACAAGGAGACTTTATGCAACACGGCAACTCTGCAAGACCACTGCAGACCACATGAAAGCGAGTCATACAGATTTTCCAGTTCTTCAGATAATAAATAAAAAAGTACTACTGGAGAAATGATGCTGACGTTCACAGAAACGGTCCAATGACTTTTGGTGGTTCATATTTTCCCTTTTCTTGGCTTTCATATGTACTCTTTCTTGCGTGCATAACGCGAACACATTTTTATTCATATACATTTATTTCCCAATTTAATAATATCCAAATGCATAAAAGAAAAAAGTGGAGGAGCTCATTGTTTGTCTATATGAACTAACTGTTGTTTCCTTGTCCCGTGTCTTGTGCTATTTGTACCGTTTGTGTCTTGTTCTGTCCGCAGGTGGGTCCGCTCGGGGTGCGTTGGTGAAGTTCCACTTGTCTCCGCCCAGCCGTCTCCCTGGCCTCCCTTTTATAAGGCCAGAAGCCGCATAGGAATGTTACAGTGCTCTACATTCCATTACACTGTTGTGTTAGATTATTACAACGGAAACGGCCGACACATATAAAGTGTGCCCGAATGAGAATGGCGGCCCACGCGGCCGGCGTGCTTGGCAGGCGGCCGTCGCATGTGCCGCCCTCGGACGAGTGTTGGATTTCAACGACGGCCGTCCCCTCTCCCATCGTCTGCATTGCTGATTGATCGGCGCAGTGCTTGCTGCCAGCCGGTGCCGGCCCCGTTCGTAGTCGATGGCGGTGGGGACTTTTCGCATGCTCGTCCGAGAGCGGCGAACGCGACGGCCGCCTGCCAAGCACGCCTGCCGCATGGACGGCCATTCTCATTCGGACGCACCTTAGAGCGGATGATGCATGGGAAACGACTGGCTATGACTTAGCATGGCACTCCCGCCTCAGAAAGGCATGTGAAACAGGGGGTCAGGTTTTTTGCAGAGCATCCTTCCCGCGGCGAAAACTTTGTTAAAATAGGTTCGAATGAGTTGTGGAAAAAAAACTGTTTCATTCGTGAATTTGATTTCCTATTGGTATAACTTGATAACATTTCGTACCATATCACGGATGAAAGGGAAACAGAAGTTAGAGGGTGCAAAATTATAAGATACATACACAAAAAACAACACATTCAAAATACAAACATTTCAAATAATATCACTCGTCTCCATTTGTGAAGAAAGCCGAGCTGCTACTGTCGAACATGTCGGGCGTCTGACTTTCCTGTTGACGGGACCAACAGCTGCGTATCCAAAAACAGGCCCTCTCGTTTCATCTCGACGAAAATGTTGTATCATTGTTGAACATTTTCAGGGAAATCAAACTGAGTTTCGTAAAAGTTGTATTACTGAATATTAACTAAATCCTATAGTTTTGTGTAATCAAATAAATTTTGGGAAAATAAGAAAAACTTGTGAAGCTTGCTGCTCAAAACTTCTGTTTTTCTTCCATCCTTGTATTGCGTGGATGGTGGAGTTATTCTTTTCGGCTTGGCATCGCAAAATGAGCACTCGTATCGGGAGATTCATTTTTAGGGTTCTTGCTGCATCGCCTTTATAGCACTTTACTAAAACTGATAGTTCTTTTATGTTGCTGTATGGCTGCCCATGGATAAGTTCCTCAAAGAGTTCTCGAAAGGCGTCAAAGTGTGCTGCATTGTCATAGAACTCTGGTATTTTATTCATTCCCCCTCAGGCGTCTATACAACATCTGTGAGTTGCGGGGATTAGAATCTTCTCCTCCGGGGCCGTTCCTCATCTCAAGTTACTGTTTGAGACCGATTTCCCAACTTTATAGTCTGGCAAGCCACTTTTCCAGTTCTCGACTTTTTTTTATATAACTTGTTCGCGTTCCTTTTCTTTGCAGTATTTCTCCAACATTTGTTCAATAGTATCGTTATAGCCTCACTTCGTTTCTCGGACTCAGAGATTTCGATGCACTCATCATGGTGCTGAAGTGCCTTTTCAGTTATTTGCACCAATTTCTTTAGAGATTCGTTTACCTGTACCCTTTTTGTTGTTAAGAGCTGTTGTTCCGTGAGAACGTTGGAGAACTGGAAAGTTCCTGCAAGCAATCTGCTTCCAGGTGTAAGTCTTGAAGGGCCCAGGGCTGCGTTATCATTCTTTGCTTTACCAGTTTCAGATTAAGTGAGGGAGTGGGTTCGGGCGCAGACGAAGACATCAAGTCTGGTCGGATGTGTGACTAGCGTTTACCGCGGTTTATGTAAGCTTCATTGGCATCTCGGTTGCGTGGAATGATCAACATTTTTATCGTAGTGTCACTGTTTTTCATCAACGTCATCGCATTATCTCGAAGTACGTTTCGAGAGCCGTGCGGTGGTAACTCTCGAGAAAAAAATTTTCCCAGATGACTCAAATCCACTTGTTATCTGTAATGTTATCTCTATTTCACTTATAAGCTTGGTTTCTCCTATGTTTCATCGAGCATGTTTCCATTTTATTGATATTTTTACATTTCAATCTTGCATTTATATATTCATCAATACACGAGTCTCAGGGACACGGAATTCCTATTTTTACGGTTCAACGATAGGCATTGTGAAGGTGGAGCTTGTGTTATAATTTCAGTCTGATAAATGGACCGGGCTGCAACGGTAGATCACCCCGCGAAAATCGAAACCCCATTTTTCAGTAAGACCGCTAAAACCGCACGGCCAGCCGCCATGTTTATGCTTCAAACTAAAACGAAAACGGAAACCATACCTTTATTATCTCAAGAAGAGAAGAGTGCATCTATTTTACTTTCGCTAGCACTCCATGCACTCCTTTTCCTTCTTAATTTGCGCAGCCGTTTAGTAGCAATATCACCCGTTTGCAGAACTTCTTAGTACTTATTCAACACGATGCTCGAATTTATGTCATGCCAATACAGTGGAAAAACCACTTCCACGTTAATATTTGACACTCTTGTTCTTCAACAACTCGCTTAAGGCCTTTTTACGTGATCATCTTTAATCGTCTTAATTCTTTCTATGGACCTGGAAATCACAGATGCGAAGCGCATCAGAGAATCACCTGACTGCAGAATAGAAATTATTTCAGGAGAGTCGTGTACTTCTCAGTGAGTTGCAGCCGTCAAAAAAGAACACAAAAAAGGGCTATACAACATGTCACCGGCATTCAAAAAAGGTATCATGAAAACACAAACACACAAAGAATAATCAGTATGGCAGGTGAGATCCATCTAAACTCGGGAGTGCGCACTGAGTAAAGAAAAAGGAGTACATCAAGACGAGAATCATAAAAATAAGCGAAAACTAGAAAACAAACGAACCTGCCTCCTACGCATTTTGCGTACCCTCGTTATACATATCTATTGCAGTGACTATAGAAATATCGTCGGAATTAATCCTTGAGGTGCACTTTCAGATTTTTTTTCAAGTTTCGTTTTCCAAATATTTTAACTTTATTTCAAAATTTCTTTAGAGGTCAATGCATTTACCATAGCAACTTTACTCATATTCGATCTTTGATCAACCGGTTTCTTCATTGAAAATATCATGTTCCTTTATCAACGATGTCTCTATAGTCTCAGAAAACCGCCGCATTCAATGCGTGTCGAATATGCATTCAACTCGAGTGACCACACCCATCAAAAAGCTTCATCACAGGGGCACGTGCTCCAAACAACAGCACATGCTGCTGAATTTTATGACAGGAGCATGTGCCGCAAAATTCAATCGCAGGAGTACGTGCTGCAAGGTAGTCCAGCGCTATCGTAGCAGCACACAGACGCGACGCGGCTCGCACACCGATGTGTGACGCGGCCAGCTCGCCGAGCACCATCTGAGGCCGTCAGCGATTGAACGAGGCTTCTAGCCGCCGGGCGGGTAAAGTACAGCAAATTTGGGTAATTGAACCGACGAAGCTGTCGATCTCTCAGTTCCGTCTCAGGAGTGCATCGTATACTTTCCTTTTTTTGATAATAGTTTTGTCATCGAGTTGAATGCGTATCATGCACGCATTGGACGGCTTATTTGTTGGGGGACGTGCTGTAATTTGAAACAAAATAAGAGCACGTACCCCCCTAGCAGCACGTTCCCTGACTGTGCTCGAAACCACCTTGTCTTCGAGTTGTATGCATATTCGACACGCATTGAATGCGGCGATTGCCTGAGGTTGTAACGAAATAGCATCGCGCGTATAGCCGCTGCGGACATCGGGACAGAGGCTGTCTACACACCGAGGGAGGAGTTGCCCCGTTTTTGAAGTTGGAAACGTCACGCCCCTCAACGTGAGCGAAGTGGTCCCGAGTGCAATTAGAGACGCAGAAGGCGGGACAACCCCTCCCTCGGTGTGTAGAGAGCCCCTGTCCCGCGGACATCACGCTAGTTGAAGCTTGCCGCCTGATTTCATTCTAGAATAATCAATTTGCTGATTCAGGCTTTCGAGCCATGGATCAATTGGTTATCCATTTCCGCGCTATTTCTTCGGTTATTCAAAATTTTGCAATTTTATTAACAATTACGTGCTATTTGGAAACCAACATTTTCTCTGCACTGAAGCAGTCTTACCGATTCTCCGGGTTTTTTGCTTGCTTCCGAGCCGACTGATACTCCACTATTGCACTATTTGGCTCGGCTTGTTGAACACTTCTAATTACCAGTTCACAACGTTTTGCCGGGTTCCTTGATGCCCCATTTGGTCTGGACGCATCACATCCAGACAAATAGTTTGAACACAGAGCGTGCTTCAAGCCCTTTCTACTCTGAGATGGTTCAGTGGATAACTTTCATTATAAGATTTATTAAAAAGATTTATTTACACCAGTAATCATCCTACTGACAGTAACCTTGCGGTGGTATCTCCTTTGCTACCCTGAGACCTTTTATAATGCCGCTGTCATTACCACGAGTTTTGCACTCCTACTAGCCAAACCAATTCTCTAGTCTTTTTTCGGTGTGGTATCAGCGTAATTTACCATGGGCACAACGCCGCTGCCATTCCAGTTTTTCTGGTCCGTATCCGCCTTCACAGCTTGTCAGTAGGACGACGCAGACCTGATTTCAGACCGATCAAGCCAATTCGCTAGAACGCCCAGTCAGTTTGCAGGACCTCTACCCAGATAAAAACGTTTGAGTATTCTTGGGCGTTCACTCTACATCCAGAGAAAACAACAAGAACGTGTGCCTCCGCTCAAACCGGCCATTCTAAGCGAATGGGCGCAGATTAAAAGAGGTGTTCACAAAAAGAGGGGTTGAAACACGCGCAACACAGTTTTTAAAGTGGTTCAGTGCTAACACAATTCTGAAGACTACTAACTTGATGTCTGATGCTTCTTCTTAACATGAAGGAACTGATACAGATGGTGTAGAATTGAAATTTTGGCGAGAACGTCAGCTACAGGCTATAAAACGGCGAAATTCACATGGTTCCTACGCGTGCTGGTGCTGAGCGGAGGTTAGAGACAGTGAGAGAGCGGGGGGCAGATGGAGACCCACACACACGCGAGCGTCGCGCGCGCCGCTCGCGCCTCGAATGATGTGAATTACGACGTTTTATAAAGGGTATGTCTTATAATTTTGCAACAGTCGTTTTCGTTAATTTCCGTTTCTAGTTTCCTACCAGTTGCTTGAATTTCATGAAGATACGTATCCGGGGATTTTCAAGGGAGCTGCATCGATTGCTTTTACCGTTTGTCTCCTCTGTTGACGCCAAGTTTGGAACCGCAGAAATTGTGGTATGTCATATAATTTTGCAGCGCACTTTAGTTGCCAACATTTGTTGCTAAACGAAGCACACTGATGAACTATGAGACACAACAAAGTTGCAAGTCACTATGCGCTCCTCGCTGCTCCATTTGTGGAATCCTCGCTTCTCCCACCGATAACCGTTGCACAGTCGACAGTGTTGGGTCGCTGACCTTTTAACAGTTTTTCGTTGCGTTACATTAGTTGCGTTTTATATAAACTGACAAATGTTTGCGAATTTCGACAAGCGCTAGACAGATTTCATGTTCCGAAAACATATGAAGCGCACTCATCCAGTCACTTCGGTCATTATAATTTCATTTTCAGAGATGATTCCGTGTTTTCAATTTCTCGAGGTGCAATCGTCCTTTTTTATTCAAAATTCAGGAGTAGAATATGTCGAAATCGACCAGACAGACACCCCTCTTCATCCAATACAATCACAAGTTGCATGAAGATTTCCACAGTTGATCCGTTCAGCGCATACATAATCGCAAATGCAATCCATGTCCTTCCCTCACATGTCTCCAACCGTATTGTCACTTTTTCTGGTGAGTGATTGAAGTCGGAATACATTTGATCTACGTTTAAAACGGTTTACAAGACTTCTTAGACTGCTCAAGAGGGTCATTCGTTGCACACCAGAATTCTTGTAGCTCTTTTGCTTCACATTTAACCAAAGAGAAGCCACGGAGATGAGGAAGCAAGCCCTGTTGCCGGATTGCGCTAAATTCGGACAAAATGCTATGCCTATGGGTGATAGAAGGATTTTCTACGTTCTTCTAGCAGCAGTTGTCCCACGTTTGGTTGGTCTATGTCCAAACATTTATTTGAACTATTTATGTTGTTCTCTAACTGAATATGTTACCAAGTACCTCTGAATTACATACTGTATAAAGATCAATTTTTGAACAGGATTCGATTCATGATCTTACTCATTCCTTCAAAGCACGCCTGCAAGTAAAGCCTGAGATAGCGACGCTCTGAGACCTTTTTGAGGTTTTCCTTTGTCTCAATATACACTTCAGCAACGTTCGGATCTTAAGACTTGCGGCGCCCTTTGGGTCACTTTTCCCTTTATTTTGCAAGACCTTCCTGGTGACATTGACGACAAAGTCTTGGCACCGCATTCTTGATCATTGCATTGCATTGTAATCGACCGCTTGAAAAAGTGCTGCCTTCATTAGAAGGCGCCAGTCTGTAAGGCAAAATTCCGATGAGACCGATGACGGATATTCAACAAAAGAGCAAGAGAATAAGAGAAGCTGAAGCGGAAAAAGGGGGGACTATGATGACTGGATACGCTACCCAGGCAATGGTGGAAGAGATCCCGTGGAGTATCGTTTTCATTTGGTCGTTATCAATCGGGGTTCAATTCAAAATTGTTCCCTTGGTCTCGAGCATGATGATGATTAAACAAAGGCACAGCGTGTACGGTGAGGCGAGTTGGGAAGCTTTTAGGTGATGTCGCACCTTCGCTATTTGTTGGGGCAGATCTAACCCTCAAGAACTGTGTAAGGCATCTCTTTCAGTATTTCAGGAATGGTAAATAGGTCCTCTGTAGCCTGGCATCAGAGGTAAAGATATTAGGCCCTAGTCCAACTTTCCA
This sequence comes from Aplectana chamaeleonis, assembly GCA_029168955.1. Taxonomy (NCBI): domain Eukaryota; kingdom Metazoa; phylum Nematoda; class Chromadorea; order Rhabditida; family Cosmocercidae; genus Aplectana; species Aplectana chamaeleonis. Next base: position 422,874 of record JAPDOI010000184.1, on the reverse strand, counting down.
ACAACAAGAAACTTTCGAAAACAGCTGCTTTTGACGAACTGATTTATGATCAATCAAAAAACAATAGGTGTTGCGACACCATGAGGTAGATCGGCACTCGGGATAGCAAAGGAAGACCTGCTGTCAGGAGGTCCCCTTCGCATCTCCCCTCCCGATTTGGTGGAGGTTCCTCAGTTGTATCGAGGGAAATCCTATTGTCGTTCTCGAGAACTTCACCATCAATGTCTGACTAATAGCGGCGGACCAAGAACAGGCGCTAGAGAGATCAGATGAGACGAGAGAGTTGTCTGGGCTCTAAATTCGGCCGTTAGCAGGGGGGTAAGTGGGGTGACCAGATAGCCAGGCCACACCACTGCGCCGATTCTTCAACGTCTTTTCCTCTAGTATCAGAGAATGCTACAATACGGAAAGTCGTGATGCTTTATGGAGCTGGGACCCAATCAGGAGAGTTGCATCCACCACAGGCGTCTGCGACACTGCTAGCTTGCTCCTTTCCAGGATATATTCTAGCAGCATGTGGCACATTGACATTTCTGTGTTGGTCCTTGATATTCACCGGCACCAGCCCTTTGTAGCAGAATCCGTAGTAGATCTGAGGCCAGCAAGCACCATGTTCTCTCTCTCTCTTTCTTTGGAAGGGTTTGAAGTCGGTTTGCTTGAAGGTGATGTTGATTGCTATATACTGCCACTGCTGGAACCTACGACATCTCAGAAGTGTCTGTATGATGTATTAACTAGTACGATAATTCCACATTTCCAGACATGGGTTTGCGAAATGGAAAATTTGGCCAAGATTTCCGCGGAGTCACCAGTTCCCCCACACGTGTCGATATTCGATACTATGAAATACACTGGGTAACATATTTATTCTATTTACAGTATGTAAAGCTGAATCAATTGTTACTACTTCATTATTCGTTTGCATCTAATATATTTTCTGAACTCCCTGACTTTCTTCTCTTGTATGCATGACCTTATGACGTATGCTTCAGAAACTCTGGAGAGTCCATCGTGGATGTAATCTGTAATGCTACTATTTCCTGGTGGGGTGTTCTTGAACAGGTATTTTGTAGTATGTCAAGAAGGTTGACACTGGTTCACACAAATAGCTAATTCTTGCTAATTCTTCATAGTAGATTCGGGAGGTTACTCTGCTTTTGGATCACTTATAAGCTTCCAGCTCCACAATGAGCAAGTGAGCGAGTAAAATGCCGAAAAAAAGCAGCACAAAGATGGCTTTGTTTCATGAAAAAGGCGCTTTCTCAACGAACCAGCAAAGAATACTGGAGAAAAATATGGACCCAATCGAAATTGAGGAATTGAATCCACAGTAGCATATGGATGTGGTCCGAAGAAGATCTAGTTACGCGTACAAGACCATATTCAATGAGCGAAATTTGCAGATGCATGAGAACTACTATGTTGGATGCAACTATAACGAGAGCAATGAACGCTTCACGCTGATTTGTTTGTACCTGCTGGATGAAAGAATTCCTGTACGTCTTGAACAAGGACCTATTTCCTCTCATATACTACTCCCTCTCCTAGATTGATCAGTATACAAGTCTTTTGCAGAGTGGAATGCCAGATCAAGTTCACATCTTCGGCTTTCTTGAAACTTTGCCATCCTAATATTTCATCTAGTCGATATAAATGAATATGTCAATCGATTGTGAAATTTATGAAGCCAAACGGCTATATTAGGTGTAGGAGGTGTACGAGATACAGCTGATAATTGGTGAACAAAAATATCGTCTTTGTTTTCCGCTACAGTTCATCTACGCAATCGTGTTTAGTCCGCAAAGTCCACCCTGATTGCGAAAAAATGTTGTGGCGCGGTCTGAGGATCCTCATACAGGGATGTCGGGTCACCAAGGCGATTTCGCCTTTTTTCGCTGCGGTGGGATATTAGAAATCCGACCTAGAAGAAGTGCGATCTGCTTCTAACAGTTCCTAAACAACCCGCGGATGGCTTCAGCACGTTTTCGCCGATAGGATAGACTGACAACACTCTCAGGCAGCGTCAATCGAGCGTCTAGCTCCGAGAGTCAAGTGAAGCTGGGTGTTTTCATCGTTAGTGTTTCTTACTGATTTCAATCCCTACGACCACTGCCGCCTTCCTATCGCTAATGTTGACGGCATCGTAGTTGTAGCGGCTGATACTAATATTATCAATACCATTGCTAACTCCGTGCCGTCCTCGGGCCCGTCGCTTGCACCAGCCATTGAGGATTGTGCGCCTGCGTTTGGAGTTCTGCAGAGTTCAAACCGCGACGTTGCTCACAGAGAAAAACAGCGCTGGGTGATGCAACATTGATTACGTTCGGCGACGGAGGTGACCGACGTGGCGTGAAGGGCGACGAGGGGGCACCACAGAGTGCTTAAAAGCCGCGACTGCCCTGCTCCACTGCCAGCGAGCGGCGATCAACGCGGCAGCAATGTTTCAAACATTTTTGTGGCCGCGACAAGGTTGATGCTCGGCGGCCCTTGCTGGTCGCTACAGGTTTGCAGATCCCTTTTGATTGCTTGTGTACAACGCACCAGCGACTTGACGCTTTCTGTTGGTCGTTAGCTATGAACGGAGCATCATCACAACGTCACTCCTCATCGAATAAAAATGCAGCGATCATGCGTGAGAAATGTGTGCGCTTCCGGTATGTGTAAGAAGACTTAATGTTCACAACACTTATAAAATACTCCCATGCAGCCACTTGGCTACTAGAATTTCTCTCCTTTCCCCTATCATCACATCAGAAATGAATACCTGTTTACGGTTTTCAGAAAAGTGATTGTCATTTCTCTAGTGGATCGTCGTACAATGTTATGCCAATATCGGCCAGACATACACTGCCATTTCATTCAATATACCCACAAGATGCACTAAAGTTCTGCACAATAAATCCGTTCACCGCTTGCATCTTTACGCATCTGCAGCAAGCGTTTTTCCTTCACATGGCTTCGACAGGAATTTTATTACCACTGGTGAGTGTTTGAATTCGGGATGCATCGTGATATGTACATATGAGTTTCAATGGGTTCACAAGAGTTTCTGAAATACCTGCTCACCAGTTTCCAGTTTTCGTCGTTCCTGTTTTATCGTGGAGAAGCGATTGACACTCATGAGGTAAAACCCCCGCCCGATTGCAGCATGCAATATCAACAATTCGCGATTCCAATGGATGCTAGAGAGAGACTCTACTCTCAACTACAAGCAGTTGCTCCAAATTTGGTGAGTCTGCGTTCAAAGAGTGCGCAGCGTTATTTCCGATCCGTCCCGATACTTGCTTGATTGAGAACGCACTCTAACCTTTAACTGCCTTCTAGGCCTCTGGAGTCGACGATCTCCCTCGAAACGTTGGGTCCCATATAAATAAATCTGTCCGCCTGCGAACCTCAAAGGCAGAACGTACAAGCAAACCACAGCGTAAATGGTAATGAAGAGCGGCGAAACTTGAGAACATCAGACACTGGAAGAGCGGAGTGCTCAGAGCATCGCGAGAAATTCCGGTGGAATTAGGCAAGAATCCGGAAGAACCATCTCAAGCACTTTCGGGGTTGGATGACAGCACAATAGTGGTCAAGGGTAGTAAAGGGCTCCGCCTGCGACTATCGGCCACTAGTGGGACTTCTGGGGTTTTCGTTTTTTTTCGGGCATGGGTGCAAAGATTTTCTTGATTTCCATAAAAGGTTGTAAGCATTTGGTGAGCGAAAATTCGACGACGTGGTTACAGAATTTATCTTCGACCCCCGATTTTGTATAGAGCTCCTACGTGTGACACGTCTACGTAAATGTCGTTTTACCTATATCGGTTAACAATTTCTCTCTCACGAATCTTGTGAACCAATGATGAACATTATCCAATCAAGAGATCACTTGTCAACTCATCGATAAAGTCTTTCTATAGTCAACGATTAGAAACTGGTTATACTCAGGCTCGAAAAATAGTTTTCAGTTGATTTTTTGAGCTGGTATACAGAGTGGTAGAGCGTTTATTAGAGTATAACCGCGGCCAATCCAGCGTACAGTACTGCTAGCTCGGTCCGACATCGATTTGGCGCTCGGCGTTAAATGATGTTACGTATATATGAGGTCTACCTCACGGTGACAACACGGAGAACCGCACCAACTTGACACTAACTGTTTTTTTCCCAGAGTCACGAGATGAGCACGCGTTGCTTCGAGCTTACTCCCATAATCGGGGAAAAGACGGAAAAAATTAGCATCCATCTGAACGTTCACTCACTAAGGGGACCCAGCACCACTTTAAGGGAACACCATATCTCGAATTTATGACTGAAAATCGGAGGTCGGCGCCCTTCACCATCCGATCATCGAATACAGTTTCGTCGGTACGCACTTATAACCTGCGGGCACTGCTCCAGATTATAACCTTTGATAGTGCCCTCTATGAAAATCTCCGCTGGAGCCGGTCAGTGTCGGAAACGGTTCAGTGAGCCTACCGTGAAGTCGCGCCACCAACACGAAGTCGCACAAGTGCTGCGCGCTCAAAGGAGCCCGCAGAGTTAAAGTCGCCGCGTTTCTCGAAGCGACCAACAGCGCTGTGTGTGATGAGATACCAACCACATTTGGCGACGGGAGCGACCGACGCGGCATGAAGGGCGATAAAGAGGCACCGCAGGGTGTTTTAATGCCGCAACGGCCATGCGTCACTGCCTGCTAGCGGCAACCGTCGCCGCGACGGTAATGTTCAAAAAAAATTTGTCGTCGCGTCAAGGTTGACGCTCGGCGACCACTCGACTGTCACTGCAACTCGGCAGACCCCTTAACCTTGCGCAACGTTCGGTTGGGATCATAATGTGGGAGTTCCAGGACTGCAAAGCAGTGTCAGTAGAAATAATAAATAGAAGAAGGCTTTGGTCATCTTGTACCATCCACCACGAACAACCAACAAGGAACTATGAATCATTCCTGGAAAAAATCCTTGGGTTGGAGCGCGATGTGAATGACTATTGATTTTCTAACGATTTGTGGAACCGCTTACTAAAGTTGGTATATTCTTCTGTGTCAATCCAGGCTTTTAACGGTGAAACCGTTCATTCGGTCGACGTTCCGGTCAAATCGCCGTTATTAAGGCCTGAGATGATTCGAAAAACCTATGTACTACCTACTTGACCAAGCGCCTTCTCACTTCTCACTCCGCGAGTTGCGAAGGTCCTCGCCAACGGTGAAAGGATGAGATATCTCCAGGAATAGAACCCGCAACTGTTCCTCCAACACTTAGCTCCATTCGACGCCAAGCAAAAGAGACCGAGAGCAAGCATGAAACCCCGACGGAGTGACTCCGGAGTTCTCACTCTGGAGTGACTCTGTCGGTGTCTAACTTGCTCTCACATGCTCCTGGTCTCTTTTGTTCAGCGTCGACTGGAGCTAAAAGTTGGTGGAACTGTTCCGGGTTCTGTTCTTGGAGATATCTCAGCCTTTCACCGTTCTTAAGGACCTTCGTAACTCGCGGAGTGAGAAGTGAGAAGGCGCTTGGTGGAGTAGGTAGTACATAAGTGTTTGGAATCATTTCAGAACTTGAAAACGGCGATTTGACCGAAACGTTGGCCGAATAAACGGCTTCACCAATAAAATTCTGGACTGGCCCGGAAGAATATAACAAAATACTGATGCCCAGGCATGAACAAGAGGGAACGTGGACGATGCTAGGAGCTTACGGAAATATTTTTCATTCCGCTAGTCGTTGAACGTTTCACCCAAAAATCTCGCTAGTCTTTAAATTTGCTAGTCGTTAGTCATAACTACGCCCATTCCTAGTACGAAAGCTTTCGTGGTGCAGCCGACTGCCTCACATGAAGCTATACCATAGCGCTTCCACGTCAAATAGATAAATTATAGATGAATTTTTCTCCGGAAATCAGAAGCTTTGTGAGAACTATATTATACTCCGTGGGCCCATCTTTGCGAAAGCACTGTAAAGAACCAAAGTTTTACCGTACGCTGCGCTTAAACTATCCAGCATGGGCTGAGGATTCAGCTGCGTGCCCCCTTGGCAGGAGCGAAAACCGGTTCTGCGCTTGCAGAAAACCGCTGCTGCAGCACGCAGCCGAAAGCACCTCGTACCAGGACCGCGCAGTCTCCTTACACTAACCCTCAGGACGATTATGGCATGTATAATTCGCTTAGGAAGTCGCGAAGCTGGAAATAATGCCCGCGGGAGAACGAAGAGAAGAAGGCTAACGATTCAACAATACTGTGCCCTGTCGCTGAACGAGGCTTCGTAAGCGATGGCATAAACTATACATATCTTTGAGCCGTGTGCTGCAAAAGCGGTTGTTTCCAACTAATTTCGTTTCGATAAGAACAGTATTCTAAGTTCAGTCGCTGCATGCAGTTTTTGCAGATATGGCTGTGCGAATTGGAAGCTCTGGCGAAGATTTCAATTGAATCGTCTACAATCCCATCCGCTTCTATCTTCAGTACTCTGAACTACACAGGGTATATGTTTATGTTTCCTCCAAAGTGGGGATCAGAATACTCACTCCGAATTTTGCTTACTCCAAATTCGTACTTTGATTTCAAATCAAGGTAATGTCACAGTTGCGATCAAGGCTGCACAAAAGCTTTATAACCCACGGCAAGTTTTCTAAATTCCTCTCAATTTTGACGAGGAAACCACCGTAAACAACAATAAACAGTGGGTTTATCCCCACGCAGATACAATACGAATACACCTCAAACCTTTACTGTAGATAAACGCAACCGCACCACCGCCTTCTCTTATACTAAACAGCAGTGGACTGTAGTATCAGAATATTGGATACATGGTCTCAAGAAGGAAAACTCCCGTTGCCCCCAGAGAAGATATTGCGTCTACGGATCGAACGCTCTTGATCACAATCGGCAGATCATATGGGAACTAGTTCTATTGAGCTGACCAATTCAATCAGCAACCTAGGATTGGTTTACACAAGTGACCTATAAATTTTTCGCTCTCTATGAGCCAATGTGCAGCTAAGCAATGCCACGAACGTTGGTTGGGCTTATATGAGACAGCTAGGGTTCAATCCCTCCAGTGAGATTGATTTGTAATAACATGGATGAGGAAGCAAGAAGGATTCTCTCGAAGCTAATGCTAGATTTGAGGGCCATTAGCACTCTAGTTTCTCAGCATCTTCAAGATAAAATTCCTTACTGAAGTTTAGATCGTTGGGGTCAAAAAGTAGGGTGCACTGTTCGCAGAATCATTCATAACATGTTCAATAATGATGCTACCAAGTCCTACGCATTCATCTCCTTGGTTACCCGAGGGTGGCAAATGATGATAACCGACCGTAAGCCAAAGACCAGATGTAGACCCGTTGGTTTCACAGCATTAAAGGCACAGTCCAAGCTCAGTAGCTAAATCTGAGAAAACCACATAATAAAGAAGTAGACCCACCCTTTATACCATCTACCAAGGGCGAGCTGTCTATTCCCCAGAATAAGCGAGATCTAGGGGGAAGCCACCCTGGGCCGCCCAAATCCGGAAGCCACTTTGGTACGCCCATTTTACAATGTTTCGAGCTCAATAGTGGCGATATGAGCGATGGTTTCTGATTGATATCCCCGCTCTTCCCTTCATTTTTAGCTTCTCTATCCATTCAGGTCCGCTCGAATACATCGGTTGCAAATGACGGAAGTTACAAGTCTCGGACAACTCGTCCACCATGCTTCCGCAGCTCACATTTTGAGAGGCCATAGCTCCGTTTCCAGGGGGTCTTGTACGATACCGGAGACGTCGTTGGAATCAGTGTCGGACCGTTTTCATGATAGGCAGAAAAACAGAAAAACGAATCTGAGGTTGGAATGTGCTTTTAATAGGATCACTTTCTACACATTAAACTGAGGAACCGCATCGTGCACAACACCGCTTCTGAAATGTCGTATTAAAAAGAAGCTACAAAGGGTCTGAGTATCTATAAAAATTCTTGATATCGCGCTCTCGATCAAGTTCAAATGTTACCGTAGTTTCCACGATATTTTGAGTGATTTGCATGGTCGTGCCTCTCAATCGTCTTTCCCATAACTGTCCCACACATCGTATTAGAAGGAATAGAAATAAGCTGAAAATCATTTCTTTTTAATATTTTTATTTATTTATTTAAAATACATCCGCGATTGCGGATGTGACCCTCTTAATAAGAGGTTAACACATGCACAAAAAAAATGAAAGAACTGAAGTGCATCAGGATGTAGACCCACCAGGCAACTGTATGAAACATTGGCTCGATTCCATAGGTGAACATGGAGTTTTGATACCAGTGGTGGCTCCAACCGCCAGTAAGGACCGCTATTCATATAAAGTTACCCTTTGACCGCTCGCACCTCGACATACCACAGTCACATGAAGTAAGCAGCTACTCCCATGAGGAGCAACCGAGTAGCAGTGAGGCGGCGGCACCAAAAGCGGGTGGCCCAAACAGAGGATTCATCGCCACGTAGCATCACCACGCACCTTGACTTTGTACACAAATTCTTGAAGTCAGTCACGATAGTTTTTCTTCATCATTATAGTTTTTCTTCATCGTCGCCGTTTTGTAAAACATTAAATGTGCCCAGTGTTGTCTACCACTGTGTGCACTTCAGTAAGAGATCATAAGATCTTATTCATCTCGTGTGACACGTCTTCGCCGCAGCATTACCAAACACGCCTTCGGCTATAGCATCGTGACCATAGAGGGATCCTGCAGAATTTCTTTGACGCTTTTCTTTTTTTCGAAGAACTTGGCTGGAAGTACACGCAGTAAATTGGAGCAGCTATAAAAGTATGAATGCGACAGCCGTGAGTTTCTTGTGAATGGAGTCTGATACTCAAAGCTGCACACCCTTCCTCTATTTGGTCTAAAAACTCCAAACTTCGAGAGTCTTAATCTCCGCTCAAGCCTCTAGATCTTATTCAAAAGTACTAGATCTAGGGCAGAACGACGCTCGTTCAAGAATTCCAGCTTTAATACCTTGATTCGACTACCGTAAGCTGGCAAATTAGCAGAGGTAACTCGGAAGCAACGTAGGTAGACAATTTTGGTGAATAAACGCTGTACTTTCTCCAAAGCAACAATGTATCTCTTCTTGTAAGGACTCCAAACGACTACGTTGCTTTCGATGAGAGGTCTCACATAAGTCTTGAACAGTGTGATAGGACGAGCGGATCACCCAGGCGGAAACTCCTCAATAGTCGGAACATTGCAATTTTCGTAGCCTCTATTGTTTTTGATATGTGTTTGTCAAAAGAGAGATTTTCGTCAACCAGTATTGTTTCCCATATGAATAATAATATGAAAATGTTTCCCCTGAAGATCTCGCTTTTTCGTTGCAGTAAGGTTCCTGTGCCTCGGAGGATAAGTATTGAGTTGGTACGAGCAAAAATTGGAGAGGCCCAAATAAATATGTCGCTATAAGGCTCCGTCCATAGCAGACGTCCTAGCGCTAAGTGAGCGTAAAGTTACGCTGGGGGGTTAGCATCTTCAGCATTTGTAATTGATCTGACTCACCAGCGACTCCCCAGCGACCACTGCAGCCGGCCAGTCGCTGACGGTGGAGGCATAGTGAACAGGGGTGTGCGTAATTGAAATTTCAAATTTCGTAAATGGTAAAACGTAATTACGGTGAAACCATCGTAAATCGTAAACCGGAAATCGTAAACAGCAAATTAGAACGATGACCCCTGAAAATTTATATTACTATTATGGTGAAACAGGCATTCGAATAATTCCTATCGATAAGTGATGAAGAGCTATTTCGGAAGTTTGTTGCTTTCTGAGCTGCAGATTCAGATAGAAGGGAAAACAGTTTGCAGATTCGAGTGCCTAGCGCAGACTTAATACATGTTTGCCTCATGCAGTACTACATTCACAAAAGCCATCATAATAATAGTAAAAGTAAAGGGCTGTCCTTAGGCGAACTCACTTGTCCACGCACAGGTCGTAGGGATGTCATTCCTAAAACCGCTCCATGCTGACAACAAAGCTAGGCTTGCTTAACACGGTAGACATGCCTGTCTTCCCGAGAAAATGCGTCTGCTACCCCTAACACCCTGCCGTAGTTGGCTGTAGCCAGCCCGGTCGATGAGCATCTACAGCTCACTCAGATTGAAAAACCCCCCAAATGTAGCCGTACTGTGCCCGCCTGGTCTGTCCTGAACCAGCTGTAGCCCTCTCGGTCGATAGGCATGCGTTGCACTCCTCACTGAAGTGAAAAATCCCCCCACGTTGTGGCCGGACTAAGCTGGCCGTAGTGCGCTTAAGTAGAGAGAACGGCTCAGGGTTACAAGCGACGTTAGAGAACGGCTCAGTCCGGCCTTTGGCCGACTATGGCGGAGCCTAAAACTAAACTGCTAGGCCACAGAGGCACACTTGATACTTCTCCCTAAACGTCAACTCCGTTTACGCGTTCAAACCTAGTCATTTGAGCAACTCTGAATAGCCGAATTTGAGTGCTCCCCCATTTGCTACTCAGGTGATTCTCATTGCCCAGACGGTAACAGTAGTGGCCCAAAGATTGGCAGAACCAGCCGAACTGTCAGGTGGCCCCGACTCCTGTTCGGTGCGGCTTGGGGCCTAGAACAGCCTCGGTATGTTTTTCTTGTTAACCTTTGTGACCTCTGCCTAGACGTAGCCTTCCCAAATGGTGGGCCAGGAACTCTCTTAGAAGCCAGTTTCGGCTTGATTAGAGTTCTTTGCTCGATTTTTCTTGACGCCAATCAAGTTTTGAGAATCAGGACAGAGACTCATCATGAAAACCTCGAAGACGAGATTTCTCATTTAGTGTTCTTAGACTGCATTACGCCATAGACGGTAGCTATTGAGGCACACGCAGCTCTCAAGCGGATCTGGTACCCAGCTCCTCTAACTCCGATCATGTGTCCCGTGTTATAATAATACAATCAGGTCGAAAATTGATAATCAAGTCGTGCTGTAGGCAGACACCAGAGTTGGTCCTATCTCCTCGCCAAAAACAGTATATACAATGTGGTAATAGATCTGGTCAACTGGATTTGCCCTGCATTTTACTTCCATCGCGTGTAGTTTCATTTACGAAAATTTAGCCGTAATCACGAGACCGAAAAACACCGTAAACCCCAAATCGTAAATTATAAGCCGTAATTACGCACATTCCTGATAGTGGCCATAACGGCTGTCACTAATATTATCGATACCATCGTTAACCACGTGCCGCGTCCGGACACATTGAATGCGCCAGTCGTCGAGCGTCATGCGCCAGCGTTTGAACGCTGCAGCATGATGCTTTGACGCCTTGAAGCTTTGCTGGTGGTCGTCTGCTATGGACGGAGCCTAACTTTCGGCTACACCGTGTTCCACTGGCATCTTGTATAATATCTAAAACTTATTGTATCGAAACACTGATAACGTCTATTACAGAAAATCTGAACAACCCATCGCAAAATTGTTTCTCGATGCTATTCATTCCTGGTTCTTTGCGCTTATACAGGTATTTTTGCCAATAGTGAAAATTGCGGAATTATTGGGTAATGGTTCATAGGAGCTATCGCTGTGTTGTATAGATCAGGTCAATTAATCGAATTTTTCAGATGCTGGACCAGTACTATGTTGGATGTTACTTTTCGAGAAGCAAACCCAGTTTTGAGCTGATTTGCGTTTTCCTGTTGGATCAAGGAGCTATAGTACGCTCATTTCTCATTCGCATTTTTAGCGCTGGATCCATCAACATAGAATTTTCAGCAGACTGGAATACCAGCACCAGTCTCCATGGTCGACCGCCTAGAAAACTGGGTCTTGTCTCTGTTTTAATACTTGTATACATTTGGCCAAGATATTAATAAAGAAATAAAGACAACCATTTTCCGGGCCGATACCGTTATCTGAAGGTGGAGCCCAAAGATATGGAAGAACTCATGAGATACTGTTAACGAACACATCAACAAAACACAAGTCACGCGAGTGATTGGGAATGGTTTCCCTTGCACAATGTTTTGCCAATTCCCTGAAATTGTTCCAGTGTTTTCCTTCAAATAAACACAACAGTAGAACGACGAAGCTCTAGCAAACTGGGGTGGAGCAGTAACAGAAACACAAACGTGAGTGCCGAACGTTAATTGACTAATCCTGTCGTCTGAAAGTTTCGAAAAAATTTTGCGCGCTATTTAAATGAGCGCGCATGAACTGGCTCCGCCCAGTGTTGCACCAAAATCGATTCAACGCATGACTCACATCAAAAATCTCACACACTCGCAGAGGTCGGTGGCCGGTTGAGAAGAGTTGAACAAGTAGCGTGCTGCCGCTCGGAACGAAAAAGGGGCGGGTAAGGCCCGAAAACTTCCCCATTCATGCCGAAAACTCCGCGTGTCAACCACCCACCGACCCTACAACGCCACGTCACAGTTGACCCTTTCACACCGAGAGCTCTGCCTAATCGCCTTCCACCGAACACTCAAAGTGAAGTCACACCCACGTGTTCACACCGAATGTTTTGCCTAATCACCTCCCACCGACCACCACCTACCACTCCTGCAGTCTCGGGCGTCGGTGACAGGTCGAGAGGCAGCATTGGCGAATCAACCTGCCACCGACGCCCGCCAAAGCGTGGATGTCCCGAACAATGCCAACCACGACAAGCACAAACACCTCACATTTAAGGGCAGTGTATACATTGTGGGCTGCCATTTACGCGCTCTACACGAGAGAGTTTCAGAGAAAAACAGTGCAGACACTGCAACACGTCGATCCGAAATCATCGCCACATATGAGACATTACCACGAAAACTTCGGCAGTTATGAGTCATGCCGAAACCTCCGCCGATCAACCAGATCCGATAAATTTGACTGGGAAAGGGGCGTTTTAAATGGCCACCGACTCCCGCGATTGCCTGAGATGGTGAGATTACCGTGTTACTACATCTCTGCTAATGCGCTGTCCGTACTCCTCAACGCCAGCGCGACGCGCGCGTAACGTTGGAATACACATACTTTCCAGCGCATGACGCGCTTACGGGAAGTATGAATACTCAAGCGGTGACGCTATGGCGGAGCGGACTGAAGTGGGCCTTGACTTTGCCAAAAAATCTATGCATGCGTTCACTATCATGGTAGCAGAAGATAGCACTGGAATTAATTATTATGGAACGGATTGAAATTGAAAGGAGGAAGAATAGGTGGCGGCCGTCGCCGTCATGGCGGAGCTGGCTATATCTGCGGTGTGATATCAGTAAATACCACAGTGGTATTTAGGCCCATTTTAGGTCGTAGGTCTGGAGTAGGGTAAAGCTAATTTCCTTGCATATATGGCTGCTATAGTGTTTGTTTTTTTGAAGAGAATTATAAGAAATGTTATCGGCAGTGCTCCTGCTCAGTCCATCAATCTTAGGCCGCTCTGACTTGGCCAATATCGTGCAACTAGGGTTGTAGTCACAACCTAAGTGAGAGGGGGGCAGGGCGCTCCGATTTCAGAGCCGGGGGGGGGGGGGGGCGCACCTCTCACGGACCGATCGTATTGCTACGCCTTACCCTGTTTCCCATTCTGGCTCATCTCCTCTTTAAAAACATTTTTGTGTTATTCTTCGCCATGTGGACACAAAATCGCTCTCACCAAGGCTGAAGATAAATCCAGAAGCAATCAGTCAAACCAATCAACAGATTTCAAGCGGAACAGATGGCTGAAAAAAGCACTTGACCCGACCTTACCCATGGTTAGAGCTCCAGGTGTTCAAGCATGTTCATTGTGGAAATTCAGTATGTGCGAACATTCGAAATGCGAGAGGAATGAACTATCGAGAAACGCGTGTTTGAACAGTTATACTTTCTGTGTCTCAATTCGTTTTCCATTTGTGCATCCTTTTCAGTTTGATCATATGGATGAAGACCGAGTGACCTTTCGTGAGAACACATTGTTCGGGATTCGTTGATCTGCGGCCTCTCGCAAATATAGAGTGCAAATGTAGTAGGCACATTGTTTAGGTGAACATTTATGCACAGAGCCTCATGAAGAAGCGCAGGCAGTTGAATTGGGGAAAGAGGCAAGTGGCTCTTTTGTCATGTAAATAGGAGATTCCTTTTCTAAGAGATTTAGAGACAGTAGCATGAGCAATGGTGTTTCCGCTGCGAGTGATGCTTTATCTTACAAACGACAATAGACTGTTTTTTTGGGTAGACCTTGTTGCAGTGAGGCCGATTTTCTGTTGTATTCTGTCAGCAGACATTCGCTTGAGAGCGACTAACTCAAATGCACGCCTCGTGAAAAAAATTGTCTCGAAAGGCAACCAATGATCAAAAGAGCCGCTTCGTAGCTATTCACAATAGAATGTCAGAGTCGAACGGCATTCTTACATTGGCTGTGAACCTATGGATCATTACTTCTGCAATATGACAGATTCTTCAAAATGAAAATTTGGTTGTCATTGTTCTTGCAATAGAGAACAACAATAAAAAAAACTTTCTCCTATGATCGTCATTATTCCGATATGAGCCCAATAGTATTTGAACTAAAAGTACCGTCTTTATGGCCCCCGTCATTGTCGGCCGATCGGCTGTAGCCAGGCCGGTCGGTAAGCATCCACATCATGCAAATTTGATGTCATAGTGTGAGACATTACAAGTTCATTTTTATACATTCAGTTATGCTATATGTGGAGTCCCCTTGCGCAATTGATTCAAGTGAACGGTCGATACTGCGGAGGTGGATCTTTGGGCCGATCGAGCTCCGTTAGCCGGTTGTGTAGGGAATGCCGCAAGTTATCGCGCAACGATAGCGCCGCGTCAACGCGCTACACAAAACTTAGGGAGTAGATCATATCCAACTACGTCGTTCCGCGAGCTACACTGAAAATTTTGCAAAGAAGAGTGTTGGAGCAAAACTAAGTATGTGACAAATGAGCGAGTCCAGCAAGGGCCAACAACAACTCAGTAGGAAACGTGTATAATGTCTGGAACAGATTTTTGCTTTTTTTGTCACAACATCCTTATCACCAGTTATATTTCATCACAACCCACCGGCCCGCTGTAGGCTGTAACCATAATCGAGAGCCCAATAAAAATGCGCCACAGATCACAAATCACATATGTGTGCTGTGGCCTTTCCTGGCAGGGTGGCTAACGCATTATAACCACAAAACTCGTTTGAAGAGATGCAGAACCTTCTCAATTTCGGCAATACCCTTTTTAAGGAAAGGGCTCCACAGTGGCGAACAATATTAAAGATGAAGTATTACTAGGGATTTGTAAAGACGTGTCCAAATCCGGAAGTCCGAGCATTTTATATTTCTGAGCCACATAAATAGCGTGGCATATGCCTTTTTAACTAAATTGTCAATGTGAGAGGAAAAGTCAAGGTTTGAATTCAGATGAACTCCAAGGTCTCTGATAGAGTTGCACGCAGAAACAAAGAAACAATTGACATGAAAATCCGGTGACTCAAGCTCGCCAATACGCAGAGCCGAGCATTTTTCAATATTGAGCGGTATATCCCAGCTCGCAGCCCACTCGACCATAGTTTCAATTGACGCTATGAGCGCACAAAGTACTTCCCCCTTATTATCTCGCCCATAGGAACCATAGATTTTGATATCATCGGCATAGGCTTGAACTCTGATATTCTGATGAACTTTCAAGCGCTGAGGTAGTTCAATCGTATAAATTGGGAACAAAAGAGGGAATAATACTCTTCCCTGGGGTACCCCGCTGCTACAGGAGTACCTTGAGAAGAAGTTACGACCTACCTTGACAATCATATGCCTATCAGCTAAAAAAGAATTCAACAACTCAGGAAGAGTGCCTTGAAATCCAAGAAACTCTAGTTTTTCTAGAAAGTTTGCCATGACAGATCCTATCTAATGCTTTCGAAAAATCGAAGAAAATTATGTCAATAGAATCACCAGTATTCACCGACCGACTCCAATCATAAAAGGCATCGAGTAAATTCGTAGAGGTTGAAGCATCGGGCAAGAATCCGTGTTACCCAAGAGGAATCACTGAAGCCTGATTAAGACAGGAGAGCATAGTACTACTAATAATTTTCTCCGTTACCTTGATAGGTGTACGAGTGAGGCTGATGGATCTAAGATTATCCAAATCTTTCTTAGGAATGGCTGTGACTTTTGCCTGCTTCCAGAAGTGTTAAACTTCTTCAAGCATCAGTAAAAGATTAAACATATGTGCAAGGGGCGTGGACAACGATCTATAACTTATCTACACTCTTTATACACAATTGGAGGGATATCATCAAAGCGCTCGGTCATGGACGGCTTGAGAGCTTTCAATATAGTGGAAATTTCATGTGGATGAAAGTAGATATCAACGTTGAACGGTCGTCCATAGTTGAAAGTCATTTGTGACACGTCGGTAGCATCATGCAAAGAAAAAACACTGGCCAAGTAAGCCCCTAGAGCATCTGCTTTTTCCTGATCTGTGGAATAAGTGAGATCATTGTGAACAAGCAACGGAGGCAGAACAGTTTTGGGCCTACCGATATACCGCTAGTACTGATAAAGATGCTTCATGTGCTGTACGGAGGCGAGCCTCTTTTCATAGCTAGCAAGAAACTTTTTCAAGTGACGGTTGAGATCATCACACACACACACACATTCTTGTAAAGAGGATGACATACCGGCTCACTTAGACAACGGAACAAGCGCTCCTTTTTTCAAAAAGATTGACTATTCGGGAAGGGTAAGCTTAACCTGGAGATTTTGGAAACTTCATAGGAACAAAGACTGCCAAAGCACAATAAATCACATGTCGAAAACGTTCTTAAGCCTCGGTTACGCAGGAGTACTGATCAAAAACTTGGGAGCAGTTTACGCTAGAAAGGTAACAGTCAAGAGCATAAAAGTCTGTATTCAAAAAATCAGTAAGGGGAATTCGATAGGAGTAGCGAGTTGCTTACAGCATTTGGAAGGTTGAGGGCGCAGTTGTTGACCCAATAAATTTGTTAATTAAAATCGCCCACAAGCACAGTGCTAGAACGCCAACAGAGGAGAAGTCTCGAAGAACTTCAATGAGCGCTTCGTAATCGGACTTCGTAGAGTTTGAAGGACGATAAGCAGTAATGAAACGAGTATGGGACCTTGTCACAGGAAAAAATTTTGATGGAGAGGACATCAGCCTTCAGGGACGCGCTGATATTAACAGAATTCAAGGTGAGATTGCATTTCACCAGGCAGCATACTCCCCCCACCAACGCGCGTGGAACGGTCACACCGATACACCCAGTACGGATGGCTACCTACCAATTCCGAATCAAGAATAATCTCTGTGAAGCCTCTTTCACACTTGCCCGTCCGACGTCGGACGACTCGTTATCGAATGTGTAATATCTATCGACCCTACCCTACCCATCTTATCTATCTTAACTTATCAAATTTGATAACGAGTCGTCCGACGTCGGCCGGCAAACTATGAAAGGGGCTTAAGCCATGTTTCAGAAATAAAAAGAAAATCAGGATTTTCGTGTCAAAATAAGGTGTAAGCAGTTAATTTTGTTTTTCGAACTACGAGCATTCACAAGACTGCAGATTAGAGCGGGCTTAACATGCTAGCTAAGATGTTTCCTGAGCCCTTGCGTGAAAGAACCTGGGTGAGTTTTCCTGCGTACATCACCCACTCCCGCGCCAGCTTCCCCTTGTTCAGCTCCTTTGCCTGCTGACGTAGCTCATAGTCCTGATCTCTCTCCTCGTTCATACTTCGCCGTATGTAGACATTGGGGAAATCAGAACTACGCAGCAAACGAGCTTGAGCAAGGGCCCGGCGTCAGTGGGACGTTGTCGGGAAAATAAACTTTACAAGCCGTAGACGTAAAGGATCAGGTTTCCCCATCCTGTAAATTTCCAATGGCCGATACTCGACATCCAGAAACCCCAAGATTTAGGCCACCTTCTCCTCCACGTCCTTTTGGCGGTCAGGTGCAGGAATATCCTGTGCAGCCTCGTCTAGGCCACTATGACAATGCTATGGGCCCTCTCCTCGCTCTCGAAGGCCTCAGAAAAATCAGCAGGGATTTTCGCAGCGAGTGCATTAAGAATAAGGCCGACCAAAGGATTAGTATTCACTTGCAACGCTTTTTTGACGAGGTCCATAGCTGAAAGCCCGGAGATGTAATGAAAATCGTCCTGGCTGACAGCTCCAGCCCCAGCGGTCTGAGAATTGGAAGCTTGAGAAGAAATCCTAGAAGTGCTCCTGGTGACGCGCCATTGTTTAGTCATTTGCACGATTTTGATCTTTGATCTACCCCAGATTATTGGAAAAAGTTTTGAGTCTGATTGGCAAAAACGGACAGAAGAATGGCGTAAAGTAGAGTCAAACGAGAGCTTCCGACTATTATGATGGACGAGCAAAAGTTACTGATATGCGAAAAAATAAGTGATTCAATGATCAAAATACAATGTAAAGAGAAAAAATAACAGAGCGCTAATGAAACGAGACATCGTAGAATATGTAACGCGTTCTAACATTCTGATCCACTCGCCCTTCTTCATTAGCTTTTTTCGGGTACTTTCGAAAAAATTGCCCAAAAACATTTAAAACAGCAAATGGTAAACAGTTTGACCAAATTAATCGGAGCACGGAGAAAAGACAGTTCTGCAGATCCCGTCCTAGAGCGAGGATCAAACTCGATTGTGTGCAGAGGAATCAGAGCCTTTTGCAACTACGCCACATGCACAACACTGCTAAGAATATCGCACTATATCCGAAATCTCATTCTTGCATTAAAATGTAGCGATTCACTTGAATTAACCTTTGAGAGAGAAGGCACTTACTGTTGAAGAAGTGATTACGAGCGAGGTATGACAATATTGAGAGAATACGAGAGTCAAGCAATGACCTTTTCCATTTGAGCGCAGATGTTCAAACTGATTCAAATGTAATTCCAATATAAGGTGGGGAAAACAATGGGAAATCGTCAACGGAAGCTCTTTCTACTTCATCTACTCCAGAACAACACTTCACTTCAGAATTCCAACTCCCAAATTTCACTCCCGTTTATTTCGATTAACTTGAGCTTATGGTATCATTTCCAGGCTAAATTGCAATTCACGATGAGGCTCGCACTCCTGTGCCTTCTCTTAGCCGTTGCAGTTCATGGAAGGCTTTTTAATCTCGACAAGGTTAAAGGGTTCTTCGGTAATGGAACGCTTGTAGAAAAGATGAAAAGGAAGTTTTCACACCTCAAAGAGGTATGCGCACCCGAAAGTAAATAACTTCCCTAGGGAAAGAAAATCTTGCAAGAACTTATTACTCATACAATAAATACCCAGGTTCTCAAGCGCAGTGGGATACTAGACCTCAGCAGCAGATTTGCAGGCATGAAAAAAAAGCTTGTCAAGAAACTGAAACTATCGAAAGAGGAGAAAGCTGATGTTGACCAAAGAATTAAGGTAAATGAACAACTCAAGATTCCTTAATCATATTACTTCCTTGAGTTTTCGCTGGCCGAAGATCACCTATTCTAGGAAATAGAATCAAAAAGAGATCACGACGTGGAGCTCCCAAAAAAGTCCATAGTCGAAATCAATTCAAAAGCGGGAGTCGGGGATATGCTCTACCAAAGTGACATCGGACTTTCAAAGTAGGTTTTTAGTTCATTTCTACTAATTATTGAAAAATAAATGGAAACGATGAATTTCAGAGCACAAGCACAGGAAATAATAGACGCTGTTGAAGGACAAGGTGTCAGATCTAGGAGGATGGCTTACAAGGATTTAAACTACCCTAGAACTATTTGGCAAAATGGCGTCTCCTATTACTTCAATTCGTCCGTTGGTTCGTTCTTTTCAAGCGTTCTTGTTAGATCGATCGTGTGATGTAGGGGGTCATGCAGGTTATATAGCGAGAATCTACGTAGCTTATGAGAGCGACGTAGCTGAAAATTCAATAAGTGATCTGAAATTTCCTTATTTTACATAATTTTTCGCTAGAAGAAAATTATATCGGATACCTCCGAAGCCCTTGCCGTCTCCCGATTTTGTGTGAGGTGTCTAGCTACCCGTTGGCAGAGGACGCGCCGATATTCGAAACTCGTAAAGTTTCAATAGTCGGCGAGAATGACTCTAGTGTGCAGAGATTTGTCATTCAAACTTTCATCTCATGTCAGATCAAAGACAGCTTACACGCTAGCAAACGTGGTTGAGATAACTACGGAAATAGAATGGTATGACTCAGAACACAACGCCCGTGCATTTTGAAGCGTCAAAAACGATCCACAGTGCCGCTACACGAGTAAGAAGTTGACTCCGTCCTGTATCTGTCCGCTCGCTGTAATTGCTGTTCTTCTTCAAAACAGGGGTGATGAGCCATTCCCACCGTCGGCTACGTTTGTTGGTGGTTAAGTAAGTATAACGAGAAAGCCACATGCAACGACGACGGTGTAGAGGGCCAGTACCCTTGTTTTGGAGGAGAACAGCAAATACAGGGGGCGGGCAGATACAGGGGTGGGGCCAACTTCGTACCCGTGTAACGGCATTGCGGGTCGTTTTGCCGCTTCAAAATGCGTAGGCATTGTGTTGTGAGCCATACCATTCTATTTCCGCAGTTATCTCAATCACGTTCACGAGCGTGTATGATGCCTTTAACACATGTCGAAAATTCAGACTTCGCGACCAGAAAAGCATTCAAGGAAGCCGCCAAGAGATGGAGTGAGAACACATGCATTGATTTCAAGGAAGACTCCGAAGGTTCTTAATTTTTGTGAAAGCAAGGTGCCCCTGCCACAACTCAGAATAAAATTGCAGCGGAAGACAGAATCGTCGTCGTCACAGAAGAGGGTTGTTGGTCAAAACTAGGAAGGCAAGGCGGTGAACAAGTGATGTCAATGGGCGAGGGTTGTGAAGAAGTAGTGTACACTATCCCTGTTCTCTGAATCTTTTGCTTCTTTTTTTTATATCTATTTCTTCAGCTCGGAACCTCTCTTCATGAATTGGGACATGCGCTTGGTCTTTTCCATACAATGTCCCGTTATGATAGAGATGATTTTCTAACTGTTGCCATAGATAATGTGAAGGTAAGCCCTTACCATCAATGATCTGTATTGCAGTGTTATGCGCAGTCTTCTCGTGACCTTTCCAGCCTAATCTCACAGACCAATTTATTCAAATTCCCCGATATGATATGGACGTATACGGAACACCCTACGATTTCGGTAGTATCATGCACTACCAGGCAGGGGCGGGCAGTGCCAATGAGAGCTTACCCGCGATGATTGCCAGAGACGAAAATTACCAGTTCACGATGGGTTCGCATATAATCTCCTTCTTCGACCTTTCGATTGTAAACGACTACTACAAATGCAAAAGTAAACTTCATAGAGCAATCAATCTTTCCAAGTGCTTCATAAAGAAATCGTTCTTCAGGTAAATGCCCCGCTGCGACGTCAGCAAAATGCGAAAATGGTGGATTTCCTCACCCACGAAACTGCAATAAATGTATTTGCCCCGGAGGATATGGAGGGGATTTATGTAATCAACGAGTAAGATAACTTCTTTCTGACCTTTGCAATGTTGAATGAGGTCTATACTTATAGCCAGCTGGATGCGGACAGACTCTGAAAGCAACAGAAAAAAAGCAAATTCTCCAGGATCTTCTATCCAGCAACGGTAACTTTGACTTCAGGTTCTGCAACTACTGGATCGAGGTACTCATTCGGTTTATTTCACAACACAAAGTAGATGCTGCCTTTATGAACTCTGTAAGCTACACCTTTCCAGGCTCCTGTGGGTAAACAGATCGAGATAAAGATCCGGTCCTTCTCTTACGGATACGACATGGATGGCTGCCAATTTGGTGGTTTTGAGATCAAGTCTCAAAGAGACCAGAGACAAACTGGATACAGGTTTGCTCTTGTCTACAATGAATGTACAACTATCACTCGCAAGCTTCTTTACAGATTCTGCAGTCATAAAAGTGCCAACACCGTGCTCATTTCGAACGGCAATCGTGTACCGGTTATCACATTCAACAGAGGAGATAGACAGCTCACAATGCTGGAATACAAAATTGCAGCGTAGAATGAATGAGTAGAATAAAATTTGCATCGTGACTTTTTAAAGGCACTGCTCACGATATACTTCGTACTTGTGTTTTCTTCGAAAAACAATGGTGGTAGCCCTCAGAAGCAAAGAAGTGTTGAGAAAACGGATCCGAGAGTCTTCCCAGAGGCAAAAAAACGCTTTTGAAGATAACCACAGTGAGCAGGTTCGGCCTTCTTGGGTCTAGTCGTTGTCGTCAACACCGACACGTCTCTATCACTGCCATGCTTTGACCTGCGATCATCGGCAGTGGTTTTCCTTGAAAGATAGATTAGATTTGCCAGTTAGTTGTCGAAAACTTCCGGGAATCATCCTCAGGCAAAAATCTTTCGAATTCACAGCTTAATTCGATAGAAACCACTGCCGATAATCACAGTTCGAAGCGTGGCAGTGATGAAGTTGTACCAACAACTAGACCCAAGGAGGCTGGCCTTGCCCACTGGGATAATCTTCAGGACCGTTTTTTACCTCTGGATTTCTTTAGCACAGTTCTCCGTCTGAAGGCTACCACAAATGTTTTCGATTGAAGGGTCAAGGACGAAGTTTATAGTGAAAAGTGTCTTTAAACATCACTCCGAATTAACATATTTACTGTAACATTCAATTATCAACTATCGCTCATGTTGGAGTTCAAAGCAGCGAAAGTAAAATTGCTCAGAGAAGGAGGTTGTTTTCTACAGGTTGTTCGTGAGCGCGTCCGAATCGGACGTGATAAATTGACCCTAAACTCGTTACTGTGTTAAGTATAGCGGCGACCTATGTGCAAGGTGATTTTCAAAAATGGTGACAAAATTTTTAACCTTGCCACGCCCGTTAATCACCCTGTATAGCCTGTTCTTCACATAAACTTTGCTCTCAAACTACACAACGTTTCGTTGCGTAAAATGGTTTTTGAGAGGAATGGCGAGCGAAAGCCTGAAGGATCCCCGATTTTTGATAGTTGATTTCTTGGCTGAATCGGCTTTGGTAACTGATCTTCCTTCCCGCATGTGAGCGTGAAGACCTGATCCAAAAGGGTCATTTCAAACAGAGAGTGTCTACTCCAAAACGTGTCACAGATCAAGTCCTTGGACCCTCACTTAAAAGAACGTGAGAGCAATATCCCAATCTTCAACTTTGGCCGAGGACAGTGTTTAAAATAGCTTTACCAGGATACGTTTTTAGGTGGACACAATCAGCTTCGACATAACCTCACCTAAGCAGGTCTCCATGCGCATATGAGGGAAGCTGGAAGAATCGCCGAAGGCGGCTACGTGACGACTTTTCTCGTAACGCTTGAGTATGCCTCAGGCTTCTGTCCGCCACTTGTTTCAAGTACGATTTTACGCCCCGAAATCTGGTACTCTTTGAAACAGAGGTTTATAAAAACGAAGAGGTCATAGAAGGCGATTGGACACGCACATATGTCAACGGGATGAAGTTTCAAACGTTATATCAGTAAAATTGTTTAGAGGAGACTGTTCTCTACAGGTGTACAGCAAGCGCGGGGGAATCGGGCGTCGTACCTTGAACCTAAAGTTATCTACTGTGTTCAGTACAGCGGCAAGAGGCGCAGACTACACAGGGACGAGCTTGATCCTCTCTCGCTCCATTCTCTGTAATATGTATCAGATTTTATGGTAAAAATCTAACTACTCAACAAGTTATTGAATAAGCAGAAAACGCAATGACTCCTAAACGAACACGAAGTCAAAGACTCCGAGGATTTATCTTCATTCTTTGAAAGGGGAGATGATCGAAATGAACAGATAATAGTGATGAGCAGTGTAATTATACTGAAGGTTATACTGAAGAAGGTGAACATTCAGGTAATAAATGCTTAGATTGTGGCGTTGCAGTTCCAGTGACCATCTTAGCACTCTTGCTGAGACATTTGAACGCTTAAAAAGTGCCGTGTGTAGCTGGTGGTCGATACACAATCAAAGATAGGCCATCAAAACACATGGAATTTGCGAACAGCGAGAGAATCTTCCAATGCTTCCAGATCGGCTACATGAAACCTTCTTTTGGCCTTAGTTAGAGCCTTTGATGCAAAATATACTGAATGAATTTCTTGAAATTTCTCGATCGTCGATTATTTGCGAAAGGACAGCACTGGCCGGTAAGTGGATATCCTCTAAATGAACCCAGCAGGGGAATGGAGCCTCAGAACAATTTGTGTTTCATGAAGTTCTTTAAGTTGTCTTCGAATTCCTCGAATATCAAGCCTCGGATTGTTTTCCGAGGCGTCTGTTATGATACGGTCTAGCGCTGCCTTCGCCTGAGGGGGTCTTCTTTGGGATTCCGGGCACCAAGAATGTCGAACGCTATTCTTGAGACTGCAAAATAGGTCGTTTTTTGAACACGAACTGTTTTGCAAAAAATACCCCTATGCCCCCCGTCAAACTTATTCGAAAAACCGAATGAGTCCGGAGCGGAAAAACCGACCTCGGGTGCATTGGCCCTGCCCGTGTGCGCGAGTGGAACACCACGATCGAGTGGGTGGATTCCAGACGCAACCATTTGGCCGCAGACGGTTTCATTTGATGGATTTTCAGCAACCGTCTGTCACTAATTCGTCTCGTATCGACCGGGTAAGACTCAGACGATCGACCAACTCTGACGAGGGTCTGAAAGACCAATTTCAGAATCTCAGATGGTAGACCTCCGATCAACATGTGATAAATTGCTGCATTCGAGGAAACGACTAGTTTCTCAGACAACGAAAATCACAAACAAAACAACGAAAACAAAAAAAATTAAACGAAATTGAAAAGAGTCATGACTGACAGGGGGTTTACTACAGTAACACGTGCACGAATGAACGCCCCGGTACTCAGTCACAACACAATGGGTTTTATCTTTATGACACTTCAATGCGCGACATAGTCACGATGGTGGATCATCCACGGAGCTGACCGGGATCGACGCAGTGGAATCGTGGGGCCGGCGCAGTAGGGGCGAGAGGCGGGTAGAGTCGAACTGTCGACTTGTTGTCGGGTCGAACTGGTTGCCAGGCGAGTTGGCTCGGCTGGACCTGACCCGGCATCGCTCGCCTAGGCAGGTTTGATGTAGTGGATTGTCGCGGTTACCTTAAATGCACAGTCAGAGCTCAGGGGTAATTTTTGATATTATATTTGGGCCGCCGTGTTTAGCAACCGTGCCAAGCGCGAAATCTCACTTCGCTCAATGAAGCGAGAAAAAGCGAGGAAAAAGTCGACCACGCCCCCTTGAAAGAAAAAATGGGTGACGCCCACCGACAAGCTTTCGATCTCAATAGGGAAGAGGAAACGCGATTGATTTTATTCAAAGTCTATGTTCTTCCGTTTGTTTTCCCTCTGGCTTCATACTGGGATTTGTACCAGAACTATGGCTGCGATCAACGAGAAAAAAACAGGCTCCAGAAAACTCGTCCGCGAACTTCTCGTCGTTCAAATTCAGAACCTTTGAGGGGCCATAACTCCGTCAGTAGTGAGTTCTGAGCGATACCGAAGACACCATTGTGATCAGCCCGAAATTTTCAATAAGATAAAAACCAAGATTCGATTCTGAGGTAGGACTGTGTCTTTAAATACGAAACGGTTAGACGGAATGCTTATGGAATTCTACTGTAACATAATATTACAGCTGCTGCTGAGAGCGCCTGGGAGAAAATATGTTTTGCTCAGAAAGCTTTCGCTGCTCATTCCACAAGATAACGGAAGAGACTTACTCAGGGAGTCGGGAGGTTCTATTCGGCCACGATAGGCTTTCGTCTTGACTACAAAGCGGTTGTACGACGATATGGCCACGTAATTTACTTGCGCCACGTGGCCTAATGGTCGTCCAAGTATGTGGCGCCAATCATAGCCGTTCCACTCGGCCACGATACGCTTTTAATTCGACTACGATGAGTTTGGACGACGAACGAGCCACAATGCCCCTGATTGAACACGTTGATCGATCTTTTCAGAACTGACCCGGTGCGTACCAGCCGCACAGCACGTATATAAGTGGCCCGATCTCAGAGAGAATCCGATTTTCGGGGCTGCTCCTCGAAGGTGACTACGAGTCACTTTCTGGACGATTTTTGAACCGTTAAGGGTTCTCCCCCAGGATCCTCAGCGAGGGGAGGTCCCTCGCTGTCGACCTTGGTGAGAGTGATGTCCCTGTCGCGGACTGCTGTGCGGGTGATCCCCTGCTGCGGGCCGTGACTTGGACCGTAACCTTGTTGGGGGAGACCCGCTCTCATTAAAGGGGTGGGGGCTCGCCTACAGCGTCACGTAGTCCAATGGAACAGGCCACGTGCTGCTGCGTGGGAAACGGGGCACGGCAGGGTTTTGTCTCTCGGCGCCACGTAGTCTTATCGAACAGGCCACGTGCTGCCGCGTGGGAAATGGGGGTGCGGCAAAGGTTTTTCCTCTTTGCGCCACGTAGTCCTATCGAACAGGCCACGTGCTCCTCAGAGCAGCACGTGCTGCTGCAAAAGTTCCTTTCAACTCGACTAGGTACCCGAATAGAAATCCTATCGTGGCCGAATAGGACCCCCCGAGTCCCTGAGCATATAATATATTCTCAAGCTTAAATAAAGGTGAACAGAAGTAATCAGGCTACCTAACTCTAACCTTACAAATCCTTGCACCTCCCCCTACTAAAAAAACGTTCGGACGTTGAAAAAACAAGTGCTCACAGTGAAAGTCAAGTAATGGGGCTAGATCTGAGAGGGTATAAATGTTGTGCGAAAGAGTGGTGAAGATGGGAGGGTACAAAAAAGGCATTCTATCTCTCCTGGACAAAAATAAGCCTTACCTGTAGTCACGGAAGAAACAAGGGACCTCTGTGTCAAGTAGGCGGAGGAACGGCCCCCAGCTGGAGAAGGAGAGAGTGAGTATTGAAAAATGAGATGGGTGAGAAGGAAAGTGTGAAGGTTTGTGAGAGTCTGCGAGGAGAAGAGGTTGGTACGAAGAAGAGCACGATATGAATAGAAAAAGATCCGACTCGTGAGGATGACGGGGCAAAACGGTAGACACTGCTCTGAAATGGAAGAGTTTATTGAGGCTAATGTAATAGGAGACCAAATTGATTCGTACTCATGGGGTGCGAAGTGTATGTATATGTTGAAATGACTTGGAAATGTTGATGTCCAGTGACCTGGGTGCATGTTTCTGGAAAAGTCAACTAACGAGTAAACACTGCCCGTTCGAAGGCGTGAAAGTTCGCAGTTCTTTAAGAATTTCCACTTATATGACTTGCGAGGGTGACGTTGACAAAGATCGTATCCAAAGAATACAGCTCGGTTTCTTAACAGGGATGTACGATATTTTCTGTTTTTTTGTTTTCTGTTCACTGTTTTCTGCTCAATTTTTGACATTTTTTCTGTTTTCTGTAAAAAACAGACCAAATTTGGCAGAAAGCAGAAGAAACCGTGAACCGCGATTTGTAGCAAGATTGCCCTAGGGGCCACGGCAGGAATCATCAAAGGTAAGCCAATAGGTAGAGGGTAAAAGTAACCAGGGCCCTCTGGAATTCCCCCACACCAAAAAACTTTTTACTCGCTATACTGGTTATCTATCCTAGCGTTTTTGACGCGGTGGCAGTGCACAGACGGACTCGATCTCCGCCCAAGGTCAGCAAAATCTACTATCCCTCCGAGGTCCTTCAATTGGTACCAGATCCATGTGGGGGAGACGAACCCACTGAATGGAAAGTCGGCTTGCCAGCAAGTCACTAAATAGCCCCAAAAAGCATTCAAGCCTTTTTGAATACGACCATGAATGCGCTGTGCAAGCCGATTGAGATTCAAGAAACCTAGCTCTTATCTTTATCTTATAGTGGTCACCAATACCCATAGGTTTGCCATTGATGAATCCCTCGGGACGTATGCGATGCAGTTCAATGACGCGAAAATTATAATGGTATTGTATACTAACACTAATAAGCTATTGATGGTACAGTATGCAAATATGACGAAGCGGAATGAAATTCAGATGAGGAAGCGATACAGATGTTAAAACTCCCACAGAGGTACGAGTGACCCCACCACGGGGGAGCGAGCGGAACTTCAAGTCAATTATCCTCCATTTCCCTGCTACTCGCAGGGTTGGGCATCGCTATCATAGAAGTGGTGTGGTTTTGAGAATGATTTCTTCATTCTCATAGTTGCTTTTGGTGAAAAACAACCGCTTCGAATCTACGATAGTGATAATACGACTGCGAGTAGCTCGAAAATGAATGTTATACAGTGCGTCGCATAAGTATACGAACACCCTGAAATTTCGTGGTTGGACCATTCGAACGACGTTTCAAGTATCGGCACCGATTTCTAGGTTTTACGCTATGCCGAAAACGGTAGGTCACATTGTAGGGAGGCAAATCGTACACTTTTTCCTTTTTTACATACAGGTATTCATTTCTTAGCCGTCGCATAAGTACACGAACACTTGGGAAATTTATAAATTTATCGAATAATTTCAAACAATACATATGGAAAAAGTCTTCAGTATGATGTTACACCACTGTTACGCGAAATAAGTTTAAACAGTCTATCTGTCATGCTATCACTGAGGTGCTGGGGGGTCCCTTGGTCAATTTCGTTCCATGCGTCCATGATGGCCTCCTTGAGTGACTCCACGGTTCCGTATTGCCTCCCATACTTGTAGATCATGCGGACAATGATTCCCCAAAGGTTCTCGTTAGGATTCAGATCCGGGCTGAACGCTGGCCAAGGCAGAGTATCGACGTTGTTGCACCGAAGCCACTCCAAAGAAGATCGGCTGACGGGTATAGTGGCATTATCTTGGACATAACGGAGCCCTGACGTCTCCGACGACAAAAATACGGAAGAAGATGCGAAGCCAACACTACCTGGTACTCAAGTGAATCCATACGAATGCGATTCCAACAGTTGCTGTGAAGGTTGCCCAAACCATCACGTTTCCTCCGCCAAAGTTCCTGCGGCTGAAGAAAGCCGGCTCCTTCCGAAGATCCCGCAAGTAGCGCCTCGAACCATGCGAACCATCCAAATTAAACTTTTTCTCGTCAAAGAAGACAACTTGAAGCAACGGGTTTAAAAATTTTCCATGAAATTGGTTAGCACGCAATTCATCTCACCTTCCTCCAAATTGTACCCAAGTTTAAACGGGCGAACTGGAGCCTGGCCGACTTGTGGCGTTCTTCCGAGCGCGGAGCCTTTTTCATTACGGCTCTCTCGATTTTTTCGTTGCGATGGATCGAACGGAGGATGATATCCTTTGACACATTCAGCGAGAGTTCGAAGCGGACGGTCGCACTAGACACCATTGTGTTGGAGACACTTTTGGCGATGCGTCGTTCGTCGTGTCCAGTGAGCTTCCGAGGCCTCCCAAAGCGAACACGCATTCCGTAGGAGTCCGGATTTCGTAGAAACGAAGAGATGCAGCTTGGTGAACGTCTCATTTGCCGAGAGATTTGTCGGACTCCATGACAGGCGGCGTAGAGAGCCCGGGCCTGGGCCTGTTCTTCGGAAGAGAGAAGTGAACCGCGTGGCACGATGAAAATTCACGCATACAACTACATTCTTCACAAACCCGCGTGAAGCAGGATTTTTTCGTATGTCTCTTGTAAAAAATTTCGTTTCTCTGAAGTGTTCGTATACTTATCCGACGGCTAAAAAATGAATTTCTGTATGTGGAAAAGGAAAAACTGTACGACTTGCCTTCCTACAATGTGACCTATCGTTTTCGGCATAGCGAAAAACATAGAGACCGGTGCCGATGCTTGAAACTTCGTTCGAATCGCCCAACTATGAAATTTGAGGGTGTTCGTTAACTTATGCGACGCACTGTATTTGAAGAGCACAGCTGCCCGCTACGCGCGTGACTTTGGGGCACTGAGGAGTAGTACAGTGTTCGAACCAGGGGTGTGCATTTTCCGTTTACCGATTTCCCGGATTTACCGGTGTTTTTCGATAAATTTTGATTTACCGATTTACCGATTTTTTCTCAAAATTTGCCGAAATTTTTACCGAAAAGAAAAATTGGGTGTTTTTAGCTCGATCGGCCTATTTTTTACTCGTATTTCACGGGTTCGCTACTGGTATGGCATGCCTTCGGCACGATATCCTTCTTAATCCTTCTTTTTGTTACTCTTTCTAACCCTTTCGGCTTACTTTCTGAATAATCCAACGATCTTTTCACCATTTATGTCACGTGCCTCCTCTTATCGAAATACTACTCCGAGAAATACATATCAGCAGAATTCTGAAGCAGATATTTCAGTAACTAGAATTTTTTTCAATTAGCAGAGTCCTGAAGCAGATTATTCAGGAACTGAATTTTTTTTGGAGCCCCCGGACACCACACTGAATCCACTGCAGTTCTGGAACGACTCCATTGCGAGATCATCGTACCAGCACCTTTCCCCACTGACCTATAAGTACTTTTGCACGTCTTCTCGCACAGCTGAGGCTAATGGATTTTTTCCTCAGCTGCCCTGATTTTGAGTAACTACAGAAAGACCTTGACGACAGAAAACTTTGAAATGTTAATTTTTCTCAAAATCAACGTCTCGCTGATCAGCTTCAGCCGTTGAGCTCAGGTTAATATGTAAAACTCACTCATTATTTGCACTATCCTCATGCACTATTGAAAATGATACACATATAGTATTGGTCATTTGTGCTATCGTATCCTTACATCTAACAATGGAATATATATCGAAGTTGAAGTCAGAATTTCTACCGAATTTTCCGTTTTTACCGTATTTACCGAAATAAAAGTTCGGGGAAAAGTTTCGGCGAAAAATTTACCGAAAAGATTTTTTCGCACACCCCTGGTTCGAACCAGCTGTCATCCCAATATCAGTGTCAATATATGTTAGCTAGGGAAGTGCCACTGTATCTACGCAATTCTTACACATACATATTGAGCTTTTGATCTAACTGCTCAGGTAACGAGTTTTGAATACATTATATACACGATTATATACAAGAGACTTCATTATATACACCTTGAGAGAACAATTTTCTATGAATCATTCCTCTACCTTTTTTACATTTAAAGTAGTTGCTATAACACTAGCTACAACATATTCTGAATTTTTGCGGTGGTCAAATTATTAATGCTGTATTTGTTATGTGAGCTATAGTGCGCCCTAATGAGAATGGCGACCCACGCAGCCGGCGTGCTTGGCAGGCGGCCGTTGCATGTGCCGCTCCCCGACGAGTGCTGGATTCTAACGACGGCCATCCCCTCTCCCCTCGACTGCAGAGCTGATTTATCGGCGCAAAGCTTGCTGCCAGCCGGTGCCGGCCCCATTCGTAGTCGCGGTGAGGACGTTTCGCATGCTCGTCCGAGATCTGCGAAGACGACGGCCGCTTGCCAAGCACGCCGGCAGCATGGGCCGCCATTCTCAACCGGACACACCTTACCTATAATCATAGCATCACTGAATGCTAGTGCAATCTTGGTGCAATGCCAGTGGTCGCCGCAATAGTTTTAGCTGTTCGGGTTCAATTCCTTAGAGTTGCGAAGTTTTGCAAAGAAACTTACCACCTCGCATGATGACGCGTGTATGGTCCCGGTTTCAATCAGTTCATCCTACAAGTTTCGAGCACGAGCTCGCAACATAAAACTCGTAGCTTCGCATGGATCACTACCGTTCCAGGGAACTTGATGCCCTGTATTGAAGCTGTCAAGCTACTGTTAGTAAGATGTCTTCAGAACACGCCCTGGTACGTGTTTAAGCATCAATGACGTCCTTTTAAAATAACTCTCAACACATATTTTTTGGATCTAAAAAGGTATTCGAGAACCTGGTCTGAAGAAATATTCAACTATATAATGATTGCTGCGTCTTGAGTGCCAACAAAGGAATTTGATGCAAAATCTTTAATGTGTCATACAGTATACAACTACACTGCACGGTTGCTAAGCGCTGTGTAAGCTGTACATATGACAGACTGAAAATGACATTCTGCTTTTTTTTTTCAAAATCCAAGCCCTAGCAAGCACTGAATACTTACACAGTACTTACGACCTATTTCCTTCGAAACCTTCAAATTTGAGAGAAATTTTTTTTATGGAACTTATGAAATAAACAAGCGGGGAGACACGGATACGCGTTTCCATGGACCTTCTGACCGAATCCTACGAGCATTAGTGTATCAGAATGTAAACGTAAGTTTCGAAGGACTGGGCGGGGGGGGGAAGTTGAGCATCACTCGTGAATGATTTTTGCATCGATCCAAAGGCACAGGACACCCAAGGATCCATTTTTTAATTTTTATGCCGACATTGAAGAAAGTCGCACACTGATCAAAGTGGTATCTCTGAAATCGCCCAAGACCACCTACGAACAGATTTATGGCTCCTCAAAATGCCTATATTTTGAGGGTGGAAATTGGTGGACGAGTTGTCTCAGGCCTGTATTTCTCTTCATTCGCAATCGTTGCGCGAAAGCGAGCCAAGATAAGGAGACAGTCCGGCAATGCACTAAAGAACGCCGATTGTTGGGAATCCATCCATCAATCTAATCTCTATCGAGTTTGGAAATCAGGTAGGTGGTGTGGCCCGAGGTGGTGAGCGAAGGAGGTCAGGCCTGTGGTAGTCGCCTATATCTCGTTTATTTGAGGGGGATTGAGATCTCGCACTCGACACATGTTAAAGGCAGTGGTCGCGATCAAATATGCTTGTCGTCTTTTTCTCTCTGAACCCTTTTCTGGGTCTCGAGTAGTAGGACCCTGAAGAAAGAATCGCGAAAAAAACCACTGTTTTGGCCAAGTTTGAGGCCTGAACTTTCTTGTCTTTTGGTGTTGGACGAGTCCACCCCCACATCATCGGCATCGATGATCTCTTATATCAAGAACATCAGCTGGCTTGAAATTGAATTTCAATCAATAAATCTTAGAATTTATGTACCTATCTAGTCAAAAACATTGACTGGAGTGCTTTCTTTCATTGCTCATTTTTTTCATTAGGCTAATTTGCATTTATTTCTTCCTCTGAGTGTCGATGATTTTTGACTGCTC
This sequence comes from Aplectana chamaeleonis, assembly GCA_029168955.1. NCBI lineage: Eukaryota > Metazoa > Nematoda > Chromadorea > Rhabditida > Cosmocercidae > Aplectana > Aplectana chamaeleonis. Next base: position 389,919 of record JAPDOI010000184.1, on the reverse strand, counting down.
GGCATGAGACTGCGATTTTTTCCGTCGGCTCTGTGCACGTTTGCACGAACTAGCTTTTTTAGGCCCTAGAAACCCTAATTCTAACCCGTTTTTCACCGCGCTACCTTCATAGTTTTTCAGCTGTTTTTGATACAAGCTGCTTTTTATAATTTTTTTTTCCGATAACGTTTTTCATCGCGACCACTGCCTTTAAATAGGAGTTATACTACACGGTCAAATAAAAATCACAGAATTCATGTCTGAGGGTTTACTGTGCCTTCAAGCAGAATACTTTTTTTGCAATTTGCCGATTGCAGCTGTTGCCATCTCTGAATTGCGACCCCTGGAAATTTATTCTTCATTTGGGAACGGGATGACACTACATACATACATGGTGTAAGACAACTTGTCGGATTGCGGCTGAGAGCCACCCGACACCTGACGCTACAGGGACGCCATCTTCTCCACTTCAGGCAGTGCAGGCAGTGGCGAAAATGGCGTTCCTGCAGCAGCCCTATTCGGGTTGTTCTCTTCCGCGTTCCAACATCCGAAGACAGCGCGCACTAATGTTTGGTGTGGGGAGGAGTGTTTCCAAGGTGAGGGGTAAGGGCTCTCGTCGATGTCCGCAGCGAGAGTGGTTCAACACTGCAGGCAGTGACAAAGATGGCTTCCTTGCAGCGGCCCGTGTCGGTGTGGTTCTCTGCCGCGTTCCGACAACCGAAAGTGGCGTACACCAATGTAGGGTCGTCCCGTTTCCGATATGCCATCAACGCATCCGACTGAGCATACTTTTCACTGTGCCGTTTTGCTAAGCGGTAAGTATGGCGTTCACCATCGGCGATGCGCCCGTGCCTCATCAAACGACGTTATCAAATATTCCCATGGTTGAGCACTCATTTCACTCGACTGTTAGTGATGCCGCTGATATGTGCCACCCTTGCTTTTTGGGTAACGCTTTCTATAACGACGAATGCTTAAGATGTGGTTTCACTAAAATTTATACCGGTAATCTGAATACGATACATGGAGCGAAAAACACGGAATAGGGCCATTTCAGTAAAGCACCAAAGCACTGCCAAAGTTTTACGAAGCCGGTGCCTTCCAGAGGGAAGTCTATCCTACGCCTATCCAATTTTACAGTCAGGTCCGATCAGCTGACATTTTCCATTTTCACCTCTCGCATGCTTATACTGGCAAGTACAGGTGGGCTTTCTTGGCTGAATCCAACATGACTGACGTGGTTTTCCACAGTACTGCTCACAACCTCCGCCGGGATGCATTTCTTCATCGGACGGGCATTTTATACCTCCTGAAAAACCAGTTCTGCTCAAATGTTGTCAAGTGAAAACCAACTACAAAATCACGCGGTTTCGCGTGAAGGTGGCCGAGGAAAGATATGGAAACTCACTGAGAGGTGCGATACGGCTTTCAATATTGGTCAGAACCCCAACCATCAGAGCTAACATCACAAGATTATCCATTGCACTGAAATCATCAGGAATATTTGTTTTCTTATAGCTTCAACGAAATACACTCTATTTGGTAACCGAATTTAACTGGTTGTCCCGTGTGCGCATGCTCACGTATGCAGCTTTTCTTTCTCCCCTCCGCTCTCACGCTGTGCCTTTCCCTCTCTCCTCACATGCACACAAAGAAACAAAGTAAATTATTGATTGATTCCAACTCAGAAAGTCAGTGCTAGTCACCGGCTACCCTTGAGCGACGGCACCTCGTGGCTCCAGCGGCTGACGAGCCAAATGGTCGCGGCGGTAATCCTAGCAGGGAACGTTATCTTCCTGGTTTTTCTCTGTTTTTGAACAAAATTTTGGGAAACAGTTTCCTCGAACGTCATTGGGGTTTCCGTCTATATCTGACTAACTACTCTGAACTTTTTACTCGACTTTAAAACTGACAATTGGAGAAGTAACGAATTGCTCACGTTACATGTCTGTAGTTGACCGTCAAATCCTCCCTATTCAAGTGTAGTTTCAAACTTATTCCTTCTTATAATATATTGATGAGCAGTTTCCGTCTACCCTTTGTTTGCGCGTTTACTGATCATATAAATAAATCACCTTACCCTGCTTGACACTTTGATGGTCTTTTCAAGATGGAGCATACTCGCAACAGGTTCTCCTAGAGTGAACGACAGTCATTCAGTAGGGCGAACTTTTCTGTTTGATCGACCTGTTAAAAGTGTCCACTCAACGCGTTGCAGGTCGTCCCAGAGCCATATGACGTCGCGCGGGTACCAGTATGTGATCCTGGTACTCCACCTATCATCGACTCTTCGTAGCATATGTCCTGTCAGACTCGATATGGGATACTGCGCCTCGTATGCCAGACTGCTTCCGAATTTCGCGGCTGCTCAGTCCTTCTTGCTAATGTTTCCGTCGATAAGTTCCCAACAGGCACCTCCTCACACAATCACCGCATTCAATGCGTGTTTTATATGCATTTAATCCGAAGACAAAGCGGTTTCGAGCACAGTAAGGGGACGTGCTGCTAGGAGAGCACGTGCTCCTATCGTATGTCAATTTACAGCACGTGCCCCATCAAATCAGACGTTAAATGCGTGCATGATACGCATTCAACTCGAAGACAAAGCGATTTTCAAAAAAAGGAAAGCACACGAGGCACTCTTGAGGCGACACTGAGATGCCGATAGCGTTGCCAGTTTAATTACCCAAGTTTGCGGTACTTGGTACACCCAGCAGCTGGAGACCTAGTCCAACCGCTGGCAGCCCCAGATGGTGCTCAGCGAGTTGGCCGCGTCGCATGTGAGTGTTCCTGCTGCGTCGCGTGACGGTGTGCTGCTACGATAACGCTCGGCTATCCTGCAGCACGTGTTTCTGCTATAAACTTTCGCAGCACGTGCTCCTGCGGTGAAATTTTGGAGCATGTGCGCCGGTGAAAAATCGTTTCGATGGGTGTGGTCACTCGAGTTGAATGCATTTTCGACACACATTGAATGCGGTGGTTTTCTGAGTCTCCAATATTCTATGCGTTGTTCTCAGGTCAACAGAAGTCTCCTTAGGGTGATCCCGCTTCTCTGCCTTATAGCGCAATGCAGGCAGCACCATAGACTCAAACAGGTGAGCGCGAAGATTGCTATCCTAGATTTTGGTGGTCACTTCTCGGACTGTGCATGATGCTGCCCACGCTGCTCTTCTTCGTCGGTCAATCTCCTTCTACTAGGCTGTCCAAGAATTCTTGTCCGAAAATTTCACCATTTTTAATTTTTTTCAACTTTATTGAAAAGCAAGTCTATTCAACAATATAATCACCACAGTTATCCACAACAGTGGCCCATCGATTGGGCAGGTCGCCGATGCCCTTCGCCCAGAACTCCGGGGCTGCGACTCAAAGAAGTCCGCGTTGTCGGATTTGAGGTTGTCGTAGTTGGTGAATTTTCTTCCGGCCAAATGGTGCTTCAGCGGGCGGAACAAAATGTAGTCGTAGGGGACGAGGTCCGGGGAATACGACGGATGGGCAACCGTCTCTCAGCCTAGCGTCGCCAACTTCTGCTGGGTCTCCTTCGCCACGTGGGGGCGCGCGTTGTCGTGCAGCAGGTAGACCGAGGCCCGTCGGGGACGCTTTTCTCGAATGGCGGCGGCTAGTTTTTCGAGCTGATCGGTGTAGATGGAGGTGGTGACCGTCCTCCCTTGCGGGAACAGCTCGAAGTACAGCATGCCCTTGAAGTCCCACCAGCAGCAGAGCATGATCTTCAGCGGGTGCAGGTCGGCTTCCGGCGTCGTCGGCGGCTCTTCTCCGCGCAGGATTCAGACGGCACGGCGGGCGACGTTGTCGTAGAGGACCCAGTTCTCATCCCCAGTGACCAGGTCCTCGTGAAACTCCTTGTCAGACGGTGAAACTCCTTGCCGAGTAAGTTGAGTCGATTGTGGATGGTTGACTTGCTGCAGCCGAGCGTCGTCGCCAGTTCACGGGTGGTGGCTTCCGGCTTCTCCTTGACACAGCGACGGACTTCGTCATCATCCACCGTAGAAGGCCTCCCGCTGTGCTCCCTGTCCTCGAGGCTCGTGTCGCCGCTCTCGAAACGATTGAGCCAGCGGCTGACTGTGCGTTGGGACACTGCATCCTCCTTGCACGCTCTGCAGATGTTGGCCACCGCGGTGCCCGTGTCGTTGCCCAGCAGCCATTCGTAGTACACGAACGTACGAATTCGACCTTGGTCCATTTTAGCTTGTATTGGTAGCTAGACGCGGCGACTGCGCCTTATATACCCCTAGCGTAGAACTATGGAGAACCTTCTAGAAGGTTCTTACACTTGCCTGATATTATGACACTTCTAAGGAAAATTATATGGATTGAAAATTTTCGGACAGAAATTAGTGGACGGCCTGGTACATATCGTTTTTTCATATTGAGTTACCATCCTAGTTAGACAAAACTGTCAACTCGGTTCACTTCGTTTTCTTACAAGATGGTTGGGCCATCGTCGCACTACTGGTTAGCCATCGTCCGAGTCGTCCCCATATTGATTGTCAAAACAATCGCACTGGCCATGATATTCATTTCATTCAGCATTTCGTTTGTCTTTCAGTGCTGCCACTGACGAGCACAGCGAAATCATCTGCAAACCTCGAATTGAATTGTTTCTTTTATTCGATGTTCAGACTTTTCTCTTCCCAAACAATTTTGCTCAACATCACATGCAGTACCGCAGTCGTGAAGAGCGTCAGCGAAATTTCGCCACCATGCCTCACTTCTTTTTCCAGCTTTCTTTAGAATAGCAGTACTGTTGTTGACGTTCCCGCATTGCACAGCTCCAGAATGTTGGCGAATGCAGAATCCACTCCGCCATGCAACAAGGCGTTTAGAACAGCGTTTGTCTCCTCCGAATCGACTGCTTTTTTTGTAATCAACAAATGTCAGCACAGCGGCACTTCGTATTCACTTCATCATTCGATTATTTCCAATACGGTGTGGATCAGAGATAAGCGGAATTACATTTTTAAATCTGCGAATCAAAATTGAAATTTCGCATATCGAAACAGGTTTCAAAATTTCGGAGCTCGGTAAGCGGAGTTCCAAGGTGAAAAAACTTCAGAAATCGGAAGTCGGAAATCGAAATTGGTGTTGCTGTTGCCACATTTCGTGATTATTATTTGCTCACGTCGAGAGGACGGAAATGGCGCATGAGGCAATTGGCGTTCCGTTGACTCTGAAACGCTTGTTCGCAGCCGCTATTTTGTCATTGCTGGCTCGTTTTCTACCCTTCTTCCTACAGCGAAAGCCTAGAATTCTTCTGGCCTGTGGAAAGTCACAGAGGGTGATCACCGTGAAAGCGGCCTTCAATAAGGTTTATACCTGAAACACTGTCGGACAGCTCATCACTGTTAATACCCAAGAAAACACACGAGTCGATCTACATATTTTTAGGCGGTCCTGACCGTACGACACAGTCGTTCAATTGGAATCGTTCCAAAGCAGATAAGTTCTCATGTTTCGCTCGATGTTGTCAGTGATAATGTTTCAAGTAAGAAAGCTCTCTCAGATGGCATACATTTCAGGCGATTTGCAAAGAGTGCAAATGCCTTGCGTTCGATTGTGACCGACAGAATTATCTGAAATGGTATTCTCCAGTAACCCTTCACCTTCTCGCAAGGATGTCTGGAGGAATTTGGGCTTGTATTTGATATTTTTCGATTGATATACCGCTAGATATCAATCGACAAGGGATATCAATCTACACATACCAAATCTACGCTGAAATCGCTCCAAACATCCCGGCGGATTGATGCAGAATACCACCCTTGAAGAACAGGTTAGACGACTGAATACCTTGAGCACTGCTTGCTAGCCTTTGGTGAAGATAAGTGGAGCGTACTACCGGAATGAGAATACCTACGTCATACCTCAATCATCACGAACGTCATACCTCAATTATCACGAATTTTTTTTTATTGAAACTACTCAGACTTCTAGGGGAAGTTCCCGAGAACAATAGGCCTGATTTGGTCGTTTTCACTCTGTCGAGCGGAGAGGAGCGAGATGTCCCCACGGAAGGGGACGTCTATAAGTCCTCCCCTTGATTTTTTCGCGACGACGCACCGGGCACCAATAACTGAAAGATGGTACCCTGAAAAAAAAACTCCGGGGGAATGTCTCGCCGTCCTCCCCTTCCGATGTTTACGAACATGAAGAATTATAAAATTCAAACCGCAGATTTTATCCACAGTAACCCAATGCTCACGATAAGAGTATTGAAAACAACTCCATCCATTCATCGTCATGATGATGCGTAGGTCGGTGCAATGATATCATGCTCCCTGCATGCGATTCATTCCGGTACTCATGAAATAAAGCCTTTGTATGACCGTGCGGTTGAAACGCAACACTAAGGATCTTCGCATCAAGTTGCTATCTTCAAGTTGGAAGGCTTGCAGGTTTTCCCTACTGCTGCATAGGGTTGCACATTAGATACTCAGGCCCTTTAGTTTGCACCAACATACTGCTTTTTAACGGAGCTTTACCACTCCAATTTTTGCGCCAGCTGTTTCAGTTTTCGCTCCGGACTCCTTATCTTCGGTGGTGCCCAACTTTTGCTCTCGACAACACTCACCAAACTGCCATGAAGAGCCTCATTCCACAAGCATCGGAGTGAATTTCTTCCAAGGAGCATCATTGCTTTACTCTATCGTAGTCCTGCATGTGATCAAGCTTCTTTTCGCGAAGCTATAGCATCGCTCTCTGAAATTGTGAATGATAATTGTAACCTTACCATTCTTGGTGACATGAATTTCCCAACCATCAACTGGGAGAAAATGGAAAATACTTGCAACTTTTTTGGCTTGGCACGCAATTTTTCTCAGTTTTGCATGGAACACTCTCTTGAACAACTCGAAGAAATGATCCCAGCATCACTTACGACATTGAACTCCATCCACCATTCTCGACCTCTGACCACAGGACCATTTCATTCAAAATGACTTTGTACAAAGAGAATCAAATACGAAACACTCAATTTTTTGACCACGATAAAGGAGATTACACGTCTATTTGTTCAGAACTTCAACAACTCAACTGGCGCATCCTTTTTTCCAATCGTCTTTCCTCAGACGAGTGCTATAACATTTTCACTATAAAATGATATGAATTAGTTCACAACTATGTATGTCTCCATTGTATCAAGAAACGAGACAAAACGATCAGACTATCCTCGCCATATTCGTATACTAGGGTCAAAAGTCGAGAGACTGTATCGTGACCGCTCCATTATCGGTATACAAAAATATCTACGTTATTCTCGAAAGCTCAAACGTGAGTTAGCACGACACAATCTAAGACACGAGGATAGAATTGCATCCTTCAATAATCCCAGGATATTCTACAAATTCATTAGCAGCAGAATCAAATCGAATGGAGGGATCGGATCTATTCTCGATGCTAATGGGAATCCTTATGAGTCAGAGGTAGAGAAAGCTGAAGCATTCGCTACTTTTTTCAAATCGGTGTTCAGAAAACATCCTTTGAGTGACGCTAGCTGTCCACCAATTATAAGCGAGTGGCTTGATTACTTGGGTATTTCTTCTGAAGTTGTGTACAGAGCCTTGAATAGTCTACCATCCCGCCATTCCACTTCTCCCGATGGCATACCCTATATAATTCTCAAAAAATCAACATTGGGTATAACATCCGCCCTCACTCTACTGTTCAAAAGATTTCTTCTAACCGGAGATATCCCTTCTTTGTGGCGGATATGTTTTGTAAAAGCAATATTCAAAAAAGGAAATAGAGCAGATGTGAGAAATTATAGACCTGTATGCCTGACCTCTTCTACAAGTAAAGTTCTTGAGAGGATTGCGTGCAAGCAAATTTCCAGTTACCTTCTCAATAGCCACCTAATGGCAGATGTTCAACACGGTTTTCTTGCCAAGAGATCCACACTAACAGCTCTTATGTCTACCATACCTATTTGGCAGAGAGTAATAGACAGTGGTGGGTATGTTACGGCGTGTTACATTGACTATAAAAAGGCCTTTGATTCAATTCCACTCAAACTTTTGTCACTAAAACTTCGGGCTTTTGAAATTAACGGATGCCTTTTGGAGTTTTTAGATTCCTTTCTGAATAAACGATGCCAGAAAGTTATGTTCAATGGTGCCTTTTTGAATACATACTACACCCACAGCGGCGTACCACAAAGTACATGCCTTGGCTCTCTTATGTTCCTAATGTATATAAACGATTTGCCGCAATGCTTGCCTCAGGCGGTAAACTGTTCTATCTATGCCGACGACTCGAATTTTTTTTTCCTTCAACAACCCCGAGTTGCTTCAAGAAGCACTTGATGCTGAACTTGATTGGTCTTCAAAGTGGCTCCTTGATATATCTGAAGAAAAAACCACTGTAATGCACATTGGTCGTAGCCATCCTAACGACTGTAACCTTTCCCTTGGTGATTTCCTACTTTGTGAATCTACTACAGCTCGCGATCTTGGCGTCACCTACTCTAACAGGCTTACTTTCGATGACTATATCAAGAAATTTACTACCATAGCACACATTAGATCTAACTTCATACTGCGTGCCTTTCAGACGCGCAATATGACAACCCTTTTCAACCTATTTGCAATGTATGTTAGACCTTCAAAGGAATATTGTTCTCCACTATGGTCACCATCTAAACAATGTCTGATAAACCAGATCGAAAGTGTCCAAAGAAGATTCACAAAGAGGATATTCAACAGAAATGGTTTATTTAGGGTTGGCTACAGAGAAAGATTGCTCCACCTTGGTAGCAACTCATTGCGGCTATGACGGGTAATCTATGACCAAAATCTAGTTTTCAAGATGATCACAGGCAGAATTGAGATGAATACTAGCTCTTTTTTCACCCAATCCTCATTTAGTGACAGAACGAGAGGTCATCATCTTCGCCTTATTGCAGAAAGATTCCGAAGTCAGAGTTGTAAGCACTCGTTTCTGATTCGCGTTGTTAAAACATGGAACAATTTGCCGCCATCAGTGGTGCATTCGACGTTATTGGCAATGTTCAACCGAGGGCTTGAAGTTGCTCTCAGAACGAAAGGCTTGTTCTAAACTCGTTATCTTGTATACCCAATTATTTTTTTACAATAAGTGGTGTGATCGTTTGTTAGCAGCAGATCTTGCCCTGTATGGCTTGTGTTGATATATGCGTTTCGTATTTACCGAAGTATGATTCTATGGTGCCCGCCAAACTGAGAAAAACGTGTTTCTAAAGAATTGAAGGTCTGCTATTGTTCAAGTAGGATATTCGTGAGCCATGGTTTGAATACCTAATCTTTTCCTCCGCTGTCCATCATCCTTTCAGCAGCCAATGCTATACGGGCATTCCAAAACCATTACATTCATTTCTATCATTATCCAAAAGATGCCTCAGCAACAGTTTCAATGGTTGAATTTCGAAGCAGGTCTACGTCAGAGTACTTTTCAGCAGTGCTGTGCTTCGGTACGATGAGTGAATGTTATCGTTCATGCTCTCGTGTCACGTCAATCCGCCACGACCATTTTTGACCAGTGTGATAGCTTATACTGTAAGCACGCCCGAGTCAGTGTCATGAGTTCGTATTTAGATCAAAGAGGTGCCCCCGCATCTGCTCGTGGATGTTTTCCTACCAGTTGCGCTGGATCTCGGTAGGGTTATCCTACAGACAGCTGCTCAATGGTCAAAATCTAGTCAAACCCTCTGCTTGGGCGGAAGTGATGTTAACGAAGGAGTCAACGAAAGCTCTCATTCATGCTGCTTGAAGAGCAACAGAAAAATAATTCTCGATAGCTCTATTTGTTCCTATTTATTTTCTCATCCATCCCTTTTGGAACTCCACAAACTGTTGGCTGCTACGGATCTTACTGAACACAATTTTTTCTATTAGTGAATGGCAACTGATTTTCGAAGAGCCTATTATCAAAACGTCAGATCTTTCAAATAGAGACACTGTTTTCGCGTGCGAGAAGCTTAGTTTGCTTCAAGCTTCTTTTCTTTTTAGTCAATCTGGATGTATATTAATTACTTTCATGTTTCTGTTTCTCATTCATGATTGACAAATAAATGGATGAATGAATGATAATTCCCCAACCGACATTTTGTCACGGTTGTAAATGGGATGCAGATGTGTTCCTTTACTCTTATCATGTCCATTTGGTTACGGCGGATGAGATCTGCGGTTTGAGTTTTATGATTCTGTTACGAACATGGTAAAGCATGGATACCAGGGGTCGTATTCGCCAACAACCCGCCGAGGGTAGTCGAAGGGAAGCGGAAGGGATGATACCGCGCGCGGCAGAGGAGCAGATCAACCCATCTTACACCATGTAAGATGGAAATGCAAACTGCGTTACGTATCGATATCACTGCGAAAAGATAAAGATTCTATCGCGAAGCGGCCATTCTTCAGATATGCTATTCGAAAAATTCCGGCGGTCGCGAGGGAAGCCAAAATAGGCGAGAGGTGGCCGTGGAGCGCGCACTTTGTACTGAAATTTCACCTCATCTACCCTTCGACTCCCCGGCGGGTTGATGGCGAATATGACTCCAGGGGTGATGTTGATACTCATTTATGTAACATTCATTTCCCCTCCACTCGCAGTCCTATTATCATAATCGTAGGTGCGAAGCGGTTGTTTTTCGGAAATTTCAACTACGAAAATAAAGAAATCATTCTCAAAACCACACCGCTTCTATGATTGTGATACAGAAGAGTGCAAGTAGCGGGGAAATGGAGGTTATGTACCTCAACACGAGGGTGAAAAGAGTCGAAGGAGAAGGAAATCACCAACCTTTTCCGTCGACTCTTTGCACCGTCGTGTTGCAAAGGATCGACGGAGAATTTTGATGATTTCCACGTGGTAGATCATGTGCAGGACAAGCACTGTTTCGTTTAGACCAAAACCAAACGCTGCGTAAGGAAATGGATGCTAGAGAGAAGTCGAATCGAGAAATTAAACCTGAGAACGATTTGGCGTAGATTAATTTGTTTTTCGGGAAATAAAGTGAAATAGTTGAAAGTATGATTTCGCAGTCGAGTTTGAACCAACTATTGATAAGAGTTGTTCAAAACGAGAGATCGCCTCGTCTGTGCTTATCCGTAGAACATGTCGAAGCAAAACCAAGCGCGTTGATTTTACTTCACTTGATACGTGAAGACCGCCGCATTACAGCTCCCGAAAAAGTTTTGATGCTTTCCATTTCACGCGTGATTTCGCTTTGATTTGTTCTACGGATAAGCACAGACAAGGCGATCTCTCGTTTTGCACAACTCGTATCAATAGTTGGTTCAAACTCGACTGCCAAATCATACTTTCAACTATTTCACTTCATTTCCCGAAAAACAAATTATTCTACGCCAAATCGTTCTCAGGAATATTTCAAAACCTTTTTTCATTTTTCTTTATCTTCCCTTTTTAACTGAGTATATTTTTATGACCATGCCAAATCTTTACTTTTGCCAGGAACCTAAACTTTCAGAAATTTCAATTATTTTTCCTAAAAGTTTCCTTTCTAACATGATTTATGCCTGGTGGTGTTAGATGAAAGTAAACCCACTGATGTCCTGCCCCCCCCCCTTCTATGACGTCCTGCGCACTCCAACTGATAGCCTGCACACTTTCTATGACGTCCTGCACATGCCCACTGATGTCCTGCACACTTTCTGTAAGGTGCTGCGCACTCTCACAATAGTCCTGCACACTCTCACTGATGTCCTGCACACTTTATATGACATCCTGCACACTCCCACTAATGTCCTGCGCACATTCTGTTACATCTTGCACACTCCCACTGATGTCCTGCACACTTTCTAGGGCGTTTTGCGCACACCCATTTGGGTCCCGCACACTTTCTACGGCGTCCGGCGCACTCTCATTTGGGTCCCACACACTTTCTAGGGCGTTTTGCGCACACCCATTTATGTCCCGCACACTTTCTACGGCGTCCGGTGCACTCTCATTTGGGTCCCGCACAATTCCTACGGCGTCCGCCGCACTCCCACTTGGGTCCCGCACACTTTCTACGGCGTTCTGCGCACACCCATTTGGGTCCCGCACACTTTCCACGGCGTCCGGCGCACTCCTACTTTGGTCACACACATGTTCTGCGACGTCTTTCGCACTCCTGCTGGGGTCCCGCACAGTATCTACGGCCTTCTGTGGCGCACTTCTGAGTCACACCGTGCGGCGTTTCAAAAAGTACTTCCGAGATCCCGCCGTATTGATTGAAGCGTTGCCCCTTCAAATCCTGAGCAAAAGCCTATCAGTAACGGTGTTTATTTCACTAGTTCATTTTTACGAATAAGCAAACGTCGGTTGGTTTTTAATAACATGTTTACGTGTTTTTGTCTTTCTTTACCCTCAACATTGAAGTTCCGCAAAAATTGAGCTACCAACTTCAAAATTTAACAGGGGCTAGGTGCGAACAAAACCAGCTTCCTGGCCAAAAATGAGCTCTCTAGCTCAACGATAAGTGTTCCAACAAGATCGTGAACGCCAACTGAAAAAAAAGGAGATGAACATTTTTTCGACCAAAATGACGTGGTTTTGACACTTTTTCTCGAATCTCAGGTAACCATTCCGGACCATTTTTTGAACAGCTATTCACATTTCTAAAGTGTATCAAATGCAAAAAAAACGTTCACTCTGGACCCTGATACTGAGATCAGGGGGTTGCGAGATGGCGAATCAAAGCCAAATCTGGGGTGGTAGTAATTGGGTGTGTTAAACGCGAGTTAACAGGAGTTAAATTCGCGTTAAACGCGAGTTTAACTACACCATATTGTAATGATAACTCTTGATAGTTAAGAGAGAACTCGCTCTAGTTTCACTCTAACATCTCCCAGTGGTAGGCCTCTTATACACTTCCAATGAAAACGCCTCGAAAAAGCGACAATTGTAACCTATGTTACGAAAAATAGCCTTTTCAAAACGTTTTCAGGTCTGTTTTTTCTCTAAAATTCCGCCATGTGGCATCCTCGCGGTAAGTTCGCGTTTAACATACTCTCGTAGACAGCACGGAAATAGTGCTGAAATGCGAGAGGAACTGGCGGTTAACGAAAAACTCCTCCCGAGGAGTTTTTGGATGCGGTTAGCAAGATACAGTAGGAACAGTTTTGACCATCTATACTGAGGGCAAGTACGAGTCTAATTAATGCAGGTTAAGGAAGTTTGATAGCACTGTTAGCGACTTTGATCCAGGACGTCACCCTATCTTTAAAACTGAAAGGTGTTCCAAGGGAGAGTCTTTTAACGGCTTCCGCCAGGGAAACGGGCGATGAGGGATCAAAAACAAAGCAAGGATCATTGCTGAAACACGTTGGCCGTCTTCTTTGGTGGCACTAATCAATCCCTCCCAATCAGCTGTTAATTTTTTTTCGAGCGCCGACACTTCTCCCGCTTTTGTTTATTTTCTTTCGGAATTCATTCGCTTTGCTATTATCAGGTTAGTTTCTTTTTCATAATTCATTGCATAGCACGGGCTATGAGGAGTATGTAGTAAATCATTTGTTTGCTCGCGTTTCGAAGGGGTTTCCACAATTTTTTTAGTGCAAAAAGTGAAAATTTTCCAAGCCACTGATTTTCAAGTGATTTGATGCTTTAGTAATGATTAATCAGCGTTAGTCGGGGCGTATCGGGCGAGTTTTGTGGGAAAGAAATGCGAACTTGTTTCTGAACCAACTAAATTTGTTCTCCTTCTTCTGCAAGATTCTAATACTCCTCTTTTATTGCCAGATCAGTGCCATCGTGGCCTCTTATTTTTTTTTCTGAGGGTCCGCAACGCAGTTGCTTTGGTGCATTGGTAGAGCCACTCGAAGTGTTTCAAATTCTTACCTCGAAATATGTGTACAAAATCTTTTCGTTAAACGATGCGCATATGAGTGTGTAACAGTGTTTCTATATATTTTCAGCACTAACTGCGGGCGGTGGATTAGTTTCATTTTGAGAAGACGGCAAACACTTCACAATTCAACTGCATCAATGACCGAAAGCACACCATTACCCCAATCCCGGACCCCAGACTTGAGTTGCACACTTCCAAAAAAAAACAATAGAATCCTTTCCAAGAACGAAAATAGACTATCTAGTTTATCATCATTCTTATAGGTTTTTAACTATCCATTTCAGTTGAATGCAGGACATTCTTTGAATTTATGCATTACTCGACGAGTTTCGGAATGTCTTTTTCGCACCTAGCGTTACCTTTTCAAAAACACCTTGTAAATAATTCATCCAGAAATTCTCAAATTTTCGTTCACTCGAAATTTCCTTCCGATAAAATTTTTGTTTTTCAAAAAAACTTTTGTTTGAAAATATCAAAAAAAAAGTTAACAAAGTTACTACAAATGCAAACTTTTGTCAGATCACACGCAATTGATTGATTGAGGCTAATGATTAATCTAACATGTCTTTTCGAGAGTGGTCCTGAAAACTCACGGAGCTCACAAAAAAATTACGAGAATTAGGATTTACAAGGAAAATTTAAAAAATTGCATTTTGATCGTGTTTCGAACAAGCAAAATATTACGAAGTTCCTTTTGAAAGCTCTTCTTAATAAATAAAATAAATAGCATCACTTGTATAATCTTTCCGATCCCTCGTATTTCCACCGTAAACGTCGTTCGTGTCCAAGTGTAGAAAATACTTATGCGGACGAAGGTCACGCATAATGTATGTGTAAGCAGAGGGCAGCTTTCGTTAAACCGGCAACAAACAGTGGCACCTATTTCGCGGTTCGTAGCCGGCCAGGAGGTGGCGGTTAATACGTGTTAATTTGGCGGCTCTACTGCATTTAATTCGCGGTATGTTGGCGGCTTGGAGGTGGCGGTTTATTCGCGGTTAACACACCCTTTACTACCACCCCTGGTAAGCGCTTTGCGCTCACCACAATTTGATATGAAACTTAGAGAACATGAACTTGATTTTACAGAGGAAATTGGTACGTATAAATTATTTAAAAGCTACGATGAAGAAAGTATTATACAAAAACATAATGATTTATGTAAAATTTTCGGACTACGATCAGAAGAAACAAGTAGTCTTCCTAGAATCTACTGTATTCCGAAAATGCATAAAAATCCTATCAAATTCAGATATATCACTGGTGCAAAAACAAGCAGCTTAAGAATATTAGCAATTGAACTGAGTGCTCTACTGTCGTTCATTAAGAAACATTTTAAAAACTACATGAATGTAATAAAGACCAATAATGAAAATAATATAGGTTACTGGTCTATAGACAACATAAATATCAGTGATAAACTGAGTAAAATTGACATTGGAGGCTCATTAAACCTGTACTCTGCGGATTTTACTAATATGCTCACTAATCTTCCACATGACTTAGTAATAAAAAACGTCAAAGAAATCTTACATATTTGTTTCAAAAACGCTAATAAAAAGTTCATAGCATATAATGAGTACACAACTATTTTCTACTGTGACGATTATAAAAATGAAAAATATAGATATTATGATATTAACGACATCATTTATTTAGTTGATTACATAATACATAACAGTTATACAAAGTTCGGTGATAATATCTTCATACAAACCCAAGGTGTACCACAAGGTAGTAACGTGAGCCCAGTATTGGCTGATCTGACATTGAGTCTATTAGAGCATAAGTTCAATATGAGAAACGCTAACATAGGTTTGTATATCCGTTTTTGGTTACTTGTGATCTTCTCCAAAAAAGTGAAAACGGGAAAGCCTACAAGTTGAACTTCTGACTGATAGCAGGCGACCGCGCCTGGTCATGGTTTCTCCTCTAAAACAGTCACACTTCTCCTAGAACTCCTTCCTGATCAGGGTTGAGCTGGCCGTTGTGGCGATTTTTGTCGCAGTCAAGACCCCCCCCCCATTTTCTTTTTTCTTCAAAAAAAAAATTCCAAAATTTTACGACCCCCTGGGAGCAAAAATTTCTAAAGCTTAATTTAGTGTCTTATTGTTAATTTCGTCAAAAAGGTGTTAATTTTCTAGACATCTTCTCTGTATATAATCTGTTCTTACATATATTGTTGAAAATGCATACACCTCGCACGCAAGTGACTATTCCTACCTCATTTTACATTACCACGTTGTTTGAAAAAATCCTATTTTTTCCAAAAGTTTCACGACCCCTACACAAATTTTCATTTTTTCCGAAATTTTCAAAAATTCTACGACCCCCCGTTATGACCAGTCACAACGCTGCTCAACCCTATTCCTGGTGGACCGCGGTGCGTAGTTCTACGTTTGCGTCAACCAGAACGGAAAAAAAATTCGGCACAATCATGCAATTTCGGAGCAAACCATGACACTTTCGGCGTAATATGGCTCTGTGGCTCATTTGCAGTTTTGATATCCCCCTTACCCATTAACAAATACCGACGACGATCTGTGAAGTTTGCATTACTTTTTTAATCAGGAATTTCTCATCAAAGCAACGGACACCCTCCGAAATTTTTCTAAACTTCTCTGCCTTCTTTCACTCGCTTCCTCTTCGTATAAACTGATGCGTAATCGTGGAGGAGCTGACAGCTTCTTAGACTGTCCCTGGCCATAGAACAGACCTTGGGCGAGGCTAGGGAGAGATCCTCAGCCACCAAGGTCAGGCTCAGGCAATGGTCTCTAATAGAAGGCTTATTAATGACGTCCCGGTCTTCATTAAAGGCACTGTTCGCGATAAACTTCATGCTCGAATTTTCCATGACAAACGCTTCTCGTGGCTCTCAGAAGCAGAACAACGTCGAAAAAACGGGACGAAAAGCTACCTAAGAGCCGCAAAGCGGCTTAGAAAAGTGGGCAAACCCCGCCGCTGTGGGCAAGTCCCGCCCCTTTCCGCTCCTCGACGTGAACAAAAGAACACTCGAAATCGTGAGTTGAGCGACGATTTCCAATCAAAAGCCCCGTTCTTCCCTTCATTCTCAACTTCTTTCTTTACTCAGGTCAGCTCGCATACATTGGCTGCAAAAGTGGGAAGTTACAAGCCTCGGACAACTCGTCCACCATTTTCCCTAGCTCAATATTTGAGGGACCATAACTCCATTCCCTGAAGGTCTTGTACGATTCCAGAAGCATCATTGGAATCATAATGGGACCGGTTTCAAGATAGAAAAAAAAACAAAAAAAAACGATTCTCATCGTGAACACTGCCTTTAACGTTCACACTATCAAGTCGGTCACCCATGCTTTGCACCGTACAATCCCTAATGACACTCGAATCTCTGAACAAAACTGAGCTATTCCTAGAACCTTTTCCGTCAGAGTCGTTGCGACCTCTGCGCTAAAATGGGTCCGAATGAGACTGGCGAGCCACGCGGCCGGCATGCGTGGCAGTGGGCCGTCGCGTGTGTCGCGCTCGGACAAGTGTTCAGAAGCTGCCATCTCCCTTTGGTTGCAGGGCTGATTGATCGATGCAGTTTGCTTGCTGCTAGCCGCTGTTGGTCCCACTTCTAGGTTATGGCTGCGGGAAAAGGCTCGTCGTCGGTTCGCACGCTGGTCCAAAATCGAAGCACGCGACGGCCGCCTGCCACGCACCCCGCGGCCGCAAAGTCAAAAACTTCTTGACCCTCAATTTTGAGGTTCCGCAAAAATTGAGCAACCAGCTTCAAATTTTGACAGGAGCTAGGTGCAAACAAAACCAGCTCTCTGGCCAAAAATGAGCTCTCTAGCTCAACGATAAGTGTTCCAACAAGATCGTGAACGCCAACTGAAAAAAGAAAAGGAGATGAACATTTTTTCGACCAAAATGACGTGGTTTTGACACTTTTTTTCGAATCTCAGGTAACCATTCCAGACCATTTTTTGAACAGTTATTCACCTTTCTAAAGTATATTAAATGCAAAAAGAACGGTTTTCCTACGTTTACTCTGGATCCTGATACACCACAATTGGAAGATCAATGTGGGTTTTTGTATCAGTTTAGGCGCAATCACAACTGCCAGGTAGCAGACTGAGCGCTAGATAGATGTGCCCACGGGAGCTACTGCGAACGGAAGAGGTGGGAAGGGGCAGTATTGCATCGCATTCAAACGAACAATTATCCGCCTTTTTCCCAACGGTTCTAAAGTGTACGCATATAATTTGAAAATCGGCCCAGGGTTTTCTACCCCTTCCAAAATCAGATGAGTCGTTGCGGCGCGGATTAGGGAGCGTTACCAAGTGATAGCCGTTTTGCAGCAAGAACGGTTTCCTCGCAGCAGACTGTGTAGATGCGGTTACTTCGAGCACGCTACCCGAACCCTGGCCGGAAATGCCGGTAGCCCTGTTCTGGCGCACTTTACTATCGTTCTTGTCAATCCGATAGGACATGACTCTCCCACGTGTTAAGCCACTTTTTTTTAATCGGCGTTTTTGCCTAATTATTCATTTTCAGAATGCTAGAATCACAAGTTTATATTTTGAAAACGGCACGAAATTCTCACAGAAGTGTAGAAGAATTTCTCTCCAAAGTTTCCGTGCCGTTGGCAATTCATAATCGTCTCCGGAATCAAGAGAAAAACGCCCCTGGTGACCAACTTACTTCATCTGAACTTTTCAAAGGAACTGCTATCCAAAGACCTTTTTTCTAAAATATCTGAACGTGGAACGTGGTAAGCTTCCGCGACCTTTGAACATGGTATTGGTAAAAGGACATAATTTGGTTGTATTTCCAGATTAGTTGGTAGCAGCTTACTAACCGTTTTTCGAGATCGATAAAAGTGTGTAATGTCGGGTATGTATTGATTTGGATGGGTTGTAGGTCACCAGATTGCTGTTCAAGCGTAGGGCAGTGTAGACCAAATTGATACATAGTCATAGGCTCCGCCCGTGATACGTTAAGTGGTCGCGCGCGAATGTCTATATAAGAAGGGCTGTGTACGAGGAAGGGACTCTGAATTTTCTTCGGGTCTCGCCTTCTCCCCCTTCTGGTTCCCTCAGTGGGCTTGGTTTTCTCTATAGGCATTCTCTGTGGGTTACAGGGGAAACAATTTT
This sequence comes from Aplectana chamaeleonis, assembly GCA_029168955.1. Taxonomy (NCBI): domain Eukaryota; kingdom Metazoa; phylum Nematoda; class Chromadorea; order Rhabditida; family Cosmocercidae; genus Aplectana; species Aplectana chamaeleonis. The sequence goes on along the minus strand of JAPDOI010000184.1, from coordinate 370,986 downwards.
GTCAGGTACATTTGCCGACCTAAATCGCATCAATACCCTCATGCGTGATGCTGTATTTCTGACTGAGTGTATTTTATCTCTACTGTTTGTATATTTTTTGTGGCATAAAGACTATACGTGATTGTACTCTGATGTGGACCGTGTTGAAGTACGACCTATTCATATACATTTGCTGTATAGCAGGCTTATGTTGAACTCTTCGAGAGTGCCCAGTCCAGCTTGATTCAAAACAGGCTAGTTCTAGACTTTCACTTCTTTTGTTTCGTGAACTTATTCAAAAGATTGTTTTAGGTGCTCGCTGAATCTTGTGAGCCAATTCCACTCTTAGCTCTTGGAGCGTTGTATGCTTTAAAGAAATACTTATGGAGGACACATCTAATCATTATTATTAGGTTGCAACATAAGTCTTGGAAGATTTTTTTTTTAATTTTCATCTTTATTGCTTCACACATTCAATTCACAAAATAATCACCATATCTATCCACAACCTTACTCAATCTAATAGGCAAGTCGCTGATTCCATTTTCCTAGAACCCAGGAGTCTGTGCATCGAAGAAGTCAGCGACTGCCAGAAATACATCATCAAGTTTAGAATATTTTCTCCTCCGCTTCAACAAGAAGCGCTTTCTGGAGGATGTGGTGACTGGAGATGAGAGCTGGATACTATACGACGCGAGCGCACGCGGACTTCCTCGAGGAGAACAGCCGCCAACTCAGTCGAAACCAGACTTTCATCCCAAGATGGGTTTGCTTTGTTGCTTCTGGGATTCCCGCGGTATCTTCTTCTATAAGCTACTACCGGAAGGTCAGACAGTTACCGCAACAGACTTCGGTACACCTGCAGCATGATAACGCTCTACCGCACATCTATCATGTCACGCGGGACAAACTAAAGGAGCTCGGCTGGAATCCGGCCTCTCACGCAAACTATACTCCTGATCTAGCTCCCTCCGACTATCATTTGTGTCGCTCTCTCAAATCGTTCCTAGTCAAGAAAAAAATATTCTAAACTTGATGAAGTATTTTTGGCAGTCGCTGACTTCTTCGATGCACAGACTCCTGGGTTCTGGGTTCTGGGAAAAGGGAATCAGCGACTTGCCTATTAGATGGAGTAAGGTTGTAGATAGTTATGGTGAATTTATAGTGGATTGAATGTGCGAAGCAATAAGGATTAAAAAATTTAAATCTTCCAAGACATATGTAACAACCTATATAGTGATGGTGAGACGATGACAATAAATCTGTTGTGAAATCGTGAAGTCGCCGTCTTGAGGAGTGGGGGGAGCACAAGGAGAAACTTGCAGTCGGTAGGTCAAAGACCTGCAGTCGGGAGTCCGAGGGAAGAACTGCCATAGGTAGGTTAAGGGAAAGTCTGCAGTCTGGAGAACAAGAGAGCTGCTGTGGGAACTTCCCCTATTGCTCTGCTGTCGAGAGATGCCCTTCGCCTCCCCCCGATTAGCGGGAAGTTCCGCAGTTCTTTCGAGAGTTCTGCTGTCGCCATCGGGAACTTACCCCCGAATGTCTGAGTAGGCTCAGATTTTTATACAGAGTATTTGCAGGCCTTTGAAATTTAAAAAGTTGCACACTACTCAGACAGTCGGGGTTTCGTACGTCGGCAAAAAGAGATTAGCAACACCCCTCCTCTAGCTACTGATACAGCAGGAGCTGCTGCCAACTAGCAAGAGCTCCTGCAGCTTGTGCTGGCATGCAATCCCTTTGTTTACCCTGGCACGCGTGATATCGCTAGCCCCCTCTCCCCCCGTATTCTGAGAATTTCAGCCAAGAACTAGCCGTGAAATTTCGGGTTTCTGGACCTTCACGATAGGCTACACTAGGCACAACATCAATCAAGCAAGGTTCGGGGAGTCACTCAAGAACTTTACTGCTAGAAGGAACATCATCCTGGAAATGCAACTCGATTCAATTCGTACTACTCGAGAATAGTTATAGCCTAGCTCCCTGATTTTGAGCCGGTCGAAGCAGGGCTTATAGGGCTTATCATGTCAAAATCTCCTTATCACCTATATATTTTGCTATGACCGACCGCTCCGCTTATTATTCTGCCCGGAATCATCCGGGCAAGCTAGGCTTTACCTCTGTGAGGAGACGCTTTGGTGGTAGCATGTTCATCCAAGAAAGGAAAATACACACAAATATTTATGCCGCTCACATGTCACAGTGGACGTGGAATATGATCACAAATTTGGAATAACGCCGTTCAAATAAATCTACAACAGCAATTTCTCAAAAACTGTGTCATTCGTTGTTTCCGTCAGATAACGAGGTTATTTTACAATTGGGTCCAATTAGCTGACATTTGCGGTTCGCATCTCTTGCATGAGTAGGCTTGCAAAGACATCTGAGCTGCCCTGGCCCACCAGAAAAACACAATGTTCCGGATGCTCCACAGAACTTCTCACAGAACAGGTTCACACCGATTTCATTAGGGGGACAGTCGATCCCATCTGAAAATACAGCCTAGACGGAACAGTGTCAAATAACAACCATCTACAACATCCCGTTATATCTCGAACAGCGTTATATAGCTTCGAGGAAACCAACGGCTCCTATACAAGTGATATCAATCGATCTGAATGATAACTTTGTGAGATAAGATTTGTTAAGCACATAACACGAATCAAATCGATAGGGATATGGTTCAACGTTGTAAGCCAAATAGATCGCCTAAGCTGTAGTTCGGCACTCTGATATCTCTCACATGAAAAATAAGGGGCTATTCATACTTCAAACCTCTCGCTTTGCCAGAGCGGCCCGCTCGGAAAAAAGAGGAGAGTATGAATGAAAACAACATGACCTCCCGCTCCTTGCGCTCCACAAGCGAAGTATGAATGATCCAGAGACATCGCCATGGCAGAGCGGGAGGGACGGAAATTCGGTGGGTTTGTTTTCAAGAATGAAGCGATGCGGGTGGTCTTTGATAAGTTTGATAAGATATGTTGGTTTTGTTGCACTCATACACTGAAGAAGACTAGCGCAGCTCTGCAAGGGGTAACCCTCCGAGCACCGGCGCTTGCTCCCTCAATCGGGGGATAGGGGCTACCGCCGAAGTGACAATTTGGCTTGATTGGAGCCCCCCGTCACTGCCCTTAAGCCCCCTTGACACTGCCCTGAAGTCCCTCTGTCACTGCCTTGAAGCTCCCCCCGTCACTGCCCCGGAGCACTGATGTCACGGCCCGAAGCAGTGACGTCACCCCACCCCCCCCCGCCGAAAAGCGTCGCCGCTCTCCTCCAAAAATATCCCTTTCTGACAAGGACTCAAAGTATCCGTCCTCTCTATGAGGTGAGGAGCCTTTTATATCGGTTGAGCACGTGACAGATCACAGGAGAAATCACGTCAAATCGGAACAAAGCTTGACGTGAATGACGATGCGTGCGTTTGGCCTACTATGCCTTCTCTGACCTCTATTGTCGCAAACTACCTACTAGGACTTCTTCCCATCTCTACTGTTTCTTCCTCTCGGGGGAGGGCAAGCGCCGGAGGAGAGCAGGGGCCTCCCCTGAAGTCCCCTAGGGGGAGGCCTCCGCTGTCGCTCTCCCACGTCGAGAACGGGCTCTATTGTCCGGCGCTTGCCCCCCCCGCAGAGTCTAAGTATGTAAATGCTATTCAGGGGTGGATTCTACAGAATTTCTAAATAGACAATGGGTTGTAGTAAACCACCCCTATCAGATGATCTGATATTAATTCGATAAGATGATCCGATATTCTTCCAGACAAGTTTCAGATGATCTTAATTCCGTATTGATTCATAATTATCGCTATCAGTCACAACTGGTCGCTGAACTTAGGCCCGTATTCATTCCATTAGCGATGATTCGCTCTAAAGCGGTCGTCCTCGCATATTCATGATATGATAACACATGATTATACGTGTGAGAATAAGAAAAGCCGGCCCTCATTCTGCAGGTGGTCAATCTCTAATCGACCAACTCCTTGCTTTCTTTCTCAATGAATGAAATGAGATGTTTGTTGTTTTGTGATAGCTGATAATGATAACTGGTATTTCATCTGAAGAATAAGAGGCGCTCCGGGGTTACTCTTAAAGATAAGACGAGCTTCTGCGGGAGTGCGTGCTGTCTCGCTTTCCTCTGTCCAGATGATCTGTAGAAGTTCAGCTAACCTGATGAAATTAGCATCATCTTAAAAATGTTTATCATCTGAATGTTGCGCTTACAGATGAGATTCATATCCTTCACCATATCATCAAGACAATCTTACAGATTATTCCAACATTTCTTCATACGATCGTTTAAGATCATCTTAACTTCATTTTGAGGGGGTTTACTACAGCCCAAGGACTGATAACGCTATCGGAAAATCCATATCAAAAGCAGCTTTCATTTTCAGGATTGAATCTAGAAGGTCCCTCTCCAGCTAGATTTGAGCCAAGATTCGTAATCGCACGACAGCCTTGTCGGTTTCCCGCGTACCTTCCGCGTAAAGGCATGCATTTTGGCCCTTGTATTGAACATTCCAACCTAATTGCAACATTCCCGAACATCTGCCTCCGGAGAAAGATGGTGTGTGAATGAAAACACACCGCTCTCATTTTCTTTTATACTCCACCCTTTATCAATTGGGTATCATCAATCTTGTTTACCGTCAGAATTTAGTGCCGGTGGCAATTTGTAATAGTCTCACTCCCACTGGTCTACCGTACTTTTTCAACGGCGTAGTGCGCACTCCCACTTGGGTCCCACATGCTTTATGCGGCGCGCGACGCACTCCACTTGGGTGCCATCTACTTTATGCGGCGTCCCCCGAACCCCCACTTGGGTCCCACAAACTTTTCCCGGCCTTCTGCGCACTCCCACTGCGGGGTTGAATACTTTTCGCGGCGTCCGGCGCACTTCCACATGGGTCCCTATGCTTTCTACTGCATCTTGCACACTCCCACTGAGGTTCCGCACACTTTCTATGGCATGTTGCACGCTCTCACTGAGGCCCCGCTACACTTATATTGCGTAATTAAGTGCAACAAGTAATGCTACCAACAAATACCTCGGCAAGGCGAGAGGGGAGTACGAATGCTCCAGAGACACCGCTGTGGCGGGGCAGGAGGCGCGGAAGAGGCGGGAGGCGCGGGAGGTCGTGTTTCGTTCATACTCACCACTTTTTGGCCAGAGCGAGAGTTTGGAAGTATGAATAGCCTCTAACCACAGAAACATTAGCTCCTCACAAAGCGGCCGCATCTGGCTCACCGTGCGGAGAGGCGTTGTGATTTGCGGGCGATGCCAGATGACTTTGAATAAAAACATTCATTTCAGAAACAAACAAGGCTCACCCAACAGAATAGTTTCCATCACATATAAGGATCCTTCGCCAACGATTGGGCAGATAAGGAATCCCCGACGCGTATAACTGGCTGTTTCGAGTCGAAGTACTCTTCTAAGGCCTTTTTGACTTCGTCATCGTTAGTGAACTGTTTTCCATCCAGGAAGTGCTGCATCGAGCGGAACAGATGGTAGTCGGAATCGGCAAGATCTGGGCTATATGGAGAGTGGCAAGGAACTTCTCAGCCCAAGTCCAGTAGTTTCTGTCGGGTTATGTGAGATACGTGTGGCTGAGCAGCGTCGTGAAGAAGGCAAACAGTTTTTATTCCAGTGCAACTGGACTTGGGCTGAGAAGTTCCTTGTCACTCTCCATATAGCCCAGACCTTGCCGATTCCGACTACCATCTGTTCCGCTCAATGCAGCACTTCCTAAATGGAAAACAGTGCACTAACGATGACGAAGTCAAAATGGCCTCAGAATAATACTCCGATTCGAAACAGCCAGAGTTCTAGGTGTCGGGAGTTCGTGATCCGCCCAATCGGTGGCGAAGGATCCTTGATCAAGATGGATTTTGTTGGATGAGCCGTGTTTGTTTTCGAAATAAATGTTTTTTATTCAAAGTCGTGGAAAGTCCGCAAACTTTTGCACCAACCTAATACTTCCTCCCTGAGTTTTGAAAATACAACTGTCCAGAGTAGTGGTAGGTCTTTTCTACCATGATAAACAAATTTAGGGTGTTGAAAAACTTTCATATCCGAGTCTCCAGAACCAGCACCTTGCACGTGTGATCTCGTGAGACCCAAATGTAGCCCAGCGCAGGCCCGTCCAAGTGATGACGCGTTGTTGGCTCACGAAGTTTTCCAACAAAGCTTTGGGGGATCGATCGGCTCCGAAGGCCCCGGTCAGAGTTGGTGCTATTTGCATCTGTATCCCCCCCCCGCACCCCCCAACACCCCCCTCCAACACCCACCCGGTCGATACGTATGTTTAAAATGATGGAGTGAGGTTGAGAAAATCACTCGCTGTATCCAACTAGATAACACGATGATTACGTGGCCAACAGGATTGCACCTGTTCAGAGAAATAGTGAAGGAGAGTATGGTGAAGTCACGGAGGTAGCAGTAAGGTTAGTTTTCTAGTGATACGCAATGTTTTATCTTCGACCCGCCCACCCGGTGATTTTCTCCTCCGCCGTCATCCACGTATTGCATGGATATCGATCGCGTCGGATACATCGAGTGATTTGCTCAACCTCACTCCATCATTTTAAACATACGTATCGACCGGGTGGGTATTGGGGGGTGCGGAGGGGATACACCGAGTGATTTTTGCATCCCATTTCCAATGCATTCTGTGTGTATCGACCGGGCTGGAGACGTCGGCTCATCCAACTATGACCGGGGCCTAACGCTTAAATATGCATGTCGAGGCGACGAAACATGTTTACCCGCAATTACCTGTCTGAACACTTTTGATCGATACGTATGATTTGTTTAGGAGCAGAACGGACCCCCGAAGGACCCCCGCACTCGAAACAAACGCAGCTCGAACCCACGCTCGTTCATCAATCCTAGCCCAGAACTGGTTCAAGCTATGGGGCCAATGTGTCAGTACGTGCAATATAATGTGGACGTGTTAAAACGCCTGATGTTCGCCTGCCCAGAACTTTTTAAATAACTTGATTACCAGCAATAACCAACAGAATCAACTCTAATTTAACTAATTCAGCTTGAAACAACGTTATTTCAACTAAAGATTGACTTATGTCGGAGACCATCAACTATGAATTGACTTCAAAACAACTGTAGCCCTGTAGTTTACAGCAATGGAAGCAGGGCCTAGTGCGGTTGCGGACTCGTCCTAACATACGGTAGTTTGTTAGTGGTATAACTCTTTTTTTTTCGAAACAGTTGTAATAGATCAGTGAGTCTGTGTTTTCACCCATACGACTACATCTGTGGAAGCAACGAAAACAGGAAAAAATGTGAGAGTGGAAACAAAAACTCACCTACCAATATCCGTTATTTCGAAAAAATGAGTGATAGCAGAATCAGACTACAGTATGTTAGGAAGAGTCCGCAATCTCACTAGGTTCTACTTCCATTGCTGTAGACTATACTTTGCACCCAATCACTGGGGAAAACAAGTCGAAGCTCACTTTCTCCAGATGATTACGGACTCTATACGGTGGAAACAAGCTTCGATTCAGCCAACTTCAGCGATACGGTATCAACATCTAGATATCAGCATAAGACTCGAGATTCGGGTAACTATCTTCAAATGGTTCGGTTGCTTTATTAATTGATGGTGGTCACGTCGTAATGTGGTTATCACGTGCACGGCCGGTATAAAATGTTCCTCATCTTGCTCGAGTCCTCATTCGGCATTCTCATGCCGGCCCTGGAGGGTGACTTCGAGTCTTTCTTCGGAGGCCAGCATATTTTTGACCCCTGGGGGATGGTGGGCGGGCATCCTCACGGCTGGGGAGGGGGGGGGGGCGGTGATGGTCGCAGTCCGCGGTGATGGTGGTCACTCACCGCTAACCGCGGCGATGATCGTGGCCAGCAGATGGCAAAGGTCAGCAGGCCATAACCCCCAGTACCTCAGTAGCTTGTTCTACAGTTGTTCTTCCAGTATGGCCAATTGTTGTTGGCAAGTTGGTGCACCTCAAGTTGTTTTCGACATACAAACAACTATACCGTGGTTAAGTCTTACACGATTTTTGGATGTTTTTTGCCGTAACTGCAGTTCAACGTCGCAGTGCACGTTATGGTATGCTTACACAAGGTGCTGAGTTGATCGCAAAACGCTTGGCTCCGGGCGAGATTGAACCAGCATATTCCCTTTCCGGGGGAGCGCCTTATCGCACTGCACCACCGGAGCCCCAGCGCCGCTCTCACTCAACTGCTCGGTAAATCTTCACCGAAGCAATCATCCTTTCACCCGCATAACGGGATGAAACAGGAATACCGTCAGAGACTATCTAACAGTCGTAGACCTGTCAAGATGATGCCCTAGTTAAGTCTTACACGATTTTTGGATGTTTTTTGCCGTAACTGCAGTTCAACGTCGCAGTGCACGTTATGGTATGTTTACACAAGGTGCTGAGTTGATCGCAAAACGCTTAACAAAACAAACTGAAAATAGATACATAAATATACCGTGGTTAGTTACAGCGACAAGCAGAAAGTTGTTTCTAAAGTTGAAATTAAGTAAACAAAAAAGTTCTGAGTGCTAGATATATTTGAAAGTCTAATCTGTTGCAGCCGTACTCCTAAGTGTGAAGAGAGACTCCCGTTTCTCCATGAAAATAGATACACAAACTTACTCTTGGGCACATGGCGGCTTTCAACACGAATGACGATTCCGACCATGAAAAATGCTGCGACAATTGAATTCATTTCGCTGAAAATGTAGTTTTTTTTTCTTTTCTCTATCGAGTTGCTCTCGAAGTACGATGAAGTACCCCGAAGGATGGACAGCTACAGACAACGAAATCACACATGTTGATAATTTACCATCGTCCACAAAATACTCAATGAAATCCACGTTTCGCCTTCTTGAAACCTGGGCATTTCTTCAGTTTCGCGTCTGCTTCTGTGCCTCACAGGTTGGTAGTGTGAAATATTTGATAACTGCCCGACGTTTCGACGGTTTCATTCTTTCCAAGTCCTAAAATTGTGCGGAGACGAGTTTGTTATCAAACCTATCCGATCCACCTACGAGTTGGATCGGACAGGTTTCAAACCGATTATGTCTTCGCGCCATTTTGGGTTCTGAAAACGACGAAACCGTCGAAACTTTGGCCAAGTAATAAGTATTCCACCCTACCAATCTGTGAGGCACAGAAGCAACCCATTAAACCTACTAAAGGGCAGCAGTATTTTACATGCATTTTTCTTACAAGTTTGAATATGTTAAAACATGATTCGGTGCAAAACTAATAGATGTGGGGGGGGGGCATTCGGAACTTAAAGTCACAATCCAAGCTCTTGGGTAAATTTTGATATTATGGCCCAAATGCTGTATTTAACAACCCTGCCAAACGCGGAATCTCAACTCTTCAGAATAACCGATAAAAATCGAGCGTCCACTCTCTCCGCCCCGCAAATCGGCACCCATAGGCTCCGCCCACTTCTAGGCTTCCGGTCTGAATAGCGAAGAGAAGCGCCATGGATTTTGATCCGAATCTACGTTCTTCCAGTAGTTATCGGTCTAGCTCCACATTGTGATCTGCTCTGGCGCGATGGCTGCCAACGACCTGGAAAATCAGGCCCGAGACAACTCGTCCACAAACTTCTCACCGTCCGAATCCACAGTATTTTAGTGGTCATAACTCCGTTCGCAGAGGGTTCTGAGCGATTCTGCAGACACCATTGTGATCAGCCCGAAATTCTCTCCAACATAAGCAAGAAAACCAGAAAACGATTGTACGGTTGAACTCAGGACGCCTAGAAAATTATTTTCTAGGTTTTATCCTTATCTTAGAAAGGGTCACACTCTGATTACAATGGTATTTCTAGCAAGACCCCCTACGAACGGAGATATGACTCCTCGAAAATGCATGTATTTTGAGGGCGAAAATTTGGTGGACGAGTTGTCTCAGGCCTGTATTTCCCCGTATTCGCAGTCGCAGCACAGGCAGAACAGGATGAAGAGTTTTTTTTTTTTTTTAGATTGGAAAGGGAGTGAAGGACGACGAGTCGCTTGAAAATCGTCTATACATCTAGCCGCGATTGAGATCGAAAATCAGGAAGGGGGCTGGGCCTGTGGTTGTGGCTGGAGGGATCGGGCCCGTGGTGGTCGCTTATATCCCGCCTATTTGGAGCAATTGAGATCTCGCATTTGACACGTATTATACAGGAAGGCTCTTCGGCCCCGGTCATAGTTGGATGAGCCGACGTCTCCAGCCCGGTCGATACACACAGAATGCATTGGAAATGGGATGCAAAAATCACTCGGTGTATCCCCCCCCCCCCCCCCCCAACACCCCCAACACCCACCCGGTCGATACATATGAACAACATGGTGAGGTGAAGCTGAGAAAATCACTCAGTGTATCCCCGCACCCCCGGTCGATACGTATGTTTAAAATGATGGAGTGAGGTTGAGAAAATCACTCGATGTATCCGACGCGGTCGATATCCATGCAATACGTGGATGAGAAAATCACCGGGTGGGCGGGTCGATGATAAAACATTGCGTATCACTAGAAAGCTAACCTTACTGCTACCTCCGTTACTTCACCATACTCTCCTTCACTATTTCTCTGAACAGGTGCAATCCTGTTGGCCACGCAATCATCGTCATATCTAGTTGAAAACATCGAGTGATTTTCTCAACTTCACTCCATCATTTTAAACATACGTATCGAACGGGTGGGTGTTGGTGGGTGTTGGGGGTGCGGGGTTGGGGTTGCAGGGGATACAGATACAAATAGCACCAACTCTGACCGGGGCCTTCTACACAATTACACGAAAATCTCAAAATTCATATCTGAGGGAGTTCTGTGCCTTTAAGTATCACAGGAAGTGTTTGTTGTGACAATGAAATCTTTTGTGGACCCGTCCCGTCCATCTCTCTAATCTTTATTGTTCCTTTCTTTCCTTAAGACTCTAACTAATCCTGTTTTGCATAAAATTTTCTTCTATTTTCGATTGAACCAATATTCCAACGCTGACAACCACCATGAACAGGTTACAAGAACGTAAGTTAAGTGCGCCAGAACAGGGCTACCGTAAACTCAGGAATGATGTTATACAACCCCAATTCGGCTGTCGTAAACAAAGTTAGTGATATCCAATAGATAACGTCTAGAACACAAAAGAAGTGGAGAGCGGTGTGTCTTCATTCACTCTCTTCATTCCTTCTCCAGGGGTCAGCGGGTGAGGATTTGCCTAGATTACAAAGCAGGAAAACAGCACCACTGGTTGTCAAGATGTTGCGAAAGTGGAGTGTAAACTTGGAAAAATTAAGAGCCTACTCGAGTGAGATTACGGTAGCCCCGTTCTGGCGCACTTAACTTACGTTCTTGTTGAACAGGTTTATCCAACCGGACATCTAGTCCATGTCATAGAATACAGGTTTATAATTTGCCACCGGCACAAAATTCTCACGGAAGTGTAGTAGTTTTTTTTCACCAGAGTTTTCCATGAGTAGGCCCCAATATTGTGTTATCTTTACCACCGGTGAGGCTGTTTCCCTAATCCCTAGTGTGTTCAGCTGCAGCCGCTCACCTCCGAAGAAAGATGGTGTGTAAATGAAAACAAACCGCTCTCAATTTCTTTTATACCCTACCCTTTATCAATTGGGTATCATCAATTCTGTTTACCGTGAGAATTTTGTGCCGATGGCAATTTATAATCGTCTTCCTAGAATAATGTCACTGAAATACGACGTTTTTGCGTTTCTCGCGAATTCTTCGTAATTTTGGTAACACTTGCAGGCCAACGTACTGTTTCATGTGAAAAACTCGGGCACGAAAATCATAGTGAGTACTGCCTTTAAGGACAGGGTTTGCAGTAAAAACATTTTTTGAGCTCTCTTCATGAAAATCTGTGTAGGTCTGGCAATCACAAAGTTGAAAATAAGGGAAAGAAATCAAATTCGAAAAAAAAGGAGAACGCACAAAAATAAGCCAGGACGGCTGGTGTCGGCCAGCCCCTCGTTATTTGCAAATAACGAGATTTTCATGAATGTCTGGTTACCCGTATCTTATTTTGCTCTTAGAGTAGCCTGTAGTCTCTAAAAGTGCTCAGCAATTACTTTAGAAGAAAATAGAAGGCGGCGAAGCAGGTTCTTCATAAAAATCTCGATAATTGGGGGCGCGAGGACACCAAGCGATACCTTGCTCCTAAGCGTTTTTACTCTCACTTTTGTGATGGCTAGATCTAGCTTCTCATGAGGATAGCACAACAACAGGTCTTGTCGATAACCCTGCCTCTAAGCAGAAATATCCGTAGCATGATCCAAACGACAGTACCTCGATCACCACCGGTCGAAAGCTGTTAACGATGATGAGTGATGTATACTGGCTGGCAAGATAGATAACAAGCAGTACAACGCCATATCACTCACGATAATTTTTAGGATGTTAAACACAGTGAAACGCATTCACTCGAACTCTGCTGAACGACATTAAATGATCAATTTTTGGATGTAGCACAAGTACTATGTTAGCAGCAGGGACAGCTTCAAGTGAGGGTTTTACATGAAAGACTTCTTTATTCTGATTCTTTATCTCTATGTTTCAGAGACGTCTGTCGATTGACCGACGGAGCAATAAATCCCGCCCCGTACTCCGATCTCCCTCTGTACCTCGAGCTGTTCGACTTCTAAGAGCTTCCCTCGTTTTTGAATTTCGATTTGTTCCTCTGTTTGCTGGCAATTCCTCTTTCCACTCATTCGATAAAACAGCTGATGTGCGTTTTTCGCCCTTTCTTTGAACAAGAGAAGTTGGAGCCACACCAAGTCATTGATGGTTTTCGTGATAGCAGAGGGCTCAGAAATCTCCTAATCATTTAAGGCGTTCATCTAAGGTACTGGCGTTGTCGTAGTCAAATCCCGGTCCGCACTTGCGCACTACGGCTGTCGCATCACGCAACATGATGATAATCGTGCCGAGAGAAAGGTTAATTGTGCCGAGACCACGTGGTCCCAGCACGATTACCATCGTGCTGCGTGATGCAATAGCCGTAGTCTGCAAATGCGGACTGAGATATGACTACGAGAACGACACTACATATGATCGTCCCATTTCGACGTTTTTACCTAAACTCTGGTACCGCCGTAGTGACCTGTTGATTTCGATCAACACCAGCAGCGGAGCGGTGGGCCTCGGTGAAATATAACTAGTGATATGGAGGTTCCGACGAAAAAGCCACCGCTCCGCGCTGTGATAATCGAAATCAACAGGTCACTACGGCGGTACCAGAGTTTATGTGTCTCACTGTACTCCATTCTTCTAACAAGGGAAGTATAAAAATCGTATGTCGGATCTGCGCAAAAGATTTAAATGGTCAGTAGCTCTTGAGCGTGTATAGCGAAACTTCGCAGAACCCCGCCCCGAGCAGCTGGTTCCAAAAAGTTATGAGCGTTTTTAAAGTTCCGCGAAATGGGAAGGGTACCCTTCAGAATTTTTTTAGGGTGTTTTGAAAAAAATCTCAGGTTCTGCTAAAAACTTGTTTATGAGGGTAATGCTTAAAACGTATCTGAGGTCCGTTTGTCGAAATTCCGAGGTTTACTGTAGGTTACTGTGGGTTACATGCCATTTAGGGACAAAACCCACCTTACAGTTCGAAAATTGGCAAATGGACATCAAATCTGCATACAAATTTTGAGTCAAATCTGAGACTTTGATCTAACTACCGTACACCCACCGTAATCTACCGTAATCTGTGGAAAATATCGGCGAACGGACCTCAGATTTGGATGCATGTCATTTATGGGGCGAGACCTACCTTAATGGTACGAAAAACGGCAAATAGACATCAAATTCGTATTCGCCACTCCGGATAACTCCCGGATACAAATTTTGAGTCAAATCTCAGACTTTGACCGAAGTACCGTATATCTACCGTAATCTGTCGAAAATTAGCAAACTGACCTGAAATTCGAGTTAAGCACATCAAATTACCTCCACGGAATGATTTTGAGCCACATCTATCCAAGAAATCGGGAAATCTCGAAAGTGGCATTTTACCCTCGGAATTTCCCCCGCTGGGATGCTTCGAGCGAATTAGACCGAAAATTTTCAGAAAATCGACAAACAAACCTTATGTTCGTGATCAGCGCCCCAAAAACCCCACTGGGAGATTTTCAAGTCAAATCTGGAACATTTTTCTGAAGCGCTTTCAGAACCCCGAATTGATAAAAGTAAGCGCTTAAAGGCAGTGGTCGCGATCAAATATGCTTGCCGTCTTTTTCTCTCTAAACCCTTTATCGGGTCTCGAGTAGTAGGACCTATAAGAAAAAATCGCGAAAAAACCATTGTTTTGGGCAAAATTTGAAGCCTGAACTTTCTTGTCTTTTGACGGTGGACGAGCTCACTCCATATCATCGGAATCGATGACCTCTTATATCAAGAACATAAGCTGGCTTGAAATTGAATTTCAATCAATGCAGCTTCGGATTTATGTACACATCTAGTCAAAAACATTGACTGAAGTGCTTGCTTTCATTGTTCAACTGTTTTTATTAGGTAAATTTGCATTTATTTCGTCCTCTGAATGTCGATGATTTTTGACTGCTCGGCATGAGACTGCGATCTAATTCGTCATCGCTGTGCACGTGTGCACGAACTGGCTGCTTTGGGCCTTAGAAACTCTAATTCTAGCCCGTTTTTCACCGCTCTACCTCTATAGTTTTTCAGCTGTTTTTTATCTAAGCTGATTTTTGTAGTTTTTTCTATAACGTTTTTCATCGTGACCACTGCCTTTAACCGAAAGCCCTACAAGTCCAAAACGCTATCAGGCTGCGCAAAGTTTTGAAAATGAGCCTTCTCTCGAAGTTTTGCTCAGAAGCTTGTTTTTGGCGCTAAACACAATTATGAGATCCTTTTCGAGATTTTTCAAAGACTAATGCGCATTTTGGAGAGTACGAAAACCACTAATAACGACTGTTTTGGATTTATAACTTCTCGAAACCTGCGGCTCGCGACGGGGTACTGCGCAGTTCTACTATATACACTCAAGAGATACTAACAGTTCATTTTCGCTCCCTTTTTATGGACTTGACTGGATGGGTTTCACGGTTAATTCGCTTCGAACCTTAAAGGCCTTGATAAGGACGGGATCGTTGAAACTTCGGTCAATAAATAATTCCACCCGAACAACCTTTAAGGCACAGAAGAGAAAATACGCTAGCACAACAATTCGTTTCCGCAGATCCGACGTACGCTTTGTATACTTCTTCTGTAAGCCTAATGACTTTAGATGACGTGAATGCCTATACATAAGTGCGCAAATATGTTTTTCAAAAAGGCTGCCTATAACAAGGAAGTATCTTCTCTGAAGACGCAAAATCCTGTTTTGGTTTGATAGTAATATCCAATCCTGCAGCTGTGAAAGTTGTTGTGTCTCATATAATAATTAAGTAGGGGTTTCCCAGAACTTTCACACATCCATGCATTTGTAACATTATTTCAGTACCCGTAGAGAACTCGACAATAAAAAGCTCGGAGACGGATATGTTTACGAGACATCTTTGATACGGACTGAGGCAACAATTCGTTTCAACTTCCAAGGGTGCGTTCCAAGAAGATTTCCACGGGAGGAAATTATATTTGATAGTGATACCAACCAATGATAGTTTATGAGGCCACCTAAAATGAACATGTCTTTCGGCCTATCATTCGTCATATCTAATCAGACCCATTTTTCCTCCCATGGAAATCTTCTTGGAACGCACCCCAAATCGTCATTTGGATTAATTGTGCTAATCGCCTTTGCAGCAGGATGGATCAACTTCAGGGCAGATAAGAGGGAAATGTTTTTACAGGGCAATGATAACATTTATCAGTGTTCGCATCTTTGTGAGTGTTCGCCAATTTATTATATATGTAAAAATATTTGGCGTGTTTCTACAGAAAACAAGCATATTACCATATATACTTTGGAAGCACTATAACAACAGGGAACACGACGCGACAGATGCGACATCGCCGGGTTCATGAGATCTACAACGACGACGATAAGTTGCTCGTCATCATTATTTGATGGCGCGATGATGAACGATGATGATGAAGATGATGTTACATGGGGGAGGGGTCACCCTCTGAGAGTGAGATCGATCAACGAGACTTAGAGGAGGACGAGATCAGTCATCAGAGAATCGGAAATGAGAAAACACAAGAAGATATTTTGTAAAGTGTACTATGTATATGTATAAATATATTATAACAACGAGAAGACTGTTCCAGCTACAAATATGGATGTGTGGGCAATCAGGAAGAGAGGGTGAATGAGTTCGGGTGACTTTAGTGATGTTGCACAAAAGTTTCTTCATTGATTTCTAGCCGAAGAAACCACCACTGATCGGCATCGGTGATCGGATGTATCGCTCAGATCGCTTGCCATATAGTCCACCTGAGAATGGCATCGCCACTCGCTTCCCATAGACACCTGAAAGATTCTAGCGTTTCATAAGTAAGTTTTCGAAACCTATAACAACCATTAAATGCCATATTGACAATATTTATGCATCGCCCACATCCTAGTACTATGTAAGGTCACATTAGGAAAACGCGGCTAATGATATTCTAGTCTGCAGAGTTGGAGTGATCGGCAACTTCAGAATCAGGGTGGTGGCGAGGCTTATTCAAGGCCAACGCGCCTGACACCGGCGAAGAAAGTCGAAATCAGATGCTGGCCCGGATCTCTTTGATAACATCAGAGAATCTATGCAAAGCACACACACCCATACTCCACCTTTGAACAGAAACCACGATTGAATAGGGGTCAGTTGTGGGTATGCACTGCTTTTCAGCGCATGGCGTTTTGCGGACTTTAGATGTATTCTACCTTCTCCTTCTACCCACTATATCTCTGTCTCTAACCATGAGTTCGTTCTTGTTTGCGACGCACTTGTAAATCTCACACCGGGAAGGAAAATTTGTCTGCCAATATGACGGCGTATATATCGATTACCTGCAGCGGATTGGCCGTTCGTTAGCACTTAAGAGACTGCGCGCTCCACGGCCAATCTTTTCAATGAGTTTTTGAATTGATTTTTTGTTGTAATTGCCTACATCAAAAGAAGATATTCGGCGCTTATTATCTGCGTACCAGTTATGGAAGTTGTATAAAGCAGAGATATAAAAGCAATAATTAGAAGAAATCCGTTTCTCTAAGAGTAAAAGAAGAAATCGAGTTTTTGGCGTGGGTGCGCAGTGTGGACACGCGGAATGCATCTACTCCAGAAAGCATATCCCACAATTATTATACTGTCGGTACGGATCCTATTGATACTTTGCTTTCCTTTTTGGTTAGTGCTGTAAACTCGGTGCGTGTATCATACAAGATAGGAGCACCGAGTTCGCGCCAACGCACAATAAAGATCTCAGAGTATCAATGCGATCCGTGCCGATTGTACCTACTTTTTGGTAGGGGTAATCGTAACGGGTGATGGCTCTAACTTTTGAGAAACCGGGCTCGGCCACATGTATCTCGGATAACCCCACAGAAACTGCTGGACCTGGGCTGAAAAGTTCTTCCCCACCCTCCATATAGCCCAGCTCTTGCCACTTCCGACTACTATCTGTTCCGCTCGATGCAGCACTTCCTAGATAGAAAACAATTCACCAACGATGACGAAGTCACATTGGCCTCAGAAGAATACTTTGACTCGAAACAGAGTTCTACGCGTCGGGAATTTATGTTCTGCCTAATCGGTGGCGAAGGAGCTTCGAATGTGATGGAAATCATTTTGTTGGGTGAATCTTGTTCGTTTTTTTGAATTAAGGTTTTTATTCAGAGTCGTAAAGTCCGGAAACTTATACTAACCTAATACTATGTGGCAGGCGTCTACTCATGGCACTTTTCAAGATGATCCTCATTGTTGTGTAATCTATGGAGCTTATCGCGACGATCGCGAGAACAACAAGGAGAAGACCTAGGGGAGACCGGGCAAGACCGGGCTCCCTCACAATGAAGCGATATCACGGAAGAACAAACAACTTGAATGTGATACTGTGATCATTTATGTTTCCTTATTGTGTGATATGATCATGAACGCTACCCTATAAGAGGGTCAGCTCGGTGTGCATTCTGGACTTAAGAATAAATCACTTCTCTCCGACGGCCTCGATACAGCAGCACAGCCCAGAAGCGGGCTTCTACATGGTGCATCGGCTCTGGTGAATCTGGGATCGATACTTGTGGCAGCTGGCTGGAATCTAGCACAAGCGCTAGAAGACGTTGGCTCCTGGTGTCTCTCTGGTGAAATTGGCTGACAACGCTCGACCGATTTGATCTGGTGCTTGATCATTGTGGCTGCTGGTTGGTCGATCGAGGTATCCTAGAAGGTGCGTCTTAAATCTTCAGTGTCCTGTGATAAAAGGCTAGATTTGTCCATCGCTCCGTGTGTCACCTCTGTTTACTGCTATGTCGTTCAGGACTTACAAAGGAAGGGTGTCTCGTACCCAATATCGGCTCACGAGAGCTGTTAACAGTGCTCCAAAGCTGACCGCACGATCCAACGTTGAAGAATCTCGCACTTCACGAGGTGGTGCTCTGTCGTTGAGGACTCATAAGGCCAGAGTAACCAGGTCAAAGAATCTACTCACGAGAGCGGTGAGCGATGCTTTGGATGTCATCGAACAATCGGAGGCGGACGGGTCACGTCTTCCACGAGAGCAGTTGGAGCACCAGCTACTTAAAGTGAAGCAGTCAATACGAGTGCTTGACTCAGTCATGATTTCGATGGAAGAAGCGATGGATAAGCTCGAGCTTGGATATGAGGGACTCGAAGAAAACGAACGCTCTACTGGACTTGAGGCCATTCAAGAGTACCAGCTCTCAACAGATGAAGTGATGGAGAAAGCTGAGAGACTGAAGCTGGATCTGCTAGAACACGAAGTTGGAGTCGAAGTCACACTCCAGCGAACGTAACCACCAGTGATCCAAACAACTGATTTCACAAGGCGACATTCACTGCTCCCAACACTGCCAGTCCCCAACTTTTCTGGAAGAAACTGGGAATGGGACAACTTCTGGCAAATCTTCAGAACCAATGTTCACGATCAACCGATACCTCCCTTGATGAAATTTAATTATCTGATCAAGGCATTCCAGGGTGATGTGAAGGAAGCCATTCCGCGTTTTCAAATCACGGAAGCTAACTACATGGAAGCCGTTCAATGGCTGCAGAAGCGCTATGGCAACAATGAGACTATCATTGATCAACTCTATAGAAGGCTGGAGAACCTCAAGGCAGAGGGACCGTCCACTCGTCAGCAACGGAAACTCTTGGATCAAATCGCGACATCCATGGCTCAGTTGGCAACAAAAGAAGAAGACGTGAACCAGAGGTAATTGCTCACGCAAATCTTCAGAAAATTCAATGAGCAAATCCAACTGAAAATTTTAGAGAAGAAATCAGAGCTCAGGAATCCTAAGGATTGGAGCTGGGACAAGTTCTACTCTGAAGTGGACGACATCATCACTAAGAAAGAGATTATCGAAGAAGCCCAAGCATCATCAGGCAGTACCAGTCGCAACACGATCACTGAAAACTCAGTCACTATGAACTTTTGGAGCAGAAACAGACGACAGTTTCAGCCCTCCAAATGCCTCTACTGCAAGCAGGCCTCTCACCGTTCGGTCGACTGCCCGACGACACCCCTCAGTCAAAGAACAGCAATCTTCAATCGTAACAGGCTTTGCAGGAACTGCGGACGTTCGGATCACAATGCCGAAGCTTGTAGCAAGCGAGGATGCTGAATATGTGGTCAGAAGCATCACACTTCGTTGCACAATCCTGAACGTTCTCCGAGACACAACTCATCGCGAGATAACAATCAAAGACAGACAAGTTACTCGACACCCCGGCAACTCAGACCTACCACACAGAACTTCGTGTCACTCCTCCCTGAGAGCCACGAAGACTCATCTCCAGTAGTGAACAGTCAAGCCGTACTGCAGATCAGCAAGCAATCTACGCAAAGGGCTCAGCTTCTCACTGGATCAGCACAGATAATCGGTCCGTTCAAGTCGCAGAATATAAGGATTCTCTTGGACACTGGATCAGAATTGTCATTCATACAATCATCCATCGTCGATGATCTACAGTTGCCGTGTATAGGACGAGAAACTCTTCGCTTGTCAACGTTTGGATCCAGCGAAACAAACGAAGCATACCACTACGTCGTACCAGTTAAGCTGAGAGACGATCAAGGACAAATATTAGAGTTCAAACTCTACAAGAACGATGCCATAACCAGCCATGTGGCGACACCACACTACAATATGGAAGATCTACATTTCATTGAAAAACATGGAATCCAGCTTCCAGTGTCGTCAGAAAATTCAACGGATCCTCAGATACTACTTGGTTGCGACCAACTCTGGGGAATCATGAGGAACAAGATTCTGAAGCTTCCTTCAGGCCTCCATTTGATTTCAACCTCATTCGGATACATGACGTCTGGAAAGGAGTCTGATGTGACGCAAACCAACGCTCACGTTCTGCTAACTATGCCCAAAGGCGAAGAGCAAAGCAAATGGGAACAGTTCCTTACCTTTGAGTCATCAGGAACAGAAGAGTTTACTGGACCCCATCACCTGGAGAAACAGCAAATCAACGAGGCAGTGCTGAAGCGCTTTAACGAAACGGTAGTCAAAAAGCCAGATGGATATCACGTCCGACTGCCATGGAAGGACAATCATGAACATCTTCCAGATAACAGACAAATAGCAGAAGCGAGACTGCAAGGACTCTTTCGCACATGCCGAAACAACTCCCGTTTCCTTGAGGAATACGATCAAATTTTCAAGGATCAGCTCGCAAAGGGCATTCTGGAAGAAGCTCCAGAAGTTCAAGACGGTCAAGGCAAGATAATTCACTATCTACCGCATCATGCTGTCATCACACCTGAAAAGAAGACGACACCAAAAAGAATCGTCTTCGACGCATCGGCGCATTATAGAGGCAAACCGAGCCTCAACGACGTTCTTCACCAAGGCCCTCTCATACTGCCGAAACTCATTGGAATGATGCTGCGTTTTCGAACTGGAAGAATAGAAGTAACATCCGATGTGGAAAAATCCTTTCTTCAAGTGCGGCTCCAGGAAGAAGATCGTGACGCGACCAGATGTCTGTGGTTGAGAGACGTTTCAAAACCACCTACGAAGGACAACACAAGGGTCTATCGCTTCACCAGAGTCACCTTCGGAATCAATGCATCACCATTCCTTCTGGCAGCAACAATACGATTTCACCTAAACTCAGCAAAAGAGGAACCTGGATTTCTGGAGGAGATAAATACCAACCTCTACGTCGACAACCTATTCTTTAGCGCTGAAAGCACACAGGAAGCCTTGAAGAAATACCAGACTTCGAAGAAAATCTTTGAAGAGCTGAACATGAACCTAAGAGAATTCACTTCGAACGACCCCAACTTCAACTCCCAAATCAATCCTAAGGATATGTCACAGGAGAAGCAACCGAAGGTACTCGGGATTCGATGGAAACCCACAGAAGACATACTACTAGTCAACAACCATCTGCTGAGCACAACAAACACGACAAAAAGAGCAATCCTGAGTTCAATAGCTTCAGTATACGATCCCATGGGATGGCTAACTCCTCTCATGTTAAAACCAAAACAATTCTTCCAGTACCTTTGGACGAAGGATTACGACTGGGACACACAACTGACAGCCGCAGATGCCCAAAAGTGGTACGATATTCTATTGGAAACTGGCAATGTTGAAATAAAACTACCAAGAAAAATGGCGGACAAGTCAGCTAGCCATAGCTTGATTCTTTTCGCAGATGCTAGTAAAACTGCCATGTGTTCCGTAGCATATCTCGTCTATGATGGAAGAGTTAACCTCCTCATCCAAGTCAAGACTTCCAAAAAAGAACGAAAATAGCACCATTCCAAAACTCGAATTGAACGCTATTACAATGGCAGCAAGGCTTGCGGTGACGATTATTAAAGAACTCCAGCAAACCATCAAGATTAATGCAATACAAATCTTCACAGACTCTCAAATAGTTCTGCAATGGTTGAAGAAAATTGCGCCAGATAAGAACGTTGGGCGCCTCGTTTCTAACAGACTGAAAGAAGTCAAAGCGATTGTCGAGAATCTCCAAGAAAGGGGACTAGTGACGAAATTCGGATACATAAGCACTGATGAAAATCCCGCAGATGTTGGAACTAGAGGAGCAATGGCGAAGGAATTTCAACAAAGCATCTGGTGGAAAGGCCCTGATCTACTGTCCCAGCAGGCCACTCATTGGCCAGCTGAAAATCAACCCTTTCTGCTAAACTTGGAGAACGAAGCAATCCATGGAAATGTTCTGTCAGTGAATCGAGAAGATACTCCATCGATACTGTTCAACTTAGCTCGATTCTCAACTTTGTACAAGCTCGAAACCACGGCTGCATACGTTCTACGCTTCATCGCGAATGTATCAAGAGTACTTCCGGAACGTACAAAACGACGGCTAGAGACGGCAATCCCGGAAATGCTGGCCCAAAAGGGAACAGAACAGTTGAAGTCCGGAAACATCCAACAAGCGAAAAAATTCATCTAGAAAATCCATCAGCAACGATTCAAGAAAATCATTTTGGCCACAACGAATAATCACCTAAATATCAAAAAGGATGATGATGGAATCTACAGATGCTATGGACGGCTAGGCAAGAGTAATCTATCGAAGAGCGCAAAACTGCCTGTGATACTAGCTCCAGAGACGGATCTTGCGATATTAGTAATTCAAAAGGCACATGGTCAATACCACTGTTCTGTTGCACATACCATGGCAAACGTCCGACAGCACTTCTGGATTCCGCGATTGCGTAAACAAGTGAAAATGACAGTACGAGGTTGTTTCCCATGTCAGAAGTTCAACAGCCTGCCGTTCCGCTACCCTGAGGCCAAGAATCTGCCATCCAGGAGAGTAATCGAGAGCAGGCCATTTCTTCATGTCGGCATGGACATGTTTGGTCCTCTACATCTCAAAGAAACCAGCGAAGCTTCTGATAACACCTCGAAGGCGTATGGTTCAATCTTCACATGCGCTGTGACAAGACTAATTCACCTGCAATTGTTGCCAGACGCGAGTGCATCTTCGGTGATTAACGCGCTAAGAAGATTTGTAGCCAGAAGAGGCACTCCAGCGAGCATAACCTGCGACAACGCCCCGTCATTCAAGCTTGACCAAGATATACTTGCGGAAGCTTACAAGGAATGGATGGAAAACAGTGAACTAAAGCGATTTGGTATGCAACAAGGAATCGAGTGCAAGTATATCACGCCGTACGCCCCTTGGAAAGGCGGATTTTACGAAAGGCTAATTCAATCCGTGAAGAACGCCATGTACAAAGCCGTCGGACGCAAAAAGTTAAACTTCGAAACCACTACGACACTCCTAACCGAAATTGAAGCCTGTCTCAACAGCCGTCCTTTGACGTACGTTGAAGCGGACAGGGAGGAAGACTCACCTACAATTAGGCCCATAGACTTCATTCAAAAAGATATTTGTCTAGCCCACCCGTTGGAACTGGAATATGAAGCTACGCAGCAGGATCCTGACTACCGCCCGCCCGAGGGTCTCATTCTCCTACGAACGAGATATCAAGCAGTGGAAGCGTTGGAAAGCTCTTATCAGTTGACAAGAAAATTCTGGAAGGTGTGGCATTCCAACTACCTGACAGAACTGAGAGCATTTCACCAAAAATCTCTCAAACAAGGAAAGTCAACTTCGAAAAGCCCAAAGATCGGACAAGTCGTTCTTATGATGGACCCCAACCTACCGAGAAATGCATGGAGTATGGGAAGAATTACAGCAATCAACTCGACCAGCGAAGTTGAGCTCAGATCATCAAAAGGAAGAGTGATAAGAAGACCGATCAACCTCCTCATCCCACTCGAGTTGGAAGAAGGTCGGCAAGACGATGCTCTTCTGACTTCAACGGAGTGCAAACCTCCACCACGATACAACTTGAGAAAAACAAGATCTCGATTGGAGCGATCGGGAAACAGCTCTCAACCAACAGAGGACATTGGTGCGCGAGAAGTTGCGAAGAAAGATTGCGTACCCATCAAAGTCCCGCCCGGAGTATCGCGACGATCGCGAGAACAACAAGGAGAAGACCTAGGGGAGACCGGGCAAGACCGGGCTCCTTCACAATGAAGCGATATCACGGAAGAACAAACAGCTTGAATGTGATACTGTGATCATTTATGTTTTGTTATTGTGTGATATGATCATGAACGCTACCCTATGAAAGGGTCAGCTCGGTGTACATTCTGGACTTGTGAATAAATCACTTCTCTCCGACGGCCTCGATACAGCAGCACAGCCCAGAAGCGGGCTTCTACAGAGCTTAAGGAGGCAAAACAGCTGTTACTTACATTTTAATGAATGAAGAAACTGCTTTATCATTAATTGTGGAGGCGTTAACACTAGACCAACTCAAGGAAACAGGGAAAGTTAGAAAAATTCTGAGATTGCTGCGAAAAAATCAATAATCTGAATATTAAAATATTGCAGTTGCCTAAGTATAGTGCCTAACGCCATACCAAAGACCAAAACGACCTGTGAGAGTGTTTCAGTGATTCCTTCGTGCCACTTGCGCTGCTATCCACATTGCCACTGCTGGGTCACCGGCACGCTTTGACCAGCGGTCATCAGCTATGGTTTTCATTGAAAGAGACATTGTATCTGTCCGCTTTTTTCCTGGCAATGAAATCCGGAAGTTTCAGCAACCATTTTACCAATGCATAGTCTCCATCATCCGAAAAACACTGCTGACGATGGCAGGCATAATCGTGGCAGTGGTTCAGCCGTGTCTGCGTTAATGTCAACATCTAGCACTGAAACGGGAGCAGCCAGAACTAGCGACGGGTACGATTTTCAAAAGAGCAGCTGGCCCACTCCTCTCGGAGCTGTTCTGTATCCGAGGTCTATCGCAACACTTGCCCATTGAAAATTTAACAGCAATATTCATCGTGAACAATGAAATTGAATGGTGGAGAGATGCGACAAGCACCAGCATCAGTGCCGCCCTGGACCGACCCTTCGCTCTTCTCGTTTTCGCCACCCTGTTTGCGCTCCTGCACCATTAAATCTTATCCCTAATGAACGGCACATTAAGGGTAACACGCGACAATTACCGCTTCTCATTGATTTTTCGTCGCTTTTTTTTCGACGTAGCTCTCATTAAAATTACCCCAACGCCTTTTCGTTTGAGCACCTTGAGGTCCTGCTTCACGTCCTCCATAAACTGGCTGCCTCTCTCTCACATCACAGACGAAAAAAACCGCTCGCTAGCAAACGTTGCCCAAGAACTCACTGAGGAAAACACTTGCAAGGTTGATGAGTTTCCCAGCGATACTTCCCTATTCATGGATGACCACAGGAAGCGGTTCCTTGTTTAACAGGCTTTCAGAAAACCAAAATGATGCCAAAATGAAACACTTGCACTGAAACTAATTTTCCAGTGCAACCGTTTGACAGAGAAAGCAGAGCAGACACGGGTGCAACCTGAGTCTGCCTGTCTGGTTAACTCATGGATACTCCAGTTCTCTGGGAGCGAGAGGAGAATTCAATAAACTCATTTCTGAGAGACAGCGTTTTAAACTACTCCCCAACTGTAGTTTTGCTCCTGGTATCGCGTGTCCTTACTTCTAACTCATGCCATCAACTCATTCCACAATACATGTACAGACATAAGACACCTCATAACTACAGTGTGTCCAAATTAGACTGGCGAGCCGTACGACCGGCGTAAGTGGAATACGGTCATCGCGTGTGTCGCACCCCGAGTGTCCAGACGGTCTCCCCCCCCCCCCAAGAAGGCTTACACACATCTGGTAAACCACTAGCGACTACAGAGTAGTTTACGTTCCCATCGAGGTCTATAACGGCTTGGTGCCCAGACGGTCGCTGAACGCTCAGTTGCAATCGGTACTAAGGATGATGGAGTCAACATGATCTTTGCACTCAGTTTTTACTGCTGCGCTAGGATGTGAGCCCAGCTTTATGTTACCTTATGTTATGTTATGATATATCAGGACGATCTCGAACTTCTATGAGTAAAGAAGAAGATTGTGAACTGAACTTCAAGGCTCATATGCTTGAACAAATTCACGAGAAAATTTACCTCCAGAAAATGGCATTACTGCCGCCCGCTTGCCATAGAGACCACCTGAGAACGGCATCACGGCACGTTTCTCAACCCAACCTGAAATTGTGTAGTAATAAAAATCCGTAAAAAGTTCTACAGGGACTAATTAAGACGGGATCGCTGGCTGCTAGGTAGGTTACCACAGCAATTGAATGAACTTTGGGCAATCGATAACCACAGAGGCATCACCGCAATAATCGATTGAAAGGCTGCCACGCCGCCGTCATCGCCCTAGCCACCACTCTGGCATTAGGCTCCGTCCATAGCAGACGACCAGCGGCAGAGCGTCGTGGCGTCGGAGCATAATGCGCCAGCGCTGAAACGCTAGCGCATGACGTTCTACGGCTGGCGCATGTGACGTGTCCGAGGACGGCACGTGGTTAACAATGGTATCGATAATATTAGTGACAGCCGATACTGCCGCTAGGCCTCCACCGTCAGCGACAGGGCTGCTGCAGTGGTCGCTGGGGAGTCAGATCAATAACGAATGTTGGAAATGGAAACCCCCAGCGTCGCTTGGCGCTAGGTCATCTGCTATGAACGGAGCTTTAGGGTAGTCCAACAAAAAAAATCGTTCACTGAACTAATCGATGCACTTACCTCCTGAAAGCGGTGTTTCTTGTCGGTCAACATACGGCTCGTCAGGCACCTCAGATCGCTTACCGTACATTCCTAGGAAATAATTTTCAAGTTTATGGATACCGCGCGCACGTTCAGTGTGACGTAGTGGCGTCATATGAGCACATACCTCCTGAAAATGGCATTACGGCAGCACGTTTACCATACAGACCACCGGAGAACGGCATCACAGCGCGCTTACCGTACATACCTGAAAGCCAAATGCATGTATTGAATTTGTTGCAGTAACTGAGGAATATTGACTAAGGGGTCAAGGCTCACCTCCGGAGTATGGCATCACTGCCCGCTTTGCACCATTACTAATAGAGCGACCCAGAACTTCGGGTTCGAATTCGGGTATTTCCATCATTATCACTTCGCCTGAAGACGTTGACTCTAAACGCGATTTGCATTAAAGTGACAAATAAGACCAGTCGCTGAGTTCAATGATTTCATCTTGTGGAAAAGTGCAAAGAATGACACTTGCTCATGGGACGCAACTCTACTTTGCGCATAGGTAATGTACATCCGAATGAAACTGTCCGCCCATGCGTTTGGCCTGCTTGTCTAGTGGCCGTCAAGAGTGCATTTCGCGGATGAGCCTTTCCACCCGTTTATCACTAATGCTCCCTCCCCGAACGCGCATAGCCAAGATTTTCCGCAGCCGTAGTTCTTCTAAACCAGTGCCCGAAAACCATCGATTTTCTATTGATTACCTTCATCTTCATTGGCGTAAGCAACCGCGACGAAAAATAAAAGCGATGTGAGGAGCATCGTATGGCTCTCAAGCGGATTACCTAAAAACTG
Organism: Aplectana chamaeleonis; assembly: GCA_029168955.1. NCBI lineage: Eukaryota > Metazoa > Nematoda > Chromadorea > Rhabditida > Cosmocercidae > Aplectana > Aplectana chamaeleonis. The sequence continues at coordinate 343,411 of JAPDOI010000184.1, read as the reverse complement.
AAAAGGTATAACTAAAATCGCGTCGGTGAACCATGAAGACGAAAATACGAACATCGAAAAACACGAAAACAGAAGCGAGCAACAAGTATCGCGGTAGTTATGTTATGTTACGTTATGTTATGTTGTATTATGTTATGTTATGTTATGTTATGTTATGTTATGTTGTGTTATGTTATTTTATGTTATGTTTTGTTATGTTATGTTATGTTATGTTATGTTATGTTATGTTATGTTATGTTATGTTATGTTATGTTATGTTATGTTATGTTATGTTATGTTATGTTATGTTATGTTATGTTATGTTATGTTATGTTATGTTATGTTTTGTTATGTTATGTTATGTTATGTTATGTTAGGGTTAGGTTATGTTTGTTATGTTATGTTATTATGTTATGTTGTTATGTTATGTTATGTTATGTTATGTTATGTTATGTTACGTTATGTTAGGTTAGGTAAGGTTATGTTTGTATATGTTATGTTATTATGTTATGTTGTTATGTTATGTTATATTATGTTATGTTATGTTACGTTATGTTATAAGGTTATGTTATGTTATGTTATGTTATTATAGTTATGTTATGTTATGTTATATTTATGTTATGTCATGTCATGTCATGTCATGTCATGTCATGTCATGTCATGTCATGTCATGTCATGTCATGTCATGTCATGTTATATTATGTTATGTTATGTTATGTTATGTTATGTTATGTTATGTTATGTTATGTTATGTTATGTTATGTTATATTATGTTATGTTATGTTATGTTATGTTATGTTATGTTATGTTATGTTATGTTATGTTATGTCATGTTATGTTATGTTATGTTATGTTATGTTATGTTATGTCATGTCATGTCATGTCATGTCATGTCATGTCATGTCATGTCATGTCATGCTGCAGACACTCAGAATTTACGGCATTGATGGCTAGTAATGTTAAAACAGAACGCATTCCAGGAAAAAACACAATAGAGACTAGCGAAGTGGAGTGTTTTCCCTTTGTAAGAAGGGTTACACTTTCATGACTCATGTGATGAAGAAAACATGAAAAATTCCGTGAAGGCAATGTGTATGTACTCGGATACAATGAGCTTTCTTCTACAAACGCTGCACAAACAAATGCCAACGATGGCCCAATAAATCGCGTAAATGAATATGCGCCTAATTGTGCCTAGATTTGAGAAATGATTAGATGTGTTAAAGGTGTTCCTAGCCACAAAAGAGCGTGATATATACGTCAGAAAATAATTCCTTGTCTAGGATGGATGAAACTGAAAGTACACTTTGTGTCGGCGACAGCAAAAGGGCTGACTTTCTCGGAAATCAGAGACGGGTCCTAGTACGGTGGCGAATGACGATTATGTTAGTGGGACGGTAAGAGCTCTGGTTGGGATCTCAAATGGCAAGGAGTCGTCAAGACTCACTACCTCAAAAGAGAACGTTCGTATTTTTGAAGTCCAGAGCCTTACTGGGCGTTCTCTGCACATAGAGTGTAACGGAAGAAATGTATGGCTTGAGGAAGTGAAACCTGCACACCCACTTGGGTCCCGTCGGAAACAGTTGTCAAGAAAACATGAAAATTGGGCTGCACTTTTCGACCAACCCGGTTAAACACACTTCCGACCGACCTATATACTATCGGCTCTCTCTATAATTTGAGAACATTTAACTATCCCTCAGACATTAGGGAGGCACCTTACAAAAAAGGACTAGTTTTCCAGTGAACTGAAGGCAGTGTTCATCATAAAAAACCGCATTTTAGTTTCCGATGTTTTTGAGTACGTAAGTCTACCAAGTTAAGAATAAAAGGGTTACGTCTCCACGAAACTCTGGAATATAGGCGAAAAAATTCTGAACGACACTCCAAAATATTTGAGTACGCCTGTTTGATGTGTTTCAGGGGACTGCGGACTTTGACAAATCCAAAAGTCGGATATGGTTCAGAGCCTCAAAATTCTTAGGTAAGTGACTTTGTTTTATTTTCTTGTACCGAAAAGTCTTCAAAAATAAGATCGTTCAATGCACATACTTTTTTTTCGTTAGAATATTTCGCGATAAAGAATATTCAAAAAATTGAGAAAGTGTTTCTCTAGTGAAATGTGATTTTAATGGCAGTGTTCACGATGAATGTCACACCCGAGTTTGACCCCAATGGAATTGTTTGGCTGTGTGGCAACTAATAGTAAAGAAACAGTGAAGAAAAACGTTCCGAATAAGTTAAAATAACGGTCTCTAACGTTTAGAGCGCAAACGAGCTTACTGGCTCTGCTAGTTTCCGCAAACGCTCAGCAAGCGCGCGCCACGTCGCGAAATGTGCGCGAATCGATCAGGCTGCTCAGACAGAAAATAGTCATTGAACCGGTCACTTTTTGGGTGCATTTCAATGCAAACCATAGCGACCGGCTGAGTCCCCCGCCGAATTTTGGGGGCGGAGCTCGGTTTCCACCACCCGGTCAGCCTATCCTCATGACCCGGGCCACCTCTAGACATGGCACATTTACGGCACAATCAAACCCGGGCCATACACTGTGCACGATCGGCATGTGGTAAGTGCACCGCCGGCTGGAGTGACCAAGTCGACTTGCACCCGCTCCAGTCCCTGGATCGTGAAGGCTAAGGGTTCCCGTGCCATTCGATAGGACGTGGAAGAACCTACATACGCTAAATCTCTACCCATAACGGTAATTTTGTGAAAGGGCTCACACTCATGCCGAGTGTTGGGCCCAAATTAGAATCCACCATCCGGGCCTTGCCCGATCACCCTCGCACCTCGGCGTCACTGGCCCCCGCTTCTATGCTAGGGATGAGTGACTATGAGGTCGCCCAGTTCGGTTCCTATACCTGTCTGAGTGGAAGCGGCAGAGTTGATTGGCAAATCGCCATCAAAAACGTGCGCGACGCCACAAGCTAGTCCGAATGGGGGGCGGAACGGGATCAGCAGCGCAGCGGGATAACTTTCAAAGCCGCTTTTATTGATTTCTGGCCCGTTTTCGCTGACCTCATCGCAACAGTTATATGGAGTGGGCCGCATGATTGGGTCGGCCGGTCCACGGGATTTTCACCCACTTCCTTGCCATTTTCATCGTATTTCGGTCCTTACTCTTTCAAGTGGGATCCAAAACTCACGTTTCCACAAAAAAACCGGCGACTTATCCATCGTGAACACTGCCTTTAAGTTGGATTTTCCCCGCGTTCTAACAAGGGAAGACGGCTAAGAATTTGACGGTTCAAATATAAATGTGGGGTTCTGGCGCAGATTCCGAACAAGTGGTCCTTACCTTTGCCGAGCAAGCAAACTCTGTGCATGTGTTCACTACGTAGCAGAAGATAGTAATGGAACGAATCATTATGTGACGGGATGAAATTGATGATGGATTAATGACCTAAATGATGAAAGAGTCGTTACGGCCGTCGCCGCCATGGCGGAGGGGGCGTTAGGCCTCTTTCAGAGTACGATCGCCGCGCGACGCATTGGCGTGTTTTGAATACGGATCGACGGCGATCTCGATCAATGTCCATGGTTATCATCCCATCGCGTCGCACCGCGATCGAACTCTGAGAGAGGCCTTAATCGCGTGCCGCGCGGGCGTGGGGTCAAACAATTCATACTCTAGAGCCACGCCCGCGCGTCATGCTGGCATTGAGGCGCATGAATAGCACCTTATCAGTCTCCCATAGATTACGGTAACTTACAGTGGGTATATGAAAATAATATTTCACTCCGCATTTGGGGATAAAGATGGTAGAAGGAAGATGATCGTCTTGAAATCACGAGCTCCGGCACAATTATGTATCTCTGAGCAACAGCGATTGTCTGCAACTGCGGGACAGAATTCCGCTCCGATATGGGCAGTATAATCGTGCATGGATCAAACTGGCCTACCCAACCAGCTAACTCCACCTCTACCCCCACACTTCCTCACCTCCTCCACGCCCCAAAAAGAGTTCAGTCAAACCTTTGAAATCTTGAGAGGTGCATGGAAAACAATATTCAGGTAAGAAAACATCTCTGACGCTACGAAGAACGTATGGTAAACGGAACTGAATTACGAATTAATAAAGGATGAACTACTTGTTATTCATGGGTTTTTTCGCTTTTTCTCTGTCCTTTGTGGAGAGCTGAGCTTATACATAGTAGATGGCAACTGATGGCGTACATCATTTTCATGCGTTTACTGGATGAAAGCGGAGAAGAAAGAGTTAGAGAGAAGTGAGTCAATACGGGAAAAAAGCGATCACTAGTACTTCCTTATGCCTCACTACGGACCACCCCGGACTTAAGGAATTCGCAAAATGAAACATTTTCCGCTCAGATTTCGTACCACAGTGGTTATTAGGGCACTTAACACGAATCATGTCCCTCACTAGGCGATGGTAAGTTACTAAAAAGAAATGAAATTTTCCTACGAAAATCTACCCTAGTTACTGCAAAACTAAACAAGGACCTCACACTGGTGTTCAGACCCCCACAACATTTACAAAGAAACTGCTATAAGTCATACTAACCATTCCACATGAAATGTACTTTTCTAAAACCACTTCAGGAGGAAAAGTCCGAATATGCCCATCGCCGCTGCCTAGACTCACTCTGAAAGAAGTTATAAGCGTTTTTAAATTCTCGGCAAGGTAAGGATACCGACACCCCATGAAATTTTTAGGGAGCTTTTAATTTTTTTTCCAGACTTCACTAAAAAAATGTATTTCACAATACAGTACAATGGAGGCTGCAAAATTTATTGAAAGTTTCGAAAAATCCAAAAGTTTCCAAAACGAAACTTTCCAAAGTTCTTGAAACTTCCTTCTCACAGGTGAGCTTTCGGCGCTTAGCGCCTTTATCAAACCTGAATAGCTGGCCGAAAGGCCTGGCCACCAAGTAAGGTCGAAGTATTCTTCGATCCAAAAAAATGTATGTAGAGTTAATCTGGAGAGCTGAACTCTAATCTGGCGTTCGCTTGTCGAAATTCCAAGATTACTGTAGGTTACGGTAGGTAACATGTCATTTAGGAGGCAAAACCTACCTTCGTAATTCGAAAATCTACAAATGGACATTGAATTCGTATTCACCACCCCAAATAACCCCCACATAGAAACTTTGGGACAAATCTGAGACTTTAACCAGACTACCGTATATCAGCTGTAATCTACCATAAGCTATCAAAAATCGATAAAATGAGATCAGATTTGTGTTGAGCACTCCAAATAACCCCCAGAGAAATCATGTGAGCCATATCTGTCTTCCTGTTCCGGAAATCGTCAAAAGTCGATTTTGCCGTCAAAATTTTCTGCCGGTGTGAAGCTTTGAACGAATTCAGTCATAAACTTTGGAAAAACGACAAATAATCATCAGATTCGTGATCAGCACCCCAAAGAACCCCCAGTGCGAATATTTTAAAGACACAGTCCAACCTCAGAATCGATTTTTCGTTTTTCAGCCTATCTGAAAGAAAATTTCAGGCTGATCACAATGGTGTCTCCAGAATCGCTCAGAGCTCACTACGAGCGGAGTTATGGCTTCTCAAAAATGTCGATTCTGAACGGCTCGAAGTTCGCGGACGAGTTGTCTCGAGCCTGTATTTTCTCGTAATTCGCAGCCGTCGTTCTGAAGCAGGCCGCAATATAAAGCCAGACTGAAAACAAATCGAAAAACAGGTTTTGACTAGAATCATTCGCGCGACTCTTCCCTACTTAGGTCGGAAACCTGGCAGTGGGCGTTACCCATTTTTTCTTTCAAAGGGGCTTGCCGACTTTTTCCTGGCTTTTTCTCGCTTATTTGAGCGAATTGAGATTTCGCGCTTGGCAGGGTTGCTATAGGCGGCGACCGGACCATAATATTGAAAATTACCTCTGAGGTTGGACTGTGCCTTTAAAGGACCTCAGAATCGCTTTTCTGTTTCTCTGCCTATCTTCAAGACGGTCCCATGCTGATACCAACGATACCGCTGGAATCGTACAGGACCCCCTGGAAACGGAATTATGGCACTTCAAAAATTGAGCTATGGAAACATGATGGACGAGTTGTCCGAGGCTTGAACCTTCCGTCATTTGCAACCACTGTATATGAGCTAACCTGAGTAAAGAGAGATGTTGAGAAATAAGGGAAGAACGGGGCTACTGATCGGAAACCATCGCTTATCTCGCTACTATTGAGCTCGAAAGATCGTAAAAGGGGCGTGCCAAAGTGGCTTCCGGGTGTGGGCGCCCCAGGGTGGCTTCCTCCTATATCTCGCGTAATCGGAGGAATTGAGAGCTCGCACTTGGCAGGTGTTATATAGGGTGGGTCTACATCGCAATTAAGTGGAAATATCAGATTTCGTCCCTGAGCTTGGACTCTGCCTTTAAGTCAAATCTGGAATATTTTTCTTCAACGCTATCTGTACCCCGTAATTGATATTATTTATTTCTTTATTTATTTGGTAAACACGTTGTTTAAAGGCAGTGTTCACGGTAAAAATTGTTTTTCTGTTTTCCCGCCTATCTTGAAGACGGTCCCATTTTGACTCCAATGTTGTCTCTGGATTCGTACAGGACCTTCTGGGAACGGAGCTATGGTCCCTCAAAAATTGAGCTAAGGAAACATGGTGGATGAGTTGTCCAAAGCTTGTAACTACCGTCTTTTGCAGCCGATGTATGCGAGCTGACCTGAGTAAAGAGAGAAGCTGAGAATGAAGGAAAGAACGGGTCGAATGATTGGAAATCATCGATCTCACGATCTTGAGCATTCATTTGTTCAAGTCGGTGGGCGTGTGATGCGCTTTTGAGGTTTGCCTTGCGCTCGAAATGGCAACTTCAGGCTCTTTTGAAGCTTTTCCTGGCTCGTTATCATGCGTTCTTTCGACGTCAACGTTACATTGTGCCCCTCCACTACCCAATCCTAGTGGAAACTGAAACACATTTTTTATCGTGAACACTGCCTTTAAGGCACACGCAATAGATAATTGAACGCTGAACCGAAAATGCCTAAGGGGGTTGTTTTGGGCGCTGAACACGACTGTAAGGTCCGTTTCCGGATTTTCGTAAAATTAATGCGCTTTTTGGATGATATATTGGGTACGAACATCATAGAATAAAACGCCTATAACTTTTTTTAGAGTAAATCTAGACATATGAGCAGTGCATATTCGAACTCTACGCCGAAAAATGATTTTAAAAATTTGTTTAAATCGGAATGGCCAGTTTGGCTAATAGTTCCCTTGTTAGAGCCTGACGAAGTTTTGGCCGAGAACGTATCACTTTCGCAAACTTAAAAAAATTAACTCCTTGGACGTCTTCGATCTGATAAAGCTCATTAGGTAGAACTTCAAAGCTCAAAAAATTTCTTTCTATATGATCACAACTCTCAATGGACCGTTTTCCGGATCTCCAGTTTGGGTTCGGTTTGGTCCCTAGTTAGTGCATACAGCGTTATTTAACATACACAAACACTAAGCACGAAAACTGACGGGCTTCTTTCATGAAACCCTATATGAGGAAAATACGAATCCTTTCCAGGACTTATTTGCGATCTATGTAGAGTAATAAGGAACAAACAAGGTGATTTCTGAACATATTAGAATTTCACAGAGTGTTCATTTTGAGAATAAGGGAATTGTCCATTGGACAGAAACGTTCTCTTTACGCCTTATTTTGGATGTTTCCGCCGTTAAGATCTGTAAACGCATTTGCTGCCTTGTCCTTCGCGTTTTCCTCCACTTAAAGTCAGCGAAAATGCAAAGCACATACTGTCCTCCTAATCTGAGCGAAATTCTGGTCCGCAGTTGCGGGCAACCGCTGTAGCAGCACGCAACGCGAAGATAATCGCAAACGAAATCATGGGAGCGGGAACTATAACGAAGGTGTGCAGAGACTACACATTTTGCAAGCTGAATAAGGTACCAATACAAAATGGCCGCCATAGTACCTTATTCAGCTAAAGTCCGTCCAAATGATTTTTCCCGCCCACTCGGTCGGCGTGCCTGTCGTGCGGCAGTCGCGAAGGCGTTTTTTGAGCATGTTGAATCATATGCGGGAATATTAGACGAATAGGGAATAATATCCAAGTCAGCTGCTCGCCGCCGGGGAAGGCTCGTCCGAAAAAAAGACCTTCACGAGGGCCACTCAACACGCACGCCGATCGCGTGGACGGACAGTCTCAGTGGGACAGATCTTAGAAACCTATGCAGCCCAGTTTCCGCCTCCAATGCAAACTCGTCCAAATTTACTGCTCGAATACGGTCAGTTTGGCTGGTTTTTGATGCTTCAACAACGTAAGCTTTCTAGTACAGGCCGTCTATTGGCGTTTTGTAGCTAGCCTCGCTGTTTCAACCAGGCTCGCATGATGCGGTGTAACTCGTCCACTTCCAATCCAAGACAGAAGCAGCTCGTTATTTCTCCGTTTGCATCGGTTTTTTCCTCAGTATCGAATACTACCAGCTCCTACCCTTCGATTTAGGTATATCATGAAATCGATATCATCTTTTGAGCGGGTATGCTGCCTTTGAAGATATCTATCCTCTCAGTCATAGTCAGAGTGAACTATCCTGCGGGCAAACGCGTGCGTTTGCGCGCGTACGCTGCGTCTCCTTCTCTGCCATGCTCTCGCCGTCTCTTCTCTGGCTCCGCAAAAGTACGCAAAGCCTCCGTAACAGAGGATATGTAACCTACCTATCTATTCGTCACGCGGCAGCCGCGCGGCATTGAGGTAGGGTAACTTAACCAGTACGAAATATTTGCCTCACTTGAACTATCCAAAATCAGACACAGAAGGCAATCAGAACTTCCGAAAAACATTAACTCGTTAAATAAACATGAGTTGAAGAGTTGTTAGTCAAAAGCATTTGTGAGCAGACACAAACCAGGAAAAATGTCTGATTAGCCATATGGCAATAGGAAATTAGAATGTAAAGGACTGAAATGAGATCCTCCCACTCGCTGTCGGTAAAAAAAACGTTGTCTCCATGGCTCTTAAAGGGCATTAAAACAGATCTGACCCGTGACGGCTAAATGACTGAATCCGATAGCCATGAAACTGATATCAGATTCCCGTCATTTGCAGAAAAAAGTGCTTTCTCCGCATCTGCATGTTGCGCGAAAGGGAAGAAAGCTGCATTCTTGCAAGAAACTTCTTTTGATTTTTTCCGCGCATGATGTGTGAAGTAAGCTTAATTAGAATTGATTACGCCATTTCGGGCATCTAAAATCTGCCCTAATGAAGACCTCGCGAAAGATTGGTTACGGGCCATGGAAGAGCAAATCACAGTGAAGCAGGCGGAGACATGCGGTAGCAATGCTATCCAGAGAGCGGATGCTAACTGGGGACGGGGGAAGGGACTGCTCTAGCACTGGACGGAGCGATAAACTATGTATCTGAAATCAGCACCGGTTGCGCAGGCCACAAGAAAAAGAAGGGGGAGAGAGCGATTCAAAAAATCGTTCAAGCCCTTTACCATCGAAAAATTATCCACGGTCACCGTGGCATATAGCAGCCAGCCTCCTGGCCTTCCCAAATTCAAAGAAGAAAAAACGCAGACCGCTAGGTTTACACATTCAGATAGACATTCACCGCATAAACATACATACTTGATCATTCAATAATGGAAAGCGGGCTCGACCGTCTGCTGTCGTCGCGCCACTTCGTCGCACCGCTCGGGGTTGCAAAGCGGTGCCGCCTGGCCACACGGCAGCCTCCGGCGGCGGCCGCTGCCAGATTCTGCCCTGTCCTAGTCTAAGGGGTCGTTCATACTCTCGCAGCCGAGCGGCGCGGCACAGTGCATTTCTGTAATATTGATCATGCGGCGCGCCACGATCGATATTGTAGGATTCCACTTCGCCGCGCCGCTCGGCGGCGGAAGTATAAACGACGCCTAAGGGGTTGTTTATTCTTCCGCCGCCGAGCGGCGCGGCGAAATGCAACTCTATAACATTGATTGTGCTGCGCCGCGTGATCAATATAAGAGAAATGCACTGTGCCGCGCCGCTCGGCGGCGGAAGTATAAACGACCTCTAATCGCCCTGCCGCCGCCTTGCGGCGCCGCGTGATCGATACGGCTGGACACCGTGCTGCCGCGCCTTTTCGCGGCGAGAGTCTGTTTGGCCCTTAGGGGATCGTTTTTACTTCCGCCGAGGCGCTACGAGATGCAATACGGGTGCTATGTGGGAAGGGGGGGGCACTGTTGTTTTGCACTTGGCCACGTCCATTTTTCCGTGCCGCAATGACAATCCTGATTTTGGCAAGGGAGGAAAACCCCGGGTAGAAGCTCAAATTTAGTGCGGCACAGTAAAATGGGCGTGGCCAAGTCCATCGCGCCATAGTGCCCCCCCCTTCCCACATAGCACCGCAATAGGTCTATATCGATCAAGCGGAGCCGCTGATCGATGTGGCTGTATTGCATCTCGCTAGGCCGCGGCGGAAGTATGAACGACCCTTTGGGCGTCGTTTATACTTCCGCCGCCGAGCGGCACGGTGGAATCCTACAACATCGATCGTGCCGCGTGGAGTGATCAATATTACAGAAATTCGCTGGCCCACGCTGCTCGGCGGCGGGAGTATGAATGATCCCTCGGTTATGCACCGACGGGACGCCGCGGAAATGGCAAGGCGACTGTCACTTACTTACATCTTAAAGACAAGGTCTGGCCAAATTTTGACACTACCGATATTTGGGTTAAATAGATTGAGCTGGCCTCGCTGAACATCGTCTGAACGTTTCACGAACTCTGAGTCTCTAGTGCTGGAGAAAACAGCCTCAAAGTCAGAGATTACGGTATTTACGGCATCATAATCATGGCTCGAATGACCGATATTTACACTGCAGTTTTGAAGAATGCGTGGACGACCGCTAAAATATGGACGATGGCCACACTTTTCTGACTTTTCTGAAACAGCGGTTGACGGAAGCTGCTGGAATAACTTGAAGAAGACCGGTTTTCACGCAGTTTTCGCATGTTCCTTGGGACTACCAGTAGCAAAAGCACCGTATCAGCGAGAAATCTCAAAATCAAAATTTTGCCCGGACCCTGCCTTTAACTGCACGGATGCTATGCTAAAGGAACATTAGTCACACAAAAAGGCAGCGGTTAACCACAACGAGCAGTCATGAACGCAGCCGCACAGTCTTTAGAGGCTCAGGCCAACCTCGGAAATGTATTTCCTGTTTATTTGCCTTGACGATCCCACGCTGATTCCGATGATGTCTCTGAAATCATTCAAGACCACTGCAACGGAGCTATGTTCCCTGAAAAATGGCTGGAATTGAGCGCCGAAAACATAATGGACAAGTTTACCCGAGGCTTGTAGTTTCGATCATTGGAAATGATCGAAACGGGGGCGGACTTGTGTGAGGAGAGAGGCGAAGAGAGAGAGAGAGGTGAAGAAAGAATGAAGAGATGAACGACTCAATTGATCCAAAACCGTCGTTCATCCTGCCTCTACTGACCTCGAAAGATCGTCACAGGGGTGCGCCGAAGTGGTCTCTTGTAGTGGGAGCGCCAGAGTGGCTTCTTCCTATACCTCGCTCACTGAAAAGAGTTGAAAGTTCACACGTGTTTATAGTGACCTCAGATAGGGCGGCTCTACTTCACAAATATGTGGAAATCTCATATATCGATCTGGGTTTGAACTATGCCTTTGAGGCTTACAAACGCATTGACAGCGTTTGCTAAATCAGTTATTGAATACGCTTTACCCTCTGTCCCCAACTTCTCGTTTGCCGATCTAATTCCGAATATCTATTCGTCTCCCGTCTCAGACTCGAGTCGCTACGCGACGTTCACTATTTCGACACTCTGTCGACCAAACTGGACAACATCGTCGAAAATGCCGGCTCTACGGAAGAGTTGAATAATTTGTTTGGAAAGCTTGCAGAAATAATCTGGAATGCGGCAATGAAGTTTGGGGAGATTTTCTTTCTCTCTTATTTTCTTTCTTTTCTTGCTCCATTTTCAACGTTCCCCTTTGGAAGAGATTGGGGAACAGCGCATCCCCATGTTCAATCACAAGGAATGATGTAACTGGAATGATGAACATTTGACCAGTATTAGAACTCAAGGGTAACTCACAAGAGACAAACCCTAAAAAAAGGGTTACTTGAGAGTTGTGGGGGATGGATAGAGCAACAACAATCTACGCTCTGTTTTCCCTACGAACCTTCCGGTATTCCAGAAAGAAAGAAAACCCATTTCAAACTACCTGAACTTCCTAATCGGAGGAGCTGGAGTGAGTTCATATGCTCGGCACACATTTAGTTACAATGGAATTGCCCTATACAATGTTTGACGGTTTGATTCTGGAGATTCCATTCGTGGGATATAAGCCGTTTCAAAGCTCACTGTGCATTCGATTCCTAGTACTATTGATTGAAATTGCCTTGGCCAGTGTGCGGGGATGGTCGAGAGGATAACGATGGGGAATGCTAAACTACGAAGGGATGCTGGGTTGCGGGTTCGATTCCCGCAATGCATCTTCTGAAAAAAAATGTTTTTCATTTATTAGATTATTTATCCACGAGGTCCATAGGTTCATAGGTCCATAGGTAAAACCCAACACAGAGTAAAGTTACTCTATCAATTCCCCACAACTTTCGTAAAAACTTTTTTCATGACATCTCCTACCGCAGGGGGTCGTCCCTTGTTAGAGAGGAAGTCGTTTTCTTTCAGAGACCAGGAGGAGGAGGTAGTCGGAGCTTAATCAGGACTCCGCTGTGCTGAGTCCTTCCTGAAACACCTTGATAACCAATCAGTACTCAAACGAAGTCACACGAATTCCACAGCTGAACAAGCAATTTATAGATGCTGTCGCGGCGAAAAAGTGCACTTTTTACGTGACAAATTCAACTAATTGAGTGCTGAGCAGGTAAATCGCACTCTGATTCAGAGCAGTGACTAGGTGAAGATCGAGTTACAAGTCCATTTAATTACGCCAACCACTTACACGCTACACGTCAACGAGGATTGCCCAACTGGCGAAACATTGATCAACGAGAAGCCAGTTTTTCGTGGGTCAGAAGAGGGCTGGGAATGCGCATCTAACACTTGAGATGTGGCAATGGCTCATGACTAAAGGTCAACTGAGTGGGGCGAGGCAGGAGCCCGGGCAGCAACAGCTGTGGCTCAGACAGCAACAGGAGCCGACCCACAGATTTGGAGAAGGAGCCAAACTGTGAGGCGGCTCTGGGCCGAGAATCGCCTGAGGAAGGCATAAGACCTGCTGTTTTCTGAACACTATCATGCACTATCATGTAGGAATGCCTCCGATAGCAAATCTTAATAGGAGAAAAAATGACCAGATACTATCTTACATGCTCGAAAGATCAAAAAGACCTTGGATTTCGCACGATGAACTCCTAATGAAATTTCAATAGAAGCGAAATGAGTGACATAATACCCCGCCTACCTACAGGTGAAAAGAGTCCATTGAACTTCTCGCGGACTTTTACGTAACAAACCAAAATCAGCACAAAGTTCAAGTTCATACTTCAAGTATAGCGTCATCTCAGCCTATTCAAATATGTACTTCATTTAAAGTCTTTTTCCATAGAGAGAAAAAGGTTATTGCATGAATCAACCATCAAAATGAGCACCTTTTCAATACAATTTTTGAGGAATCACGCAGAAAACGGGTTGTTCAGGTTCCTATGTATCAATTTTACAGAGATTATGATCCGAGAAACGTCTAGTTGGATCGAAGATTAGAGAAATGAATACATGAGCCCTTGGAGGCGCGAAATTTAAGAATACAAAAATTCGTTACCGAATCGAAATTACTCTGTCTTGGCTCCGGTTACCTTCTGCTAGACCTTCCAGGACCACTAAGGCATCCTTCCAGACTCACCAAGGTCCATTTGAACCTTTCGTGCTGCACACGACCCTCTGGATTTTGTACATACTCGACATCGTGAACCAACCCCTTACGATCACTTTTACCACCGCCATGAAGCCCTTTAAAGGCAGCGTTCACGAAGAAAATTAATTTTCTGTTTTTCCGCTTATCTTGAAAACGGTCCCATGCTGATTCCAAAGATGTCTCTGTAATGGTACTGACCTTCAGGGGACGGAGTTATGGTCCCTCAAAAACTGAGCAAAGGATGCATGGTGGACGAGTTGTCCGAGGCTTGAACTTCCGGCTTTTGCAGCCGATGTTTGCGGGCGGACCTGAGTGAAGAAAGAAGTTGAGAATGAAGGAAAGAATGGGGCTATTGATCGCATATCATCTTTCATTTCACGATATCGAGTTTTCATTTGTTCACGACGGAGGGCGGGCATTGCGCTTTTGTGGTTTGCCTTGCGCCCAGAGTGGCAACTTTGGGCTCTTTTATGGCTCTTTCGGGCTTGTTTTTATGCGTTCCTTCGACGTCAAAGTTACAGTGTGCCACCTACACTACCGATTCCTAGTGGAACTTGGAACACATTTTTTATGTGTAGTAGACCGCTCCTATAAAACGCGTGCCGAGTGCGATATCTCAATTCTTCCAAATAAGCTAGATATAAGCGACCACCACGAGCCCGACCTCCTTCGCTGACCACCACGGGCCACATCCCTACCAGATTTCCGAACTCGATAGCGGCTATATGGATGGATAAATTCCAACATGTCGTCGTTCTTCAGTCTATTGCCGGACTATCTCCTCATCCTGTTTTCCTCTCGTGCAGCGATTGCGATTGAAGAGAAATACAGGACTGAGACAACTCGTCCACGAAACTATCGCACTAAAAATCCAGGCATTTTTAAGGAGCCATATCTTCGTTCGTAGGGCGTATTGAACGATTTCTGAGATACCATTGTGATCAGAGAGTGGCTCTCTCCAAAATAAGCATGAAATCTGAAAAATAATCCTCTGGTTGCCCTGTGCCTTCAAAGAAGTGTTAAGGGCACTGTTCGTGATAGAAATCGCTTGACTGTTTTTCCGCCTATCTTGAGAATGATCCCATACTGATTTCAATGATGTCCCTGGAATCGTACAAGACCCCCTAGAAACGGAGTTATGGCCCCTCGAAATTCAGCAAGGGAAGCATTGTGGACGAGTTGTCCGAGGCTTGTAGCTCCCGTTTTTTGAAGCCGATGTGTGCGAGCTGACTTGAGTAAACAGAAAAGTTGAGAATGAAGGGAAGAATGGGGCTATTGATCGCATATCATCTTTCATTTCACGATATCGAGTTTTGATTTGTTCACGACGGAGGGCGGGCATTGCGCTTTTGTGGTTTGCCTTGCGCCCAGAGTGGCAACTTTGGGCTCTTTTATGGCTCTTTCGGGCTTGTTTTCATGCGTTCCTTCGACGTCAACGTTACAGTGTGCCCCTACACTACCGATTCCTAGTGGAACTTGGAACACATTTTTTATGTGTAGTAGACCCCTCCTATAAAACGCGTGCCGAGTGCGATATCTCAATTCTTCCAAATAAGCTAGATATAAGCGACCACCACGGGCCCGACCTCCTTCGCTGACCACCACGGGCCACATCCCTACCAGATTTCCGAACTCGATAGCGGCTATATGGATGGATAAATTCCAACATGTCGTCGTTCTTCAGTCTATTGCCGGACTATCTCCTCATCCTGTTTTGCTCTCGTGCAGCGATTGCGATTGAAGAGAAATACAGGACTGAGACAACTCGTCCGCGAAACTATCGCACTAAAAATACAGGCATTTTTAAGGAGCCATATCTTCGTTCGTAGGGGGTATTGAACGATTTCTGAGATACCATTGTGATCAGAGAGTGGCTCTCTCCAAAATAAGCATGAAATCTGAAAAATAATCCTCTGGTTGTCCTGTGCCTTCAAAGAAGTGTTAAGGGCACTGTTCGTGATAGAAATCGCTTGACTGTTTTTCCGCCTATCTTGAGAATGATCCCATACTGATTTCAATGATGTCCCTGGAATCGTACAAGACCCCCTAGAAACGGAGTTATGGCCCCTCGAAATTCAGCAAGGGAAGCATTGTGGACGAGTTGTCCGAGGCTTGTAGCTCCCGTTTTTTGAAGCCGATGTGTGCGAGCTGACTTGAGTAAACAGAAAAGTTGAGAATGAAGGGAAGAATGGGGCTATTGATCGCATATCATCTTTCATTTCACGATATCGAGTTTTGATTTGTTCACGACGGAGGGCGGGCATTGCGCTTTTGTGGTTTGCCTTGCGCCCAGAGTGGCAACTTTGGGCTCTTTTATGGCTCTTTCGGGCTTGTTTTCATGCGTTCCTTCGACGTCAACGTTACAGTGTGCCCCTACACTACCGATTCCTAGTGGAACTTGGAACACATTTTTTATGTGTAGTAGACCCCTCCTATAAAACGCGTGCCGAGTGCGATATCTCAATTCTTCCAAATAAGCTAGATATAAGCGACCACCACGGGCCCGACCTCCTTCGCTGACCACCACGGGCCACATCCCTACCAGATTTCCGAACTCGATAGCGGCTATATGGATGGATAAATTCCAACATGTCGTCGTTCTTCAGTCTATTGCCGGACTATCTCCTCATCCTGTTTTGCTCTCGTGCAGCGATTGCGATTGAAGAGAAATACAGGACTAAGACAACTCGTCCGCGAAACTATCGCACTAAAATACAGGCATTTTTAAGGAGCCATATCTTCGTTCGTAGGGGGTATTGAACGATTTCTGAGATACCATTGTGATCAGAGAGTGGCTCTCTCCAAAATAAGCATGAAATCTGAAAAATAATCCTCTGGTTGTCCTGTGCCTTCAAAGAAGTGTTAAGGGCACTGTTCGTGATAGAAATCGCTTGACTGTTTTTCCGCCTATCTTGAGAATGATCCCATACTGATTTCAATGATGTCCCTGGAATCGTACAAGACCCCCTAGAAACGGAGTTATGGCCCCTCGAAATTCAGCAAGGGAAGCATTGTGGACGAGTTGTCCGAGGCTTGTAGCTCCCGCTTTTTGAAGCCGATGTGTGCGAGCTGACTTGAGTAAACAGAGAAGTTGAGAATGAAGGGAAGAACGGCGCTTTTGATTGAAAACCATCGCTCATCTAGCCACAAATTCAAGGCAACTATTATAGCACGTGGGCGGAGCGGCCCGATGGGTTGACTGGCCCACGAGATTTTCATCCACTTACCGGCCGTTTTTCGTCGCACATTCATTC
This sequence comes from Aplectana chamaeleonis, assembly GCA_029168955.1. Classification (NCBI taxonomy): domain Eukaryota; kingdom Metazoa; phylum Nematoda; class Chromadorea; order Rhabditida; family Cosmocercidae; genus Aplectana; species Aplectana chamaeleonis. The sequence continues at coordinate 326,339 of JAPDOI010000184.1, read as the reverse complement.
TTAATCTTCCTAAGAAAGAAGGACCCAAAGCTTACGCTTTAGCCAAAAAAAAGCGTGCAACTTTTTCTTCGTGAACACTGCCTTTAAAGAAGCGCTAATCAGCATACCTAAAGAGAGTCAGAATCGACGGGTTAAGTTAGTCTAGAAAATATGCTACTTCAGTAGTTTTTAAATCAATTTTCAGAATTTGAAGGGCTATGCCGTTTTTAAGCGCATTACGAATGATCAGAAGTTGTCGCAATGATGCCAAGTAGTACGCAAAGCTGTTCGACACAAGCAGGATTCGAAATTTCTTTGAACGATTTCTGGCGATCATGTTACTACTTACACCACCGTACACCCAGCTTTGGGTTGACACAGATATGCACAGCACATCGTCACATAACTACTACATTTGGGTGCTACTTTAATGTTTATATTTCTTACCACGTCAAGCGGCAGAATTCATCAACAATAGATAAATAGTCAAATAGCCGGTCAATGTTTCTTTGGTTGTGGTTGACCCAGTCCACCCTTTACCACAACAGGTCGGCCCTCTGTTGATGTTAAAGTTTTTCAATGTTTTTTATTTGTATTTCAGTTGACCTGAAGAAGGGCTTAGGCCCAAAAAGTTGTCATAAAACGTTCAACTGAAGAGTTTCTACTATACAATTAGCAGAAGTCGTCAATTTATGAAACTCAGGGAACCTTCAATACTTTCAAGTCAAATAGCAACCAAACGCGACTGACAAGTACTGAAGAAAGAAAGAAGGGATAGGAACTGAGACGGCTTTACGTGTCACTGACAGAAAATTGTGAGGCAGAAAATAGTAGCCAGTATGGCAGAGGAAAAAAACTACATAAAAAGTCTGCTAATCTGGGTCTATTAAGACGCTTACGTAGGGGTATGCACTACGAAAAGCATATTCGTCAGTCAGTAAGTATAGCAAATTAGATTTGGACACAATGGCCGCACAATTCGTGGTAATCCTTGGTGTAGTGATTGAATTGAGTTCGGAGCTTACGTTAGTTCAAGTAGGTATCTGGAACGCCTATTTATAGACAAAAGTGAGTAGGCGATTATGATACGTTTATCGCTCGCTACAGGAATAGACCTACTCCGTCTAGCCCGGTAGTGAAATCCGTGACAGCTGCTTTTTCAGGTTTTGAAGCAACATTTGACTCTCTTATCCTGATCGATCGATTGCTAAACTTCTTCGCGCCGCTTGAGTCTAGGGAAAGTATAGTCGTCTAATCGAATACATGAACAGAATAACGAAAACAGCACTCCGAGCAGCCACCGGAGCTAAAAAGCAGTGGTGAGGTAAGGAGCTGTAGCAGGATGTTTTCTAACAACTTCGCCACTGATGGCATCATGCATAGAGTTGCAGAACAGTTTCCTGCTGACGTGATCCTATTAACACCATCAGGACGCTTCCTTGTCGACCTGGAGTATGTCGCTGAAACCAACGCAAAACTGCAAGAGATTGCGAGCCTCGTTTCAAAGTATGCCGCAGCTTCTGAGCTTTGCCTTCGTCCCCGACAAATGCAAGTTTTGTCATTGTCTGAATAGTCAGTGTATATACAATGAAAACAACGGAACCTTACTTCTAAAAACCACAACTCATCCTGCCCTTCTCAAAATTGCAGGTTGTTGTATGTAGCGATACCGTTGAACACGAAAGAAGTTGGCGCGAAAAAAAGCCTGCCACGTTGACTGCGCAACAACCTACGGTGGTAAGGATGCGAGTGTGCCACTCATGTCGCAAAAAAAGTTTCAAGGCGATTGAGCTATTCCAGTGAAAGGTATGAGCAAAAAAGCCAGAATGTGATATATTTTTGTCCAGTACTGTACATCTGCATTCAATTCACCAACCAAGTGTTTGTGGTCTACCACCCACGACGAATGAGGATTAGCAGCGCGTCTGTATATCTGCTATGGTTGTGTCATGCGAGTAGTTTCGAACCAAGTTATTTGGATAATTCGGAATTTCCGAAATCGCATCATTTGAATCCTATCTGATACCCGGCCCTCGAGAAATTATGTTGTTCGAATATGAGTCAGAATTCGGACCTTCAAAAGGGGTTCATTCGAATCCATTCATAACTCGAAGCATACTTTTTGAATAAAACGTTACCTTGGTACCTTGATGATCCATCTTCACTACGCGTCGCCGCCGTGTGGACCACATCTCAACCAGCTCGACCGATCCCGAGCAAGGGACATCCAGTGATGGTGATTTTCAGGAAGCCCTCGCTCGGTGCAGAACGTCTTGACTCTGCCTGAAAATACAGAGTTCCATCTTGTGGGAGGACGGCCTAGAGTCCGGCGGCAATAAAGTGGTAACCAGACTGTTGTACGGAGGCTCCATCGGTCATCCATGCGGCGCAACACGTGTCCTGCCCATCGGTGTTTAGACTGGGCCATGAACAGAAGAGGGTTCATTAACTGCGACTGCTTCCGAAGATCAGGGGTGGTAGTAATCAAAGAGTTAACCGTGCATGAACCGCCCCGTTAACGGGCGGTTAGGAGATGGTCAACAAGAAGTTAAACGGCTGTCGGGGATAAGAAAATACACCAAAATAATGCAATAATGAAAGAATAATTTCAATCGCAGCTTCATCCAGATACTATTTGCACCCTTATGTTTAGGTGAGATAGGTTACCTTGTCGAAAACCTCAGGTGCAAACAAGCAATTAAGGAATTAAAAGGTTTTTTACGTGGTCAAGGAGCGGTCATTCGATTGATTGTCCGTTGTCAGTGGCGAAAAACTCATCGGGTGCTGACCAAGTGATAGCGCTTGCTGACGATGAATTGAAGATCTTGGAGCAGACTGTATGAGAGAGCGTTGTGTTGAGGATGCGCCGACCGGTCAATGTACCACTCGCAATAAGTCCTCCCGAGGACTTATTGCGCACGGTTAACACGCGTCTGCGTTTCTCTCCCTCCAACGCTGTTTCTATCACTCTAACGTAAGGACGGACGTCGGTTTCATTGTGATACGCTGCACCGCCCGGTCCTTTCGTGCGATGTCGGCAATCAATGGTATGATCATGGGCGATCAAGATCAGACGTGCGATGACAGGAATCCAGAAAAAGATGCTGACCTTTTAAAAATTACTGAGAATAAAGTTCCACTTTCTACAAATGTTAGACCTATTCCAACCTTTTCTTAAAGAACTTCTTCCAACTGTTTCGAAGATCTTTACTTGAAGTTACCCATACGGAAAATCAAAATTTCATGGGAGGCGCACCTTGTGCACAGCTTGAGAAAATAATATTCTGCTAAAAATATACATTTATAATATAAAAATAAATGGAAAAGTGAACAAATGCGCTAAAAATAAATGATCGAAATACTAAAAATCACGAGAAAAAAAATATCAGAATAATCAGAAAAAGCTGCACCAAATGTTTGTTAGCGAGTTTTGTCGGTGTAAAATACCGCTTATTATTTTTGAAATACGTAACCCGCTATAGTACTGAAGCGGAAATTCTTGAAATCGATTTTATTCTAGAATTTTTCCTGCTCGAACGATTTGTATTTTTAGAAAAAATTCTGAGAAGAATGACTCTTTTATCACATCTTTGTTTTTCAACGACTCCAGAGCAGCGAACTTCTATTGAAATATTATGGACAATGTATTTTTATTTGAAACTGTTTTGTCCTGTTTTTATTTCCAAAAAGCCAGAAAAACTGCAAAAATCTAGTGTTTGAAAATATTAGAAAATAATTCGGAAAACTATTATTATTATTATTATTACTATTATTATTATTATTATTATTATTATTATTAGTATTAGTATTATTATTATTATTATTATTATTATTATTATTATTTTTATTTTTATTATTTTTATTATTATTATTATTATTATTATTATTATTATTATTAGATTGTGCACTGACCACATTTCTCAAGTGAGAGGTTTGGTGCATCAAAATCGCTGGAGTAACTTAGACGAGGTGGAAACTGTTGTTTGTGGAAATTTTCACAAAAATTGACCGTTTTAATAAAAAAAAATATTGCAGACCGACCTATAGAAGAAAAATCAATAAATAAATAAACAAATAACTAAATGATTAATTAAACGAGTAAATAAACGAAATAATAATCAAATAAATTAATAAACAGATGAAAAAAATCCTGGAGTAAATAGAAAAAACCATGAATGGAAACTTGTTAAAAATAGGTTTATCATTTACTATTCAAATAAATCAGCAAAATAAAAAGTATATAAATGCCGCCTGTCGGAACGTTTGAGCCGAACTGAGAACTTTTATTAGCCGAATATTTTAGTATAGACACCAAAAACGGTCAAGCTATTGAGAAAATCGATTTGATGGAAATGCTTACCCAATATTCGGGCATTCAGTCACTCAGATTAGTGATGGAATACTGATTAATTACTTGGACTTTCCGGTTTCACAAAATATTCGAAAAACCTGGTCGTCTAGATCGGGATCCTTAGGTCTTAGGTTAGTGTTATTCTAATCGGATTCCAGTATTATTCAAATCGGATCTAAAAAACAACCAGGAGCAAAAGTGATGTGTGAAAGCACCTTATCTTAGTTATTTTTGAGGACGAGACGCTTTAAGATGCAAAACCCAATCATTAAAATGGCATCTGCTGATGGGCTGCTATTCTCTAGCATCTCTATGTCGAATAATTCTGGACTAGATACATATTTTATGCTTGTAGATGCTTACTGGGGTACACACGAGAAAGGATTACGTCTTTGTGTGTAAAAGGAAACCAGGATAATCATATCAGATCATCAAAATCGCCTGACTAGAAGAGAATTGTATTGAACCGCAAATGTGTGGTGATTTACAAAAAACGAGGGTGACTTATTCGCCTCCACTCACGGCCTTGACTCCTTGGTAGGCACGAGAACCACACATGCAACGTCATTCATGGCGCAGGGCGATACACCAGCGCTTCGGCCTGCGCACGTCTTGTTGCCGCGGGTTCGATCCCAGCACAGGTGTGAGTTTTGCAATCGTGCCTGCTATCTTCTACCGTGTAACCTTTGGTTAGCAAGTGGCTTGCGTGGAGTGTCCCTTCGGTCAGTGGTTGGCTAACTCAAAGCCTGCCAACGCTTGACCAGCAGCTGAATATCGCTGTTTACGTGCGGTCAACGCACTGATTACTACCACCCCAGCACTGCGTAGGCCACCAGCTCGCTGGGCACGACGATTAGTCTTCAGTAGTCTGCGTTCCAAGGCCCTGTGAGTTGTCCTTATGGCCTGTGTGGTCGCCTTCGTTTCCGCCCATGTCTCGGTTCCATAGCACAACGCAGGTAGCACCGTGGTGTCGAACAAACGTGCTCGTGTCTTCACATCCCGCAATTTGTCTGTCACTTCTACTATAGATCCAAGTGAAAACCAGGCAGCTCGTCGTCTCCGTCCGATCTCCGTAGATTCGCACGTTCACCTCTGTTCCGAGATAGACGTAGCTGTTCGTAGTGGGTAGGGGAATTCCAGAGAGGCGAATGGGGCTGTCGTCGCACCACTGGTTGCGCATCACTTGGGTTTTCCTCAGATTCATTGTAAGGCCGATCGCTTCGCCTGCAGCGTCCAGTTTGTTAAGCATTCCTTCGATTTCTGCGGAAGACGAACCCAGCAGCACAATGTCGTCAGCAAAGCGCAAGTTGGATAGTCTGCACCCGTCTATGAGGATACCTTTGCTATCCCAGTCGATGTGGCGCATCACGTCTTGTAACGCGGTCGTGAACAGCTTCGGCGAGATAGTATCTCCCTGTCTGACACACTTTCCAATCGACACCTTCAGTTTCCTCTCGAATAGTTAAATAATGGTGTTGCTTCCGTTGTTGCACTCTTCCAACATGCTGATGTACTGGGCTTCAACACCAGCGTGGATGAGAGCGTTAAAAACAGCCGGGACTTCAACCGAATCGAATGCCTTGATATAGTCCACGAAGACGAGCGCTAGAGGTAGATGGTACTCCCTTGTCCGTTCAATGACTTGCGATAGCGCCTGAATGCGATCAAGACAGCAGTAACCCTTACGGAAGCCTGCCTGTTCTCTGGGCTGGAAGTCATCCAGAGCCTTCTCTATCCTGTTCAGCAGAATCTTCTTAAAGACCTTGTACGGCACTGAGAGTAGAGCGATTGGCCTTTAGTTGTTGATGTCATCCCGATCACCCTTTTTGAATAGGAGTATCGTTCTTGACGATTTCCACTGCGCGGGAACGAATCCTTGCGCGAGGTATCTGGAGAAGTGTTTCGCCAGAACTTTCCATAAAGGTGAACCACCCGCTCTGAGGGACTCGGTGGTAATGCCATCTGGTCCAGCAGCTGTGCTTTCCTTCATCCCTTTGACAGCAAAAGCAACTTCACTCTCAAGGATTGGAGGTGGGTCATCTGCTACTGCAGGTAGTGGGCTACGCGGCACGGACAGTGTTGAGTTGAGGAGAGTGCTGTAGAAATCCACCACAAATTTTTTTCATACCAGCGCGGGACGTGCAAATGCAACCCGAGGAATCCCGAAGGGCCGACACTTTTTCTCTGCGATCTGACAGCTCACTCCGACAAAACCTGATGCTTTTCCTCTGATTCACGGTGTCCAACAACTTCCGCGCTCGATATTGCTTCAAATCGCTCGATACCTCAGCTCTGCAAACTTTGCTGATCGTAACACGTTCCAAGTTACTGGTATTCGGATCGAGATGTACCAGGCGGCGTATTTCCAGCAACAGATTAGTCTCCTTGCGCAACCTCTCAATTGGTTCCGCTGCTCCAACCAAGGAATTTTTTTCGGCGTCCTTTATCTTGCGACACAGATCCTCGTAATCGTCAGTAGGATCATCAGAAACATTCCATTGCGTATCGGCTACACTGCGCTGCATCACTTCTGAATCCACGGTTTTGACTTTGCTGCAAAATCTCTGACTAAAACGTTTCCTCGTAAAGTTGTTGTGAAGTCGAAGCTTTGCACGAAGCATTCTGTGGTCAGAGCCTGTCACGAATGATGGAACAGTGCCGACGTCTAGGAGGGCCCATCGCCGATTAACGAGAATATGGTCAATCTCATTGGTGGTCGTTCCGTTAGGTGACTTCCGGGTACATCTTCGACTTTCGGGCTTCTTGTAAAACGAATTACCGTGGAACATAGGTGCGCTACACAAAAAGTCTGCCAGGCGAGAACCGTTATCGTTTCTGATGTTGCCTCCATACGATCCGATTCTTCCTTCTCCATCTACTGCTCTTCCGAGGACAGCATTGAAGTCGCCCAGACAAATCTTGTAAAAGCCTCTTTCTTTAGCTATTACACCTCAAGTTGTCCGTAGAACTCATCGAGCTCATCATCCGCAGCAGCTGATGTTGGTGCATAAGCGTTGATGATAGAGATTGCTGGGTGTCCTCTGGGCTTGAGTCGTAAAACGGCCAGGCGCGGGGAGTAGATGAAGTGCGAATCCATGGTGTGTGCTATGGTGATGTTGAGTAAGAAGCCAACACCGCCAACGTTCCGTCCCTCCACTTTTTTCCGAGAATCAACAATCTTCCATCTTTCAATTTCTGCACGGAATCTTTGTTCGTCTTTGTCTCCTGTACTGCTATAACATCGTAAAATATTCGATCCGCAGCTCGCAGAAAGACGTCCTGATCCGCTTCAAATGAAAGAGTTCGGGCGTTGAAAGAGCAAAATCGTACACACTCGTGATGCCTGTATTTGTCCGGTCCAGTTTGTCTGTTTCCATAAAAGGTCCTGCGTACTCCGAGATTTGATCGAACCTCACGGGTTGCCATATCTTCCGACGTCGTAGACGGCTGGGCGCGGTGTGCGGAGGACTGGGGCAGCTGATTGGATGTCGATGCGTAAAGGCATTCGTCTCCTAGATCTCGTCCTTAGCCGGGTAAGGGCGTGCGATGAGCCCCATGAACGCTTCAGCGCTGGCTTGACGCTGACATTCTAGGGGGAGACAGTTCGGATCTGTTCGTCGTTCACACCAAGGCTTGCCAGGCAACCCTACAGGGTCTGTGAACGCTTCCACCGTACACCAACGAGGAGGTAGATCCCTGTACAGCAATAAAACGTTGAATTTGAATAATTTCGATTTTTTTCGAATACATCTGCCCCGTCGTTGCTAATGCTGTGCTGGGCCTTCCCTGCTGGTGTGGCGTCAAGTACCTCAAACCTGGGTAATTGAACCAACAGCAACGCCAGTCGTAAGCCTGACCCTGCGAGTGCGTCATTTATCAACCTGTGAAGGCGGCTATCAGCCCGATAAGACTTGTTGTTTGTTATTGTTTGATAGCCCACAATATAAAAGGGCCATGTGGTATGGAATGAATGATTCTGTGCTCAATCGACTCTCCACAGCGGCAGCCACTAACCTTGGAAATGTCTTCTTGGCCAAATTAGTTACTTGCGACTTAGATTGTGCCATTTAAGTTACATGTAACATATCAGAGGCGCACTGCACGCAGGATCCTCTCTCAGAAAGCGAAAACAAATCACTTGTAACATACCTAAGCTGATGTAAGTTACTTGCGACTTATCTCAAGTCATTTAAGTTACATGTAACATATCGGGGCCGATATGTTATACGCCACTTAAATGACCTGAGATAAGTCGCAAGTAACTTACTTCGGCTCAGATATTTTACAAGGAACTTGTAAAATTTTTCGGCCTTTTATGTTACAAGTAACTTGTATTCATTTTTCTGAGGTCGCGTGCAGCCGATTCCAGAGTTCTTCAGCGACCGTCTGTGCGGTAAGTGTCTTTTTTCTTATTATCCGTCTATTCTTATAGGCCCGTCATGCGACCGATCGACTGTACTAGTCAACCCGGTCGATAAGCATCTACAGCATGCGAATCGGGTGTAAAACATAGACCTTTGTGGCTGGACTAAGCATGCCTGTGCCGTCCCTGGGCGTCTCGGTCGATGAGCAATATATTGCTCACTCGAAAGGAAAGTGTTCACAATGTGTAATGCGTTTGCGAAGCGAATTGCATTTAGTATCTTCTGGTCATCCATGAAAGCAGATTTTTGAACTTTGAACAGAGTAATAGCATCTGAGATTTTACATGCGATTGCATTGGCCGCTCACCTGCGCTGTTTAATGTTGTCGATTCGAAAATATTATTCGAATATACTCGAGTCGAATTAATTTGAATCTATCCAAAATTCGGACCTTGAAAAGAGTTGATTCGAATCTTCTGATGTTCGGTCTTTCCCTCCAGAGCAGAAATATGCTATCCACTACTCCGAGAGATTCTTTCGCGCTAGTGCAGTGATGCTTACGCGACCCGCGATAGTACCGTGTTCGTCTCCCCAAGTCCCGTGATCCGCGTCCGTCCCGCGATAGTTACTCAATTGACTCATCCGTTAACATTCTCGTACTGTGATGCTACCGCGGTCGTTATCAAGTTTACCGCGCTAGTACTGCGGTGCACTCGCGATCCGCGATGGTACCGTGGTCGCTTCTCCCGCTCCCGCGCTCTCATGCTGTGCAGATTTGTATAGCAGCGCGAAATACGACAACGGCAATACCTTACAGCTTCGTGTTGACCTGATGGGCAACAACCGTACGAGTGAAACACCGGGAGAGCATGGCTTCAGTACGATCAGGGTTGGAGGCTGGCGGAATCTCGCGACCGTCCCACGAGAGTTCCGGGCTCGGTTCATCGCGGTTCCGCGATGTAACACCACGAACAGATCAATGTCTAGACTCGATTTGCTCTCAGGTTGAAAGTGGTGGAATCTCGCGATCGCTCCGTGATAGCTCCAGACTCGATTCCTCGCGGTTCCGCGACGGAGCACCGTGGGAGCATCGGTGAACAAACGCGGTACGCTCTCGTTTCAAGACTCGCAGAATCTCGCGATCGTTCCGCAATAGCCCCATGTTAGTATCTTCTCGGCCCCTACCAGAAACCGAAGGGATTCTATCCGTGAACGATCGCGGGGTATTCTCTCAGAATACTAGCCCTATTATAAAGTACGAATCGACGACGTTGGCAGCACGGAATACGCAGACGGAATTGGTTTACCGCAAAGAAAAGAAGCTGCAAAGACGTTAGAAGCCAAGAATGCGGCCTAATGAGACCGCTGCATTTATAACCACGCTATACATAAAACAACGCGTGACGCACAAGCAAGGTGCCACACTTTGCAGCGCTCTCTCGGGCTGCGGTGGAAAGTTGATTCCGCTTATTAGAAGACGCAAGTTTTGAACAGATTTGGTGATGCACTACGCTTTTACATAGCGAATGACGCAACTAGCATTCAATCACAGCAGACAGCTTCATCCACGAGCGGCACTTGTCTTGTCGTAGAGGGTCCAAAGTCTACTCCACTGTGGCTTGAGTGGGAAATGTAGGACTATGATGAAAACAGGAAGTTGTTTACCAAATCCGCTGGAGCCTTTCCAAGACTCTAGACATTATGATTGGACATCAACTCTGTACCAGAGTGACAGCACTAGGCGTCTCGCTCAGAGACAATCAGGATTTTAGACCACAGTCTATACTTGAAACCATTTCATTATATAAAGGTACGACCTGAACATTGGCAGTAAGAACTGGCTCAGAGGCACAGTACACCTTCAGATATGAATTTTGAGATTTTCATGTAATTGTGTAGAAGACCCCTTCTGTATAACACGTGCCAAATGCCAGATTTCATTTCCTCCAAATAAGCGAGATAAAAGCGACCACCACAGGCCCGACCTCCTTCGCTCACCACCACAGGCTCGACCCCTAACAGACTTTTCGGACTCGATAGCGGCTCGATGGATGGATGAATTCCAACAAGTCGTCGTTCTTCAGTCCATTGCTGGGCTCTTTCCTTATCCTGGCTCGTTCTCGTGCAAAGATTGCGAATGAAGAGAAATACAGACCTGAGACAACTCGTCCACCAATTTTTCACCCTCAAAATCTAGGCATCTTTAGAGAGCCATAACTCTGTTAAAAGGGGGTCTTGGACGTTTTCAGTGACACCATTGTGATCAGCGTGTTACTCTCTCCAAGATAAGCATGAAATCTGAAAACTAATTCTTTGGGTGTCCTGTGCCTTTAAAGATTCCATGGATGCAGTGTGACGAAATTCATTTGTCTATTGTGTCTGATATTGGTCTTCTAGATCTTATCTTACTGACAGTTACCACTTTACAAATCCTGGAGTGGTATTCTCCGTTAACCCTTCAACATCCCGCAGCAAGTACAGCTTGTATTTGATGTGTGTCGATAAATATCCTGTGGGATATCAATCGACAAGGGATATTAATCGACACATATCAAAAGCACACTGGAATTGCTCCAAGCATCCCGTCGGGCTATTGTCAATACTAGATGGGGGGAGGCCACTACACTGTTTGGCGGGAAAAATTGCGCGCGTGGAAACGAATAGAAGGTGGCTATTGATCGAATGACCTCGCGCCCGATTGCAGAGCGCCGCTTCCTATTTGCTAGTAAAGGACGGCAGTTATCGGTGTAGCGGCTCCCCACACACCTAGGGAGGTGCTAGGACGAGATTCACGCTTTGGCGCGACGAGCTTGGCCAAAATGCGTTCTGTTTAGCCCATAGCTAGAGCGCGTTCGCCATGAGCTCACGAAAATTTACGGCACGCTTTGAGTTCAATAGTTCCTCTCATGATTTCTAGGGCTATGAAGGCTTTTACACGTACGTAGCGGTTTCATCCACCCGGAAGTTTTAACCTCTGCCCGAAAACTTGGGGCACCACACTCACTCCAAGAGATGCCCAGCGCGGTCGCAGCGGTGATATGTTCCGGGTGAATGAAACCAGTACTTTCGCGTGGCAGCTTCCATAGCTCTTAAAAACCATGAGAGAGACTATCAGTACGAAATAATGTCGCGAACGCCTGGGAGCTTGTGGTAAATGCGCTCTAACAATGAAATAAACGGAACGGATTTCCTTCGCGAGCGTCGCGTCAGAACGTGAATCTCGTCCGAGCTCCTCTCTCAGTGTGTGGAGAGCCCCTATCCCATAGTCATTACCTGTTTCCTATAGGCGTTTGACGCGTAGTATGAAGCTGGATACAGACCATTTGATTTATTGCCCGCAAATGCTGTGACAGCGGTGTAAATATGGTCTGAGTCCGTTTACGAGAGTTTTTAACTTTGTCTCCTGACTTTGTGTCGTGACTACCAACGCAAGTGACTATGTTGTATTCCAATTTTGTTGTGCTAAGATTGAATCACATGTAATAGGGTTATATAACTTCCTTACTGATGAGTTCCTTGGTAGCTAGAGTTATTACCATGTAGACAAATCCTAACACTCGTTTTTCCTAACACTGTGCACGTGTGCACAAACTGGAAGTTCAGGGTCTTAATAACTCTAATTCTAGCCAGATTTTCACCGCTCTACCTTCATAGTTTTTTAGCTGTTTTTGATCTGAGCTGATTTTTGTAGTTTTCTGATAACGTTTTACATCGTGACCACTGTCTTTAATTCACTGACCTTGATTGAGTTGCACAGTACAAGGGCAGAAATGCAACTGCGGTAAGTTAATTCATTCCTATAGATACCTATACCCTGAATTTTGATGTAACCCAGAGTACTTTTTTCCCTTCTTGGTTATATCATTGGGGATCATGACTCGCTAGTACATTCCCAGCTACCCCTATGGCTCTTACTCTACCGAAACTCCAACGAGTAACCTTTGAAAGTGAATGCTAATCTGAAGAAGCTGTCTAACAGTGCTCGCCCGGCATTTTGAGTGCAAGGTTGACACATGTAGAGGCGGAAGAGAAAATTAGTAAGATGAAGAATTGGTTCAAATGTTATGCTATGCAATGGTGCTACCGTACACAGTGAAATACCTTAGAGGTGCATTCAGTTCAGGTGGGCGGTGAACTCATAAAGGAATAGAATATGCCCAACAGAAATCTAATACGAAGAAAATCTACATAAAGGACAATGCCGCAAAGCACTGGAATTTCACGCCGATGCTGCCCGTTACGGACAATACAGCACATCAAATTCGCTAGAGCTAAATGTAAATTATGCATTCATTTTCGACAGAAGTACGAGGTCTTCTCAACCCGAGTTCAAAGCACCTAACACGTCACTAGGAGTGATGACTTTTCATAGTCAGCGAAATCTATTCAAAAGTTCACTTTTTTGTTGACGACACATGAAACAATGCTTTATTGTTGCCATGCTGTCGAGCAGATAACTGGCAAAAAGTGATTCTACAAATCTTTGAATATTGATGCCACTGTGAGATTTTCGCTGCTACATAAAATCCAGCAGTGCAAGACCTGAAAACGATAGTCGCAGCTGAATTAAAAGGGTCAGAAAGCGCGCAGCTACTCAATGGTCTAACACTAGTCAGGTTGGGGGGGGGGCGTTTGTGAGAACTAGAGAAGTCCGACCAGGTATCAAATTACGGTAGCGCGGCGAAGGTACAGATGTTAGGAACACGCCCTGCTACCGTACCATTGAAGGCAGTGATTCGTGATGAAAAATTTTATCAAAAAAAAAAAACTACGAAAATAAGCTTAGATCGAAAAGAGCTGGAAAACTATGACGATAGCGCGGTGAACAACGGGCTCGAATTAGAGTTTCTAGGGCTCAAAGATGCCAGTTCGTGCCCACGTGCAGAGCTCCTCCCAAAAGATCGCAGTCCCATGACAGATCGGCTGCTGCGGCGCTGGAAACTCTTCCGACTCGGGAGCGTGCTGCCGCAAAGCGTTCCCAGACGCAATTGCGGACCGGAATTCGGATGAGGGGAGAAGCACAGTACCTACCTAAAAACATCGAAAATGCCAGAAGCAGTCAAAAATTATCGACATTCAAAGGAAGAAATAAATGCAAATTTACCTAACAGAAACAGTTGATCAATGAAAGAAAGCACTTTGGTCAATGTTTTTGACCACATGAGTTCATAAATATTCAAGCAGGTCTGTCCGATCGTTAATGTTCATTGATTGAAATTCGAATTCAAGCCAGCTGATGTTCATGATATCAGATATCATCGATGCCGATTTGTAAAGTGGGCTCGTTCACCATCAAAAGACAAGAAACTTCAGGCTTGAAATTTGTTCCGAAACGGCTGTTTTTTCGTGATTTTTTCTAATGCTACTCTAAGTCCAGAAAAGGGTTTAGAGAGGGAAAGTTAACAAGCATATTTGATCGCGACCACTGTTTTAAAAGAAGTGTTCACGATTAAAAAAACCGTGCTATAGTTTTCGATGTTTTTAGGTAGGTACTGTGCTTCTCTCATCCGAATTCCGGTCCGCAATTGCGTCTGGGAACGCTTTGCGGCAGCACGCTCCCGAGTCGGAAGAGTTTCCAGCGCCGCAGCAGCCGATCTGTTGACACTAGGCGGGTTTTGGAAACTGGAAACTAAGAACAATTGAAGAAAACTGTATAAGAAAGCCCCATCGAGTCGACCTGGACACTGGGAACTCGACCGACTCGAGCGCGTGCGGCCGCAAAGCGTGTCAAGACGCAATTGCGGACCGGAATTGGCCCAGATAAGCACAGTAAATTCATTACGAAGAGGGTAATAGAGAAAAGTACCACAGAACACTCAGATGGAGGAGCAAAACTATTCAACGGAATTTCTGAAGAAATTATTATGCCTGTTTGTGTGTCTCCCCGACGTCAGGTTCGATGCGTTGTCCGCAGGAATACTGCTGACAATGCATCGAACTTGACGTCGGTTGAATGGTGTCGCTCATCAAAATCGTTAGGTACTGTGCTTGTCTGGGCCAAATTCCGGTCCGCAATCGCGTCTCAACACGCTTTGCGGCCGCACGCGTTGGAGTCAGTCGAGTTTTCAGCGCCAAAGCCGATTCGTTATGGCTTTTTTACACTTTTTAGTTTCCAGTTTCTAAAACCCACCTAGAGTCGACAGATCGGCGGCTGCGGAGCTGGAAACTCCCGACTCGAATGCGCGCGGCCGCAAATCGTGTCGAGACGCAATTGCGGACCGGAATTTGGCCCAGAGAAGCACAGTAAGTGGGTTTGTTTTCCGTTCCCTGTACCAAATATTGTTCGAAAATGACAGAGGCCAATGTACATTCTGGGGTGTTAGAACCTTTCGCGATGAAGAACATTCAAAAATTCGGTGTGTGTTTCTACGGTTTCTGCGAATTCAGGGCAACTGATATATGACGTGAGCGGGGTGGCCCAATGGGTTGGATGACTCACGAGTTTCTCACCCATTTACCTGCCGTTTTTCTTCGCTCTTCCGTTCTTAATCACCTCAGAGGGACCCGTAGCTTTTGAACAAAAAAAAACGGGCAGCTTTTTTATCGTGAACACTGTCTTGAACACATCAGATTATGAAAAGCACTGATTGACCGAGCAAAGATAGGAAATTTCGCCGGTGACGGAGAGTAATATGTGGTGTGAGCTGTAGCCACAACAATTTCCTATATTTCTCGCATACCTAGATGAACGAGGAAGTAATGTCCAGTTAAAGTATGTATATAGTTAACAAAAGGAACAGAAGCGTACTCAGACTCATGAGGAGATCTAATTAAGAACTCTTGCGTAGAGTTGACGTCGCTGGGGGCGGCGGGTGTGAAATCATTCTTTGGAGACGATTCAGCTTCACCCGGCCGGAAAATGTAGAGAAGCCTGATGAACACTTCTGAACTTCTTGTTTTCGCCGCCGTCACGGTCATCATCAGGTGAGAAATACCACCTTCTTCAATGACGAAAAACAGGGAGGGAAGTCCTACAGTCTAACTTTATGCATTGATATTCTTCATGAAGAGTTATCCCGCTACTTCTGTGTCATCCAATCTCTTCCAAATAGACGATCGAGTCTAACGAGAAAGGAAGGTGAAGAAGAACAGATAGCGAGACCAAAAGGAGGTCAGTAGCAGTGACCACTCAAGTAGAGAAGTTAACAAAAGAGCACGTCCTATCTGGTGAATGTTAACAGCAGGAATGATCTTGCAGTGCTGTCCTCTTATGTTTAAGTGTACGTCCATAAAATTTTCGATTTCAACTTTCGCGTTTTAATTATACCTGAAGCGTCCCAGATTCATCCTTTTTCATTTTCAAAGTTTAATTAAAGCTGGGATTGAATGAAATAACTGCGAGGTTGGAACCTCGGAGAATGATCTTATCGCACCGTTATCCAACAACATAGCCCAAAAGCTGACAAAAGCACTAACATTCGCGTTCAGCGCCCTAAATAACCCTCTCGTGCGAGGTCTGAGCAGGATTGTTTTCAACCTCTGGTGTCCCATGGAGGTAAGGAGCCCTTGTGTATCTTTGAGGTGCCGAGAATCGAAAAAAACCTCTCTAACACTTTGTCCAGAAGGGTTATTTGGGGTATTCAACATGATTACGGGGTTCACTTTCAGTTTTAAAGGCGTCGCACGCGCTGAAAACCACTCACCGTTGCTGGGCCCGCCTGAGAACATAGGTAGAGTTTGTTGGGTCCCCGAGGCATTATTGGAAAGATATGGGAGATCGAATGCCTCGAATTCCGTCAAAAAAAAAACCGGCCTTCCGACAGCCATGTGGCATATGTAGAGAACGGCGAATAGCTTATCGACAAGTTACATCGCGTACGTATTAACATAAGTCTTGCAAGATTAAAAAAAAAATTCAGCTTTATTGCTTCACACACTCAATCCACAATATAATCACCATAAGTATCTACAACCTTACTCCATCTATTAGGCAAGTCGCTGATTCCCTTTTCCCAGAACCCAGGAGTCTGTGCGTCGATGAAGCCCTGAGATGAAGGTCCGGTTTTGACTGAGTTGGCGGCTGTTCTCCTCGAGAAAGCCAGAAGGCTCTGTGTGCGTCCGCGTCGTATAGTATCCAACTCTCATCTACAGTCACCACATCCTCCAGAAAGTCCTTCCTGTTGGAGCGGAGGAGAAGAGACTGACATATAGACAGTCGGGTCATCCTTTGACCGTCGGAGAGAGCATGAGGTATCCATTGTGCGAGTACTTTCCGATATCCAAGATTCGAAAGACGACGACCGATGGTCATATGGCTGCACCCGATCTTCGTTGCCAGTTCCCGCTGACTCGCTCCTGGATTCTCTTTGATGACTTCGAGAGTAGTCGAGTCTTCTACAGTTTGTCTTCGAAGTCGGTATCTCCTTCCTCAGAGCGAGTAAGCCAGCGATGAACGGCGGAGTACTTGACAGATTTCTCGCCAAAGACAGCGTTGATATTGGCGACTGTAGTCACCGCCGAGGTGCCGCGACGCCACTCGTAGAACGCAAAGAGTCGACGTTGGGGTGAAGAAAGAGAATGCATAATTCGTCGGTGAAGTTAAAGGCAGGGTTCGCGATAAAAACGATTTTTGGGCTCTCTTCATGAGAATGTAGATTTGGTCATCACAAAAGTGAAAATTAGTGAAAAACCCGGAATTCCGCGGGAAAAACGCACAAAAACAAGGTATAACGGCTAATTACTGGTGTCGGCCGGCCCCCTAATTAACGATATTTTCGTTAATGCGTGTTTATCCGCCAATTATTTTGCTGTTAAAGTAGTCAGGAGGCTACAGAAGTGCTCAGAAATTACTTTAGAAGCAAAATTAAAGTTAACAAAACAGGCTTCTGTAGAAATCCCGATAGTTGGAGGCGGGAGGACACCAAGCAATAACTTGTTCCTGAGCGTTTTTCATTCAGTTTTTTACTTATTTTCACTTTTGTGATGCCCAGACCTACCTTTTCATGGGGATAGCACAACAACCGATTTTATCGCGAACCCTGCCTTTAAAGCGCGCGTTTAAAGGTTTCGCTGAGACGCTTCCAGATACTTCTCTCACTATCACGAGTTAGTTGATCTATATCGCCTAGGAATGGAAAGTTCTAGAATTGTGTACAAAAATCTTCCAAGACTTATGTTACAACCTAATACGTCGATGACTTGTGCTGTTCTCTGTTTCTGCCACATGGCTGTCGGAAGGCCGGCCTCTTTTGGCGGAATTCGAAGTAAACGATCTCCCATATCATCACAACAATGCGTCGGTGACCCAACAAACTCTACCTACGTTCTCTGGCAGACCCCAAAAACAGTAATTGGTGTTCAGTATGCCTTTTAGAAATACGGAGGCAAGTTACCGTGGCATAATGACAACTACACTATCACTCGTAAAATTTGGTCAGAAACGATACCCACGATCCTGGCGTTGAGGGCCATCCAACGGTATGGCCATTGTCGGGGTTTCATTGAGAACTATAGAAGTTTCGCAATCAACCAGCTCTTTATGTATTGTACACACAAAGAAATGCAGACAAATGCGATCGCGCCCCCTCGGCCACGGCACCGCATAGTTCTCAACAAAACCCCCACAAAGGCCAACCATTGGGTATCCCTCAAACTCGTGATCATGAATATCACGGCAGTTTCACTCAACGTTCAGTATGAAAGGAGTTATCCATAAAAGACAAAAAAGACGCAAAAACGCGTCCTCGCGCGCTTTCTGACCACATCCGAACAACATTATAAAGTTCGTTCAAAAGAGACTGTTCGTCCACGCGGTCGGCGTGCGCGTCGAACGGCTGTTGCGAAGGCCTCTTACAAACTCGGAAATCGATCAGCAGAAATAACTCACGAATGGTGAATAGTATCCCAATCAGCTGTTGACAGCCATGAAAAGGCTCATCCGAAATGATGCCTTAGAGACGGCTGCTCCTCACGCACGCCGACCGCGTGGGCGACAGGGGTGTGCGGAAAATTATTTTCGGTAAATTTTTTACCGAAACTTTTTCCCGATTTTTTTTCGGTAAATACGGTAAAAACGGAAAATTCGGTAAAAATTCTGACTTCGACCTTGGTACATATTCCATACAATAGCACAAATGACCAATTATATGTATGTATCATTTTCAATAGTACATGTGGATAGTGCGAATAATGAGTGAGTTTTAGATATTAAACTGAGCTCAGCGGCTGACCCCAATCAGCGGGACGTTGAACTTGAAAAAAAAGGAACATTTCAAAATTTTCCGTCGTCAAGGTCTTTCTGTGGTCACTCAAACTCAGGGCCAGCTGGGTAAAACATCTTTTCCGCCTCAGCTCTCAGTTGTGCCTGGACGCGCGCAAAAATACTTATTGGTCAGTGACTCAGGCAAACTGGGTCGTCGACAACAGGTTGATAAGTTGTCATCTCGTAAACCGCCCCCTGTTGACAAGTCAAATCGCGCGTACTGTCAGCCTGAGACCTGCCCGTTGCTCAGCGAAGTCCGCCTGTTGTCGGGCTGTTGACAACTCAATGTGTCGCGTTTACCGGCCTATTTAGCAGCGGTCCACATCCTACAAGACTGTTTTATCTAGCTTAGAAACTACTTTACACCGACACGCGTCGCGGCCGGCACACCGACACGCGTCGCGGTCGGCTTACCAACACGCGTCGCGGTCGGCACTCCAACACACGTCGCAGTCGGCGCACCAACATGCGTCGCGGTCGGCACTCCGACACGCGTCGCGGTCAGCACTCCGACACGCGTCGCGGCTGGGTCGCCCAGCCTCCACTGGGGTCACCACCGGATAGCAGGACCTCCAGATGCTGGGCGGGCCAATGTACCGCAAACTTGGGTGATTGAACCCGCTACGCTCTTATCATTCACGGCATGGCTGAGAAATGCGTCGTATACTTCCCTTCTATCTAGAGCGCTAGCTGTGCAACAGCTCGACATCGACGAGATCATAACTCGCGGCCACGGCCCCGCCGAATATCGGCGTGTTGGCCAGCGGTGACTCACGGTGGGCGGATCAACCTGTTACCGACGCCCCAGTTTGCCAGAGGAAGAGATAGTTGGATTATTCAGAAAGTAAGCCAAAGTGTCAAAAAGAGTAACAAAAAGAAGTATGAAGAAGGATATCGCGCCAGAGGCATGCCATAACAGTAGCAAAGCCTTAAAATACGAGTAAGAAGTAGGCCGATTGAGCTAAAAACACCCAACTTCTCTTTTCGTTAAAAATTTCGGTAAATTTCGAGAAAATTTCGGTTAATCGGTAAATCAAAATTTACCGAAAAACACCGGTAAATCCGGAAAATCGGTAAATCGGTAAACGGAAAATGCACACCCCTGGTGGGCGAACAGTCCTATTTAAAAAGTCTTCACCTATAGTAGTCAACCAAAGAACGCCTAAAACTCCGTTCAGAGAAACGGAGCGCAGCTAGAAGGGTTAATACCGAATTTCTCGTCAAAGGGTAATCCTATAAAGTTGCATTTCGTTTGGAATGACCACATTCTCCATGTGACTTTTCATTGTAAGAACCAACTCAGTTCATCCCTTTTAAACTCTGATTTTAGTTGAATAACTTTGAAACTCTTAGTTCTGCGTACACCTAAGAATAGATGTAAGAGTTCTTCTAAAAAAAGTGGACGCTGTCACGCGATGACGTGATGAACGGAAGTTCCAGCAATTACGGAACTATTACATAGGGCACGTGCAAATTTGCAGGAAATATGAGAAACACCTGCGTAGGAGGTACATATCTGTCCCAAGTTAATCCAATATGAAGTAGTACCTTTAGTCAACACAACGGTCCTCAATGTAATAGTAAGTGGTCTATGTTGGTCAGGGAAATTTTTGACGAACCCAGAAACATTGGTTCTACTAAAGTAGAAGCCAGCTGACCAGTTGAACTTTTTTTTTTTTGAAATTTTTACAGGAAACCGCGGGTATCTTGGTCAAATATAACTTTTTCAGGGAATCAGGATGAATGAATAATTTGAAAAAAAACACGCGTTCTGTCTGCTAGAAAAAGTGTGCTTTTCAAAATATCGCCCTTTAAAAATTTCAAATGAAGGATTGCTTCCGGATTCCCCCATTTAATTTTTTCAGTGTACAAAAATATACATCTAAAAATTTTCCTCTATTCGTTAGGAATGAATAGTCAGGTAATAACTATAATTACTGAGCTTATCTGGGCCGAATTCCGGTCCGTAATTGCGTCTCGACACGCTTTGCGGCCCCACGCGCTCGATTCAGTCGAGTTCCCATCGCCAGAGCCGACTCGATATGGCTTTTTCGTACAGTTTTCTGCAATTTCGTTTACTTTCCAATTTTCTAAAGCCCACCTGGAGTCAACAGATCGGCGGCTGCGGCGCTGGAAACTCTTCCGACTCGAATGCGCGCGGCCGCAAAGCGTGTCGAGACGCAACTGCGGACCGGAATTAGGCCCAGAGAAGCACAGTACTCGATTTCTCAGAAACATTTTTTTGACAGATGGTTTCGGAATGACAACGGGAAATGATTGAATTTTGTGGTCAAATATTCGAATATAGTCACCAAAATTCAACCGAATATAGCACAAGTTTTATTGCAAAAGTTTTTTTGCAATAAAACTTTTGTAACACCAAGAGGCTTCGGGACAGATCATTTTTGATATATCGCATATGCTAAAATTTAATTTGAAAAATCGATAATCCGAAAGAACGAATAAACTCTAACAGTTTGAAATGATAACAGAGTATGAAGATGAATCAATCATTTAAAAGAACGAACATCTAAAAATCTTGAATAACTCTAGTTTTTGAATGAGTCGGATGTTGGAACACCCCATTATTCAATTCGGTCCCAGGTCGGATGTCTACCACTCGATTCGAGTGTATCTGAAGAATATTCGAAATTTTCCGGATATTCGGGAAACCGAATATCAATTCAAATAGTAACGAAAAATTCGTCAACTACACTTGAAAAACTGATTTTAGTGACTTGAAGTCTGCTTTTCAACGAGCTACGCGGCTGTTATCGTCCATACCGTCCGAATAAGACCGTCCGCCCACGCGGTCTGCGTGTGTGTTGCGCGGCCGCCGCGAAAGGGTTTTTCGGACGAGCCTTCCTACGGCTGCAAACAGATGACTCCTATATCACACATTATTCCCCTAATATCTCTGTAAATCGATTTACAAGTCGGAAAATACCTTTACGAGGGCAGCTCGACACGCGCGCTGACCGCGTGGGCGGACAGTCTCATTCGGACAAACTTAAGAATCTTTGGTTCCTGCAACGCTGTACCTACAGAGACACACAGCAATCTCGCAAAATATTTAAAATGAATCTCAGGTTCTTTTCTAGCCAATCGAAAGCAATGCGTATGGAACCCTTCTTGCTTGGAAGTTTCTGTCTTATCTTTTTTTCTATCTTTTGCTCCAGATTTTCTAAAATTTATAACGATTTTGAACATGAATCCCTGAATTGTTGAGAGAATGGACCAGAACATGAATCGGTATTCAACAATTGATGCAAGAATAACCCTGAATAGCATAGCACTAATCTGCTGAACTTGTAATCCGGTGCCTTTATCTTTGCTCGGTCAATAATGAAACGCGAGAAAGGCTGAAAAGGGAATCGTTATTTTGAGATTAGGGAGGAAATGACAATTTCCCTCCTTCCTAATAGAATGAGAAAAACAAAATTGCGTTTTTTTTCAATAGGGCGGAGATATTCCGAAGAAATCAAAGTGTGATTGTGGTACACCCATAGTTCGCATCGAAGCGGCATGAATGTTTGCGAATAAAGTCATTTAGGCAAATCCAGAATTCTGGAAAAACAGTATCTCTTAAGAAAGTTTTGGCTCAAAAATAGCATGTTTATGCAAAAGAAAATGAGTGAGGTCCATCAATCAGTTTCTTTCTCCGTGAATACATGTGGAATGTTTGAAGCTGAAAACGTTTCTCGGCACACCAGAACGCGACGCGGCCGGCAAACCGACTCGCGACGCGGCCAGTGCGCCCAGCACCATCTGGAGCAGGGATGTGCGGCAAACGATTTTCAGATTTCGGCAAACGGCAATCGGCAAGAAAATCCCAAAAACGGCCGGCAAACGGCAATCGGCAAACGGCAAAAAACCTCATCCCTTAGATTGGCCCAAAGTTATTCACATGTGCCGCTCTACTTCTTTCCCCCTTTCTCTCCCAATACTTATGTACAACCGAGTGATTCTAATTCAAGGGAGTAGTTTCATTTCGAGACATCAGATTAACAAAAACAAGACATGAAGGGACCTCATAGAAATCAAAGAAATCGCCGCTGCCGCTTTGGCTCCTACAGGCACCGAAGCGGCACTATCACGGAGTCGCAGCGGCAATGTCGTAGCGGCTCCGCACTAGTGCCGTTGCGGCTCCGCGGTAGTGCTTCTGCGGCTTCACAGTAGTGCCGCTGCGGCTCCGCGGTTGTGCAGCTACGGCTCCGCGGTGGGGTCGCTGCGGCTCCGCGATCGGTAGCCGCGCTCTGACAAATCTAGAACCGACTGCGAGTAACTCATATGAAATGGGTCATAATACAGCTGTGTGGTGACCTCGCGTTAAGTTCGCGCAAAACTGCAGCATAACGCAAGCTGACAGAGAAAATGGAAATAGATTATGAATGAAGAAAAAGATGGATAGCTTGAGAAAAAGTTCTCCGGAGAGCTTTTCCGAAAACTATCCATCTTTCTCATTCACACACTAGTTCCAATTTCTCTGTCAACTCGCGTTAAAGGCACAGGACACCCAGCCCCTTTGAAGTGGACGAGTTGTCTCCGGCCTGTATTTCTCTTGATTCGCGGTCGCGCCACGAGAGCAAAACAGGATGAGGAGATAGATCGGAAAGAGGGTGAAGAACGACGACTTGGTTGAAATTCATTTATCCATCTAGCCTCTAATGAGATCAAAATTCAGGAACGGGGCCGGGCCTGTGATGGTGGCTAGAGGGTTGAGGGGGTCGGGCCCGTGGTGGTCGCTTATATCTCGCTTATTTGGAGGAATTGAGATCTCGCATTTGGAGGGGTCTTCTACACAATTACACGAAAATCTCAAAATTCATATCTTAGGGTGTAACGTGCTTCTAAGTTGAAGTTTTCCGAGAGCTCAGTGCGAGCCGAAAAAACTTCAAAATAAATCTTCACAAATTTTTTTCTAAATTAATATTTTTTTTCCAGAAAACACAGAATGAACCATTTTTTGGGGAATTGGTTCACTTTATGCGTATCTAGTGTCTCATAACGTGGCATGCGAGTGCTTAGTTTCAGCAATGTCCAGTCCCTTTCCTTGACATCTTCAAATAAAAAGCTCGCGTTTAGCTGTAGTTAACCGCGAACCTACCGCGAGCTTACCGCGAGTTAATTCGCGTTTTTGACTAGATTCACTACCGTCCCAGATATCTCAAAGCCCCGGATAACGGTTGAGCAAAGAACGGATAATCGGATTGCCCCTAGTGCCCACATAGCCGCGAGCATAGGCGGCGTTTCCTTATAATGTGTTTTGCCGAGTTTTGCCGGAAAAATAACAAAAATCCCGGCAAACGACAAACGGCAAAAAAGTCCCAAAAATGGCCGGCAAACGACAAACGGCAAACGGCAATTGCCGCACATCCCTGATCTGGAGCCTCCAGCGAGGTCAAGTTCCGTAAGCCTTAGTCCCTGAACCGACGACATTGCCGGCGGAATAGGGGCTTTCTACACACCGAGTAAAGAGTGGTCCCGTTTTCGCAGTCCGAAACATCATGATACTCAATACAAACGAAGTGGTCCCGAGTGGAATTAGAGTCGTAAAAAACCAGTCAACTCCTTCCTTGGTGTGTTGAGAGCCTCCACCCCATTGACGCCATAAGAGTCCTGGCTCTAGAGTGCGTCGTAGGCTTTACTAATCAATGGGCGTGGTGGGCATTGAGCCTCAATTTCGATGCAGGCTTCGCTGCCATACGCACTATATCACACTTTTCTGGGCAATATGTATGTACGCTCTCGTGTCAGGAGGGCGAGCACCTGCTTATCGTGTGCCTCGAGAGCAGTGGGCGGATCAGCGTGAGCGTCAAGCTCCTTTTTGTCTGAGGATTCGGCAGTGGACGCACACTGAATTGCTAGCGCTGCTGCAGATTCTGTAGAGCAACTCGGGATGTTGATTGAATTCAGAGCGCGGGTGGGGCAAAGGAGCAGTTCGGCTCGCACACGTGACGGAAATCCGCTGCGCTCACCTTGTCTATGGGGCGCGTAACCGCGCACCCCCTAAAAAAACCAATTTGCAGCGGCTTTCCGTCGCGCGCGTCACGTGTTTCAGCCAAACTGCTTCTTAGCACCACCCACGCTGTGCACTCGATCGACATCCCGAGCAACTCTGTCACTAGACTCCGCCTTTTTCTTACCCTGGAGCCACTTTGAAAGAGAACCTCTCTTATGCGGCCGCCACTCCGAGGAACCAACCTTTATGTACGATCTCATCTAATCCAAGCAAAAATGTGATTATGAATGCCGGTACCAAGTGTTCCCAGCACGATTATCATCCTATTGCATGATGCAAGAGCCGTTGTCCGCAAATGCGGACCGGAATTTAGCTCCGAGAACGACAGTAGCTATTACATGTGAATAATGGATGCATAAGAAATGTGTATTTCCGAAAGATTACGAAACCTAAGCAGATATCATTGCACGAGTGTTCTGAAAGCCGATCGGGCGGCGGATTTAGCCCGAGGCTGCTGCAGGAATAGACACGCCGGGTCTTCTAAGTATTTTAAAATGACAAAGCATACCTGATCTGTGGAGTCACTTGGCATGTATGATACAAAGATCGCATCACAGGAAGACGCAATCAGAGTCAGCTATATGCATTCGAAATTTGTTAAATTTATCAGACCACGTTCTAGCTTGAAAGCAGCTTACGCGCAAAAAAACCTTCTTTCTTTCTAATGTTTTTTCGAAGGTTACCCTATTAGGTAAAGGATAGCAGCGAAAAGGTTTAGAAAAAACGTAATGTATGATTCATTGTGTTCACGTATTGCTGGATCACCACGTCATATAACAGTTGTCCATCGTTCGTTGACAAGACGAACCGTTTACCAAACTTTCAAATGCTCTTAAAGGCAGTGTTCACGAAGAAAAAATTGCACGTTTTTCGGTTAAAACGTAATCTTCGGGTCCCTCTAAGAAGATTAAGAACGGAAGTGCGACAAAAAATGTCCGGTAAGTGGGTGAAAATCTCGTGGGCCAGCCAACACATTGGGCCACTCCGCCCACGTCCTATAACAGTTTCCCTTAATTTGTGATTAGACGAACGATAGTTTCCGATCAAAAGCTCCGTTCTTCCCTTCATTCTCAACTTCTCTCTTTACTCAGGTCAGCTCGCACACATCGGCTGCAAAAAACGGGAGTTACAAGCCTCGGACAACTCGTCCACAATGCTTCCCTTGCTGAACTTCGAGGGGCCATAACTCCGCTTCCAGGGGGTCTTGTACGATTCCAGGGACATCATTGAAATCAGCATGGGACCGTTTTCAAGATAGGCGGAAAAACAGAAAAAATACTTTTATCGTGAACACAGCCTTCAATCCTGTAAGTTTCTAACATCCAAGCATGTGCACTGAACCATCTTATTTTTGAAGAGTTTTCGATACAGAAAACAATGTCATCTACCTAATATTTTTGAAGCGCAGAACCTTATCCGACGTCTGTCTGGATTGTTTGAAGTCCGCAGCCCCCGAGGCACACCAAGCAGGCGTATTTAATTATTTAGGTTTTTTCAAACACTTTTTCTGATATTTGAGAGTTTTGCGGGGGATTCTATCTATTATACTTTACCTTGTGAACTTGGCTACTCATAAACATCGAAAACTAAAATACGATTTTCTATTGTGAACGCTAGAAAGGATAGTTTTGAGATCTCCTTATTAGTTCAACCGTAGGTAGCTCACTTACTGTAATCAACTGATGCAATGCAAATACGGCAATGATGGTGTTATATACATACACATGAATGGACGACGGATTTGCACGGTTATCTGACGTCGACGCTAGAGGAAATCCTCGAGAGAGTATCCCTCTGCAAACAGTGACGTGATGTGTGTGTTGCGAATGAACCAGCAATTGCAGGACACCTAATCCAGCTGCTTCGGCCCACCCCTTTCCCTTCCTCTCGGTCGTGGTTGATGCAGCAGTTATCGTATTAGTAGTGACTTTAATGCATAGGGGACTGATGCGAAGCAGGCGGCTGCTAAATTTAGCGCCGCGCTCAAAATAGCAGAAGCCATGACGTAGGCTATAACTTGTTTATAGATTTTTTTTACGATGATGAGAGTGATTTCATGAATAAAAACAGAGGTAGTACAGCAGTTAAGAGTTCGGAGTATTGCGAATTTACAGAGTTGGGAAAAAAACGGGAGATTATTGTGCAGAAAAACCTCAAGCATTCTCGGAATGCGATCAATTCGAGCCACAAGATTTCCCAACCTGCAAATCAAAAAAGTTCCTAAACATTCAAAAAAGATGTGGTGCCAAACATCATTCTGGGACTTTGCCTCGTACACAAGGAAGCCCCGCAAAACTAAATTTAGTGTGCAGCTGTTTTGTCCAACAATTTGCATAGGATAGTGGAAAGGCGGTAATGAACACAAATTCATCACTAGCGTAAACACACACACGTAATACACTCATATTAGAGCCGCAGAACATCAGCGAGTTCGGGTTGAACAGAGTAAATTGGAGTTGTATAGTCTAATTCAGCAAAACGGACAGCTCCACTGTGAGCCACTGTAATGCGAGTTCACCGCTGCAGTATTTTTCAAGCTAAGTAAGGTAATCACAGAACACTCGTGTTTAAAGGCATCGTACACGATGAAAACCATACTTGGTTTTTGACGTTTTCGTGTTGTTATGTCCCTACAGTGACTAAAGGTTGCACAATGCCCCTTAAAAACGTCAACTTTCCAAGAAAAACCTTTTTCAAGAAAGTTCAATACAAATTTGAAGTTCCCGCCGACATCAACTTGGGATAGTTGCGCGAAGAGCGCAAGGAACAGTTGTTCTACGATTCGTTCCTTGGCTCAGCGTTGGAAGCAATTCACCGGGGACGCCATTCGGACGAGCGATAATTTTTTTGAACGAAATTAAAAAGGGTTACTAACCTACTGTGTCCATTGCTGTCAGCTGCTTTCGATCGATGTCAAACATGAAATCGAGTGGCGTGTGCATTGCGCCCTACAACGCGTCAAAGTACGATCACCGGCAGCGACCACGGAGTTTTGTTCCTTGTAACAACGAATCGACCCCAAGGCAAGCCCTCCAAACCCACGAAGATCTTTTGAGGTAAGCGAATCTTGATTCAGAGGTGATTTTGAAACTCGAAACGCTCTGAGTGACATTGTTATGACCCACTAGTCCGACTGAACGCAGAAGCTGGAATTCGGTTTTCATCGTGTGCGACGCCTTTAAAGGTTTCTGTTGTTGCTTCAGCTGTACAGATTTTTAGGGTAGCAGCTTTATTGATCTGACGTTCTACCTACTTCGCTGTTTTCAATGGCTCTAGAATGACTCGAAGCATACACGTGAACACAATCCTGTCAGAAGATCTCTACGACCGTAACCTATGAATACTAAAAAGACCAACTTTTTTTCTGTCTAAAAATTTTGAGCAACAAAGCTTGAGATTAGTCGGAATTATGGAACTCGGGCTTAAAAATGGCTCAGCAGGCCCGAAAATATTAAACGAAAAACAGCAAAATTACAGGTAACTGGTCGGCCACTAGGGGGAAACGTGTAAGGATGTGGTCACCATACCCCTTCTTCCAGTAATTATTCAATGGGAGAGGTGATAACTCACCTAATTTTATGTACCAGAATATTTAAAGGCACTGTTCACGATGAAAATCCTTTTTCTGTTTCTCCGGCCTATCTTGAAAATGGTCCCATTCTGATTCCAATGATGTCTCTGGAATCGTACAAGAACTTCTGGGAACGGAGTTATGGTACCTCAAAGAAAGAGCTAGGGAAGCGTGGTGGACGAGTTGTCCGAGTCTTGTAACTTCCGTCTTTTGCAGCCAATGGCCGGAATCATACTCCCCGCGACCAACGACAGCGACAGTCCACATCAGGCTTATCGATTTTTGGTAGATATGGATGGTGAGCATTGCGTCGCGTCGCTCGTCGCTGGAAGTGTGATCCCGGTCAATGTATGCGAGCTGACCTGAGTAAAGAGAGAAGATGAGAATCAAAAGAAGAACGGGGGTTTTGATCGGAAACCATCTCACGATCTCGAGTGTTCCCTTGTTCACGACGAGGAGCGGAAAGGGGCCGGACTTGCCCAAAGCGGCGGGGCTTGCCCCCTTTTCTAAACCGTTTTGCGGCCCCTGTTTAGCTTTTCGTCCCGTTTCGTCGACGCTGGTCTGCTTCTGAGAGCCACGAGAAGCACTTGTCTTGAAAAATTCGAGGATGAACTTAATAGCGGACAGTGCCTTTAACACTTAACAGACCGCGTGTCCACACTGCGCACCCACGGCTGTTTCGCCCCTCGGACCGCGTGTCCACACTGTGCACCCACGCCATAAAACTTTGAAATCTTTTTGTATTACTATGGCGTGAAGTCTTCCTTAATTACGGATAGGTTCTTTATAATGTAACCTATTTACACTCACAGTGGTCAAGCATTTTGAGTGTTCCGAGTAATTTTACAAGCATATCCGGAAATGGCCCTTTTCGAGTTTTCGAGCTTCTTTGGCCGGAAAGAAATTTTCCAAACTTGGCTAAGAAGGGTTATCAAAGATGCTTATTACGGAACTGATGTTCTACGGGTGATTGTCGATGTAGCAGTGCCACCAATTTGAGATAACTGTTGTAGGTCATCGTTTAAGATTTTGCTGCCTTCACCCCGAGGGTTATTCGAGTTGCTGCACAAGGTTGTGGTGTTTACTTTTCAATTTCCATTAAAATTTCTTTCGAGTGCGGTATATTAGCCATCGGCCAACTTTGTTTAAAATTTTGCTAAATTTCGAGTGTAGGGTAACTTGGGGGGAAAAGGGTGAAGGCCTAGCAATAGTTCATTGCTTAAAATTTTATTGAAATCCAACCACGGGGTATATTTAGAGGCACTGAACAATGAAGTGGTCTATATTTCACGATTTTCAGAAGCCCCGCTGGCATCTGCCGTTCGTTATCCGTTTGAAAAAGTTTCAGGTTTTGGGGCGACTTCACTCACGTGGTCATTGGGGAGGAGTGGGTGCTGATCATTATTCTGATTCCCATTTTGAGATTTCTGATAAAATTTCTGTCGGCCGCATCAGACAACTTCGTAGATCAAACTATTTGAGTCCACCGAAAGTTCTACATGAAGTTTATTAGGGCATTACAAAGGAAAAGTTCGTTCATTTTTCAAATTTTCAATACCCTGGAACGGCCTAGTACGGCTCAATCCTAACCATTAGCTGTCACCTGAAAAAAATTCTAGAAGTCGACACACAAACGCTTATTTCGTTACCAGCCTTGTGCATGTAAAGCTGAAATGACTTCCAAAATAAAAAAGCAGGTCCGCCAAGAAGCGGTGGATCATCGTCTCACCATGGCCTTACTCCAGATCTCTGTGGAGCGACATACTCTCAGGTGGAGTGGAAAAGGAATACTGGTCGTCTAAGTAAGAAAGCCTGCTCCGATCAAAATGGTTCCCAGCGGACCGCGTGTCCACACATGAATGCATGTCACCCACGGAAACGATTAGCCGTGGAGCGCACCGGTCGGCTGTGGAAATTCGCCATGGAGCAGGCGGTTTCTTAAGTGTTAAGGATCTAACACGAAGCTCTAGCTCGGCTTTTAACAGCAATCGGCGGGGCCCTAATACATCGTGATGGCGAATCGACGACATAAGGTGAGAGAGTGGGTAAAGAGGTGAGTGCGCGAGAGAAATGGTTTGTGTTATACGAAATAAACAAGGCCAATCGGATCAACTTACAGCGATATCGATCGACAGGAGTGGCAAAGGAAAGAAATGGCGTAGGAAAGGTCATTACAGTTCAGAATTAATGCAATACTAACGTAATACTATGAACACGACATGTACAGAACTGTTACAAAATAACCATATACTTTACACTGAGCATTACCAGGAAATCAATTGACGAAGATCCTAACGGCAATTTTTTTCTAGGTTTTGTGATACATAAATTTGATAGGGTTTCCTGCCGATGCGATTCTCTTAGAGATCAAGGAGCTAAGCACTTCAGTGTAAACTTTCCTAGGTCTAAAACAGGTAATGTCGGCATGGATCCTGAAGAGACTTCGCGTTCACTGTTGAAGGTTGGCGCAAACTCGGTGCCACATGCTATGACATAGGCGCACAGAGTTTGCGCCGACCCGCAATGGGGAACACAATGTCTCTTTAGGATCCATGCCGATGTTACGCTTTCTCTCGGAAACGTAATTTCGTTCACTGACAGGGCAGCGACCTTTTAATGTTTGCCTTCCGTTCAGATACCCGCAATTTATTCTGCTCCAATTCAAGCCACAGCCAATACGCCACATGACCACACTTAACATCCAAGCCAGGCCATGAAGTCGACTCGAATTACCACCAATCGCTTCTAGTCAGGTGTTTGGTCAGACCATAGGTCGCCTTAGCCGAACAGCCAGTTGTAAAACAACCAATCAAGCATCCAGATAGGTGCAAATGTGAAGCTGTGGACCGAAGACTCTATCGAGGAGTGCAGTTGAAATGCGAGTTTCTAGTAGCACAACTTGCACAAGCAAACAACGCAAGAGCACAAGTTCGCAACGCTCTGAAATGAAAAAAGGCAAGAAGGTATAGCCTCTCTAATCATTTTGAGCTAGTCGAGGTGAGGTTCATCGAGCTGATCATGTAGAAAACTCCTTATCACTGTTATCAATATTTTGCAGAGACTGACGGATCTGCCGCTTACTCCGCCAGGACTCATGTAAACCATATAGGCTATATGTAGTCTTCGAAAAGGAAACGGACCCGAACCGTCTTCAAATAGACTGCCATTCGAGTTAATACGGCAGCATACATCGCAGATTTTTTTCTGAAAGTAATAAATAAAGGCTCAACAAACACAGTGTTGACACACTGAATGCGAAGTAATCATACACACTCAGAGAAGCAACGAGATTTGTCTCCCAGGACATGGTTAAAATTCATAGCTCTAGGAAGAAGACGGTAATGCAAATGCAGCCATAGCCGAAATCTAGCAATAATGACGAAAATGTGGATGCGCTGAAATTGACAGGGCCAACGTATAGGATTCAGCAACTTGCCCTCACCTTCTTTTGGAAAAGAGTCTCAAGAGTTCCGCTATGACATGCTTGCAAGCAGACACCTTCTGCTTCGAAACGATTCCCTCGAAGCAGTTATCTAGGCCCACATACCGGAACTAGGAAAGACCATCGAAGATGACTACCAGTCGATTTATTGATTACAAATTGAGGATCCCTCAGGCGTTTGCCCAGGATTGGTTTTAAAAACGATTTCACGCCACGAAATTTTTGTGGGAGTTTCATAGTAAAAGACCACAAGCCTATGAGTAACGTGCATATGTCGACGGGATGAGCTTTGAAACCTTGTCACCATATTTAAACCGCACCCTGTAGTTGGCCCATCGATTTCGACCGTGGATAGTGAAATCAAGTTCTTATCAGTTTCCTATAGAATGGGTCTTCACGGTAGGTGAGGAGGTAGTGAAGGCAGTACTTCAATATGCTACCGGCAGGCCCTCACGAAGTCAACAAGATCTGACAGAATTTATGAGGAATACAATGGCTAACTATGCGGAACTCTACTATTCGACTGCATTCAGCACAACAAGAATTTTCTCATTAAATAGGTGATTATAGAAGTAATTGAATCAAATACGTGAAGTAATGAACATTTGGAGTAAACGTCTGTTTCTCACAATATACAACGCCAAGCAGACGATTAAAAACTATTATAACCATAAATGTGTCTGGCAATCTTCGAGCCATACATTTCATACAACACTTACCGGAACGCTCAACGACCACAAAGGAAAGTCACAGAAAAGCGAGGCAATTAAGACCTAAGGGGGAGGTGGTGCTGATGTTTGCCAACCGCAGAATATGAGGTGGGAATAGGGGAGGAGCTTAGGACGTGATTGGACGAAACGCGACTAGCGCCCCATCACGCGCTTCGCTCCTCCCCCGTTGGCACCGCCTTATGGGCGGTTTGGAAAAATTACGACCACCACTCCCAGCTTTCCCGGAGGGTTCTTCAGAAAACTTGCTATCATTCTCGTAATATTTGAGGAAAGAAAAAACGTCCTAGAGACTATTAGGCTTCTAGGCGTTTTACTATCAGAAATCTTCTGGAACTTATCTTCTTCATCCCTGAGAGTAGCTAAGCTTTCCTAAAATGAAACTTGGTTTTGACAAGTCTCATTATGTCCTATGTATTGGCGCTTTAGACATCGGGAACTTGTCCGAATTCTCGAATGGAATGTTCAAATCTTAGCGTCCTTTGTATTGACAAGCGACAAAGAAAACTTGTTGGAACCAAACGTTGGAATATGTGGCTTTCACTGATTCGTGCTACACCATATTTATTTATCAGGTCCAGCAACGTAACTACAGAAAACCTCCAAAGCTTGCGTGCCAAAAGTGCAGTAAGATGTTAGAATGTGCGATTGCAGGTAGTATGGTTTCCGTTTTCGATCTAGTCTGACGCATGGACCCGGCGGCCGGCTGTGCGGGGTTGGCGGCCTCACTGGAGAATGCGGTTTCGATTCGCACGGGATGATCTACCGCCGCAGCCCCGTCCATTCATCAGACTAAAGTTATTGTGCGAACTCTACGTATGGTTCCCATTTTCATATAAGTCTGACGCATGGACCAGGCGGCTGGCCGTATGGGGTTGGCGGCCTCACTGGAGAGTGGGGTTTTGATTTGCGCTGAGTGATCTACCGTCGCAGCCCTGTCTGTTCATCAGACTAAAATTATTGCGCGAACTCTGTGTGCGTTCTCGTCATTCACATAGTCTAGGAAGTCTATGAATCCTTTTAAGGACACTAATTCGCTATCTGTGAAGCCATCTAGACATCTAAAAACTCGAATGAAACATGGAAGGTGGAGGATCCCGCGCCAAATTAGGCTCCGTCCATAGCAGACGACCAGCGTCAAGTCAAGGCCTCGGACGACTGGCCGGCTGCAGTGGTCGCTGGGGAGTCAGATCAATAACAAATGCTGAAGATGCAAACCCCCAGCGTCACATTGAGGTCACTTGACGCTAGGACGTCAGCTATGGACGGAGCCTTAGAGTAACTATCCTCTACAAAACGTCGTAATTCACATCATTCGAGGCGCGAGCGGCGCGCGCGATGCCTCAGCCTCCGTCTGCCCTCCGCTCTCTCACTGTCTCTAACCTCCGCTCCGCACCAGCACGCGTAGGAACCATGTGAATCTCGCCGTTTTATAGCCTGTATACAATATCGTGCTATGAAGGTGTTAGGCCGAGTTGGTGGTTCGCAACAGATTATAGGTTATAGTATGTATGACAAAGTTTTTATGATGGCATGTTTGCATAACATTTTTTCATGACAAAACTTATTTCAGACCAGTAGTGAACAACAGTTTTTACTCAATGCAGAAAAGCATATTGAGGCTCCAGAGCAATGTCGAATCAATTTCACAAAGAAACATTGTATTAGAAAAGGTTTAATAATGTATAGCCGAACCTGAACAAATAAGACCCGAAATCGTCTATTCAGGATTCCTTTACTTTAGTGTTTACGGGAGACTTTACGCAAAGACCTCCGCCAACAAAGAGGAATTCGGGTTGCTCTCGCTTCCATGGCAGCCGCAAAATACCATGGGCTGATCACGTCACAAAAATAATCGATTACTGCTAGACCAGTCGCGTGACCCTCTGGTACCCGCGGGACATCAAACGAACACTTGGTCGTCCCCCTACAAGATGGAGCGATGATTCCAAATATCTGAGTACACCTAACACGAAATGGTTACAGGTCGCGCGAAATCGAACGAGATTGAAGATGGCAGCTCCACAAAGCAACCAAAACGATATTGTGCTTCGTGACAGCCAGAGACGTGTGCCCGCCTTAGAGACTGACAACGGGCGACCAAGTACCAAATTGGCATGATTTCCGTTTTCGGTTTAGTCTGACGCATGGACAATGCGGCTAGCCGTGCGGGGTTGGCGGCTCACTGGAGAATGGGGTTTCGATTCACGCGAGGTGATCTTCCGTTGCAGCCCGTCCATTCATCAGCCTAAAATTATTACACGATGTCTGAGTACTTCAGTGAAGAGGGAAGGCCTTTGTCGTTCCCATTATCTACAAATTTCTAAACCTGAGAGTCCTCTCACACAGATTTTCCGGCTCATATTGTCGATGAATAGAGGACCTCGTTATAAAACAACAATATCATGGCCGACAACTGACCACATCGCACACTCGTTTAGCATCAGGGCCGCCCTGGCATGCCGCACGCTTATGAATAAAGATAAAAACCCTATAGAGTATTTGAGCTCTAAGCGTTGTGCTAAGTTGGAGTTGCTCCACCCTTCACTTCCTTCTAACATGTTTGTCGTGTATGCTCTGCAACTATCTTGCTCTTTTGTGCGATTGTCATTAAGCGTCGTAATGAATCAAATCAAATTAAATCATAGGATACATTTGGTTGTATGGTTTTTGACTACCTACGCAGTGCCCTTTATCCAAGATTGGAACGACAAGTTACATCATATTTTTTATTACATTACAGCACAGTATATATATAGTAGTATATCATATTGCACTAGAAGGCACAAAGTAATCAACTTTCGAATTTAATAATTCAGGACTTCTCGTAACGTTGATTCTATAAACATGTTAATAGTTATGCCGATACACTTTTTGCTTCCAGGAAGGCAAACTTTCCTGACCGCAGGGTGTTGGTGATGTACTTCCAATCATAACAGTAGCAGCTTTGTTGAAAGTTTTCGAAGATTTACTCGTATAATGCTGTCTCAAACATGATCCATGAGTTGTACTTCTCATAAAGGGTGTAGAGAGAAGAAGTTTGGAAATATTGAGTAGATGAGCGACCTGTTTCGCTGAGCTGAAAATCCCAAGCATTTGAAGGGAATCGCCCTCTCAGCTTTTCCCTATCCATAGCCAGACTGGTATTTTATTATTTCCGAAGAGTTTCTAAATCGTGCGTTGGTGCAATCTCGGCACACATATGTTACATTTTATGTGCACCGAGTTGGCGCCAATGCACAATAATAAACGCAAAGTATCAGTGCGATGCGTGCCTACTGTTTACAAGGATTCCTATTCGCGGAACGAATAGAGATACCTTCCGAAAACTATCGTTACGTTCCATGCAGGGGAAGCTGCACGCGACAGCCATTCGAAAAATTCAATGATACTGTTCTTATCAGACCAAAATTTCGAAACAGGCGTGTGCCAGCCGAATGAGTCAAGTAAGCCAAAGATAGGATGTATTGCTCTATTTGGGCTACTTATATGTACATAGATAAAAGTAAAGCGCGAGGTGTGAAATCTCGCAAGTGGTCTGAACCAAGCCCATCCGCTCCAATGGGGGTTTTGACTTATTCGACATAAATAATTCGCGCATTACCCTTATATGAGTAGAGGGTATAATGGCGGTAGCAGAACATATCTGAAGGTTAAGTACGTATGCAATCCCTCTAACACCCTATGTTTGATCCATGCCTAAAGTCCGTAAAGACGCCAACTGAAACATGAAACACTGGCCGGCTCAGAGACAAACGATTAACGCCCTGACAACAATTGTGTAAAAGGCCGTGTTTACGACCCGCGTGCGCCACACATGGCGTCGTATGTTCGGTAATCGAATGTCGTTCAGAAAATGAAATGCACGACATCACGATCAACACACGCACGTATGGTTGGATGCGGAAGCCGCGCCATAACAACAAACAGAAAACATCTGAGTCAGCCGGCGCCTAGAGCATACTGCTGCTGAACTTTGACTCTCGTCCAGAACTTGCCGAATTTTGGATGATCAGAGAGCGAGGCCGAAATTTCGGAAATTTGGTCATGTCACTCAGCTTGCACTGCGATTGCTTGCAACGGAACGTGCTGACAACTGAAGCTAGGCTAAAGAAAAACTCTTTCGCAGCAAATAGCATGTTCGCGAAAAACCGTATCTCATTTGCCGATTTTTTGTGTAAAAATAGGCCAATGAACGCGCTGTTCGCCGCTTTTGAACTATTTGCCGCAAAAAAAGGTTTTTCTTGGGCCTCGTTTCAGTCATCAGCACGTTCCGTTGCAAGGAATCACAGTGCAGGCTGGGGGATAATAAGATGACCAAATTTCTGGGATTTCGGACTCGCTCTCTGATCTGTAAAAAATCGGCAAGGTCTTGCTTAGAGTCAAAGTGCATCAGCAGTATTGTCCACGTGCCGGCTGAGTCAGGTTAAGGCTATAAAACTGCGAAATTTTCATGGTTTCTACGCGTGATGGCGCGGAGCGGAGGTTAGAGACAGTGAGAGAGCGCATGACAGACGGAGGGAGCAGAATCGCGCGCACCGCTCGCCCTATGATTCGTGAGATTTGTGACGTCTTACAGAGGATATTTTGTTGTTGGTTGTTGGTTTTTTGTATGAATACAGGCTAGTGAACTGGATCGAGCAAGACTGGATACTTGAAAACGGGTAGAGGGTGGTCGTAAAAGTTAAAGGGGAAAAACAGAAATTTGAGAAGGATCGTGACTTTCTGTGGTGGAAAAAAGTTCTATGGGCAATCAGTGGATAAAACAAAGAAAAAACAGTTCAGTATATCTCACTCTAGAAACCTATATTAACCTTTTTCAATGCAGTATTGGTAGAATCGTGGGTGCCGGTCTTCTGCTACAAGGAAGAGAAGCGCCAAGACAGGTGCAAACAGACCGCTCAGGAAACTCTCGGCTCCGAACCGCACCGAAAAGGAATTGGAGCGGCCCGACAGTTTGGCTCGTTCTCCCGATCTACGGACCGTTGTTGTTGTTGTTTGGTCCAACAGTAGGAGCCAGACAGGATCGGCCGTGGCCCGGAAACCAACATGTGTGGCCCGGACAGCAACAGAAGCCGACCCGCAGATTGGGAGAACGAGCGGAACTTTCGATGAAATTTCAGTAAGCGGAGAAAAAAATAGTTTACTCAATGCCAGGGTTCGCGATAAAAACGATCGTTGTGCTATTCCCATTAGAAGGTTAATCTGACCATCACAAAAGTAAAAACAAGTGAAAAGTTGTAGAAAAAACACTCAGGAATAAGTTATTGATTTCCGCCCACCCCCAATTATCGACATTCCTATGAATGCTTGTTTTGTCAACTTTTAATCTCCGGGTTTTTTCATTTATTTTTACTTTTTTGCTGACCAAATCCACATTCCCATGGAGAGAGCTCAGAAGTTGTTTCTATCGCAAACCCTGCCTTTGAAATTGAAGTGCAAAACCATTCTCAACATTGGGGATTCTGCGCAATTAAAATGAGGCTGGCTCTTTTCTAGCCTACTTCAACGAGTAAATTTATTTGGTGTTTCTTTGTGTTTCTTTCACCAAATTTTGTTAAAAATCAATATAAACTTCTGACACACGTGTTTGAATGTGAGAATCTCTGCAGCTAAAGGTTTTAAACACTGGATCGTCTGCGCCTGTCACGGCCCTTCTCTTTCTTGCGCTAACTGACCGACATAGAGACTGCGCCCTTCCAGACCGCTAGGACGACTACACCTATTCAGGTAGTAACACCGGTCTGAAAACCTCTCTGAGCTAATCGCGGAAGCGCGGCGGGGAAATGGCAGCTTACGGAAGGCTCGCCGGGCTGATCGCGGAAGATTGTTGAGAATTCGAGGGCAGCCTTTGAGGTTCCGGTCCGATCGCGCGCAGCACTAGAGCAGTTTCTCCATGGTTAGCTCATTCCGAGCGTACGGATAGCGGAATGGATGTTTTTCGGCCTGCCTTTCACCCTCGTTCCTACCGGTCTTACTTTCTGAGGTAGATAAAATATTATGGATACCATTGAGACCCTAGGTGAGCCACTGAGTGATAAAATTCACGTTTTATACATAGCGATCAATAGTGGATCTATCCAAGGCAGGGACCGATTCACAACCCCCGCCACCGGCACTGGTGGGCGCGCTGCGCACTGAGGTGCGGGCTCGGTGGAAGGTCATCGATCGATTGCCGGCCACACAGCTGACCGGCAGCAACGCATTTTCCTCGTTTTCATCCCTCTTCTGCTTTCTCTTTCCATATTCCTATCTATCTCCTACTTTTTCTAGTTCTCCATTATTAACTAAGTGTTCTAACAGCAATAGCGGACCCGCAGATTGGTAGAACGAGCCGGACTGTCAGGCAGGTTGGGGTTGAGAATCGTTTGGAACTGTGGACCACAGCACGGAGGATGCGGAGATCGAAAAAAAATCTCAGAAACCTTGTTCGTGTAGGCGTACTCATTAGCTTACACACCTGAGTGGATTAACTAAGAAAACTCAACAAAGGTCTAGACAGCATTTTGAAAACAGAATCCAATTAATCCTGATCTTTGTCAGAGAATCTATAGAAATCTTTAATGAATTCGTTAGACCTTGCTAAAAATAATAGGTTTCAGCTTTGAGCGGATGTTCAATGATGCGCCAATTCTCGTTCTCAAGCTTGAATTCCTGGTGTCTCCTAAATTGGATATCATACATATTCAATGAGCCCCAGCATCAATAAACATATGGCCAAAGACATTTCTGCTATTCTCACTGGTAGAGTCAACAGTCATATAACTTTTACGGCAACATTGCCGAACGCATAACATTCCATGAAGTTCTAACAGCATTGATCACTAAACCAATTGGCCACTGGTGGCTTTACGGGCATGGGCACTTGCCTGCGCGGTCAAATTCTATTATGATGGTACCAAGTCGACCAGGAAGTCGATTTTATAATGAGATAACAACATGAGCCTCAGGAATCCTAGTGTTATTCATGCTTGGGTACATTACGGAAGCACTCTCGACGTGTTTTCAAACCAAAAGAGAGCTGCACCGACGCACTTTGGCGGGCACTCAGCTGTGTCAGTACACGGTGCTCAGACATGAAAAAGGAAAAAAAACATTCCGCTGCACTTTTTGTGTAGAACTAACCCTTTTGAGGTGGCTTAACTTAGTGATGTGTCAGATATTGCTAGTTGGCCTTACTTTTTTCGCACCTTGCCGCCAAAGTATAATGGGGGTCATAATCGATAAGTGTGTAAATATTACATTTTCAGACAAGGGCGCGTTAGTAGCCGAACAGGACAGCATCACGATAGTCGTGATTGCTTGACTACTCCCAAAATATTTATGCTTCATGCCAACTGCTGCTGCTATTATATCAGCGGCTGTTCGGCTAGTGCCATGAGAGAGACGATCGTTAGGGTAGCTAGTAGCGTCAATGGATATTCATTAGCAGCCAAACGAACAACTAGCCATTAGTCGAACACAAAACATGCTACAGTCTGCAGCAAAGACGACCCGGGTTGCAAACCGTAACGAACATCTCCCCACTGCCAAAATCCCCTCCCAAAACCTAGAGGATTCGGCAAATTGACCACCTCAGGCGATTCTCGTCCCCGAGCCGCAAGGAATTTTCGGACAGTTCTGATCGTTCTCCTCATCTCCGGACCACTGCCGTTTCTGTTTGGCCTAACTATAGGAGCCAGAAAGGTACAGCCGCGGCCCGGAAAACAACACGTGTGGCCCGGACAGCAACAGAAGCCGACTAGTAGATAAGGTGAACAAGCCTAACTGTCGGGCGGAGAATCGCCTGAATTAAGTCAACTCCCTTAGAGAGATTTGAGGTCGCCTCCTAGGATCTGCCTCGAAGAGCCCTGTGGGGTACTCGATGATATGTAGCCTCTTATATACTTTTTGTAACGACTCGATTAAAGGCAGTGTCCACGATAAAAACCAAGTCCAGTTTTTTGGTAGAGATCGGCAGCTGCGGGGCCTAGCGCAATCCTAACGTTGAAAAAACTAAGAAAAATGAGCTCGGAACGGTCCCCTACGGCCCCAAAGTTGGACACCCGTCAGCTCGTCACACCCAGATGCACTTTCCACGCCCACCGACGTGAATAAATGAATGCTCGAGATTGTGAGATGAGCGGTGATTTCCAATCATTAGCCCCGTTCTTCCCTTCATTCTCAAGTTCTCTCCTTACTCAGGTCAGCTCGCATACATCGGCCGCAAAAGACGGAAGTTACAAGCCTCGGACAACTCGTCCACCATGTTTCCTTAGCTCAATCTTTGAAGGACCATAACTTCATGTCCAGAAGGTCTTGTACGATTACAGAGACATCATTGGAATCAGCATGGAGCCGTTTTCAAGATAGGCGGAAAAACAGAACAACGATTTCCATCGTGAACACTGCCTTTAAATGATACTAATATGGGACAGGATGAAGCACAACAATAGAAGTTACTCATGCACTGCATTCATAAATAATACTTTTGCGAATACTGTTTTTAAACGTATCTCAGCCTGGCTTCAGCGAAATTTGATAAAACTTTAACATGTTATAGGGTATCGTAAACCTTGCCTTACACTCAAAGCTGGGTTTTGAATGGACAGTTATTGAATACGGAGTTTATTTTCAATTTCGTCGCGTTAATCCAAATTAGGGCTATTCAGCCTGACAGTTCTGACCGTTCTCCCAACCTGTGGGTCGGCTTCTGTTGCGGCCCGGGCTCCACCAGTTTGTTCGAAGAGCAACGGAAAGGTCTCGGAAATTGGGAGAACGAGCCAAACTGTCAGGTGGCTCCGATTCCTGTTTGGTGTGGGACGGGGCCGAGAATCGCCTGATTGTAAGGTTATTCTGGGGACGACGAGACGATAGCAACAAAAGCCAGATTTCCAACAGCTGTTGCTATTCTGTCAAACTGGGCGAGAAGGGAAGGAGATTGTTCGCTCACCATAACATATTTTTCATTGTTTAATGCAGCGTAGCCAGAGATCCCTGGACACTTGCGACTTTAAGTTTTGGCTGCGAACCAATTGGTGAACCTTGCGGGTATCTTTGTGAGATACACGAAGGGTTCAGAGAGAACAAACTGAAAGTGTCCAACAGCGTAGCTATTCCTAATGGATAAGTGCATAAAATAGATCGAATATAGGCACTAGACATAATGAAGTCAAACAAAACACCAAGACATAAGAAACGTTGGAAAGGATATGTTCACATGCACGTTTACAACATAAAGCGTACTTATGCAAGACCTGCTCTCTGAAGCAATCTCCTTATTCAGCTCATTTTTGTTTAATGGGATGGAAGTATGCATTAAATTCACGGGAAGAAGGACAGTAGCTCAGCACTTCAAAGCTGAAATTCATATGGCTAACAAGGGAAGTGTTGATAGTGGTAAACGCATCTGCGAAAACGATTTGTATTGTCAGTACCTCTTGGGCCTCCATATTAAAACTGCGCAGTAACCCGCCCCGAGCTGCAGGTTTCAGGAAGTTACAATCTTAAAATAACCGTTTGTTTTTTACTCTCTATACCTCCCAAAACGAGTAGGAATCTTTCGGAAATCTTGTAACAGACCTCATAATCGTGTTTGGCGCCCAAAATAGCCCACTTGAACAAAGCTTGGCTGAAAGCATATTCTTCGAACTTTCTACAGAGTGATGGCGTTGTGGACCTGTTCGAATTGTTTGCTGACCGTTTCTGTAGCAATGTGGGTGCTCTCAAAATTTCTTTTTTTTTCAGATTTAACATTAAACTCCTTCAGGTGGGTCATTCGGTGTGCTCATCACGAATTTGAGGTTTATCTGACAATTTTCTAAAGTTTTCGACCAAATTCGTTCAAAGCCTCCAATCGGGAGAAAATTTGACGGCAAAATGCGACTTTTGACGATTCCCGGAACGCTGCGACAGAAATGACTCAGAATGTCTCTCTAAGCGCTATTCTGAGTGCTAAACACGAACCTTTAAGGCAGGGCTCTCGATAAAATCGGTTGTTGTGCTATCACCGTAGAATGGTAGATCTGACCATCACAAAAGTGAAAATACGTAAAAAATTGTAGAAAAAACGCTCAAGAGAAAGTTATGGCTTGGTGTCCTCCCGCCCCCAATTATCGAGATTTGGGTAAAAGCCTGTTTTGCCAACTTTTATTTTGCTTCCAAAGTAATTTCTGAACGTTTCTGGAGACTACTGATTACTTGAACAGCAAAATAAATGCCGGATAAGCAAGTATTAATGGAAATCGCGTTATTTAGGGGGACGACCGACACCGGTAATAAGTCTTTATACTTTGTTTTTGAGCGTTTTTCCCGCGAATTTCCGGGGTTTTTCACTTACTTTTACTTTTGTGACGGCCAAATCTACATTTTTATGAAGAGAGCTCAAAAGTCGTTTTTATCGCGAACCCTGCCTTTAAGTTCGTTCTTTCGACTGCTCGCTGTAGATTACAATGTGTGTACGGTGCTTCGGTCAAAGGCTCAGAATTCACTCAAAATATCTACGCGGAGTTAATTTGGTGTGCTGAAAACGAATTTATGTTCAACTGCCAAATTTCAAAATGCCAAGACAGGTTTGCCCCTCAACACTTAGGAGACCGCGCGTTCCACTGCCAATCACTTCAGTGAGTTTTTAAACTGATTTTTTGTTGTTATTGCCTATGTCAAAAGGAGAAATATGGCGCTTAATATCTGCATACCATTTATGGAAGTTGTACGAAGCATAGGTATAAACGCAATAATTGGAAGGAGTCCGTATTTCTCGACGTAAAACAAAAAAATCGAGTTTTTGGCGTGGGTGCGCAGTGTGGACACGAGGTCCCAGGGGCAAAACAGCCGTGAGTGCGCAGTGTGGACACGCAGTCCATTAAAGGCACAGACCAGCCTCAGAATCGCTCTTCTGTTTTTCTGCTTATCTTGAAAACGGTCCTACACTGATTCCAATGATGTCTCTGGAATTCTACAAGACCCCCTAGGAGCGAAGTTATGGCTTCTCAAAAATTTAGCTACAAAAGTATGGTGGACGAGTTGTCCGAGGCTTGTAACTTTCTTCATTTGCAGCCGATGTATGCCAGCCGACCTGGGCAAAGAGAGAGGTTGAGAATGAAGGGAAGAACGGTGGAAGTGATCGAAAACCATCGCTTATCTCGCCACTGTTGAGCTCGAAAGATGTAAAAGGGGCGTGCCAAAGTGGCTTCCGGGTGTGGGCGCCCCAGGGTGGCTTCCTCCTATATCTCGCTTATTCGAAGGAATTGAGAGCTCGCACTTGGCACGTGTTATATGGGGTGGCTCTACTTCACAACCATGTGGGAATCTCAGATTTCAGCCTTGAGCTTGGACTGTGCCTTTAAGTGCTAAAACGCATGCATGGCACATACCGTAAACTACAGCAATCCTCAGGACTCCAACGAATGCACCCCAGATTCGTTTTCAGCACCCTAGATTACGTCTACATACAAATTTTCAGCCGAATCTGAATTTTTTTGAAACACCGCGAAAAGTGTCTGATGGTATCCTTTCCTTTTCGCGAATCTTAAAAAATGCATATAACTTCTTGGAACCTGCAACTCGGGGTGGTATACCGCAGTTTTACTATTCAGGCCCAAGAGATACTTACAACACAATTCGTATATGCATTAACCGCTCAAAACACTTACCTTGTAAACATTTTGCTTACACAGGAAGTGCAGCGCTGAGAAAAGAATTCACAGCTGTTCAGCCTACTGGAAAGAGAGAAAAACCTCTGTGTAACTGAAATCTG
Organism: Aplectana chamaeleonis; assembly: GCA_029168955.1. NCBI lineage: Eukaryota > Metazoa > Nematoda > Chromadorea > Rhabditida > Cosmocercidae > Aplectana > Aplectana chamaeleonis. The sequence goes on along the minus strand of JAPDOI010000184.1, from coordinate 281,944 downwards.
ATCTATGAGAGGAGCGAAGAGCGGAAAAAGCAGTAGTGATGGAAACAAATCCACTCGGAAGTAATCAGACGACGAACAGCCGTACAAGGCTAGGCGAGCGCTCAACACTAGAGAGTGATAGAAAGTAATCCAATAGACAATTCTGAAGCGAATGACGTTCAAGGTTTTCTACAAAGCGCTGTCCAGAAAAGGGTTAGCACTCTGCACACTTTGAAGAAAAAATTTCTGAGTAGAGAGCAGCAATTTCGATGAGCTATGGAATAGAAAAAGGTTAGGAGTATTATTCAAAAAGTCGCAAAAAGGATGAACCATGAGAAAACTATGCCCTTAATATAACAAGGCTCAAAGGTACTCAAATTCGAGAAGAACTTAAAAGTCTGGTATGCTGTCAGGCCACAACAGGAAGGCGCGGTTGTGGTTCATCTGCAAAGCATAAATGTATTCGCGCTCCGCCCTCTCCTTCGCCAAACGCATCTTAGTCCTTGATCTCCGCCTCCAGATACTCAGGAAGCAATAGATTTACTGGAATCATCGTAATAGTCTCAAATCGCCAAGACCGTCAATTCATTCATTGCAGCTCACTGTCTAATTTTTTTGTCTCGTACTATCGTCAGGGTTAGCCGCGAGTGCAGGTTCACGAAGATACTCACAAGGGAACCACTATAAGTCACATTAACCATTCCAAATGAAATGTACTTTTCCAGAACCATTTTCGTACGACAAGTCAATTATGCCCATCCCAGCTGCCTAGACCCACACCGAAAGAAGTTATGAGCGTTTTCAAAGCTTCGCGACAAGGTAAGAGTACCCCCATGTAATTTTTAGGGTGTTTCTAGTTTCTTTTCCGGATTTTGCTAAAAATATGTACTATTGTTCTCCAAGCCAAATTCCTGTCCGCAAATGCGGACTACGGCTGTTGGATCATGCGACTTGTGATAATCGTGCTGGGAAAAGGGTGAATCGCGCCTGGACCAAGTGGTCTCAGCACGATTAACACGTGTCGCATGATGCATTAGCCGTAGTCCGCAAATGCGGACCGGAATTCGGCCCAGAGAACGATAATATGTAGGGGTAATCTGGGGTGCTGTACACGAATCTGGGGTTCGCTTGTAAAAATTTTAAGGTTAACTGTGGGTTACGGTAGGTAGCATGCCATTTAGGAGGCAAAACCTATCTTAATAATTCGAAAATGGACAAATGGACATCGAATTCGCATTCAGCACCCCAAATAACCCCCACATAGAAGCTTTGCGACAAATCTGAGACTTACGACCAAACTACCGTATAGCCACCGTACTCTACCGTAAGCTGTCAAAAATCGATAAAATGACATCAGATTCGTGTTGAGCGCTCCAAATACGCCCAGAAGAACGATTTGAGCCGTTTCTCTCGCCACATTCCAGAAATCGTCCAGAGTCGATTTTGCCGTCGATTTTTTTCCTGCCGGTGGGAAGCTTTGAGCAAATTTAGTCGCAAACTTCGGAAAAACGACCTAACCCGCCAGGGCGAATTTTGAGTCAAATCCGGAATATTTTTCTAGAACGCTTCGAGAGCACTCTAATATATGTATAAATAGACGCCCAACCGAAATTCCGTGAAAGTCCAAAACGCTGTCAATCTGCGCAAAGTTTCGAGAATGTTCTTTCACCAAAACTTTACCTAGGGGGGTAGTTTTGGGCCTGAACACGATCATGAGGTCAGTTCCCATATTTTCGTAAAAATAATGCAACTTTTGGAGGGGACAATAGATAAAATAATCAGAGAAAAACGCCTGCAACTTCTTTCAGAGTGGGTCTAAGGAGCTGCGATAAGCATATTCGGACTTTCCGTCCAAAAATGGGTCTAGAAAGATACATTTCATTCGGAATGGTTACTATCACTTATGGTGGTTTGTCAGCCGAGCAGCCACTCTGCCAATTTTAGTTTCTGTAGTTCTTCCTATCTCATGTTATCACTCTTGAGTGTTTCTTATCTTTTTCATTTTATTTGAGACTCATTCTACAAGCACAGTCCTATTTAACACTAAAAAGAGTAGCATAGGCTGTCACCATTTCTGAGCTGATAGTTGGCTGGAATCAGCGGCTGCGAACAAATCGCACGCGATCCAATGTTAAGATATCTCTCCATCTTTGCAGGGGTGATGGACGCTGTAGGCACTTTTCTTGGTAAGGGAAAAAGCAAAAAAAAAAGAAAATGTATGCTTCGGAAAAATTCGTTCTCCCAAAGTGGAAACCGGGTGTTGGCAACATACTCATAAAAACCTTCTGAACGACTTATGGCAACACAAGAATTCAGCAAACTCAGAAGAATTCTGCACTCGCATAATCGCTGAGCAGCTAGGACACATCATGGAGGTTTCTAGGCCTAAGCCGTTCCCTAGCTGCTGAAAAAGTGGGCGTAACGGGGCGGAACCACCGCAGCATATGCTGCTGCCAGTTTTGCGTTTGAAACCCCAGTTCACGGGACATATGCTGCTCCCAGCGCGCGTCCGAGTGCGACAAGGTGCGCTCACCGTCGGCAGTGTTCCGAGACGCGCACCATCACTGAAATTTCGCCGTGAGCGCACCATCACGAAAATTTTCCGGCTCGACATGCCCCGGGGGCATGCCACTGTGGTAATCCGCTTTGGGGTCCCCAGAGGGGGTCACATCACTGCCATGGCCCGCAGTGGGTGCACCCCACCGTGGACCGTAGGGAGGTGACCCCACATTTGGGTAGCAACCCACCCCCGAGCCGTGGGGAGCCCCCTCCCCTCGGCGACAAAAATTATCCTCCGGTATCCGGTGGATCTTCTGGTGAGTGACTTGAGGCCACCTTCCAGGTCCGACTCCGAAGAGCCGACTGAAACACACTGTGAGATGAAAAGCCTTTTATACCAGCAATATTGTTAATACTTTTGTCTAAACATGTCAGAATTAGACCAGTTAGGAAGAGGGGTGGGCGGAGCCATCCAATGGCGAGCGGCCTCTGGCTCTAGGACATTTTTCTTCCGTGGGGCGCCAGAGTTCCGCGACATATGCAGCACTTTCAGCATCATGGGACGATATCCTGCGACGATGGGGTTTGTAACGCAGAGTCCATCCACCAGTCACAAACTGGTGGGCGGTCGTCAGCAGATATCTCCATGATGCTGCTCAGAAAATGAGAGGCCGTTTCAGTGCCCTAGCTGCTCAGTGAATTCCTGAGGAGAGAGCAGAAGTTCTGTGCGGTTATACGATTGCACTCCGCTAACTACATTAAGGGACACTGCAGCAGAAGTGCTCCTCCGTGCAAGGGCCGTGCGGATTCTGGAAAAGAAGTCATGTGTCGCTAATTCAATCTCTCGAAACGACAACCAATTGTTTTTGCAGTACCGCGTTAGCAACAATCAGGAAATTCGCCTGATAAGCGCAACTCAGTCGAAACGGATTTTTCAGCCACGCTATGTTATGTTATGTTATGTTATGTTATGTTATGTTATGTTATGTTATGTTATGTTATGTTATGTTATGTTATGTTATGTAATGTTATGTTATGCTATGTTATGTTATGTTATGTTATGTTATGTTATGTTATGTTATGTTATGTTATGTTATGTTATGTTATGTTATGTTATGTTATGTTATGTTATGTTATGCTATGCTATGTTATGTTATGTTATGTTACGTTATGTTATGTTATGTTATGTAACGTTATGTTATGTTATGTTATGTTATGTTTATGTTATGTTATGTTATGTTATGTTATGTTATGTTATGTTATGTTATGTTATGCTATGTTATGCTATGTTATGCTATGTTATGTTATGTTATGCTATGTTATGCTATGTTATGCTATGTTATGTTATGTTATGTTATGTTATGTTATGTTATGTTATGTTATGTTATGTTATGTTATGTTATGTTATGTTATGTTATGTTATGCTATCGCTCCAGCCGCGAAGCGGCTGGAGAGGTTTGGTTTTGCCTAGGCCTTGTGATCACTTATAATTTTATAAAATAGTTTATAGAATCTTTGGAACGATATTTCTGAAGATTTCCTTCTGGATATAAGTGAAGGGGTCCAGAAGACATCTGCTGTCCAAATTTCAGCCAAATCGGTTCACAAACAACAAAGTTATGAGCCCGAAAGCTTAAGAAATTTTCATGGTGTGCGCCGTAGGCCGTGAGCCGTAGGCCGTGGGCCGTCACGCTTTTCAGTCCTCACTGCTATAGACACTGCCAATGGTCGAAGGCAATCAACTTGGCAGACAGGTAAGTAATCGATTTGTAGGTCAGTGGGGATTCTTATGACGTCATCGGGACGTCGTGAAAAGTGCTTCGGGCTTCTGATGACGTCATCGGGACGTCGTGAAAAGTGCTTCGGGCTTCTGATGACGTCATCAGGACGTCGTGAAAAGTGTCTCGAGTTTCTGATGACGTCATCGGGACGTCGTGAGAGTGCTTCGGGCTTCTGATGACGTCATGGGGACGTCGTGAAAAGTGCTTCGGGCTTCTGATGACGTCATCAGGACGTCGTGAAAAGTGCTTCGGGCTTCTGATGACGTCATCGGGACGTCGTGAAAAGTGCTTCGGGCTTCTGATGACGTCATCAGGACGTCGTGAAAAGTGCTTCGGGCTTCTGATGACGTCATCAGGACGTCGTGAAAGTGCTTCGGGCTTCTGATGACGTCATCAGGACGTCGTGAAAAGTGTCTCGAGTTTCTGATGACGTCATCGGAACGTCGTGAGAGTGCTTCGGGCTTCTGATGACGTCATGGGGACGTCGTGAAAAGTGCTTCGGGCTTCTGATGACGTCATCAGGACGTCGTGAAAAGTGCTTCGGGCTTCTGATGACGTCATCGGGACGTCGTGAAAAGTGCTTCGGGCTTCTGATGACGTCATCAGGACGTCGTGAAAAGTGCTTCGGGCTTCTGATGACGTCATCAGGACGTCGTGAAAAGTGCTTCGGGCTTCTGATGACGTCATCAGGACGTCGTGAAAAGTGTCTCGAGTTTCTGATGACGTCATCGGAACGTCGTGAGAGTGCTTCGGGCTTCTGATGACGTCATGGGGACGTCGTGAAAAGTGCTTCGGGCTTCTGATGACGTCATCAGGACGTCGTGAAAAGTGCTTCGGGCTTCTGATGACGTCATCGGGACGTCGTGAAAAGTGCTTCGGGCTTCTGATGACGTCATCAGGACGTCGTGAAAAGTGCTTCGGGCTTCTGATGACGTCATCAGGACGTCGTGAAAAGTGCTTCGGGCTTCTGATGACGTCATCGGGACGTCGTGAAAAGTGCTTCGGGCTTCTGATGACGTCATCGGGACGTCGTGAAAAGTGCTTCGGGCTTCTGATGACGTCATCAGGACGTCGTGAAAAGTGCTTCGGGCTTCTGATGACGTCATCGGGACGTCGTGAAAAGTGCTTCGGGCTTCTGATGACGTCATCAGGACGTCGTGAAAAGTGCTTCGGGCTTCTGATGACGTCATCGGGACGTCGTGAAAAGTGCTTCGGGCTTCTGAAGACGTCATCGGGACGCCGTGAAAAGTGCTTCGGGCTTCTGATGACGTCATCGGGACGTCGTGAAAGTGCTTCGGGCTTCTGATGACGTCATCGGGACGCCGTGAAAAGTGCTTCGGGCTTCTGATGACGTCATCGGGACGTCGTGAAAGTGCTTCGGGCTTCTGATGACGTCATCGGGACGTCGTGAAAGTGCTTCGGGCTTCTGATGACGTCACCAGACGTCGTGAAAAGTGCTTCGGGCTTCTGACGACGTCATCGGGACGTCGTGAAAGTGCTTCGGGTTTCTGATGACGTCATCGGGACGTCGTGGAAAGTGCTTCGGGCTTCTTATGACGTCATCGGGACGTCGTGAAAGTGCTTCGGGCTTCTGATGACGTCATCGGGACGCCGTGAAAAGTGCTTCGGGCTTCTGATGACGTCATCGGGACGTCGTGAAAGTGCTTCGGGCTTCTGATGACGTCATCGGGACGTCGTGAAAAGTGCTTCGGGCTTCTGATGACGTCACCGGACGTCGTGAAAAGTGCTTCGGGCTTCTGACGACGTCATCGGGACGTCGTGAAAGTGCTTCGGGTTTCTGATGACGTCATCGGGACGTCGTGAAAAGTGCTTCGGGCTTCTGATGACGTCACCGGACGTCGTGAAAAGTGCTTCGGGCTTCTGACGACGTCATCGGGACGTCGTGAAAGTGCTTCGGGTTTCTGATGACGTCATGGGGACGTCGTGAAAAGAGCTTCGGGCTTCTGATGACGTCATCGGGACGTCGTAAAAAGTGCCTCGAGTTTCTGATGACGTCATTGGGACGTCGTGAAAAGTGCGGGCCTACCCCAGACGGGGGGGGGGCACTCAAGATTCAAGTCAGAAATGGAATGAACCACCGATCTATAATGCTATCAATCAAAGTATTTCTACACAACTTCATCAACAACAATGACTGATAGCAGCATCAAGCACCTTTTATCAAGGTTTCCATTCATTTTCATGAGAAAGTCGTGGGTGCCCCCCCCCCGTATAGGATAGTCCCAAGAGTGCTTCGGGCTTCTGATGACGTCATCGGGACATCGCGAGAAGTGCGGAACTATCCTAGACGGGGGGGGGCACTCAAGATTCAAGTCAGAAATGGAATGAACCACCGATCTATAACGCTATCAATCAAAGTATTTCTACACAACTTCATCAACAACAATGACTGATAGCAGCATCAAGCACCTTTTATCAAGGTTTCCATTCATTTTCATGAGAAAGTCGTGGGTGCCCCCCCCCGTCTAGGATAGTCCCAAGAGTGCTTCGGGCTTCTGATGACGTCATCGGGACATCGTGAGAAGTGCGGGACTATCCTGAACGGTGGGGGGGCACTCAAGATTCAAGTCAGAAATGGAATGAACCACCGATCTATAACGCTATCAATCGAAGTATTTCTACAGGGGTCGTATTCGCCATCAACCCGCCGGGGAGTCGAAGGGTAGATGAGGTGAAATTTCAGTACAATATGCGCGCTCCACGGCCATCTCTCACCTCCCTTGGCCTCCTCGCGACCGCCGGAATTTTCGAATAGCATAGCTGAAGAATGGCCGCTTCGCGATGGAATCTTTATCTTTTCGCAGTGAAATCGATACGTAACACAGCTTGCATTTCCATCTTACATGGTGTAAGATGGGTTGATCTGCTCCTCTGCCGCGCGCGGTATCATCCCTTCCGCTTCCCTTCGACTTCCCTCGGCGGGTTATTGGCGAATACAACCCCAGAACTTCATCAACAACAATGATTGTCTAGGATAGTCCCAAAAGTGCTTCGGGCTTCTGATGAAGTCATCGGGACGTCGTGGAATTCCGGATAGTGGGCAGGTGTTCGGGACCCGTTGCTGCTCATCCGAAAAGTTGTGAAGACCACCCCGTAGAGTGAGCAGGAGCCCAGACTCGATGCTAGCCATCCGAGAAATTATGCCCCGGAATTCGCGCAGGAGAGAACACCTTGCAAAACTTCTGTAAAAGTGTAAGGATGACAAGCATAGCAAGCAGAAAGTTTGAGATGTTATGTGAGTCATGTCAGGTCATGTTGCCAGGCTGCTTTTCAGTTTCGTAAGGTCATTCACACAACCCCATTTTGAGTGCTCCCTCTTCCTTCTTCACCAGCCTACTGATTTTTTCTGCAATAAATGGTACTTGCTTATTAGCATCCAAATTCAAAAACAAATTGTTAGAACTATCTCCATTCGCAGCTCAGCAGAGCTTTTTCATATCAGATTCATGGAATCGAAGCGGCTGTTCTGCGAAGGAATGGGGCAACGGAAACGAAATAATGAGTATGTAAAACTGCTTTGTTTCACTGATGTGGAAGTGTCCAGATGGAATGGAAGGTAGTTTCTGACTGTCCAGGTTTTAAGTTAGTTTCATTTGAAAGCGAAGAACTGCAGGCAGATTCTGCATCCGGCTGTAGGCCAGCAGGCTTTCATGATTATCGACCGGGCTGGCTACGTCTGGGCGACCAACTATAACCGGGGCCTAAGGTCCCTGTCAGAGTTGGTTGAGAAAATCACCGTGGCCGACCCGTTCGATACGTATGAAAAACATGGAAGGTGCAAATAACACCCGGTGTAGCCAGATGTGGCTGACGCGATCAATATGAATGAATTATGTGGAACGATATCATGGATACCATTCATTCCTTAGCTAATATCATGTGAACATCGGTCTTGTCAGCCACATCGAGTGATTTTTCTGAGATAGTTTTACAACAGTTTGGGTCATTGATTCTTGTGACCACAGAAAGAGGACTGATCTAGTGGGGAGATGGAGAGGTCTTTGTTCGAAATTCTTGCATGGGATATTACAGCGTAATATTAAGAAAAAGTGAACAATTCTGTAAAAAAGGGGTCTCCCAAGCAGAAGTGGTTTGGTTAGCGTTACAAATGCTTCAACAAAAAGGGAACAATAGGAAAGCGGAATGAGGAGAGTCTACGAAAAATGAACAATATCCTCCAAGAACTCTTTTCTTTGTCAAAACTTCTCAACAGCGGAAACAAACCGTTGCGGTTCTCTATGAGGAAGCGCGTTCGGCTCCATGAAGAACTTTGATTATGTGAGTGTCGATTAAATATGTATATATGCATGTAAACCTAATAGCTATCATTAAAAGGGGAGATGATGTTAAATTGTTTTAGGGAACCAGTCAATTCTTCCTCGTGAAATACCACAACGGTCTGTTTCCGCTGTTTGGAAGTTTCGAAAAAGAAAAGAGTTCTTGGAGGATATTGTTCATTTTTCGTAGACTCTCCTCATTCCGCTTTCCTATTGTTCCCTTTTTGTTGAAGCATTTGTAACGCTAACCAAACCACTTCTGCTTGGGAGACCCCTTTTTTACAGAATGTTATTTTATGTTATGTTATGTTATGTTATGTTATGTTATGTTATGCTATGTTATGCTATGTTGTGTTATGTTATGCTATGTTATGTTATGTTATGTTATGTTATGTTATGTTTATGTTATGTTATGTTATGTTATGTCATGTTATGTTATGTCATGTTATGTTATGTTATGTTATGTTATGTTATGCTATGTTATGTTATGTTATGTTATGTTATGTTATGTTATGTCATGTTATGTTATGTCATGTTATGTTATGTTATGTTATGTTATGCTATGTTATGCTATGTTATGCTATGTTATGCTATGTTGTGTTATGTTATGTTATGTTATGTTATGTTATGTTATGTTATGTTATGTTATGTTATATTATGTTATGTTATGTTATGTTATGTTATGTTATGTTATGTTATGTTATGTTATGTTATGTTATGTTATATGTTATGTTATGTTATGTTATGTTATGTTATGTTATGTTATGTTATGTTATGTTATGTTATGTTATGTTATGTTATGTTATGCTATGCTATGTTATGCTATGTTGTGTTATGTTATGCTATATTGTGTTGTGTTATGTTCTCAGACAGTAGGTGCGGACTGACCGCTGGCAATCAAGGCCTCTCCGGGCGGTACGCCGGCAAGTTGCGGGCGGATCGCTGCTCATCGTGATCTCCCCGGGCGGATCGCTGCGTTTTGGCGGGCGTATAGCGGCACCTGGGAAAGTTGATCACGCTAGCGGGCGGATCTCCGGCAAGCTCTGAAGCGGTGATCCGCCCGCAACCTGCCAGAGATCCGCCCGCAAACGCTTTGATATCCAGCGATCCGCCCGCTGAGCTTTGAGATGCAGCGATCCGCCCGCGAATTGCCAGCGATCCGCCCGCCCGGGCTTTGATAGCCAGCGATCCGCCCGCTCAATTTTAACACGGTGAGACTTGTCAATCATTGACGAGTCCTATTCTGTTATTAGTATCATGCTCAGAGTAAACAAACCGAAGGGTATAAAAGGCGCTCCTTCGCACTTAATGCTCACTCTCCTGGAAGGTGACTTCAAGTCACTTTGAATGATCACTGAGAAGCCGAAGAATAATTTTTGGCAGCTGAGCGGATGGTCCCCACGGCTAGGGGGGGGGGTGGTCCCGCACACGGAAACGGTGGTGGGAATCACCGGAAACCAACATGTGGCATCCAGGGCGGATCGCTGGCTAATGGCGGGCGGCTCGCTGGCGACTGGCGGGCGGATAGCTGGCTACTGGCGGGCGGATGGGGGGGTGGGATGTCGATCCGCCCGCACCTACTGTCTGAGTTATGTTATTCATCTCATCTCATCTCATGTCATGCCATTTTATGCTAGGCTTGATATGATGTTGTGTCATGCCGTCATGTAATGTTATGTCATGACATATGTTGCTATGTGACGTCATTTTATGTAATGTTTGCACAAGCTGCTGATGGCGAAACGCTTGGCTCCGGGCGTGATTGAACATGCATATTTCCTCTCCGAGGGAGCCTCTTAGAGCCCAGTTATAGTGTCGCGGCTAGGAGGCGCGGCAGCGTTCAATGGACCTGAATCGATTGTACTTCGCCACATGATCGATACTTCTCCATTGAATACTGACGCGCACTCCAGCGGGGGGCTCTAATCGGAGCCTCATCGCACTGCACCACCGAAGTCCAGTGCCGCTCTCAATCAGCTGCTCGGCAAATATTAGTCGGTTTAGGGGCTCTCTTCACACCGTGAGAGGAGTTGTCCCGCTTTTCGTGGCTCTGATTCCACTGGGAACCTAGTCACCTAATTTGATTAGCGTGACGCTCCAAACTGCAAAAATGAGACACATCCTCCCTCTGTGTGTAGAGAGCCTCTATCTTAATTTAAAGGCAGTGTTTACAAAGAAAAAGTTGCTCTTTTTTTGGCTAGAACGTAAGCTTTGGGTCCCCCCCCCAAAAACATCAAGAACGGAAGTGCGATGAAAAACGGCCGGTAAGTGGGTGAAAATCTCGTAGACCAGCCAACCCATTGGGCCACTCCGCCCACGTCCTATAACAGTTTCCCTGAATTCGTGGTTAGATGAGCAACGGTTTCCGGTCAAAAGCCCGTTCTTCCATTCATTCTCAACGTCTCTCTTTACTCAGGTCAGCTCGCACACATCGGCTGCAAAAAACGGAAGTTACAAGCCTCGGACAACTCGTCCACAATGCTCCCCTAGCTGAATTTTGAGGGGCCATAACTACGTTTCCAGGGGGTCTTGTACGATTCCAGGGACATCATTGATATCAGCATGGGACCGTTTTAAAGATAGGCAGAAAACAGAAGAACGATCTTCATCGTGAACACTGCCTTTAACTGATTTAAATCTTTACAAAAAAAACATCAAAATTTCTATGTTATGTCTGTTGTGTGTTCGGTGGAGGTAATGCCAACCCATCCTCTTTTTACTGCGACGACACAGCTTCACCTGATAAATGGGTGTGATGTAGCAGGACGGTTGTGGAAATACCTCATCTTCAAAATACTATTGCGTCAGTCAGGGAAATCGAGTTATATATCAAGATTGGAAAAACAGTGACAGTTATAAACAGCCGGTTTCCTGAATGATTTGTATGCAACCCACGAAGATGCCACTGTGTTGTTGAAGAGACACGGAAATAAGACTGATTTTCATCTCCGGCGCCATTACAGTACAATATAGCAGAGATGGAGGAAAATTCACAACTGTGATTGCACTCGGTGGCCCCATCGACTGGCAGAAATGAAATAGGCTGGCATGAACTTCCAATTCTAACAAGGGGAGTATATAAATCGTAGGTCGGATCTGCGGAAACGAAATGTATTTCCAGTATCCCTTGAGCGTCTATCGTAAAACTTCGCAGTACCTCGCCCCGAGCAGCCGGTTCCAAGTTATGAGCGTTCTGAAGATTTATGGAACGGTAAGGTAAAAAGATTTGGATTTTACCCAGAACTTGTACGTACGTACTCAGTCCCTTAGATTACCACTTGTACGTAGTGGTAACCCAGGGTGCTGAATACGAATCTAGGGTCTGTTTGTCAAAATTCTGAGGTTTACTGTAGGTAGCGGTAGTTAATATGCCATTTAGGGGCAAAACCTACCTTAGTAGTTTGGAAATCGGCAAATGTACGTCAAATTCGTATTCACCACCCCCGCGTACGAGTTTAGAGTCAAATCTGAGCCTTTGATCAAACTACCGTATACCCACCGTAATCTACCGCAATCTGCAGAAAATTAGAAAACGGATCCCAGATTCGCGTTAAGCACATCAAATTAAATTCAGAGAAACTTTTCGAGACACATCTATCTTAGAACTACGGATATCTAGAAAGAAGCGTTTTGCCTTCGAAATCTTCACCACTGGGATGCTTTGAGCGAACTAAAGGCAGTGTTCACGATGATTTTTGTCTCCGAGATTTATACATAAAACAATGCGTTGGCCTCCAAAAGTTACCAAAATTACGAAGAAACGGGGAGAAACGCATTAAAACGTCGTATTTCAGTGGCATTAATCTGTAACATGGACTAGTCCGGTTGGATAAACATGTTCATGGTGGTTGTCACCGGTGGAAAACTGTGTCAATCGAAAATAGAAGAATATTTTATGCAAAGCAGGTTTAGTTAGAGCCCCAAGGAAAGAACGGAGCAATAGAGAGTAGAGAATTGCAAAGGACGGGTCCACGAAAGATTTCATGGTAACAACGAACAGTTTCTGTGAGAGTAAAGGGGCGGGGAAAGATTAAAGGATTTCGTGTACTTCTGGAGCGTTTTTATCAATTTCTACGTTATTATAGTTCTACCCGGGGACCACTTAATCAGTATACCGAGCAATATCGAAATTGAAGATTATCATGAACACTGCCTTTGAGACGAAAACCTTGGAATTACGACAAATAAACCACAGATCCGTGATCAGCGCCCAGAAAACTTCCCAGATAGTTTCAGGACAAATCTGGAACATCTCCCTGAGGCGCTTTCAAAATTTCTATTTGATATAAGTAGCCGTTCAACCGACAATCCGTACAAATCCAAAACGGTATCAGTCTGCACAAAGTTAGGAAAATGTGCTTTCACCCAAGCGTTGCTCAGGCTGGTTGTTTTGGGCGCTGAACACGATTATTAGGTCCGTTTCCCGATTTTTCGAAAGTTTACTGAGCGTTTTGGAAGGTACAAAAGGCACAAAAAACGACAGTATTGAGTTTATAATTCCTCGAAACCTGCGGCTCGGAACGGGGTACTGCGCAGTTTTTTATAGATGCCAGATAGATACTAGCAATACCGTTCGTTTCCCCAGATCTGATCAACGCTTTGTATACTTCCCCTGTCAGACGAAAAAGTCCTATATTTTTTCGGAATGTCTGGACTTAACACATCAGTGAGTATTACGAGTGGAAATGGTAAAGAGTCCCAAGAGCGCCGAATAAGTTCCGCTTCTGACTTCAGCCAAACAATCGTACACGCAGACAAGTTCGCATGCGCTTGAGTTCATGGTGTCGCGTCTGCTTTCGGGATGCTTCGTTTTTCATATATGCGCATGCTGTTTTATGCTTCAATGACTGTAAGTATGTGATACGCTTGATTTCTTCAGTACGCTTCGGCGACAATCACAGAATTCGAGGAACTCATCAACGAGTGGGCGCTGTTCGGCTGTCGACTTTCTTTGTAGAGAAGAAGTTTTTTGTGAATAGGGGGTGGTTGCGAGGAGTCTAGAGAGATAAAGAAGCAGAGTGAGAAGGACATTAGGGGGGTCAATTCAGCAATACATACTTATCAAATCGTATCTTGACCCTATTCCAGACAGCTTGGCGTATATCCGTGTTCAGCCCGTTTCTGGTCTTTCTGGTCCCCACAAGAGCCACAAGAGCGGAAAGCGCAGCGTGATGAATGTGTAGTGAGTCTCCAACAACTTACAAGCCACAGTTCAAAATAATACGGATAAATCTAACTTGCCCCGCAAAAAAGCTTAAAAAAGATTTTCAAGACTTCTTGAAAAAAAAACGCCAGGAACTCGTCTCGCACTTGGCACGTGTTATACGGAAGCGGTTTACCACACAAACAAATGAAAATCACAAAATTCATTCCTGAGGGTCTGCTGTGCCTCTAAAGCAATAGAATGATCATATTTAGGATCACTTGCACTGAAAGGCAGTGCCCACGATGAAAACTGATTTCCGAGTTTTTAACTAAATTCAAAAAGTTTGAGGCCTATTGCAGCAGCAACGTCAAAAAAACGCTAAAAAAGAGCACCGAATAGCTCTACACGACCCTGTACTTTTATGTAAAGCGCAATCGCCGCCCACTTCTCTCAACGGCTACTGATCAAAGTAAACAGCGGAAAAATTGACTGCAATCAAACATACGATTATCAAATGATTAAACCATTCCCCATGATGTACGCATTTAACAAATTCACCCCTTTCGAATATGGTCTTCTGCACACAGTCGATTTTTCAATTGCTTGTTTCGACCAGTGACCCTTGAGGGGAGTGGGCGGAGATTATGCTTCACACAGAAGTTCAGGGCCGTTTAATGCTATTTATGGCTCCTTTTTGGCCATTTTTCGGTATTGCTGCTGCGATAGGCCACGCATTTTTCAATTTCGGGTATAATATTGAGACGGTCACCATCGTGGATTCTGCCACTAAACAAACACAAAAAACTGTCGCTACTGTTGCATACGAAAAATTGCCGTTGATTGTTTACGCAAATTTTCGTACGTACGCAAAGTAGTCACTCAGCCTTCACGGAGAGTTCACACAAAAGGCCAATGGTATACTTTTGCGAACGCGGTCGCGTCGCACTGCACAGCGACTGCGACAGTGGCTACGACAGGCATCGGCGCATTTGCAGTAATTCAGACCTCGCGACATGTCGCTGCGACGGACACACACAGAACTGTCCTAGGACGGCCAGTGTCATTGCTCCGATGCTGGTCCCGCCACGATTTGTGCTAAATGTCATGACTGTCGCTCATGGCAGCTACAATGTATACCATTGGCTTAAATCCTTGCGCCACGTAATTTTTGGGTCTCACTGACATGTAATGTCGCGTCGCCCCGCGAAAACTCTGAACGCCGCTTAAAGAGGTCCCTAGAGTTCAACCGCGGCGCGACGTCTTCTTTCATGAATGATTTGTCAATTGAGCTCTCAATCATTCCGTCTATCACTCCTATCAGCTAGCAGTGGAGCTGAAAGGCTGCCAGCTGGCGGGTGCTACCTGTCCCTGTCAATTAGACAATCAAAGTGGCCTCTCAGCTGGTCTGATAAGTGTAGAGAGGACAGTAGAGGGCTGCAGGAAAACCTCCATTGCTCCACTGTCCTTTTTTGAACTTCTTTCGAAACGCCAGTTTCCTCGAACATGCTCAACCCCATGACCGCACTCGAGCCATCCTCTCCGAGAATCAGGGGTCCGACCGCAGATTTATCTCGGGTTGAACCCCTTTTACGCTCTCACCCCTCACTTCTTCCAACTGAGACGACGTGAGGTAAAGTAGAATTTATTCTTCACCTATGTCTTCTCACTTGGGACTACGTGGAGGAACAATGCTAGGGGGTCCAACCCGATAGAAATCTGGGGACGGACCCCGTTCGAGCTGGGGTCGAACCCGACGAATGTCCGAGATGCTTCGTAGGGCGATAAGCAAGTCACTCTCAGCAATTTTGCTTTGCTGTGGCTGTCAAAAAGTAGCTGTTATGAGATGACATCCTATCAAGCTGTCGTCCACAACTGAAATCGCCCGACAACGTATAACTGCGCTAACTCTGGAGGTGTCCGCTGGCGGCAGCAGAAGGACCGGATGCCATACTGATCTTATCAGTCTTCTTAATCGCGAGATTCCGAGCAATGTCGGATTCTCGAATTCAGTGTTTTTTGCTAATTTAAGATCGTTGAATTGTCACTCTTTTAACTCTCTAACTTGTTGATATTATTCCGGTACATATGAATTTGCTTGATGAAAAAAATAATTGGAGAGTATACATTGGACCCGAATCGAAAAACGGATATCCGAATCTCCATGTGCGACTCTCCATAAACCTCGGCATGGTAATAATCTAGATGTATGATGATGTTGTACTCGACACGAGGTTGGTATATCTTCTTTATGGCCGACGTTTCGGAGAAACCTCCTTCTTCAGAGCCTGAAAGGATCGAATAAGATTTGCGTTTACTCGATCAAACGTCGCCTTAAACTTACCGATTCGAGAGCCAAAATTTCCCCCGCGTGGGTGTGAGAGAGGAGGGCAGATGAACCTCACCCAGCCAGGAACTCGCTAGTAAACGAAACAGCGCGGTAAGTCAATAGTATAGCCGTCTTGCTCATATAAGTCCGAGCAGAGCAAGCAGCGGAGCGGTTGGTCATGGCGAAACACAACAGTGATAGGAGATTTCGACATCATACGCCCGATAAGTACCGTTCATACCGTTCATATCGTTCAAAGTACCGTTTATATCCGATCAACTGAGCATTTCAATCAGGAAATGTTTAAGGAAGACGGGACTGGAAAACTCCGTGTTTCTGGTCGAGACCCCTCCTAACAACTTTAAAAGGCGTCTCGTCCGAAACCGCATTTATGACCGCATATGTACAACTTCCAATTGTGTGATTTGCCCGGCTGGCAAGGACGGGGATTGCACCACGTGCGGTGTGGTCTATATGATTTCCTGTGAGCTGTGCAGCGAAAAATACATCGGGGAAACGCCGCGGCCACTCCATGTCAGGATCAAAGAACACTTGGACGGCAAAGAAAGGCAGCGGGAAACAACAGTGCTTGGGGCGCATCGGGTCATAACCCATTTTGGTGAGAGCTTTGATATCAAGGTCGAGATAATGGCTCGGGAGACTGATACCGCAGCACGGAAAACAGAGGCATTTTTCATTCAAGCTTATGACCCGCAGATTAATCGAAAGGGAGAAGGTCTACATATAACGCGGGAACTCAGGCCATACGTAAGACTAGCCTTCTAACATTACAATCGGTGGTCCACAGCGTTCCTATAGCCTCTCCTCATTCTGAGTCAGTCGAAGTGAGGCTTATCGGGCGTATCATGTCGAAATCTCCTATCACTGTTGTGTTTCGCCATGACCAACCGCTCCGCTGCTTGCTCTGCTCGGACTTAAAGGCAGTGTTCACGATGAAAAAAGTTTTCGAAATTGCATTAGAATTGGATAGCGGAGGGACACTCTGTAACGTTAACGTCGAAAGGACGCATGAAAACGAGCCAGGAAGAGCTACGAAAGAGTCCGAAGTTGCAACTTCGAGCGCATTGAAAACCCCAAAAGCGCATCACACGCCCACCGACGTGAACAAATGAATGCTCGAGATCGTGAGATGAGCGATGATTTTCAATCATTAGCCCCGTTATTCCTTTCATTCTCAGCTTCTCTCTTTACTCAGGTCAGCTCGCATAGATCGGCTGCAAAAGACGGAAGTTACAAGCCTCGGACAACTCGTCCACCATGTTTCCATAGCTCAATCTTTGAGGGACCATAACTTGATTCCCAGAAGGTCGTGTACGATTTCAGAAACATCATTGGAATCAGCATGGGGCCATTTTCAAGATAGGCTGGAAAACAGAAAAACGATTTTCATCGTGAACACTGCCTTTAAATGAGCGAGACGGCTATACTATTGACTTACCGCGCTGTTTTGTTTACTAGCGAGTTCCTGGCTGGGTGAGGTTCAGCTGCCCTCCTCTCTCACACCCACGCGGGGGAAATTTGGGCTCTCGAATCGGTAAGTTTAAGGCGACGTTTGATCGAGTAAGCGCAAATCTTATTCGATCCTTTCAGGCTCTGAAGAAGGAGGTTTCTCCGAAACGTCGGCCATAAAGAAGATATACCAACCTCGTGTCGAGTACAACATCATCATACATCTAGATATCCGAATCATTTTAAAAGCGATGGTCGCGGATTTCCGATTCATGCGAATGGATTCAAAATAAAAGCACTGTTATTCCGGTACTAATTGCTAGCACTCGGGATCCATCTGAATACACTCGGATACCCACAACCATGGTTTTCAGAATGATTCGGATATCCGTTTTTCGATTCGGGCCCAATGTACATTGGAGAGCGCTAGAAAGAGTCTCCGGGAGCACAAATCAGTCTAATGTTGACCTCCCGAGAAACACGGCGGTTGACCACAAGCAACAACGCATTCGTTGTCCATAAACGCATTGGTTATGCAGGCACCACATATGCGACCGACCAAAAAACCACGCTTGGCATATTAATTTTCCAGTATTTTCCGCCCTGTTCCCTATGTCAGAGAACCACGTGAACAATGAAACAACGAAACGGAATGTGTGAGGGCAAAAATAGCTGCCGATAGCGCCGGGCGGTAGCTACGCCAACGCATCCTGACTGGGAAATATTCTATTTATTCAGGAAGTGTTTAAGGACCAGGCGTTGGATCGCATGTGGGGAATTTCAGCTTTCGCATTCGGTCGGACTAGTGGGTCAAAACAATGTCACTCAAAAAGTTTGGAGTTTCAAAATCGCCTCTGAATGGAGGTTTGTTTACCTCAAAGCGGCTTCCTGGGTTTGGGGGCCGGTTTCTTGGTTGATACGTGGTTACAAGGAACAAAACTTAGTCGTTGCTGCCGGCGGGCGTGCCTCGATGCGTCGTAGGCCAGTCGATTTCGCAATCGGCATTGATTAAAAGCACCTGAAAGAAATGAACGCAGCAGGTGGGTAAACCTTCTTAATTTCGTTCAAGTGGTTGTTGTTTAGGTAGAACACCAAGAGCTTCCAACGCTGTGCCAAGGAACGAATCGTAGGACTGTTCCTTGCGTTCTCCGCGCAACAATCCCACGTTGTTGTCAGTGCGAACTTCATATCTGTTTTGAACTTTTTTAGAATGGGTTTTTCTTGAAAAGTTGACGTCTTTCAGAGGGGCTCTTTGCAACCTTCAGTTGTTCCAGGGGTATAACAACAAGAAAACGTCAAAAACTGGTTTTCATCGTGTATGATGCTTTTAAAGGCAGCATACATGCTCGCAAAAGTTGTTGAGATAGCTACGTTAGTGGTATTGTACGGGCTTTATTAGAACGCTCGCGAAGTTGCAAGCGCCAAGTCGTCATTTTTCATGCATATGAGAGCGTAATCGCTTTAGTAAGGGCCATACGAGCCAATTTGTCGCTAGTTTCGCTATTTCAGCCCATGCGGTGTAACACGTCCACTTCCGGACGAATACAGAAAGAACATCCATGTGCGACTCTCCATAAACCTCGGCATGGTAATAATCTAGATGTCTGATGATGTTGTACTCGACACGAGGTTGGTATATCTTCTTTATGGCCGACGTTTCGGAGAAACCTCCTTCTTCAGAGCCTGAAAGGATCAAATAAGATTTGCGCTTACTCGATCAAACGTCGCCTTAAACTTACCGATTCGAGAGCCCAAATTTCCCCCGCGTGGGTGTGAGAGAGGAGGGCAGATGCACCTCACCCAGCCACAGAAAGAACAGTTATACCTAGATTTCAATCAATTTTTTTTTTTCGAGTTTTTTCGTCATTTCTCTACACTAACAGCTTCGGACCTTCGACCAATTTTCTCCTGATTTTCTACCACAACATGTGTCCCCCCTTTGCCGAAAGCCCAAATGACAAAATAATAAGTTTTTGACTAGACAAGAAATCGTCCCAGAATCACATTAAACGCTTTTTACGCAGTTTCAGCTTGCCCAGACCCTTATATCAACCGCTGGTCTGAACTGAATACTCGTCAAAATTCCAATTGTTCGATCGGCAAAGAAATGATTTGGGCCTTCCAGTGTAAGATACCCTCAATAAAACGTCGTAATTCACATCATTCGAAGCGCGGGCGGCACGCGCAACGCCTGGGGCTCCGTCTGCCCTGCGCCCTCTCACTGCCTCTAACCTCCGCTCCGCACCAGCACGCGTAGGAACCAGGTGAATTTCGCCGTTTTATAGGCTGTACGTTGCTCTTATGGACCACAACTCAGCGATTCGGTAAAATAGACTCAGTAATGAAGTAGAAAAAAGCAAATCCGTTATTGGAGAGTGAGAAATAGAAAAAATTGGCCGTTGTCAAAAATGGCGCAAAAAGACAGTTTTTTCGAATTTTCAGTCTTGCTTTTCACTTTTAGAAGGTGGCAATCGAACAGAATGTGTACCCGTCAAATGGTTATCAGAAACCCAGTCTATAAAATGGCGAAATTCACATGGTTCCTACGCGTGCTGGTGCGGAGCGGAGGTTAGAGACAGTGAGAGAGCGGAGGACAGATGAAGGCTGAGGAGTCGCGCGCGCAGCTCGCGCCTCGAATGATGTGGATTACGACATTTTATAGAGAGTGCATTATCTGGATTATTTCTTGAGGAGTTTTTTTTTGGGTTACCACATGTGGTGAGGTGAAAACAGCGAGATAGAAAATCACAAGAAAATTTTCGGATGAAAAAATCCAGCTAATGTAGATTTCGATAACCATTCAGTAGATGCATGTTTTGCTCGACTGCCGCCTTCCAAAAGTGAAAACCAAGGCTGGAAAGGCTACTTTTAGAAAATGATTTTAGCTATTTTTCACAACATTTTTTTTCCATCAGACGATTTTTTAAATTTCTCACTCTACTTGAGCGGCTTCGCTTTTTTCTACTTCACTACTGGGTCTTTCTTACCTAACCGCTGATTTACTGCACGCATGAGCAATGTATGTATATGACACGGGGAGGCTCCCTAAAACCATTTTTTTTTCGCTGTTCGGACAATTGCAATTTTGACGAGCATTCAAATCTTCAGCAAAGTCTAACTTCAATTCACCGGGGCCATTTTTAGGGAGGGGGTCGCAACAAAGAACGGATTTCGCCCGACGGGTTGCTTGACCCTGGACCGAAGACTTGAAAAAGAGACTGCAGTGTCTCGCGATCACGTCAGGTTTACGGGGTCGCATGGGAAAAATCAACCTGTATTGAAGAAAGCAAGTTAGAAGAGTTCGGAAGCGCTTCGTAGGACAACCTGAATTGTTTCATTTTTTTCTTGAGCGCCAGTCGACTACTGCGAAGGTTTTGTGTATTGAAGCTCAGAACTCTCCAGCACGGCGGGTTGCCACTGCCAGTGATGGCTTCATCTCCTTGATGCCAGCATGGTAACGTGGTAGAGTAAATGAGCCGAAGTTCTAGCTTGTCGCTTGTAAGCACTAACTGCTCAATTCTACAGAGAAGGTCCAGCAAGAGAAGGACAGGTAGGAGTCATTGTCCACCTTCTCAGCTTTTTTCAAGACTGGTGATTTGCTAGTCTATCGCAGATAATCGATGCCCTCTCCCTTGCATTAGCGTGTAGATAGCCTTGGATACCATTTTTTGAATCGCTGTTGGGGTATAGTGTTGAATAAGAGTGCAGCATGTCATAATCGTCGTAAAAAACAGCTCGAGGTATCGTTTATGAATTCTGCCCCTGCCATCTAGGTAACAGATGATCATTCAATTAAATCGCTACTGCATGCATTGCGGATGAAATGTTTATCAAAGTGGTGTTGAAGTGGTCAGCGATAACAATGACGTAGCATCCCTGAAGTAGTACACAACGGCACAATATATATATATATATATATATATATATATATATATATATATGATATATATATATATATATATATATATATATATATATATATATATATATATATATATATATATATATATATATATATATATATATATATATATATATATATATATATATATATATATATATATATATATATATATATATATATATATATATATATATATATATGGTAAGTGGAGGCGAACAGCAACTCAAAGCATGAAAAGCGAGGCTTTGAAAATTTGTGGCTCTGGAAAAACCTGCTGCTCATCAATGCAAAAAGCACGTAAGACCAAGTCAAAGTTTAACAAAACGGAGAACGTTGATATGGGGCCACTTTGCTACTGCTTTGATCAAGAAGAAGGCTTGTTGTGGTTGACAGGTTAAAGGCACAGTACACCCTCAGATATGAATTTTGAGATTTTCATGTAATTGTGTAGAACACCCCTCTTGTATAACACGTGCAAAATGTCAGATCTCATTTCCTCCAAATAAGCGAAATATAAGCCACCACCACAGGCCCGACCCCCTTCGCTCACCACCACAGGCCCGACCCCCTAACAGATTTTCGAGCTCGATAGCGGCTCGATGGATGGATGAATTTCTACGAGACTCCGTTCTTCACCCCATTGTCGGGCTGTCTCCTTATCCCGGCTTGCACTCGCGTAACGATTACGAATGAACAGAAATACAGACCTGAGACAACTCGTCCACCAATTTTTCACCCTCAAAATCTAGGCATCTTTGAAGAGCCATAACTCTGTTCAAAGGGGTCTTGGACGATTTCAAAGATACCACTGTGATCAGCGTGTGACTCTCTCCAAGATAAGCGTGAAATCTGGAAATTAATTTTTTGGGTGTCCTGTGCCTTTAAAGGCAGCATACACGCTCGCAAAAGTTGTTGAGGTAACTACATTAGTGGGGTTGTACGGGTTCTAGAAGAGCCCTCACGAAGTTGGGAGAGTTGAAAACGAGTTAAAATGACCGTATTTGAGCCGTATTGAGTCACAAAATCATCCTTTCTCCGCCCACCGATACGGGCTCCTCCCCTCAATACCAATGTTCAACGCTCGATTACGGTCATTTTGGCCCATTTTTTACGCTTCTAACGTCGTAAGCGTTCAAGAAAGGGCCGTACGAGTACATTAGCGTCGTCATACCAGCAAATTTGTCGCTAGCTCCGCTATTTCAGCCAATGCAGTAAAACTCGTCCATTTCTGGGCCAATGTAGAACGAACCGTTCTATCTTCATTTCAGTTGATTTTTTTCCAGTTTTTTCGTCATCTCTGAATATTAACAGCTTCATACCTTCGATTCATTCCATAAAATTGACATCATTTTTGAGCGTGTATGCTGCCTTTAAGAGGTCATCTAGCGCGGCACGCACGAAAGCGAATGGTACGAAGAGGTTAGGACAGGGTTTAGGGCGTCGGAGCACTTGATGATAGCAGTGCGAGGGCTGGAAAGGGGTTGGAGTAACACTGAAAAGTCGTTCCCTCGCCAGCCTTACCTAGAAGGGTGGAGCAGCCGAGACTCCGCTGAGTCACCAACTATTGATTATCTCCAGCACTCGCGCTGCTATAATCAAACGCGCCAACGTACCAAACCCTGCTCCGAGCCCTGGGATAGGATCTCTCTACACACAGAGGGTGGAGTTATCCCGTTTTTGCAGTTCGACACGCGACGCTACTCAATTCAAGCGATTTGGTCCCGAGTGGAATTAGAGCCGCAAAAGACGAGACAACTCCTCCCTCGGTGTGTAGAGAGCCCCTGTCCCCCAACCCCTTCGTAACACTCGCGTTCGTGCATGCTGCCCCTCAGAGTGTTCCAGTCGGCGGGGTTAGAATGCCGATGACAATAGTCTCGAGGTAGTCCAGCTGAGCAGGTCAGATAAGTGCTGCAGCGGGAAGCGGACCGAAAAAGGGCCCTGGTGAGGAGTTGTTCTCTGTTTCCGATTGAAATCTATTTCCGTTCATCGCGTGCGTCTGAGCTTGTACGCTGCGTCTCCTTCTCCCCACACTTTCTCGCTGTCTCTACCCTTGCCCCGCACAAGCGCGTGAGGGAACATAGTAAATTTGGCTCGGAATCAGAGGATATACGAACCAGACACCTGCTTTGCCGTGATCGCGGAACTTGCGCACTAACGCATACACAATGCTGTTTCTACCCCTGTGCGAGCCTAAACCTAGTTTTTGTAGTTACAAACAGTTCATGAGTATTTCTTCATTGTTCTCACTTGTATTACTCTATTTTTTTCTTTCATTCTCACCTTTCTGTGTTTCTTGAACTGCATTTAGATCCCAATATTGTGACTTACCTACCATGAATGTTCTTGACTACTTCCGAACATTGTCTCAGAATATTGAGTAAGTTTGGCCTCTTTGGTCACTTAGTGATATTCAAAATTCCGTGTTTGAGAAGAGGACACAGAAAGCATAGAACAATGAGAAGAATCAGACGAGTGCGTTCGGGTTCATCTATTTTTCGATCATGAAACAGGTATTTCAGCCTCGGCAGCGTTTTCCTGCTCAACCTCTGGAGTTTCGATCTGGTGTTCGCCCATATTCTCTTCTAGTAAATCACTACATTCTCTCGTTTTCCCTGCACAGGGTTTGGCGCGGGGTGTGGAGCTCCACAGGTGTGCGGGTATGAGCTGCGGAGTGGTAGAGGGAGGGGGGGGGGGGGTTTGTGCTTCGCCGGAAGACCAAGTGTACCATTCTGAAAGGTGGTACACACTCGGACAGAAAAATAGGGCTGACCGCTCGCAACAATAGGGACCGACCGCGGGATCGGCCACGTTCCGACCGCATTCTTGCGAGCGTTCCGACCGGTATTCAGCCGCGGTCAGTACTAAAGTGAGCGCGTTCCGAACGCAAATCTGCATCACGGCGCTTTGCGTTCGGACCGCGGGCAAGTATGATATCACGGCGCCCTTCCGATGGGAGGGGCTCAGAACAGCGCAATACGCCAACAGGAGATCCTACAATCATGGTGCCCACTACTGGCTATTACAGTATGAAATAGCCAGTAGTGGATATCACGATTGGGGACTACAGGCTAGCGTATTGCATAACAACATGACACGAAAATGATAATATACAAATTTATTTCCAAATCAATTAGTAATGATACAATAATTGTGACACAAATTGTGTTTGTTCACAATAATGGCTAACGGTTATACACAAAAATATGCAACGAAATACATTACATGATCGAGTTCACAAGTTTCCAAAAAATGACTTCAAATACTTGGAGACAAAAAACGAATTGGAAGTATGGGCAATTTGGATGTCAGAATCCGAAAATAGTGCACGTTGGTGTGATTATAAATGTCAAATATTCGAAAAAACAAGTGAAAATAAATTTTAGTAACTGAAAACATATACAATCGAACTGCGAATTTCTTTTGTGTCACATCCAGTCAAGTGATTCATATTTTGAATGTTATTACTGTAAAACTTCAATCCGCATTCATTTGTTCTGCTTTCATGCTGTTACATGAAGATTATGTTATAAACAACACTGTTTCCAATTATTTCAAACCATCTTTCAAAAAATAGTGAACCCGAAAATTAAAACTTTTACAGCGCACAAAAAGTGAAGCCATCAAAACTGAGAACACAAGTGGTAACTGATCATTGTTCTCCAAGAACACAGATACCCAGACCGCGTTTAAAGGCAGTGTTCACGATGAATTTCACTTCCGATATCTCCACGGTTCACGAAAGGTCTGGTGCCCTATATAGCAAGGCATGCTTAAAAAGGACACGAAAGACGCGTTTTTGAGCAAAAATAGGCCCTCTCTTGTTTACGTTGACTTTTGAGCGTGGAGGAATTGACCGCTAGAAGGATGATACCTATCACTGCAATGAAGCGATCAGCTCACTTATCAGCACTTCCTTCACTTGGTCATTCCTATAATCCGAGTCTTCATTTGTTCCTTTCGAGGGGCCGATCTGGGGCCCGGGGCGTGTTCAGCACCAAAACGCCTGTTTGCAGCCGTTATTTTGCCACTCCTGGCTCGTTTTCTACCGTTCTTTCGACACTGGGAGCCCAGGATCTTTCTCCCTATCATTTTACTGTGGAAAGCCAACAATGATGATCGGCGTGAACACTGCCTTTAAAAAATATAGCCAACAATAAGACGACAGCACATTCTGAGATTCCCTACAGCAAAGAAGCGAAATCGATATCATTAAACGAGATAATGGTAGTAGGGCATGTTATAAGGCTAGTAGAACTTACAAATATCTCCCATGTTAAACTAAGTGGGCATCTACAGTACCCGCACTGAAGTTTTGTAAAAAACTGGGAGCATCTGGAAAACTTGGTAAAAAGTCTGATGCACGTAACTTATTTTAATAATGATTTTCGATTTCTGAAAACGCTATCATATTCGCAGATAAAAAGCTACTTTAACTATGCGACTTTTAGGCCAAAGATCCCTAAATTCGCTTTGTTTTAAGGAAATAGTTTTTTCAACCGTTTTCAAAGCGTCGCGCGCGGCCAAACTTTGAGCTGTATTCGTAGAAGTAGTGGAAGAGGGCGCTGCGAAGTGCGGCGAAATTTTTAGCATTATTCGCACGATTGATGGAAGAGCGATCTGTATGCTTTCTTCATAAATTAGGTGTAAAAGGGAGTATCTCAAGGTTTGTTTGGGTTGGATTTTAGAAAACTTTCAATTAAAAGTCCTGGGTTCCCGCCACCAAACTCCGACTTTTCATGTAGTTCTCAAGTGTGTTAATGAAGGACTTCAAGAATTCAACCAACACAAATCTCGAGATTCTCACCTGCACCTAATTCATGAAGAAAACATACAGATCGCTCTTCCATCACTCGTGCAAATACTGCTAAAAATTTCGCCGCACTTCGCAGCGCACGACGTTTTTATAAACGATCGCAAAATTAACTTCCTTAAAAACAAAGCGATCTTAGGGATAGTCGGCCCACAAGTCACATAATTATGTAGGTATTGGATAGCAGCGGTATTGTAGTTCTGAAAAAGAATGGTCTTCAATAGGCAGTTACAAAAAGTGTTCTTTTAGATATTCGGCCCATACGAAAAATTGAACTAATCAACTACATGAACCTTGGACGGAATGCAGGTGACGACGCTCGAATATGAAATCAGAAAACTTATTTGTTCTAGAGTAATTCAAGTGATTTTAGGAAAAAGTTCAATGAGCTCATTGTTAAAATAAACACCTGCATACTGATTTGGATCAAAAAGAGGGGTTTATGAACTCTGGAAATTTGATTAATATGTTATTATGATCCGTTGAGCGGCTGTAATCAGATTACTGATCGATTCGAAAAAGGGACTAATGCACAAGTACTAGCGGCAAAATTGAACGAATAAGCACTATTAAACAGCATTTCATCACACTTATTCAGAGGAAGGAACAAATTCTTCAGTTGAGATTAGTTCTAACCGGAATAATTGTACCTCTGTATGTTCATCATTGCATAACAGACAGAACAACATGAGCTTCTGCTTCTCTATCCAAAACAATGAAAACGGAACTTATACCAAAGTTTGGCATAAACTTTGAATGCTGAATATTTTAGTCCCACCTAATACCTACAACTTTCACAACAGAGTTCTGAAAAAATCTAGTCGGGAGAATCTAAAGTTAGTCCCAA
Source organism: Aplectana chamaeleonis (assembly GCA_029168955.1). Classification (NCBI taxonomy): domain Eukaryota; kingdom Metazoa; phylum Nematoda; class Chromadorea; order Rhabditida; family Cosmocercidae; genus Aplectana; species Aplectana chamaeleonis. Next base: position 254,884 of record JAPDOI010000184.1, on the reverse strand, counting down.
AAGTGTTACAGACTCAGTTTCTGCTACGACGGGCCTCTCCAAATGTAGTGCGCAGAAACTTAACGGGATCATCGTACTGTGGTTCAGCATTTCTAGAACAATAATCTCACTGGATTCAACTGTTAAACCGTAACACAAAACGCATACCTCGCTTTGTAGCCTTCGATCTGTTCCATCTAATTTTCCCTGTCGCCGCTTCGTTGAGCCTTCCCATGCGAAACCTCTCAGAAATTTCTGAAAAATAGAACCAATTTAAGTCGCAAACGTCGTGAGCCTATGTTGCAAAAGCAGATTTATCAGTTGGCTGTGTTTAAACTGTAGCAACAAGTATGAGAGTAGCTTATTATTGAAAAAGCTGTTTTGTTAATACCAGGTCAAGTGTACACGCTATGCACATTTTGTACATACATTAAGATGCAAAAGCTTCTTCTCAACCTAAAGGCAGCAGAAACGCTCAAAAACTTCGTTGGGATAACCACTGGAGTCGTATGGCCCTAGTAGAACGCTCGCGCTGTTGGAAGCGTCAAAAACTAGTCTAAACTACACAAATTTGAACAATGCAAGTCAAAAATTTTCGTTAACCCCGCCCACGAGCTTCGACAACCCCGCCTCCAAATACGAACTCGTCCAGATTGATTCTTCGAATACAGTCGCTGTGGCTGGTTTTGATGCGTACAATTAGATTAGCGTTCTAGTACAGGCTGCAAGAGTCCATCGGCTCCGCAATCTCAGTTCTATCGGCTTTTGCACACCTACAACGTCGCTCCAATTTTTTTCTCAAATCCCAAAGCACTCTTTTGCTGTTGCTCGTACTCCTGGATAAGCTCCTCCCACTTTCGAAACACTCCTTAGGAGCCCTGCACACATTCAACGACAATGCACACCTTATTTCAAACTTCTAGGCACTTTTTCGCCGCTGTGCGCACTCCTGTTGAAGCCCCGCCCACATTTCTGAACATTCAAAACTTGCTCTCGAAGCCCTCAAAGACTTCCAGCCTGATTACCCACACTTTTTCGAGTTTCACAGCACTTTTTGCCGCTGAGCGCACTCCTGTCGAAGCCCCGCCCACTTCCGATCACTTTCCTTTTCACGCCTCTAGAGCTTCCTACTTGTTTCCCTCAAAGCGACCCACCCAACTGAATCCTCACACACCTTCCACAACATTCTGTACATGTCTTCATCAACCGACTGTCAACACCCGTTTTCAATACAACGCAGGTTATGATAAAAAGGGGTGTACATACAGGAGACATATGGGAAGAACCCAGAACCATACAGTGGAAAGAAAGAAAAATAAAGAAAAACATAAAAAAGCGAGATGACACGGAAACTGCAGCAGAAATAATCGAGATTCAGGCGTGAAATTGAATGTGTCCTCGCCGCTACATACCATGCAATCTCCCTCACGTCTGCGCGCGGTTGGTCCTAAAGTTGCGCGGTTTCTGCCCGCTTTGCAAAGTTGCGCGCGGTCCAAACGGTAAGAGGTGGGAGCCGTGAAAGGATAAGAGCGGTCGGAACGCTCGCAACTTTCAAGATCGTTCTGACCGCGTGCTTTGCGCGCGGTCAGCCCTATTCGGTTTTTTGCGAGCGGTCGAAACGGTTCTTGCGCGCGGTCGGTACTAAGGGCGAAAACTTGCGCGCGGTCAAGCCTATTTTCTGTCCGAGCACAGCTTGAAATCAGTTTTTTTTAAAGAAGAGTATGATACTACCTACCTTTTTCATGAGATGCTCCCCTTCTTTGAATTTTACGAAAAAATATACTAAGTCACGCTCCTGGGGGGAACCTGAGAATTTTTGACCAAATCACGCTCCAGTGGGTCTGAGAAAAAGCGCCAAAAGTTCAAACAAGTCACGCCCCTAGGGGGTGTCTGGATGAAATCGGCTGGGTGGTGGCCGTCGTGTATCACCCCCCCCGAGGAGGCGGGAGAAACGGGGGAGGGGCGAGGTTCCTGATTGGACGCAGTACGGGCTAGCCCCGTGTTGCGTCCAATCAGGAACCTCGCTCCTCCCCCGGTTCTCCCTTCTCCTCAGGGGTGTTGATGAACGATGGCCACCACCCAAATCGCCTTTCTTCTCACCTCGCGCAGTAGAATGTTTCAGAAACAGCATTGGTAGCTCTAGCCAGTATGAGAGAACGAATGAATCCGTATTTTCAAGAAAACAAAAATCGAAAATAGTTAATCTGAGACCACTTCGATATTGTTCCGGCCAAGATGAAGGTTTTTTTCTCATCACTGTTTTTTCCATTTTGTTCGGGTATTCACCTACATCCTTATTTTACTATCCTTATATCATGTGCTTAGTTTTATTAATAACTGTTATGTATAGCCGTGTCTATGTAGCTTGAGGTTTTCGTAACCCAACCTCCAGCCACTGCTAATCTTTAAATGGCATAAATTGCTTTCACTTATAATGCAGCGGAGCTCGTTCTCTCCATCCCCTCACTTCAGCAATGGACGTCAACTCGGCGTCATACAAGCGATTCAACGGCCTGTACTACACGTTAAAAAGTGTCCTAAACTTGTGCGGCCGCGAGATGCTTCCCATGTCTCTTATCTATCGCATATGAAAAGTCACCGATTCCTTGCTATAGTGCCACGCAATCACGTTTTTACGGATATAGTAGTGATCACCAACCACAAGCCAAAGGTAGATCCAGAATACGCGATTATGCGGCAGCGAGCTGCTGATGGTGATTTGAGGAGCGGCATACACATGTGTCGCAGTCCCAAGGGACGCTTGTCGGTCTAATTATTCGGCACTCATAAAGACAACGGCAAGCAGCGCGCTAAACAACAATACCACACAACAACAACAAGTTTGCTTTGGGATTTTTATTGAAGGTGAATTGCATAGCTCTGTTCTAATGGTCCAAGAATAGTATACGACGGTCAAGAGGATCATATCAGTGAGCGAACCATTCGATCAGTTCGACTCTGTCAGGGGATCATTATATCCAACTTGAGATCATTGTTATGAGGCAGATAAATGAACCAACACCTCTCCCCGTTCTGCATGACACGTTGCCTATGGTGAAACCAGGATGAGAAGCTTGACCGAAAATTCAGGAAAACAAAGTGGTGGAACAAAGCGCAGTCTCAGAGCTTTAGGAGCACTCCTTAAGTCCCGGAGTTGTTTTCGCTTGACTGAGAATCAGATATGAAGTAATTGAAACTGAAGCAGGAAGTACATCTAGCGCTTCAGAGAGAATGGTTGGGCAGCAATGAGGTGTACTCCGTAAAAATAACTTGCACCCGTTCATAAGCGCCCCTGCCCGTACATGCGCATAAAAAGAACAACTACCTATATGAGAGAAAGGTCAACGATCCGGGGTACCTCAAGATACATCACCATAGGGGAGAAGATTTTGGGGTGAGTGCGGAAAGGTCGTCATCCCGAGAGACATAAAGGTCATCCGGAAGGTTGAGATTCTATTTATAACGCGGTAACTCAATCTTGCCTTCTGACTTAGGACCAAAGGATTGTTGCCCTGCTGCCCCTTTGTTTCTATTCTATATCCTTAGGTCTTTGCTGTGATGCTCGACCTGATTTTTCACAAGATTAAGCGTCGCGATTACATCTTGTATCTATGTAGAATAGCTTGAACTTTATTATACTTCGTATCACTGAATCTTCATGAATAAGTTTGAGATGACAGACTCGATTCCGCACTTTGATAGGGAAGGGGATGTAGACGATTAATAGTGAAGGAACGCCATTCAGAGACAGCAAGGCTGGTGAGTGGCGTGTCTCTACGTCTTTCACATGGCCAAACCTTGACTACACACATGAAGTTTCCGTCTATCGATGCGGTCCATATGAAGATATCCTCTGTCTCGGAGCGAAATTTATTCCCGTTAATCGCATGCGTCTGCGCGCGTCTCCTTCTCTCCATAGTGTCTCGCTCTCTCTACCCTCGCTCCGAGCCAGGGATGTGCGAAAATTTTTTGAAAAATTCGAGATCGAAAAGTGACGATTCTCGATTCGAGACCAAGTCTTTTAGTGCAGATGGTACATTTGGAGTGCGACCATTTTCGAAAATTTTCCGTTTTTTCTTTCGGTATTGATTTTTTGAAAAAAAAACGGAAACTTGAAAAAAGTATCATTTTTAAACGTAACATAGTGTGGGTAAGCATTCTACAAATTTTTGACCAAAAAGTTTTTTTCGGTTTCGAAAATTTTTCTCACACCCTGGTCGGCACAAGCGCCCGAAGGAACAGAGCAAATTTGGTTCCGAAACCGACGTTACAAAGATATACGACAGTCAGTAGGATTAGTGCCTTCCAGTGAGGGTCATTCGCTTCTCCCGTTTTGGAACACATGTTTGCGCCTTGTTACCTGAAGACAATCACCCGTAAATGTGACCCTTCCAGATTCAGAAAAGGCTATACCGCTCGAATATGCTTCGATGAAGTTCTCATATGCGCCGGCCCGCAAATGATTCAGACCCAGAGAAGAGCACGGCTGGTCAACCCGCCATCTAAGACCATCTGAGGGTGTCTGGCAGGCTTCAGTCGGCATACTAAAGGCTCTGACAAAGGCGTGATTGCCGAAACGTTAGCTGAATAAAGCTGTATAATCTCGGTCTACTGCTCAAGAATACCGATACGGTCAGCTTATCATACCGCCAGCCGCCGGTGAGATTTGAACCGGACGCTCCTGCCGCGGGTGAGATTCAAATGTTCTTTAAACGTTGAGGAGGCAATACATGGACGTGACCGTACATTCTACCCCCTCCTTCTCCCACCCTATTGGAGGCTTTTTTTTTTGTTCGGGTACTCTAATTTTTTTCCGAAATTAAATTCTATTTTGTTTCAGTTTTCTAGTAATTTCTATTCTGGACTTGGTGACCACATTTTTTGTGAAAGCTTGCTTCAAGAGTTCGAATGCACGCAATGTAAAGTAAGCCTCAGACAAAAACTGTATTGCGCAAAGTTCTCTATGGCCTTTTGTTTGATTTTCTCCCCTTTTTTTCTCGTGGTTAGGTCAACGACCTGTCACGTCCTTGTCCTCGAAAACACCAGGAGCCCTCCCCCTCAAATTTTACCTTTCCAAATAGATTTCAACGACCACCGTTGGTAAGCTTCCCAATCCTGATCGTCCTTCACGATATATCAAATTACGCAAGCATTATTCCTGATGCTGATATTTATCGGAAACAGTTGATTGCAAAAAGGAATGTAAATACCATATGACACAACAGGTACCATCACCTATAATATTGAAAGCTATTAAAGATGAGGGAAAACGCATGCTGATGCGATGCATGCTACTGAAATAGCGGAGTTTTTAGAGTTTTCCCTAAGACGTTGCGTGTTCGCTTTTAGTAAAAAGGAGCTCGATTACATCGTTAGCGCATGTAGAATGCATCATCTCATACATCCTACTTCAACGCTTCCGATTTTTATTAGACTAGTTATCTAATAAAATGACGCAAAAGTTTCCGGACTTTTCACGACTTTGACTAAAAAACATTTATTTCAGAAACAAACAAGGCTCAACCCGCAAAAAAAATTTCCATCACATTCAAGCATCCTTCGCCACCGATTGAGCAGATCGAAAATTCCCGACGCGTAGAACTCTGGCTGTATCGACTCAAAGTATTCTTCAAAGACAATTTTGACTTCGTCATCGTTAGTGAACTGTTTTCCATCCAGGAAGTGCTGCATCGAGCGGAACAGATGGTAGCCGGGAGGGGCAAGATCGGATCAGGGGCTCTCTACACACAGAGGGAGGAGCATGGACGAGATTTATAGCTCACGCGACGCGCGCGGCGGAATTTCTATCCCCATCACTAGAACGCGTCTGCCAAAAGCTCGCGAGATATATTGACATTCCATGCTTTGATAGATTCTCACATGACTTTTTCTTTACATTCCCTGGCTGTTCCTCTCATCATCTTATCCTACTAACTCATTTTAATTAATCTTGTATGTTCTCGTACCGTTGTAACCATTTTGATAGCTTACTAATCATCTTTTCAATCATACTTATGATATCATCGCGGTTATTTTTTATCTAGCACTCGGATCATGATACAAGATCTAATGAAATGTGGGCAGGATAATATAATGAGAGCAACAGCCAGGGAACACGAAGAAGGAGTCATGTAAGAATAAATCAAAACGTGAAATGTCATGAAATCTCGCGAGCTTTTGGCAAACGCGCTCTAGTGATGGGGATAGAAATTCCGCCGCGCGCGTCGCGTCAGCAATAAATCTCGTCCGTGCTCCTCCCGCCGTGTGTAGAGAGCCCCTGACCAGGCAAGATCTGGGCTATATGGAGAGTGAGGAAGAACTCCCCAGCCCCAATCCAGCAGTTTTTGTCGGGTTATCCGAGATACGTGTGGCCGAGCATTGTCGTGAAGAAGGCGAAAAGTGTTCATCCCAGGTCAAATACCTGGGCTAGAAAGTTCTTCCTCACTCTATATAGCCCAGATCCTGCCCCTTCCGACTACCATCTGTTCTGCTCGATGCAGCACTTCCTGGCTGGAAAAAAGTTCACTAACGATGACGAAATCGACTCGAAGCAGAGTTGCACGCGTCGGGAATTCATGATCTGCCCAATCGGTGGCGAAGGATCCTTGAATGTGATGGGAATTATTTTGTTCTGTGAACCTTGTTTGTGTCCAAAATAAATTGTTTTTATTCGAAGTACTGAAAAAAAACTGAAAGAAAACTTTTGCATCCACCTCATATTTTCCCTATTTACAGAGCCATTAGAATTGAAAGCTAAGAAAAGAAAAGGGACATAGTGATGTGGCCGGATGGTCCTGTCCTCTATTTCGTAGGTTAATTTGATTTGTTCCTTTGCGTGCTTGTGCTGAGGGAGAGAGAGCCATTGGAAAAATGTAGGGGTGAGGGAGACAAAGCATAAGCGCGTACAGGCGCGCGATCAACAGCAGAAACTTTATTCCCGAAATGGAGGATACTTGTAGTGAAACATTCCAAAGTCTCAATGAATTGATTATTCACACACTGAGCATTTCACAGTTTTTCAGAATTTGCCAGACAACGAAAAAGAGCAGCAGAAAGAAGCTCTCTAATTAGGTCCGTAATTCAACAGGTTCTGCAAAGAGCTCTGCAAACTTGCTTGCAGAAAACAATGCTCAGAAGCTTAATCATCGTTGACAAGGCCATATTCGAAGAACCTAAGTTAGCAATCAGACTGAGTGTACGACAGATTAACTACATACTACATAGAAATATAAAATGTGGGGGTGGGGGACACGGACAGACGGAAGTCGTTGATCACCCGGAGCTTCAGAGAAAAAACAGAGAAGGCGAATTCCGTCAACGCTCGTTAGGGTTCATTAGGATCAAAACGTCTACTCCAAATAGACTGACTGCAAGAGACTAATCTTCAGGGAGTTTGTGACTTTTACGAAATTGTGGCCTCATTAGACTGGACCACAACCACTACTGGCTTCAAAAGTAAACAAAGACACTCTAAGTGGTTTTGAAGTTTGCTGAAGTTCATTAGCTACTGCTAACTTCCACTGAGATTTGAAAAGTCCGTCGGCAAGACTTTATAGAGTAGGGAAGATGTGAATATTTAGCTGGTATGTCATAGCAACCTAGTCGCACTTCCACAGGTTTCACAATCTGCAATTACACATGAACACATGCTCAATTTATTCTCCTCCCTCACACCAAAGTATCTGCAGTCTGTAACTTCTTTTATTACTTTTCGCAGAAGAGTAAACACTCATGTCTTCTGAAAACTGGTGTTCATTGACAGTCAGCAAAACCCAATGTTGAAAAGATATGTACGAATAACCGTTTTTCAAGAACTGAAGTAGTAGGTTAATTTGGGGGTTTGGTCATAAGGTTAGTTCTTGGAGAAAGACTCTGAGTTTCCCCTCTGAGAAAGAGAAACATCCGATTCCTTCTTTGAGAACTAACTCTATGACCCTAAGGGGAACTGTGGAAATAACCGGTGGGAAGGTGGCCAACATCTTCTTCTCAAACAAAGCGTACACCCTTCCTGGAAGCGTGATGTAGGCCATGGGTATACTTTGTTGTCGCTGCAGCGACCGATTTCGCCAACTATCACTCATCGTGCCGGGACCATCCCCGCTCAATGACGAGGGCTGCCGCGAGAGCGGTTTGCATGCTCCCATCGTGGCGACGTGCTGCTGAGGGGTAACATTTTTTAAGTGGCGTGATACAGTACCCACCCTTAAACTTCGCAAATCAGCGAAAAACCGCGTTTTCGCGTTTTTTCGCACCTTCGTCATAACTTTGTCGAATTTGGGTCTTCGGGGTAAGAAAGAGAGAGATCGCCCACACGGCTTCCTCCGAATATTTATATAATGTTCTTAGACGTCCGACTTGTTATTATAGGAAAATCCTAGAACATCAACTTTGTCCATCAGAGGAGTGATCTTACCTTGCAAGACGAACTCACGCGACTAACTACCGACCCGGTTCTCATGTGCACGCTTTTATCAGGTGCAAGTGGTAGTGCCCAGTCCCGACTCCCAGATTCCACAACATTGATAACGGATTGTAATTCAGATGAAGAGGAGTCGCTCAGATTCAGGCCGGGATCACACTTTAAGAGACGAGCCAGTTTACCGGCAATGTCGATCGAAAACCGATATGCGCGATATGTATCCTCTGGTTCCGAGTCAGATTTACTCAGTTCCCTCGTGCGTAGCGAGGGTAGAGAGTGCGTAGTGAGGGTATAGACAGCAAGAAAGTGTGGGAAGAAGGAGACGCAGCGTACGCGCGCCGGTGCACGCAAAGAACGGAAACAAATTACACATGGAAACAGAGGATACTTTCGCCGTCGCTAGTCGCGCGAAGTATGATTCCGGCCTTACATAGATTCTGAAACCATTAGTCTATAGGATACACTTCACCTCGGTCTCACGTATTTTATGGGCTTAGGCTTAGGCTTAAGACCCCGTAAAAATTGCAAAAAGCACACGGGACGAAGTAGTATGACCATTCACGCTAGGCACAGTCAGCGCGGACCGCACTCATGGTTTGCGTTCTTTGTTGCGCGTTGGAGCAAACTGGATGCACATATTGTTATGCTCAGCGAAAATACGTAACTGCACGATCTCCTTTTTCCGTTGCAGTAAACTCAGTCGACTATATTTCATTTTGAGCACCTTGGATATTACACGAATATAGAAATGCCACTAGTTTATGAAAATGTTTTGCGACGAAAATCTACTATCGTTCTCGGGGTCGAATTCCGGCAAGCAATTGCGGACTACGGCTGTAGCATCATTTGACAAGTGATAATCGTGCTGGGAGAAAAATTAGTTGTGCCGGGACCAAGTGGTCCCAGCACGATTATCAAGTGTCGCATGATGCAACAATTCCGGTCCGCAAATTCGGCCCCGAGAACGACAGTAGCTCATGTTGGCGATACCAGATCGCACTGTTTGTAATGTGAAAATCCACTAGACATGCTAATATACTATTCAATGAATACTTCGCTGCTGCTAGCGATTCTGTGATTTCGCCTCCATAAAAACGTATGCATATGTGAGTGTAATGCACCTGTGAAATATGGCGTGTTTGCTGGTAAACATAAAACTGAGTTTGGTACGAACAACACATTATTGCAGGTGAAAGGCGAGGGGAAGCTAAATTTGGTTGCCACGTATGTGCTGCTCGACGCGTACAGGCAGTGCTTACGATGAAAAATGTTTTTCAGTTTCCAATAGGTATGGGTACGCGAGAGGCACACTGTAACGTTGACGTCGAAAGAACGCATGAAAACCAGGAAGAGCCTTGAAAGATCTCGAAGTAGCCACTTTGAACGCAAGGCAAACCCCAATAGGCCCGTTCTTTCCTTCATTTTCAACTTCTCTCTTTACTCAGTTCAGCTCGCATACATCGGCTGCAAAAGACAGAAGTTACAGGCCTCGGAAAACTCCTCCACCATGCTTCCCTAGCTCAATTTCGGAGGGACCATAACTACGTTCCCAGAAGGTCATTTACGAATCCAGATACATCATTGAAAAAAGCATGGGACCGTTTTCGAGATAGGCGGAAAAGCAGAAAAACGATTTTATCGTAAACACAGCCTTTAAAGGCATCGTTCGCGCTGGAAATCGATTTTCATTTTTCGGACTCAATTTCATGACTGAGCTCGGTAGACCACACTTGTAAACTTTGGCGCGTCAAAAACGTTGGGCAATGAAGTTGGAAGGCGTCAAAGATGAAGATCCGCCACCAATTCTCACCAGTCATCTAGCACTTTTTCCTAGAATGTTGGTGCGACTGAAGACAACATGAAAAATAGTTACGGCACGACCTCCACATGCAGAAAAACTCCGAAAATGACAGTGATGAGGCCTCCAAAAGCAGAAAAACTTCAAAAAGGATTTTGGCGCGAAATTCAAATTCGTATTTACAATGTGTTCCGATTGACTTTTCTTTACGAATGAAGGTTTTCCATAAGCCCCTTCGACATTTTCGTTCACTGGAGAGGCCAAGCTACTCAAAAACATATACGGTTTTCTGCGCGTACGATGCCTTTATCCAACCAGGTACTGCCCCCACCCACCCTAACTTTTCGATCGGCTTGTAGCGGTTTACTACGGACCCTGAACTCTATCAGACGCACAGTTCTTCCTTCTTCAATCTAACTCGTTCTTTTGCACTTGCCGTAAAATTGAATATTCTGTGAACTAAAAACTTTGCTACAGCTGTTCCTGACGTTTTTGACGTAAATTTTTGACAATCAAAAACATTACTCTGCACTGTGAATGAAAGTTTTCATGGAATGTGTTGGCCGCAGCTGTTGATCAAAAACTGAAAGAATTTGCAGAAAAAAATCAGCTTCTGTTACGATATAGGAGTACTAATTCATTCATAAAGCTCCGCGACATTGGCACTTCGGTGATTACGGGACACCCTCTACAATGTAACGTCTAAATGCCAGGAAGAATAAATTACCGCTTTGTTCGTGCTAAGTTGGACTTGTCGAGCAGAGAAGAAAGACAAATTATGAAGAGCAAAATAAGTGAATGTGACTAAAAACTATGGTGTACATAGTCAAAAAAGTTAAATTTTAGACTTTGGATGAGGAAGTAAGAGCCGCTATTGCACGCAAGAAGACTCTGAAGCTGACGTTGGTAAGAATGTTGACTAGATAATCGAGTAAAAGAACATTCATCCTCAAACACGAAAACACGAAAAAAGTTCGGCTTATAAGGGAATGACGAGACCGGAGTGCCAGAACTACCTATGAAGTATTTTTTTTCTAACCGAGTACCTCCCCGCGTAGTCAGAATAAAACCCCATTCCAGCTGCCAGAGTGGATTGAAAAAAAGCTATGGACCAAAAAGTGAAAAGCCCTACAGGTATAATATCATTAAAGGCAGCATGCACGCTTGTAAAAGTGGTTGAGATAACTACGGAAATAGAATGGTATGGCCAAAGACACAACGCGTACGCACCATGAGGCGTCGAATGAGAGCCACAATGTCGCTACACGAGTAAGAAATTGACCCCGCCCCGTGGTTCTCCGCCCCCTAAGATGCCGTCTTCCTCCAAAACAAAGGAGCTGGGCGATTTTCATTGTCGCCGACGTTTGTGGGTAGTACAATAAGTGCAATAGGTAAACCGCTTAAAGGCAGTGTTTACGATAAGAATCGTTATTCTGCTTTTCCGCCTATCTTGAACACGGTCCCATGCTGATTCCAATGATGTTTTTCGAATCGTAGAAGACATTCTAGAGAACGGAGTTATGGTCCCTCAAAAATTGAGCTAAGGAAGCATGGTGGACGAGTTGTCCGAGGCTTGTAACTTCCGTCTTTTGCAACCGATATAAGCGAGCTGACCTGAGTATAGAGAGAAGTTGGGAATAAAGGGAAGAACGGGGCTAGTGATCGGAAACTATCACTCATCTCACAATCTCGAGCATTCATTTATTCACGTCAGTGGGCGTGGAAAGTGCATCTGGGGGTGACGAGCTGACGGGTGTCCAACTTTGGGCCCGTAGGGACCGTGCCGAGCTCATTCTTCTTAGTTTTTTCAACGTTAGGGTTGCGCTAGGCCCCGCAGCTGCCGATCTCCACCAAAAAGAAAACAGACATGGTTTTTATCGTGGACACTGTCTTTAAATCGACAACGGTGGGAATGGCCAAGCACCCTCATTTTAAAGGAGGACGACAGCAGAGGGGGAGGAGAAATACGGGGCGGGGTCAACTTCCTACTCGTCTAGTGGCACTAATGCTCCCTGCTTTTACAAAACTCAGCGCGGGTATTGTACCTTGGCCAACTATTGTTCAATTCAACACATGCTATTTATAAACATTATTATGCGTAGTTTTAAGTATAGGCCAATCTGGATCGTAATAATTATGCGTGGCTGACCCCTACCAACAAAAAATTGCAGTAAATTAGGGTATGGTCAAAATATGGCATTCATTAAGGACATGCATGCGTGAATGTCGTAACCAAATCTGCCAGAATGTACGTAGACAAGCGTGGGCAGCTAAGTGAATTATGTGCGCAAACAAGGAGTATGATTATGAAACTGGACTACTGGTATGGATCAACCTCTACAGGCAAATTGCCGACGTAAGCATGATGCAAGCCGTTGCGCCCTCAAAAAAGTGTTGCACTTCGAACGAGTACTACATACAATCTCAGGCAAACCATCGCTCCGAGCGGTGCCGGAGAGCTACTCGAGCGGCGCTGCCTCTCCGCTCCGAGCGAAAATTAGCCATCTACTCGGGCCACAGCAGCCGCTCTCCGGGCCACAGCAGTATCGCTCGGAGCGATCTTCGGTCCCAACTGGCACTGCGGTCTCTGTTCGGGCGATTTTCAAAAATTTCCTAATTGCTATTTTTTCTTTATTTCCGCCTCTTCTGGAGAGGATTAAGCCTTTAAGAGGATAAGGTACCTGTCACAGCCTGCGGGCCAGGAGGTTAATCCTGCCACAGGCCGCAACAAGGATACCATCCCAGCATGGTCCGCAATGAGGAAGCCTTCCCCACCGCGGGCCATGAGGGATCCCCTCGGCCGCCAAAAATTGTCATCCTGAGAGTGATCCGAGGTCACCTCTCAAGAGTGGCCTCGAAAGGCCAACTACCCGTCTACACGAGGCGAGCCGCCTTTTATACCCGCAGGATTGGTTGTTCTTTGAGTGATAACGTGGCTCGCACGTTATCACTCAAAGAACAACCAATCCCGCGTCTCTCAATCTCTGGCGATGGCACCGCTGTGGCTCCGAGAGCGACCGAGGGGCGAACTGGCACCGGACAGGGACCGCGGTGCCAGTTGGCCCCTCGGCCGCTGTCCGGGCGATGACGTCATAATTGGGAGGAGCCGGTCCCGCTCGGAGCGATGGTTTGCCTGAGATACCGCTGCTAAACAGGGAAAAAGGGGCAAACTTGGCTACAAAAGCGTCTTTTGCCTAAACATTCTTTAAAGGCATCGTTCACGATGGATTTCTTATTTAGGTTTTCCATATATATTGAGAACTCTAGTACCTCATAAAACAGATACATTGAAAGAACCGCGAAAATGTCACTGGAAACTCTTTTTTTTTTCAAAGCGAAAATATCTCAATCGACTTTTGATAAAGGAAGAGTCGATCGCAAGAGATCGCTGTTTTGAACAACGATCTAACGATCAAATGAACTCAGGAGATTCTCGGCCCCGAGCCGCACCGAATAGCAATCGGAGCCACCTGACAGATCGGCTCGTTCTCCCAAGTTCCGGGCTACTGCTGTTGTTGTTCGGGCCAACCGGAATAGCCCGAACAGCAACAGCAGTGGCCCGGAAAGCAGCAGCAGTGGCTCAGACAGCAACAGGAGCCGACTTGCAGATTGGAAATACGAGCCGAACTGTCAGGCGGCTCGGGCCGATAATCGCCTGAGAAGTTCATATTTGTTTTAAAGGCAGTGTTCACGATAATTTTCGTTCCCGAGTTTTTCATAAAAAACAATTCGTTGGCCCCCAAGTGTTACCGAAATTACGAAGAAACGGCTCGAAACGCCCTGAACCGTCTTATTTCGGTGACATTATTCTCTGGCGTGGACTAGTTGTCCGACTGGATGAACACGTTCACGGAGGTTGTCACCAGTAAAAATCGGGGCTAATCAAAAATGGATTAATATTTCAGGCCAATCAGTATTAGTTAGGGTCCGAAGAAAAGGGCGGAGCAGTAGAGAGTAGAGAATCGCAAGGGACGGGCCCACAAAAGATTTCATTGTCACAACGAACAGTTCCAGTGAGAGTAAAAAGGTGGAGTGAGAGTAATGGAACTGGGTCCTTTCTAGGGCGTTTTTCTCGATTTCTTCGTCATTTCAGTTCTACCCGGAGGCCAAACAATTGATTTAGCGGTTAATCTCAAAATCGAAGATCATCGTGAACACTGCCTTTAAATAATTTGTGGGTAAGGAAAGGTTAAAGGCAGTGTTCACGATAATCTTCGATTTTTGAGATTAATCGCTAAATCGATTGTTTGACCCCCGGTTACAACTTAAATGATGAAGAAACCGCGAAAAAACGCACCGGAAGGGAACGAAATCCTTTACTCTCACCCCACTTCTCTACACTCACTGGAACTGTTCGTTGTGACAATGAAGTCTTTTAAAGAGCTGCAATCATTTGCAATTCTCTACTCTCTGTTGCTTCGCACTTTCTTTCAGACCCTATCTAGTACTTTTTTGCCCGAAATATTTTTCCATTTTTGATAAGCCCAATTTTTACCGGTGACAACTATCGTGAACATGTTCATCCAATCGGACAACTAGTCCAGGCCACAGAATAATGTCATTGAAATATGACGTTTTAGTGCAATTTCCGCTGTTTCTTCGTGATTTCTGTGACACTCGGTTGCCAACGCATTGTTTTCAGTGAAAAACTCCAGAACGAAAATCATCGTGAACACTGCCTCTAACCGATGTGTGAAGAAAAGTCATTTTCACGTAATCGTATAGTATAATCCATAAACTCCTCTTCTCCTCAGTTGTACTGTAAAAAATATGGACCAGTTACTTAAATGATGGCTGACAGCAAATAGTGCCAGATGACTGACGGAGGGCCGACCTCTTTTGACGGAATTTGAGGCATTCTACATCCTTCATCTTCACAATAAGGCGCTTTTACCCAAACAATCTTCCTATGTCCTTAGGTGGTCTCAGAGAGTCTTTCGAACCGAAAAAGCGGTGAGTGGGTTTAGGCGCGCACGATGCCTTTAAAGTGCTCCAATCCGATTTTCGAAAAAAAACCACCCTCTTTAGAGCCACCTTTTGGTTCCAAACATATTAATGGCACAGACCAAGTTCGTTAGAAAATTTCGATATTATGGTCCGGACACTGTGTGCAGCAACTCTGCAAAACCCTGAATCTGAAATCTTCATAACAAGCAAATGAAATCGAGCCATCATTCCCTCCGCCTACTTTGGAGTTCTCGGTCTCAATAGGGACGAGAAGCGCAAAGAACTTTGATCAGAACCTACGTGCTTGCATTTGTTATCGGACTAGCTTTATAGTGTGGCCTGCTCCGGCATGATGGCTGCGAACGACGAGTAAAAACAGGCCCGTGACAACTCGTCCACGAAATTCTCATCGCCCGAATCCACAACATTTGAGGAGCCATAACTCCGTTCATAGTCGGTTCTGAGCGATTTTGTAGACACCATTGAGATCAGCCCGAAATTCTCTTCAAGACAAGCTTATTACCTCTGAGACTATTCTGGGATTGGACTGTGCCTTTAAGAAAGTCTGGAAAACCCCACAACCGATTCCCTTTTCGGGCACAGTTATTTGATAAGGCGATAACGTATAAATTCTGGCGCCGCGGTTTCTTTCCGCATATCATCGCGCGCGAATTTATGCGTTGTTGCATGATGGAACCATTTGTACGTTTCCTGTTGAGGTTTTCCGGACTTTGTTGATATGATTGGAACCGTTAGGTCGCATTGAAGGAATGGTTTTCTCAAAATTGAGACTGGAGGATTTTAAAAGCAAGTATTAGGCAAAAGACGCTCATGTTGCAAAATTTGCCCATTTCATCCCTTCTCCCTATTTCAGCAGCGGTATAATAGTCAGAAAAAGAAAAACTATGAGTCCTGAATAACAGAATTCTGTTCGATCACTCTTCAGAGCCAGAGCTCGACAAATTCTGACACTTCCAACTCATTACTTAGATAGATCGCGCCGGACTAGGTGAACAGTGGCTAGATGTTTTGAGGTATGAATCTTCACTGTCCTAGAAATTATCACGCTACGGCTCCGCTCTGGAGAAGTGTATGGAGATCTAAACACAATAAAGTAAAGTAAGTATCGATGCGCTGTCCGATCCTGCTCTATACTTTTTAAAAACCTTGTCGCGCCACTACAAAAGCGGCAACATTAATTCTCATTGACGGCAGGGTCCACGATGAAATTGCTCTCAGTTTTGCGCCTAAATGGAATGCTCTGAGTCTCTTTGAAGCCATGAGCTCGAAATAACGGACGAACAGAGTCCTAAGAGCCTTACACGGCCCCGAAGTCCGCACGCTCTAGGCCTTTCTGATCGCGGTCGAGTTTCCCGTGGACGAGTTTGGTCTATTTCATGGTTCACATTAGAGTGTGAGCGCTATGAATTTAGAGACAGTGTTCACGATGAATATCGCACTCGAGTTCGACCCAAAAATGGGATTGTTTTGTCGTGAGGTAAATATTAGTGAAGAAACAGGGAGGAAAAATGTTCAGAATAAGTCAAAATCACGGTCTCTAAATTCAGGGCGTGGACGAGAATCATGGGCCCTGCTGATTTCGGAAAGCGCGCGCTAATCGCGAAATCTGCGCGAATCGATAATGCTAACTGCGGCAGAGTTGCTAGGCAATTTCCCATCGAAACGTGTGCGGCGCCACAAGCTCGTCCGATTGGGGGGGGGGCGGACCGGGATAGGTAGGCGCATCGGGAGAGCTTTCAAAGCCGTTTGTATTTTTTCTGGCCAGTTTTCATTGCTTTCTTCGACCCTATCCGCTACAGCACCTGCCAACTTAGTGTTTCACACCGAGACCTCGAGAACGAGATTTATCGTGAACACTGCCTTCAAGCATTTGGGCGCGCTTGGAATTAATTTCTTTTTTCTTTTCTTAGGTCCTAGTTATACACCAGCGGAATGAAAACTTCCCGCGATAACATTGCCGCCGCTTACTGCGTGGATCAGAGACTCGTCTGCGATACTGCGTCATTGATGTGTTTGACGCAATATTGCAGACAACAATTTCCGGCCGTTCCAATTGTCTTTTATCGATATTTTACGCTTCTATCGCTTGTTCATTACTGAAAGTCACTGATAATTTATCCCTTCTGTCATAGGGGCCGAATAGACTTCCGCCGCTGAAAGGTGCGGCAGCATGCAATCGAGGAGTATTGATCATGCGGCGCCGCACGATCGAGTCTCCTCCATTGCATGCTGCCGCGTTTCTCAGCGGCGGGAGTCTATTCGATCCCATAGCAGTGCTCGTTGTCGTTTCGCTATTGGTGGAGTTTGACAATTTTCAAACAGGGTAGGTCCCGCAATGATACAGTATACATTACTGTGCCGCGGCTTGTTTAACTGCTCGGTGGGGGCTGTCGGAGCATTTTTCTGTAGCAACTGTTCCTTTGGGATGCCTCAGCACAGTTAAGGCGCACATTTGTGATAGTTGTCTTGCTACTTTCGCAGCGTCCCGCCGAGGTATAACTAGGGCATTATATACAATACCGCAGCTATCCAAGGGAAAAAATGGGCGGAATTTGCAAAGTGAGCAACTAAAGCGTCTTTCGACCACAACTCGCCTCGAAGTGCTCCGTTTTCAATTTCGAAAGGACCAAATCTATATAACTATATGAGATAAAATCGAAAATTTTTTATGAAAAAAAAATCGAAAATGAAAAAAAACGCTTTTTTAAGATGCAGTTTGTTATGGATTTGATAATGTTATCACAAGATAACGAGCCCATTCGATCAAAAACAACCATAAGCGATCTCTAGCATAGTCAGAATGACAATATATTTTGCTTCGAAAATTATTGTTGCTCACAAATTTTGCAAAATACTTTCACACGATTGACTAGATCGCGACATCCTGTACATTTCGGCGTTTTCTAAAGTCAAAACGCAGCACTCTGAGGCGAGTTGTGGCCGAAAGACGCTTTAGTTGCCCACTTAGCCCTTTTCGCCCATTTTTCCCTTGGATAGCAGCGGTATTCTATCTTACGTGCGTCTCGGAACAGATAGTGGCCGTCAGGTGAGAACCAGAAAGACTGCAAAAGGGGCTGAGCAGAGTGCCAACGCGGCGCGGCGCGGTCTGATGATAGAGAGCCGTATTGATAGATCGCCGCGATCTATCAATACGGCCCTCAATCATCAGGCTGCGCGGCGGTGGCACTCTGATCAGCCCCTAAGCCAAGCCCTTGTTCCACAACCTGTCCACCCATCATGAACCCTGCATGAGTTGTACCAAAATTCGTGATGCAGAAACTATTATAGCCAGGAAACGTTGAATAAGCTTGTGATATCATGAGGAGCGTCTAGGATAGATTGTATAGGAAAAGTAGAATGCGCCCCAATATGGCGCTCACAGCCGGGAGGGACATCTCATATGAGATGACTGAAGATGTCCCTCTATCATATTAGCCTTATGCTTACTCCCAACCCCTTCACTTGTGAACACTCTCGAAGAAGAGATCAAAAGCATTGCCGGAAATGAACATGCGCAAGGGAAGGGGGCTATTGGTTAAGTTATCCTATCAGGTTGTACAACTTTTCACGGAAGTGAGCTATGTGGAGTGAAAAACTGTGATGTCGACAACAGACAGAGTGTGGGTGGCTGGCCGTTCGCCTAATAAGTCGCATCGCACCGCCTCATGTGTCGTGTCGTGCATATAGAATGTGATTCTATGCTTCTGTTCCGCTCGAATTCATTACTACATTATATGACACTCGCATCCTTGATACGCCTGCAAAACCACTGCGAGATATCCGGTAACAGAATAAACAGCGTCATAGTAACTAGGTGAATTTGATTTTTCTAAAAAGCGCAACAGATCTCAGTCGCGACCTCGCGCTCATATAGAATCAGCCCTGTGATTCGGACCTTCTAGTTGTTGGACGTAGTTCCCCCTAGGTCACCCTTGGTCCCTCCTAGGTCACCCCTAGACTTTCCTAGGTCGTCCGTAGTCCCTCTTAGGTCGTCCTTAGTCCCACGGGGGTCGTTTCTGCACCAGCATAGGCCATACTCAATGGTATGCTTTTTTGGTGTTAAAGGCACAGGACACACAGAGAAATATTTCAAAGATTTTATCCTTATCTTGAAGACCTTCGCACTGTGATCACAATGGTACCTCTGGGATCGTCGAAGAACCCCTACAAACGAAGATATGGCCTCTTGAAAATGCGTGTATTAGAGCGTAAAAACTTAGTGGACGAGTTGTCCCAGGCCTGTATTTCTCTTGATTCGCAGTCTCTGCACGAGAGAAAAACAGGATGGGGAGCTAGACCGGCAATGGAGTGAAGAACGACGACACGGTCGAAATTTATCTCTCCAACTAGCTACCATTGAGATCGAAAATCAGGGAGGGGGCTGGGCCTGTAGTGGTGAGCGAAGGAGGTCGGGCCCGTGGTGGTCGCTTATATATCGCCTATTCGGACGAACCGAGATCTCGAGTTCGGCACATGAAAATCTCAAAATTCATATCTGAGGATGTACTGTGCCGTCCATGGTAATGTTGAGCTAGATTCGATCCTGAATGGGATAGGGAAGACTACGGACGACCTACGAGGGAGTTTCGGAGAAAAAGTTTTTGTCCTTGTTCTTCTCGCCTTGTTCGCATAACGATCGGGTGAAACTACGGACTACTTAGGAAGGACTATAGAAACACCAATTCTCGTCCTCATTCTGTCCTCCTTACTTGTATTTAGACTGAGTGGAACCACGAACTACCATCCAACTATGACAGCGGCCTCAAACCGATTTTTATGTGCTTACGGCTCTTTTCCTTTCTGTGTTGGAAATGATAAATAGAAATTGATTAGCTGCAGGAGCGAACAGAAAAATAGGGCGTTCTAAAATTGCCGCGCTTATACGGGTAGTCGCGCTACACGGAAAGAAGGTACGGAAGCCGAACCTTGAGGGACTGGACCCGGAGAGAGGATTCCTTCGATATCTTCAATAAAACTATAAAGTCCACGATACAGGTACTAGAGTATTAACTGTCATTACAGTTAAAATAAATCACACTAGTGGCCTTGCACAAAGTTCTCGTTTCTCGACCCTATCTCCTTCAGACGAACTTTATTTAAACAGCCTCTCCTGGGTCTCTTCAGTGAAGAAGAAGACTGTTTGAGATTTTGTCTAAAGAACTAAGAAATTCCGTACTATCTTATATACTTTTTAGATAACCAATGAAAATTAATAGACGAGCCGATGAACATAAAAAAGGAATAATAGCTGCGACTTAAAATGACTGTCTACAATACCATCCATCGTTCATGGCAAGATACTCAGTCTAGTTTACTGTATTCACTCTAGCGCGCCAGATCTCAGTTCAAATGAGTTACGTATTCTATGTCCTTTAGGGAAAATTATCCCAGTAGTTGCTACTATTTGTAACTCCTCACGTTAACGACTTAACTAATTCCAAAGTCTTCTTTATTATTGGGAACAATGAATATTTATATATATTTTTTATTCTTTCTATGAACATTTTTATAATATTAACCTCTATGAAATTCTTTATCATATTTATTATTCAGCAAACAATTTTTCATTTCCTCGCAGCTTTATTTTTTTAAAAAGGTTAAATTGCTGCCATATACATTAGCTAATCTAAGTGTTTCGTATAAATAGTAGCCGCTTTTATTTTAATTGATAAATTAGAGTCTTCACTAGGGAACTTGATAACTTTAAATCCAAAATCATCAGTTTTGTTATATAAAATTAGTTTCTATACTTATCATTGATAACTAAAATCGAAATATCAAGGTAATTACTTTTTAACGGAGTGTCGTTAGTTTTTTTAAGTTCCAAAACATCTCCATAAATCAAAGCCAATTGTTGTTGTATATACAACTCACTTTGGATTGTGTACTATCAAAAAGATCATCCATATATCGATAAGGTGTAAATAATGTCCTATTATCTATTTTATAATTCTTTTGCATAGTGGTATTCTGAAGATAGATATTGTAAGGTCAGCCATTAAAGGACTAAAGTTTCCTCCTTTGTGGGACTCCTTTGTTTTGTTTGAAAACTATATCAACCAAACTTACAGTAACTATTTCTAAGAAGATAATCTGTAAAATATAACAAGTCTGTTTGATTGAAATAATTATAATTACCTTTTTCTTGCACTTTATCTGTATAAAATGTAATAAAGCCATTGCAGGCTATAAATGTCTTATTTGAATTCTAAACAAATGTTCTAGTAATTCATTTATATTTTTCTAATATTAAATCATGTTTTAGATTAGTAAACATGTCTGTGCAAAACTCCGCCGCATATAGATCTTCAGATCATCAGCCACTTATATTATTCAACTCTCTCTTGTAGCTATGTTTATATTATTTATTGACCAATATGGTTTCTTAATATTACTACCATGTTGGGAATATTACATCTGTATATTTAATAAAATGTTCTTTTATAAAAGTAAAGATGTTGTGTAGCGTTTGTAAGTAAAGGTTTTATAACTACTCCTACTGGCACCAGTAATGAATCTAAACTTAATTGGATGCTGCAATTTAGGTAACGCGTAAATCATTGGTAATCCACAATCTATGTCAAACTTCAAACAATTCTTGATACAGAAAAATTTATGTTTTAAAAATTATAGTTTGAACGTCTACATCTAAAAATGGTTGATATGTGTTATTCTCATTTCTATCTACAACCCAATCATTAAGTCCAGCATCTCCATTTCTAATTCCTTCATCAAAGCACATGTAATGTTTTTGTATATAATCTCCATAACTATTACTGGCCTTATCTAGAGGACAAAAATGAAATTACTTTTGGTATTCTTTGATGATCCTATCATTTATTTTATAAATTTCTACCTTTATTCTTTAAGCTCACTCAATAAAGGCTTTTATTTAATTCTAAATTGCCTACTGAAATGTATCTCCTCAAACTTCTTTATAATTATCTTCACTAAGCTTAAATTTTTAGAAACCAAGTATTTAATATAATTGTTAGTGGTCTCACTATAAATATTCTTTTGACATATTCTTTTTACTTACTATATTAGGTACTCTAAATTCTAGTACCTTTATAAAGTATGCTTCTAAACTGTACATTTTTAATAATATTAAGGTCTCCCTGTGACTATGTGTTTATGATATGGATCTATAAATCTACTAAAGTCATTATTGTTCCTTTCGCAAACACATCTCTTATTGATTAATTTCTTTATAATGTCTTTGATTTAGCTGTTTTCAGCACTTTATTATAATTGAATACTTTAATTTCAGAATACTGATTGTTATATGTGTAAATAATCCTCGCCTTTGTTTCAGCAGGCGCCTCTCTCTCTCTCTATCGCTAATTACTTTCTTTAATTTCGAAACTGTTAAAAATCTTACTTAAACTGATTTTATCACTTAACTGCTTAAAAATATTCTATTTTGATGTGATGGTAATCGTTTTGCTTTCCTTTTTTCCACTTATCTTCTCCATGTCCATGGTGGAATTTGAGTGGCAGACAAAATGTGTGAGAAATTTAACTCCTTATTACTGACATGCTAAAAATTCTCCGACTGTGAGAGCTTTATAAGTTTATGTACATCACTTTTTTTCAGGCCTTTAATTAGCCTAAACAGACCTATCGTATCTATATCAGTCTTCTCTCATATTGTTTAATATGATCTAATATATCTTACCAGCTTTACTTTACTGGGATTCTTTTGTTTTGTTCTTCTTACACCTCTGTTACTCCTGTCTTTTAACTATTTTGAGTGAAAATAAGGATGTTTTGTTTTATGTAGAAGTGGATTTCCAATTCTTCGAAATATTACCATATCCTTTGATATTGTCATTAAGACTAAAAGGAGAAGGTGTCACTACTAATTTGATCCAGAAATCCTCTTTTTCCAATAATATGAGAGTTAGTAGTATTCTTACCAAGTGAATCCAAAATATGAACTTTAAGCTGCACTTGCAACTATGGAAATGATTATATAATGTTGTGAAACCTTTTTGTGATTATTGATAAAACCTATATGTTCTTTTTAACTTCTCTCTTAACATACGTGTGGTCATTCCCTACTGCATTGTAAATTACATTTCTCACATTGTAAACAGTATATATGACTACACCTTTGTCCTAAGCAATTAGGAACCTCCTTTTTAAAAGTAAGCACTTGCAATCCAGGGACCGTCACGAGGTAACTGGGCCGTATCTTTGAAAAAACAATAAGACTACAAATTGCACATTTATCTCCACATCTTGTTCCCTCTTTGTTTATTACCGAAATTTTGAAGCGTATAATTATTAGCTCCTGTCCTTTCTTTGTATACTTATCAAGATTAAAATACTGACTGGTTCCAGAGTGACTTGGTTGAGTTTTTGACCAAAATCTATGCAGGTGGGCGGCCAAACCCCCCACAGAGAGGAATTTCTCCAACGGGTTTGCCAGGGCTGCTGGCAGGCTGTCAATCCTAATGTTTTTGATCTAGTACTCGGGCAGCGCGAAAAACTGATCCTCTCTTGACATTTTTCGCTTATAACTCCATCAGCACTATTCCCTATTTTTAGTGGGAGGTATGGCCCTCCAGTAATGTGTGTAAAGGAGTGGGAGGATCGTCTCAATCCCTAAAATTATGTACCTGGAAAAAAGGATGAAATTGGTGCTAGTGCGTACAGGGATTATAAAAAGGAGCTAAAGAAAGAAAAGAAGGGAACCTAATTGAATGTGTATAACTATATTGTAGCAATTTATTTAATTAAAAGGAGCCCAACTCTAACTACATCTATACGTATTAACTGTACCTGTTTGATATGTTATTTGATATAGTACCTTAACAAATTAATCCGCAAGAAAAACATACAATAACTAGTTACGCGTATAATCCTAGATCTGGTGAAATCGTCGACATATAGGAAAATCACAGGGGCAGGTAACGTGTAGCTCCCTGCTCGAACAAGTCCGGGAGGAGCCAGCAAATTCGGAGCGGTCCGACACGGTGAAACCCACGAAATAAGTAGATTTCAACATGATGACAACCCGATGAGCCTCCTACTTCGACCAGCTCAAATCGAGAGGGAGAAACCACAGTTACAAAGTTAACGAGGAATAAAATGAATATAAAAGGATGCATCTACTAGATACACCATTGGTGCGTGTACCAATACATTTCGTGATTGATGACTACGATTTTCGTGAACAATGTGGATTCATATCGTAGTTGAATATGTATGTCAATTATATCCTAAGTCTTATAAGGATCTTGTGCTGGCAAATCTGTGTATGAGCTTCGCGTTAATGCGAGAAGCACTATGGAGAACGATAAAATCATATTTCATCATAAGCTGTAAATCACCATACATAATGACGAATAAAAAAGAAATGGCCCATTAGGATTTTTAAAGGATGCAACTTACTTAGTATTACACGGTCCCACACCGATCAAAACCACCGTATCCTCTTTTGTTGGGATTGATTATCTTACTGACCTAAATCATTATCAATATCATTCTGTGTCTTACTTTTAACAATGGATGAGGTGAGTTAATTGTTTCTATTCTTTTCCTACAGGTATAGCTATTTACAATACATTTAAATAATCCAAGAATCATACATGAAACTTAGTGTAAGCAAAGAACAAACATTGGAGCGAAAAATTTTAGGAGGATGATGGTTTCGGCAAGTTTTTTGAATGTGTTGCTTAAACAGAATTAACACCTAACCTGACGCGCTATCGCAGAATAAACATGAGGACACATGGAACCAGACGCACTATTTCCTGAGCCAAAACACAAATCAATAATCATAGCGCTGTTTATGACTTTTTGGATGTATTCGTTTATCACTATACTTGCAAATTTTTCTGTTTATTTTTATTCAACACCAATGTATCCATCATTACCATGAGAAGAAAGGATGAGAAACCCTACGAATACTTTAGCCACAGTTGACTGCACTTTTTGGATAAGATTCAATTTATTGTTGTTAAACTAACAAGGAATGGTGGAGAGGTTATGAAAACTAGTGAGACACGTAAAATAAAGTGTAAGTGAAAAAGGACCTCTCCAAACAAAATCAAAACCTTTATAGTTTTTAATAGAATAGCGAATGGGAGTGGTTCATCTTGGTTATTATTCTTCGAAAACGGCGTAGGGGTCTTCGTGTCGCCAACGCCCTATAACATGATCGTATAACCTTCTTTTATGACTTGATTCAGTAATATTAGGAGACCTCATCACTTATCCACTCACATGTTTGGACTAAAAACAGGAAACTTATTTAAAAGAATATTTATCATATGTTTATTTGGTTGGAATTCATATGCTGGGAATAGAAAACCCAATGAGGACCACAATCGGCTAGGCACCAAAAAAACAACAAGAAGTAATAAATCGGCATGTTATGGCAGAGTATACTGCAAAATAGTGAACATTCCTGATGCGGACAAGGAAGTGCCCAAGAAGTTAATGAAGAAATTTCTATCAGAAATTGTTAAGTGGGTGGAATTCCAATATAAAATTATAATACAACTTTTTAAATAAGTATAATCTTCAATCTATATACTATAATTATCTCATCTTTAGTTACAAAAATGTATTGATCCTTACTCCTCTTACATGGCTTTCACACTGGACATCAGTTGGGGAGTTTCATCTATTCGAGTGAGCTTTTTAAGATTGAAAAACTATTATTACATACCTCCTCTTTATATAAGAGCAAGTAATCACTAAACTTTACAGGCCAAGATGTCGTATGCGCTTTTTGGGAACATATTTATTACGGAAGGAAAGATTTGAATCTTTCAGCTTATAATAAGCTGAACAAGGCAAACGTACGTTTAGTACGTGATCAAACTATCCTGCTGTCAGATGTAGAGAGCCTGAGGTATATATTATGACTTTTTTTTTTTTTTTTTTTTTTTTTAATGGCTGATACTTATCTAATATATTATAATAATGATATAAAAAGTCCAAATTTTAGTCTCTACCTTTCGTCGCAAGATTCGCGATGCATTAATGGAAAAATTTTTTATCTCCTGAAATCAGTGTTCAGCGTGGTTATTTGGTAGTAAAGAATGAAGGTGGATGTGTTCAAGGTAATGAATTAGCAGTAACATGTTCTGTTAATATATACTATTTCATTATAATATTATAGAGATATCATGCACCTGCATTGGCTTACATGGTAGGAATGCGGTATGATGACTGGAAAGGAACAGCAATTTTCAATTTGTTATCATACACGGACAAGAAAAGACTGCAGGTAATAAGTACTATCTATAAACTACTTAATACAGTAAGGTTAAAGATATTTGAATTTTTTTTTTTCCTTTTCTCCTCCCAATTATAATTTTAACATTTCAGAATGGTGAATTGCTCTGGGGTTCTCTTTCCTTGGACCGTTTATGTCCTACTTCAGTTAGGAAAATGCCGTTCCCACTACAAGGCTTTAACCAGAAGTTCAGGCCGTGCCATCCCCAGCTATCCAAAAAAGTGTGAGCATTAAAATCAGTAACTTTAATCTATATATTATTGTCCTTAAATTGTAAAAAATATAGAACATAATTGGTGTGAGATAAATACCAAATTTAGAACCACATATGGTTCCTACTGGACCCTCGCAATCAGCGATTACAATAGGGAAGAGAATGCACGAATCAAACGTGGAAAGAAAATCAGTCCAAGATTCGCAAAGACGAATAGCTGGACGTTATCTTTTCAGTGAACTCAAGACTGAAATACGAAATAATATAGATTGTTATGAACTAATAAAAGGTTTTATTGTCGCAAGTCATGTAATGTTTCCATGAATGTTGACTGGGTATATACCTGACTATCTTTATATTCCCGTGCATGGTTGAATTTGAATGATTCGTGTCTACTTATAGTATGTATTATTTTCTATTATCCTATAAAATAACTAGTGTAACGTTAAGTCCATATAAGAGACTAAGATAAGAAACCTACAATGCATCAAACAATGACGCTAGACCACTGGTCCGTGTCACCTTTGGTGACTGACGAAGAGAGAATATATAAAAACTTGTGCGCTCTTAATTCAAATTGATGACAGTAACATAGCATTATTGTAGTTTAATTAGAAACCTAGAGAGAGGCATAAATACACCAAGTGAAAAGAAAGGGATAATTATTATATACAAAAATGTAGTATCTGATAATGTTCAAAATATAATCAATAAGGTATTATATTTTTAAACCAATTCTACTAGGGTCTTATCACAAATAGGATAAATGGTGACGGAAGGAAATGTTCGAACTAAATTTAAGATGTTTATTATAATTGTATATGTAATTAAATAAATAACAGAATCCCGACTAGCGGTGCTGGAGGTCAAGTGTACCCAAGTTGCTGCCTCAAGTATACATACACATTGACTCCAGTGAACCTAATAAAACTATAAAAGTCCACGATATAGGTACTAGAGTATTAACTGTTATTAAGTAGTTAAAATAAATTGGCGACTGTAAAATTGTACAATAAAGTTCGTTTCCTGACTCCATTCTTCAGACGAACTCTTATTGAACAGCTCTTCCCGGCTACAGACTACAGAGACGCATCTCGG
This sequence comes from Aplectana chamaeleonis, assembly GCA_029168955.1. Taxonomy (NCBI): domain Eukaryota; kingdom Metazoa; phylum Nematoda; class Chromadorea; order Rhabditida; family Cosmocercidae; genus Aplectana; species Aplectana chamaeleonis. The sequence goes on along the minus strand of JAPDOI010000184.1, from coordinate 227,154 downwards.
AGTGGAGTTTTGGAGAACAAATTTCTGCCCTCGTTCTCCTCGCCTTGTTCGCATAACGATCGGGTGAAACTACGGACTACTTAGGAAGGACTATAGAAACACCAATTCTCGTCCTCATTTCCCTGTCCCCTCCCTTTACTTTGCATTTCTTAGACTGGGAAAGTGGAAACCACGAACCACCATCCAACTATGACAGGGGCCTCAAACCGATTTTGATGTGCTTACGGCTCTTTTCCTTTCTTTATTGGAAATGATAGAATCGATTAGCTGCAGGAGCGAACAGAAAAATAGGGCGTTCAAAATTGCCGCGCAAAAGGCTGTCGCGCTATACGGGTAGTCGCGCTACACGGAAAGAAGGTACGGGAAGCCGAACCTTTGAGGGGACTGACCCGGAGAGAAGATTCCTTCGATATCTCCAAGACTCACAGCATTCGTCGTCGCCACCTCATGCCGAAAGTGTTCTCATTTCTAGAGGTGTTCTAGGTTCTCAAGGCATCGTACGCGCTGAAAACCACTCACCGTTTTTTTAAAATTTGAATCATTGGTTGTGCCCGCCTGAGAACCTGGGTAGAGTTTGTAGGGTCACCGACGCATTATTGGGAAGATATGGATGATCGAATGCCTCGAATTCCACCAAAAGAGGCCGGCATTCTGACAGCCATGTGGCATAAAATGAAAAAGAAAGAAGCTTCTTACTCTGAAAGTTTTGGCCGAGAAATATCCGCGAAATACCTGCTTGCCGCGTAATAGCCGCTAAATTGCCGCCAAATCATGCTCGCCGCGAAATAGCCGCCAAATAATGCTCGCCGCGTAATAGCCGAGAAATATTGCTCTCCCGGCAGATATACGGAGCATTCCAGAGGTGTCAGATGTCAGCACCTCCGTTTGTTTAATTACCCACCTTTGAGGTACTTGAACCTCGTTCAGCCTCTGGAGGCTCCGCCCAAGCGCTGGCGGCCCCAGATAGTGGCTCGGCGAGCCGGCGACGGTTGCGTCTTGATTAATTTTGTTTACTTCTGAGCATTTCTCGGTTATATCTGGGCTATTTCTCAGCTACTTCTTGTCGGTTCCGTGAAAAGCCGAGAAATAGCCGCGAAATAGCCCACCAGGAGCCGCTGCAGAGCCTGGTCTGCTATACCCCGGCTATTTCGCGGGCAAAGCTCTCAGAGCAACAAGCTATATCGCGTAAATGAGTGGAAGTTGATGTATCATTTGTTGATAAGCTACCTTCTTTTCTCATTTGAGGCCGCATGGCTGTTGGAAGGCCGGCTTCCTTTGGTGGAATTCGAGACACTCGATCACCCATATCTTCCCAATGATGCGTCGGTGGCCCGAAAAGCTCTACCCACGTGCTCAGGCGGGCCCAGCCAATGAGTCAGACTCAAAAAACGATGAGTGGTTTTCAGCGCGTACGATGCCTTTAATGCCCTAATTGAAGGAGGCCCATGAGATGAGGGGAATCTCTGATGGACAATCTACTTCCTATTCACCCATTCTTGCTGTTGTATGTATAGCTGTTGTTGTTGGGTAGGGATTAAAGTTATTTGTTGCAATCGGTTGATGACCTTGCTTCAACAGTTACGAAGTCCTTAAAGGCAGCATTCACGATGATCATCATCGGTGACTTTCCGCTGTGGAGTGCTAAGCGAGAAGGATCCTAGGCTCCCAGTGTCGAAAGAACGATAGAAAACGACCCGGGAGTGACAAAATAACGGTCGCGAACAAGTGTTTCGACGAACCTGAACCGCCCCGCGCTCCAGATCTGCCCCCTCGATATGAACAAATGAATACTCAGATTACAGAACTAATCAAGTCAGGGAGGTGCTGATAAGTGAGCTGATCGCTTGATTGCATTGAATGCTATCATCCTTCACAGCGGTCAATTCCTCCACGCTCAAAAATCAACGCAAACCACGGAGAACCTATCTTGACTCAAAAACGCGGCTTTCGCGTCCTTCTCAAGCGTACTTCGCTATATAGGGCACCAGACCTGTAAACCGTGGAGATATTGGAAGTGAGATTTATCGTGAACACTGCCTTTAAATACTTTTGACTTTTCCTTAGCGTATTCTCTGAGGCGAAGAGAGAGGCTGAGTACCATTTACAATGTCGTGTAGGCTCAGCTCCCGATACCAGGATTCTATGAAAAGAAGACACCCTGATGGCAGCGTATCGACCCCCTGTTGTCTTGCTGCTATGGACTATGCCCTGCGCATGTGCACGTGTGCGCTCCGATGAAAGCGCGCTCCATCGACGAGAGGTGGACAGATACACCCTGTCCCAAACGAGATGGCAAGCCTAGAGTCCAAAGAAGCAGCGCGCCGCCCTCTGCGTCTCTGACATCATCAGCGACCTGAAGCACCTGGATCGATGTTAAAGTTGTCTGAGACACTATAGAGACTGCAACCAAACAATGAAGTGAAATAATGGCCTCAGACAAGTTAAAACAGCTCGGTTGTATCGAGTTTACGGTGAAATCGACGGGTTAGACGACTCTGTGCGCTCCGACCTGTTATCCATATCCTGAAAAACTTTCCCTGCCACGTGAAGAACAAAATATGTATCGAGAGTGAATATCACGAGCATTTCGAGAGAAAAGAACGCAAAAGAGCAATGGAGTATGTAAGAAAATGAAGTGAGAAAGTTAAAAAACGTCCAAAAATACGAAAATGTCAGAGACGCAGAGGGCGGTGCGCTGCTTCTTTGGGCTCTACGCTTGCCATCTCGTTTGGGACAGGGTATACAACATAACCTTTGAATCGAACCTCCTCCAGGGGCGGCAAACATGAATGCTGCGAAGGAGATCAAGTAGCCGCTCCTTGGCTCTAAAGTTTCACAGAAAGAAAGCCGTTTTAGATAAAGACTAAATCAAAAAACCACCGTTAGGCGTGGGGTTTGCTGTGCGTAGTGAGTTTGCGTCCCAATTTTAAGCGGACGGCACGTTTTTCGGATCACCTCTGGCTCGACGCTTCGCACGTAAACGCGTAGCGACTCCCTGACCTTCTTCGCAGTGTTCATGCATGCCGCCTCAGAGCAAAAAAAATTCGTATTCGTGTAGTTTTGTTGATGTTTGCCTAACACAACTTAATGCTTGTCAAATGTATGTATGTGGTATCTCTTCTAAATCACCCGACAAGATTGTCAGTTCTAGTATCACTATTATTTTTCCTTATTCAGTCTGCAGGCAAAAAATGCCAAAGTTGAGGATGTTTTTGGCGTTGTTGTTGCTTATGTTGTTGTGACTGATTCTGTCACTTCAGCTATGCTAAGTAATCAATTTTGCTGAAAATAAGATTTCATTCACTTAATTATTTCAGGCAGTTAACTGATTGGAGAAAAACCTGCGATCTCCTACCGTTTCTCGTCCACAGTTTTCTAACTTGAAGGCAGTGGTCACGATGAAAACCGTTTTCGAAAAAAAACCACAAAAATCAGCTTAGGTGGAAAACAGCTGAAAAACTATGAAGGTATTAGACTTTCTAAGGCCCAAAGATGTCAGTTCGGGCACACGAGCAGAGTGCCGCTCCAAAAGATCGCAGTCTCATGCCAAGCAGTCAAAAATCATCGACATTCAGAGGAAGAAATAAATGCAAATTTATCTAATAAAAACAGTTGAACAATGAAAGCGAGCACTTCGTGCAGTGTTTTTAACTAGATGAGTACATAAATATATTGAAAAACAATTTCAAGCCAGCTGATGTTCTTGATACTAGAGATCATCGATGCAGATGATGTGGAGTGGGCTCGTCCACTACCGAAAGACAAGAAAGTTCAGGGTTGAAATTTGGCCCGAAACAGCGGTTTTTTCGCAATTTTTTTATATTATAGGTCCCTCTACTCTTAGCTCAGAAGAAGGTTTAGAGAGGAAAAGAAGACAAGCACATTTGATAGCGACCACTGCCTTTGACGCAGGCTGATTCCCAAAGGATGGTATTATGCCTCGATTCGTATACGTGCCTCTAAATGATACATTCGCAGTATTTCTTTGCCAAGAAAAATCACAGTTGTAAGGAAGCTACCACTGACGGACGTTTCCGAGAACATCTCTCTCAAGTCACGTCATGCAGACATAATGATACTCATAAGCACGATTTGGTATAATGTAGGTATGAATAAGATTTGTGTGGTTCATTGTTATTAGTCTACACATCGATGGGGATAATTTAATCAGGAGAGGAAGTCGCAGTGGTCTCGCATGCCCAATCCATCCCTCCCACCCACCCTGCTACATTAATATCACGCCTTCTCGACGATGTGTTGGCTTTGGCTAGCAAGACTAATTCGATCATTCTTAATCATCATGGAATGCACCATTCACTGGCCTTTCTGTGGTCGCCTAGATGATCGACTAATCACATTGACAATGTAGGGATCGAGAACCTACAGCAAGAACATAGCGAGCAAGCCTACCAGGAAAGGTGTCGCTTCGGCTCCCTTTTTTGCTGGCTGGATGAATATTTCAACATAAGTCAGCCCTTCCTTGGATGCACCACATAAACTATGTCCGATTGAGACTGTACTCCCACGCGATCGGCGTGCGTGTCGTGCAGCAGTTGTGAAGACAGTTTTTGGACAAGTAAAACGATAAACAGGAATATGCATTTGACGAATAGTGCATAATTTCCCTGTCAGCTGTTGACCGTCGAGAGAAGAATGGTCTAAAAAGGCCTTTTCAAAGTTAGCTCGACACGCACGCTAACCACTTGTGTGGACAGCTTCATTCGGACGGACTTTATTTGACGTAATTCAAAATGAAGTGGCTTCCGGATGTGTGGTAGGCTGTCACTTGGAATTGCGTCTCGAGTAGCCGAGTCGGTAAAGCTTTCAGCGCCGCGGCCGCCGATCTGTTGACTCTAGGTGCGTGCGTCCTGGAGGCTGGAAACTAGAAGAAATTTGAGCCTCGAGTCAGCTTTGGCGTCGGAAACTCTACCGACTTGGGCGTGTCGAGACGCAATTGCGGACCGGAATTTGGCCTCGAGAAGCACACTACCACACCTCTTTTAGAAAATATGAAGCATAACGATTGGAAGACGCGGCGTTCCATCCAACTGACGAGGAACAATATGGAAACAGGAATGAGAGCCTTTAGCAGGTTTGTGTTCGACGAGGAACCTTCAGTGGATTTTTTTGGTTGGTAACTGTCATTTAGAGAGGACACTAGGCAGAATATTTAAAGGCAGTGTCCACGATAAGCATCGTTTTTCTGCTTTTTCGCCTATCTTGAAGACGGTCCCGTGCTGATTCCAATGAAGCTTTTGGAATCGTACAAGACCTTCTAGGAACGGAGTTATGGTCCCTCGAAAATTGAGTTAGGGAAGCATGGTGGACGAGTTGTCGGAGGCTTGTAACTTCCGTCTTTTGCAGCCGATGAATGCGAGCTGACCTGAGTAAAGAGAGAAGTTGGGAATAAAGGGAAGAACGGGGCTATTGATAGGAAACCATCGCACATCTCACAATCTCGAGCATTCACTTGTTCACGTTGGTGGGCGTGGAAAGTGCATCTGGGGTATGACGAGCTGTTCCGAGCTCATTTTTCTCAGTTTTTTTTTCAACGTTAGGGTTGCGCTAGGCCCCGCAGCTGCCGATCTCCACCAAAACATCAGACATGGTTTTTATCGTGGACACTGTGCCTTCAAAGGCACAGGACACCCAAGAAATTATTTTTGAACTTTCATCCTTATCTTGGAGAGGGTCACACTCTGATCACAATGTTATCTCTAAAATCGTCCAAGACCCCCTACGAACGGAGATATGGCTCCTTGAAAATGCCTGTACTTTGAGGGCAAAAATTTGGTGAACGAGTTGTCTCAGGCCTGTATTTCTCTTGATACGCAGTCGTGGCACGAGAGCAAAACAGGAAGAGGAGATAGATCGGAAAGGGAGTGAAGAGCGACGACTCGGTTGAAAATCATCCATCCATCTAGCCGCTATTGAGATCGAAAATTAGAAAGGGGGTCGAGCCCGTGGTGGTCGCTTATATCTCGCTTATTTGGAGGAATTGAGATCTCGCACTTGGCAAGTGTTACACAGAAGGGGTCTTCTACACAATCACACGAAAATCTCACAATTTATATCTGAGGGTGAACTGTGCCTTTAAAGGCAACAGACACGCTCAAAATGGCTATTGATTTTTTGACATAAATCAGAAATTTGGAGCTGGTTGTATTGGGAACAGGGATGTGCGGCAATTGCCGTTTGCCGTTTGCCGTTTGTCGTTTGACGGCCATTTTTGGGACTTTTTTGCCGTTTGTCGTTTGCCGAAATTTTTGTTGTTTTGCCGGCAAAACTCGGCAAAACATTGAAACAAAACGCGAGCTATGCTCACGGCCATGTAGGCACAAGTGGTGAGCCGACTACCTGGGGTGCGTTCCAAGAAGATTTCCATGGGAGAAAAATGGGTCTGATAAGATATAACGAATAATAATCTAACAGAAAGGCTCATTTCATGCGGTCTCTCAATCTATCATTGGTCGGCTCTTATCAGATTCATTTTTCCTCCCATGGAAATCTTCTTGGAACGCACCTCTGTTGTTCGCTAACCGTTATCCGAGGGTTTTGATTTATCTGCTCTCCACTTCGTCGCCTGGCCACTTCTGAGCAAGATGAGGGATAAAAACCTTCATAATCTCACCATATGTATTCTGATAAGCGAGCGTTCATGTTATGTTATAGAAGGAAAAGCGTTGTTCCATTATCTGGGTTTCCCGTGCCTTCATGGTCATGAGTATAGGCTTCACGGGTTCTAGCCCCCCCCCCACCGTATATTCATTGACGCAGTGAGCTGCCATTATTTGACCTGATAGGACTCAAAAAACTGATGGATGGTCATAGGGAAAGCATTTTGTCGGATGTAGTGATACATGTAGATAGCTCAACTCCAAAGTGGTGTTTTAGTTTCTATCCCAGAGTTCTGACAGATTCTGGTGTAGCTAAAAGAAGCAGGAAGCATTCGTGCTACTCACATGGACAGGGACTCTAAGAAAGTCTTCCGCGGCAGTGTCAGGAAAGTACCGCGACCCTCGACTGTGCCGCGATAACTACACGGTTTTACCGCAGCGGCTCTTTGATTACTGTGAGACGATAATAAATTGCCAACGGCACAAAGTTCTCACGTTTACAAAATTGATGATACCCAATTGATAAAGGGTAGGGTATAAAAGAAATGAAGTGTGGTGTGTTTCATTCACACACCGTCTTTCTCCAGATGTAAGCGGCTAAAGCTCGGAACGAACTAGATAGTAGCAAAGCAGCCTCATCGGTGATAAGGATATCACGATATCGTGCTTCAAACATGGAAAACTCCGAAAAGAAAAACGTCTACACTTCCGTGAGAATTTTGTGCCATTGGCAAATGATAAACTTGCATTACTGTGCCATGGAGATTCTGTTGCAGTGCCTCGAGGGTCGACAACGCCGCGACGTTGCCGCGACAGTACCGTGGCAGTTCCGTGTTAGAACTGCACGACTCCAAGAGGATACATCAGCGAACCCGCGTCGACTGCGATGCACTGTTCTGGGCGATAGACCGAGATTTTCGCCAGTTTAATAGCCCAAGTTTGAGGTACATCCCGAATCTCCTACATCGCTATAATGGAGCTAACCTCTGTCCCAATCATACAGAGGTCGTAGCTACCTCAGGCGTGTATTTCTGTTTGTAGCCCCCCCCCACTTGTATTATGACTCATTTCATATGAGTTACTCGCCGTCGGTCCTATTTTTGCTAGAACGCGGCCACTGATCGTGGAGCCGTAGTTGCACTACCGCGGAGCAGCAGCTGCACTATTGCGGGGCCGCCACGACATTGTCGCTGCGACTCCGCGATAGTGCCGCTTCGGTGCCTGTAGCAGCCGAAACGGCTTCCTGGCGAAGCCGCAGCGGCGATTTCTTTGTTTCCATGGGCTCTCACATGTCTTGTTTCTGTTCGTGATGCCTTGAACTGGAACTGTGCTCGTGAATTGAAATTATTACTATATTGACGTAAGTATGCAAAAAAAGGAAAAAAGTAGAGCGGCACGTGTGAATAGCTTTTGCGTCATTCTGAGGGATAAGGTGTTTGCCGTTTGCCGATCGCCGTTTGCCGGCCGTTTTTGGGATTTTTTTGCCGATTGCCGTTTGCCGAAATCTCAAAATCTTTTGCCGCACATCCCTGATTGGGAACCGACGAAAAAACGAACGAAGACTGCGTGCAAATAGAGGAATATCGGTCATTTTGTTATCAGGTGAAAGTGGACGAGTTTTACGGCGCGCGGTTGAAACAGCGAATACTAGCAACGAAACGGTTGAGATAGAGGAGCCGATATACTCTTACAGCCTCTACTGGAACGTTAACCTCGTTGAAAGCATCAAAAACCAGACAAAGGGACCGTATTAATACTTTCAATCTGGACGAGTTTGTGTTTTGGGGCGGGGTTGCAGAAATTTTTAGATTTGCATTGCTGAAATTTAGTAGTTTTGACTCGTTTTTGACGCTCCCAACGGCGTGAGCAGTCTACTAGGAGCCATGCGACTTCAAAAACGTACTTATCTCAACAACTTTTTCGAGCGTGTCTGCTGCCTTTAAGGAGGCGGAGGCGTCAAACAAATGCACTCACATGGTTTCAGCTTTCGCAGTGAATCCTACCCTAAATTTTCAGCAAACACATGTAGGCTAAACTATGGGCTAGGAGGGGTCAGGAGTAGCATCAGATTTTTGAGCTGCCATGCGAATAAGCAGAACTAGTCTGGAATGGCTGATAAGGGTGCTCCACTTGTTCGACAGCTTTTCGCTGGAACGCGAGGTATTTCGAAAACAAAGCTCGAGTGTGTGCAGAATCAGGACAGAAAGACGATGCGGAAGCATCCTACAGATAATAAGGAAGTTTTCCACTGACAAGAGGGTAGCTTAAAACTGGACCACTGGTTGCAGACCGTTTCTATAAAGTCAGTGGTGACTACTGCCAAATACTATTTCACGTTTCGATCAGTTGACGACCCTCATTTAAAATGACCATTCTCCCGAAGCACAGCAGAAGACGTCTTAATAAGTGAAAACTCTAACAAATTCAGTGCGAGACGCTACGGAAACGAAATGAGTTGCCACCATCAGGCATCTGCAGGATATGGAGGCGCCTCAAAAGATGCAACTACGAACGAGAAACGCCCCGCCGAGCTAATACTCAGGAACACTTAAAGGTAGTGGTCACGATGAAAAACGTTATCGAAAAAAACTACAAAAATCGGCTTAGATCAAAAACAGCTGAAAACTATGAAGGTAGCGCGGTGAAAAACGGTCTACAAATAGAGTTTCTAGGGCCCAAAGAAGCTAGTTCGTGCACACGTGCACAGCGATGACGAAACAGATCGCAGTCTCATGCCGAGCAGTCAAAAATCATCGACATTCAGAGGACAAAATAAATGCAAATTTAACGAATAAAAACAGTTGAATAATGAAAGCATCACTTCAGTCAATGTTTTTGACTAGATGTGTACATAAATTCGAAGGTTCATTGATTGACATTCAATTTCAAGCTACCTGATGTTCTTGATATAAGAGGTCATCGATGCCGAAGATGTGGAGAGGGCTCGTCCACCATCAAAAGACAAGAAAGTTCAGGTTTCAAATTCGGCCTAAAACAGTGGTTTGTTCGCGATTTTTTCTTATAGGTCCTACTACTCGAGACCCAGGTAAGGATTTGGAGAGAAAAAGACGACAAGCATACTTGATCGCGACCACTGCCTTTAAACAAGTTATCCTCTGTTTCCGAGTGTGATATATTTCCGTTCATCGCGTGCGTCTGCGCGCTTACGCTACGTCTCCTTCTCCCCACACTTTCTCCCTGTCTCTACCCTCACTCCGCACAAGCGCGCTAGGGAAGAGAATAAAACACGCTCGGAACCAGAGGATACCTGTAACATTTACGCAATTCGCTTAATGGCCTCACGCAATTTACTCTAAATTCGCGAGCAACTTGAGACTATGTTGCGTATAACTTGGCAAGATTCTCAATTAAAGTCAAGTGTAACTTGCCACAATATTACACGTAATCTGCACAACATTGCAAGTAACTTGCGATCTTGTTGCATGCAACTTCAGACCGACACGCTATGCGGCCGGCACCCTCACAAACAACAAGCCCGGCTTGCCAAGAGCCAACTGGGGCCTCCAACCGATAGGTAGGACCAAGTACCCCAAAACTTGAGAAATATGAGTAGACGGCAACGCCGAAATCTTAGTCTTGCCGCAGGAAGGCGTCGTATACATCATTTGCTGGCCCCCCACGTCACAGTCAAAATTTATACAATGTATGTTACGCGCACTATCTCATGGAACATACTCGCCAACAGTAAAATGACAAACAACTTTCCGCAGTCTAGATAAGCTACATGCGCAATAAAATAACACATCTATGTTAAACGCGAATACTTAATGTCACATGTAAATCAACCCACATCTGGAGCATACATGCTACATTGAAGGTCACATGTAACCTAAAAATGTAAAGATGAGCCGTATGTAACATATTTGGAGTCCATGCCACGCATGTAACTTTTTTTCCAGAAATTCTTCAGTGTAGTTGACGTGCCACCGCATACAGTTCACTCCGGCACCTAACCATGCGAGGAACTTCCCCGGTCTCGTCAGTTGTGCCTTTTTCAAAGCGTAACTGGCTCAAACTAACATCTCCCTAGATCATGCTGTAGCAACAGGAGGATGTGAAAGAGGAAAGACGATTGCAGGAGATGTATTATTAAAGGCCGGGTAAAATAAAAAAAAATATAAATATAAATATTTAAAAAACGATTTTTGAGCTCTCTTCATAAGAATTTAGATTTGTCCATAACAAAAGTGGAACCAAATTAAAAATCAGAAAATTTGCGGGAAAAACACGAACAAAACATGGTAGAAGGGATAGTTACAGGCCCCACAAATAGGGAGATTTTCATGAATTTTTGTTTATCAGTCTTTTATTTTGCTCTTGAAACAGTCTGTAGTATCTAAAAGTGCTCAGAAACTACTTCAGAAACAGATTTAAAGATGGCAAGACAAACATTAATAAAAATCTCGAAAATTGGGGGGGAAACCAAACAATAAGTTGTTCCTGAGCGTTTTTTTTTCAACTTTCAACTTCAACTCAAGCGGGCCCTACGTCAACGCGGGACAAACGCTAAGAAGAAAGGAAGAAGGAGAAATTCACCTGTTTTCATTTTATTATGACTAGATCTACCTTCTCATAAGGATAGCACAAGTACCGCTTTTATCGCGCACCCAGATTCTAAAGAAGAAACGCGCAGAAGAAATGCCTTTTTGACCGTGACCAAAGTTTGCGTCTGCAATATGGCGTTTTCTGCAAATCTACGTGCATTCCTTACTCGCGCTGCACCAGTTTACTCTGAGAAAATTTGCCACGTCAGTTCCGGGAAAGTACCGCGACCCTCCACTGTGCCGCGATAGGTCCGCGATAGTACCGCATCGGCTCCGTGATCGAACCTTTTTCGTCTTGAGCCTCGAAATCGCCGCGATAGTACCGCAGCGGCTCCGCGTTAGAACCGCGCCGGCTCCGCGAGGATGCAGCAGTGAACCCGCGTGGAGCACGATGTATTATTCTGTGTGGTAAAACGAAATTGTCGCCGGTTCAATTACCCAAGTTTGAGGTATAATCCGTATTTCCTTGTGCGGAAAAGCGACGGTAATCTCTGTCCCTATTAGACAGAGGACGTGACAAGCGCAGGTGCGTATTTTTGTTCTTATGCTCCCTTAGTTGTATAATCATTCTTGAATAACTTCACATCAGATACTCTCACGGAGCCGCTGCGGCACTATCGCGGAGCCGAAGCGGCACTGCAGCATCGCCGATACGGCTCCGCGGTAGTGCCGACGCGGCTCCGCGATAGTGCCGCTTCGGTGTCTGTAGGCTCCGAAGCGGCGCTGTCGCGGAGCCGCAGCGGCGTTTTCTTTAAGAGTAGTCACTTGCGAGTGCATGTAATAGGGTTCAAATACTCAACATAATGCACCCGACCCTGCAGATCAGCAAAGGCATCATTAGACAGACCCCTATGAAAACTAAATTCCAAATGACTGCCTCACAAGATAACAGAGAGAACAAGCGGGTTTTTGACAATGTATCGATGGCAATGTCTACGATAAAAGCCGTATGATAGTTTCCGATGTTTTCGGATAGGTAGACTCCGGTAAACCCCTAGTGAATTGTGGATTTCGGCTTTCACCAGCAGCGTAGCGGCGAGCCTCGGTGAAATATAACTAGGGATAAAGAGGTTCCGACGAAGAAGCCACCGCTCCGCGCCGTGATGATCGAAAAGGGGAGTTCACTTAAAATGGACCAAAGTCTAAGTTCAATAAGAAGAGGCTAGTATGAAAAAGCCATCACAGGAAACCGAATAACCGGAGAAAAAAACTGGTTTAGGGAATCTCTGATAAAATTAATTATGCCTGTTTGTGCGTTTCGGGAAACTGCAGACAACGCATCAAACTTGACGTCGCGAAAACGGTTTCGCGCTTCAATTTTCCTAGGTACGTGACTTCGCTTTCTGCTTCCTGCACCAAAATATTTTCGAAAATAAGGGTCAATGTACATGCTTGAATGTTAGAACCTCTCGCGTGAAGAATATTCAAAGATTCGGTGCCTGTTCCTACGGTAAACCGAACGCAGGACAACTGTTATAGGACGTGGGCGGAGTGATCTGACGGTCCGGCCGGACCGCGGAATTTTGACCCACTTCCTGCCCGTTTTTCGCCGTTCTTTGTTCATCGGCTTGCCTATATAGACACAAACTCAGAAAAATCAAATTAAGTTACTTGTAATATTAATGTAACATACTTGAATGTCCCAAGTAACTTACATTCATACATTTATATTACATGTAACTTAACTTTAAATTACATTTTACTACACTTATGTTACAGGTAACTTACATTTATACTTTCACTATGGGTGGCCATAACGTGACGCAGGGGGCGCCACCCAGACCACACCTACGCAAAAAAATACTGTGCTGGGCCTTCCCTTCTGGCCTGGGGTCGAGCACCTTAAACTTGGGTAGGGTCGGGATCTTGGGATAGGGGCTCTCTACACACCGAGGGAGAAGTTGTCTCGCCTTTTGCGGCTCTAATTCCACTCGGGACCACTTCGATTGCATTGAGTAGTGTGACGTGTTGAACTGCGTGAACGGGACAACTCCCCTTCTGTGTGTAGAGAGCTCCTCTCCCGGGATCATACTTATAGCTATCAGCGACGGCGGGCATTTCGATTTTCAGTCGATACTGATGGTTAACATTGCGTCGCGTCGCTCGTCGCTGGAAGTCTGATCCCGGCCTAATTGAACCAACAACAACGCCGGCCGTAAGCCTGACCCTGCGAGTGCGTTGTACATTCCCCTTAAAAATACCTTTTTGACCGATTTAAGTTATTTGCGACTTGCATTAAGCCATTTAAGTTACATGTAACATATCGGAGGCTCACTGCAGGCTATGTTCTCTCAGAGAAACGAAAACAAGTTACTTGAACATGTCTAAGCTGGTGTAAGTTACTTGCGAGATATCTGAAGTCATTTAAGTTACATGCAACGACAGGAAACCGCGGGCGATGCGCTTCCGATGCGTTACATGTAACTTAACCGGCCCAATTCAAGTCGCAAGTAACTTATATTGGCTTAGATACCTTACAAGTAACTTGTCTTTGGCCTTTAATGTTACAAGCAACTTGTTTTCATTTTTCTGAGAAGTTCACGTTTCCGCAGAGAACTGGGGAGTTTTTCCTTGGTGAACACTGTCTGTAAGAATTAAAATTTGGTTGTCGTGCTTGGAAAATGTTTCACTAACTAGAAAAGAGTTTGTGTGATGAAGGGGGCTGTTTCTATACACTATTATACCACAATGGAACAAAATGAACCAAATTGGTGATAATACTTCACAAAATGCAAGTTTACACAACGTTTTGTGCAAATGTTAGCAAAAAATTCATCTTCGGATATACCAAAGCGGAAAATAGTGATGACATGGGACTGAAAAACACTCACTTCCAAATGAGCTTCTCTCACGATACTCGAGAGGGGCGTGGTTTACTGAACTTCATCAGCCAATCGCATTTCATCCTTGGATAAGCGAGCAATTCAGAGTTGATTTGCATAAGACTATCACTTTACCTCTTGATATTCCAAGGTCTCATCTCGTGAAAATCTCCCCCTGCGGTAAACCATTTTTCAGTTTTCCGCCATTTCCGGCTTCAGTCGTTTAGTCTTTAACCTTATTACGAATATCAAGTGTGCGTAGTCCATGAAATATGAGGTAATTAATTTGGACGTCGATGATGAGCATGAGCAGATAGTTTGAGAGCCAGAGCCCCAGAGCGGGACAGAGACGAGACCGATCATTCATCGGGCAGTTGATGACGTTTCATTAGGACTCGTTGACGATGCAACTGACATCTGCAACATCCGACGACAAGTCCACCGCGGGGTGGGTGGCGGCGGCGGATGCAATGGGCGGGTACATCTGCTGCAGACATTTGTGAGTCCTACTCAGAAAAATGAAAACAAGTTTCTTAGAACATAAAAGGCCGAAAACAAGTTGCTTGAAACATATCAAAGCCCATGTAAGTTACCTGCGACTTATCTCTGGTCACATAAGTTATTGACGGTACAGCGCGTGCAGTGCGCCCCCGATTTCTTAAATGTTACTTAAATGGCATAAGATAAGTCGCAAGTAACTTAAATTTGCGAAAAAGACATTTCCCTGAGAGTATACGGGGGGTGAGGTTCAGGACAGGCGTTTCTGTTGGTTCAATTACTCAAGTTTGAGGTACTAGACCGTGCACTAGCAGGGAAGGCCACGTACAGCGTTTTCCGCGCAGCGTGTGGTCCGGGATGCTTGCGGACGCGTTTTTGGGCCGCGTGTGGTCTGCGTCGCGTGATGGCCACCCACAGTGACTATATAAATGTAAGTTACATGTAACAAAGGTGTAACTTACTGTGCTTATCTGTGTCAAATTCCGGTCCGCAATTGCGTCTCGACACGCTTTGTGGCCGCTCGCTTTTGAGTCAAAGGAGTTTCCAGCGTCGCAGCTGCCGATCTTTTTACTCTAGGTGGGTTTTAGAAACTGGAAACTAAACAAAATTGAAGAAAACTGAATAAAAAGCCATATCGTGTCGGTTTTGGAGCTGGAAACTCGATTGACTCCAGCGCGTGCGGCCGCAAAGCGTGTCGAGACGCAATTGCGGACCGGAATTTGACCCAGATAAGCACAGTACACGTAATCCTTATACTTAAAGGCATCGTACACGATGAAAACCATATTTGGGTTTTTGATGTTTTCGTGTTGTACTATCCCTATAGTGACTAACGGTAGCAAAACGCCCCCTCAAAAACGTCGACTTTTTGAGAAAAACCCATTTATAGAAAGTTCATAGCAAATTTGAATTTCGCGCCGGCATCAACTTGGGATAGTTGCGCAGAGAATGCAAGGAACAGTTTTACGCTTCGTTCCTTGGCGCAGCGTTGGAAGCAATTCACCGAGGATGCCGCTCAACTACGACTTCAGCTGAATTAAAATGGGCTACCCACCTGCTGCGTCCAGTGCTGCCGGCTGCTTTCGATCGATGCCGAATTCGAAATTGACTGGCGTGTGTATTGCGCCCTACGACGCGTCAAGGCACGCCCGCCGTCAGCAACCCAGGAGCTTTGTTCCTTGTAACAACGGATCGACCCCAAGGCCGGCCCCCCAAACCCAGGAAGCCAATTTGAGGTAAGCGAATCTTCAATCAGAGATGGTTTTGTAACTCCAAACTTTCTGAGTGACATTGTCATGGCCCACTAGTCCGAATGAACGCATAAACCTAAATTCGGTTTTCATCGTGGACGATGCCTTTAAAGCAATTATGTCCCGGTGTGCGTAGCGACAGGTCTCCAGTCTTAGTGTACGAAACGCCTACAGAACCGTTAGGGGTCGGGAGTGCGCAGGACTTGATAGAAAATGTACAGGATTCCAGTTCTAGTGGGCAGGACGTCATAGAAAGTGTGCAGGACCCCACTGGGAGTGCGCAAGACGCCGGCGAAAGAGTACTGGGCCCCAGTGGGAGTTTACAGGACGTCGTAAAAAGTGTACGGGACCACACAGGGAGTGCGCAGGACGTCATAGAAAATGTGCAGGACTCCAGTGGGGGTGTGCAGGACGTCATAGAAAGTGTCCAGAGCCCCTGTGAGAGTGTGCAGGACGCCGTTGAAAGTGTACGGGATCCCAGTGGGAGTGCGCAGAACGTCATAGAAAATGTGCAGGACCCCAGTGGGAGTGAGTCCTCAAAGCAAAGGATAATAGGGGTCCGCATAAAACCCTCAAATATTGGAGAGAAAAAGTAGAGAAAACTGTTCAAAGAAACCTTTTAAATATTTGATTACGCCCGTTTGTTGTGTCTGTGTTGGCAGGGGGTGCGGACTTTGACCAATTCAGGCTTTGGAGACGGTTTCCGCTGAAGTTTCCCGAAAATCGCCAAACACACCTCAGAATCGTGATCAGCACCTCAATCAATCCACAACGAGAGGGTTCAATTGAAATCTGATGCTTTTTGCTGGAACCCTCTTAGAACCACCTTACTTGTGGAAGGTAGACGCTTTCCCGGCCTGAAACCCGGAAAGAGTTATTGAGGGTTTCATTCGAAAGGTGTGGCACACACGCTATCTTCCCTGACCTTCAAGTGGATAATTTTAAAAGGATGTAAAACTGTTAAGCCGCATCTCTATCGATTGGTGATGAATGTCCAAACATTTATAGTCTACAGCAATGGAAGTAGGACCTGGTGAGGTTGCGGACTCGTCCCAACATACGGTAGTTTGTTAGTGGTATTACTCATTTTTCCGAAACAGCTGTGATAGATCGGTGAGTTTGTGTTTTCATCGATATGACTACATCTGTGGAAGCAATGAAAACAGGTGAAAATGTGAGAATGGAATCACGAACTTACCGGCCATTCTCAGTTTTTTCGAAGCAATGAGTGACAACACAATCAGTCTACAGTATGTTGTGAAGAGTCCGCAACCTCACCAGGTCCTGCTTCCATTGCTGTTGACTATAAAGTTAGGGTTCTCGATAAAAATCTCAGATTTTCTCAGTACTTGGAATTTTTCGAGCGAAATTCATGGCCCATGCCATTTTAAAGCACCACCAACAACCATCAAACTCGTTGGTCGTCTTTTCGCACGAGTAGGCTTGTCGTAACCCATTCAGTGTGTTGATGAATGGCGAGAAGCCATTCATCAATGCCAGTGTCAACACTGACGAGTGAAACTCGTGTAGAAAATGTGTTGCAGTACAAAGATATGGCGGGTATATGAATTGTAGTGAGGATTTAATTATCGATAGACAGCACAGCTTATTTTCTGGGTGAGTCACGGTCTTTCTTTTTTTTTTCGTGTTTGTTTCGGCATTCTTTTCATTTCTGGCTGTTTAAGTACTGCGAATAGGGGCAATTACTTGTGCGTGAGAGAAACTAGCCGTTTTTCCAGGTTCGAAGTGATTTTGTTTTCGAAATTCTGTTTTGAAATTGAAAAAACGGCAAATTCTTCTCACACTAAGAAAAGCCCCTATTCGTAATATTATAAGAGTCAGAAACAAAAAATAATGCCGAGGCAAGCAAGAAAAAAACCGTAACTCACCCCGAAAATCGGTAAACTGTAGCACTGGTGTTCTGCCTGTGGATGTCAATGAATTTTTACTGTTCACACACACGACTCCGATCTTTTTGGGCGGAGCTGTGCACGTGTGCACTATACTTGTTCCAGATGAAATTTATTTCGAATATCCGACTTTTCGACTATAGTCGGATATTGCACATTTTCGAATATTCGACTTTTCGACTGTAGTCGGATATCACACCTTTTCGAATATTCGACTTTTCGACTGTAGTCGGATATCACCCTTTTTCGAATATTCGACTTTTCGACTGTAGTCGGATATCGCCCTTTTTCGAATATTCGACTTTTCGACTGTAGTCGGATATCACACTTTTTCGAATATTCGACTTTTCGACTGTAATCGGATATCGCACTTTTTCGAATATTCGACTTTTCGAATAAAAAGTCGACTTTTTTATCCGACTGAAACAGTCGGATATTCGTCCGATTATTCGTTTCGGAACATGTAAACTATGCAGTATACTTGTTCCAGATGGAACTTATTTCGAATATCCGACTTTTCGACTATAGTCGGATATTGGACATTTTCGAATATTCGACTTTTCGACTGTAGTCGGATATCACACCTTTTCGAATATTCGACTTTTCGACTGTAGTCGGATATCACCCTTTTTCGAATATTCGACTTTTCGACTGTAGTCGGATATCGCCCTTTTTCGAATATTCGACTTTTCGACTGTAGTCGGATATCGCACTTTTTCGAATATTCGACTTTTCGACTGTAGTCGGATATCGCACTTTTTCGAATAACCGACTTGTCGAATAAAAAGTCGACTTTTTTATCCGACTGAAACAGTCGGATACTCATCCGATTATTCGATTCGGAACAAGTATAGTGTGCACGAATCCTCAACTTAGGAACTAATAACTCTAATTATGATCCGTTTCTTGCCCGTACCCTTCGTGGTCTTTTAGCTGTTTGCAAACCAAACCAACTTTTATGGTTTTCCCAAAAACTTTTTGCATCGCGACCACTGCCTTTGAAGCCACAGAACACTCACGCAGCTATTTTTCAGTTTTTATGGTGGTCTTGGTGAGAGTAACACGCTGATCACAGGGGTATCTCTGAAATCGTTCAAGACCCCCTATGAACAGAGTTATGGCTTCTTAAAGATGCCTACAATACCGGCCATAACTTCTGTCCCAAAGCGCGTCGGCGACGCGAAATCGCGTCGAAAACGCCGTTTTCGTTCGCAGTGGATTTTTTGAGAACCTGAAAAAACCATTCGATTCCTCTCGATGAGGAGATTGCGCTTATATGTTCGAACTTGAGAAAAACTCAAGTCTTCACATAGTTATGACCTATTTCCCCCAAAAGGTGTCAAAATCTTTGTGAGTGGTTACTTTCTGAATCTGAAAACACTGATCGCTACCTCTCGCGACGTCCTGATTCCAAAAATCTTTTCAAGTTCAGAAAATGTTACATCTTGACATAGTTATGGCATATTTCGCCCACCCAAAGAGCAGGAATGCTCTATCAACGGCGAAGCAGACGTGAGCATCACCAGTATATTTGTGTCGTAATTCTGACTTCTAAGCTGTCTCTGTACCTTTAAAAGTGCGAGATTTGACTCTTGATCTTTATTTGCTTTATATGAACTCGGTTTTCGCGATGGTCTCCATTCAATTTCTCGGTTCTCCGCGCTCTCCACGCTATTGCTCTTCTCTCTCTGACGCACTCCTCGCTGCCTGTACTGCCTCGCACGAAGACAGTCCCCCAAAACCGAATAGAATTCGAGGAACGGAGACGGACTGGAGAGCCAGTGTTATGAAAGCCCGGTATCTGAAAGACCAAAGATCGAAATGGGAGAGGAGTAAACATCATGGGTGTTCTCTGAGATATTGCTATAGCGAGACGATACGCTGGTCGACTCAGAAAAGAAAGCAGTTATCAGAACAGGTGGTCCGTATTGAATCAGCATCAAGAGAGAATCGGAACAGGAGTTAGCGTTATGGGTGGTTTGTCCCTGGTTTACCTGGTTTACTAAATCCTATTCTCACACTACAGAGAGTAATTCAGTGGCTATAGACCAGTGCTGTGCGTTAATAACGTTAACGTGTTAACGCATTAACGGGTTAACGCGTTTTTTTTTCAAAAATTAACGATTAACGGTTAACGAAAAAGTCCCGAAATCACGTTAATTTTTATTTCGTTAATGTTCCATCCATCTATGCTTTTTTGCATGTCAGGATTCCTATTCTTGAAGAGTATTCGTTTATTGTTCTGGCTGATAGTATTAATAATCCATGAAGATGATCTCCAAGTTTGGAGTGTACTGACTGCAGTGTTTGGTATGGAACGTGTTTCATGTTTTTGGGACGTCTGGTTATTTATCGATTTTCGTGGTGGTCAGGTAATGTTGTCAAAATTATTAACGAAATGCAAAATTAACGTGTTAACGCATTAACGGATTAACGCGGTTTTTCAAAATTAACGATTAACGGTTAACGAATTTTTTCGTTAACGCACACCCTGCTATAGACCACCGAGCCAGCGCGCGCGGTCGCGGCGCGCACTTACAGCATTGATTCGTTTGACACTCATCATTGAGCACTCTTCCGGGAATGTGGATGTAAAATCATGTCATAAAAGAAAAGTATCTTATCCTCGTTTAATGAGAAAAATGCATTCTCACCTAGTTGAGAAAAATCCTCCGTAATAGCTCAATTTAAAAAGAAATATCCAACAGTGCCATTCTGAAAATTCTCTGTTGTCGGTCAGTGATTCCGCGGCTATAGACCACCCAGCCAGTGCGCGCGGCCGCCTATGCAGCGTTTATTCGTTTCCCAGGCGAAGTGTGTGACTCATCATTGAGAAATCTTCCGAGAATGCATGCAAGGAAAGTATCGAATCCACGTTTCATAAGAAAAAATGCATTCTCACCCAGTTGAGAAAAATCCTCGTATTAACTCAATTTAAAAAGAAATATCCAACAGTGCCATTCCGAAAATTTTCTGTTGTCTGTCAGTGATTCCGCGCCTATAGACCACCCACCCAGTGCGCGCGGCCGCGGCATATCTGCATTTATTCGTTTCCCAGGCGAAGTGTGTGATTCATCATTGAGCAGTCTTCCGGGAATGCATACAAGCAAATCCATATAAAATTTTCAATCTCACCTTCTGCATGAATTGCACTTTATCCGCGGACTTCACGCGGTCATCCAGTCTTTGCCCAGCTCGTCCGTTTGATCTTCGTAGATCATTTCTTCTAGTTTTCTCACAAACTTTAGCGGATTTTGTAATGTCTGTTGGAGTATTTTTTCTACCTTGGTACAATTGTGATTTTTGCTGATAAAACTTGGATTCAATACTTTACTGGTAGTGAATGATGGCCGAAGAGTGCAGAAAGATGAGTCACACCCTTCCTCGGGAGACGAATAAATGCTGCGCGCGCACAACCACGCGCGCTGTTTAGGTGGTCTATAGCCGCAGATCACTGACCGGCTAACAGAAGAATTTTCAGAATGGCACTGTTGGATATTTCTTTTAAATTGAGCTTATACTGGAGGATTTTTCTCAACTGGGAATGCATTTCTCTCATTAAACGAGGATGCGATACTTTTTTATGACATGATTTATCCGCATTCCGGAAGAGTGCTCAATGATAGTGAAACGAATCAATGCTGTGCGCGCCGCGACCACGCGCTAACTGAAGTGGTCTATACAGGCCATAAAACGGCCAATGTCTCACCGTCGACTGCGTACCGCGCGCTGCGCGACCGCACGTGCGTCGGAAGCAGACGAGTTTTGGCCGCCGCGCGATAGTTTCGGCCGCCGCGCATCATAGTGTACGCAGTCGACGGTGAGACATTGGCCGTTTTATAAGCCTGTACTCACCGTAGTGTGAGAATAGGATTTAGTAAACCAGGGACACACCACCGCAACGCTAACTCCTGTTCCGATTCTCTCTTGATGCTGATTCAATACGGACCACCTCTTCCAGAAGAACTGATTTCCGCCGACCAGCGTTCCGTCTCGCTATAGCAATATCTCAGAGAACACCCGCATGATGTTTACTCCTCTCCCATTCAACCTTTGGCCTTTCAGATACCGGGCTTTCATAACACTGACTCTCCAGTCCGTCTCCGTTCCTCGAATTCTATTCGGTTTTGAGGACTGTCTTCAAGCGAACAGTACAGGCGGCGAGGAGTGCGTCAGAAGAAGAAGAGCAATAGCGTGGAGAGCGCGGACTGAAAGTGGAGAGACCATCGCCAAAAACCGAGTTCATATAGAACAAAGAGAGTTTAGAGTCAGTCTCAATTTTTAAAGGTACGGGAACATTAGAAGTCAGAATTACGATACAAATATGCTGGTGATGCTCACGTTCAGAATTTCGCCGTTAATAGAGCATTCCTGCTCTTTGGGTGGGCGAAATATGCCATAACTATGTCGAGATGTAACATTTTCTAAACATGATAATATTTTTGGAATCAGGTTGACTAGAAGGAAGCGAGACGGTATTTCAGATTCGTAAGATAACCACTTCCAAAGATTTTGACTTCTTTAGGGAAGAGTAGGCCATAGCTATGTGAAGACTTGAGTTTTCTCAAGTTCGAACATACTCACTGTCTCCTCAAATCGGAAGGAATCAGTGGTTTCAGGTTCTCAAAGTCCCTCCGAACGGAAATGGCGTTTTCGACGCGATTCGCGTCGCCGACGCGCTTTGGGACAGAAGTTACGGCCGGTATTGTATATTTTGAGAGGGAGGAATTTGCGGATTAGTTGTCTCAGCCCTGCACTTCTCTTCAATCGCAATCGTTGCTCAAGAGCGAGCCAGAATAAGGAGACAGTCCGGCAATGAATAGAAGAACTAAGACTCTTTGGGAATTCATTCATTCAACTAGCCGCTATCGAGTTCGGAAATCTGGTAGAGATGTTGCCCGTGGTGGTTAGCTAAGGAGGTCGGGCTTGCGGTGGTCGCCTATATCTCTCTTATTTGGAGAAACTGAGACCTCGCATTTGGCGCGTGTTATGTAGGAGTGGTCTACTACACAATCAAATAAAAACCACAAAATTCATGTCTGAGGGCTGGTAGTAAACCCCCCATTGTCGTGACGACAATTGTCATGACATGTCACGACATAGCGCGACCAAAAGGCGCGAGCTATGGGTTCGTATCGTATCCTGCAACACATGGCTCGTGACTGTCACGAGCTTGTTGTCAGGACAATTACTGTCACGAGCTGTCACAAGTGTCGCGTTGTCATACCATCACGACAACGCGACAGACAGCGTGACACAAAATAGTGCGCGGTTGAGGGAGGGCACAGATTGCTGCGAGTGTCGTACGCTCGCGTACAACAATGTCGTGACGACATTTAGGCGTGTAATTGAAAACAGGGTGTACGGCGCCTGTCAATACAATGAAATTTACGCACCTTTCGCTATGTTTTTTGCCCTTTGTGTGGCAATGATAACAGTGCAAAACATTGTATTGTTTGGTATCGATCAAATTCCCCGGAAAACACATGGCATCCCGTCGCCTTTCGCTGACGAATGTGAGGTGAGAAGCTTTGTTATTTCGATTTTTTTCTCTAAATTTTTGTAGGTGAACGTTCTAGTTTGGCCACCTATGAAGGTTCCAAATAATACAGTCATTTTACATGTGTTCAGAACATTTTGATGTCAGTTGAACATTATTGCTGTTGATTCCGAATCTCCGTTCTTCCATATTACTTTTTTTGGAGAAAAAATTGATAGTTTATTTTTGATTCCAGTTTGTGGGGTTGATTTTTATGAGACTGCGAATTTTTTTCAGTTTCATAATTTTTATATGGCAAAAACAGCTGACTGCAGCGGTATTCCTCCGCTGTATTAATTTACTGCTCCTTTTGGCAATAATAATTAGAATTCTTTGAATAAAAATGGTGTCAATACTCATCTGTAAGATTATTATTCGTGGATGAGGTTTGATAAATTCCGAAAGGGTTTTTTTTAATTGATTCATATATTTTTTCGTTTGCAAGGTTTTTGCTCTACATATGTTTTGAGTTCTGGGATTGAAGTTTTTACAAGTTACCCGTCCGACAGTTCAAAAACCATGAAAAACTTCAAAAGGAGGACGAAAATAGAACCTTTTTCCAAACCAGGTTAATCCCTGCCCATAGCCACCAAACTCTCAAAATTATTATTAAAAACATTTTTCATCAAAAGGAGATTTTTTATGCAGGACGGAAATAATTTAGATTATTATGGCGAACAAATACAGAAACAGTCAGCAGTCTCCGTCTTCCGGAAAGGTTAAAACTGAAAACAACGCCTTCGAAGTTTTGTGAGAAAATCTGTCTCAGGCTTTGAATCCAAAATCAAACTGGGAAAAATTAATTTTACGAAGAAAAGAAAAAAATTCATATTGAAAACTCATATTCAAAACTAGAATTCAAATTCTGAGGCGACATCAAGATTTCACTAACCTGCATGTATTTACTGTAATCTTTGAAACCACAATAAGTGAGAACATCAGAACATTTACCAATGAGAATATGGAAAAGACAACCAAAATAATTAAGCCACTCGAATGAGCGGAATAGTGATTTGATAGAAGTAAAAAAAGCTGTAAAAAAGCATTCATGGTAAAGTAAAAAATCTATCGAAAGTATGGGTGGTTGAATAACAGGAAAAGTTCTCAAAGAAGTGCATAATAATAGTGGAAACTGCTTCAGATATTGATACCCCCACTTTGTGGATTGATCAATGGTCTCCAATCATTGGGTTTTATGGTAGGTATAAAGCAGTGATCGACTTGGCCGACCATCATAGCACGCGATTAGGTGGTCGGCGCAGTGCAATATTGGAGCAGTTGGTGTGCGCGCCGTTATGAGACGTGTGTCCCGGGTACCGTTATCGCGTAGGAATGTAGTTTTTGCTAGCAACTGCTCGTGTTCGATCACCTCATCGTGCCGAGTGGCGGAGCTGCTGAGACAATTATGGAGCAGTAGGTGTGCGCGCCGCTATTATGCGAGTGTCCTGAGTTCAGATCCTGTATAAGATCGTGGTTTTTGTGCGAAAGAATGCGACCCTTCATGACAAGCACGAGACAAACACACGACATCGGTATTCGTTGTCACTTCTTGTCACGAGATATTTCTCGTATTGTTGTGACAACGCGAGGGGGTTTACTACCAGCCGAGGCTCCGTCCATAGCAGCTTCTGCTTCGTTTTTGACGCTTGCAACTTCGTGAGTGTTCTACTAGGACCGTACGAACTCACTGACGTAGCTATAGCAGACGACCAGCCGCAAAGCGTCAACTGGCCGGCTGCAATGGTCGCTGGGGAGTCGCTGGGGAGTCAGACTAGTAACAAATGCTGAAGATGCAAACCTCCAGCGTCACTTGACGGTCACTTGACGCTAGGACGTCTGCTATGGACGGAGCCTGAGGGTGTAGTGCGCCTTTGAAGCAGCATACACGCTCGCAAAGTTGTTTAGATAGCTACGTCAGTGAGGTCGTACGGGCCCTAGTAGAACACTCACGAATTTGCAAGCGTCAAAAACGAAACAGAAGGACCGAATTCGAGGCGCGTTGAGCCATCAAATCATCCCTTCTCCGCCCATCGTTACGAATTCCTCCCCGGCACAGGGAGCCCCTGTTCCCTCCTCCCCTCAATACAGATTTTCAATGCTCGACTACGATCCTTTTGGTTTATTTTTTGACGGTGCAATCGTTCCGGTAAGGGCCGTACAAGTGCACTAGCATTGCTATCTGAATCTACTTGTCGCTATCTCGGCTATTTCAGCCAATTCGGTGTAACTCGTTCACTTCCGGACCAATGCAGAAATAACCGTTATACCTTCATTCTAATCAAATTTATTTCGGATTGCTCCGCCATTTCTCGATACTAACAGCTTCAGACCTTCAATTCGTTTCATAAAATTGGCATCATTTTTTAGCGTGTAGGCTGGCTTTAATGGGCGGACCACAGAAGGAAACTGATTTCGTGCCAACACTGCTTGTAGGATTGATAGATAAGGTTCATTAGATTAATTCATGCCTTATAACACTTATATTCCCGAATTTTCAGTTATAAAGAATCGCGAGGAAAAAAATTATGAGGATGACGCTAAGGAGCCGGCATTTAGAGCACTTGGGCATTCATGTAAGCTCTGACGCCAAGTTTTCGGATATTAGGTATTCCCTACACCTAACAACTCAGCTTCAGAACCACCAAAAGGACAAGGTTTAATTTAGACTAAATTAATGAAAAGCCAATCTGTCGGAATACCGTGAGAGAAACCACAAAAAAACTATTTCGAATTTTTCACGGGTCTACAAGCAAACCCTAGTCGGACTCTACATCCTAATCCAATGTACTGTACTCACGGAAAGAAAGTTCGATGAAAAATTCGGATAAGAGGCATCGTTCGCGGCGGAAGCGATTTTTCAGCCTCAATGTTATGGATGAGCCTGCTAGACCCCACCGATGAGCTTCGGCGCATCAAAAACGTAGAGTTATAAAGTTGGAAGGGATTGATAGATAAGGTTCATTAGATTAATTCATGCCTCATAACACTTCTATTGCCGAATTTTTAGTTATAAAGAATTGCGAGGAAAAAAATTATGAGGATGACGCTAAGGAGCCGGCATTTAGAGCACTAGGGCATTCATGTAAGCTCTGACGCCAAGTTTTCGGATATTAGGTATTCCCTACACCTAACAACTCAGCTCAAAGGTGGGGATCCGCCACCAGTTCTCACCAGTCATCTAGCACTTTCTCATAAAATGTCGATGCGACCGTGAAACAACGAAAAACAGTTACAGACTAGCTACAATCTCCACATGCTGAAAAATCTTCAAAAATACAGTGACAAGGCCTCCAAAAGCAGAAAAACTTCAAAAACGATATTGGCGAAAAATTCAATTTCAAATTTACAATGTGTTCCGATTGACTTCTCTTCACAAATGAAGGTTGTTCATGAGCACATTCGAAGTTTTCGTTCACTGGAGAGGCCAAGCTATACAAAAACATTGAAAAATTATCTACAGTTTTCTGTGAGTACGATGCCTTTGAAAATCACCGAAACAATTTCAACGCATAGACCTACATATATTGAACGCGGCTTGGAACATACTTCATGGGCAAGTGTGTTCTTAATAATTTTGCAAACACGCCGTTGAATCATTTTATGCTGATCGCTCGTTCATAAACACCCATCAGTTTACAATTAGCAGAAGAGTTGCACTTATAGTTAGAATCCATAAAACCAGAATGATGTTTGCTCTAAAGCATATCACATGCGGCAACAATTGCTACGGATGTCTGTAAACGATCACCTCACCGCTGTATCACACCCAAAACGCGTTATCGCCACTTGCGCTTAAGCTCGTAATTTCGGCTATCGTTTTTCTTATCGCTCAATTGCGTCTTTCGCCAGTATAAAGCGCCGACTATTTTCGTGATTACGCAATCATAATGATCGCTAAGCTCCTTGTCGCTGCCTCCCTTTGTAAGTTAAACACCCACTATTTTTTTGCATTTTACATATGTCAATTAATTTATTTGGAATCTTGTCATACAACTCAACTTTTATAGTGTACGCCGCCTCGGCTGACACATGCATTCACTGCATCTGCCTCCACGAATCTGGCTGCAAGCCCATCGGATGTGAGATGGACGTTGGATCGCTCTCATGCGGTTACTACCAGGTACGCTTGCATCTGCTGAAAGCAACTGCTACATTCAAAGTCTATTCTAATTCCTCGCCTTCTTCAGATCAAACTGCCATACTATGAGGATTGCGGTACCCCCGGCCGTAAGAGCGGAGAAGACGTCACAACTGCATGGAAGAGATGTGCTGATGACTACAACTGCTCCACCCAATGCGTCAACGTAAGTGACCCTATTCATCAATGGGGAGCCGAATTTGTGAACGATTTGACCGGTGTACGGAGGCTAAATGATCAAACGTCTTGCTCGACCTGAGCTTTATCATGAACGGTCTTCAAGAGACTCACTAGGGATGCTTCTTTGGATTACCCAGCCTTCTGCAATGAAAGTACACCTGTGAGAGCAGTTCCAAATCTGAGTTTCTAGCTGCTTCGGAGATCTCGAAAGCAGGATACGGAGCAGGTTTCTCAGCTAGGCGATAAGCTAAGGGGCCCACCAGACGATATAGAGGGTGTCCAGTAGATTTTTTTCTCGATTCGGCCGAGGAATGTTTTCTGTGGGTAATGTAGTGTTCTGAACAGGAACTTGGGTATGTTTCTCGATATTTTTAGGCTTAACGGCAGTGTTCACGATAAATCTCGTTCTGGAGGTCTCGGTGTGAAACACTAACAAGGGACCACTTCGAACATAAAATGGTGTTTTGAAAAACGGTCTTCTGAGGGTTGTAGAGGAGTTAAAAAGAAACAATTTGAGATTTTAAAATTTCACTTAGTCCTCACAGGTAGATCAAAAACGATCAAAAAAGGAAAGAAAACATAACGTTGGATTGGGAGGACGTAGCCCAAATGTGAGCTGTACAGTGGCCTTGAAATCATCAGAAAAGGTTCTCCCAAAAGTTTGAAGATGAAATCTAGGTAGGTGCTCGAGTTAAGACATGTTCATTGATCCCGTGAACAGTGCTCGTTGCATTCAAACCACCGATCACTGCAATGTGATAGTCGCGGCGATCTAGCGGCACACCGTGGCTCAGTCGGTTAGGCGTTGGATTACGAAGCCATTGAACGATGGTTCGAATACTGTGGGATCATTACTGCATTATGGCTGGTAGTAATGACATTTCTATATGTTCGCCTTACTTGTTTTGAGTTTTAACAGTGTCTCTTGTTTTTTATACCTCTTTTCTTATATCGCAGAGGTAACTTGATATAAACGGAAGACGGTTCACATCAATGTTAGAAACTAGAAATTCCGAGGTTTCGACAATTGCTAGAATATCAAGAATACCCTTACCCTTCTTCCCCACATATGTTACAGAAAAACAGTCCTTAATTCGGAGAAACACTTTAAGGGACTTATTCTGATATAAGACGCTGGAAAAAATTTCGGACAAAATGAAACTTCGTGGACTTGTTCCTTGATCAATGATCGATCTTTTTAGAAATAATTGTTGTAAACAGAAGTGGGTTTACCTAAACTACAAAATCCGTCGAAGCAACCTAATACTTTAGCGCATGGCTCGAAGACTCAAGAAAAGTGTTTCGTTATCAATTCAGAAATTTTGAGTCAATTCTGAGACTTTGACCCAACTACCGTATACCCACCGTAATCTACCGTAATCTGTCGAAAATTGATAAACTGACCTCAGATTCGTTATGAGCACTTTAAATGACCCCGGAAAGCGAAGTTTCAGTCCTAAATTTTTTCTCGACCTTTGGGGCCCGTGAGGTAAGAAACTCAAGGCCATTTTTGTGGGTTCAGAGGTCGAAATTTTTTTTCGCCCAAACTCAGCCCCAGTGGGGAAATTTGGGACGCTGAACACGAACATGGGGTCCGTTTCCTGTTTTTTAGCCGATTTCGTCAGGTTAGGGTGGAAGATACATCGATGACATTTTTATTGTTACTAAGTCTCGGACGGCGCTGCGAAGAACATTTGCGAGGTTGAATTCTGCATGTTCCTCAATCAAGCTCACCAGCGAAGAGCCTGCACCGGATGGGTTTTTACCATTCTTGAACACGGAAGTCAGAATCGCGGACGGCCAAGTTTCTAATATGTGGTACAGAAAAATGACATCTCATAACATCATTATCCACGGAAGAAGTTGTCATCCTTCATATATGAAGAAAAACGTGGTCCGCCATTTGCTTTCAACGTCGTCAAATTTGACCTCTGTTAATTCTCAAGAAGTGGATATCATGGTGCGAGAAATAGTCAGAAAGAATGGTTATGGTGAAGGACAACCACCGCGCTGGAAGCCTTTTCGGACACCAGGTGGTACACCTCGTCGTGCCGTTTGTTTCTGATGCCTTTGTAATGGACGTCGATAGGATCGTGCGACGATCAGGGCTTTCCATCAACCTTGTGTTTCGCCCACCGCTAAACTTGCGACGTCTCCTTACGTCGTCGCGTCTATACGAAAATCAGTGCGAACGCATCAATTGTCCAGATTGTAGTGGAGGAGCGAATGTGTGCCAGATGAGAAGCGTGGTGTACAGAGTTGATTGTCTGGTCTGTCAGGAGTTTTACATCGGCGAGACAGCCAGACCACTCTTTTTGCGGATGGACGAACACAGAAGAGCACTGAGAGCCCCACAAAGCTACCCAGAAAGTCCGTTCTCGAAGCATCGCACTTTAAGACACACGCTGGAACAACCACCTCAGCTTAAAGTCACAATCCTTCACAGAAATATCTCGGATACAGTAGAGAGGAAGATAAGGGAGGCAATGGAGATAAGGAGGCTGAAACCGCCGATCAACAACAAAGAGGAAATGAAAGCCGCGATGAGGCTTTTCACTTTATAACAGTGGCGAGCTAGTGGATAATCAACGATTCATCCAAACCCTTTCACCAATATCACAGTTATCATGTGAGACCCCATCCCTTCATTTACTGCCCATGTCCATATAGAGGTAGGTGGGATCTAGCGGCACCACACCATCTACTTCCTCTCACCCTACCTATTTAGAAAGCATTGGGCTCCTTGGTTGTGGTTGACACAGTACACCCTTCACCACAACAGGTCGGTCAGCAGCCTCTGTTGATGTTAAAGTTTTTCGATGTTTTTTATTTGTATTTCAGTTGACCTGAAGAAGGGCTTAGGCCCGAAACGTTGTCATAAAACGTTCAACTGAAGAGTTTCTGCTATACTATTAACAGAAGTCGTCAAATTATGAAACTCAGGGAACCTTCAATACTTTCAGGTTAGGGTGCATTGAATGGCATTTTACCTACCGCAACCCATTGTTTTGGTGGTTTTTGATCTACCCGTGAGGACTGAGTGAAATTTTAAAATCTTAAATTCTTTATTTTAACGCCCTCTACAACTCTCAAAAGACCGTTTTTCGAAACTAATTTTGTTCCAAAGTGGTCCCTTGTAAGTTGGCAGGTGCTGTAGAGGATAGGGTCGAAGAAAGCAACGAAAACTGACTAGAAATGAATACAAGCGGCTTTGAAAGCTCTCCCGTTGCGCCTACCTATCCCGGTCACCCCCAATCGGACGAGCTTGTGGCGCCGCACACGCTTCGATGGAAAATTGCCAAGCAACTCTGCCGCAGTTAGCATTATAGATTCGCGCAGATTTCGCAATTAGCGCGCGCTTGCCGAAATCAGCAGGGCCCATGATTCTCGTCCTCGCCCTGAATTTAGAAACCGTTATTTTGACTTATTCTGGACGTTTTTCTTCCCTGTTTCTGCACTACATATTAGTTACCTCACGACCAAACAATCCCATTTTTTGGTCGAACTCGATTGCGATATTCATCGTGAGCACTGCCTTTAATGTAGGTTACGGTGCATATGATGCCATTTTAGGAACGAAGCCTATCTTCATCAGTATTTTGAAGATTGATGATTTTTGGTGTAGTTTTATAGAATGTTCGATAGAAAATTCCCTGCTCATCAAGGCTGCGCAATTCGATCTTTCAATCAAATTTCTTTTCGTTGATTTTCGGGCTAGTGAAGTGAAGTCCACCGTTCACCCTCCACTTCATCGATCCAAAAATCGGTTGAAATGCTCTCTTCCAGTAAACCGACTCCGTCATCTTGTAGAGCAAATAAATAATTTTCTTTCGAATCACCTCCAACATGGTGCGAAATTTCGCAAAGTTCCACAAGAAATTTCCAGTTGGAAAAAAGCACGGTAACCTATTCCCCAACCAAATAGATCCCGAACTCGTGTTTAGCATTCTATTTGACCCCCCACAGAAAAGTTTTCAGCTAGATCTGATACTTTGAACAAACTACCATATACCCACAGTAAACTACAGTCATCTGCCGAAAATCGGTAAACGGAGCTCAGTTTCGTGTTCAGTACCCCCCGAATAACCTCTACAGAGAAGTTACGAGCGTTCAGTAAATCACCAAAAGTTGCATTTCGCCCGGGTGGGAGGCTTCACACAAACCTGTCGAAGTTTATTTGAAAACCGGAAAATTGTACTCCAAAATCATATTTAGGGCTCCTAATAATCCCCACAAAGAGTTTTAAAACAAACTCTCATAATTTTTAACTGACGAGATTTTCAGCCCGATTGTGAATGCCCTGACCCTAATGACAAAACTTCTCCATAACACGGCTCGATTATCTCGTAGCAGCTGCGCTACATGGATCCTAATAATACTTTGCGTTCCCTATTGGAGGTTGGCGCAAATCCGGTGTCATATGCTATAACATAGGTGCATCGAGATTGCGCCCACCTCCGATGGGGAACGTATAGTCTCTTTAGGATCCATGCCAATGTTAGGTGGATAGTTTCTTCTTGAACCTATTCCTAGTCTCAGTCTTCGAGAATCAATCAGAATGTAATTATTGTTTTCATATTTTTCAACTGAAAAAAAATTCAAGACCCTAACTTGGACGGAATACCGGTTCATCCACTCAAACATACTGGGAAATCACTAAAACTTTGTATAGCGTCAATCACTGGATGGGGGAGCCGCGACGCCGCTTGGCGGGGAAAATTGCGCGCGGAAAACAAGAGAGGATGGCTATTGATCAAATGATTTCGCGCCTGATTGCTGAGCTCGGCTTTCTACTTGATGGAAACTGACGTTACAAGGTTTCAGGAAGAGTCACACATAGCATTCTAGAGAATCATTCAGGCGTACGTCAACCGCTACAAGGGTGGATGTGCTTCCACCGGTGAAGGAGCCTGCCAGGTGATGTCCCGTCTCCACAATGGTGGACCATCTGGATGCAAGAACTCCAACACTGTCAACTACTGGAATGCCATCAAGAAATGCTGCAATTGCTCGTAAGCACAGTATTCGACTACAGACAAGAAATTCTTCTACGAAGAAACATTTGTCACATCACTGTAGATACGACTACATATAATATAATATAATAAAGTGTTAGCATCGAACTTCCGATCCCTTTTTGCAAGACATTTACATATTGAATTTAACTGATGGAAACTTTGGTAGTTTCAATTTATAAACTGGTCGGTCACCTTATCCGTGTCAGATGAAATGATTGAAGTAAGGGAATCGAAAAAAAGCATCCAGTCTTCCACAGAAAATCATGAACAGTATTTTCAAATCGGTTGTGATGGTTTTTCCTATAGACAGTGGTCGCGATATCCTATGCTTGTCTACTTTTCCTCTATGAACCCTGGTCTGAATTCGGAGTAGTAGGGCTTGTATAAGGAATCGCGAAAAAACTTTATTTGGAGTCAAATTTTCAGCTCCAAGTTTGAGGGTGGACGACCCCCCCCCTATCACCCGTCATCGGCATCGAAGATCTCTGGCAAAAAGCTGGCATGACTTTGAAATCGAATCAATGGACAATGGTCTTCGGTCCGGCCCGCTCAAACATTCCTGTCCTCGTCGTGCTAGACATTGAGTGAAGGGCTTGTTTTCATTGTCTTGCGACTCTCGATGAACCTCGGCATCAGAGCAATATTGAGAACGTGGATTGAAGCTTGCTCGAGGTAGTAAGAGGCTTTATTCGGCTGACGTTTCGGTAGTTTCGCCTTCCTCAGAGCCTGCAAGAGCCAATTACATTCATGAAAATATACGCTCAAATGCCGTTGTGGCAAACTCTCTACAGAAACTCGACTTCCAAATTTCCAAAGCAATGAAGAAGGGAAATGTAGGCCAAGTATCATACCTAGTCAGCGATCGCGGATCAGTAGAATACGGCGGTGCACCAATGGAGCAGTTTCCAGCTCAAGTCTGAAGGCAAGTCTGACATAAGGTTTGAAGTTCCCGTGTGAAATCCATACCCACCTCTTTCCGGTTGACCTTTATTTGTCTCTTTCAGGCTCTGAGGGAGGCAAAACCGCCAAAACGTGAGCCGATTAAAGTCTTTTACTACCTCGTCAAGGCTTCACTTCACGTTCTCAATATTGTTTTCTTTGTCCATCTGTTTTTATTGAATAAATTTGCATTTATTTCTGGCTGTGAACGTCAATGAATTTGGCTGCACTCACAATGAGACTCCGATCTTCTCCGGTGGAGTTGCGCACCTGGGTACGAACTGGCAACTAAGGATCCTAATAACTCTAATCATAGCACGTTTCTTGCCACGTGACCTTAACGGACTTCCAGCGGTTTGTGGACCACGCTGATTTCTGTGGTCTTGTCAAGAACTTTTCCATCGCCATCACTGCCTTCAAGCTATTTGAACGCTACGCTCTGGCGTGAATCTAGAAACATTACCTGAGAAAAGCATGGACACGAGGAAGAAGTGGGTGAATAAGGATTAATTTCCTCCATGTAGCTATTTATAGCGTTTCACTTAACTCCTTCAATAGGGCAGGGCACAGCGAATAATATTAGGAAGCGAATAGTGCTCAGTAAAGCATGTGAGTCATTGCTTGCCTGAAGAAACGTCAGCGATAGTGCAGGGTTATAAAAGAATGCTACGTATGGCTAATAAAAGGAGAAAGCCGATCTACCGTTTGGCAAAGCCAAATGAGCGCTTCAAACGATTAACGGAGTTAAGCCGGTAGAGCCGGCCTATAGTTTGGCGAAACCTTACGAATTCTACACATTGTTGATGGTGGTAGGCCGGGAGAAGCCAGCTCATCATATGGCCAAGTCAATTAATGCTACACATGGTTAATAAAGGCAGGTCGGAAGAAGCCGGGCTATCGCCCGGCGAAGTCAAGTGAATGCTACGTATGGCCCTAAAAGGAAAGCCGGGAGAAACCGGTTTACCGTTTCGCGAAGCCAAACATATGCTACACATGGTTGACGAAGGAAGGCCGGATGAAGCCGGTCTACCGTTTGAGAAAGCCAAGCAAATTCCACACACAGTCGATGGTGAGAGGCCGAAAGAAGCGTCGTTTTCGGCCTCTCACCATCGACTGTGTTTGGAATTTGTCATCGTTTGAACAAGTCAACGAATGCTACACATGGTTAATGAAGGGTGGCCGGGAGATGCCGGTCTACCCTTTGTTTATCGAAGCTAAATAAATATTTCAAATGGTCAACGGAGGGAGGCCAGGAGAAGCCGGTCTACCATTTGACGAAGCCAAACAAATTCTAGACATTCTTGATGAAGAGATGCCGGGACAAGGTCATCAATTGGCCAGGTCACCGATTGATATAAATACTTATTGACAGCAAGGCCAAAAGAAGCCGGCCTATCGTTTGCCGAAGCCAAATGAATGCTATAGATGGTTAACGTAGGGATGCCGGAAGAAGCCGGTCTACCGTTTGTCGAATCCAAATAAATGTTACAAATGGTCAACAGAGGAAAGCCGAGAGAAGCCAGTCCGTCACTTGGCCAAGTCAACGAATGCTACGCATGGGTAATAAACGAAGGCTGGGGGAAGACCGTCTCACGTGTGACGAAGCCAAACGAGTGCTACGCATAGTTGATGGAGGGAGGCCGGAAGAGGCCTGTCCATTGTTTCGCGAAGCTAATCCATGCTACACATGGCTAATGGAGGGAGATCGGAGGAACCATTCTAACGTTCAGCAAAGCCGAACGTGTGCTACACATCGGTAAAGAAGGGAGACCGGCAGAGCTGACCTATTGTTTGGCGAAGCCAAACGACAAGTGGCGGAGTCCGCGGGAGTCATGAAATCTATTTTTCGAAGCAGAGATGTTTTCAATAAAAACACACCTATCATAGTGCTTACTAGCAAAGGTGTTCTTCTCTAACAGAATCATTACACTTTTGTAAGACCTGGAGTGGTACGGCGAAGAAGGCCACCGAACCGGCGAAGTCGGTTCGCCAGCTGCGCTGGGCTGCGTAAGCCGCCTCGCGCAGCTAGCACATAAAACTGGTACAGCGAATTAGTGAATCGAAATGACTGAGCGGTTGTAATGGGTGACGAGTAGAGAAGGTGCGGAAGTGAAGCTGCTCCTTGTTTTCTCGGATTGGCGAGGAAATGTCTCCGGAATTTTGCGTACTCCTCAAATCACGTGGCACGCTTCTCAAGACATATGCTTTCTTATCGGTTTTCTTCGCTACAGCTAGGTTAAGATTTGGCATGAAAAAATTGACGAAATCACGTTTTTTTTTAAATTGTACACTATGAGTGACGTCCTGCATACTCCCACTGCGGTCCTGCTAACCTTCTATGACGTCCTGCACACTCCCACCCGGGTCCTGCACACATTTCACAACGTCCTGCGCACCCCTTCTGGGGTTTTTCACTCATTCCATGACGTCCTGCACACTCTTACTGGAGACCTGCGCGCTTTCCATGATGCCCTGCACACTCCCATTTGGGTCCTGCATTTTTTCTATGACGATCTGCGCACTTTCTATGACGTCTTGCACACTCCTACTGGGAACCTGCGAAGCTTCAGTGACGTCCTGCGCACTCCCATTCGGGTCCTGCACGCTCCCATTGGGTCCTGCAAACTTTCTAAGACGGACCCGTCTTTTGTAATTCTCTATTTTACGTTGCTCCGTTTATTCCTTTGGACCCTAACTAATACTGTTTTGCCCAAAATATTCTTCTATTTTCGATTAGTCCCATTTTTTAACGGTGAAAACCACTGTGAACATGTTCATCCAACAGGATATCTGGTCCAGGCCAGATAATAATATCACTAAAATAAAGCGATTCAGTGCGTTTCTCGCCGTTTCTTCGTAATTTTGGCAACACTTGATAGCCAACGCATTGTTTTGAGTGGAAAACTCGGGAAAAAAATCATCGTGAACACTGCCTTTAAGTATAAGGAATGTTTTTTATTTTTTCATCCATTTTCAGGTTTTTTTCTGTGTTGTAATTTGTTTCATTTCGCTTCAAACGGCCACATTGACAGTTGTGCTTCTTGTAAAGGACAAGTATTGACAATCAACTTGTCGGTTCAAAACCGTGATTATCTTGTAAACTTTTGACCGTCTAACCCATATTTTCAGAAGGTCGTCTAGGCAGGAAAAGAAATCACTCGGGTACCGAGTAGTACTTGAAAAAGAGGCAATTCTCTCTCCACTAACACTTGTCCGGGTTGTCCAGTTTAGCAGTATAAGAGGGCAAACCTCGTTACGGGCTAACACGTTCCCTCTGATAAACGCGGTGTGATAGCGTGTCCCAAATTGCGTCATCGCGGCATATAGTGTTTCACGTTTCACCTATTTCACATTTCGCGTCAATCTCTACATGCCTCAACCGCACAACAACCTCGAGAGTTTCAATACGATGTGTAAAACAATCGTGTAAAAACATGATGGAGAGGAAGAAACATGCAAACTACCCGTGTACTAGGGAGAATTCCTTATCACTTGGACTTGATTGAATTGCTATATCAAGCAACAACATAGCTAGATACTCACGGCCTTAGCATCTTTCTTTCAATGCGGCGCTTGAAAGCGGCTGCTCTAAACGACGCGTCTACTGTTTTGCTCAAAGTGATAAAAAGTTATCCGGCTCGGGCTGTGAAACTAACGGCTCTATATCTGGATTCAGGTTGACGGTAGGGGATTTTCGATTGTCCTCCTCGGG
Organism: Aplectana chamaeleonis; assembly: GCA_029168955.1. Lineage (NCBI taxonomy): Eukaryota > Metazoa > Nematoda > Chromadorea > Rhabditida > Cosmocercidae > Aplectana > Aplectana chamaeleonis. The sequence continues at coordinate 189,966 of JAPDOI010000184.1, read as the reverse complement.
TGACCGAAGGGACAAACGTGTAAAACTCGGTAGCATCAACACTGAACATGTGATGAATAATTTTGTGAACCGTACATGCATCGTATACCCTCCTCCTTCATTCCAAGGTTGGTAATCCCAGAATAGAGTTCCTGTCCGTAGATGGTGGGATACTAGAGTATTGATAGCCTTCAGATCTCACAAAAAGCTTTGTGCCAGATGCCAGATCTATGCCAGATCTACCCTCACATGGGGATAGCACAACAACCGTTTTTATCGCGAACCCCTGCCTTTAATGTCTCTGACATTCGCACGGGAGTTGCCTCGATGAAAAGTAAGAGTCGCCACGTGACATCGAGGCAACTTTCGTCAAATCGGCTTCTGCGTAGCCTCATTAGGGTGAAATTGTAGCCCCAGCTGGGAAAAAAGTGAGGCGACTCTAGTGACTGCCCGATGAGACGCCGTCTCGCCTCACTCTAGCCTCACTTCCGCCTCACATTCTTCTCACACTACGAACTCGGTCGTGAAATTGTCGCCTCACATTCTTCTCACACCACGAGTTTTGTAGTGAAATTCTCGCCTCACTCACTCTCTTCTCACACTGAGAGTTTCGTCGCGAAATCATGGCTTTTTCTTATAACATATGCACATGTCTCTTCGCATTCCTCTCACAGTAGAAAATTTATAACAGATCATTGTTTATTGATCAAAACCATAATTCATTTAGTACAGCAGAGGTTATATTGTAGCAACAAGTGATATCAGAACGGCATCAAAAACTATAACAAATGTTTATCTCCACAAAGTGAGAAGAGAATAATAGATCCTTACATTGCATTTGGAGCACAAAGGACCAAATTCAAGATCAAATAGAGAAAAAAGTTGGGACTACCCTAAACGATGGGGGGGCACTCAAGTAAAAGTCAGAAATGAAATGAACCATTGATCTATAATGCTATCAATCAGTATGAGGGACCTAAAGCCAAAAAACCGCCGTCGAAAAAACCGTATGAGATTTAGCAACTATAACAAGGAAAAATAACTAGAACCTAAATTGAACCTAGAACGGAGAAAATTCTTGATCTAGCAACGATGAAGTTATACCAGAAATTAAGCAGAGAGTCATAATCTTCAAACCGCAGAGTCATTCTGGGGCGGCACGCATGAACGCAGCGAACGGTGTAGGGAGCCGCTCCGCGTGCCATGCGCGCAGCGTCGAGCAACGGGGCGGACCAGAATTTCGTGGCATGTGTGTTGATGTGCCTGATTTTCGGGGCCGCCCCGTCGCTCGACGCTGCGCGCATGGCACGCGGAGCGGCTCCCTGACACCGTTCGCTGCTTTCATGCGTGCCGCCCCCGAAGGCATGCTAACTCTCCATGCTCCCACTCCGAAGCGAAAGAATGCAGACAGGCACCGAAGGCGGAGTTCAGACACTGTATGGGCCGCGTTTGTATTTTGGATTTCCTACGCTATCAAAATTTTCATTATTTTGAAATTTCGTTCAGGTCTGAGATTCTCCAATAGGGACGTGGAAAGTGTGTCCTACTGTGCGCGAGGTATCGATTGTGTGCGGTTTGAATTTTATGATGCTGTGCTATAACAGACACAAGAAAAAAAGGGCTGCAATCAAAAACAAAAAAACAACCTGCGTGCACGAAACTGTTATGAAACGAATGGGACTGCTCTCACATAAAAGTCGTCATCGCTCGTCCCCTTCGCTTTCGGCCCCAGCATTTCGATGACCATGTAGGTTACCTGCCGCTTCTGAAGTAGCAAAGAATTGAAGATTTTCAAAAATTTAGTTATATAATAATGTAAACCGATACCTTGCGCAAAGTCAAGCACCTGTCCAGTTTCTTCCATTGGCGGACCTCAACCCTAAATAAAAAGATAGAAAAAAATGTCGAACGAATGAAAAATGAAAAAATATCGCTCGAAAAAATATCGTATGAACGAACCCCGAAAAACTTTCAAAATTTTAGAGGTCGTACGAATTTCGATTTTTTCCGAAATTCGTTTTAAATTTCGCATTTTTTTTTCGAAATTCGTTCAAAATTTCGGTTTTTTATTCTTAATTCGTCCGAAAAAAGTTCGAACAAACAAATTTCGAAAATCTTTCGAAATTTCGGAGGTCGAAAAAATATGTTTCGATCTAATAAAGTTTCATTTTTTTCAAAAGTCGTTTGAAATTTCGGATATTTTGGAACTTTGTTCAAAGTTTAGATTTGTCCAGAACCTTTTCAGAATTTTAGATCTTTTTCTTTTCAAAGAGAGACTCAATGCTCTATTCACAACGCACAGTCAGAGAATGAATTTTCCACATGTGTTCGATTTCTACTCAAGTCGCGAGCGTAAATATCCTTCACCCTTATTTCAAACAGTTCGAAGTGGTACTTTTCGGACCATTGGTGTTAGCGAGAATGGCTTTATATTCCCCGGTCCCAAGCACAACTATTTGAGCAGGCGAGTTGCTCGCTCAAGCCCACCACAACGCGGCCTGAGGAATAACGAAACAGTGTAGCATTGGCTTTGAGAAGCTCAAATGAAGTTCCGATTGAACTGATATGGAAAAAATTTGATCTACAAACTTTCGAACGAACGAAAAATTTTCAAAGAAGCTTTTGAAATTTTTTCGAACATTTCATTGTTTTACAACTATAATACACAGTGATCACGAGAATTGTTAGGCGAATACAAGAAAAGATAATGGAAATGAGAAAAGTAGAAATGAGAGCATAGAAGGAGTAACTAGTGGGCGGATCGTGATGGAAAAATTAGCTATGAGCCATATCGATCGTTTTTCATCGGGAATGGCGTTGGAAAAAAGGCGCGAGCTGGGGGGATTTTTTTCTGGAAGACGCCTCAGATTTTCACCACTTTTTTTTCACTTTTTTCGGACATGGCTTCTGCGCGACGTGAGAATAATGTAGAGCAGCCTAGAAAAGTGAGCGAAGCTGACCCCGCCCTACGAGGCGACTCCCAAGCGAATGTCAGAGGTGTAGAAAAGTTAGTTTTCGGTGTCCACACACAGGCAAGCGTTATCTCGGAACGCGAATGAGCTATTAACATTGGCTATCAATTTGCTTGTAGTTTGATCTAATCGAGTTTTGCGTAGGTATAAAATGCAGACAATTAAAAAGACTGTACAGTCAGAATGCTAGCTGAGCTCCTTCTCGCCGCTTCAATTTGTGAGTTATCCCATAGACGATATTTTTTTCGCTCATATTCCACACAACAACGACTTGATACAGAATCTCCTTGTATTGTGTTATTCTTTGGTTTCTAGTGAATGCGGCTTCGTCTGACTCATGTCTCCATTGTCTTTGCCTCAACCTATCCGGATGCGCTCCCGTAGGATGTACATTGCACGACCCGCAATATTATGAGACATGCGGTTATTATCAGGTATACTTACTAGGTAACCTCGTGTTTTCCGGAATTCGAATGGTGGTTGGATGTCTTCAAGTCAATTCTGGCTTGCTTTCTCCGAATCTGACATCAGATCTGAACAAAGTTGCATGCACTTTTGTGATTTCGCAAAAAGTTTTGAAAATTTTGAGGTGTGTGGGCACATTTAGGGCGGTTGATTTCACAGTTTCTGGTGTTAAGCAGAGCGCCAGGTTTGCTCGTCTTTGATTAGTTCAGCTTACGAAGGCTATTTCACATGTTGCACTTGGGAATGGTGTTAGTTTCTTGGTCTTCGGAAGATTACACGTTTGGGCTCAATAGATTACAGGCCCGAAGAGTCCACTGGCGTACACTCGTTGTTAGGGTGTCTACTATAATTATACACAAACGAAGTTTTCAAAAAAAATTTCAAAAAATGTTTCGTTCATTTCGTGCAATAAGGCAATCATCAAGGTGTTCGGAAGAATTCTTTTGAATTTGACTCAATACTTGTCTGTCGGGGCTATTTGGGTTGCTCATCACGAATCTGTAGTCTCTGGATTTCTGTTTGGATCAATATTGTTGACTATATGGTAAGCGTAATGCGATTTAGGGAGCCTAAATCTACCTGAACTTTGCGAAAAATGACAACTGAACTTCGAAACCGTGCTCAGCGCACCAAATAACCCCCACTGCGAAATTTTTAGCCAAATCTGAGTATGCTTCAAAACTACCTTACACCCACCGTAATCTTTCGTAATCTACAAAAAATCAATAAATTGGCATCAATCAGTACGCCCTAATCTCTCGCAAAATGTTAGCAATCGTGGAAGATATCATTTGACCTCCTAATTTCCTCTTACTAAAAAACTGCTTCAGACTTCCCGTGGGGATGTGGAAAACCATGTTGTCGTTGCTGAATGGCTGCGGTGTTTCCGAAAAATGGCATTTTCATTACTTCACAAAACGGTAGGGGTATCTTGGGTGCGCGGCTGTCGTGTGCGCCGATCGATCACCGCATTTCTCGTGGGCACACCCGACGCAGCGCAGTCTGCTGAGGTGTCCGCAGCTATCCCATCTCTGGTTACCCGGAGTATACCCATCAGGGAATTTTAGGGGTGTTCAGGAAAAAGTTTTCGGATTAAGCTCAAAATTTTCAACTGAGGGTTATTTAGGGAACTGAACCTGAATATGGGGCCGACTGCATCAACAGGCCGGGTTGGGACAGGGGCAGCGCAGTCTGCGCCTTTGGAGATCTCCGTGAATCACAAAATCAATCTTGCCCCATGCTGCCCCAGCTAGGAGGCTAAGAGCTAGAGCAGAGAAAAACGCTGCCTGACCACGAATGATCAGATGATCTACTGCGCTCGCACTGCGATCATCAAAGATGCCGACTGCCCTGCCCTGCCCCAAGCCGATGCGTTGATGTATCCGATCCCTGAGGTCTATTCCTCGCCAGACTTAGAGTTACTGTAGGTTACGGTAGGAATTTCGAGCCAAGTTTGAGACTTTGACCAAGCTACCGTACACCCACCGTAAGTGAGTCGCCACATAGCTATAACAACAGAAGGATACTTGAATAAAAGTTCATGTGATATGAACAGCTTCAGAATCAGTTTATACGCTCTATAAAACGTCGTAATTCACATCATTCGAGGCGCGAGCGGCGCGCGATGCCTCAGTCTCGGTCTGCCCTATGCCTTCTCACTGTCTCTAACCTCCGCTCCACACCAGCACGCGTAGGAACCAAGTGAATTTCGCCGTTTTATAGCCTGTAAGTAAAACACGAAAGTTTCCAGTGTTCCCAACCACGGTCAGTGATTGAACATTTATGTTCAGCAGATAAATAACAAGTTAATAAACATGAGCGACGAAAATGATGAAAAGGATTGTTATGATGTAATTGTGGAATTTCAGTGGAAATTCACGCCAAATGCGTGAGAGGTTCGCAATATGGCGCCGAACACCCTACGCCTTTAAGAAAGATTACGGCCTAGTCGCTTCGACTAGACGATTCGCGGCCATCATGGAAGCGACGCGACTAGTCGAAGCGACCTAAAGGGGTCTACAGAGCTGCACCGACCGGCGACTGGTCGCCGAGCGTCGGCCTTGACGCGGCGACAAAAATGTTTCCGAACATTATAGGGGTCTGCAGAGTTGCACAGACCATCGTGTGGTCGTCAGCCTTGACGCGGCGACAAAAATCTTTCGGAACATTATCGTCGCCGCGTCGGCTGCCGATCGCTGGCAGTGACGCACGGTCGTCGCAGCGTCAAAACACTGCGGCCCCCCTCGCCGCCCTTCACGGCGCTTCGGTTGCCCTCGTCGTCGGATGTAATCGATATTGCATCACCCAACGCTGTTCGTCGCTGCGAGCGATGCCGCGACTTCAACTCTGCGGACCCCTTAACGAAATCAACCAGTTCGCTTCGACCGGTTGAGAAATACCCCAGTCGCTAGCCGATCGCGACTGAAACTGCAAACAGTTCCAACCCATCGCGACTCAGTATAAGATCGGTTTTCGCGATGGATTTTATGACTGTTGGCAGTGCCGCGACTAGTCGAAGCGGCAAGCTAAGAATGGGGCATCGGACGTTCTCAGCAGAGCCTGATGTAGCATTCGGGAAGAGCATTCTAGAGTTCAGTAGAAAACATTGCTAACCACTTCTAATCTGAGGGAACACCATGCGAGGTTCCTTAGCTAGATCTACGATGATTATCATTTTCAACAATCGATCCGATTCTATACATTTTCTAGATCACATTGGAATATTATAAGGATTGCGGCTCACCTGGCCACAACAGCGGAGAAAGCGTCAGAAGTGCTTGGAAGAGATGCGCTGATGACTACACTTGCTCCACTCAATGCGTCAATGTGAGTAATATTGCTGACCAGGGATGAGTGGACCAACCGTAATCGATTATTCAATCGAAAGTAACGAAAACTGACACTTTTTTCAAAATTCTTCCAAGTTTGAGTGCTTGTCCTTGGTGATAACAGCATCTTAAAGTCCATTCTAAAGGGACTGTCCGGTCACGCGTGTGGCGTGCGTGTCGTGCTGCTGCCGCTAAGACAATTTTTTAAACTTGGACATCGATAAACAGAAAATTTTACGAATTGTGAATATTATTCCAATAAGCTGCTAGCAGCCATGGGAAAGCTCGTGCAATATAATGCCTTTGCGATGGCCGCTCCACACGCACGACGACCGCGTGAGCGGACAGTCCCGTTCGCACATAGTTTAACCATAGGTTGGATAATTGGAAAGATCGTTAAGGCTTACGTCGATCGCTACAAAGATGGGTGCGCTTTAGCTGGTGAAGGACCCTGTGAATTGATGACCCGTGTGCACTATGGTGGACCTGCTGGATGCAAGAACAATGTCACCGACAACTGGAGCCGCATGAAGAACTGTTGCGATTGCACGTGAAAAAAACTATCGACAGGAACTCTCTTGAACACCCGGTTTTTAAGGTATTGTACAGATAACGAGTGACGCAATAAACTATTCGTGCCTAATTTTTCATTGTAGTATGGAAAAGGGTAAGATGAAACATGTGTAAGCCTTTCAAAAATTAGAGTCCACTAAATGGACGAAGCCGAGGCGATAGATTCACGCTCGCGATCGCAACTTCATTGGTCGGTGGTGTCACGATCAGGGATCTCAAGGTCTCCTCGGTTTCCCATATGACTTATTTTCTCACCAAAAAAAAAGACAAAAATCGACAAACACACTTTTTTGAATATTAAACTTTCATTCATATTTTGACTTATTTGATTTAAGGCAGTGTTAACGATAATCTTCGATTCTGAGATTAATCGCTGAATCGATTCTTTGGCCCCCGGTTGGAACTGAAATGATGAAGAAACCGAGAAAAACGCACCAGAGGTGCACGAAATCCTGCACTATCACCCCGCCTCGTTACTCTCAGTTGAACTGTTTGTTGTGACAACGAAATCGTTTGTGGACCCGTCTTTTGTAATTCTCTAATTTGTATTGCACCGTTCTTACCTTCGGACCCGAATTAATACTGTTTTGCCGAAAATATTCGTCCACTTTTGATTAGCCCCATTTTTCACCGGTGACAACCACCATAAACATGTTCATCCAATCGGACAACTAGTCCAGGCCAGAGAATGATGTCACTGAAATAAGACGTGTTAGTGGGCTTCCCGCCATTTTTTCTTAATTTTGGTAACACTTGGTTGTCGACGCATTGTTTTTAGTGGAAAACTCGAGAACGAACATCATCGTGAACACTGCCTTCAAATGCAGCAAGTGGTCCGAAGTGGTAGTTAACGCGTGTCCCACCGGTGGGACACGTGGTCGCGAGTGAGTTGAACGTTGTGTCCACGATACAAATTGTCCGATAGCTTACACCAGAAATGGAAGGCTTGGAGCCTGATTGTCCCATTAGTGGAGAAAGAACCACAGAAAAAAGTACGGAAAGTCTCAAAAGATGGTCCTTTCCTTCGAAGGGAGATCCCGATGTTGTACGAGTTGTCTGGACATGCGCAGAACTTTGACGTCAATTAGATTTCTTTGCACCCCAATTTCAGTTCAAAATGATGCATTATTTTTATCGCGAATGTATTCAGTAGATTAAGAAAGAAACTAACGAAAAAGAGAATAATGTGCAATAAAAGAAGCAACGCAACAAAAGAAGGAATGTAAAGAAAGAAAAACTTGCAATACTTCCAAGCGCGCTTCAATGCTAAATTTCATCCACTCTAGCGCTCTAATGCTAATGTGGACCGAACTCGCCCACGGAAAACTGAACTTTCTCAAAGCGAAAGCAAGCAATAGGTCGAGCTTAAGAGGATGTTTTTTTTCAATTTTAGATCTGAGAATTTTAAAGCAAACTATTCATTCATTCATTCATTTATTTGTCAATCATGAATGAGGAACAGAAACATGAAAGTAATTAATATACATCCAGATTGACTAAAAAGAAAAGAAGCTTGAAGCAAACTAAGCTTCTCGCACGCGAAAACAGTGTCTCTATTTGAAAGATCTGACGTTTTGATTATAAGCTCTTCGAAAATCAGTGGCCATTCACTTATAGAAAAAAATTGTGTCCAGTAAGATCCGTAGCAGCCAACCGTTTGTGGGGTTCTAAAAGGGATGGCTGAGAAAATAAATAGGAACAAATAGAGCTATCGAGAATTATTTTTCTGTTGCTCTTCAAGCAGCATGAATGAGAGCTTTCGTTGACACCTTCGTTAACATCACTTCCGCCCAAGCAGAGGGTTTGACCAGATTTTGACCATTGAGCAGCTGTCTGCAGGATAACCCTACCGAGATCCAGCGCAACTGGTAGGAAACCATTCACGAGCGGATGCGGGGGCACCTCTTTGATCTAAATACGAACTCATGGCACTGACTCGGGGGTGCCTACAGTATAAGCTATCACACTGGTCAAAAATGGTCATGGCGGATTGGCGTGACAATGAGAACATGGACGATAACATTCACTCATCGCACCGAAGCACAGCACTGCTGAAAAGGACTCTGAAGTAGACTTGCTTCGAAATTCAACCATTGAAACTTTTGCTGAGGCATCTTTTGGATAAGGATAGAAATGGATGTAATGGTTTTGGAATGCCCGCATAGCATTGGCTGCTGAAAGGATAATGGACTGCGGAGGAAAAGACTAGGTATTCAAACCATGGCTCACGAATATCCTACTTGAACAACAGCGGACCTTGAACTCATTAGAAACACGTTTTTCTGAGTTTGGCGGGCACCATAGAATCATACTTCGGTGAATACGAAGCGCATATGTCAACGCAAGCCATACAGGGCAAGATCAAGAGGAGAAAAATCAAGAAATTCCACGAAGTATCGTCACAACGTGAGCATGCCATGCGTATCACAATTTTTCTTCGAGCGCTGTTCGGTTATATTGATAGTGATAGATAAACCATAATTGTTCCATTATAATAGTTACAGATAAGCCATGATAACAAATTTAGCACTGCTGCTAACAAACGATCACACCACTTACTGTAAAAAAAATTATTGTGCACAAGATAACGAGTTTAGAACAAGCCTTTCGTTCTGAGAGCAACTTGAAGCCCTCGGTTGAACATTGCCAATGACGTCGAATGCACCACTGATGGCGGCAAATCGTTCCATGTTTTAACAACGCGAATCAGAAACGAGTGCTTGTAACTCTGACTTCGGAATTTTTCTGCAATAAGGCGAAGATGATGACCTCTCGTTCTGTCATTAAATGAGGAATGGGTGAAAAAAGAGCTAGTATTCATCTCAATTCTGCCTGTGATCATTTTGAAAACTAGATTTTGGTCATAGATTACCCGTCTTAGCCGCAATGAGTTGCTACCAAGGTGGAGCAATCTTTCTCTGTAGCCAACCCTAAATAAACCATTTCTGTTGAATATCCTCTTTGTGAATCTTCTTTGGACACTTTCGATCTGGTTTATCAGGCATTGTTTAGATGGAGACCATAGTGGAGAACAATGTTCCACTAAAGGTCTAACATACATTGCAAATAGGTTGAAAAGGGTTGTCATATTGCGCGTCTGAAAGGCACGTAGTATGAAGTTAGATCTGGTGTGTGCTATGGTAGTAATTTCCTTGATATAGTCATCGAAAGTAAGCCTGTTAGAGTAGGTGACGCCAAGATCGCGAGCTGTAGTAGATTCACAGAGTAGGAAATCACCAAGGGAAAGGTTACAGTCGTTAGGATGGCTACGACCAATGTGCATTACAGTGGTTTTTTCTTCAGATATATCAAGGAGCCACCTTGAAGACCAATCAAGTACAGCATCAAGTGCTTCTTGAAGCAACTCGGGGTTGTTGAAGGAAAAAATTTTCGAGTCGTCGGCATAGATAGAACAGTTTACCGCCTCAGGCAAGCATTGCGGCAAATCGTTTATATACATTAGGAACATAAGAGGGCCAAGGCATGTACCTTGTGGTACGCCGCTGTGGGTGTAGTATGTATTCGAAAAGGCACCATTGACCATAACTTTCTGGCATCGTTTATTCAGAAAGGAATCTAAAAACTTCAAAAGGCATCAGCTAATTCCAAAAGCCCGAAGTTTTAGTGACAGAAGTTTGAGTGGAATTGAATCAAAGGCCCTTTTATAGTCAATGTAACACGCCGTAACATACCCACCACTGTCTATTACTCTCTGCCAAATAGGTATGGTAGACATAAGAGCTGTTAGTGTGGATCTCTTGGCAAGAAAACCGTGTTGAACATCTGCCAATAGGTGGTTATTGAGAAGGTAACTGGAAATTTGCTTGCACGCAATCCTCTCAAGAACTTTACTTGTAGAAGAGGTCAGGCATACAGGTCTATAATTTCTCACATCTGCTCTATTTCCTTTTTTGAATATTGGTTTTACAAAACCTATCCGCCACAAGGAAGGGATATCTCCGTTTAAAAGAAATCTGTTGAACAGTAGAGTGAGAGCGGATGTTATACCCAATGCTGATTTTTTGAGAAATATATAGGGTATGCCATCGGGAGAAGTGGAATTGCGGGATGGTAGACTATTCAAGGTTCTGTCCTTGAAATGGACCGAACTCGTCCACGGAAAACTGAACTTTCTCAAAGCGAAAGCAAGCAATAGGTCGAACTTAAGAGGATGTTTTTTTTCAATTTTAGATCTGAGAATTTTAAAGCAAACTATTGCCAAGAGACGCCTTCCTTCCCAACCATGCCCATTCCGCCCCGTTTCCAATGTTAACATTAATTATTGTGATTCTCCGAGCCCAATTCCAGTTCGTAATTGCGTTTCGACACGCTTCGCGGCCGCACGCGCTCGAGTCGGTCGAGTTTCCAGCGCCAAAGCCGACTCAATGTGGCTCTTTTATACAGTTTTATCAATTTTTTTTTTCAAATTCCAGTTTCCGAAACCCACCTAGAGTCAACATATCGGCGGCTGCGGTGCTGGAAACTCTTCCGACTCAGGAAGAACACCTAAACAGACAGCAGCGACTGTTTATCCATACGTATTCCATTTCATTGTTTTGCCAGTGGGAATGCTCTCCGAGTTTCAACAAGTTTCAACTTGCCAACTTCCTGCGTATTCAGTGCTAAAAACGATGGGATAAACGGTCGCTGCTGCCTGTTTAGGAGGCCCCGAAATTCAGCACAGAGAAGCACAGTACACACTCATACAATACGTGACCTCACACTGTACCTACAGTTCAACTGCGCATTGTCGTTCAGTCCGCAAAGTGCACGTTGATTGCGAAAGCGTGCTGCGGCGCGGTTGCGAGTATCCTCAGACAGGGGGGGGGGGGTTATTGCCTTTTTTGTGATCACACCGCCCGGGTGATCCCACTTTCCTGTCTGAGGATATTTGCAACCGCGCCGCAGCACGCTTTCGCAATCAACGTGCGCTTTGCGGGCTGAACGGCAATGCGCAGTTGAAGTGTGATTAGCAGCGGTATTGTATGAGGTCACGTGTACTCACTACGTAAAAATCGGGACAGGTGCTCTGTACATATCGTGGGAGGAGTTGCCTCGCCTTTCGCGGCTCTTATTCCGCCCGGGACCACTTCGCTCGCGTTGAGTTGCGTGACGTTTCAAACTGCAAAAGCGGGACAACTCCTCCCTCGCTGTGTAGACAGTCCCTGTCCCGTGAAAATCTTTAGTTTCGAAATCAATAATGAGTCGCGGATCAAGACGGTCGTTTTTTGTCCTTTTTACACCTTCCAAAAGGTGCAATAGTCTTTGTAAAATCCGGGAACGACCCTCCTAATTGTATTCAGCGCCCAAAACAACCCCCCCGTAAGCTAACTTTGAAGACCCACTTTCCAAATTTTCTACGGGCTGATAGCTTTTTGGACTTATGTGGATCTTCGGTTGGGCGTCTACTTATGCCAATTAGAGGGCTCTTGAACTGCTTCTAGAAAAAAGTTGGAGATTTGACTAATAATCTTTCCAGGTGGGTTATTTGGGGCGCTGATCACGAATCTGGGGTTTATCTGTCGATCTTCCTAAGCTTTCGAACAAAAAAGCTCAAATCCTCCAATCGGGGGATAATTCAATTGATAAATCAATTCAGCAGCACCCACTACCCATTATACCCTGACGGGATCGAGAAAAGGTTCTTCCCTTTCACGATATGCGACTTCGAACTGTGACATCCATAGAAAACTCCATAGAAACCCAAAGACACCGTCTACGATAAATTTCGTTTTCAGTTTTCTGCCGGAAATCGAAAGGCCGGGGTCTCATTGGAGCAATAGGGGTGAAATAACAAACAAAAACGAGCCCGAAAAAGCTGTAATCAGCTCCGAGATTCGCTCGCGCTAGCCCTTTCCGCTCGCGGTCGAGTTTTCCGAGGAAAGGTATGGTCCACCTCTCCATTAGCATTTGAGCGCATTCGCACACTCTGTCTACTTCAAGCCTAGTTTTGACTGCATCGCTGCTGTTTTTCATCGCAGCGATTTTTCACCCGCTGCTGCAGCGATGTAGCAGCGGCAGCGATTCTGTTCATAGTGCATAGGCCCACGGATGATAAATGAAATTCAATAAATCAGTGGAATTAATGGCCGGTATTCATCAATAACGCATTTCGACTCGAAAACACTGATCTTGTCATGTGAAAGGGTCAACGTTCATTAGAAGAAACGTGACATTCGCTGGCAATCGCTCCATCGCTGCCATGATGGCAGCGATGGAGCGATGGTCAGCGACCATTGAGAATCGCTCTTCAAGCAGCGATGCAGTAAAACATAGGATTTCGTCGCCGCGACCCAGCGATGTAGGACGTTTGCCACGGAGCGATCACAATTGGAGCGGCTTTCCATTACGCGCGATGAAAAAGGAGCAGTTGTCCCTCGCATGACCGCAGCGACCACCTGCAGTCAAAACTAGGCTTCAGGCTCATGCCCGCGCAACTCATTTACGTTGAGATGTGGCTTTCAAGAAGAAGAGCTAATTTTGGATGTTCCGCAGCGTTTTTCATCATACTTTCTTCACTGATGAAACAGTCAGACTCTAAACCTTCCTTTTCTGGTGAAAACTCGAAAACTATATTTATCGTGGACACTGCCTTTAACGAAATGAATGACTGATTATTTACGCTATCACTGCTCTCTGTGGAGTTTCTCATCGAGTTTCTAATTAGTATTTCTATGAGTATCACTGTTAGATGTCGCATTTCGTAATATAACAGGAACTTTTTTTTTGAATTTTCGAGAGTATCCTTGCATACAACAATAAGATGTAAGGAAGGCAGCGTTGACCAGATTCTTCGATTTTGAGATCATTCGCTATATTGATTAATGGCCCCCCGGGTTGAACTAAAATGACGTAGAAATTGAGAAAAACGCACCAGAAGTACACGAAATCCTCAAAGGCACAGTCCAAGCTCAGGGACGAAATCTGAGATTCCCATATAATTGTGAAGTAGACGCACCCTATATAGACCCTGCCAAATGCGAGCTCTCAATCCCTCCGAATAAGCGAGGTATAGGGGGAAGCCACCCTGGGGCGCCCATACCAGGAAGCCACTTTGGCACGCCCCTTCTACGATCTTTCGAGCTCAACAGTGGCGAGATGAGCGATGGTTTCCGACCAGTATCCCCGTTCTTCCCTTCATTTTCAGCCTCTCTCTTTCTCCAGTTCGGCTCGCATTCTTCGGTTGCAAATGACGGAAGTTACGAGCCTCGGACAACTCGTCCACCATGCTTCCGTAGCACAAATTTTGATTGGCCATAACTTCGTTCCTACGGGGTCTTGTACAGTTCTAGAGATATCATTGGAATCAGCGTGAGACCGTCTTCAATATAGGCAGAAAAACAGAAAAACGATTTTGAGGTTGGACTGTGCCTTTAAGTATCCCAGGAAGGGTTTGTTGTGACAACGAAATCTTTCGGGGACCCGTCCTTTGCAATTCTTTACTCTCTATTGTTCCGTTCTTTCATTAGGGTCCTAACTAATCCTGCTTTGCATAAGATATTCTTCCATTTTCGATTGACATAATTTTCCCCCGGTGAAAACCACTATGAACATGTCCATCCAACCGGACAACTAGTCCATATTATAGAATAGTGTCACTAAAAACGACGTTTTATGCGTTTATTGCCGTTTCTTCGTATTTTCGGTAACACTTGGAGGCCTGGGGGATTGTTTCATGTGAAAAAAACTCGTGGACGAGAATCATTGTGAACACCACCTTTAATGCTTCGATGGAAACTCGAAAGTTTCTATGCATTAGTCCACTTATGTTAGTCCGTTGACGAACAGCGTCAGCTAAAACTCCAGAAATCGTGTCATTACTATGATGCATGAATCTGTTTTTATACTCTTTCATTATATTAGGTCTAGAAGTTAATTTCCGCGTTTTTGTTGTTATTGATATTTTGTAAAAAATAAAATTATTTTTATATAACGAATTTTATGTTATAATGCTCACTGTATTATCAGCTTTCTATTGATATATAACTTGCTTCACGTACCTTATAAAAAAAGTATTATTTTAGTTTCAGAATATGTCAACTTTTGTGCCGGAAAAACGCCATTTGCGGGAAGCTCTCCTTTCCTTTTTCATCTCAAGAAGAAAGCCACTGACGCGCACCAAATGCTTGCCCAAGCTTACGGGGATGCTGCTCCATCCATAAGAACCTGCCAAGAATGGTTTCAGCGTTTCAAATCGGGTGATTTTGACGTTAAGGACAAAGATCGACCAGGACAGCCAAAAAGTTCGAAGACGAAGAACTTCAGGCTTTGTTGGATCAAGATTCGGCTCAAACGCAAGAACAGCTCGCGGCATCTCTCGGCGTCACCCAAAAGCAATTTCTATTCGATTGAAGGCAATGGGGAAGATTCAAAAGGAAGGAAAATGGATCCCTATGAGCTCTCAGAACGCAACAAAGAACAGAGAAAAACAACTTCACAAATCTTGTTGGACCGATTCCAAAGAAAGTCTTTTTACACCGCATCATAACTGGCGATGAAAAAGTGGGTGTACTACGACAATCCGAAGCGAAGAAAATCGTGGGTTAGTCCTGGTGAAACAACAACTTCGACCGCAAAACCAAACATCCACGGGAAGAAGGTCTTACTGTGCATATGGTGGGATCAACGCGGTATACTGTACTATGAACTTCTTCAACCTGGCGAAACAGTTACTGCCAATCGCTATCAACATCAACTAAGCGCAATTGCGGCATGAAATCGAAGCAAAGAGACCAGAATGGGCGAGTCGACACGAAAAAGTCATATTGCTTCATGATAACGCTCGACCTCATGTTGCTCGAACGGTAAAGGATACGCTAAAAGAGTTCAAATGGGAAGTCTTACCGCACCCGCCGTACTCTCCAGACATCGCCCCGTCGGATTATCACCTTTTCCGGTCAATGGCGCATGGTCTAGCGAACAGCGCTCAAGATCGTCAAGATGTCAAAAATGGCTCGATGAATGGGTGGAGGCCAAACCAGAAAAATTTTATTATGATGGAATCCATAAGTTACCCAAACTCTGGGAAATGGTTGTTATTAATGACGGAAATTATTTTGAATAAAAATTTTGTTTAAGTATGTCCAGTTTTCAATAGTGTAAAAAGCGTAAAAAAACGCGGAAATTAACTTCTAGACCTAATACAAAAATAAACAACGAAAAATTTCCGAACTTAGCAAGGCCCGCCACTGCTCTGACAGGTGTTTGATTTGAAATTTTTTCTTTTGCTAGACTACTGTTCAACACCCTATACTTTGTAATATTGTTTCCCGTAACACTTACTCCACATTCGTTAATTGGATACAATTTTCTTACAACTTCATTCATTGTGTGAAGTACTTCTCTGGCGTTAGTACAAGGTAAGCGTATCATAGAACCAACGAAGTTGTAAGAAAATTGTAGGCGGTTAGGAAAATAGCGGGAAAGCTACAAACAACCCTCTCAACATTTGGCAAAACATTCTACACGGCAAAAAAAAAGGTATTCATTCAAAGTTCCGAGTAAATATCCAACTCAAACGTACTCTTCCACAATCACCAGTGGAGGGATGTTAGGAGAGCTAACAGATTCTAACCATGTCCTAGAATCTCCTCAACGCCTACTCCGTTCATACGTAATTCTATATGCAGGTAGCGGCTACAAGTAGTGAAAAACCGCGCTCCAGTAAGAACCGTCTCGCTACCTGCACCATCCTGCTCGCTACCATGCCTCCTCTGCGAGACTGCTCCTCTGTCGCCTTTACAATAGAGTGTTGGAAGAATACTTTTTTGAATATTCGAGTAAACGAATAATTCGAATAATCCACTTCTTCAAATATTCGATTATTCGAATAGACGAATATTTCACTTCTTTGAATATTCGATTATTAGAATAACTCGAACAATCCACTTTTTTGAATATTCGAATATTCGAATAAACGAATATTTGGGCAACACTCTATTGCGTACTAGAGTGTTGGAACGAATAATTTCTTTTTGAATATTCGAATAAACGAATAATTCGAATAATCCACTTCTTCGAATATTCGATTATTCGAATAAACGAATATTTCACTTCTTTGAATATTCGATTATTAGAATAACTCGAACAATCCACTTTTTTGAATATTCGAATTATTCGAATAAACGAATATTTGGGCAACACTCTATTGCGTACTAGAGTGTTGGAACGAATAATTTCTTTTTGAATATTCGAGTAAACGAATAATTCGAATAATCCACTTCTTCAAATATTCGATTATTCGAATAGACGAATATTTCACTTCTTTGAATATTCGATTATTAGAATAACTCCGAACAATCCACTTTTTGAATATTCGAATATTCGAATAAACGAATATTTGGGCAACACTCTATTGCGTACTAGAGTGTTGGAACGAATAATTTCTTTTTGAATATTCGAATAAACGAATAATTCGAATAATCCACTTCTTCGAATATTCGATTATTCGAATAAACGAATATTTCACTTCTTTGAATATTCGATTATTAGAATAACTCGAACAATCCACTTTTTTGAATATTCGAATATTCGAATAAACGAATATTTGGGCAACACTCTATTGCGTACTAGAGTGTTGGAACGAATAATTTCTTTTTGAATATTCGAGTAAACGAATAATTCGAATAATCCACTTCTTCAAATATTCGATTATTCGAATAGACGAATATTTCACTTCTTTGAATATTCGATTATTAGAATAACTCGAACAATCCACTTTTTTGAATATTCGAATTATTCGAATAAACGAATATTTGGGCAACACTCTATTGCGTACTAGAGTGTTGGAACGAATAATTTCTTTTTGAATATTCGAATAAACGAATAATTCGAATAATCCACTTCTTCGAATATTCGATTATTCGAATAAACGAATATTTCACTTCTTTGAATATTCGATTATTAGAATAACTCGAACAATCCACTTTTTTGAATATTCAAATTATTCGAATAAACGAATATTTGGGCAACACTCTATTGCGTACTAGAGTGTTGGAACGAATAATTTCTTTTTGAATATTCGAATAAACGAATAATTCGAATAATCCACTTCTTCGAATTATCGATTATTCGAATCAACGAATATTTCACTTCTTTGAATATCCGATTATTAGAATAACTCGAACAATCCACTTTTTTGAATATTCGAATTATTCGAATAAACGAATATTTGGGCAACACTCTATTGCGTACTAGAGTGTTGGAACGAATAATTTCTTTTTGAATATTCGAATAAACGAATAATTCGAATAATCCACTTCTTCGAATTATCGATTATTCGAATCAACGAATATTTCACTTCTTTGAATATCCGATTATTAGAATAACTCGCACAATCCACTTTTTTGAATATTCGAATTATTCGAATAAACGAATATTTGGGCAACACTCTATTGCGTACTAGAGTGTTGGAACAAATAATTTTTTTAAATATTCGAATAAACGAATAATTCGAATAATCCACTTCTTCGAATATTCGATGATTCGAATCAACGAAGATTTCACTGCTTTGAATATCCGATTATTAGAATAACTCGCACAATCCACTTTTTGAATATTCGAATTATTCGAATAAACGAATATTTGGGCAACACTTTATTGCGTACTAGAGTGTTGGAACAAATAATTTTTTTAAATATTCGAATAAACGAACAATTCGAATAATCCACTTCTTCGAATATTCGATTATTCGAATAAACGAATATTTCACTTCTTTGAATATTCGATTATTAGAATAACTCGAACAATCCACTTTTTTGAATATTCGAATTATTCGAATAAACGAATATTTGGGCAACACTCTATTGCGTACTAGAGTGTTGGAACAAATAATTTTTTTAAATATTCGAATAAACGAATAATTCGAATAATCCACTTCTTCGAATATTCGATTATTCGAATAAACGAATATTTCACTTCTTTGAATATTCGATTATTAGAATAACTCGAACAATCCACTTTTTTGAATATTCGAATTATTCGAATAAACGAATATTTGGGCAACACTCTATTGAGTACTAGAGTGTTGGAACGAATAATTTCTTTTTGAATATTCGAATAAACGAATAATTCGAATAATCCACTTCTTCGAATTATCGATTATTCGAATCAACGAATATTTCACTTCTTTGAATATCCGATTATTAGAATAACTCGAACAATCCACTTTTGAATATTCGAATTATTCGAATAAACGAATATTTGGGCAACACTCTATTGCGTACTAGAGTGTTGGAACGAATAATTCTTTTTGAATATTCGAATAAACGAATAATTCGAATAATCCACTTCTTCGAATTATCGATTATTCGAATCAACGAATATTTCACTTCTTTGAATATCCGATTATTAGAATAACTCGCACAATCCACTTTTGAATATTCGAATTATTCGAATAAACGAATATTTGGGCAACACTCTATTGCGTACTAGAGTGTTGGAACAAATAATTTTTTTAAATATTCGAATAAACGAATAATTCGAATAATCCACTTCTTCGAATATTCGATTATTCGAATCAACGAATATTTCACTTCTTTGAATATTCGATTATTAGAATAACTCGAACAATCCACTTTTTTGAATATTCGAATTATTCGAATAAACGAATATTTGGGCAACACTATTGCGTACTAGAGTGTTGGAACGAATAATTTTTTTAAATATTCGAATAAACGAACAATTCGAATAATCCACTTCTTCGAATATTCGATTATTCGAATAAACGAATATTTCACTTCTTTGAATATTCGATTATTAGAATAACTCGAACAATCCACTTTTTTGAATATTCGAATATTCGAATAAACGAATATTTGGGCAACACTCTATTGCGTACTAGAGTGTTGGAACAAATAATTTTTTTAAATATTCGAATAAACGAACAATTCGAATAATCCACTTCTTCGAATATTCGATTATTCGAATAAACGAATATTTCACTTCTTTGAATATTCGATTATTAGAATAACTCGAACAATCCACTTTTTTGAATATTCGAATATTCGAATAAACGAATATTTGGGCAACACTTTATTGCGTACTAGAGTGTTGGAACAAATAATTTTTAAATATTCGAATAAACGAACAATTCGAATAATCCACTTCTTCGAATATTCGATTATTCGAATAAACGAATATTTCACTTCTTTGAATATTCGATTATTAGGAATAACTCGAACAATCCACTTTTTGAATATTCGAATATTCGAATAAACGAATATTTGGGCAACACTCTATTGCGTACTAGAGTGTTGGAACAAATAATTTTTTTAAATATTCGAATAAACGAATAATTCGAATAATCCACTTCTTCGAATATTCGATTATTCGAATCAACGAATATTTCACTTCTTTGAATATTCGATTATTAGAATAACTCGAACAATCCACTTTTTTGAATATTCGAATATTCGAATAAACGAATATTTGGGCAACACTCTATTGCGTACTAGAGTGTTGGAACAAATAATTTTTTTAAATATTCGAATAAACGAACAATTCGAATAATCCACTTCTTCGAATATTCGATTATTCGAATAAACGAATATTTCACTTCTTTGAATATTCGATTATTAGAATAACTCGAACAATCCACTTTTTTGAATATTCGAATATTCGAATAAACGAATATTTGGGCAACACTCTATTGCGTACTAGAGTGTTGGAACAAATAATTTTTTTAAATATTCGAATAAACGAATAATTCGAATAATCCACTTCTTCGAATATTCGATTATTCGAATCAACGAATATTTCACTTCTTTGAATATTCGATTATTAGAATAACTCGAACAATCCACTTTTTTGAATATTCGAATATTCGAATTATTCGAATAAACGAATATTTGGGCAACACTCTATTGAGTACCAGAGGTTGGAACGAATAATTTCTTTTGAATATTCGAATAGACGAATAATTCGAATAATCCACTTCTTCGAATTATCGATTATTCGAATCAACGAATATTTCACTTCTTTGAATATCCGATTATTAGAATAACTCGCACAATCCACTTTTTTGAATATTCGAATTATTCGAATAAACGAATATTTGGGCAACACTCTATTGCGTACTAGAGTGTTGGAACAAATAATTTTTTTAAATATTCGAATAAACGAATAATTCGAATAATCCACTTCTTCGAATATTCGATTATTCGAATAAACGAATATTTCACTTCTTTGTATATTCGAATATTAGAATAACTCGAACAATCCACTTTTGAATATTCGAATATTCGAATAAACGAATATTTGGGCAACACTCTATTGCGTACTAGAGTGTTGGAACAAATAATTTTTTTAAATATTCGAATAAACGAATAATTCGAATAATCCACTTCTTCGAATATTCGATTATTCGAATCAACGAATATTTCACTTCTTTGAATATTCGATTATTAGAATAACTCGAACAATCCACTTTTTTGAATATTCGAATATTCGAATAAACGAATATTTGGGCAACACTCTATTGCGTACTAGAGTGTTGGAACGAATAATTTCTTTTTGAATATTCGAATAAACGAATAATTCGAATAATCCACTTCTTCGAATTATCGATTATTCGAATCAACGAATATTTCACTTCTTTGAATATCCGATTATTAGAATAACTCGAACAATCCACTTTTTTGAATATTCGAATATTCGAATTATTCGAATAAACGAATATTTGGGCAACACTCTATTGCGTACTAGAGTGTTGGAACGAATAATTTCTTTTTGAATATTCGAATAGACGAATAATTCGAATAATCCACTTCTTCGAATTATCGATTATTCGAATCAACGAATATTTCACTTCTTTGAATATCCGATTATTAGAATAACTCGCACAATCCACTTTTTTGAATATTCGAATTATTCGAATAAACGAATATTTGGGCAACACTCTATTGCGTACTAGAGTGTTGGAACAAATAATTTTTTTAAATATTCGAATAAACGAATAATTCGAATAATCCACTTCTTCGAATATTCGATTATTCGAATCAACGAATATTTCACTTCTTTGAATATTCGATTATTAGAATAACTCGAACAATCCACTTTTTTGAATATTCGAATTATTCGAATAAACGAATATTTGGGCAACACTCTATTGCGTACTAGAGTGTTGGAACAAATAATTTTTTTGAATATTCGAATAAACGAATAATTCGAATAATCCACTTCTTCGAATATTCGATTATTCGAATAAACGAATATTTCACTTCTTTGAATATTCGATTATTAGAATAACTCGAACAATCCACTTTTTTGAATATTCGAATATTCGAATAAACGAATATTTGGGCAACACTCTATTGCGTACTAGAGTGTTGGAACAAATAATTTTTTTAAATATTCGAATAAACGAATAATTCGAATAATCCACTTCTTCGGAATATTCGATTATTCGAATCAACGAATATTTCACTTCTTTGAATATTCGATTATTAGAATAACTCGAACAATCCACTTTTTTGAATATTCGAATATTCGAATAAACGAATATTTGGGCAACACTCTATTGCGTACTAGAGTGTTGGAACGAATAATTTCTTTTTGAATATTCGAATAAACGAATAATTCGAATAATCCACTTCTTCGAATTATCGATTATTCGAATCAACGAATATTTCACTTCTTTGAATATCCGATTATTAGAATAACTCGAACAATCCACTTTTTTGAATATTCGAATATTCGAATTATTCGAATAAACGAATATTTGGGCAACACTCTATTGCGTACTAGAGTGTTGGAACAAAGAAATTTTTTGAATATTCGAATAAACGAATAATTCAAATAATCCACTTCTTCGAATATTCGATTATTCGAATAAACGAATATTTCACTTCTTTGAATATCCGATTATTAGAATAACTCGAACAATCCACTTTTTTGAATATTCGAATATTCGAATTATTCGAATAAACGAATATTTGGGCAACACTCTATTGCGTACTAGAGTGTTGGAACGAATAATTTCTTTTTGAATATTCGAATAGACGAATAATTCGAATAATCCACTTCTTCGAATTATCGATTATTCGAATCAACGAATATTTCACTTCTTTGAATATCCGATTATTAGAATAACTCGCACAATCCACTTTTTTGAATATTCGAATTATTCGAATAAACGAATATTTGGGCAACACTCTATTGCGTACTAGAGTGTTGGAACAAATAATTTTTTTAAATATTCGAATAAACGAATAATTCGAATAATCCACTTCTTCGAATATTCGATTATTCGAATCAACGAATATTTCACTTCTTTGAATATTCGATTATTAGAATAACTCGAACAATCCACTTTTTTGAATATTCGAATATTCGAATAAACGAATATTTGGGCAACACTCTATTGCGTACTAGAGTGTTGGAACAAATAATTTTTTTAAATATTCGAATAAACGAATAATTCGAATAATCCACTTCTTCGAATATTCGATTATTCGAATCAACGAATATTTCACTTCTTTGAATATTCGATTATTAGAATAACTCGAACAATCCACTTTTTTGAATATTCGAATATTCGAATAAACGAATATTTGGGCAACACTCTATTGCGTACTAGAGTGTTGGAACGAATAATTTCTTTTTGAATATTCGAATAAACGAATAATTCGAATAATCCACTTCTTCGAATTATCGATTATTCGAATCAACGAATATTTCACTTCTTTGAATATCCGATTATTAGAATAACTCGAACAATCCACTTTTTTGAATATTCGAATATTCGAATTATTCGAATAAACGAATATTTGGGCAACACTCTATTGCGTACTAGAGTGTTGGAACAAAGAAATTTTTTGAATATTCGAATAAACGAATAATTCAAATAATCCACTTCTTCGAATATTCGATTATTCGAATAAACGAATATTTCACTTCTTTGAATTGTCGATTATTAGAATAACTCGAACAATCCACTTTTTTGAATATTCGAATATTCGAATTATTCGAATAAACGAATATTTGGGCAACACTCTATTGCGTACTAGAGTGTTGGAACAAATAATTTTTTTAAATATTCGAATAAACGAATAATTCGAATAATCCACTTCTTCGAATATTCGATTATTCGAATCAACGAATATTTCACTTCTTTGAATATTCGATTATTAGAATAACTCGAACAATCCACTTTTTTGAATATTCGAATTATTCGAATAAACGAATATTTGGGCAACACTCTATTGCGTACTAGAGTGTTGGAACAAATAATTTTTTTAAATATTCGAATAAACGAATAATTCGAATAATCCACTTCTTCGAATATTCGATTATTCGAATAAACGAATATTTCACTTCTTTGAATATTCGATTATTAGAATAACTCGAACAATCCACTTTTTTGAATATTCGAATATTCGAATATTCGAATAAACGAATATTTGGGCAACACTCTATTGCGTACTAGAGTGTTGGAACAAATAATTTTTTTAAATATTCGAATAAACGAATAATTCGAATAATCCACTTCTTCGAATATTCGATTATTCGAATCAACGAATATTTCACTTCTTTGAATATTCGATTATTAGAATAACTCGAACAATCCACTTTTTTGAATATTCGAATATTCGAATAAACGAATATTTGGGCAACACTCTATTGCGTACTAGAGTGTTGGAACGAATAATTTCTTTTGAATATTCGAACAAAGGAATAATTCGAATAATCCACTTCTTCGAATTATCGATTATTCGAATCAACGAATATTTCACTTCTTTGAATATCCGATTATTAGAATAACTCGAACAATCCACTTTTTGAATATTCGAATATTCGAATTATTCGAATAAACGAATATTTGGGCAACACTCTATTGCGTACTAGAGTGTTGGAACAAAGAAATTTTTTGAATATTCGAATAAACGAATAATTCAAATAATCCACTTCTTCGAATATTCGATTATTCGAATAAACGAATATTTCACTTCTTTGAATTGTCGATTATTAGAATAACTCGAACAATCCACTTTTTTGAATATTCGAATATTCGAATTATTCGAATAAACGAATATTTGGGCAACACTCTATTGAGTACTAGAGTGTTGGAACGAATAATTTCTTTTTGAATATTCGAATAAACGAATAATTCGAATAATCCACTTCTTCGAATTATCGATTATTCGAATCAACGAATATTTCACTTCTTTGAATATCCGATTATAAGAATAACTCGAACAATCCACTTTTTTGAATATTCGAATATTCGAATTATTCGAATAAACGAATATTTGGGCAACACTCTATTCCGTACTGGAGTGTTGGAACAAAGAAATTTTTTGAATATTCGAATAAACGAATAATTCAAATAATCCACTTATTCGAATATTCGATTGATCGAATAAACGAATATTTCACTTCTTTGAATATCCGATTATTAGAATAACTCGAACAATCCACTTTTTTGAATATTCGAATATTCGAATTATTCGAATAAACGAATATTTGGGCAACACTCTATTGAGTACTAGAGTGTTGGAACAAATAATTTTTTTAAATATTCGAATAAACGAATAATTCAAATAATCCACTTCTTCGAATATTCGATTATTCGAATAAACGAATATTTCACTTCTTTGAATATTCGATTATTCGAATAACTCGAACAATCCACTTTTTTGAATACTAGTGACCCTTCGGGTCCCTAGCCCGTGGCAGCCACGTGACATGAAGGCGCGTGCCCCCTGGCAGTAGTACAGCTGCGCATTTTGAAAAACGAGCAGACAGACACGAAAGCATTTGAACTCTTAAATGTTTCAGATTCTTCAATCAACCTGCGTTCATAGGTGGTGGCACGCAATGACGACACGTATAACTTGCACACCCGTACCTTTCCGCCGTCGCCCTCTGGCGCCGGTCATTTCTCGCTTACACCCAAAATGGCTACCGTTTCATAACTCTTAGCAGAGAGCGAGCTTTGTGAAACGGAAGTCCAACTTCGTCGTCTCCGGCTTTGCTGGCTGCCCTCCATGTAGTATTCGTTCGGCTTCGCCGAACGATGGGCCGGCTTTGCCGGCCACGCTCCCTCTACGTAGTATTTGTTCGGCTTCGCCGAACGATAGGCCGACTTCGCCAGCCACCCCTCGTGTAGTATACGTTCGGCTTCGCCGGCCACACTCCATGTAATATTCGTTCGGCTTCGCCGAACTACAGGCCGGCTTCGCCGGCCACCCTCCGTCTAGGTAGTATTCGCTCGTCTCCGCCGAACGATGGGCCGGCTTCGCCGACCCCCTTCCTCTACGCAGTATTCGTTCAGCTTCGCCGAACGATGGGCCGGCTTCGCCGGCTACCCTCCCTCTAGGTAGCACTCGTTCGGCTTCACCTATGGATGGGCCGGCTTCGCCAGCCACCCCTCGTGTAGAAGTCGTTCGGCTTCGCCAGCCACCCCTCGTGTAGTATTCGCTCGGCTTCGCCGGCCACACTCCATGTAATATTCGTTCGGCTTCGCCGAACTACAGGCCGGCTTCGCCGGCCACCCTCCGTCTAGGTAGTATTCGCTCGTCTCCGCCGAACGATGGGCCGGCTTCGCCGACTCCCTTCCTCTACGCAGTATTCGTTCGGCTTCGCCGAACGATGGGCCGGCTTCGCCGGCAACCCTCGGTGTAGTATTCGTTCGGCTTTGCCGAACGAAGGGCCGGCTTCGCCGACCCCCTCTCTCTACATTGTATTCGCTCGGCTTCGCCAGCCACCCCTGGTGTAGTATTCGTTCGGCTTCGCCGACCCCCTTCCTCTACGCACTACTCGTTTGGCTCCACCGAAGCCGGCTTCGCCGGCCACCCTCCCTCTAGGTATTATTCGCCCGTCTCCGCCGAACGATGGGCCGGCTTCGTCGACCCCCTTCCTCTACGCAGTATTCGTTCGGCTTCGCCGAACGATGGGCCGGCTTCGCCGGCAACCCTCGGTGTAGTATTCGTTGGGCTTCGCCGAAAGATGGGCCGGGTTCGGCGACCCCCTTCCTCTTCGCACTATTCGTTCGGCCCCGCTGACCGTTTGGCCGGCTTCGCCGGCAACCCTCGGTGTAGTATTCGTTCGGCTTCGCCGAAAGATGGGCCGGCTTTGCCGGTCACCCTCCCTCTACGTAGTATTCGTTCGACTTCGCCTAAGGATTTGCCGGCTTCGCCAGCCACCCCTCGTGTAGCAGTCGTTCGGCTTCGCCAGCCACCCCTCGTGTAGTATTCGTTCGGCTTCGCCAGCCACCCCTGGTGTAGTATTCGTTCGGCTTCGCCGACCCCCTTCCTCTACGCAGTACTCGTTCGGCTTCGCCGAACGATGGGCCGGCTTCGCCGGCCACCCTCCGTGTAGTATTCGTTCGGCTTCGCCGAAAGATGGGCCGGCTTCGCCGACCCCCTACCTCTACGCAGTATTCGTTCGGCTCCGCCGAACGATTGTAACTTCGCCGGCAACCCTCGGTGTAGTATCTGTTCGGCTTCGCCGAAAGATGGCCCGGCTTTGCCGGTCACCCTCCCTTTACGTGGTATTCGTTCGGCTTCACAGAACGATGGGCCGGCTTCGCCGACCCTCTTTCTCTACGCAATATTCGTTCGGCTTCGCAGAACGATGGGCCGGCTTCGCCGGCAACCCTCGGTGTAGTATTCGTTCGGCTTCGCCGAAAGATGAGCCGGCTTCGCCGGCCACCCTCCGTGTAGTATTCGTTCGGCTTCGCCGAACGGCCAAGCGGCTTCGCCGACCCCTCTCTCTACATTGTATCTGCTCGGCTTCGCCGACCCCCTCCCTTTACGTGGTATCGTTCGGCTTCACAGAACGATGGGCCGGCTTCGCCGGCCACCCTCCCTCTAGGTAGTATTCGCCCGTCTCCGCCGAACGATGGGCCGGCTTCGTCGACCCCCTTCCTCTACGCAGTCTTCGTTCGGCTTCGCCTAAGGATGGGCCGGCTTCGCCAGCCACCCCTCGTGTAGTAGTCGTTCGGCTTCGCCAGCCACCCCTGGTGTAGTATTCGTTCGGCTTCGCCGACCCCCTTCCTCTACGCAGTATTCGTTCGGCTTCGCCGAACGATGGGCCGGCTTCGCCGGCCACCCTCCGTGTAGTATTCGTTCGGCTTCGCCGAAAGATGGGCCGGCTTCGCCGGTCACCCTCTGTGAAGTATTCGTTCGGCTTCGCCGAACGAAGGGCCGGCTTCGCCGACTTCCTCCCTCTACATTGTATTCGCTCGGCTTCGCCGACCCCCTCCCTTTACGTGGTATTCGTTCGGCTTCACAAAACGATGGGTCGGCTTTGCCGGCCACCCTCCCTCTAGCTAGTATCCGCTCGTCTCCGCCGAACGATGGGCCGGCTTCGCCGACCCCCCTTCCTCTACGCAGTATTCGTTCGGCTCCGCCGAACGATTGGCCGGCTTCGCCGGCAACCCTCGGTGTAGTATTCGTTCGGCTTCGCCGAAAGATGGGCCGGCTTTGCCGGTCACGCTCCCTCTACGTAGTATTCGTTCGACTTCGCCTAAGGATGGGCCGGCTTCGCCAGCCACCCTCGTGTAGTAGTCGTTCGGCTTCGCCACCCACCCCTCGTGTAGTATTCGTTCGGCTTCGCCGACCACACTCCATGTGATATTCGTTCGGCTCCGCCGAACGATGGGCCGGCTTCGCCGGCAATCCTCGGTGTAGTATTCGTTCGGCTTCGCCGAAAAATGGGCCGGCTTCGCCGGCCACCCTCCGTGTAGTATTCGTTCGGCTTCGCCGAACGAAGAACCGGCTTCGCCGACCCCTCTCTCTACATTGAATCTGCTCGGCTTCGCCGACCCTCCCTTTACGTGGTATTCGTTCGGCTTCACAAAACGATGGGCCGGCTTCGCCGGCCACCCTCCCTCTAGTTAGTATTCGTTCGGTTTCGCCGACCCCCTCCCTTTACGTGGTATTCGTTCGGCTTCACAGAACGATGGGCCGGCTTCGTCGGCCACCCTCCCTCTAGGTAGTATTCGCCCGTCTCCGCCGAACGATGGGCCGGCTTCGTCGACCACCTTCCTCTACGCAGTATTCGTTCGGGTTTGCCGAAAGATGGGCCGGCTTTGCCGGCCACCCTCCCTCTACGTAGTATTCGCTCGGCTTCGCCGACCCCTCCCTTTACGTGGTATTCGTTCGGCTTCACAGAACGATGGGCCGGCTTCGCCGACCCTCTTTCTCTACGCAGTATTCGTTCGGCTTCGCAGAACGATTGGCCGGCTTCGCCGGCAACCCTCGGTGTAGTATTCGTTCGGCTTCGCCGAAAGATGAGCCGGCTTCGCCGGCCACCCTCCGTGTAGTATTCGTTCGGCTTCGCCGAACGGTAGCCGCTGGCTTCGCCGACCCCCTCTCTCTACATTGTATTCGCTCGGCTTCGCCGACCCCCTCCCTTTACGTGGTATTCGTTCGGCTTCACAGAACGATGGGCCGGCTTCGCCGGCCACCCTCCCTCTAGGTAGTATTCGCCCGTCTCCGCCGAACGATGGGCCGGCTTCGTCGACCCCCTTCCTCTACGCAGTATTCGTTCGGCTTCGCTGAACGATGGGCCGGCTTCGCCGGCAACCCTCGGTGTAGTATTCGTTCGGCGCCACCCCTCGTGTAGTAGTCGTTCGGCTTCGCCAGCCACCCCTCGTGTAGTATTCGTTCGGCTTCGCCGACCACACTCCATGTGATATTCGTTCGGCTCCGCCAAACGATAGGCCGGCTTCGCCGACCCTCTTTCTCTACGCAGTATTCGTTCGCCTTCGCAGAACGATGGGCCGCCTCCGCCACCCACCCCTCGTGTAGTAGTCGTTCGGCTTCGCCGAAAGATGGGCCGGCTTCGCCAGCCACCCCTCGTGTAGTAGTCTTTGGCTTCGCCAGCCACCCCTCGTGTAGTATTCGTTCGCCTTCGCCGACCACACTCCATGTGATATTCGTTCGGCTCCGCCAAACGATTTAAATGGCTTCGCCGGCAACCCTCGGTGTAGTATTCGTTCGGCTTCGCGGAAAGATGGGCAGCGGCTTCGCCGGCCACCTCTGTATATGGTATCTGTTCGGCTTCGCCGAACGATGGGCCGGCTTCGTCGACCCCTTCCTCTACGTAGTCTTCGTTCGGCTTCGCCGAACGATGGGCCGGCTTTGCCGGCCAACCTCCTCTACGTAGTATTCGTTCGGCTTCGCCTAAGGATGGGCCGGCTTCGCCAGCCACCCCTCGTGTAGTAGTCGTTCGGCTTCGCCAGCCACCCCTGGTGTAGTATTCCTTCGGCTTCGCCGACCCCTTTCCTCTACGCAGTATTCGTTCGGCTTCGCCGAACGATAGGCCGGCTTCGCCGGCCACCCTCCGTGTAGTATTCGTTCGGCTTCGCCGAAGGATGGGCCGGCTTCGCCGGCCACCCTCTGTGAAGGATTTGTTCGGCTTCGCCGAACGACAAGCCGGCTTCGCCGACCCCCTCCCTCTACATTGTATTCGCTCGGCTTCGCCGACCCCCTCCCTTTACGTGGTATTCGTCCGGCTCCACAAACCGATGGGTCGGCTTTGCCGGCCCCCCTCCCTCTAGCTAGTATTCGCTCGTCTCCGCCGAACGATGGGCCGGCTTCGCCGACCCCCTTCCTCTACGCAGTATTCGTTCGGCTCCGCCGAACGATTGCTGGCTTCGCCGGCAACCCTCGGTAGTATTCGTTCGGCTTCGCCGAAAGATGGGCCGGCTTCGCCAGTCACCCTCCCTCTACGTAGTATTCGTTCGACTTCGCCTAAGGATGGGCCGGCTTCGCCAGCCACCCTCGTGTAGTAGTCGTTCGGCTTCGCCAGCCACCCCTCGTGTGATATTCGTTCGGCTCCGCCAAACGATGGACCGGCTTCGCCGGCAATCCTCGGTGTAGTATTCTTTCGGCTTCGCAGAAAGATGGGCCGGCTTCGCCGGCCACCCTCCGTGTAGTATTCGTTCAGCTTCGCCGAACGAAGGGCCGGCTTCGCCGACCCCCTCCCTCTACATTGTATTCGCTCGGCTTCGCCGACCCCCTCCCTTTACGTGGTATTTGTTCGGCTTCACAAAACGATGGGTCGGCTTTGCCGGCCACCCTCCCTCTAGCTAGTATTCGCTCGTCTCCGCCGAACGATTGGCCGGCTTCGCCGGCAACCCTCGGTGTAGTATTCGTTCGGCTTCGCCGAAAGATGGGCCGGCTTTGCCGGTCACCTTCCCTCTACGTAGTATTCGTTCGACTTCGCCTAAGGATGGGGCCGGCTTCGCCAGCCACCCCTCGTGTAGTAGTCGTTCGGCTTCGCCAGCCACCCCTCGTGTAGTATTTGTTCGGCTTCGCCGACCACACTCCATGTGATATTCGTTCGGCTCCGCCAAACGATGGGCCGGCTTCGCCGGCAATCCTCGGTGTAGTATTCGTTCGGCTTCGCGGAAAGATGGGCCGGCTTCGCCGGCCACCCTCCGTGTAGTATTTGTTCGGCTTCGCCGAACGAAGGGCCGGCTTCGCCGACCCCCTCTCTCTACATTGTATTCGCTCGGCTTCGCCGACCCCCTCCCTTTACGTGGTATTCGTTCGGCTTCACAGAACGATGGGCCGGCTTCGCCGGCCACCCTCCCTCTAGTTAGTATTCGTTTGGCTCCACCGAACAATGGGCCGGCTTCGCCGGCCACCCTCCCTCTAGGTAGTATTCGCCCGTCTCCGCCGAACGATGGGCCGGCTTCGTCGACCCCCCTCCTCTGCGCAGTATTCGTTCGGTTTCGCCGACCCCCTCCCTTTACGTGGTATTCGTTCGGCTTCACAGAACGATGGGCCGGCTTTGTCGGCCACCCTCCCTCTAGGTAGTATTCGCCCGTCTCCGCCGAACGATGGGCCGGCTTCGTCGACCCCCTTCCTCTACGCAGTATTCGTTCGGGTTTGCCGAAAGATGGGCCGGCTTTGCCGGCCACCCTCCCTCTACGTAGTATTCGCTCGGCTTCGCCGACCCCCTCCCTCCACGTGGTATTCGTTCGGCTTCACAGAACGATGGGCCGGCTTCGCCGACCCTCTTTCTCTACGCAGTACTCGTTCGGCTTCGCAGAACGATGGGCCGGCTTCGCCGGCAACCCTCGGTGTAGTATTCGTTCGGCTTCGCCGAAAGATGGGCCGGCTTTGCCGGCCACCCTCCGTGTAGTATTCGTTCGGCTTCGCCGAACGAAGGGCCGGCTTCGCCGACCCCCTCTCTCTACATTGTATTCGCTCGGCTTCGCCGACCCCCTCCCTTTACGTGGTATTCGTTCGGCTTCACAGAACGATGGGCCGGCTTCGCCGGCCACCCTCCCTCTAGGTAGTATTCGCCCGTCTCCGCCGAACGATGGGCCGGCTTCGTCGACCCCCTTCCTCTAGGCAGTATTCGTTCGGCTTCGCTGAACGATGGGCGGGCTTCGCCGGCAGCCCTCGGTGTAGTATTCGTTCGGCGCCACCCCTCGTGTAGTAGTCGTTCGGCTTCGCCAGCCACCCCTCGTGTAGTATTCGTTCGGCTTCGCCTACCACACTCCATGTGATATTCGTTCGGCTCCGCCAAACGATAGGCTGGCTTCGCCGACCCTCTTTCTACGCAGTATTCGTTCGGCTTCGCAGAACGATGGGCCGGCTTCGCCGGCCACCCTCCTCTAGCTAGTATTCGTTTGGCTCCACTGAACGATGGGCCGGCTTCGCCGGCCACCCTCCCCTAGGTAGTATTCGCTCGTCTCCGCCGAACGATGGGTCGGCTTCGGCCGCCCTCCTCTAGGTAGTATTCGTTCGGCTCCGCCGAACGATGGGCCGGCTTCGCCGGCCACCCTCCGTGTAGTATTCGTTCGGCTTCGCCGAACTGGGCCGGCTTCGCCGCCACCCTCTACGTGGTATTCGTTCGGCTTCGCCGACCCCTTTCCTGTACGCAGTATTCGTTCGGCGTCGCCGATCCCCTTCCTCTACGCAGTATTCATTCGTCTTCGCCGAACGATGGCGCCGGCTTCGCCGGCAACCTCCTCTACGTAGTATTCGTTGGGCTTCGCCGAAAGATGGGCCGGCTTCGCCGACCCCTTCCTCTACGCAGTATTCGTTCGGCTCGCCGAATGACTGGTGTAGTATTCCTTCGGCTTCGCCGGCAACCCTTCGGTGTAGTATTCGTTCCGGCTTCGCCGAAAGATGGGCCGGCTTCGCCGGTCACCCTCCCTCTACGTAGTATTCGTTCGACTTCGCCTAAGGATTTGCCGGCTTCGCCAGCCACCCCTCGTGTAGCAGTCGTTCGGCTTCGCCAGCCACCCCTCGTGTAGTATTCGTTCGGCTTCGCCAGCCACCCCTGGTGTAGTATTCGTTCGGCTTCGCCGACCCCTTCCTCTACGCAGTACTCGTTCGGCTTCGCCGAAAACGATGGCGGCTTCGCCGGCCACCCTCCGTGTAGTATTCGTTCGGCTCGGCGAAAGATGGGCCGGCTTCGCCGACCCCCTACCTCTACGCAGTATTAGTTCGGCTCCGCCGAACGATTGGCCGGCCTCGCCGGCAGCCCTCCGTGTAGGATTCGTTCGGCTTCCCCGAAAGAGAGGCCGGGTTTGCCGGCCACCCTCCCTTTACGTGGTATTCGTTCGGCTTCACAGAACGATGGGCCGGCTTCGCCGGGCTTCGCCGACCACACTCTATGCAATATTCGTTCGGCTTCGCCAAACTGATGGACCGGCTTCGCCGGCAACCCTCGGTGTAGTATTCGTTCGGCTTCGCCGAAAGATGAGCCGGCTTCGCCGGCCACCCTCCGTGTAGTATTCGTTCGGCTTCGCCGAACAAAGGGCCGGCTTCGCCGACCCCCTCTCTCTACATTGTATTCGCTCGGCTTCGCCGACCCCCTCCCTTTACGTGGTATTCGTTCGGCTTCACAGAACGATGGGCCGGCTTCGCCGGCCACCCTCCCTCTAGGTAGTATTCGCCCGTCTCCGCCGAACGATGGGCCGGCTTCGTCGACCCCCTTCCTCTACGCAGTCTTCGTTCGGCTTCGCCTAAGGATGGGCCGGCTTCGCCAGCCACCCCTCGTGTAGTAGTCGTTCGGCTTCGCCAGCCACCCCTGGTGTAGTATTCGTTCGGCTTCGCAGACCACTCTCCATGTGCAGTATTCGTTCGGCTCCGCCGAACGATGGGCCGGCTTCGCCGGCAATCCTCCGTGTAGTATTCGTTCGGCTTCGCCGAAAGATGGGCCGGCTTCGCCGGTCACCCTCTGTGAAGTATTCGTTCGGCTTCGCCGAACGAAGGAGCCGGCTTCGCCGACTTCCTCTCTCTACATTGTATTCGCTCGGCTTCGCCGACCCCTCCCTTTACGTGGTATTCGTTCGGCTTCACAGGCGGCTTCGCCGGCCACCCTCCCTCTAGTTAGTATTCCTTTACGTGGTATTCGTTCGGCTTCACAGAACGATGGGTCGGCTTTGTCGGCCACCCTCCTCTAGCTAGTATCCGCTCGTCTCCGCCGAACGATGGGCCGGCTTCGCCGACCCCTTCCTCTACGCGCAGTATTCGTTCGGGCTTCACAGAACGATGGGCGGCTTCGCCGACCCTCTTCCTCTACGCAGTACTCGTTCGGCTTCGCCGAACGATGGGCCGGCTTCGCCGGCAACCCTCGGTGTAGTATCTGTTCGGCTTCGCCGAAAGATGGGCCGGCTTTGCCGGTCACGCTCCTCTACGTAGTATTCGTTCGACTTCGCCGAACGATGGGCCGGCTTCGCCAGCCACCTCGTGTAGTAGTCGTTCGGCTTCGCCAGCCACCCCTTTACGTGGTATTCGTTCGGCTTCACAGAACGATACGGCTTCGCCGGCCACCTCCCAGGTAGTATTCGCCCGTCTCCGCCGAACGATGGCGTCGACCCCTTCCTCTACGCAGTATTCGTTCGGCTCCGCCAAACGATGGGCCGGCTTCGCCGGCAATCCTCGGTGTAGTATTCGTTCGGCGCCACCCCTCGTGTAGTAGTCGTTCGGCTTCGCCAGCCACCCCTCGTGTAGTATTCGTTCGGCTTCGCCTACCACACTCCATGTGATATTCGTTCGGCTCCGCCAAACGATAGGCCGGCTTCGCCGACCCTCTTTCTCTACGCAGTATTCGTTCGGCTTCGCAGAACGATGTGCCGGCTTCGCCGGCCACCCTCCCTCTAGCTAGTATTCGTTTGGCTCCACCGAACGATGGGCCGGCTTCGCCGGCCACCCTCCCCCTAGGTAGTATTCGCTCGTCTCCGCCGAACGATGGGTCGGCTTCGTCGGCCGCCCTCCCTCTAGGTAGTATTTGTTCGGCTCCGCCGAACCGCGGGGCGGCTTCGCCGGCCACCCTCCGTGTAGTATTCGTTCGGCTTCGCCGAACTGGGCTGCCGGCTTCCCCGCCACCCCTCCCTCTACGTGGTATTCGTTCGGCTTCGCCGACCCCTTTCCTGTACGCAGTATTCGTTCGGCGTCGCCGATCCCCTTCCTCTACGCAGTATTCATTCGTCTTCGCCGAACGATGGGCCGGCTTCGCCGGCAACCCTCGGTGTAGTATTCGTTGGGCTTCGCCGAAAGATGGGCCGGCTTCGCCGGCCCCCTTCCTCTACGCAGTATTCGTTCGGCTCCGCCGAACGATCAGCTGGCTTCGCCGGCAACCCTCGGTGTAGTATTCGTTCGGCTTCGCCGAAAGATGGAGCCGGCTTTGCCGGTCACCCTCCCTCTACGTAGTATTCGTTCGACTTCGCCTAAGGATTTGCCGGCTTCGCCAGCCACCCCTCGTGTAGCAGTCGTTCGGCTTCGCCAGCCACCCCTCGTGTAGTATTCGTTCGGCTTCGCCAGCCACCCCTGGTGTAGTATTCGTTCGGCTTCGCCGATCCCTTTCTCTACGTAGTACTCGTTTGGCTTCGCCGAACGATGAGCCGGCTTCGCCGGCCACCCTCCGTGTAGTTTTCGTTCGGCTTCGCCGAAAGATGGGCCGGCTTCGCCGACCCCCTACCTCTGCGCAGT
Source organism: Aplectana chamaeleonis (assembly GCA_029168955.1). Taxonomy (NCBI): domain Eukaryota; kingdom Metazoa; phylum Nematoda; class Chromadorea; order Rhabditida; family Cosmocercidae; genus Aplectana; species Aplectana chamaeleonis. The sequence goes on along the minus strand of JAPDOI010000184.1, from coordinate 154,245 downwards.
ATTCGTTCGGCTCCGCCGAACGATTGGCCGGCTTCGCCGGCAACCCTCGGTGTAGTATTCGTTCGGCTTCGCCGGAGGATGGGCCGGGTTTGGCGGGCACCCTCCCTTTACGTGGTATTCGTTCGGCTTCACAGAGCGATGGGACGGCTTCGCCGCCCCTCTTTCTCTACGCAATATTCGTTCGGCTTCGCAGAACGATGGGCCGGCTTCGCCGGCAACCCTCGGTGTAGTATTCGTTCGGCTTCGCCGAAAGATGAGCCGGCTTCGCCGGCCACCCTCCGTGTAGTATTCGTTCGGCTTCGCCGAACAAAGCCAAGCGGCTTCGCCGACCCCTCTCTACATTGTATTCGCTCGGCTTCGCCGACCCTCCCTTTACGTGGTATTCGTTCGGCTTCACAGAACGATGAAGCGGCTTCGCCGGCCACCCTCCCTCTAGGTAGTATTCGCCCGTCTCCGCCGAACGATGGGCCGGCTTCGTCGACCCTTCCTCTACGCAGTCTTCGTTCGGCTTCGTTTGGCGATGGGCCGGCTTCGCCAGCCACCCCTCGTGTAGTAGTCGTTCGGCTTCGCCAGCCACCCCTGGTGTAGTATTCGTTCGGCTTCGCAGACCCCCTTCCTCTACGCAGTATTCGTTCGGCTTCGCCGAACGATGGGCCGGCTTCGCCGGCCACCCTCCGTGTAGTATTCGTTCGGCTTCGCCGAAAGATGGGCCGGCTTCGCCGGTCACCCTCTGTGAAGTATTCGTTCGGCTTCGCCGAACGAAGGGCCGGCTTCGCCGACTTCCTCCCTCTACATTGTATTCGCTCGGCTTCGCCGACCCCCTCCCTTTACGTGGTATTCGTTCGGCTTCACAAAACGATGGGTCGGCTTTGCCGGCCACCCTCCCTCTAGCTAGTATCCGCTCGTCTCCGCCGAACGATGGGCCGGCTTCGCCGACCCCCCTTCCTCTACGCAGTATTCGTTCGGCTCCGCCGAACGATTGGCCGGCTTCGCCGGCAACCCTCGGTGTAGTATTCGTTCGGCTTCGCCGAAAGATGGGCCGGCTTTGCCGGTCACGCTCCCTCTACGTAGTATTCGTTCGACTTCGCCTAAGGATGGGCCGGCTTCGCCAGCCACCCCTCGTGTAGTAGTCGTTCGGCTTCGCCAGCCACCCCTCGTGTAGTATTCGTTCGGCTTCGCCGACCACACTCCATGTGATATTCGTTCGGCTCCGCCAAACGATGGGCCGGCTTCGCCGGCAATCCTCGGTGTAGTATTCGTTCGGCTTCGCGGAAAGATGGGCCGGCTTCGCCGGCCACCCTCCGTGTAGTATTCGTTCGGCTTCGCCGAACGAAGGGCCGGCTTCGCCGACCCCCTCTCTCTACATTGTATTCGCTCGGCTTCGCCGACCCCCTCCCTTTACGTGGTATTCGTTCGGCTTCACAGAACGATGGGCCGGCTTCGCCGGCCACCCTCCCTCTAGTTAGTATTCGTTCGGTTTCGCCGACCCCCTCCCTTTACGTGGTATTCGTTCGGCTTCACAGAACGATGGGCCGGCTTCGTCGGCCACCCTCCCTCTAGGTAGTATTCGCCCGTCTCCGCCGAACGATGGGCCGGCTTCGTCGACCACCTTCCTCTACGCAGTATTCGTTCGGGTTTGCCGAAAGATGGGCCGGCTTTGCCGGCCACCCTCCCTCTACGTAGTATTCGCTCGGCTTCGCCGACCCCTCCCTTTACGTGGTATTCGTTCGGCTTCACAGAACGATGGGCCGGCTTCGCCGACCCTCTTTCTCTACGCAGTATTCGTTCGGCTTCGCAGAACGATGGGCCGGCTTCGCCGGCAACCCTCGGTGTAGTATTCGTTCGGCTTCGCCGAAAGATGAGCCGGCTTCGCCGGCCACCCTCCGTGTAGTATTCGTTCGGCTTCGCCGAACGAAGGGCCGGCTTCGCCGACCCCTCTCTCTACATTGTATTCGCTCGGCTTCGCCGACCCCCTCCCTTTACGTGGTATTCGTTCGGCTTCACAGAACGATGGGCCGGCTTCGCCGGCCACCCTCCCTCTAGGTAGTATTCGCCCGTCTCCGCCGAACGATGGGCCGGCTTCGTCGACCCCCTTCCTCTACGCAGTATTCGTTCGGCTTCGCTGAACGATGGGCCGGCTTCGCCGGCAACCCTCGGTGTAGTATTCGTTCGGCGCCACCCCTCGTGTAGTAGTCGTTCGGCTTCGCCAGCCACCCCTCGTGTAGTATTCGTTCGGCTTCGCCGACCACACTCCATGTGATATTCGTTCGGCTCCGCCAAACGATAGGCCGGCTTCGCCGACCCTCTTTCTCTACGCAGTATTCGTTCGGCTTCGCAGAACGATGGGCCGGCTTCGCCAGCCACCCCTCGTGTAGTAGTCGTTCGGCTTCGCCGAAAGATGGGCCGGCTTCGCCAGCCACCCCTCGTGTAGTAGTCTTTGGCTTCGCCAGCCACCCCTCGTGTAGTATTCGTTCGGCTTCGCCGACCACACTCCATGTGATATTCGTTCGGCTCCGCCAAACGATGGGCCGGCTTCGCCGGCAACCCTCGGTGTAGTATTCGTTCGGCTTCGCGGAAAGATGGGCCGGCTTCGCCGGCCACCCTCTGTGTAGTATTCGTTCGGCTTCGCCGAACGATGGGCCGGCTTCGTCGACCCCCTTCCTCTACGCAGTCTTCGTTCGGCTTCGCCGAACGATGGGCCGGCTTTGCCGGCCAACCTCCCTCTACGTAGTATTCGTTCGGCTTCGCCTAAGGATGGGCCGGCTTCGCCAGCCACCCCTCGTGTAGTAGTCGTTCGGCTTCGCCAGCCACCCCTGGTGTAGTATTCCTTCGGCTTCGCCGACCCCCTTCCTCTACGCAGTATTCGTTCGGCTTCGCCGAACGATAGGCCGGCTTCGCCGGCCACCCTCCGTGTAGTATTCGTTCGGCTTCGCCGAAGGATGGGCCGGCTTCGCCGGCCACCCTCTGTGAAGTATTCGTTCGGCTTCGCCGAACGAAGGGCCGGCTTCGCCGACCCCCTCCCTCTACATTGTATTCGCTCGGCTTCGCCGACCCCCTCCCTTTACGTGGTATTCGTTCGGCTTCACAAAACGATGGGTCGGCTTTGCCGGCCACCCTCCCTCTAGCTAGTATTCGCTCGTCTCCGCCGAACGATGGGCCGGCTTCGCCGACCCCCTTCCTCTACGCAGTATTCGTTCGGCTCCGCCGAACGATTGGCCGGCTTCGCCGGCAACCCTCGGTGTAGTATTCGTTCGGCTTCGCCGAAAGATGGGCCGGCTTCGCCAGTCACCCTCCCTCTACGTAGTATTCGTTCGACTTCGCCTAAGGATGGGCCGGCTTCGCCAGCCACCCCTCGTGTAGTAGTCGTTCGGCTTCGCCAGCCACCCCTCGTGTAGTATTCGTTCGGCTTCGCCGACCACACTCCATGTGATATTCGTTCGGCTCCGCCAAACGATGGACCGGCTTCGCCGGCAATCCTCGGTGTAGTATTCTTTCGGCTTCGCAGAAAGATGGGCCGGCTTCGCCGGCCACCCTCCGTGTAGTATTCGTTCAGCTTCGCCGAACGAAGGGCCGGCTTCGCCGACCCCCTCCCTCTACATTGTATTCGCTCGGCTTCGCCGACCCCCTCCCTTTACGTGGTATTTGTTCGGCTTCACAAAACGATGGGTCGGCTTTGCCGGCCACCCTCCCTCTAGCTAGTATTCGCTCGTCTCCGCCGAACGATTGGCCGGCTTCGCCGGCAACCCTCGGTGTAGTATTCGTTCGGCTTCGCCGAAAGATGGGCCGGCTTTGCCGGTCACCTTCCCTCTACGTAGTATTCGTTCGACTTCGCCTAAGGATGGGCCGGCTTCGCCAGCCACCCCTCGTGTAGTAGTCGTTCGGCTTCGCCAGCCACCCCTCGTGTAGTATTCGTTCGGCTTCGCCGACCACACTCCATGTGATATTCGTTCGGCTCCGCCAAACGATGGGCCGGCTTCGCCGGCAATCCTCGGTGTAGTATTCGTTCGGCTTCGCGGAAAGATGGGCCGGCTTCGCCGGCCACCCTCCGTGTAGTATTCGTTCGGCTTCGCCGAACGAAGGGCCGGCTTCGCCGACCCCCTCTCTCTACATTGTATTCGCTCGGCTTCGCCGACCCCCTCCCTTTACGTGGTATTCGTTCGGCTTCACAGAACGATGGGCCGGCTTCGCCGGCCACCCTCCCTCTAGTTAGTATTCGTTTGGCTCCACCGAACAACGGGCCGGCTTCGCCGGCCACCCTCCCCCTAGGTAGTATTCGCCCGCCTCCGCCGAACCATGGGCCGGCTTCGTCGACCCCTCCTCTGCGCAGTATTCGTTCGGTTCCGCCGACCCCCTCCCTTTACGTGGTATTCGTTCGGCTTCACAGAACGATGGGCCGGCTTTGTCGGCCACCCTCCCTCTAGGTAGTATTCGCCCGTCTCCGCCGAACGATGGGCCGGCTTCGTCGACCCCCTTCCTCTACGCAGTATTCGTTCGGGTTTGCCGAAAGATGGGCCGGATTTGCCGGCCACCCTCCCTCTACGTAGTATTCGCTCGGCTTCGCCGACCCCCTCCCTCCACGTGGTATTCGTTCGGCTTCACAGAACGATGGGCCGGCTTCGCCGACCCTCTTTCTCTACGCAGTACTCGTTCGGCTTCGCAGAACGATGGGCCGGCTTCGCCGGCAACCCTCGGTGTAGTATTCGTTCGGCTTCGCCGAAAGATGGGCCGGCTTCGCCGGCCACCCTCCGCGTAGTATTCGTTCGGCTTCGCCGAACGAAGGGCCGGCTTCGCCGACCCCCTCTCTCTACATTGTATTCGCTCGGCTTCGCCGACCCCCTCCCTTTACGTGGTATTCGTTCGGCTTCACAGAACGATGGGCCGGCTTCGCCGGCCACCCTCCCTCTAGGTAGTATTCGCCCGTCTCCGCCGAACGATGGGCCGGCTTCGTCGACCCCCTTCCTCTACGCAGTATTCAATCGGCTTCGCTGAACGATGGGCCGGCTTCGCCGGCAACCCTCGGTGTAGTATTCGTTCGGCGCCACCCCTCGTGTAGTAGTCGTTCGGCTTCGCCAGCCACCCCTCGTGTAGTATTCGTTCGGCTTCGCCTACCACACTCCATGTGATATTCGTTCGGCTCCGCCAAACGATAGGCCGGCTTCGCCGACCCTCTTTCTCTACGCAGTATTCGTTCGGCTTCGCAGAACGATGTGCCGGCTTCGCCGGCCACCCTCCCTCTAGCTAGTATTCGTTTGGCTCCACCGAACGATGGGCCGGCTTCGCCGGCCACCCTCCCCCTAGGTAGTATTCGCTCGTCTCCGCCGAACGATGGGTCGGCTTCGTCGGCCGCCCTCCCTCTAGGTAGTATTCGTTCGGCTCCGCCGAACGATGGGCCGGCTTCGCCGGCCACCCTCCGTGTAGTATTCGTTCGGCTTCGCCGAACCAAGGGCCGGCTTCGCCGCCACCCCTCCCTCTACGTGGTATTCGTTCGGCTTCGCCGACCCCTTTCCTGTACGCAGTATTCGTTCGGCGTCGCCGATCCCCTTCCTCTACGCAGTATTCATTCGTCTTCGCCGAACGTAGAGCCGGCTACTCCGGCTACCCTCGGTGTAGTTTTCTTTCGGCTCCGCCGAACGATAGGCCGGCTTCGCCGGCCACCTTCCTTCTACCTAGAATTCGTTCGGCTTCGCCGGCCACCCTCTCTCTAGGTAGTAATCTTTCGGTATCGCCGAGCCATGGGCCGGCTTGGCGGGCCACCCTTCATGTATTATTCGCTCATGTTCGCCGAGCGATCTTTCTCTAGGTAGTAATCTTTCGGCATCGCCAAACGATGGGCCGGCTTGGCGGGCCACACTCCATGTATTATTCGCTCATGTTCGTCGAGCGATGGGCAGGCTTCGCCTGCCACCCTCCGTGTAATATTGGTTCAGCTTCACCGAACAATAGGCCGGGCCACCCTCCCTCCACGTAGTATTCGTTCGGAATCGCAGAACGATGGGCCGGCTTTTCCGGACACCCTTCCTCTGTGTAGTATTCGTTCGGCTTCGCCGACCACCCTCCGTCTAATGTTCGTTCAGCTTCACCGAATGATGGTCCGGGCCACCCTCCCTCCACGTAGTATTCGCTCGGCATCGCAGAACGATGGGCCGGCTTTGCCGACCCCCTCCGTTCACGTGGTATTAGATTGGCTTCGCCGAACGACGGGCCGGCTTAGCGGGCCACCCTTCGTGTGGTATTCGTTCGGCTTCGCCGGCCACCCTCCGTGTAGTATTCGTACGGCATCGCAGAAAGATGGGCCGACTTTGCCCACCTCCCTCTCTCTTCGTAGTATTCGTTCGCCCTCGCCGAACGATGGGCCATCTTGGCGGGCCACCCTCCATGTAATATTCGATCGGCTCCGCCGAGCGATGGGCAGGCTTTGTCGGTCACAACCCGTGTAGTATTCGTTCGGCTTCGCCAAACGACGGGCCGGCTTGGCGGGCCACCCTTCGTGTAGTATTCGTTCGACTTCGCCGGTCACCCTCCGTATGGTATTCGTGCGGCTTCGCAGGCCACCCTACATGTAGTATTCGTTTGGCTTTGCCAAACGATAGGAAATTCGCGCCTGATGTGCCTTTGGATGGTTGCGCTGGAGCGCGTATGTATGACGCGAGCGCAAGGAACAGTTACCCAATTTGTCCATATGCGGACCGTCGGCTTCAATCAGGCGTGAGGATTCAGCCTTTCCCTCAATGATGTAAGTATACAATCAGTTATAGATGTTTAATGAAACTGACAATTCAGAAAAAAGTAAGGATTATCTGATTAGGTTTATAGTTAGTAAAGTTAAACGGATTATCTGATTTCGACATTAATAATTTCACGTAAATTCCTTCCAGTTTGTTTGAACGTCCGCCGCATGAATATTCTTTCTGCCAGTGGAAATAGTCATCTGTGATTGATCTCCTCTTTTTTTCACAAAAATCAGCGGATTTTTTCAGATTTAAAACAGTTAAAATACCCCGAAAATCATTATTGAATTCTTTGGAAAAAACTTGGTTGTAAAATTTTCACCGGAAAGTTCTGCGATCTTATCAACTTCTTCGTGAAGAAAATCTTTGTTTTCTCACAGACAAAAATCCGATAAAAAAGAATGCGCCACGTGAAAAAGATTTTTTTGCTAAACATCTTGCATTTTCTTCTGTCGAAAAATCTAATGAAGAATTTTTGGGCACAATGCTCACCATGAAAGTTTTTTCTGACTATTATTTTTTCGAAATAAATTTTGTTTCTTTTCAAGGTAGTATTCGCCCGTCTCCGCCGAACGATGGGCCGGCTTCGTCGACCCCCTTCCTCTACGCAGTATTCGTTCGGCTTCGCTGAACGATGGGCCGGCTTCGCCGGCAACCCTCGGTGTAGTATTCGTTCGGCGCCACCCCTCGTGTAGTATTCGTTCGGCTTCGCCGACCACACTCCATGTGATATTCGTTCGGCTCCGCCAAACGATAGGCCGGCTTCGCCGACCCTCTTTCTCTACGCAGTATTCGTTCGGCTTCGCCGAACCAAGGGCCGGCTTCGCCGCCACCCCTCCCTCTACATGGTATTCGTTCGGCTTCGCCGACCCCTTTCCTGTACGCAGTATTCGTTCGGCGTCGCCGATCCCCTTCCTCTACGCAGTATTCATTCGTCTTCGCCGAACGTAGAGCCGGCTACTCCGGCTACCCTCGGTGTAGTTTTCTTTCGGCTCCGCCGAACGATAGGCCGGCTTCGCCGGCCACCTTCCTTCTACCTAGAATTCGTTCGGCTTCGCCGGCCACCCTCTCTCTAGGTAGTAATCTTTCGGTATCGCCGAGCCATGGGCCGGCTTGGCGGGCCACCCTTCATGTATTATTCGCTCTTGGGGGTGTGTATACAAGCCTGTTGGTACCTGCTCGTTGGTGCCCCTGCTTCTACTGAACCCAGCAGACGTTTGAGTGTACACAGGGAACGTTCGAGCGATATAGCGTGCACAACTATATCGCGAAAGTATCCCGCACATTGCATAAAGGTGTCGCCGTCCGGCACACTAAGGCCTCTGGTCCATAACACCTTAGGATCCGTACCTAGGGAGTCATGGAGTCTTTGGCCACAAGCCACAATTTCGCCACCCTGAACTGTCGATCGCTGTCGAGTGATATCCAAAAACTGCGCTATCCAGACTTCTGAGCTATTTCCATGCACCGTTTGCTGCTTTGCAGGAAACCCGCCTCAAGGATAGACCCGTCATCAGCGTCGGAGAGTACACCATCTACTGCGGTAACGCTGACGATAGGAGAGTGGGAGGCTGTGCAATAGCTGTAAGGAAGGATTTCAATGGTATGGTCAAGGAGTTCGGCTCAACGTCGTGTCGGAATGCATTCGTACGACTGCGGGATCACAGAGGATTCAATCTGTGGATAGTGAGTGCTCATGCGCCCACTGAAACCGCCGAAGACAATTCGAAGGATGCGTTTTATGAGGAACTCAATACGTTGCTGGCCAGGATACCTTGTCAACATGCTGTTGTCGTGGGGATTGACGCAAATGCGAAGATGGGACTTGATCAGGAATCCGAAGTACTCGGTAAATGGTTCTACCCAGTGGAGCAAACATCGGACAATGGCTACCGCCTTGTCGACTTTTGTGAACGCAGTGGTCTGATTATTGCATCGACATTCAAGAGGAATCATCGCCGCCATCAGCTTACGTGGCAGGGACCAACCCGGCTATCTCCAGAAGAGCAGCGGAAGCGGAAGATGACAACTTTGAAACTACAGCTTGACTATGTCCTGACGAGGAATATTCCAGTATCGGACATTCGAAGATCTAGAGCTGTGTGGGATGTCGCATTCGATTCGGATCACCGTCCTGTTCTGTTGAACTTCACTGCGAGGATTCATAAGAGGAAGCGAGGGGCTCAGCCTCTCCAGAGGATTGACATGACAAGTCTCAGAGATGAAGAGTGCAGAAGGAATTTCCGACAACGCGTTTCTATTCACATCGGAGTACGGACTAAGAACACTTTTTGCGACGCGGATTCTTTTGTCAAATGCATCCAGGACGCTTCGAAAGAGGCACTCCCGGTTGTACAGCCTAAGAAGAAGTTCGCCTACGTCTCAGAAGAAACAACATCTACCTACAACAGAGTATGTGCTCTCCGAACTGCAGGAAACTTCGTGGAGGAGAAGCGTCTGAGGAGGAAGTTGCGTCGGCAGCTTCAAAGTGACCGTGAACGAGTGGACGTGTAGAGCTAAGGAGTTCGAGAAGGCTTGGGAGGAGAAGAATCCGAGGAAAGCCTACACGTTGCTGCGACAGTATAGCGGGAAGATGAAGAGATGTTCTCCTGTCTTGAACACTACCAATGGAGTTGCAGTTGGTGATGCGACGCTGCCAATATGGAAGGATTACTTCAGTTCACTACTGAATCGTCCAGCGCCATCAGTACCTGAGCTCCCGCATGTTCAGAGAGCACATTACGATGTCAGTGAGGAACCGCCGACTGAGTCTGAAGTTTTGGATTGTGTCCGGAAAATGAAGAATGGAAAGGCAGGTGGAGATGACAACATCACTGCTGAAATGCTGAAAGCTCTTCCTCCGTCTGGGATTCGTGAAATGACCAACACCATCCGTGCCATATGGATGAGCGAAAGGATACCCGATTCGTGGAGACATGCGATCATCGTACCTCTTCACAAGAAGCTATCCGTCACGGATCCTAAGAACTACAGAGGAATCTCTCTACTTCGTGTCATGTACAAGGTTTTAGAACGTATCATTCTCGAGCGACTTATCAAACATCGTGAAGGAACGACCAGAGATGAGCAAGCCGGTTTTCGACCTGGAAGATCGACCATCGACCAAGTGTTCGTCGTGAGAAGGGTAATTGAATCGTGGCAGCGGTTTTCGAAGCCATTACAGCTTGCTTTTTTGGACTTTGAAGCCGCGTTCGACTCTCCTCATCGTGATCGATTGCTCAATGCTCTGCGAGCAGATGGAGTGCCGGAAAAGTATGTTCGGTTAATCGAGGACATGAACAAAGGAACAACAGCAGCAGTTCGTACACCTGTCGGATTTACGTCAGCTTTCGAGGTGAAAACAGGAGTAAGGCAAGGAGCCGTTGCAGGACCTTTTCTTTTCAACTTCGCCGTTGATGACATCATGCGTAGAGTTGCAGAACAGTTTCCTGCGGATGTGATCCTAACACCATCAGGACGCTCCTTTGTCGACCTGGAGTACGCCGACGACATTGTGTTATTCGCTGAAAACAACGCAAAACTGCAAAGGATTGTGAACCTCGTTTCGAAGTATGCCGCAGCCTATGGACTTCGTCTTCGTCCCGACAAATGCAAGCAGATGTGGGTCTCTCAGAGGCCTTCAACTGGAGTTTGTGTGGACGGACAACGTATCGAACTGGTGGACGATTTCTGTTATTTGGGCTGTTTGCTGAAGAACGATGGTAGTTATGCAGCGGATATTCGACAACGATGTGCGAAAGCTACGTCTGCATTCAATTCTCTAACCAAGTGTTTGTGGTCTACCACCATCGCGAAGGAAGTCAAGTTGCGCGTCTACCTATCCGCTATTCGCCCTATCATGATGTACGGATCGGAGACGTGGGCAGCACCGAAAACGCAGATGGAAAGGTTGGATTGCACGGAGAGGAAGCTTTTTAGGCGTTTGCTTGGATATTTCTGGCCGCGTGTATGCCATAACGAAGACCTTTACAAGGAAATCGACGCAGTACATCAACGCTTGACACGAGGAGGTGCCAGCATCTCCTAACGCCATCTCAAGCAGCAATGGAAAGTCGACTTCGACTGCTCGGGCATATACTAAGAAGAACGCCGGATCGTCTCGTACAACACGCTTTAAAAATGCTTCCAAATCCTGTCTGGAAACGGCCACCTGGGCGTAGGCGAAAGTTCTGGACGGATGTGGTTAAAGAGGATTTAAAGTCACTCGGCATCGAAAGACAGTTCAGGCGCGATGTTTCGTTTCGCAGGAAATGGAATAGTGACAGCTGGATGGAATGTGTTCAAATTGTGGCTGAAGACCGTGAAAAATGGACACGGCTGACTACTAGGACGGCACACCTCGGTGAAGATGCGGAATGACCGCGTCAGGCGAAAGCCAACCGATTAAGTAAGTAAAGTAAAAATGTTCGCCGAGCGATCTTTCTCTAGGTAGTAATCTTTCGGCATCGCCAAACGATGGGCCGGCTTGGCGGGCCACACTCCATGTATTATTCGCTCATGTTCGCCGAGCGATGGGCAGGCTTCGCCTGCCACCCTCCGTGTAATATTGGTTCAGCTTCACCGAACAATAGGCCGGGCCACCCTCCCTCCACGTAGTATTCGTTCGGAATCGCAGAACGATGGGCCGGCTTTTCCGGACACCCTTCCTCTGTGTAGTATTCGTTCGGCTTCGCCGACCACCCTCCGTCTAATGTTCGTTCAGCTTCACCGAATGATGGTCCGGGCCACCCTCCCTCCACGTAGTATTCGTTCGGCATCGCAAAACGATGGGCCGGCTTTGCCGACCCCCTCCGTTCACGTGGTATTAGATTGGCTTCGCCGAACGACGGGCCGGCTTAGCGGGCCACCCTTCGTGTGGTATTCGTTCGGCTTCGCCGGCCACCCTCCATGTAGTATTCGTACGGCATCGCAGAAAGATGGGCCGGCTTTGCCCACCTCCCTCTCTCTTCGTAGTATTCGTTCGCCCTCGCCGAACGATGGGCCATCTTGGCGAGCCACCCTCCATGTAATATTCGATCGGCTCCGCCGAGCGATGGGCAGGCTTTGTCGGTCACAACCCGTGTAGTATTCGTTCGGCTTCGCCAAACGACGGGCCGGCTTGGCGGGCCACCCTTCGTGTAGTATTCGTTCGACTTCGCCGGTCACCCTCCGTATGGTATTCGTGCGGCTTGGCGGGCCACCCTTCGTGTAGTATTCGTTCGACTTCGCCGGTCACCCTCCGTATGGTATTCGTGCGGCTTTGCAGGCCACCCTACATGTAGTATTCGTTTGGCTTTGCCAAACGATAGGAAATTCGCGCCTGATGTGCCTTTGGATGGTTGCGCTGGAGCGCGTATGTATGACGCGAGCGCAAGGAACAGTTACCCAATTTGTCCATATGCGGACCGTCGGCTTCAATCAGGCGTGAGGATTCAGCCTTTCCCTCAATGATGTAAGTATACAATCAGTTATAGATGTTTAATGAAACTGACAATTCAGAAAAAAGTAAGGATTATCTGATTAGGTTTATAGTTAGTAAAGTTAAACGGATTATCTGATTTCGACATTAATAATTTCACGTAAATTCCTTCCAGTTTGTTTGAACGTCCGCCGCATGAATATTTTTTCTGCCAGTGGAAATAGTCATCTGTGATTGATCTCCTCTTTTTTTCACAAAAATCAGCGGATTTTTTCAGATTTAAAACAGTTAAAATACCCCGAAAATCATTATTGAATTCTTTGGAAAAAACTTGGTTGTAAAATTTTCACCGGAAAGTTCTGCGATCTTATCAACTTCTTCGTGAAAAAAATCTTTGTTTTCTCACAGACAAAAATCCGATAAAAAAGAATGCGCCACGTGAAAAAGATTTTTTTGCTAAACATCTTGCATTTTCTTCTGTCGAAAAATCTAATGAAGAATTTTTGGGCACAATGCTCACCATGAAAGTTTTTTCTGACTATTATTTTTTCGAAATAAATTTTGTTTCTTTTCAAATTTGCTTGTTCATTCCGAGGTCTCCTGCGAATTTTCATGACTCCGTAGTGAAAAATACTTTAGCAAAAAAATTGGGAAAAAATGAGCGTGTAGAAATTAGGAGAAAATGAGCGTGAAGTGAAGAAATCTCTCCATTTTTTTTGAAAAAAGGGCTGAAATGTCCGTCTTTCTAAATGAAAAAACGTTCAAAAATTCTTTGAAAAAAATCTGGCTGCAAAACCCCCCACGAAATTTCACGTTAAAAATGACAAAGCAACAAGACAGAACAAAGAAAAAACGAGAAACAAAAAGTCAAATTAAAAAAATAAGCACAGAACAAGAAAAATAGAGCACATAAGTGAAAAAAACGGCTTAGCGGGCGAAAGCGCTGCAAAATCGAAGTGTTTATATTAGCCGCGAACAAAATGTAGAGTAAACAGATCGCCAAAACCTTGAAAACGTAAGAAATGGAGCAAAATGGTGGAAACGGAAATGAAAATGATCAGCTGTGAGGCGCCGCGCGCGACACGCCGCGCTGCGTATCGACAATGCTGAAGAGTTCAGGCGCGGCCGATTCCGCGGATTTCTCGTCGCGCCGTTCCCATTCTTTATATATAGGATTCGATTCTCGCCGTTTTCATCGATTTTCAAAAAAAAAACGACTAATAAATGACGAAAAATGCTATCGATTGGGAACTTGGCTGGTATAACATCGGCATGGATCCTAGTGATACTTTGCGATCACTAACTATTGATGGTTGGCGCAAACTAGGTGCCATAAGCTACAACATAGGTGCACCGAGTTTGCGGCAACCTTCAATCTCAGAACTTTTAAAACAAGCTGTTATCACGCAATCCGCTAGTAACGGATTGTCCCCGTACCGAACGCGAAGCAAGTAGAAGCTAACGCTGAGCAAGCAGAGCCTTACGTTAGGCAGGGGAACGAGTGGAACACCGGCCAAATTCCTAACCGATGGTATTTTTTCGTCAATTATTGATCGTTATTTTGAAAATCGATGAAAAAGTCCAGAATCGAATTTTCAAAAAAAAAGATAAATGTCGGAAAATACTTATAATTAAGAGCTTTATGAATGCATCATACATAACTTAAAAGCTTCAAGGCTAAAACTTCTCGGATAAGTCAGAAAGGACCGAAGCTGCAAAATCACAAAACCAGCTAAAAATAAGTAATTACGATCTTTCAAAAATTTTCTCAAATGCTGTTATCTAGTTCTAAGGTGGCTCAGATATTCTGTAAACTATGGCAGGCTTGGTGGTTTTTCTTAAAATAAATAGATGCACTCGTATACACAGTACTGAAGATTAGAGTGAGGACTTTTTAAAAAGAGACCGAACGAACGAATTTCGAATAAATTCGTTCATTTTTAATTTTGAATGAACGAATTTCGAATGAATTCGTTCATTTTTGATTCCGTGCGAACGAATTTCGAATAAATTCGTTCATTTTTCATTTCGAAGGAACGAATTTCGAATAAATTCGTTCATTTTTTATTCCGAACGAACGAAATTCGAATAAATTCGTCCATTTTTTATTCCGAACGAACGAATTTCGAGTAAATTCGTTCATTTTTTATTTCGAGCGAACGAATTTCGAATAAATTCGTTCATTTTTTATTTCGAACGAACGAATTTCGAATAAATTCGTTCATTTTTTAATTTTGAACGAACAAATTTCGAATAAATTCGTTCATTTTTCATTCCGAACGAACGAATTTCGAATAAATTCGTTCATTTTTCATTCCGAACGAACGAATTTCGAATAAATTCGTTCATTTTTCATTCCGAACGAACGAATTTCGAATAAATTCGTTCATTTTTCATTCCGAACGAACGAATTTCGAATAAATTCGTTCATTTTTTATAATGAACGAACGAATATTCGAATGACAAATAATTTAAGCATCCATAGCGATATCGCGCCACTACGAAGTGAGCGACAATAACAAGTTGAATTCTTCTTCTAAAGCTTCATTTCCACCTACAAATGAATTTAATAAGGCACGACTCATCTCTAAAGCTCTACGGGCTACAACGCAAAGAATGCTATAAAATCAAATTTTCCGCTCCTTAGCCTAAGGAGCTTATTCGAGGAGCCTAACTAACTTTGCTTGCCCCAGATTGGTGGAGCCGAGCTCCATAGTTATCTCCAAAGGGTGCTTTCGCCTCTATGGTTCGAATGAGAGGCGCAGAGTTCTGCTGGAGCCAACAACGGGGCTCGGCTCCACCGACCTGGCTGGCTTATGGAGCGAGCAAAGTTAGGAACCCGATATATCATTCGACGCAGAATTTTACGTAGATTTCAAAACAACCCTCACCAGGTTAAAGAGTCATAGGCGAAAAACCGGTGCTTCGTAAAATGAATTAGGCTGAAGGATAGTATTTTGAAGTATTTTGCCAAACTGGAAGCACAAGTTGACGCGGAATTCTATCTCCAAGCACAAAAAGTTATGGACGAAAAACCGACAGTGACACCCACCCAATCTTGAAAATGACTTGCAGGAGTGTTGGGTCACTTTCATTCTTTTTCGGGGTGTTTCACCGGTTGTCACCGGTTTTCCCATTGATGGAGGTTCCCCTTCACCTGCCCAGAGGTGGAGGTTGGTGGAGTACATGGCTCCACCTAACGAAGCTATGGTTGGTGTTATCATTGCGCAGCGGCATGAAAAAATGGGAGTGGCCAAGTGCGATTGTCATGTGGCTCCCCCTGTTAGAACCGCCCTAGTAGTCTCATCAGACGGTGTGGGGAAAAAGTTTAGCTCTTGCGTTCGGAAAAATGGAACAATGGAGTAGTGAAGAAAAGGACATCAGTCCTGAAAGGTACATATGTCGATTCCTTCATAAATTAGAGCTGATTTTCATATTCTTTGTTAAATCAGCTCGGGTATTCAAATTTTAATAACGTTCGAAAATTCACCTTTTGCGAATAGTCGAATTCGGATAATATTCGAATATGCATCTTTTCCGAATAGTCGAAATCGAATAATATTCGAATATTCACCTTTCCCGAATAGTCGAATTTGAATTATATTCAAATATTCACCTTCTGCAAATAGTCGAATTTGAATAATGTTCGAATTTTCACCTTTTGCGAATAGTCGAATTCGAATAGTGTTCGAATAGTCACACTTTTCGAATATTCGAATAAAAATTCGTTCGAAAAATTCGAATATTTATTCGAACTCGAATATTCGGTCCTCACTCTACTGAAGATGGTGCAAAACTGGTTGAAGGGGCCACTCAGAATTCAAATGAGGAATGAATGATACCGCTTTCAGAAATCAATTAAGTTCCATGGGATTTCTAGGAAATAGCGAGTGATGACGTTGTCACATATCTGGTAATCAAAAAAAAATCATTTTCATGGATGAATTTCCTAATTTCTATGAATCTCAGCATATATTTCGCAAATGAAAAGACTTCGACACAAATGGGAGTTAGTGTTAGATAGAAAATATTACGCGAGTAGAAAGGAATCCGGCGCCTGCAACGTGTCCGAGGACGGCACTGGTCGATGGTATTGATAATATTACTGACAACCGCTACTGCCGGTGGGGGCAGTGCAGCATTAGCGGCTGTCACTGATAGTATCAATGCCATCGTTAGCCTTATGCCTAACGCACACGGGGTTGCTCCGAATATTCGACCGGAATACCTAGACCCCTAGAAGAGAAGATTAGCCAACGCTAGATCAAAACATGTTGAGAACTGACTGTGCGAGGAGACTTCTCAAAAATTGTTTGAGCGTGAATAAAACTCACAAATCAGGCGATTGATAGAGATGGGCAAAGAACGCTCCGCATGGCCATCACGCTGCCTGTGAAGCGCTACTGATTTTTCCATGACGCGGCTCACGTTTCTCGTAGTGCGCGACTCAATTTACATGACGCCGCGTACGCTTCTCGTTAGGCGCAACTCAATTTACATGACGCGGAGCACGCTTCTCATGGTGCGCGACTCGTTTTCCATGACGCGGCGCACGTTTCTAATAATGCGTGACCCATTTTCCATGTCGCGGCGTACGCTTCTCGTAAACCTCGTCTCATTCTCAATAAGGTGTAGCACGCTTTTCATGAGTCGTCGGCCATTTTCAATGACGCGGCGCACACTTCGCATTGATGGCTACTCGTTTTCCGTGACGCGACGCAAGTTTCCCATAAAACGCTCTCTACCTCTCCACACCACTAACCCGGCCCACATTCTGCAACGCGGAGATTCGATCACAGAGGATAAGTACGGAGGATCGCTGAGGCTTTGGAAAGCGTAAATACTACAATTGGCAGTGGGATTCCATGCTGGGTCCGTGATTGCAGTGTACCAAGTGACGGTCTGGCTAACACTGCTCGCACTGCTGTGGCCCCGAGAGCGACCGGACAGCGGCCGAAGGGCGAACTGGCACCGGACAGGGACCGCGGTGCCAGTTGGCCCCTCGGCCGCTGTCCGGGCGATGACGTCGTAATTGGGAGGAGCCGGTCCCGCTCGGAGCGATGGTTTGCCTGAGAAATTACGGTAGAATCTGGAACTTTGCCAGATTTCGTCATCGATCTGCGCCAACCGTGGTCTCTCTGCTCACGAAAATATCAGCAGTGGCGCCGATCGATGACGAAATCTGGCAAAGTGCCAGATTCTACCGTAGTTTTAGTGCGAGTCCGCAACCGCACCATGTCCTTTCAACATTGCGGTCAACTGTAAGTCATAGTATTTATTCATTCCAAATGAAATGTACTTTTCTAGAAGCATTTTCGGACGAAGAGTCCGAATATGCCCATCACAGCTGTCTAAACCCACTCTGAAAGAAGTTATGAGCGTTTTTTCTCTGAATGTCTTACGTATTGTATCCTCCAAAAAGCGCATTATTTTTACGAAAATCCGGAAACGGACCTCATAATCGTATTCAGCGCCCAAAGCTCCCCCCTTGGCAATTTTGGGTAAAGGAACATTTTTCAAACTTCGCGCAGACTAACAGCGTATTGGACTTATACGGGTTTTCGGTTGGGCGTTTATTTATACCAATTGTAGGGCTCTCGAAGCGTTTAAGAAAAAAATTCCAGATTTGACTAAAAATTCGCTCCGGTCGGTTATTTGGGGTGCTGATCACGAATCTGAGGTTCATTTGTCGTTTTTCCGGATTTTGCGACTGGATTCGTTTATAGATTGCCATCGGGAGAGAATTTGATGGCAAATCGCGACTTTTGACGATTTCCGGAGTGCTTCTATAGAATATGCTCTGGTTATTTCTCTGGGGGTTATTTAGAGTGCTGAACACGAATCTGATGTCGGTTTATCGATTTTTGGCAGCTTACGGTAGATCAAGGTGGGTTAACGGTAGTTTGGTCAAAGTCTCAGATTTGTCTCAAAGTTTTTATGTGGGGGTTATTTGGGGTGCTGGAAACGATTTTGATGTCCATTTGTCGATTATCGCATTATTGAGGACAGTTTTGCCTCCTAAATGGCATGTTACCTACCGTAATCTACAGTAAACCTCAAAATTTGGGCAAGCAAACCCCAGATTCATGTTCAGCACCCCAGATTACCCCTACACACATGTTTTTAGCAAAATCAGGAGAAAAATTTAAAAACACCCTAAAAATTCCATGGAGGGTGACCCTTACCTTGCCGCGAAGCTCTAAAAAACGCTCATAACTTTTTTGAGAGTGGGTCTAGGCAGCTGCGATGGGTATATTCGGACTTTTCGTCCGAAAATAGTTCTAGAGAAGTGCATTTCATTTAGAATGGTCACTATGACTTATTGTGGTTCCCTTGTGAGTTACGTGGCTTCAAGTTTTGCTCCACATTTTCAGACTAATTACTCGTAATGGTGAGAAGTATTTGACAAGACACACTGCGTTCACAAAAGTGGATGAGAACTCACCATTCATTTTCATAGGTGAGTTTTGCAAAAAAAAGGAGAACGCGGTTCGGGCTGACTATAAATGATTGAAGGAGGTATGCCGAGATCGGGCACGACGTTGATGCGAACGATGCTTGATGCTCATCCAGATGTGCGATGCGGGCAGGAGACTAGAGTTATACCGAGAATACTGAACATGTTAGGAGAAATACGGACTAACCAGAAGGTCCAGCGTTTCAGCGGACTCCTACAACAATGAGTTCCACATAGTTGAATGGTCATGAAGTTACAGGAGCTGGAAATTATCCACACTTCCGGAATTACTGATGATGTCATCGACAGAGCAGTAGCGTCATTTATCGTTCAGGTTCGTTCTGCCGGGCCAGTTCGAAAGTCTTGCACCCAATGTGGGTCAGCAAACTTTTCCTGGTAGTTAACCACATGAATCGAACGGTACGGTTAACGCCACAACGCCTACGCACTTTGAAGCGTCGAAAACGACCCACAACGCCGCTGTATATGTAGCAAGCTTGACCCCGCCCTCTGTATTTGTCGTCTTTCTCCGAAGCTAGGGTTCTGTGTCATCCCCACCGTCGCTGACTGATGTGGCTTATTTATTGGGCCAATCAAACACCTTACCGACGTTGAGGATGACACAGCCTTTGTCGCGAAAGCGCGATGCGGTCGGTCCCACAACGGAAGCCGACAGTGCAACACGCGAATGCAGCACACGCCGGCTTGGTTCGAGCAGCCGAAAATCCTTATTCGACGCTCCTGCCACGGCCCAGTGCGGCCGCTCTTTGTTTTGTTTATCATCACCTTTTTCGTCACTAGTCCAAGGCTACGCTGTGGGACCTTTGGACCTTTAGGACATTACTATCCATCTCTCTAATGCGGCTGCTCGCGATAAGCAATATTGATGAACAGTTTATCGGCCGGATCCCTTGTTCGTCTCTATTTGCCATTTCAGTGGCTTTCACCGATCCTACCAAGTCCCTATCTATGAACTACTGTTTTATCATCTAATTCTATTTCTGTTCTTCCTCATCGTAATACCCGTAGAGTATGAAATGATCTAATTTAGCTCTGTTCTGTCGTGTAAGGAAGAGGGATATATTTCGCAACTGTATTACAGTCCGGATGCATATTGATTAGTACAGTGAGTCCCAAGTTGGGAACATTGGGTGTTCATTCTTGAAAGCAGTATTGTTGTAGTTTATCCGCGTATTACAGTATGTCGTTTGCTCGGGTTTTTGATACAGGTCATACTATCCTAGTTGTTGGTCCACTGGCCGTTTCCCATGGGAGTCGGTTTTGACTCTTCAATCGGTGTAGGCGTTGTGCTCTAAGCCGTACCAATCGATTTACAAATTTATGTAAACTACGTTTATGAGCGTGTGTGCTGCCTTTAAGAATGTGTGCACCTACGACTGCCCGTAAATGGCCCATTCTAACTGGGTTTTGCTATATTTCGAGAAGTGTTAGTTTCTGCCGATGTTTGGGTCTCACCCCTTGCTATCTTGAAAAATAGAAATAGGTCTCAGATTCAGGTTTAGCACTATAAAGAACCTCACAAGGGTTTGGCCGGTAACACAGTTTGACCTCGAATTGTAATCTTGAAATTATTTCCGATTTTTCCGCATTTTAGGGCAATTTTTTGGTAAGTGGAAATCGGAAGGCCAAAAAAAACAGGGAATTGGTAAATCGGACTTCCGCTTATCCCCGAGCGCTACTGATCGTCAAAGATATCTTCCGCAGCTAAATAAGTCATAAGTAAACAGCTATTACATGCAGCTACTCAGACAATAGGGCGGACCAACCGCGAGCGAAAAATCCCGTTTCGCACCGACCGCAGGCCACTATCGCATTGATCGCGGGTAAAAAAATGAATTCAGTACCGAGCGCGCGGCGATGCGTACTAACCGCGTGGCATTGGGTACTGATCACGTGGCTGAGCGTACCGACTGCGTGACAATGCGTACCAACCTCGTGGCAGCACGTACCGACCGCGCGGCGATGCGTACTGACCGCGTGCCAAGACGCACCGACCGCGTGGCGATGTGTAATAATCGCGTGGCAGTGCGTATCAGCCGCGCTTGAGCTTTAGGCGGGGATCGACTCAACTGTATGCAGCGACCGCAGCACCTCTTGGTACAACGCTACACGCATTCCCTTATAGGACCTCTCTCCGCAATACACAATAGTTTGGTGACGTTTGCCGATGTATGAAAGGCTGGCGTTGATCATCGCACGAGGAATTATTTCCGAATTCGCCAATTCAAAACAAATACTGTGCCTCTCGGTGCCAAGTTCCCGTCCGCAATTGCGTCTCGACACGCTTTGCGGCCGCACGCTGTCGAGTCGGACCCGTTTCCAGCGCCACAGTTGCCGATTTGACAAATCTGGATGGGTTTTAGAGACTGTTAACGTTGAAAAATGAAGAAAACTGATTAAAAAAAGCCACCTCGAGCTGCATTGGCGCTGGAAACTAGACCAGCTCAGGTGCGTGCGGTCGCAAAGCGTCCCGAGACGCAATTGCGGACCGGAATTTGGCACCGAGAAGCACAGTACTTGTCGATTTCAGGTAATTATTGGCCACGGTGCTCCAGCTCGTCGCTTGTGCAATAAAGATCCATTCACTGGCTTCTACTTCACATTCCTTGCACGTGTGTTCCCGAACTCCCGCATGATTTTTATGATCAGGGACGGCAGGGCTGTCGCACACAGCATAATCTCAAGACAGGTACACAGCGCGCGTTTGAAATATAGAAAAGTCTTAGATTTTGAAGGTCCGCCACAATTTCAACATTGTGGTCCGAACTGGATGCCAAATTCGGATTCCGCGTTTTAAATAACCCGACTAGGTAGAAACCTAGAAAGTACGCCATATTACACCTCGTCGCGAGTACGAGAACATGTGGTAAGAAGCTAATCTATTACAAAATAAAATGAAATAATAATGAAACAAAATAATAATGAATTGAAGTAGTGGGCATTTTCTGAGTTCTCCTCGATACAAAGTCAAATGCGGTTTGCAAGCTGGAATCGACGCGGTCCTGTTCTGCAGAATATTCTTGTCCATGTCAACATCTAGAGCCGCAATGGTCCAGGACGGTCCTCAGACCTCTTCCCGACTTGCGGATTTCCTTGATTCAAACCTCTTAATGCTGCTGTAAAGTCCGCCTCAAGATTGCCCACCCATGCCGTCGGCGTGCGTGTAGAGCCACCGATGTAAAGGCGTTTTTTTGGAATTGTAAATCGATTAACAGGAAGATTAGACGACTAAGGTATAATATCCTAGTCAGATATTTTCAGCAGTAAGAAAGCTCGACTGGAAAGTGCTTTCGCGACGGTGGCGCGACACGCTCGCCGACCGCGTGGGCGGACAGTCTTTTTGGGCGGACTTTATGTTTTGAATTCATGTTAGAACAGCACATCGGTGAGTACAGAATCGCGATCTGATGGCAACTGAACCACTATGCCTCTGAGGTGCTGCAGTCGATACTGGCTTTATACCCCGAATCGATGAAACCATTAGTCCCATAAACTGATAAAAACCTCCCAATCTTCTGCTTGCTCCAGAAACTTGACAAATCTTGCCGGCAGAACTATTTCTGGGAGTAGGTAAGTTGAATACTCAAGCTCGTACGAACATCAGCACTACTTGTTGTCGGTGATTGTTCACTCCGGATCCGACGTCATTATGACGTCAGCCCCACGGGGAACGGCTGGTGAACTAAGAACTAGGATTGTACGACCTGGACTAAATACACGAGCACACGATATACTGCAATACGCGGATGGAATTGCACCAGCAATGCATTCTAGAATGAACAATTAATGCCCCTATCTTGGGACATACTCTACTAATCAATATGTGTCCGGACTCTCTTACAGTTGCAAAATATAGCACTCTTGCTTACACGACAGAACACCGCTAATTTGGATTACTTTATGCTCTATGGTTGTTACGAGGAGGAATAGATATAGGATTGTATGATAAAACCATAGTTCATAGAAAAGGACCAATTATGACCGGAGAAGGCCACTGAATTAGACTGAATTAGCGAATAAAGATGAACGAGAGATTCGCAGTTTAACTGTTCATCAATATTGCTCATCGAGAGCAGCTGCATTAGAGAGATGGATAGTAGCGTTCTGAAGGCCCTAAGGCCCACAGCGTAGCGCTGTACTAGAGACGGAAAAGGTGCTGATAAACAAAGCAAAGAGCGGCTGCACCGGGCCGTGGCAGGAGCGTCGAATCGCGATTTTAGGCCTCTCGAACCAAGCCGGCGTGAACGGCTCTAGCGTACCGTACTGCCGGCTTTCGCTGTGGGACCGACCGCGCCCGGGCCTCGTGGGAGCAAAGCATCGCGTTTTCGCGACAGTATTGGTTAGATCCACGAAAGGGGTTGGTTTTTAGAGCAAACGGAAGGTTGGGAGCATTTGTCAGTTATTGGATGTTTCTTTGACTTGGGACAAGTCACTATCTACTTTGCACCTGTCCATCAACCAGGTGGCCTTCAGAGTTCAGTTACTCACGGTACCCGACCAGCACGGACATCAGGCGTGCATATTTCAACAATATAAAGCCAGAGCCACTCACTGCAGCACCTCGGCGGCAGAGTGGTTTAGTCGCCATTCGATCACAATTTCGTACCCACCGTTGTGGTGTTCTGAGATGACTTTCGTAGAAGACCTCAAAAAGAAACAAATAAAGAGAGCCCGCTGGTCGAGAAGAACTCTGAGGACCGCCCTGGACCATTGTAGCTGCAGATGTTGGATATGGACAAGAATATGCTGCATAACAGTGCCGCGTCGATTCCATATTGCATCTCCCAAGTGACTCCGTATCGAGCAGAACTCGAAAGATTTTCACCATATTACATCGTCAGTGAGTGCTGTAGTTAATTTGGAATAAATCAGCTTTTTACAATATGTTCCTATACTTTTGATGCACGGTGTACTCTATACAACAGCTTAAAAACAGTGTTCTTGACATTCAGGTGGTCATTGCCCGTCACAACAACACTGATTACCGCGAATGTCTCAAGAACTGGAATTCGGATATTGAATACATGGACAAGCAATGTGCAACCATTGGGGAGAAGTGTCTGAAGGTAGGATCAGTAACTTTGTGTTACCCAGAGGGTTATACAACCCACATATTCAGGTTTACTACGAACAACTGGTTCTCCATCCTGAGTCACAAATGCGGCGAATTCTGGGATTTTTGGAGCTGCCATGGAAGGAAACTGTGCTCAATCATGAGACACTTGTGGGGAAGAAAATTTCTCTGTCTAATATCGAACGCAGCTCTGACCAGGTTTTGTTAATTCGGGCTTTAGTTTCTTGCAAATGGATCAGAAGATGAGTTTAGGTGATCAAGCCTGTCAACTTGGACGCATTGACGAAATGGGTTGGCCAAATACCTGAAGACGTACTTGCAGAGATGGACAGCATAGCGCCCATGCTGCGGAAACTGGGTTACGACCCAAATGAAAATTCGCCGAACTATGGTACACTCTGTCCGAATGGGACTGTCCGCTCACTCGGTCGGCGTGCGTGTGGGGGGTGGCGTCGCAAAAGCATTTTTAGGATAACCCTTTCCGTGGCTGCAAGCTGCTCATTGGGACATTGTTCAACATTCGTCAAGTATTTCTGCTAAGTTCGGTGAAGTGCCTTCGCGACAGCCGTTCGACACGCACGCCGACCGCGTGGGTGGACAGTTTCTTTCAAATGAACCTCATGTGCCATAGTTTAGATCTGTTTTTAGCGTGTTCTTCCCTTGAAAAAACGAGGGCCGAGCGCAATCATGCATTCCACAACTGCTTCCCACGCAATTCACTATCATCTATACTTTGTTTCCACTATACCAACGCGCTGCTTTGGCTGCGCATAGATGTGATCGATTCTCTCTCGGAGTAAACCAATTCTTTAATCTTTACAAGGCCAGTGACTCTCATGAGCCATCGCTCGGAGCGGAACCGGCGCCTTTCAATTGTGATGCCACCGGCCGAGTAGCAGCCGAGGGTCGAAATACCACCGCGGTCCCTGTCCGGTTGGAATACCAGCCTCGGCTCATGTCCGGTTTGGAAAATGCCAACTCTTTAGTAGAGCGCGCGAATACTCAAAATCGATGGTCATCGAGACCACAAGATTTGCTAGCTCCTCGCGCCCTTACGGCCGCTCTCGCGCGCTTACACCCGCTCTCCCGCGCTTAGGCATTGTTCATACTACTCAGCGCCAGCGCGGCACGCGCGTGACGCGCGGGCGCGGCGTTAGAGTATGACTAATTTCCACGCGCATGCCGCGCTTGTGGAGACTGAATACTCCAGCGACGACGCCATGGCGAAGCAGAAAAAAAAGCCATTAACTTTTCCAAACAAGCAAATTCTGCACACGCAATCACCATAACGATAGTAGAGGATAGTGATGGAATTAATTATCACGAAACGGAATGAGATAAATGATAGATTAATAGTAAAAATGCTTAAAAATCCGATACGGCCGTCGCCGCTTAGCGGAGCGTACGTCACGCGCGTGCCGCGCGGGCGTGGAGTTTGGTCATTCATACTCTAACGCCACGCACGCGCGTGCTACGCTTGCGTTGAGTAGTATGAACAGCGCCTTAAGGGGTCTGCAGAGTTGAAGTAGCGGCGTTGCTCGCAGCGACGAATAGCACTGGGCGATGCAACATCGATTACGTTCGGCGACGAGGGCAACCGGCGCGGCGCCAAGCGCGACGAGAGGCGCCGCAGTGTTCTGACGCGACGACGGCCCTGCGTCACTGCCAGCTAGCGGCGACAATACTGTTCGGAAACATTCTTGTCGACGCGTCAAGGCTGAAGCTCGGCGACCACTCTCCGATCGGTGCAACTCTGTAGATCCCTTTACGCTGACTTCGGGACAGAAGCAGCCTATTTCAGGTTCTTTCAGCCGAAAAAAAAACCGGAGTGGCTGCTTTTTCTGGTCTTGAACTAGACTGTTGCCTTTGTTTTAGGAACACCAGACAAGTTGGTTGAAAAGAAGACCAATGATGTTCATGAGAACAGCGAGGAATGGTATAGAAAGGCACTCAAGGTTGTACAGCACAAAGAACTTGTCGAAAAACCGCAAGCAACCTTGGAGCCCTCATTGCCCACTCCAGATCAAAGGAAAGGTGTATTTGAGGGTATTTTTGGAAGAGCAGTCCAGCCTTAGAACTGACCTAAGGAAACGACTTTGCTTCTTTCTATTCTTCTTCTTTTGTCTAGGAAAATCTTTTGTTACTGTTGTATCTGTGTGCTTCTGTCTAGGAAACATCATAGAACGTCGAATGATCTGATATACACTCCCCTTATTATCCATATGGCCTGATTAGTTATTGTTGTTTCTAAACTTGTGATAAAAGATGAATTTCTTCATCAATCCTGGATTTTATCATAGGGAAAGCAGACTTTACAGATCCTGACTGAATTTCTCAGACGACTTTCGGCCCCGGGTGGCACCGAACGGAAATCATAGCCGCCAGAGAGTTCGGCTCGTTCTCTCAATCTCTGGGTCACTGCTG
This sequence comes from Aplectana chamaeleonis, assembly GCA_029168955.1. Classification (NCBI taxonomy): domain Eukaryota; kingdom Metazoa; phylum Nematoda; class Chromadorea; order Rhabditida; family Cosmocercidae; genus Aplectana; species Aplectana chamaeleonis. The sequence goes on along the minus strand of JAPDOI010000184.1, from coordinate 128,122 downwards.
TTGCTGTCCGAGCCACTGTCGTTGCTATACGGGCGCAGTGGCCCGGACAGCAGCAGCAGCGAGGGACCCGCAGACTGGGAGAACGAGCCGAACTGTCAGGCGGCTCGGGGCTGGGAAGTTAAACACGAAGGTTTCAACCGTCTCGGATGACTATCCCATCCCACTTCACTCTACGAACTGCCATTCTGTCATCGAAAAAAAAAAAGATTTTCCGATGTGCAAAATGGGCGCGATTGATCGATACCGTTTTTTTTTCACGTGTCGCCGCCATGCTAGTAACGTCGGCATGGATCGTGAAGACTTCGCGTTCACTGTTGAAGGTTGGCGTAAACTCGGTGCCATATGCTATTACATAGGTGCACAGCGTTCGCGCCAACCTTCAACAGTGAATGCAGAGTCTCTTCACGATCCATGCCGATGTTATGATCCCGGTCTTAGTTCTTTCTCATCGATATTAGTGTCAGCAACATGCGGTCGCATGTATCGTGATACTAGTAACGTCTGCATGGATCCGGAAGAGACTTCGCGTTCACTGTTGAAGGTTGGCGCAAACTCGGTGCCACATGCTATAACATAGGCGCACCGAATTTGCGCCAGCCTCCAATGGGGAACGCAAAGTCTCTTCAGAATCCATGCCGATGTTATGTATTGGGTTGATGCATAATTATGGAGCGTTTTTTTGAATATTTTTATTCTCCAAAAACAATACTTAATCCTAACATGTTTAAATAATCATTCCAAATCATAGTCACCCTCCACTTCAAGGGCTGCTTCCCATTTGCTTGACAGTCGGTCGATTCCACGTGCGAAGAGGTCACGATTCTTGAAGGCAATCCACGCTTTGACAACCTCCACCAAGTCATCGAAGTCGTCGTAGACCTTGTTTGTTTTTTTTTTTCAAAGAGCGATTGACATGATAGTCCGTTGGTGCTTCTGTTGGTGAGTACGGCGGATGTGGGAGCAGATCCCATCCCTTATTGGCGATGGATTCGATTACACGGCGCTCAACATATGGACGGGCGCTATCGTGATGGAACACGATGCCGTTTTTTTGCGCGGTCTTTTCGCCACGATTGCAGCGTTAAAGGCACAGTCCAACCTTAGAATCGTATTTCTACTTTCCTGTCTATCTTGAAAACGGTCCCACGCTGATTCCAATGATGTCTCTGGATTCATACAAGACCCCCTGGGAACGGAGTTATGGCCCCTCAAAAATTGATGGGCGGAAGCACAGTGGACGAGTTGTCCGAGACTTGTAACTTCTGCCATTTGCAACCGATGTGTGCGAGCTGACCGCAATAAAGAGACAGGCTGAGAATTAAGGGAAGAACGGGGTTATTGATCGGAAACCATCGCGCATCTGGCCACTGTTGAGCTCGAAAGATCGTAAAAGGGGCGTGTCAAAGTGGCTTCCCGATGGGGGATCCCCAAGGTGGCTTCCTCTTATATCTCGCTGATGAGAAGAAATTGAGAGCTCGCACCTGGCAGGGGCTATATAGGGTGGGTCTACTTAACAATTATGTGAAAATCTAAAATTTTGTCCCTAAGCTTGGACTGTGCCTTTAAGGCGATCAAGCAGAGCCAGATAGACGTCGCTGTTGATGTTGAATTGCCGCTTGCCATTTCAGGGATTCTCCATTGTAGCCTTTCATCTGCGTCGTTAAACCAATAACAAATGCCATTTGATTTCCAAATCGATGATTCCGCTTCTGTCCCACTACACACACCACATAGCCCTCTTACAGCGCACGACTTTTAGTATTCCTTTGTGGGAAACACCTTCTTTCTCTACGTTTCTGATAGGAAGCCATAACTCATCCCCATTGACAAGACTGTGCGAAAATGGTGTTTGTTCGTTTCGGTGCGGTAAACCGGTGAAAATTCGAAGGCGTTCAGCTTTGTTGTTCTCGGATAGCTCCATGTGGCACCCATCCAGCCAATTTCCATACCTTTCCAAGCTTCTTCAGGCGTCGAACGATCGCTGATTGATTGACAATAAAGTCTTCATACAGCATTCGCGTTGTGAGGCTTTCGTCCTCTTCCACGGCTGTCAGAAGTGCTTGGGTCATCAAAACCCGATGGCCGACCTCTTCCTTCTATATCCTCTAAACTAGTGTCACCTGATTTGAAGCGAATAAACCACTTCTGTACTGCAATATCACTAATTGTTCCTTCGCTGAAGAGTTCCATCTTTTCTCGCAGTGGTAGAGCATAATATGGCGAATATGGGTGCGATTTTTGAGACACAGTTTTTTTTTGACTAAATACTGAGGATTATTTTTATATAAATATTGAGGACGAAACGCTATTTTTTTAACTAAAGGAAAACGCGTTAATACAAACGTTCCATAATTATGCATCAACCCAATATAGGGCGTCACGTCTGATCATGTACTCAGTCGGCTTCCGGACCCATTCTGAATGGTGACCTCGAATAAACACACTAAGGCCGGGATCATACTTCCCGCGACCAGCGACATCGACAGTGCTCATCAGGCATACCAATTTTCGGTCGATATGAATGGATGGTAAACGTTATGCCGCGTCGCTCGCCGCTGGAAGTACAGTACCGTGCAAGTCTATTCGCGTGGCATTTCCGCGAATAATATTTTTATACATATCTTGGCTTGCCCTAACAAGGGAAGTATACAAAGCGTAGGTCGGATCTGCCAAAACGACTAGTGTCCTTAGTATCTCTTGTGGCTCAATAGTAGAACTGCTCAGTATCCCGCCCCGAGCCGCAGGTTCCAAGAAGTTACAAGCTTAAAAAGCTCATTTTTTGTGCTTTTTGTACCTTCCAAAAAGCGCGTTAGTCTTCGGAAAATCCGGAAACGGACCTCATAAATGTGTTCAGCGTCAAAAACTACCCACCTGAGCAAAGTTTGAGTGAAGGCACATTTTCCAAACTCTCTTTAGACTGATAGCTCTCTGAACTACGGATTTTCGGTTGGGCGCTGATTTCTACCAATTGAGGGCTCTGGAAGCGTTTTAGAAAAATTGCTCAGATTTGAGTTAAAATTCTCCCAGGGTGGTTTTTCGGGGCGCTGATCACGAATCTGTGGTTAATTAGTAGATTTTTCAATGTTTTCGGCTAATTTCGTTTGAAGCTTCCTAACCGAGGAAAATTTCGAGGAAAAACGCCACTTTCGAGATTTCCGGTTTTCTACGATAGATGTCTCAAAATCATTTGCTGAGGGTCATTTAGAGTGCTTAACACGAATCTGGAGTCCGTTTATCGATCTTTTGCAGATTACGGTAGATTACGGTGGGTACACTGTAGTTTGGTAAAAATCTCAGATTTAACTCAAAATTTGTATACGGGGGTTATTCGGGGTGGAGAATACGAATTTAACGTCCGTTTGTCGATTTTCAAAATACTAAGGTGGGATTTGACCCCTAAATGACATGTTACCTACCGTCACCTACAGTAAACCTCAAAATTTCGACAAATGGACTCCAGATTCGTATTCTCCACCCTAGATTACCCCTACATACAACTTTTGAGCTAAATCCGAGAAAATTTTTTGAAACTCCCAAAAATGCTTGATGGGGTGGGTACCCTGCCTTTTCGCCAGGCTTAAAAAACCCTCATAACTTTTTTGAGCCTGCGGCTTGCGGCGGGATACTGCGCATTTTTACTATTGAGCCAGAAGAGATACTAACCATACTAGTCGTTTTCGCAGATCCGACCTACGCTTTTTATACTTCCCTTGTAAGCGAAACTTGATGGAACTTTAGTATGTTGTGGGGCATCACAACCCTTGCTTCGCACATACACAAACTTGGTTTTTGAGCGTGCAGTTTTTGAAATATGGAATTTCTTTTTCATTTTATGGTTTTATTTTGAATTAGGACTATTCCTTTAAAGGCACAGTACACCCTCAGACATGAATTTTGTGATTTTTGTCTGATTGTGTAGGAGACCCCTCCTGTATAACACGTGCCAAATGCGGAATCTCAATTCCTCCAAATAAGCGAGATATAAGCGACCACCACAGGCCCGACCCCCTTTGCTCACCACCACAGGCCCGGCCCCCTGCCAGATTTTCGAACTCGACAGCGGCTTGATAGATGGATGAATTCCAACAAGTCGTCGTTCTTCAGTCCATTTCCGGCCTATCTCCTCATCCTGTTTTGCACGCGTGCAGCGATTGCGAATGAAGAGAAATACAGGCCTGAGACAACTCGTCCGCGAAATTTTCGCCCTCAAAATGCAGGCATTTTCAAGGAGCCATATCTCCGTTCGTTGAGGGTCTTGGACGATTTCAGAGATACCATTGTGATCAGAGAGTGGATCTCTCCAAGATAAGCATGGAATCTGAAAAATTTTTTTTGGGTGTCCTGTGCCTTTAAAACATGGCTATTACAATTCCAAACCCATAGCATTTATTCGCCATTCGTAGGTCTTTGGAACCGTTGTATAACCTTGTAAAGAATTGATCTCCATCGAAAGTTTTTTAGTTATAAATTCGAAAGAAAATCATGCGATATTGCACCTGTTAAGTATCTCTCTTTGACGTTATCGAAAAAGAGCGAAAATTATGTTCCAATTCTACTTTGTCAAAGCACAACTAGCACATACTTTGTAATGGTTCTGGGCTGAATAATTTTATAGGGGTGAATTTCCAAAAACTAACTCCAACCTGTTCAATATTCGGTCTTCAGAAAATTCTGATGGAGACGATTCTCTCACACAGCTATACAACGATTCCGAAGACCTTGGAATGGCGAATAACTGCTACGGCTTTAGAATTATAATAGCCAGGTTTCGAAGGAATAGTCCTAATTTGCGATAATACCACAAAATGATAATAAAATTCTATATTTAAACAACTGCGCGCTCAAAAACCAGTTTTGTGTATGTGTAAAGCCAGGGTTGCGATGGCCCATAACATACTATAGTTTCATCAAGTTTCGCTAAGGGCAAGCCAAGATATGTATAAAAACATTATTCGCGGGAATGCCACGCGAATAAACCTTTGCACGGTACTGTATGATGTTCCCGGCCTAAAGCAGAGGGTCCTCCTGCCGCACGAATGTCACGAACTGCAAATTAGTAGAACCAGCCATGGTCGCAATACCGTCTTGCCTCAGCTCATTTCTAGTACACCTCGACCTCAAGAAACTAATCCATTAACATCAATCTTCCCAGAACTAAATAATCTCTTTATTAATACAAAAAACAAGCGCAACAGAAAAGAGAAAGCATAACTATACAACCGACATCCTCATCTCATCATAGCTAAATTTTTGGTTAACTGACTGGATCATGCTCAAATAATCGGTCATATCTCACCGGATGACTGGCACCGGCTATTAATTACCCACTGGCAAGGCTGATATAGTTGCCCGTCAATAAACAACATGAAGTCACATCACATAAGAGACAGGAATGCGGGTAGAAGAAAACAACAGAGGGACGCTCACTCTGATCTGTTCACGAAATCTCCAACTCTCCCTCTCGTACTTCTTTCAAACTCAAAATTTCCAGTCGTCCATGGCCCTTGCTCTCTTTGCGGACCAATTCATCGGTTTCACGGAAGCTACCCGGCTCAATTAGTCCGACCTGAATTCGAAGGTTTCACGTCACAATAGCATAATCAGCAATCAATAACCTACCATTTCAAGACCTCCTTCAGCCCAGTCCTCCATCTCCAGTTCTGAGAACAACGCCTTCAGACGAGAATGCGTGATTTTCGCCTCATGAGACGGCATAGCCACGCGAATTCTCATCTTTGCGCGCTCAAGACGAATCGCTTCACGCAGTTTGGGAATCGCCTCTAATGCCTGCAAGGGAAATATGGCACTTTAGAACTCGCTTTTACATAACCATTGGGTTGATGCATAATTATGGAACGTTTTTAATAACGCGTTTTTCTTTTATAGAAATTAGCGTTCCTTCCTCAATATTTATATAAAAATAATCTTCAATATTTAGTTTACAAAATGCGTCTCGAAAATCACACTCATCTTCACCATATTATGCTCGACCTCTACGAGAAAGGATGGACCTCAGCCCGGTCATTTAGCGATCTCAACGAACCTTTTGGCAAAGGAAAAATTACTGAAAGTGCAGTGCGGAAGTGGTCTATTCGCTTTGAATTAGGTGACCACTAGTTTGGAGGATAAAGAAGAAACAGTTCGGTCATCGGATTTTGACGATCAAGCACTTCTGACAGCCGTGGAAGAGGACGAAGGCCTGACAGCGCGTATGTTGGCTAAAGACTTTAATGGAAATCAATCAACGATCGTTCGATGCCTGAAGAAGCTTGGCATATGGAAATTGGCTGGATGGGTGCCCCACGAGCTATCCGACAACAGAAAAGCTGAACGAGTACGATTTTTCACCGATTTATTGCAGGGAAACGAGCAAACACCATTTTAGAAGAATCTTGGCACTGGGGATGAAACATGACTTCTTTTCAAAAACGTTGAAGGAAAGAAGATCTGCGTTTCGCCAGATGTTCCCCCTAGAGGAATACCAAAAAACGCGTGTGTGTGTGTGTGTGTGTGTGTGTGTGTGTGTGTGTGTGTGTGTGTGTGTGTGTGTGCATGTGTGTGTGTGTGTGTGTGCGTGCGTGTGCGTGTGTGCGTGTGTGTGTGTGTGTGTGTGTGTGTGTGTGTGTGTGTGTGTGTGTGTGTGTGTGTGTGTGTGTGTGTGTGTGTGTGTGTGTGTGTGTGTGTGTGTGTGTGTGTTGGAACAGAAGGGGGATCATCTATTGGGAAATCATTTCAAATGGCATTTGTTATTAGTTTAACGACGCAGATGAAAGGCAACAATGGACAATCCCTGACAGAATTGACAAGCGGCAATTCAACACCAAAAGCGACGTCCATATGGCTCAGCTTGATCGCCTTAACGCTGCAATCTAGCGAAAAGACCGCGCAAAGAACCACATCGTGTTCCATCACGATAACGCCCGTTCACATGTTGAGCGCCGTGTAAGCGAATCCATCGCCAATAAGGAATGGGATCTGCTCCCACATCCGCCGTACTCACCGACAGAAGCACTAACGGACTATCATGTCAATCGCTCTTTGCAAAAAACAAACAAACAAGGTCTACGACGACTTCGATGACTTGCTGGAGGATGTCGAAGCGTGGATCGCCTCGAAGAATCGTGACTTCTTCGCACGTGGAATCGACCGACTGTCAAGCAAATGGGAAGCAGTTCTTGAAGTGGAGGGTGACTATGCTTTTGAATGATCATTTAGACATGTTTTGATTAAATGTTGTTATTGCTGGTACTTTGATTTTAGCCGGCACGAGGTAGTATGATGTTTATTAGCAGACTAACGTTTCGGCGGTCTCGCCCTCTTCGGAGTCTGAAAAAGGTCGAATCTACGTGTAAAATACTCGGTCAAACGTGGTTTACCCTACTAAAATTCAAGACAAAATTTCCAAACAAATAACCGAGACAGATGAGACTGAGTGGCATACCTTCTCAAAGTCTGTAGAGCATCAGGCCATCAGTAGAGCACGACGGGGTACCGAGATGTCAGAAAGCAGCACCCATATCAGAAGGCTAGTCTGATGTAGGGCTGCAGTTCCCGCGTGATATTTATACCCTCATCCTTCCGGTTGACCTTGGGGTCTCTCGCGTTGATCCAGAATGCCTCGAGCGCTTTTCGCGCACTTGTTTTGGCCTCCCGCGCTAGTGTCTCCACTCGCACCTCAAAATCGTCCCCGCCATGGCAAAGAATCTACGTGACGTTTGCGGAAGACCGAAAAGCGACCCTAAAGTACGCAAGATCGAGCTGCAGCTTCTTCGCATCGCACTCCGTGATAAACAGGATCATTTGTTTGCTATGTTGAATAGATGTAGTTCGAAAGAACAAAATTGTATAAAATTTTTGGAGGGGCGTCTTTGGAGGAGGATAGTGGAGGGGTCAAAGTCTATTTGTGATCGTATCCGGTCTAAGGTCAGGTATCTCTACAACAGAAATTCAACGACATTTTGTGTACAGCCAATGGCCGAGAAAATGGGGTTCGTAGTGTTGTATCGGATCAAAGTTCGGTTCATCAAGGTGTCAGTAGCGTACCGTCGTCAGAAAAACCAAGGGTTACCGTGCTGGGAAATACCCTGTTTCTGAAAACGCACTCGCAGTTTTACAGCTTGGTCCAAGTTTTCACCGTCTCAGAGCATTTCTACTCATGTCATGCGCAAGGTCATCTGCGGCCTCCACGAACTTCAGGATCGGCTTCGTTATAGGGCCAGAATAGACTGTGGGTCAGCTAGCGCGGGGCAGATTCGCACATTTCCCACCATCCCGTTTACACAACGTATTTCAAGCAACAGGAACCAAATGCACGCGCCGACATAAATTTCCGCCTCTTTGCCGACGAAGTGTTCAGGGTTCTCAAGCGATTCCAGGCAGGAAAAATCCCTAAAAACCTAAATCACTCACAAATTTCGGGTCTAATAGAAGTGCGCGAACTTGTGGCTTCCAATACCATACGGCTGTCCGTAAGTGACAAAGGAGGAGAGTTTGTGGTGATTCCCCACGACTTGGATGCGGCGATAACCGAGATCCACCTCTCGGACACGTCAGTCTACCGGATATCTTCCGAAAAAGAGTTCAAGTCGCAACACCGCAAGCTTAACAGGTCTTGGATTGTGGAAGCAAAATCGGCTGGGCTAGCTCAGACAATAATCACGCGCCTGAAAATTGAGGCTCCAACTTGTCCCGTATTGTACCTGCTTATCAAAACCCATAAATTCGGGACAACGGAGGACCTCACACAAATTGATCCGACCGCAGTTAAGGCCAGGCCCATAATTAGCTGCGTGGGTGGTCCCACGGACCGAATCGCTTGGTTTGACAGCGCAGTGCTCACCCAACTTCTTCCATTTATACCGGCGCATTTACCCAACACGCAAGCCTTTTAGACCATTTCCGGCGTGCGCAAATCACCAGAAACTGTGTAATGGAATCCTTTGATGTTTCAGCGCTGTACACCAACGTAAGCAACGACGCAGCAATGGAAGCAGTCTTAGAGCTTCTAAATGAACATCAAAGCAGTATAAACATGCATGGTTTCTCAGTAAGCAGCCTAATGGTTCTTCTTAAGGAATGCCTCTGTTGCAATGTTTTCAAATGGGCAGGTAAATACTTTGCTCAGTTGCGGGGACTGGCGATGGGGCAGCGGCTGGCACCAACGCTTGCCATCGCCTTCATGTCCAAAATCGAAGCACCTGTGCTCGAATCTTTCCCCTTGTTTTATAGGCGAAACATTGATGACTGTCTAATAATTTGCTCTACGCAGGAGGAGATGGAAATGTGTATGGCTCTAATGAAGAGCCAGTCCCCACACATGAAACTGACCCCGGAAAAACCGTCGGAAAGCTGGCTGCCTTTTTTGAATGTCCAGATTCAACAGGCAAACGGCAGAAAAGTCACAAAGTGGTACCGCAAACCTTCGAACGAAATTATTCTGGTCCACTGGCGGTCCGCGAATCCCACTCAGACAAAGCATGCGGTTGTCAGAAACATGTTTCGCACCGCTATAAATGTGTGTTCTGGAGAGGAAGAGCGCGAGGCGTCAATAAGCCTAGCTTGTCAAATAGCTACCTATCATGGCTATGGATCACCAGCGCGCAGGTCGCGGAACTCCCAAGAAGGTCAGCGAAGTCTAATTTGCCACCAAGCGACAAAGTTCCCTTCGTAATGCCATTCACAACCGATGAGGTGTGAGCCGCGCTGTCAGAAAATGCCTTCGAGGAGCGGGATTGAAAAACTCTGTATCTCTGGTGGCCATCCCGCCCAATAATTTAAAACGGCAATTAGTGCGGAATCGTCCAGTATGATCGCGCATGCGTCACGCCACAGTGCGTCATTTGCCCATCGGGCAGAGATGGTGACTGTATTGCTTCTGGGGTTATTTATCTGATCACATGTCAGAGCTGTGGCCAGGAATATATCGGCGAAACAGCCCGCCCACTGCATGTGAGGATCAAAGAGCACTTGGATGGGAAGGAAAGGTCGCGAGTTAGCACAGCGCTGGGCTGCCACAGGGTTAATTGCCATGGCGGGGACGATTTTGAGGTGCGAGTGGAGACACTAGCGCGGGAGGCCAAAACAAGTGCGCGAAAAGCGCTCGAGGCATTCTGGATCAACGCGAGAGACCCCAAGGTCAACCGGAAGGATGAGGGTATAAATATCACGCGGGAACTGCAGCCCTACATCAGACTAGCCTTCTGATAGCGGGTGCTGCTTTCTGACATCTCGGTACCCCGTCGTGCTCTCTGATGGCCTGATGCTCTACAGACTTTGAGAAGGTATGCCACTCAGTCTCATCTGTCTCGGTTATTTGTTTGGAAATTTTGTCTTGAATTTTAGTAGGGTAAACCACGTTTGACCGAGTATTTTACACGTAGATTCGACCTTTTTCAGACTCCGAAGAGGGCGAGACCGCCGAAACGTTAGTCTGCTAATAAACATCATACTACCTCGTGCCGGCTAAAATCAAAGTACCAGCTATATTCTGATGCCGAGGTTCATCGAGAGTCAAACGTGGAAATGTTGTTATTGTTTTTATTGAATAAAAACATTTTCAAAAAACGGTCCATAATTATGCATCAAACCAATATAAACCTAACCGTCCCTTACCTGCTGCTTCGCACTCCTATTTGGTTTCAAAGAGAAATGTAGCTCATGAAGGGCCTTGTCGATGACTGATGGCGGTATGGGGCGCTTTGTTTCCGGATTCACAACCATTGACGCAATTAGCGACGATACCTTAGCGGAAAAAAAGACTGAAAATCCTTGAAAATCCCAAACAATCTTGAGATGGCAGATACCTCTTTGAACGATTGGTCCGTAGCTGCTTGCCGCTCCTTGTCGGACACTTGCAGGTCGCCTTTTTCAAGAATCTATAAAACGTTGTGCTACCATGCAAACCCTACAGATTTATGAAGCAATAACACAGTCAAACGTACCAATTTACAAATCTCCAACTGATCTTCGGTACCAAACGCTGCGGCCAGCTCTTCTCTCTTCGCTAATTGTCCCTTTGACACATTGGTGAAAACCGTACGCGTCTGGAGTACCTCATCAATGTCCTTTTCGCTATAAAATGAGATAGAAAAAATCAATTTCGCAATTTTTTATGACTTCCTTTCCACATTTATCGACACTCAAATGTATATATCGTTATCTCCGAGCGTAGTCGCCTCACAGCAAGACCGCCCGCAGCACGCTCGCTTGCCACGTCGTCCATTAACCTTACCCGTATCGATCGATGGCGCGGCACGCGAGCTGGCTACGTGGATAGGCGAATGCGCATGGAGTTTCCTATATTAAACGAGGCTGACCGCAACTGCACGCCCGTATACTTATTTATTTATTAATACATCGTAAGCCACGGGGTCAGACGTGAAGGCAAAAAAAATATCAGCGAACTAGTCAGTGAGTCGCTTAGCAGAAAAAAAACATAATTACTGGCGCTGCTGATGTAAACTACAGTCGGCACGGATCGCACTGATACTTTGTTTCCTTGTTCTGGCGCAAACTCGGTGCACGCATGTTATAACCTATGCGCACCGAGTTTGCGCCAATGCACAACAAGGAACTTAGAAAACAATGTGGTCCGTGCCGGCTGTATATAGAATAAACTGTACATAAACAGTTTCCTGTTAAAACGGCTATTGGATCAATAAAAAAACCCTACAGTAAGACCACGAATGGCCAAACCTTTCACAGTGCGACGCGTGCAGAGCGTTAAACGACAGTCGCAGTCAGGAAGGTGAGCTCTACATCCTACAGCTCTTACCAAAAAAAAAGCTCAACTGAAAGCGAACTACGGAGACTCTGCATTAAGGCGAGCGGCTTAGCAGGGCAATCACTAACAAACAGCTCTTCGCTAACCCCTCGTTAACGGTCAACGATTACCGCGACGTAACCGCTCGCGTAATGTCAAACCATCTGCTAATCGCCTTCAATCCAGTTCTTTGCACAGAGCGGATTTGTACAGAATCCGCACACCTAAACCAGCATGTGCGGTCGCGCCTTGCTTAGTCTCCTAAGGCCTAGTGCATACTTCCCGCGACGCGCGATGGCAACAGTGCATATCAGCAATATCGATTTTCGGTCGATATAGATGACAAACCTTTTGTCGCGTCACTTGTCGCGAGAAGCATGCACTACGCCTGGAAGCACGCTTGACCCACTTGCCTCGACTCTAGCTCAGAGAAGTACCGATGCGTGCTGCGACGCGACCGCTCACTCTGGCCTAAGTTAGTCTGCATCTGAGCCATCCTTCATGGACATCATGCCTCACAGATAACCTGATTTTATGTGAGCAACTGTGCCATGGCAATCCTTGGCCAAAAACGATGCGGAGGAGCGTGCAGCGACCGCTCGCGGCGAAGTTATGCTTCCGCGGACCGCCTCCCGTTTAGTCTCCTCCAACGCATGCCCTCCTTCTGCCCGCAAGTACACCTTTATGAGCCTAAATAACTGGATTGATAGTAATCGCACCTCTTGTTTCTCCAATTCACGACTTTGTTCTTATAGCAGGCGATCTCGAATCGCTTTCCCATCTTCTTCATTCTCACCACAGCCACATTGGTGAGCAGCTTCTGATTCGTTGGAGTCTTGATATTTTTTGACATCTGAAAAGTCTTGTTAGAAGGAAAAGTTACTGCGGCGGCAGGGGAGAGGAAAATACACAATGAGAACGCTTTACATTCCGACATTTCAGCTAACGCGGTCAAAAGAAAGCGAGATTCACGGGGTGAAATTCTGACGGCCTAAGGTCGACAACTACATCTACTTAAACTTGTCAGGAGAAACAGGTTCATGGATGACTCTCTGACGAACAGCTGTCAACAACTAACACTGCCTGAATGAAGAAGCTGAACTGCTCAAGGAAAAAGGGTTTCCGAGCCTGTACCTATAGATCTCCTCATGACAACTATATATGCCTAAATCACAGTATAAACGCGTCATGAAGGAGCGGTTTATGAAATGACATGCTATCGATCAGCTGTCCGCAACTAAGACAGCCAGTGTTGAGGAGGTGAATCAGTCAATAGGAGGCAGTCCATAGGGCGATCTTCTTCTTCTTCTCTGCAGCCACATTGAGGGTTTTGTCATAGGTTGAGAAACTGGGCGACCAGTAACGGATTCGTTCATAAGTCCATTACGGTCAGCGTGGTGGGTCTCTCCGGACATTTGAAAAGGTGTGCAGTATCATGGCCGAAGCAGCCGCAGTCCGGGCAAACATCTGATTTGCTGTTGTCTATTTTGCTGACGTAGGACATAAGCATGGTAGAATCACCACAGCGCAGCGATGCCAGGGTGCACCTGGCCCTTCTTCTGAGTTCAGCCTCGGATGTGCAGACTTGGGGCGGGACTACCCCCAATATGGGATTAATGGCCGCCTTTTCCAGATGGCACCGTACGAACTGAGTATGCTCCTCACGCAACAGACGGAGTCGTTCTTGCTGTGAGTCGTGCCATCTTTGTAGATTGACTTTGCTGGGAGCATCGGCATATGGCTTTCTGACGCCTCTCTCTCTGACGGGGTTTAGCACTCTCCAAGACGAGTGATTTGGTTGTTTGACAATGTTGATGAAAAATTGTTGGGCCTGGAGCTGACAGTGTTCCCTTACTGGTAATAAGCGGGTCTCAGAATGCAAGTGTTCGACTGGGGAACTTCTTGCACATCCGGTGGCGATTCGAAGAGCTGCATTCTGTATGCGTTGCATCTTAGTCCAAGAAGATTCCGAAACTAGATGCTGCCAGACTGGTGCGGCGTATTCTAGTGCAGGCTGGAGAATCGCCTTATACGTTGTAATAATGGTTTCTTTGCTACTACCCCATGAAGTACCGTCCAGGGCTCTAAGCACGTTTAGCTTCGCTTTAACGATAGCCTGCTTCTGTTCCGTGTTCTTATGGAACTTGAGCGATGGGTCGAGCACGAGTCCGAGAAGTTTTGGGAAGCCGGCGGCAGGAAAACGATCTTCATTCCATACGACATACGGATGTGCGCTGTGTTCAGGGCTGGGATTCATGAACGCAGTCGGCTAGGTTTGGGTTTGGTTAGGGCAGCAACCCCAGCGGTAGCCAAACCGCGAACCGGTATTCACAACCGCCCCATCGCGGTTGGGTGGCTAACTATTCCGCAGCCACGTACTTGCCACTCAATTGACGCCGAGAATCTCGATTGGAGAAAATCAATATTGGCACTCGGTTCGGAATTTCCATAACCCGTCACTGTTTTTATTGCACATGATTGCTAATTTTGCTTGCTATTTAAATTCTTATTTTTGTCTACCTTGTGCTTTACCTTCTTCAATGGATCGCAGGCATTTAAAGGGATTTTCCTCAACTTGGATATGTTTTTTCCATTTTTCAGCTTTTCATTTTTTCCTTTTTTTCAAAAAATCCTTTTTGGTTTTTTAAAAGTACACAAAGTGATGCTGCTCTCTCACGATGAGCCGCAAACCTGCTGGTGAAATTTTAACCCTCAATTTAGCTTTTTTTCTCGCATTACTAGCCTTTTCAACTTCTTTTTTTTCGAAACGCCCCTCCAATTTTTTTGTGTGTTTCACATGGCTTAGGTGTTGCTGCAGGGATCATCATCGTACTCTCAATGAGTTTTTGGCTTCGAGTTCTCCGTTTGTCGTTTGAGTTCCGAGTTTTTCCATCTCTTTTTTTGTCTAAGAATCCCTTTTTTGTTTTTTTTTCTATTTGTCATTCTCACACAAGCTTACTGTCGCTCACAACAGGAGAGAACTAAAACGACTCCTTAGAAAAATCTTATGGAAAAAGCTCAAAATGCAAGGGAAAAACAGAAGTTTGAACTAAAAACATCGAGAAAACCCAGGTTGATCATAGAACCATGTAAAAAACATTAACATTAGAAATCCAAGTGGGCGCTTCGGAAAAAAAAGTAGAAGAAAACGTAGTAAATGCGAAAAAACCAGATCATGCATCACAGTACCAAACCAAGTTAGGGTTTTCCAACAGAAAATAACGAAAACGTGTACGAAAAGTGCTGGGAAGAAATTCTGAGGAAAAAATGAGGGAATTCGGAGCCGAAATGGGAAAGAAACCCAGCGAAGAGCCTGTGGCTGCTCGGT
Organism: Aplectana chamaeleonis; assembly: GCA_029168955.1. NCBI lineage: Eukaryota > Metazoa > Nematoda > Chromadorea > Rhabditida > Cosmocercidae > Aplectana > Aplectana chamaeleonis. Next base: position 113,033 of record JAPDOI010000184.1, on the reverse strand, counting down.
AAATGGTCAGCGCACGGAAGACAAGAATTTGGAACAAAAAGTGGAGGCAAAAAGAACAACGACGTGCTATAAAATAAAGAAGAGAGCGAGGACAGGCATGAGAATTTTCGTTGTTATCGAGAGGAACACATTATGGCTAGAGGGCCCATAATGTGGCAGTCAATAACGGCGGCATTCCTGTATTTTCAGCTTGCCTCAAAGATATCAAGTTTTTATGCGTATTCGCAAAAGGTGCGTTTCCTCAGTGTTGTGCACTAATACAGCACACCAACAATTCGACGACTAACAATAAGCCGCAAAACCGCTGCTAACCGCGGTTGACCGCAGCTCCGAGGTGCGGTTACGCGTAGCCCAATCGTAGCCCAGCCGTAACCAAACCGGATCTTTCGTGAATGCCGGTTTCCTCCGCTAGCCCAGCCGTAACCGTGGTTTGCCTTTCATGAATCCCAGCCCCGTTGTGAGTACGAATACCGATGACTTTGACGCAGAAATCTTCAGGATTTTGCGGTCGAAAAAGCTTTTCAGTGTGATCAAGTACCCGTCAATCTTAGCGGCGGCCACATTTATGTCCCGATCACGACACAAGACAGTCATATCGTCAGCGTAAGCGACCACCTTGATATCCTGGGGAGGGGCGGGCATATCTTCGAGGTACAGACTGAAGAGAGCAGGCGACAATACACCGCCCTGTGGGACTCCAGCTGCAATCGGAATGCTGTTTGAGACATGATTCTGGAACCTCACTCTAGCCCGTCTTCCCTTAGTGAATGCAGCTATCCAGCGCTTTTGCCATGGCGGGATCGATGACTCCAGTAAGTTGTTTGATGAGATACCAAGATTCACTGTGTCGAAAGCCTTCGTGAGATCCAAGGCAACTGCTACAGTTCTTTCCGGCTTATAGGCGTTGAAACCATCAATTGCATAGCTCGTAATTTCTAACAAAGCTGTCGTGGTGGAATGCATTTGTCTGAATCCATGCTGAAACACCTGTCTTTCGTTGTGTTCGGCCAGGTCTTTGACGATCAGCTTTTCAGCTACTTTAGCAAAAGAAGACAACAAGCTAATGGGCCGATATCCCTTGACTGAAGCTTGGGGCTTGCCAGGCTTGGGCAGCGGAACGACGTTTGCCGTCTTCCAATTCTGCGGGATAGTACACGACATGAACGAGGAGTTTATCACATCAGTGAGGAGCGGTAGTAAGTCAGTGGGTATCTTCTTCAAGACAGCAGGACATATCCCATCAGGACCAATAGCTCTAGAGTTCCGTATTTCCTTTATAATCTTCTCAACTTGCGTCGTAGTAAACGCTTCGGCCGCGCTCATAAGCAGGAGGCGGCACAGCTCTCGTACAGTCACTCTATTCTGCGGACCTCGTTTAGCACTGGTGATGAGAAAACTTTTCCCGAGCGCATAAGCGGCTTCCTTTCCTGATTTGAATACGCCGTTGTCGAATTCGATAGTGGAGACGGTGGCGGGTGAGCTTTTACCCGAAAGCTTCCGTAAAACCTTCCAAGTAGCTGCACTGTCCGTCTTAAAATCCAACTGCCCGGTGAATTTCTCCCACTCTTCTTTCTTAAGTCTGTCCAAATCCTTTTTGATCTCACTGTCAAGCTCAGCAACCACGGCGTCCAGATGACTAACCGCTCTCCTCGCATCTCTCGTTCTAATTTTGTCGAGGATGTCTCTGTTGACATTTGGATAGAACGTCTTGACGCGACCGATAGGAATAGCCGCATTCATGGCCTTGCGGATTGCGTCAGATAAATGGCACTCTTTTTGGTGGCACGTCGCCATTCCACGGGTAACCTGCCGATAGGCGAAGCGCAACTTCACTGAACAGGCGCCAGTCTGCTCGGCCTAAATTAAGATAAGAACGTTGGCGAACACCAGAAAAGGGAGCGAGAGAATTGGATAGACCGATGTGGACAAAGACAGGAACGCGGTCACTTGGCAGAGTAGTCGAGGTAGACCATGAGCAGCAGCTAGAAAGGTTGGACGAGACAAGAGATATGTCTGGGCTAGAAGATTGGCCGTTGGCAGGGAGACGAGTGGGCTGATCATCGTTTAAAATGACCAGGTCGCACTCATCCGCCCATTCTTCGACGTCATTTCCCCTAACATCAGGACCGAGGGTTGTTTTTAGGGGGAGATGGATTGGGAGGTACTCGAGAGTACCGTCCGTGGGGGTGCTGGGAATGAGGTGTGAGGGAAGTGAGGATAGAACGAATGTAGAAACTCCTCCGCTGAGAGATGACCTTGGAGCAGGGCTGTGCGGAAATCTTTTTCAAGATTTTCGGAAACGGAAGAAAAATAGCTAAAATTCGCCGGAAACGGAAACGGAAGTGAACTAAAAATCATAGTATAATTAAATGATAGGTTCCGTCGCTGTTCATGACATGCAGATGTACTTCTATAGCTTGTGATCTCAATCTATTCGCTCAAGCACCAGTGGTGCTACGCTCTAACATTGCAAGCGAGCCGAGGACAAATAGATTTGAAGCATGAAAGGAGTAAGTGCTGCTGCTGCAGATTCTCCTTATGAGCTGCAGATAGGTCTTCTCGAGGCACTCCTCCTACAGTGTGCTGCTGATCTCTCTGATGTCGAGTTCTTCCCTTCGACTGATTTTTCCACTGCGATCGAAGTTCTACGACGGCTGCGGGTACATATGGCACCCACTATTGTTGAGAAACGAGTTGTCCGTTTGAGGCCGATCCTGGAAGGTGATACTAAACTTTCTAGATATAAATTTTGAACGCTGAGGGGATCGTCCCCACTGCGCATCACGAGGGAAGATTTCCTGTAGTGGACCGAGGCGGGAATGATGCCTTTGTTGCGTACCTTGGTAAGGTTGGTGTTGTTGCTGCGGGCCAAAACGAGGAGCGCATCTAGCTCCGGTAGAAAGAGGTGGTGGGTCAAAGACTCTCTCCATTTGCATAGCGTGCTACTGCTAACAACACATGCTGCTGGTAGTGGGGGGTCGCACTCGGAGGCCGACATCGAGTTCAACTCGTGGTCGGCAGCAACAGGTGCTGCTAGCAGCAGCACAAGCTGCCGATGAGAAGTGATCGAAATCCAGCCAGCTTGCGTTATCAGCACGTGCTGCTGAAAACGAGGAGTTGTAGGCTATGGCGTGGAAATTCTGTTGCGCTGAAGTGAAACCCTGCGTGTGCATGAGTAGCTAGAGACAAAGAGGGGAAGTTTCTGCCTGTCTGGTCCCTTAATCGGAGGACTCGATTGTAACAAAGTATGGTACTGATGCATGAAAGAGCAATGATCAACCAATAGTTCAGCGGTTCTAAAGAAATCATGTTAAAGAGTTCTGAAGGCAAACTGTTATGGTTTTCTACTGAGATGATACTTCTAACCACGGTTCGACTGCGAGATAACACCACTTACTCACTCGTGCATCAGCACCCAAAGTATGTCTTCTGTAGCCGACAAGGTCAAGCCCAAGTTGAGATTGTCCTGTGCGTTGGTTGGGGGGAGGACCGTATACTGTGTGGCGGTTGGAAGGAGCGGGACGCCGATTCAAGCGATCAGGGTTAGACTCACGCTGTAATGATCGTAGAGGGGTCGCGTCTTGTGCACTGGGGAGGTGTGAACATTCACCTTGTAGCACGAATTTCTTCCGTGTCCGGGCCTAAAAATCCGGAAACGGAACGGAACAGCCCAAAAAGTACCGGAAATACGGAAACGGAATCGGAAACGGAACAGTTCCGCACAGCCCTGCCTTGGAGCATGGTAAGAAGTATAGCCTGGGATATTGGGATGAGGATAGGTAGGGGATGGAGAGAGCTTGGTTTCTTGAATCATGATCACGTCTGGATGGTAATTACGTGCGAAGAGAGAGAGAGTTCAGAAAGCTTGGCCCGAAGGTCGTTTAGATTGATATGCACAATGGAAAGGGGGCGATTTGAAATAGAGGAATCTGAGATGGAAGATGAGGAGCATAATACACAACGAAAAGATGAGTTATGATGCCTCACAGAACTGAGACCCGAACAGGAGAAGTGCACCCACCTTTGGCATCCGAAGCACTGGACGCTGGTATGTCTCCAGTTAACATCATTGCCGCGCGTGGCGCATAGATACTTCTGAGCGGGTCCAGGATTCCTCTCCACGCCGGCCCTTTGCAGAAGAATCCGAAGGAGAGCTGCGGCCGGCCAGCACCTCTCCCATGACAAAAACCCTCTTTGTGGAGGGGATGACGTCGGTTTGCACGGAGGCGATCTTCTTTCCTCCACACTGCCACGGCACGAACGTACGACATCTACCCGCAACTTGGAGGCAGGCGATCTTCTAATGGTCTGCTGTCGACAACTACAGCTGCCTGCAATATGAAGCTGAACTGATCAAGAGGAAGTTGAAACTGGTCATGCAGTGACGTCCTGTCGACCTGCTGTCAATAACCAAGATTGTCTTAAGCAGGATGATGAGCTGGTAAAGAGGAAGTGGTTTATGAGATGACATCTTATCTACCAGCAGTTCACAACTATGACTTCAAGTGTTGAGGAGCTGAATCGGTCAAAAAGAAGCAAATCATAAGGCGATCATCTATCGGCCTGCTGTCGATAACTAAGGCTGCCCGCAACTTGGAGCTGAACTGATCGAGAGGAAGTTGTCTATGAAATGGCTTCTTAGCGACCGTTGTCGGCAACAAAAACCTCATGAATTATGGGACCGAGTCAATTGAGGGGAAAAGGGTCATGCGGTGGCGTCCTGTCGACCTGCTGTCAATAACTAAGATTGTCTTAATCAAGATAATGAGCTGGTAAAGAGGAAGTTGTTTATGAGGTGACATCCTAGCGACCAGCAGACCACAACTAAGATTGTCAGTGTTGAGGAGCTGTATCAGTCAATAAAAAGCAGCTCATAAGCTGGCATTCTATCGGTCTGCTGTCGGCAACTAGGGCTGCCTGAACTACAGAACTGAACTGATTAAGAGGAGATTAACTACGAAATGGCATGCTAGTGATCTGTCGACAGCAAAGACTTCATGCATTATGGATCCGAACTCATCCAGGGGGGACGGCATATGCGGTGACATCCTATCGACCTGCTGTCGATAACCAACATTGCCCGACTTGAGAAGCTGAGGCGGTAGAGAGGAAGTGATTCATAACGTGACATCTTTCAGTTCACAACTACGACTGCCAGCGTTGAGGAGCTGAATCGGTCAATAGGAAGCAAATCATAAGGCTATCATCTATCGGCCTGCTGTCGATAACTAAGGCTACCCGCAATATGGAGCTGAACTGATCAAGAGGAGGGTGTCTATGGAAAAGCACCCTACCGATCGGGTGTCGACAATCAAAACCTCATGAATTATGGAACCGAACTCATCTAGGGGAGGCGGCTTATGCAGTGACGTCCTATCGGCCTGCTGTCGATAACCAACATTGCCTGAGTTGAGAAGCTGAGCTGACAGAGAGGAAGTGGTTTAGGAGGTGACATCCTATCGACCAGCAGTTCACAGCTAAGAATGTCAGAGTTGAAGAGCTGAAACGGTCAATAGGAAGCAAATCATAAGGCTATCATCTATCGGCCTGCTGTCGATAACTAAGGCTACCCGAAATATGGAGCTGAACAGATCAAGAGGAGGGTGTCTATGGAAAAGCACCCTACCGATCGGATGTCGACAACAAAGACTTCATGAATTATGGAACCGAACTCATCTAGGGAGAGGGCTTATGCGGTGACGTCCTATCGACCTGCTGTCGATAACCAACATTGCCCGACTTGAGAAGCTGAGGCGGTAGAGAGGAAGTGATTCATAACGTGACATCTTTCAGTTCACAACTACGACTGCCAGTGTTGAGGAGCTGAATCGGTCAATAGGAAGCAAATCATAAGGCTATCATCTATCGGCCTGCTGTCGATAACTAAGGCTGCCCGCAACTTGGAGCTGAACTGATCGAGAGGAAGTTGTCTATGAAATGGCTTCCTAGCGACCGTTGTCGGCAACAAAAACCTCATGAAATATGGAACCGAACTCATCTAGGGAGAGGGCTTATGCGGTGACGTCCTATCGACCCGCTGTCGATAACCAACATTGCCTGAGTTGAGAAGCTGAGCTGACAGAGAGGAAGTGGTTTAAGAGGTGACATCCTATCGACCAGCAGTTCACAACTAAGAATGTCAGCGTTGAGGAGCTGAATCAGTCAATAGGAGGCAGTCCATAGCGCGATCTTCTATCGGTCTACTGTCGACAACTAGAGCTGCCTGCAATATATAACTGAACTGATCAAGAGGAAGTTATCTATGAATTGGCTTCCTAGCGACCGCCGTCGACAACAAAGACTTCATGAATTATTGAACCTAGCCAATCGAAAGGAAACTGGCCATGCAGTTACGTCCTGTCGACCTGCTGTCAATAACCAAGATTGCCTTAATCTAGATGATGAGCTGGTAAAGAGGAAGTCGTTCATGAGATGACATCCTATCGACCAGCAGTCCACAACTAAGACTGCCAGCGTTGAGGAGGTGAATCAGTCAATAGGAGGCAGTCCATAAGGCGATCTTCTTTTGGTCTGCTGTCGACAACTAGAGCTGATCAAGAGGAAGTTATCTATGAAATGGCTTCCTAGCGATCGCTGTCGACAACAAAGACTTCATGAATCATGGGAACAAACTCATCGATGGGAGACGGGTCATGCGGTGACGTCCTATCGGCCTGCGGTCGATATCGAAGATTGCCTGAATTAAGGCGCTAAGCTGGTGAAGAGGAAGCAGTTTATGAAATGACATCCTATCGACCTCCTGTCGACAACTAAGACTGCCTAAATCGACTGACTCAGCTGATGAAGATGGAACAGTATATATGATGGCCTCCTACTGAACTATTCAAGATCCTTTCAACCTACTGCCAAGCATTAAAACTGAATTATTAAAATGAGACCGGTCAAGATGGAGCGGTTCATGAGCCAATATTCTATCGACCTGCTGAAGACAACTGAGCCTGTGTGAATCTGCTGTCGACAACTCGGGCTGACTATGCCAAGGTGCACAACTGATCACTGAACTCTGTAATTATTGAGCCAATTCAACACCCCCGGACTGCAAACAACAGCCAACCTTCCTGCACTAGTGCCAAAGAATCCCAACTTTCTTTCAAAATATCAGGAGACGAACCTTCATCATTCACCAACCACTGCCTATCAATACACTATACACATATTCATTCAAAATATCGACTTTTGATAATTGCACGCAAATCAAATCAATAACAAAACAATCAATGTACACACATGTCACTCCTATAAAGCATCACTTCGACTCAAACAAGTGCACATCGAAGATTATTTGCACCAGAAAACGACTAAAACGAGCGCTCAAAATAAACAAACTCTATTCACTAAAACACAGCTCTCTTAATAGCTTTGCACTACCCATATATCACTTCTGCAATTCAAATGTATTACAGTAATAGGCGATTTTATGACTATAATGTACATACAACGAGGTGAACACTGATTAGATATGACGCTCTAACGAGACGAAAGTTACAGTGCTGGAAAATTATACACTGCGACGCATACCTATAGCAACAACTTCGAAATAGACGTATCATATGTTGGATCGAAGTTTTGAATTTTAGGGGGAATTTCTATGTTTTCTGCTACGGCGAAAACGATGGACCACTTATTGTGACCCCAACCGTTTTTTCTTCAGTTATAGAAAAAAGTTTCTATTTTGCACGACACATATCGTCGGCATGGATCGTGAAGAGACTTTGCGTTCACTGTTGAAGGTTGGCGCAAACTCGGTGCCATATGCTATAACATAACGTCGGCATGGATCCGGAAGAGACTTCGCGTTTACTGTTGAAGGTTGGCGCAAACTCGGTGCCATATGCTATAACATAGGTGCACCGAGTTTGCGCCAACCTCCCATGGGGAACGCAAAGTCTCTTCAGGATCCATGCCGATGTTAGGTGCATCGAGTTTGCGCCAACCTTCAACAGTGAACGCGGAGTCTCTCCACGATCCATGCCGATGTTATGTATAACAACACTACAGAAACATGAAAATGCTTTCCGACTACCGCCACATTGTACCACTTTCATGTGTATTTTTTGAATACTGCTTCAGCTTAATGCTATTTGTCCACTTTTTCTGTTGTCTTCTGATAAGAAAGTCCCAATTGTTCCTTTCCGTAACGCTGGACTTGGATTTCGATTGGATTCGAGTTAGCTAGGACGACCACCTGCATGTAGCTCCAAGTTTATGCTTGGTCTTGAGCCGCTTGACGCTTCTGGTCCACCAGAAGTTCTAAGAAGTTTGAAGATCAGCGCCAGGGGGGACGCTCTTCGACGAGTCACCAGCAACTTTGTGTCGGCCCCGGCGACTCATTGCTGAGTTTCTCAGCAAATATCATTCCAATACCACTCCATCAACCACTACGACAACATTGTGGACTACAAAATGGAGCAATCTCATCACAAAGAACATTTTCACAAGGTTGCCAGACTCGAGCCCGCGCGATCAGACATGAGAACAAACTAAAGGAACGTGAGTGCTCCACGCAGCAAGGCACCGTCTGCCAAATCAGGTGTAATGTCACCTTCATCGATGATAAAAAGTTCTTTTGACCGATCCTGATGGCATAGGTTGCTCTCCTACATCGTCTGTCTGAATTGTAGACGACAATTATGTTCATATTTGATCCCGCGGGCTCGAGTCTAGCAACCTTATGAAGATGCCGTGCAGCGGTAAGATCGCCTAAAGGCAGTGTTCACGATAAAAATGTGGAAGAGCCCCAAAAGAGCCCATAGTTGCCACTTTGAGCGCAAGGCGAACCCCAAAAGCGCAATGCCCGCCCTCCGACGTGAACAAACGAAAACTCGAGATCGTGAGATGAGCGATAGTTTCAGATCAATAGCCCCCTTCTTCCCTTTATTCTCAACTTCTCTCTTTACTCAGGTCAGCTAGCATACATCATTTGCAAATGACGGAAGTTAGACGCCTCGGAAAACTCGTCCACCATGCTTCCCTAGCTCATTTTTTGAGAGACCACAACTCCGTTCCCAAATAGTCTCATACGATTCCAGAAACGTACTGTGCTTATGCGGGCTAAATTCCGGTCCGCAATTGCGTCTGGACACGCTTTGCAGCCGCACGCTCCCGAGTCAGAAGAGCTTCCGGCGCCGCAGCCGCCGACCTGCTGACTCTAGATGGGTTTTGGAAACTGGAAACTAAGAAATATTAGAGAAAATTGTATAAAAAGCCACATCGAGTCGGCTTTGGCGCTGGAAACCCAACTCACTCGAGCGCGTGCGGCCGCAAAGCGTGTCGAGACGCAATTGCGGACCGGAATTCGGCACATATAAGCGCAGTGATTGGAATCAGCATGGGACCGTGTTCAAGATAGGCGGAAAACAGAAAAACGATTTTTATCGTGAACACTGCCTTTAATTTCAGAATCAACGATGTTGTCGTAGTGCTTGATGGAGTGGCTCTGGAATGGTATTTGTCGAGAAACTGAGGAAACTGAGTAATAATTAGTAATGAGTCGCCGGGGTCGACACCATGTCGCTGCTGGTGGCGTGGCGAAGAACATCCCTCAGGCATTGATCTTCAAACTTCATAGGAATTTCGATCAATCAGAAGCGTCAAGGAGCTCAGGATCCAGCATAAACTTTGAACTACATTCAGCTGGTCGTCCTAGTTAGCTGAAATTTCATTGAAATCCACGCCCAGCATAACGAAAAGGAACAACCGGGACATTCTCGTCAGAAGACAGATGAAGTCCACAGGAAAAGCCGACAAAATACCATCACACTGAACCAGTATTATAAAAAAACTTAGCGAGTGTGGGACAGTGGCAAGAGGTGCCACTGTCACGCACACGGTCGAGTGATCGATCCTCGCCCACGGTCAACCAAGCCTTCTATCCCTCCGGGGTCGGTAAATTGATACCAGGCTTGTCTGGGAGGATAAAAACAGTGACTTCAACATCGGCTGGCCCCCGCAAGTCATTTTATAGGCCCTTTACACATTCAAAACCTCTACAATTCTGAATGGAAGTCGAATGTGTGACGCAACCTCAAAGGATTGATATACGCCGAGAACTTTATCCTTCTAGCTATAACGAAAGGCCAACTAGGGAAGTTGGAAACATGCCAAGTGACCCATCGTTGTAGCCGTAGCAAAAATCATAGAAACCCTCCCCAATATTCAGAAACCTCCATACAACCTACCATACGGCTATTTCGAAAGTTTTGTTATATTTATGCGTCGCAGTGTATATAATACTAGAATATATTCTCTGTTATGGATGCAAACACCTACTTCAAATCTTTTCCTTCAAAGGAAGGCGCAATTAGGATTCGCGAAAAGATCTAGCCCGGACCAGGTCGTTCGCTGAAGCATCGTCTGGATTACTACGACGCGCCAGAGAACGAACGTCGGCCTCCTTTCTCTTCCACGTTTATCAAATAACAGCTGCTCGCCCTCGGAAACAATGGGAGGTAGGAATATGCACCCCTCTAATACCTGATCTACATGGAATAAAACCAAATACAAGTTTTCAATCGAATACGTAGGCGCTGATCGATATACACTGAACTCACTCAAGGCTTTTCTTTTTGAACCATATCACATCGCCCCACGAACAAAACCAATTATAGCAAATTCGGAAATTATTATCAGTATGCAGTTGCAGACAAACTGAATTGCACCTCGACGCAGCGGTAACGGCAGCGTTTTCGCATGACGAATTTGAGCAGCAACGAGGTACAAATCCAGCTGATGAATCGTTTTGGAGCGAAGCTTACGCGGTCGGTTCCACACCTCGGATGAGTCCTAAAGAAGACGGACACGCCTTGGGTCTCACCATGTAACCTTCGCAACAAAAACGAGTGTAACCGGCAACTGTAACAAACATCTACTCATGCCGTAGCGCGGTGAACACCTGAGGGTTTCTTGCTCTCATTACCAGAGTCATATTCAAGGTCAGCAAGGAACTGAGTCGAAGACCACAACTTCTACAACCGAACTTGTCCGTGAAACTACTCTGCCCTGAACTGGGAGTTTGGAACCCGAATCCGCACTCACACTGCGGAAACGTTTCCTTCACAGATGATGGTCTTAAATGCACAGTCCAACCTCAGAGATAATTTTTTATATTATGGTCCGGTCGCTGCCTACAGCAACCCTGCCTAGCGCGAAATCTCAATTCGCTCAAATAAGCGAGAAAAAACCAGGAAAAAGTCGGCCACGCCCCCTTGAAAGAAAAAATGGGTAACGCCCACTGCCAGGTTTCCGACCTCAATAGGGAATAGATGCGTGAATGATTTTATTCAAAACCTATGTTCTTCGATTTGCTTTTGATCTGGCTTTAAATTGTGGCCTGCTTCACAACGATGGCTGCGAATAACGAGAAAATACCGGCTTGAGACAACTCGTCCGCGAACTTCTAACCGTTCAGAATTGAAATTTTTGAGCCGCAACTCCGTTCGTAAAGAGTTATGAGTGATTCTGAAGGCACCATTGTGATCAGCATGAAATTTTCTCCAAGATCGGCAGAAAAACGAAATATCGATTTTGAGGTTGGACTATGTCCTTAAAGGCACGGTCCATCCTCAGAATCGAATTTTTGTTTCCCTGCTCGTCTTGAAGAAAATTTTACGCTGATCACAATGGTGTCTCCAGAATCGCTCAGAACTCATTACGAACGGAGTTATGGCCCCTCAAAAAATGCAAATTTGAACGGAGAGAAGTTTGCGGACGAGTTTTCCCGAGCCTGTTTTTCCTCGCTATTCGCAGCCATTGTTTTGAAGCAGGTCACAATACAAAGCCAGACCGGAAACTAATGGAAGAACATAGATTTTGAATGGAATCAATCGCGCTTCTCTTTCCTATTTAGGTCGAAAGCTTGCCGGTGGGCGTCACCCATTTTTTCTTTCATGGGGGCGTGGTCGACTTTTTCCTCGCTTAGATAAACGAATTGAGATTTCGCGCTTCGCAGAGTCGCTATAAACGGCGGGCGGAGTATATTATCAAAAACTACCCCTAAGCTTGGACTGTGCCTTTAATGAGGTAAAAGCCGCAAAGAGGAAAGGGAGAGAGGGGGAGGGAAGAGGGAGGAAGCGAAGGAACATGACTGAAGGAAACATCGGCTGGTGACAGCTTACTGTGTATCTACGTCTCTGACGTAACGTCTCTTCCCCTCTGACGCGGCCGAACCCTGCCGTCTATCTGCCGCAACCGCTGGCCGTATACATAAAACTACGGGAACCTCCCAGGAGGCTCCCACAGTTTCTTGAATACTACTGGATGTTGCAGTACATCGTGCTATTTTTGTGCAAAGGTGTTTCACCGCAGCAGGGTTCAGCGGCGTTGAAGGGGAGGAGAGAAGCGCTATGGGCGTAGGGAGTGGAATGTCACAAACCAAAGTGTCCTCCAACCACTGCCTTTCGTTCCTCTCCGTCTTTTTCTCCCCTTTCGCTGTTTGGCCACCCTAACTAGGGACTAATGACAGCGCAAACTGAAGCTTCAAAAATGATCCGATGAATGTTGAGGGGAAGAGTAGAAGAAACAATCTGAATTTCGTTGAATTTCTTCACTGCACCTGGATAGATCAAAAATGACGAAAAGGACTATCTGTTTTCGAATTTTAGAAATCCGAACACTTTCAGCCCGGATTCGTCCATGGGTGTAATTTCGAGCGCTGAACACGAATATGAGGTCCTTCGGAAGAATACGGAGGTTTACAGAAAACAAATGATACTTTTCCTACTGTAACTTACTGAAAAACTTTCTAAAAAACTGAAAATGGACCTTGAATTCGGGCTTAGCGCCCCAAATAACCCCCCCCCCCCTAGACGAGGTTGGGCTGAAAATTTCCAAATTTCTGAAATCCGAAAAATCGCATTCTTTTCAGTTTTCAATCAACCTACATGAATTGAGGAAATTTACCAACTTTAAATTGTTTCTTCTTACCTTCCCCTGGACAACACTCAACATTCCATTTTTCGAAACTCCTTCTTGAGACCATCACCCGACTTTGATAAAAAAAATGACGCCTCATTCCGTTTACCGTAACCTGTCATATTCGATCATTCAGATGATGGTCGTAGTGTATTTCAAAGCGGGGAAACAGGGGGATGAGCGCCGCTCGTGATTGGGCGAACGGGGGAGGAGCGAAGCTCGCGATTGGAGAAAACACGGAGTTTTCCCCGCCTCTCTTGCGGCTTGAATACACTACGACCATCACCCCAATCATCCGATTGAAGGTCGCGATGCTGAACATCTGCAGCCAACCAAACACATGCCCCATACCTGCGCGCGGTTGACCCCTCCGCAACAACCGATGATTACTCGCCCCCGTAAACGCGAATCAGGTGAGTTTTTTCTTTTCGGAAATTATCAGACTGTACTAATCAGCATTCGGCTAATGCTCTTAATAAGCTAGCACTGCAACCTGAACAGGCCCCCTTGGTAGTTAAGCGAACATGGTTGTTCGAGCTCGATAAATGCCGAGTTCCCCGTCTAACCTGTTCCTGACTATGACTCCGTTTCACATAGATCACACAAGAAAATACTGAAAAACCCAAAATCATCACATGTCAATCCGGCAACATCAATTGAACCTTAGGAAGAGTTTGGAGCTCCAGCACATATTCCGTTAACCTTGAGCCGTCCACCGGACGCTTGACTAAACGCCAATGAAGGCCAAGCTTATGGTAGAGGCAGACATTTTCGTGATCCAACGTCTTCTCCACCGCTATCACTGTCTGAAAACAATATAATATCATATTTCAAACCGTTTTCATCCGAGTGGTCGGCCCAAAAACCCTAATTTTGCGCAAATTTTTTCGAGCGTTTGGGATGTCGAAATCATCGGAAATTTCTATTTTTTTGTTGAAATACTTATTTCTGGTTTTCAGAGAAAAACTCGGTAAAACCTATTAACTTACCCTCCTATTAAGGCAAACAACCGGGAACAGTGAGCATCCAAATGAACAGCAGCAAAACAGCAAACCACATAACAACCATCGGCTGAAATAGAACCGCTCGGAACCGATAACAGGTCACCGGGGAAAAAGTCTATAATTCACTCACCTAGACATTTGCACATGTCGTTTAAGTACATTATTGATTCGTCCCAGCGTATCAGACAGTTCCTCGGGTGCGACTCGTCCAATCAATTCGCTCGGGAAATCAGTATCAAACCGCGAGTTGAGGCCAAACCTAGAAAAATCGAATTTCATTTTCTGCCTAAATTGCCAGTATCTTTCCAGAATAAATCACCGTGAAGCTAAACCCTCCTGCGCAGAATTTTTACTTCCGAAACTCGTGTTTTTTTCCCGAAAATTTCAAACTTTCCATTATTTTATACTAAAAATGCCTTGAACCTGTATGACTCGACCTTGAAATTTCAATTTCTATCTGAATAAAAAAATCCTAGGGGATCGAAAAATTGAAAAACGATGCCGATTTTCGACCTTTTTTTTTGTTTCGATTATTGTTTTCTAAACATCTCAGATGAAGGATTGGCTAGAAAAATTCATCATAAAACTCCTAAATAAGCTATTTTCCCGATTTGACATTTCTACAAATTACGAATAAGTTCAAACATGAAAAAGAAGTTTTCCAATGTTCTTCAGAACCGAATAGCGTTTTGGAATTTTTTTATTCATTCAAAAATGTGAAAACCCTGTCGATCAGGGTTGAGCAGGCGATTGAGCCAATTTGCGGTGAAGCTACGACCCCGCCCCCTGTTGAACAAACTTATGGAAAAAGCCGAAGAAAAATTTTTACAATCTCCCCTCTTGAGATGCAGAGCTGATTTAGCTTTTTTTGAGTGACGAACTTGAAAAAAAATTTCAAGCTTGTGGTTATAAAAAACAATTTTCCAATTCCTATCCCTATTTTACATTACCAAATGGTTTGGAGAAAATTCCAATTTTTTTCCAAAAGTTTTGAGAGCCTACCCAGATTTTCTTTTTTTTTCGAAAATTTTCCAAAAACGACCCCCGTTGCGCCAAGTCGCAACCCTGCTCAACCCTGCTGTCGATGATTCTAGAGAATGCTCGAAGTTTACCCAATATTTGAGAATTTAATCAAATTTCCTGGTAATACACAAAAAGGATAAATAAATTTTCCAATCAATGAACATTCAAATATCTTAACCAGAAATCGGCCGGATTAATTCAAAATTGTATAGATCAATTTTTCTAAAAAAAGAAAAGTCATGTAATAAATGAGTGAGTGAGAAAACGAATGATACGTATTCCCGATTAAATCTAATATTTCAATTCAATATTTTTGAATGTTCAAGTCCACGAAGTAGAGGTTAATAGGGAGAAGTCTTCACAAATCTCTCAAATACTGGAGACAAACTCTTCAAAGAAACCTGTGAAATATTCAATTACGCCTGTTTGTTGCGTTTCGGCGGACTGCGGACAAAGCGTCAAATCTAACGTCGCAAATGATTTTACGCTTCAGAATTTTTTGTAAGTGACCTTCTCAGAAAATCGCCGCATTCAATACGTGTTGAATATGCATTCAACTCGAGTGGCCACACCCATCAAAAGGCTCTATCGTAGGGACACGTGCTCCAAACAGCAGCACGTGCTGCGAAATTTCATCACAGAAGCACGTGCTGCAGGGTATCCAGCGCTATCGTAGCCATACACCTCCACGCGGCGCGGCGCGCACAGCGACATGTGACTCGTCCAGCTCGCCGAGCACCGTCAGGGTCCGCTCGCGGCTGAGCGATCCAGGTACCACAAACTTGGCCAGTTGAACCAGCGACGCTGCCGTTATCTGAGTCCCGCTTCATGAGTGCATCGTATACTTTACTTCTTTGTTGAATCGTTTTGTCATAGAATTAAATAAGCATTATGCACGCATTGAACGTTTCATTTGCAGGGACACGTGCTGTAATTTGAAACACAATAGGAGCACGTGCTCCCCTAGCAGCACGCTCGCTGACTGTGCTCGAAGCCTCCTTGTCTTCGAACTGAATACGTATTCAACACGCATTGAATGCGGCGATTGTCTGAGTAACTGCTCAGAAAAGCGAATAACTCAGAATTCTGAGTGAATAGAATATTCGTATACGGTGAAAATGCAAAATGTATGAATGAATGTAGAAAAATTGAATACTCAGCTCAAAGTCTAAAACTGAGTACTGCCCTGTGCACCGCTCTCAATAGAGTTTCCAGGCAGAGTTTCCAGCTCCCTGATTAAAGCAGACATGCCCAAACAACCCTCAAAAGCTTTCTGAACAATCTGACATCTACCAGCTGATATGAGAACTTGTATTTCGAAAACACCGCTCAACTAGAGAAAAAACAGTTTAAATACCACTTTGATTTTCCGTCAACATCTGTTCAGTCAACGAATTGGACACCCACAAAGGGCTTTGAATACAGCAATAAATCTACCAGGAATGGAATGTGAGGGACGACTATTACAGCATAAAAGTTCTAACGATCGCGCATGAAAAACCACAATTGCTTCGTCTGCAGCCAAGCGTGAAGCACAGCTCATTACCAATTGTTTCAAGTGCAAGGAGGAACTTCACACTTCAGCTAACACTTTCGAATTCCAGAAACGGCTCCTTCGCAACTTTCGATGATGATAAAAGGAAATACAAAGAAAATAAGAGAAATAAATGTGTGTTGGAAACAGGGATGTGCGGCAAACGATTCCCAGATTTCGGCAAACGGCAATCGGCAAGAAAATCCCAAAAACGGCCGGCAAACGGCAAAAAACCTCATTCTTTAGATCGACTCAAAAGTTATTCACGTGCGGCGCTCTACTTTTTTCCCAATACTTATGTCACCAATCTAATAATTTCAATTCTAGGGACTAGTTCCATTTAAAATCGTCACATGAACAAAAACAAGACATGTGAGACCTTATGGAAATAAAAAAAATCGCCGCTGCGGCTTCGCGAGGAAGAGCGGATTTCTACAGGCACCGAAGCGCACTATCGCGGAGCCGCAGCGGCAATGTCGTGGCCGCTCCTCAATAGTGCCGCTGCGGTTCTGCGTTAGTGCCGCTGCGGCTCCGCGATAGTGCCGCCGCATCTCGGCGGTAAAGCCGTTGCGGCTCCGCGGTAGTGCCGCTGCGGCTCCGCGGTCGGTGGCTGCGCTCTGACAAAAATACGACCGACTGTGAGTAACTCATATGAAACGAGTCACAATACAACTGGATGGGCCTACGAACAAAAATACACACCTGCGGTGCTTTTGCCCTCTGTCTGATAAGGACAGAGTGTATACCCGTTATTTCGACCTAGGAGACACGGATGTACGTCAAGTTTGGGCTATTGAACCAGAAAAAATCTCGTTTTATCACATATAATACTGAAACGTAGTCGACGCCGGGTCTCTGATGCATCCTCGCGGAGTTCGTGCGGTTCCAACACGAAACTGCGGCGGTACTTTGACGTCAATGTCGCGACGTTCTCTACCCTCAAGACACAGCAACAGATTCTCCACGGTACAGTAATCATCACGGAGCTGCTGCGGTACTACCGTGAAACTATCGCGGCATAGTCGAGGGTCGCAGTACTTTCCTGGCACTGCCGCGGCATACTTTCTCAGAGTCCCTGCCCACGTGTGTTGCACAAATGCTTCCTGCTTCTTTTAGCTACAACAGAATCTGTCGAAACTCTGGAACAGAAACTAAAGCACCACATTGGAGCTGTACAATTCACTGTCAACTTAACGCGAGCTGACAGTGAAAATGGAAATTGTATACGAATAAAGAAAAAGATGAATAGCTTTCTAAAACGTCCTCCGGAGGAGTTCTTCGAAAACTACCCATCGTTTTCCCCATTCACACACTACTTCCAATTTCTCTGTCAGCTCGCGTTAGGTTGCAGTTCTGTGCGAACTTACCGCGAGCTGAGAAATGTTTGAAAAATCTTTAGAATTTTTTTTCTGTATCAATATTTTTTCCAAAAAAGACAGAATGAACCAAATTTTGGGAATTTTTTTTCACACTAAGCGTATCTAGTGGCTCACAACGTGGCATGCGGGTGCCTAGTTTCAGCAATGTCTGGTCCCATTCCTGAAAATCGTCAAATATAAAGCTCGCGTTTAGCTGCAGTTTACCGCAAACTTACCGCGAGTGAACTCGCGTTTTCAAACCCATTTACTCACACCCCAGATGAGTCAAAACCCCCGATAACGGTTGAGCGAACAAGAGATTATCGGATTACCCTAGTGCATATATGGCCGGGCGGCGTTTCCTTCCAATGTTTTGCCGAGTTTTGCCGGCAAAATAACAAAAATTTCGGCAAATGACAAACGGCAAAAAAATCCCAAAAATAGCCGGCAAACGGCAATTGCCGCACGTCCCTGGTTGGAAGTCATCAAGAGAAACAAACCACTGGATCAACCGCAAAAAAAAAACTCTAAGCTAGCACTTGTTAGAAAAATTCAGGAACGGACCTCAAAATTGTGCTCAGCGTCCAAATCTACTCAACTGAGCAAACTTTGGGTGAAGCCCATTTTCCAACATTGTACAGACGACTAATAGCGTTTTGGGCGTGTACGGATTTTCGTTCCAGATTTAACTCGAAATCCTTCCAGATTAGGTTATTTGGAGCGCTCATCACGAATCTGGGGTTCAATTGTCGATTTTCCAAAGTTTTCAACTTGATTCGTTCGAAGCCTGCCATCGAGGGAAAATTTGATAGCGAATCGCGACTTCTGACGATTTCTGGAATGTTACAATAGATATGGCTCGAATTGTTGCTCTGAGGGTTATTTGCAGAACTAAACAAGAATCTATGTACAATCCGTCTATCGATTTTTGATAGACTACGATAGGTTACGGTGGGCATACGGTAGCTCGGTCAAAGTCTCAGATTTTACTCAAAATTTGTATAACGGTTATTCGGAGTGTCGAATATGAATTTAAGATCCATTTGTCGATTTTCTCATAATTGAGGTAAGTTTTTACTCTAAATGGCATGATACCTACCGTAACCTACAGTGAACCTCAGAATCGCGACAAACGGGCTCTAGATTCGTGTTCAGCACCCAACATTACCCCCACATACTACTTTTGAGCTGAACCAGATCTTTTTTCGAGACACCTCGAAATTTTCATGGGGCTTTGAAACCCTGCCCTTATTCTGTCGCTAGGCTTTGAAAAATACGTGAAACATTTTGCTGAGTGGTTTTAGGCAGTTGCCAAGACCGCAATCGGATTCTACGCCGAAAACGATTTTCCAAATACATTTTATCCGGAACGGCTCGGCTGAGAAGAAGTAGTCCCATTATGAGGTCTTTTTTTGAGACAAAAAGTCATGTGATTCGCGAAAAAAAATCTTGCTAAATGGTTTTATGTTCTTGCCCCCTTCCCACTTCTGCCTTCGTTATGTATCCTTGTCATTGCTTTAGTATGCGGAAGAATCTTACTCACATACTTAGATATTTATGCTGCTTTATTCCTAAATAAAGTCGCTAAACAATTCGCGTACAAAGTCATGAAAGTTTCTAGAGACCACTGAAATGAAAACGACGAAAAAAAAAAACGAATAAATGTGAGAAGTTATCTTACTTACATCGTAATGTGCCCAACACCTTTAATTGTTATCGGTGGTTTCGACGGCGGCAATGGCACCTCATCGTCGCTACTTGATATCACGTCGATCTCATCAGAAACACGCGAGCGTCGCGACATTCCACGCTAAAAACACTTTCTGTATAAAAACGGAAACAGATGTTTGATCAACAATAACAACATGCTGGCAATGTCAACTTTATCCTGAAAATTAGCTCAAAACCCTACTCCCCTCCCCGAACCTCCGATTCGACATTCCTACTTCAAGTGAGGAACGCGAATTTCGGAGAAAATCTCATTAGCTAACTCAAACTCAAAGCCATGTATTATCCCTTTGCACTCGGCGTACACTTCGCTAAAATTAGCCTGCCACTTTGGGACGAAGAAGTCCAGGACAGCCGAATCAGCTACCTCTCACTAGGGACTGCTTTACCCACCCCGCGGCGATGTGGAAAGCCATTCTCGTTGCTGCAGGTCTATGACAGTACATGAATGACCCTTGCTGGAAAATCGCTAAAAGGCTGCAGAGATTTCAAAGATGGCACTTTGATTGCTTCACAAAAAGTTAATTTTTGGGGTGTTCAGAAAAAAGTTCGTATTCGGCTCAATTTTTCCAAGTGAGGGTTATTTAGGGCACTGAACCCGAATCTGGTGTCTATTCCTCGCTAGACTTGGGTTTACTGCAGGGTTAAGCGGGGTTGCGAAATTTCTCGAAGGGGGTGGGAGGGAGTCGCAAAAAAATTTGGCCCAGAAGTAAAGGTTAGGGAGTCGCGAACAATGTTGGGCAGGCCTGGACCGGTCGCAACGTGGGTTCGTAAAAATATCGGACTTTTGTTTTTGAAAAAAAAAAGTTTTTCTAGGGGAAAAATGGGGTTTATCTCCAAACCATCCGGAAAGGTAGTGAGGCAAGATTAGTAAGTCGCGTATGAATTTTGAACAGTTTCCCTATAGCGCCATGTATTGCATCGGGACGATTTCTCCATCCCGAAGGGGGGGGGGTTCGTAAAAGTTTTAGTCACCAGAAAGGGGGTCGTAAAATTTTGGTCACCGGTCGCAAAGGTCTGCTCAACCCTGGTCGCGAAAACTTCGGACCAAAAAAATAAAATTTCTGGGTTCGGAACCTGAAAAATAACGGTTACTGAACACCAAGGTAACTTTTCAGTACTCTATACTTCCACATTTCCTTGCGGGAAAAAAAGCCCAGAAATTACGGTGCTATCTTAGCCGGAGGGGGGCACTATGGCGCGATGCACTTCGCTACGCCCATTTTACCGTGCCGCACTCAATTTGAGCCCCCCTTCCCCTACTCAGGAGTCGTTGCAGCACAAAAAAATGGGCGTGGCCAAGTGAGATACCACGGTGCCCCCCCCCCCCAGCTGCGATTGCACCAAAATTACACCTCGGGGGATCGCAAAAATTTGGATTTTTGGAAAGAAGTTTGATGGCCGGAGGGGGGGGGGTCGCTCAGATTTCGGAAAATTACACAACGCTCCGCTTGCCTGTGGTTTACTGTAGATTACGGTAGGCTTAATGCCTTTTACCTGGCGTTACTTAGCTTAAAATTTCGAAAATCGAAAGATGAACCTCAAATTCGTGTTCAGCGTCCCAATTATTACCCACAGGGACATTTTAGGTCAAATCTGAGACTTTGACCGAAGTACTATACCCACAGTTACATACCGTAGTTTAAGAAAAATCGATAAACCGACCACAGGTTTGTGTTATGCAGCCCGAACAGGGATGGGCAGTCTTGCGAGCGGTCGCAACGAGGGTCGTAAAAATTTCGGATTTGAAAAACGCTATTTTGAGGGGGGTTGTAAAATTTCCGGAGAAAATGGGGTTTATCTCGAAACCACCTGAAAGGGTAGAGTGAGGCAAGAGTAGTAAGTCGCGCATGAATTTTGAACAGTTCATCCATAGGGCCATGTGTTACATCGGGACCATTTCTCCATCCTAGGGGGGTGGGGTTCGCAAAAATTTTGGTCACCAGGGGGTCGTAAAATATTTGTCACCGGTCGCAACGGCCTGCTCAACCCTGAACCCGGATAACCCCTATGCAAAAGTTTTATAACGATTTCATCGCAGCATTCTCGAAATCGTCAAAAGTCGCGTTTTGCCAGCGAAATTTCCCCATTTTTAAGCTTCCGACCAAGTAAGATGGATTCTTTCGAATATTTAAAAATGGGCCTCAGATTTGTAATCAGCACTCAAAACAACCCCTAAAAACAAGTTTTAAACTCAATCCGAGACAGTTTTCCGGATCGCCTTAGAAATTGCCATTCGTGTACCCCTTTTGTCTACGCTAAGCTATGAAAACGCCCACTTCTGGAAATCTCCTGTTAACCTCTTAGACATTTAGGGGATTTTGAGAACGGGTTATCAATGCTTTGTCCCATACCTACATTTATCAACATATAGTATTATAAAAGCCGTCGAGAAGTGTAAGTTAAGCCCTAGTCAGGAAGCTCAGCAAAGAGTCCACCATAGAACCCTGACTCCCACGAGAAATGTGCCCTTCACTCTTTTGTTTATTACACTGGCAATGCTAGTAATCTCTCGGAGTTGATGCGCCACTCAAGCATTCACACGTAGAATGAAATCAATGGGAGCATTTCGTGAGAACGTAGGGTTTGAGATATTAAAGGCAGCATGCACGCTCGTAAAGTTGATTGAGATAACTACAGAAATAGAATGGGATGATTCAGAACACAACGCCTACGCATTTTGAAGCGTCAAAAACGACCCACAACGCCGCTACCCCGCCCTGTATTTGTCCGAACCCTGTATTTGCGTCCTTCAAAACAGAGGTGCTGGGCCATTCCCACCGTCGGCGACGTTTGTGGGTGGTACAGTAAGTGTAGTAAGCAAACCACGCATATCGACGACGGTGAGAATGGCTCAGAACCCGTTTTGGAGAAGGGCGCAAATACAAGGGGCGGGCAGATACAGGGCGGGCCCAACCTCTTACTCGCTTAGCGTCATTGTGGGCCGTTTCTGACGCTTCAACACGCGTAGGCGTTGTGTTCTGAGCCATACCATTCTATTTCCGTTGTTATCTCAAATACGCTTACGAGCGTGTAAGCTGTCTTTCAAACAAAGTCATGAAACTTTTTGAAAATTCAGAGGTCAGTTGTGAAGGCGGCACTTTTCCACTTTCTGGAATCCGGAGCTTGACAGCTCTCAGCTAAACGTCTTCTGTGGGGGCTGTTCGAGGTTCTCATTACAATGTTGAGGTCTGCTTACAGTTTTCCCGGAGTCTACGGCAAATAGAATGTACTAACTTGTTCAAAACCTCAGAAGGGAGCTCCTTGTGGTCAGACTGACCATTCCAAACGAAATATACGTTAATAGAATCATTTCTAGACGTCGGGTCCAAGTATGTCCTTCGCAGCTGCCTAAGCTCACTCTGAAAGAAGTTGTGAGCGTTTTTAGAGCTTTGCAGAAAGGTAAGAATACCCCATAGGCCAATTTTTTAGGTGTTTTAATTTTTTTAAATTTTGTTAGAAACGTGTATTTAGGGGTAATCTAGGGAGCTAAATACGAAACTGGGGTCCACTTGTCGAAATTCTGAGGTTTACTGTTGGTTACGGTAGGTTCCATGTCATCTACGGGGTAAAACCTACCGAAGTATTTCGAAAATCGAAAAATCTAGTTCGTATTCTCCACCCCCGAACAACTCCCGCACACAAATTTTGAGACAAATCTGAAGCTTTTACTAAACTACCGTGTATCCACCGTAAGCAGGCGAAAATTGATCAACTGATTTCAGATTCGTGCTCAGCACTCCAAGTAACCCCAAGAGCAACAGTTTGAGCCATGTCTATCGTAGCACTCGAAAAACGTCAAAAGTCGCGTTTTGCCTTCAAATCAGGGTTGAGCAGGCCGTTGCGCCAATTTTGGGCGGAGCTACGACCCTTCTCCTTGGGCCAAAAATCGTTAAAACTTTCCAAAATTTTTACGATCTCCCTACCGAGGCAAAAAATTCCTCAAGCTTTTGGCCAATTAAAAAGTTGGAAAAGTTTAAATTTGTGGTGAAATCCGATCAAATCGTACGACCCCCCACTGATTTTCTTTTTTTTTTCAAATATTCCAACTATTTTACGACCCCCGGTCCGCCAAGTCGGAAACCTGCTCATCTCTGCTTCAAATTTTCCTCCCGTTCGGAATCTGCGGACACATTAAGTCGAGAATTTTGAGAAATCAACAAATAATTTTAAATTTGTGATCAGCCTCACAAAAAAACTCCCTGACAGAAATTTAAGTCAAATCTGGAATATTTTTGTTAAACGCTTGATGAACCCCCCAACTGATATAAGCAAAAGATCAACCAAAAATCCACACATGTGGAAAGCGCTATCGCGCTGAACACGATTATGAGGTCCATTTCCCCATTTATTAAAAGCAGTGGTCGCTCTCAAATATGCTCGCCTTCTTTTCCACTCTAAACCCTTTTCTAGGTATAGAGTAGTAGAAACTATGAAAAAAAAATCGCGAAAAAAAAAACGCTGTTCTGGGTCAAATTTGAAGCCTGAACTTTCTTGCTTTTTGACGGTTGACGAGCACACCCCGCATCATCGGCATCGATGATCTCTCATATCAAGAACATCAGCTGGCTTGAAATTGAATTTCAGTCAATGAACTTTCGGATTTATGTACACATCTAGTCAAACACATTAACTGAAGTGCTTGCCTTCATTGTTCAATTGTTTTATTAGGTAAATTTGCATTTATTTCTTCCTCCGAATGTCGATGATTTTTGACTGCTCGGCATGAGACTGTGATCTTTTTGGGCGGCGCTGTGCACGTGTGCACAAACTGGAATCTTTGGGCCCTAGAAACTCTAATTCTAGCCCGTTTTCACCGCACTACCTTCATAGTTTTTGAGCTATTTTTGACCTAAGCTGATTTTTATAGTTTTTTTTTCGATAACGTTTTTCATCGCGATCACTGCCTTTAAAGACTACTGCGCATTTCGGAGGGTACAATAGGTGCGAAAAACGGGGGGAAATGCCTATAACAAGTTTTCAGAGTGTTTCTAGGCAGCTGCGAAGGGCATATTCGGACTCTACGCCCAAAAATAGTTCTACATAGCAGATTTCATCCTAAATAGCCACTTTGGCTATTAGTCAATTCCTTGTGATCTCTGAGCTGCGTGCTGCAACAGCGACCATCTGCCACTGCGGACCGGGATTTTGATCCGATAAGAACAGGAGCTTTGTGGTCTTCATTCTAACCCTTCCCCTATCCGACAACGTCCCTTTAGACCCGAGCCGGCTACGCTTCCTGCTGGCGGTCGATACAGCGACACTCTACGCTTCTGAGTGCGACCCCTTCCGTACAACCCTGTCGGAAAGGCCCTCGATCCAGGTGGGTCGATAGGGCGGCTCAGGGTTGAACGGAGGGTCGTAAAATTTTTGAAAGAAAAATAGGATTTTTTCAAACCACAAGGTACGGTAAAATGAGGCAGGAATAGTCAGTCGCGTGCGAGGTGTATGCATTTTCAACAATTTAAAAGCAGGTTGCATACAGAGAAGCTGTTTAAAAAATTGATACTTTTTTTTGACAAAACTGGCACTTAACACTAAATAATACTTTTAAAAATTTTGGTCCCAGGGGGTCGCAAAATGTTGGGAATTTTTTTTGAAAAAAGTAAAATGAGGGGGTCGTAGCCACGACAAAAATCGCCACAACGGCCTACTCAACCCTGCGGCAGCTAGATCTCCTTCAAAATCATCCGGAGTGCGGCTCCCTCTCTTCGAGGTCGATGGGAGAGCGGCCCACCCCCCGCCCGGGTCGGTCGGAAGTGCGGCCCACTCCCTGCAGGTCAATTGGGACTGTGACTCTTTCCCGGGTTGAGAAAAAGCATGGCTACTTTTACATATTATCACATTTTAACAGGGTGTGCGTGATATATAGCTTCAACGAACAGTTAAAGCTCTAAAGATGAAGAAAATACCAAATTAAGAGGAAGTGTAACTGATCTAAAATGAACGCGGGGTGTTTAATGCCTTAAGAATGAGAAAACTTTAACCAATTTGTTATTTTTACCCATACAGGCTGTCAAACAGCGAAATTCTCATGGTTTCTAAGCGTGCTGGTGCGGAGGTTAGAGAAAGCTAGAGAGCCCATGAAAGACGGAGGGAGCAGCATCGTGCGTGCCGCCCGCGTCGTGAGAATTACTGTTCTTATCTGGGTCAAATTCCGGTCCGCAATTGCGTCTCGACACGCTTTGCGGCCGCACGCGCTCGAGTCGGGTTTCCAGCGCCAAAGCCGACTCGGTGTGGCTTTTTTATACAATTTTCTCCAATTTTTCTTAGTTTTCAGTTTTCAAAACCCACCTGGAGCAGCAGATCGGCGGCTGCGGCGCTGGAAGCTCTTTTGACTCGGGAGCGTGCGGCCGCAAGGCGTGTACAGACGCAATTGCGGACAGGAATTTGGCCCAGATAAGCACAGTACGAGTTTTTACAGGGGATAGATATCTTCATACCATTAATTTCCTTTTCCTTGAGGCTTCCTGCTTAATACATCGCAAACGGACTTCCACTGAGACAACAGGTAATTGCGGTGCACATTTTTGATCATTTCAGGCGTAGTATCCTTTTTTGATTTAGCCATCCATACTGTGCTTCTCTGGGCCAATTTCCGGTCCGCAATTGCGTCTCGACACACTTTGCAGCCGCGCGCGCTTAAGTCATAAGTCAGTCGGGTTTCCAGCGCCAACGCCGACTCGATGTGGCTTTCTTATACAATTTTCTCTAATTTTTCATAGGTTCCAGTTTCCGAAACCCACCTAGAGTAGTTATTTGTTTATAAGTTATTTGGGAAGCGCGAATATTCTTAGAATTTTAATATTAGAATACAGAATATTAGAATGAGCCTTGAAAAATGTAAAACTGGCAGTAAGGGGAGAAGCAGAGTGAAGAAATAAATTAATTTTTCTGGAATTTAGAGCACATGCCACGAAACAGGGGCGTTTTCGGTCTGTAGATGAGGAAGGGAGGATTTAAAACGATAAGGAACTTATTTCGGATGTTATGGTGATGATGACGTCACAAACTTACCAACGGCAATGCGGAAGAAGTCACTTTCGGAGCGCAAGTGGCGAGGCACACGGCGATATCGACCGCGGCACGAACGGCGGACGAGTGCTCTGGCAAATTGCCAGCGCTCCTCCCACCTCTGCTCCCGCTGAGTATTCGACGTTCAGCACGTCGCTGGTTGAGCAGCCAAATCGAAGCCGGCCCTGAACTCTCGACGGTTTTCCAACTTTTCATTTATTTTCAATTTTAAATTGATTCATTTTCAACTTTGATGTGAGCTTGATGTTCTGCCATTTATATTTATTTTTCATTTAAGTGGCCAAGGAAAGTTCTCTATTCAAACGTTTTCGATTAGAGTTTTAAATGCTGTGATCGTTTCTTATGAAGTAATTTTTGTGAGTTCTTCGTAAAATTACTATTTTCGCTCTTTGTAATCGCTTAATGCGTCAGCATCTTTTTCGATTTCCGTTCTAACAATAAATGTAGTTAATGAACAAAATTATGAGAAACATCAAGGCTCGCTGTGCGGTATACGGCGTTGAGAAAAAAAAACCCCCTTGAAGACGTCCGTTAATGATTTAGAAGAGATTGATTTGAACCAACAAAATTGCTAAATAGCTCTTAAATTTGAATGGTAGTACTGACAGAGTTGAGCTTATTTCAAATTTTTCGAATATCACAGAGGATTGATTACTGTTCAAAATTGAGCCCAAAGATTAGCAAGGACGCTGAAAATTGGTAGCAGCCCGCTAACTCTCTTGAAAATCGCACACGACTCGCGCTCCTCGCAGCGGGCCCCGCTGCTCAAAGCGCTTTTCATACTACCCAACGCCAGCGCGGCACGCGCGGGCGTGTCGTTTGTGTATTAATGGCCCGATGCCTTCGAGTATGAATAGATCCTAATGTCTCTTTTAGATAGAGATAAGACGGATTTGTAGCTGGCTGGGACAGAGATAAGAGACGGATTACTTGCTCTTTGAGGTTCTATGGACCTGAACTTCAAGGTGGGTGAAGGTTCTCTCGTAGTGAACACGTTGTTCGACGAATTGCTGTGTAATATCTAAAAGTTTTCAGTTCTCGAACCTAATTGGTTCAGTGTATAGAAACGGCGATGTGATTTTCTCGCCCGATGGAAACTCTGTAATTAGTCCGGTTGGAAATAAAATTTCCATTTTTGATTTGAAGAAGTGAGTTCGCGAAGTACTTGAAAATACTGCTTCGATTGTAACTTTTTTCTGATTTAGTAATATGTCGAGGACGCTGTCTTTCGACTGTATGCATAACATCATGGCAGTTACCATGAATAACACTGGATCACATATGATTGTTTCCAATGAAGGTGCGTTTGAATGAATAGTTTTTTCTTCTGCTACTTCACGATATGGTTTTCTATTTCTGTTTCCAATTAGTAATAGAAATTTACGGCCGTTTAGCCCAGCATTTTGGCGGGGCTTGGGGGGCTAGGAGCCCGGAATAAGCGGACAGAAATTTGAAAACGGAATTATGGACAACTGTTGAAATTTTGGGAATCGGAACAAGATTTGGTTTTGTAAATTGGACATGATTAAGAATTCAGAAAGTCTTAACGTGGTTCAAAGTTCCCGAAAACAAAGCTACTCAGGCAGTAACTCCGGCTGAGGGGGCAGGCAATACCGGCCGACTAAACATTGTACCCGGGCATGCCCCGGTATTCACTGCCCCCTCAGCCGGCAAATGGTGGAGCGCTCAGCCGGCAAGTAGTGGCCCCCTCAGCCCGCATCCACTGTCCCCTCAGCCGGTAAATGGCTCCCCCTCAGCCCGCATTCACTGTCCCCTCAGCCGGTAAATGGCTGCCCCTCAGCCCGCATTCACTGTCCCCCCAGCCGGTAAATGGCTGCCCCCTCAGCCCGCATTCACTGTCCCCTCAGCCGGTAAATGGAGGTCCGCTCTGCCGGTATTAGTTGCTTACCAAGTGAATGATATCGATTTGCAAGACTAGATGAAGCCCCTAGTAGGCTCTCCCTATTCCCCAGCAAGTTCGAGGCTTGCGTTTCATTTCTGAAGCGGCAAGCCTTACCTTGCTTCAAAAATCATGAACTGACCCGCAGTCACGTCCCCACGGTCACAACGAACCGTAAGGGGTGAGGGGTCAATGATCCAAATCATGTGGATGACCATCCGTTCGAATGCCAACACCCGAATCAGCTCGAAGTCCATTTCGCCCGCTCCGTACATGAGCCTGGTTCGCTTTAGTGTCTGCCCGCTCAGCCGGTAAAGCCGTGCCCCTCAGCCGGTAATGCTATGTCTGCCCGATCAGCCGGTGACATGCTCAGCCGTGGATTTATGTCTGCCCGCTCAGCCGGTAAAGCCATGCCCCTCAGCCGGTAAAATGCATGCTCGCCCGCTCAGCCGGTAAGACGCTCCGCCCCCAAAATAAGCCTGCCCGCTCAGCCGGCGAGCCTACTTCTCCGCCCGCTCAGCCGGTGTTATTATCTGAGTATGTTCAAGAAGCCGAATAATGTCCTGACTTCCTCAATCCTGAATTTCATTGCGATTGTTTCTTCAACCTCGTTCCAAGTTCGGGTATGACGAGTGTACCAACAAAAAAATTCGGCTAGTAGCGAAGCCCTCTCTTATCGAACGACAAAACTCATTGAACAACCTGGTATACATCTATTGTGCCTGGAGCTCAGTGCTCCTTGACTGGTGGTAATATGCAGGCCTCCGCGTGAAGATGTTCTATTGGGGAGCTCCTTGCACAACCGGTAGCAATTCTAAGCGCAGCATTCTGTACAAGCTGCAGCTTATTCTAGGAGCTGTCAGACACCAGGTGCTGCCACACTGGTGCCACATATTCCAGAGCTGGCCGAAGTATTGCTCCGTAGGTCGCCAATATAGTCTCTGTGCTGCTACCCATGATGGTCCTCCAAGAGCTCTCAAGATATTAAGCTTTGCCTGGACGACTGTCTGTTTATGTTCCGCGTTTTTGTGGAACTTCAGAGACGGATCGAGAATAAGACCAAGTAGCTTGGGGAATCCTACTGCCAGCAAACGGTTACCATGCCACCTGACATCTGGATGGGCACTGTGTTCCTTGGGGTTTTTGTTGTGAATAGTGATACAGAAGACTTCGCAGCAGAGACTGTGAGCATCATATTGTCGAGGAAAAGCTTCAACTCGACGAGATGGGCGCTGATCTTGTTAGCGGTTACCTGCAGGTCACGATCCTGGCTTATGATGGTGATGTCTTCGGCGTACAAAACAATCTTTATATCCTGCGGTGGCTCGGGTAGATCCTCAAGATCCAGGCTGAATAGGGCAGGGGACAACACTCCGCTCTGCGGAACACCGACTGCTATTGGAATGCTATCGGATACGTGATTCTCGAACTGAACCTGAGCCCGGCGGCCTTTAGTAAACGCTGCAATCCATCGCTTCTGACATGATGGTAGCGACGACTTGAGCAGTTTCTTGAACAGCAGTCCCAAGTTAACTGAGTCAAACGCTCTGGTCAGGTCGAGGGCGACGGCCACCGTTCTTAGGGGCTTTTTCGTGTTGAATCCGTCGACCGCAAAGCTGACGATCTCTCAAAGAGCAGTAGTAGTAGAGTGAAGTTTCCTGAACCCATGCCGATGGTGCTGTCGCTCATTTCGATCAGCCAGGTCCCTCACGATCAACGACGTCAGATGGGATCGTAACCGTTTGCCAGCAGTAAGATTTCCCAAGCTGCTTGGTCTTATTCTCGATCTGTCACTGAAGTTCCACAAAAACGCTGAACAGAAACAGACAGTCATCAGGGCAAAGCTTAATATCTTGAGTGCTCCTGGAGGAACATCATGGGGTAGCAGCAGAGAGACTATAGTGGCGACCTATAGAGTAATGCTCCAGTCAGCTCTGGATTATGCGGCACCAGTGTGGCAGCACCTGGTGTCTGACAGCTCTTGTAATAAGCTGCAGCGTGTACGGAATTCTGCGCTTAGAATCGCTACCGGTTGCGCAAGAAGCTCCCCAATAGAGCATCTTCCTGCATATTGCCTGTCAAGTAGCATTGTGAACTCCAGGCACAGCAGCTGTATATTAATGCTCTTAGACAGCTGAATCATCCGGCGAGGAGAATTATGAAGCCCATCAGAGAGAGAGAGAGAGGTCGATTAGGACGCCGTTCGCCGATGCTCCTCGTAAAGTTGATGTACAGAGATGGGCCGACTCCGACATGGAAAGGCTTCGTCTTCTGCGTGATGAGCACATCCAGTTAGTTCGAGGATATCTGGAGAAGGCGGCTGTGAACCCTATCTTAGGAGCAGTGTCGCCTCGGGTTAGCGAGTCAAAGTCTCAACTCGGCAGGCGAGCCAGATGTGCTCTTGCCTCGCTGCGCTGTGGTCACTCTATTCTGCTCTTGTCTTACGTCAACAAGATCGACAGCAACCGACCATGCGCATGCCCGGACTGTGATAGTGCCGGACACGACGCGGCGCACTTATTCGTTTGCCCGATGAGACCTACTTCTCTAACCACAATGAACCTGTGGACGAATCCTGTAAAGGCCGCCCATTTTCTCAACCTATGACAAAAAACACTTTGAGGCTGCAGAAGAAGAAGAAGAATCGTCATCTTTAAGTCATTCTCGTATTCAGCGACACATAATCGATCCTAAGGAGGCGTGCATACGTCGCGAGAGCGGGCGTTCCCGCTGCTGTGCGCCTCTCGACGCTCCTCAACACTGGAGCGGCCCGTGCCCGCAAATTAACACAGGCGAACACCCCCTACCTCGTGTTGATTCGATTGAAAACGTTTGATCGGGTGATCAATCGCTCGAGTCGGCGCAACGGCTGATGATTTTCCACGGTTTTCGACTTCCGTGGTGGGATTATGGCAAACTAAGGCAATAGTGTTGCTACAGGTTCAATGCAGCCTACTTTAGTGGTGGAGCAGTAAGCTTGAAACTTGCTCATTGCTTCGTGGTGCTGGCGTAAGCGGGCGAGGGCGTGCGAGAAAGCGCATGTGAGCGGATAACGAATTGTACTCAGGCAAACTGGGGCGTCGACAACAGGTTGATAAGTTGTCATCTCATAAACCGCTCCCTGTTGACAGGTCAAATCGCGAGTATGGTCAGCCTGAGACCTGCCCGTTGCCCAGCGACGTCCGCCTGTTGCCCGACTGTTGACAACTCGATGTGTCGCGTTTAGCGGCCTATTTAGCAGCAGTTCGCATCCTACATGACTGTTTCATCAAGCTCAGGAACTACTTTACACCGACACGCGTTATGGTCGGCACACCGACACGCGTCGCGGTCGCCATCTCGTTACGCGTCGCGGCAGGCACACTGACACGTATCGCGGCTGGTCCCCCATCCTCCACTGGGGTCACCACCGGAAAGGCAGGACCTCTAGATGCTGGGCGGGGCCACTGTACCGCAAACTTGGGTAATTGAACCGACTGCGCTATCATCATTCGCAGCATGCCTAAAAAATGCGTCGTATACTTCCCTTGTATCTAGAGCGCCAGCTGTGCAACAGCTAGACATCGACGAGATCATAACTCGCTGCCGTAATTGCTGTGCAACAGCTCGACATCGACCAGATCATAACTCGCGGCCACGGACCCGCCCAATATCGGCGCGTTGGCCAGCGGTGACTCATTGTGTGCGGATCAACCTGTTGTCGGCGCCCCAGTGCGCCTGAGTATGCGTACGATGATCATCGATTTTGCGTAATCGCAAGCTCTCGCCACGTATGGACGGAGCCTAGGAAAGCCCCGTACCTCAAAACATGCTCAGTGAAATTTCAAAGTTTTGAGGCAAATCCTGTTTTTTTTGAACTGATAACTGACGTGCTCATTTTTGTTGTTTCACTGGTGTAAAAATTTACCATTCATTTTCAGGTGGTCACGTTTTATATATAAATACAAGTACAGAAACGGTTATATTCAAATTCCGTGCCAATAGGACTGTGCGAGCGGTGCAGTTTTCGCCGGATGGAAAGTAAGAAACCATAGCTTCTTGACCGTTGAATAACCTTATCTTCGCGATTTCAGTTTTATTGCGATATGTCGTGATATGGATTTGCAAATTCAAGAGATTGGAAAACAAACAGTGTCGATGTATTATCCTTTTCATCTTTTCAAGACGTATAAGCTGTCGTCGGAAACGCTGAACTGTGTGGATTGGTCTAGCGATGGATGGTAAGGGCTCTTGCATAGTGTGTGTTGTTGAAATCTGACACTTTCACCCTGCTTCATTAGATCATACAATTTCTGAAAATCAGAAGGTCAAATCGGTTGGAAATCGGCAAGAAAGGGCGCTCAGAAATTAACGTTTTTCTCTCGATTTCTGGGAAAACGCATCCATTTTGATTCTGGAAATAAGAATGATCAAAACCATGGACTCAGGGAGTCGGGGGGTTCTATTCGGCCACGATTGGCTTTCCACCCAACTACAAAGCGGTTGGACGACGATTTGGCCACGTGATTCCCTTGCGCCACGTGGCCTAATCGTGGTCCAAGTGAAAAGCACGTGGCGACAATCATAGCCATTCCACTCGGTCACGATACGCTTTCGATTCGACTGCGATGAGCTTGGACGACGAACGAGCCACAATGCCCATGATTGAACACGTTGACAGATCGCTTCAGAGCTGACCCGGCGCATGTCAGCCGCACAGCACGTATATAAGGGGCTCGATCCCAAAGAGAGCGCAGTGCGCCTTTCGGGCTACTCCTGGAAGGTGACTACGAGTCACTTTCTGGACGATTTTTGAACCGCTAAGGGGTCTCCCTCACGGTCCTCAGCGAGGGGAGCTCCCTCGCTGTCGACCGTGGCGAAGGTGATGTCCCTGTCGCGGACTGCTGTGGGGGTGATCCCCTACTGCGGTCCGTGACATGGACCGTATCCTTGTGGGGGGGGGGAGACCTGCTCCCATCAAAGGTGTGGGAGCCCGCCCTCAGCGCCACGTGCTCATATGGAACAGGCCACGTGCTGTTGCGTGGGAGACGGGGGTTCGGAGAAGGTTTTGCATGTCTGGGCCACGTGCTCCTATTGAACAGGTCACGTGCTTTAGCGTGGGAAATAGGGTGCGGCAAAAGTTTTGCCTCGCTCCGCCACGTAGTGCTATCGAACAGGCCACGTGCTGCCGCGTGGGAAACGGGGGTGCAGCGAGGGTTTCGTCTCTCTGCGCCACGTAGTCTTATCGAACAGGCCACGTGCTCCTCGGAGCAGCACGTGCTGCTGCAAAAGTTCCTTTCAACTCGACTAGGTACCCGAATAGAAAGCCTATCGTGGCCGAATAGGCCCCCCGACTCTCTGAGGAAGGTCGGAAAACCAGCTTTTCGTTGGTATTTCTGTTTTATTCCTCATTTTGTGGCTTTGTTCATGGAGAGGAAGGTAAGGACCATCGGAACGCAGAATTCTGTTCATCAGGACTGGGATTCAAAAGACGCTAAACACGTCTTAAGGATGGTTAGGGTACCTGTAACTAAGCACGCTGGGTGCGAATGGGGGTCCAGCATACCGTTGCGCGTAATCTCGCCGGAGCTACGAACCCTCTCCTTCCTGGTGCACCCTGCCCCAAACGAGATGGCAAACGAATGAGTCCAGAGAAGCAGCGCATTATGGTGAGACAGATGCTGTGTTGCCCGTGTGATTTGCGTACGCGACGTCTTACCGTGATCCAAAAGCGTCAGAGACGCAGAGGGAGCCCTGCTTCGCTGGACTTTTCGCTTGCTATCTCGTTTGGGACAGGGTATTACCGAAATTCTCGAAAAATGTCAGATTTTTTTTTGCGGTCCATCATAATTGAAAAATATTTTGACAAGGTTATTTGGTTTCGTCGCTAGTTTTTAATTTTTTTCAGTTCCAAGGATTTGACGAGCTCTCCTGAAATGTGATTCTTTCTGCAAAATTTTCACGACCCCACCCGTGCTGGAACCTAGTGCAAATCGATTGGCCGCAAACCATTGTTATCGTTTCGTGAATTTTCAGCCCAGTAGAGCACGTCGTGGCCACTATTGGATTTCGTCGCCTCTGGCAAAATGAACTACACAAAAAGAATGGAAAAAACAGAGGAAACCCGCACTAGACCAATTACTCTGTCGTTGTCGCAGTCATCGGTCGCAGTGCGACCGATGCCCGCGGCAGCGACCGACTGCGGCACGGTTTTAACATTTGAATGTATAATACCCATCTGCAACTCAGCGGCGCGACCGGCGCATGCAAACTGTTCCCGCGACAGCTCTTTTCGAGGTGATAGCGTGGGTCCCGACCAGGGATGTGCGGCAAAGGAATTTCGAATTTCGGCAAACGGCATCGGCAACGGCAAACCCCAAAATGACCAGCAAACGGCAAAACGGCAAATTCTGTTTTGTGATATAATACGCCAACATTCGCGAACAAGGGAGGGTTACCAACTTCAGATGGACTTTCGGGATGCAATTTTAATATGTTCTAGGGGGAGGACAGTGTTTCAGTATCCCATGCTCAGAATCTGCTAAATGCCTCAGGCAGTCCCTAAAAAGGTGAAAATCTGATCAAGGCCAGAACGGTTCGGCCGAAGCGAGTAGAGCCGATTTAACGATTGAATTACCTTTAGGTGTGTTCAGAATAGATTTAGAAAATTTTGGTGCATTGATTCTGTTTAGATCAGAAATTATGCATTGTTGCCCAAATTCTGATCTATTCTGAACATACACCAAGGTAAATCAATCGTCAAAGCAGCTCTACTCACTTCGGTAGAGCCGTTCTGGCCTTGTTCAAATTTGTATCTTTTTTAGGGAATGCCTGAGGCATTTAGCAGATTTTGAGTGTTGGATATTGGAACACTGTCCCATCCCTCCCCCCTTAGAACATATTAAAAGTGCATCCCGAAACTCCATCTGATGTAGGCAACCCTTCCTTGTTAGTCATGTCGTATTCCATGCAATATCTGCCTTTAACTATGAGTCTGACGTTTCAATAGCCTTTACAGGAAGGAACATACTTCATATCAGAAGCTACTTCGAAGCCCCAGGTGATCAATAGTCAGTACCAAGATTAACAAGGCTGTAAGCTTCTCCATCGCCAGCGATAATTCTGTTAATTCCTCTCCATTTGAAGTTTCCGTTTAAATCAACGCTAGAGATTCAAAAGATGGGCGTCTCCTTAAGCAGTGCCAAGCGTAACAGGCCCGCCAAGGATTTTCTAAAAGGGGCCTGCGGCCAGCGCGTCCCAGCCTGTGCGATCCGGGGACCATCAGCAAACCGTAAGCAAGGTTGGTGCGATGGGAGTTCGCGCCGGCCCAAAGACTGTGGACGATACTGTACCATAATCAGATGCGAATAGAAGGGTGAATACGCGATGATTGGTCAGGATTGGTGGCGAATACAGTTCACACCGCGATCAGCGGCGCGCGGTTTAGGCTATAACCGGAGTCACCAGTATTACTGTTAGTAGCAAGTAGTAGGCTCAAGGATTCCAATTTCGCTCACTTCAAACTAACATTGAATGGTTACCCTTGTGAGGCTGCAGGAATGGAGTCAGACCAGCCTAGTTGAATGCAGTGCTCACGGTAAAAGCAGCCTTCGAATTTTCAAATCAAGAGCTCCGAGGGGCATGTTTATCGAATGCGCAGAA
Source organism: Aplectana chamaeleonis (assembly GCA_029168955.1). Lineage (NCBI taxonomy): Eukaryota > Metazoa > Nematoda > Chromadorea > Rhabditida > Cosmocercidae > Aplectana > Aplectana chamaeleonis. The sequence goes on along the minus strand of JAPDOI010000184.1, from coordinate 76,880 downwards.
TGAGGGCGTTTGACTGGTATACTCTGTTTATCTTGAATTGCACAAAACACGGTCCGCCAATAGTCCTCTAATTGACCCGCTAGTACCGTAGTGTACGGCCACGGCGCGGTCTCGGCAGACCCGGGTGTCCACCCGGTGTGCAGAGCAATCTATTCGTCAATGCCGTCACTCGGCTACCCACCCTGCCACCCGGGTCTGGCGAGAACGCGTCGTGGACGTACACTACGGTACTAGCGGGCCAATTAGAGGACTATTGGCGGACCGTGTTTTGTGCAATTCAAGATAAACAAAGTATACATGCGACGCGCGCGACGGAAGTCCGCTGCGCTCACTTCGTCGCTGGGGCGTCGCGTGCAGTGCGCTAGCCAGCTGGACTGCTCTTCGGCTCTTCCCTTTGTGCGTATTCGGCCTACAGGCTAGCACGAGGCCAATTGCAGCAACAATGTCGGCTAGAAACAAGCAATAAATGGCTTCATACGGTCCCAAAACTTGAATGTGGTTTACCCGCCCAACTTACCTCCCCTGTGGTTACCGAGGAAGTGTGTGGAGCGAGTACACTACGTTCAAGTTTCGGGCCGTATATTGCTATTGGTTGCTCGTTTTGAGCCAGTTTCCCACACTGTTGTTGCAATGGGCCTCGAACCCTTCGATTTCTGGTGAAAATTTGAATGCCGTTTTAATCGTTGCCTTCAACGATTTTTCATTTTTTCATCTTCACACCATTTCCTAGCAAACCCAGCTCTGCCATTAAGTCAACCTTTCATTCCAGCTAGTGATCTCGAAATCGAAGATTTCCTTGACCACTGCCTTTAATGACCGCTGTGAATATTGATCAACTTTTAAAAAGCCGGACAAAGTGTTTGTAGAATTGATAATTTTCCTGTCCCAATTATTAACATCAGCCAACCAACCGACGATAAGTGGGCCTATATACTGTGCTTATCTGGGCCAAATTCCGGTCCGCAATTGCGTCTCGACACGCTTTGCGGCCGCACGCTCTCGAGTCAGAAGAGCTTCCAGCGCTGCAGCCGCCGATGTGGTGACTCTGGGTGGGTTTCGGAAGCTGGAAACTAAGAAAATTGGAGAAAAATTGTATAAAAAGTCACATCGAGTCGGCTTTGGCGCCGGAAACCCGACTGACTCGAGCGCGTGCGGCTGCAAAGCGTGTCGAGACGCAATTGCGGACCGGAATTTGGCCCAGATAAGCACAGTACACGAGTTCTCCACTGGTTCATATGTCCAGATAAGGCTGCTTTTGCGCTACAGCTTTGATATGACTTGGTTTTGTAATCTTAGAACTTGCAGTAATCGGTATGCCTCTGAAAAAAAGTTTTTTACGATTTTGGCATTTGATGATTAAAAAAGACATCTGGAGGCTCCCAAACAATTTAGAACTCTAACGAACTCCTCTGATTACCCAGTCGAGATGTTTTCATAAGTTACTGATTGAAAGGATAAAATTATACATTGAATGAACCGCTGCCGAGATGTCGTACGTTCACGCCGTGGCAGTGTGGAGGAAAGAAGATCACCTCTATGCAAACCGACGTCACCCCCTCCGCGAAGAGGGTTTTTGTCATGGGAGAGGTGCTGGCCGGCCGCAGCTCTCCTTCGGATTCTCCTGCAAAGGGCCGGCGTGGAGAGGAATCCTGGACCCGCTCAGAAGTACCTATGCGCCACGTGCGGCAAGGATGTTACCAGGAGACATACCAGCGTCCAGTGCTTCGGATGCCAAAGGTGGGTGCATCTCTCCTGTTCGGGTCTCAGTTCTGTGAGGCATTATAACTCTGCTTTTCGCTGTGTTTTATGCTCTTCACCTACCAACTCTGATTCCTCTTCCTCAAATCGCCCCCTTTCCATTGTACATATCAATCTCAACGGCCTTCGTACTAAACTTTCTGAGCTCTCTCTCTTCGCACGTACTTACCATCCAGACGTGATCATGGTTCAAGAAACCAAGCTCTCTCCATCCCCTACCCGTCCTCATCCTAATATCCCGGGCTACACTGCCTTCCATGCTCCAAGGTCAGCTCTTGGCGGAGGAGTTTCAACCTTTGTTTTATCCTCTCTCCCCTCCCACCTCATACCAAACACCCCCACGGATGGTACTCTCGAGTACCTTCCAATCCATCTCCCTCTTAAAACACCCCTTTCTCTTTTCAACATATATATTCCCCCTACCACCTCATGCCCCTCCTCCTACAATCCCATTCCTCTTCTCAAACAACTCAACGATTATTCCCTCTCATCATCAGTTGTTTTCGCGGGCGACTTCAATGCCCACACCTTCTGCTCGTCCCTTGGTTCTGATGCTAGAGGAGAAGAAGTCGAAGAATGGGCTGAGGAGTGCGACCTGGTCATCTTAAACGATGATCAGCCCACTCGTCTCCCTGCCAACGGCCGGTCTTCTAGCCCAGACATAACTCTTATCTCGTCCAACCTTTCCAACGCTTGCTCATGGTCTACCTCAACAACATTGTCTAGTGATCATGTTCCCGTCTTTGTGCACATCGATCTCTCAAATTCTCTTGCTCCTTATTCTGGTGTTCGTCAACGTTCTTATCTCAATTTAGGCCAAGCAGACTGGTGCCTGTTCAGTGAGGTTGCGCTACGCCTAGCGGCTGATTACCCGTGGAATGGCAATGTGCACCAGAAGGAGCATCACTTATCTGATGCAATTCGCAGGGGCCATGAAGGCGGCTATCCCTGTTGGCCGAGTTAAGACGTTCTATCCAAACGTCACCAGAGAAATTCTTGAGAAAATCAGGACTAGAGATGCCAGAAGAGCAGTTGACCATCTAGACCCTGTCGTCGCTCAGCTGGATGGTGAGATCAGAAAAGATCTCGACCAGCACAAGAAAGAACAGTGGGAAAATTTCACAGAACAGTTGAATTTCAAGACGGACAGTGGAGCTACTTGGAAGGTTCTTCGGAAACTATCGGGAAAGAGAGCTCGCCAGCCACCATCTCCACCATTGAGTTCGGTAATAACGTTTTCAAGTCAGGAAAAGGAAGCCGCCTACTCTCTCGGTAAAAGTTTCTTTGTCACGAGTACAAGGCGAGGTCCGCAAAATAGAGTGACAGTAAGAGAGCTGTGCCGCCTCCCGCTCATGAGCACGGCCGATGCGTTCACTGTGGCGCAAGTAGAGAAGATTATAAAGGACATGCGGAACTCCAAAGCTATCGGTCCGGACGGCATTTGTCCTGCTGTACTGAAGAAACTCCCGACTGAGATCCTTCCACTCATCGTTGATATGATTAACACTTCGTTTAGCTCTTGCACTATTCCGCAAAACTGGAAGACAGCCAACGTCATCCCGTTGCCCAAGCCTGGCAAACCTCAGTCATCAGTAAAGGGATATCGTCCCATTAGCTTGATGTCACCTTTCGCCAAGGTGGCCGAAAAGCTCATTGTCAAGGATCTAGCGGAGCACAACGAGAAGCAGTTGTTTCAACATGGGTTCAGGAGGCTACATTCCACAACTACGGCGTTGCTAGAAATTACCAGCTATGCTATCGACGGGTTCAACTTTAACAAGCCATTGAGAACTGTAGCTGTTGCGTTGGATCTCACCAAGGCATTTGATACGGTTAAACTTGGAGTCCTGTCAAGCAACATTCTGGAGTCGTCAATACCATCTTGGCAGAAGCGCTGGATATCGGCCTTTATTAAAGATCGGCGGGCAAGAGTCATGTTTCAGAACCATGTATCCAACAGTATTCCTATGGCAGCTGGAGTCCCTCAGGGCGGGGTTCTGTCGCCAGCCCTCTTCAATCTGTACCTCGGAGATATGCCTGAGCCTCCACAGGACATCAAGGTCGTCGCGTATGCCGATGACATAACAATCATGTGTCGAGATCGGGACTTACAGGTGGCCGCCAATAAGATCAACGAGTACCTGATCACACTAAAGGGCTTTTTCGACCGCAAGATGCTAAGTATCTCTGCAGCCAAGTCGTCAGTGTCCGTTCTCACGACGGACCCATCCGAGCACAGCGCTCATCCGGATGTCGTGTGGGATGGAGACCGTTTGCCTGCTGCTCGCTTTCCAAAGCTGCTCGGTCTTGTGCTCGATCCGTCACTCAAGTTTCATAAGAATACCGAGCAGAAGCAGGCAGTCGTTAAAGCTAAGCTCAACGTTCTCAGGGCCCTGGGCGGCACTTCGTGGGGTAGCAGCAAGGAGACTATACTCACAACGTATAAGGCAATTCTGCAGCCCGCCCTGGAGTACGCCGCACCGGTTTGGCAGCATCTCGTCTCAGAATCGTGGACAAAGATGCAACGAGTACAAAATGCTGCTCTCCGTATCGCCACCGGATGTGCAAGGAGTTCCCCAATCGAGCACCTGCATGCTGAGACCCGTCTATTACCAGTGAAGGAGCACTGTCAGCTCCAGGCCCAGCAATTCCGCATTAACATTATAAAGCAACCAAATCACCCGTCGTGGAGAGTGCTAAACCCCGTGAGAGAGAGAAGTATAAGAAAGCCATTCGCCGATGCTCCAAGCAAAGTCAATTTGCAAAGATGGCACTACTCACAGCAAGAACGACTCCGTCTTTTGCGCGAGGAGCACACCAAGTTCGTACGGTGTCATCTTGTGAAGGTGGCCATAAATCCTATACTAGGAGATATACCGCCCCCCGTCTGCACCTCAGAGTCTCAACTCGGAAGAAGGGCGAGATGCACGCTCGCATCATTACGCTGTGGTCACTCTACAATGCTAATGTCTTATGTCAGCAAGATTGACAGCAGCAAATCTGATGTGTGCCCGTACTGCGGTATCGTCGGCCATGATACCGCACATTTATTCAACTGTCCGGAGAGACCTACCACGCTGACACCAATGGACCTATGGACGAATCCACTACTGGTCGCCCAGTTCCTCCGCCTATGACAAAACCCTCTATGTGGCTGCAAAGAAGAAGAATATTGAATGAACCAAAACCAGAAGCTGGAACTAGTCAAAATAATTATTTATAGCAGCTCCGAATCGGTGACCAATACAGAGACTGCGGTTAGGGAAATTCTGTTGTTTCAACGAGTTTTTGCCGAAAATTTGCCGTTTTAGACGACAATGTCGGCAAACGGCAACGGCAACGGCAAACCCCAAAAATGGCCGGCAATCGGCAAACGGCAACTGCCGCACACCCCTGGTCCCGACACGATTTTTAACAGATCAGCGAACCTGTCGCGATCGCAGGCTGGAGGTATACCAATGGCGTTGGAGCACGTCTTGGCCACTATTGGGTTTCGTTGCCTTCTATAAGGTCATGATATTTGATTTGATTCGATTATTTACACGGTAGAACCGTGTGATAGACAAGCAACAAAACGAAACACCTAAACGGCAGGCTAAAGAGACTAAAGATTGCGAAGCACCAACATCACACCAATATTCCCAATGGGTGCGGGAAGGGTGTTACGCCTCGCGCGGCGAGGACAAGCAACGCGTGTTGCGTCGCGGCGTAAAACCGTCGATTCATCGTTTCATCGTGGATTCAGTTCAAGTAAAGTGACAGTATTTCAGTTTTGTAATCGTCTTTGGATGCTAGGACAACCTATCCCAATGTATGTAACCCGGAAATATAGAACTTTTAGTGATCTCCTTCAGAACTCACCATATTCCCAGAAACCAGGCGTCAAAACAAGTCAATCTTAAGTTACCGATTGACGCTCGCTTCTATGAACCTGATTTATGCTAGCATCTTGCAATGATCCTTTCATATGAGTGCTAGGCGAGTTTCCGAACTTCCTCAAAAGGGAATGACTCAACCAACGCTTGGTGGTACGCCGCAACGCATGCTCTCAATCGCGCGCGGCGTACAATCTGGCCGCCGCCCATTTCCAATTAGTGTCCGCATTTGAGTTTTTTCAAGCTGATATTAGAGCCAAAAGTCGTCCTGAATTGGGTATGGAATGATAAAAATTCCGCTTGTACCTGGCGTCAGGACTTGGCTACCTTCTATATTGTAAGGTGTGCTCTCCGAGAAAAAGGTATCAATTGGTGTATGATAGACATCATGTCGTTCGATCTCTATGAATTTTGCGACAGAAACTCGATCACTTAGTCATACTTCCGTTCAGTCTCGTGGTGGCCGGAGGAGAAGATCATGTTGTTCGTGTGGTAGGTGCCCGAGAGTATCGCAACCTGTTCATTCATCCCCTGGCGGCTCATCAAGGGGCTATTGTAACATGTCAATTTATGAACGGTAACTATGATGTGAGTGTTGGATATTGTTTTGCTGAAAATAGACTCAAAATCGAGTTTTCGTCTTCAGTTGATATCTGTATGTAAGCGTGGGGTCGCGAATGTTTGGACGGCATCGATCCAGCCAGGAGATCTCGTTGAAGGTCTGTGCATGTCAGAAATTTGTTTTGTTTCGCGGCTTTTGTTCGTGAATTAGGCCTTCATCCTTCCAAGATGTCAATATTTATTACAGCTGAATGTGCTGTGCTTCTCGAGGCCCAATTCTGGCCCGCAATTGCGTCTTTGGTCCCTTTGCGGCCGCGCGCGCTTAAAGGCACACACAGTACAACCTCAGATATGAGTTTTGAGATTTTCATGTAATTGTGTAGAATACCCCTCCTGTATAACACGTGCCGAATGCGAGATCTCAATTCCTTCAAATAAGCGAGGTATAAGCGACCACCACACGCCCGACCCCCTTCGCTCACCACCACAGGCCCGACCCCATACCAGATTTTCGAACTCGATAGCGGCTCGATGGATGGATGAATTCCAATTAGTCGTGGTTCTTCAGCCCATCGCCGGGCTATCTCCTTATCCTGACTCGCTCTCGCGCAACGATTGCGAATGAAGAGAAATACAGGCCTGAGACAACTCGTCCACAAATTTTTTCTCCCTCAAAATCTAGGCACCTTTGAAGAGCCATAACTCCGTTCAAAGAGGGTTTTGGACGGTTTCACAGATACCATTGTGATCAGCGTGAGACTCTCTCCAAGATAAGCATGAAATCTGAAAATTAATTTTTTGGGTCTACTGTGCCTTTAAGTCCGTTCAGTGTCCAGCGCCAATGCAGCTCGAGGTGGCTTTTTTATTCAGTTTTCTACATTTTTAAAGTTTTCAGTCTCTAAAACCCACTCAAACTCATCAGATCGGCGGCTGCAGCGCTGGAATGGGGTCCGACTCGGGAGCGTGCGGCCGCAAAGCGTGTTTATACCCAGTTGCGGACGGGAATTTGGCTCCGAGAAGCGCAATATTTGTAGTGCAAATCGATGTGACGTCTTTAGGAAAATGGACGAAGCCGGATGATGAGATGGAAAGTGAGGATGAGGCCGTGACGAGACTGCATTATGAGAAAACAAAAAGGTATTCTGCTAGAAAATCCCTTTGATCTGTCAAAACTGTGATTGCCGCATTGAAGTTGCGATATTGATAAATTGCGTTGTTTTTGCCACATACATTTTACACTCACTCATTGATGAGGTGAGCAAAGTTTAAGTGAAATATTGACGCGGTTGGGGACATGTGTGTTCTTCCGCTTTACTCCAGGGATTGAATGCGTTTTTCCACATTAAAAGTGTTATTTTCAAAAAAAAGAGACCAAATATGAGATTGTTGATATGTGAAAAATCGCGTGTTCTAATTTTCGATGTTCCTGAGTAGGTAAGCCCACTAACTAGGGACTGCTTTGAACATCCCGTGGCGATTCGGAAAACCGTGTTGTCGTTGCTATAGATATGTGTCAGTAAATGGCTGCGGGGGTTCCAGAAAAGGGCGTTTTCATTGCTTCACAAAAAGGTAAGGGTATCAAGGAATTTTTGAGGGGTTCAGAAAAAAGTTCGAATTTAGCTGAACACTCTCAGCTGGGGGTTATTTAGGGCGCTGAACCAGAATTTGGGGTCTATTCCTCGCCAGAATGCGGGTTACTGTGGGTTACGTTAGGCACAATGCCTCTTAACTGCCGTTATTCACCTTAAAGTTTAGAAAAACCAAAAACGGATCTCAAATTCATGTTCAGCCTCCCAAATAGCACCCGCAGAGAAATTTTGAGTCAAATCTGAGACTTTGACCTAGCTACCGTATACCCACCGTAAGCTACCGTCATTCATGGATAATGGATAAACGGGTTGCAGATTCATGTTAGGCAGCCCGAATAATCCCTATGTAGAAGTTTTGAGGAGATTTGATCGTAGCGTTCTCGAAATCGTCGAAAGTTGCGTTTTACCAACAAAGTTTCCCTATGTTGAAGCTTTGGACCAAGTTAGACGGAAATTTTGAAATAATGCAGAACGTGCTGACATAATCAGCACCCAAAACAACTTCTAGAAACAAGTTTTAAGCTCAATCCGAGACATTTTTTTTGAATGCCCGAAAAGTTGCCATTCGTGCACCCCTTTTCTCTTCGCAAAGCTATGAAAATGCCAACTTTTTGAAAATCTTCTGTGAATCTCTGAGGCATTTAGCTAATTTGTTGAAAACGGGCTATCAATGCTGTGTCGCATGCCAACAACTATCAAAACACGGTTTTGTAAAAGCCCACCGGAATGGTGCCCTAGTGAGGGTCACGAGAAATTTCGCTGATCCACACTTGGTGCAGGACTTCCGGGTCTACGTAATATTTAAATGAGTTTGCTAGTGGTGCTTTAGGTATTCTCTGCTGGAGTCATCTGGCAGCGGCAAGTCTGGAATCGATGTGACGTCGTGTCGCTTACATGCGAAGACGAATATCTTGGTGACAGCATACTCGAATGGGGTTTTTGTGCTGCATGAAGTGCCCTCGTTTGCACTTATTCATAATTTGAGGTTTGTGCAGGCTTCACATTCCGATTGTTTCTCAGATTCTGGGTTCTATTCTGTCATTGATAGGCAACCTTAGTTGTCGACAGCGGGCCCATTAAATGTCATTGGCGTTTAGGAGTTGACGTCGTATCGATCTGTAGTCGGTAATTGAGATTGCATTTTTTGGGCATGGGGTTGGAAATTTTCTCGGGAGATATTTCTTGCTATATCTGGAGGAGTCTACTCGTTCAACTTCCATTTCTAGGGCGTCGGAAATGCAAATAACAAGTTGAGCTATAAATAACACTGGTGACTGGCTAGCCCTTGGCTGTGGAAAGGGATCGGCTGCGCAGTTGGTGGTAGGTTTCTTGTGTATATCTCCTCTTTTGGTTAAAGTTATGCCTCAAAATGGTGTGAGCTTTAGGTCTGGGAATGGCAGTCTGAGACGTATGTGTTGAAACAGCAGGCTCACTCGCAGAGGATTTTGAGTGTGCAGTACTCTCCTGATGGCTCATTAATCGCGACTGGGGCTGAGGATGGAAAGGTAAGGGAGGCTGCCGTGCCGCTAAGAAGTCGTCTCGGCTCTTATGAATCATTAGGCAGCGTCCATAGCTAGCTCTGGGAGTCAAATGACGCTGCGGGTTTGCATTGTTAGCCCTTGCTATTGATTTCACTCTAAGACCGCCTTTGCAACCGGCCTGCCGCTGATGCTAGCGGCATCGTATGTGCAGCCGCTGCCATTGATACTATCAATGACATCGTTAAGCCCTGGTAGATGTTGTGAATGTGTAGAGCCGGCCTCATGAGGGTAGTATACAAAGCGTATGTCGGATCTGCGAAAACGACTTGTATTGCTAGTATCTTTTGGACGTACCCTCTATAAAACGTCTCAATTCACATCATTCGAGGCGCGAGCGGCGCGCGCGTCGCCTCGGTCTCCGTCTGCTCTACGCTCTCTCACTGTCTCTAACCTCCTCTCCGCACCAGCACGCGTAGGAACCAAGTGAATTTCGCCGTCTTATAGCCTGTATATAGCAAAACTGTGCAGTATCCCGTTCCGAACCGCTGGTTCCGAGAAGCTGTAAGCTCGAAACGGTAGTTTTTTGTGCCTTTTGTATCTTTCAAAACTCTCATTAAACTTTCGAAATCTGAAACGGACCTCAGAATTGTGTTCAGCGCCCAAAACAGCCCCTTTGAACGAAGTTTGATTGAAAGCACGTTTTTCGAATTTTATGCAGACTGATAGGGTTTCGGACTTGAGCGGATTTTCGGTTGAGCGTTCATTCATATCAATTCGGGGTTCTGGAAGCGCTTCAGAAAATGTTCAAGATTTCGGCCTAAAATTCTCCCAGGGAGGTTTTCTGAGGCGCTGATCACGAATCTGGAATTTTTTTGTGGACTTTCCGAAGTTTTCGGCTCAACTCGCTCAAAGCAACCCAGAGGGGGAAATTTTTGAGGGCAAAACGTCATTCTCGAGATATCCGGGTCTCTTCGATAGATGTGTCTAAAATCATACCCAGTGGGTGATTTGATGTGCTTAACGCGAATCTGAGGTCCATTAGCTGATTTTTTCAGACAACGGTGGATACACGACAGTTTTATCAAAGTCTCAATTTAGGCTCACAATCTGTATGCGGGGGTTATTGGGGGTGGTGAATACGACTTTGATGTTCATTTGTCGATTTTCGAACTACTTGATAGGTTTTGCCCCCTAAATGGCATATTACCTACCGCAACCTACAGTAAACACCAGAGTTTCGACAAGGAGACCCCAGATTCGTTTTTAGCATCTTAGATTACCCCTACTTGCAAGTTATGAGAGAATGTAGTATAGTTGCTGACCTCTGAGGAACGAATTCGTAGCCAAATTTTTCTTGCCAACGAGTTGCTATCCTTCATAAGAGCCTCGTGTTGACCGCAGCTAGGCGACCACTAGCGAAGGTCAATGTAGTCATCAGCGCTCTACCCAGAGGAAGTAAAGGCAGCATTCATGGTAGTCAAAATAGCATAGATAGCTATGTATGCGGGCTTTGCTAGAAAGCTTACGCCACCAGAAGCCTCAAAAAGGCCAGCTAAAATGACTCTATTGTAGCCACTTTAAAGGCAGTGTCCACGATAGATTTCGTCTTCGTTTTTTGGTCGGAAATCGAAGGCCCGGGGTCCATTTGGAGCGATAGGGTCGAAACAGCGAACAAAAGCGGGTCCGACAGAGCCCTTATCGGCTCCAAAGTCCGCTCGCGCTAGTCCTTACCTCGCGTGTATCAAATACGCATTGATGGATTTCTTCTTCTTATCAGCCACATCGGAGTTTCTTCTCATAGGCGTAGAAAGGTGGCCACATCACACGGCTTGTTCCACATATCACGAGCAGACGGAGAAGTAGGTCTGGCAGAGCATGAAAATAAATGTAGTGAATCATGACCAGCAATATGACAGTCAGGACATTGATAAGGGACCGACTCGTCGATCCTATGTGCGTAGGCTTTGAGGTACGAAGAGTGACCGCAGCGTAGACCCGCTAGAGTTACGCGGGAGCGTCTGGACAGAGTCTTCTCGCTGTCATCGACCGTAGGAGGCACAGTACCAAGGATGGGATTGGGAAGGACACAGGACAGGTATTCAGACACGAATCTGGTGTGTTCAATTTGCTGCAGCCTCTTCCTTGTGAGCTCAGAGGTAGCCCATCTTTGACGATTCAATGTAGAAATAGCAGTATGGAGCGGTGTGCGAATATTACGGGGATGAGGATCAGATGACAGGAGTGGGTAGTTGGGATGTGCGGCATTCTTGACTATGCCAATGTGAAACTGTTGTGACTGCAGTTGGCAGTGCTGTTTGACAGGAAGTACGGCACATTCTTGATGAAGATGGGATATAGGTGTAGACTTTGGGCAGCCAGTGATGACACGTAGAGCAGTATTTTGTACGCTTTGAAGCTTGCTCCAAGAGGCATCCAACAGGTGTCTAGTCCATATCGAAGCCCCATATTCCAGAGTTGGCTGTATCATGGCCTTATACGTTGTGCGTAGAACTTCCTTTGTGCTACCCCAAGTGGTGCCCGCCAAAGCACGGAGGATGTTATTTCGCGTGTTAGCAGTTGCGGCTCGGATGCGCGTGTTCTCGTGAAAGCGCAGTGAGGGGTCTAGGAAGACTCCAAGTAGCCGAGGGTGCTTAGACAGGGGCAGCCGATTGCCTTCCCAGAAAACTCCGGGATGCAGTTGATGCTCAGCCGTTGCAGTAGTGCACAGAGTAACGCTAGACTTTGAAGGAGAGACCTTTAGCTGCTTCGATTCGAGGAATTTGGCCAGGCTGCAGAGGTATTTGTTCATCTCCGCAGTGGCACGGTCGATAACAGGGTCTGTACATACAATTGTGATGTCATCAGCATACAGACATAGATGGATGTTGGGTGGCGGCTTCGGAATATCGGATAGATACAGAGAGAATAGGCTTGGTGACAATACTCCACCTTGAGGAACGCCTGCCTTCAAGGGGACCGACTTCGACAAGTGTCCGTCGAACGTCACACGCATGGAGCGGTTCTTGACGAAGTTGTCAGTCCATCGTTTACACCAGTCGGGCATATTGCAGTCCAGAATCGATTTGGACAACAATGAAGTGCTGACATTGTCGAAAGCGGAAGTCAGATCGACTGCTACGACCAGACTTCTGCCGGCGGGAGCTATCCTATTGAAACCGGCGATGATGTGTTCAGTAATTGACGTTGGTGCGGTGATGGTGGAGTGCGCCTTTTTGAAGCCATGCTGATGGACGTTCTGCTGTAGTGCGCCTTGGAGATGCGGATTTATAATTTTTTCCGCCAGCTTAGCGATAGGGGATAATAGGGATATGGGACGATGTGACGTGGCTTTATCCTCTGGCTTGCCAGGCTTGGGGATGGGGAGAACAAGAGCTTGTTTCCAACGAGCAGGTATAATACCACTACTAAACGACGAATAGATAAGATCACTGAGTAACTCGGCATATTGTTCCGGCAAATGCTTCAAGTGAACGGCTGAGATGCCGTCAGGTCCCTCTGCCTTTGAGTTCTTCATTGATTTGATAATGGCAGTGACAGTAGAAGCAGTTATAGCAGGTACGTCCTGGCGACTGAGTTTTCTGATCGCACGTAAGGTACATCTGTGTTGCTTATCGCGTCGTGAAGAGGCAGAAGCATAGAGTTTTCCAAGCTGGTAGGCAGCCTTATATCCGAATTCAAATCTGCCCGAGGGGAATTCAAGCATGTTGCGCGCAGGTGCAATCTTCTTTCCAGATAGTCGTTTGAGGATGCTCCACGTCTGTTTGCTATCAGTCGCAAAGTTGATGGATTCGGTGTACTCTCTCCAGCGTTTCTGCTTGTGGTCATTCAGCACTTTGGAGATCTCCTCGGATAATTGAGAAATGCACGGATCAGAGGGATCACTTCTCCGTCGGTCGTCCCGTTGAGTGATAAGCTCCAGGGCTTCCTTTGGTACGTTAGGGTGGAACGTTCTAACGCGACCGGTCGGGATGGCTGTTCTGGAGGCATCGCATATGGTGACGACGACGAATTTCTCCTTGTCATGTACCGAGCCAGCTAGCGGATAGTTGGCTACCCGGCTGAGTAGCACCTCTTTAAACAGGAACCAGTTAGCCTTACGATAATTAGTGTAACATTTGCTACGGGAGCCAGAAAAAGGTGCAAGCTGACTATTGAGAGAAAGATCCAATGATGTGCATATAGGTACATGATCACTGCCCATTGCCACAGATGTGGACCAGCTGCAAGACATGACAAGAGAAGAGGAAACAAACGTGACATCCGGTGAGGAGGGTCTGCCCGTCGACGGGAGACGAGTAGGAGAGTCCTCGTTTATAGGTATCAGGTCACAATCATCCGCAAAAAGCTCAAGTAGTTCTCCTCTGTCATCGGGATCTAGGGAGGAGAACCAGGAGGAGGAATGAGCATTAAAGTCACCAGCCACGACAACAGATGAAGATGAGAGGATTGCATATACATCATATAGATATGGAGTGGGGTCAAATGAAGTGGGACAAGAAGTGGATGGGGGAATGTAAACATTGATAATGTCTAGGGGACAACTTTGTAGTACAACATGAACTCCTATATATTCAACAACATTATCATTAGGGAGTGCAATAAGATGAGAGGGAATAGATGATTTTACAAAAGTCGAGACGCCACCGCCATGTGATGTACGGGGAATATGGTATGATGTATAGCCGGGGAGGCGGGGCTGAGAAGGGGAGGACACGCTAAGCTTGGTCTCCTGTAAGAGGATGACATCAGGTTGTGAGCGTTCAATGTACAATGTAAGTTCCATAAGTTTGGCACGCAAGCCATTAATATTGAGTTGAAAAATGTTGAGACTATGAAGAGGAACCGTAGAAGGTAAATTAATACAAGACATACAACAATAGGCATCAGTGTAATCATTATAGCTAGTTAACCCCGAACACTTGAGGTGTACCCAGCCAAGGCAACCACCGCACTGGATGCTCGCATGTTGTGCCGACAATCCACAATGACGGCATGGATATCGCGGAGTCTTGTTTCTCGGTCCAGGATTCTTCTCAATGCCAGCTCGTAACAGTAGAATACGAAGGAGTGTAGCAGCCAGCCATTTACACTCCCACAAAGAAAAAACTCCTCGTGGAGTTGTTGACGCTCGTTTGATGAGTCTTCTTTATCTTGGTAGTCGACTCCACAGATCCACCACGCGTAGGTTGAGCATCTCGGATCCTCGATGGATTTGAAGGGACTAGCGCGAGCGGATTTCGGGGCCGATAGGGGCTCTTTTTGGTATCGTTTTGTTTCGTTCTTTCGACCGTATCGCTCTAAGGAGGACCAGGTCTTTCGATCTTCGGAAAAACACAGGACAAAATTTATCGTGGACATTGCCTTTAAGCCACACAAGCGTCGAGACTCCGCCCATTTCGCCAACCCCCCCCCCCAACCCTTTAATGCAAGTACGCTTAAATTGATTGCTCAAATGCTGTCGTTTCTGCTGTTTTTTAAGCTTCCAGCGGCGTAAGCGTTCTAGTGCGGACCGTACGAGTCTACTAGCTTCGCTATCTCAAACACTTCTGCCGTGTTCAGGCTGACGTTGAAATTTTGGTTGAAATTGTGATGGAGTGATTCTATGTACATTTTTAATTGTGCCAGTGTTAAGGTAAAAATCTGGAATGGGCATTCGGCGTTCTGTACTGTGACGTTCGATGAGCACACATCGGCGGTGACGGGGGTTTGCTGGACGCAGAGTGGTAGAGCGATTCTTAGTGCATCGCTGGATGGCACGGTACGAGCACATGATCTGAAAAGGTGAATTATTCATTTTCAAAACACTCCTTTTCCGTTTTAGATAGGTATGTTCAAGGTATCGTAACTTCCGAACCCTGGTTTGCCCGGAGCCAACGCAGCTCGGAAGCCTAGCAGTCGATCAGTCTGGCGATATCGTGGTGGCTGGAGCTAAGGAGTTATTCAATGTAGGTGTCTTTCTTATTTTCACAGCCATTCACGGATTTTCTGAGATTATCTTTCAGATTTTCATTTGGAGCATGGAAAATGGAGCATTATTGGACGTTCTGAGTGGACATGCTTCCAATATAGCCGGTCTGAGCATGTATGGAAATGCACTAGCTAGTGTGTCCTGGGACCGGACATTGAAGTAGGTTCACGGAAAGGGATGGTGGCCCCTAGTTGCACGATACTGAGGTGCAGCGGGCTAGTATGCCTGTGTTAATTTTGTGTCCAGAGCGCGTTTGCCCTAGCGGTTTTCCGCGGAGCGTTTCACGCCTAGGCGGTCAAATTCTTCCGCGCCTTCGCTTTCTTCGTATACTGGGTCCGCAAGCTATAGAAAGTTGCCAAATGCAAAGGCCAGTGTTTAGATTTCGAAATTGCTTTCGGCTAGACGCGCTGACTACGCGTTATACTATGAACTGGGCAAAAATCCGCTAAAGAGCATGCTTTTCCTGCGGTATCCTAACCTATGTATATATCGTGGTTTAAGTACGGCTTGGCCCTCGCAAGGCGTTCGCGGTTGTAATAATTACGCCACATTTCGGACGCGCCCACTACTGAGCTCTGCGCTTATTCCTGTTTTTGACTCATGTTTAGATGGGAGCGCAATACTTTAAGGCCCCGTTTATACTACTCCTTGAAGCGTTTTGACGCCGGCACCCATGGAGCCGGATACGCGGATCGTATGTAGTCCGCGTGGTCGCGGCATGATGTACACCCCTATAATAGCGAACGGCCGCGCCGTGTGATAAGAGTTTTAGTATCGCCCTGTGCTGCGCCGCTCCGCTGTCGATGTGAAGACGTCAAAAGGGGCTCTCAGGCGTCGCTTATGCTTCCGCCGCCGGGCGGCGCGGCGAAGTGCAATCCTGCAGCATCGATCGTGCCACACCGCGTGATCAATATTAAAGAAATGCATTGTGTCGCGCCGCTCGGCGGTGGGAGTATAAACGGCCCCTCAGTAAGGCGTTGTTGCGAAACTCGCGCCGTGGTTCCATAGTATAGTTTCTTCCAACTATTTATTGATGAACACACATATTACACAAAGTTGAGTGAGCTTATATATCAGCGAGTCTGCATTCCATTACAAATTCCCGCGGAGAAAAAAGTCTCCATACACAGTGCGAGGAAAAGTGTTCGCGGTCTTGGGTTGTAGCGGATTTGGCGACACGCGGAGCGAGCGGCACAAATAACCAAAGTTTTTTTTTCTCGCGCGACGTACCTATCGCCGCAACCAGCTCGCGGTGGCTCTCCCTCAGCTTGCCAACTTTGAAGGCCCTCTCTCAGCTTGCCCACTTTGAAGGCCCTCCCTCGCTGCTGTCACGCTGCACGATTTTCGCTGTTTGGCACTTCCCATTGCTCCTACACACCCCGATACAGCGAGTTTCGCCTCGAATCCACCCTGAAAGCCCCTATACAGAAGCTGGGATACTGCTACGGGCGAAGCTGTCGCTGGTTGGTTACTGGAGAGTCATGCCGATTGTTTTTGCTCTTGCCGTTTAGCGTCATTATGAGGCAACTTATCATAGCCAGTTCTTACACAGTCACGTCGTGAGCATTCTTCATCAGCGCAATTTGATCGCGTCTACAAGTGCTGTGAATCGGCCTTCATTCTATTTTTTTTCGGTTTTGGGACAATTAGGCCCCATTCATACTTTATGCCGCCGCGATCAAATCGTTCCCACCAGAGGCGCACGGTGACGAGATCGTGATGTGGTCGTCGCGTCGCTGTGCTAGAATCAGCGACGATACGCTGCTCCATAATGAACTTAAACGACAAGCGCGACGACGATGAGATCAGCGATGGTCTCGCGCGTAAGGGTGTACCAATTTTAGTCGTGTACGGTGCGTCATACTCTGACTTGCTCATCACGCGCGGCATTTTGCCTCAGATCATGTCAGCTATAAATCGCGGCGGCGCGAAGTAAGAACGGTAGCTAATGGTCCCATGTGTTCGGCTTGTGAGGGTGCGAAGATAGAAATTTTGAAGTCGAAATTCTGGACCAAAAAGATGAAAAATAAAAAAACAAAGGAACTTGCGGTTTCTCAGGATTTGGAGTATCGTGGATTCACCCTGTCAAACCACAGAACTAGCGCAGGAAGGACAAGCAGTGGCGTATTCTCCGTGTGGGCAGATGGTGGCTGTATTGACGGTCGACTCGAATATAACATTATATCACTCGAAAGACGTATGTCAATCCAAGTTTAGAAGTCCCTGATTTGATTTGCTCTGCTATTTCTACTTATTTGAATGTGTTTAGATGACATTCATTGGCTCCATAGATGCCAGACTAGACCTGGATCCTGCCAGAGGTCAAAGGGACACGATCACGAGGCAGAATGCAGCTCAGAATAAGTGCGACTATCATTTCCCCTACTTGTTCTTCGTGTGGTTACCTAAACCCAGCACTTCAGGTCATTCACCTGCATGAGTTTTTCGCCAGACAGTGCCCTGCTTTTGCTGGGCGGTGACTCCAACAACTTCTGTCTATACTCGGTGGTTGATCGGATGCTCGTGAAGAAGTTTACAATAACTGAGAATCGAAGTTTAGATGGAGTTGTGGTGGGTTTTATTCGGCGTCGGAAGGGTTTTGTCGCCGGCGTCAAGTGTTAGCGTCAGCGCGATCGTCTTCAAACGCCAGTCGCTACAAGCTGTAGATCCTAAGTAACTGAGAAATGAGAACAAATGATCATTGCGTAATTCAGTTGGATGTGAATCGGCGGAATTACACAGAATTCGGAAATATGGCTCTATACGACTCATCCGATTCTGAAACGGAACCTGATGGGAAGCGGGCGATTAAGCTGCCGGGATCGAAACATTTCGATCTGGGAGAGCGATCGGCTAGACCCCAGGTGGTCATCTTTGCTGTGGCATTTTGTCCTACTGGTATGGTTTATATAGAGTTAGACACCGGGGGTAAAGAGATTTTTTGAAATGTTTTTCCTTGAGGTCGACGATTCGCGGTTTGTAGTACGGAAGGGGTCGGTGTATACTCATTGGATACTGTGGGGTTATTTGACCCGTTCCAACTGGACAGTCAGACGACGCCGGCTATGATTAAAAGGTTAGGTTTTTTGTGCGTTTCGGCAAGATTTACTAACTAATGAATGCGTAACTAATGAATTCAATGCGTATGTTGGGTCTGCGGAAACGAGTTGTATTGTTAGTATCTCTTGAGCATCTATAGTAAAACTGCGCAGTACCCCGTCCCGAGCCGCAGGTTCCGAGAAGTTGTAAGGCCAAATCAGTCGTTTTTTGTGCTTTTTATATCTTCCAAAATGCTTAGTAAACTTTCGAAAATCTGGAAGCGGGCCTCATAGTCGTGTTAAGCGCCCAAAACACAACCACTCTGATCGAAGTTTGGGCATATTTTCCGAATATTGTGCAGACTGATAGCGTTTTGGACCTAACGGATTTTCGGTTGAGCGGTTACTTGTATCAATTAAGGGTCCTAACTAGGGCTCACCTTACACTTCCGTGGGCTTTTATAAACGTTTACTTTAAGGTAGGTGTTGCCTTAAATAGCATATACCCTACCGTTACCTACAGTAAACCTCAGAATTTCGACTAACAGACCCCAGATTTGTTTTCAACACTCTAGATTACCTCTACGTATAAATTTTGAGCAAAATCCGATTTTTCTAAGAAGCACCCCAAAAAAATTTTGATGGGTACTCTTACCTTTTCACGAAACTATAAAAACGCCTATAACTTCTCGGAACTTGCGGTTCGGGACGGGGTACTGCAACGTTTTACCATAAATTCACATGAGATACTGACAGTACCATTCGTTTCCGCAGATCCGACATACGCTTTGTATGCTTCTCTTGTATACAAAGTTCTTATAAGCGGGTTTCTGGCCAGGGCCAAGCGGGGCGTTGCGTAATTTTGCGAAATCGGAGCGATCCCCCTCACCATCAAATTTTCTTTTCAAAATCCATGTTTTGCGATCCCCGGGGCGCGATTTCTTGGCAATTTGTATTTGATTACCGAGAACGTCAGACGCAGAGAATTCGTTAAATACTCGGGCTCAAGCGTCTAAAGTCTGAGCAATGCTACGATCCTTGCCTTCAGTAACCAAAATATTGATAATTTTTGGAATATTTTCACCAAATTTTCATTTTGGACCGAAATTCCCATGACCATCATAGAAATTTTTGTCTTTCGTTATTTTTATTTTCCAGTCATTTCCAGAAATTTTCATTTTTGCTCAGAATTTTCTGCGATCTCCCCGTTGCGAATTTTCGCAACCCCGCTTGACCCTGTTTCTGGCTACAATTAGACGCTCAGAATTAGGTAAACAATCGTCGAAAACTCAGTTTTTTTCAGGAAACTCACCGGCAGGGTTGAGCAGCTCGTTGCGCCAATCTTCGGCGGAGCTACTATTTTGGAAAAGTTTGAGAAATTTTCACGATCTCCCACTCGAAATGAAAAATTGCTTTTTTTGAGTGACAAATTTGGACACTTTTCAGACTTGTGGTAATAAAAAGTAATTTTCCTATTCCTACCTCATTTTACCTTGCCAAATATTTTGGAGAAAATTGTCTTTCATCTCCAAAAGTTTTTTGAGCCCCTCCAAATTTCGTTTCTTTCTCAAATGTTTTACGACCCCTTTGCGCCAGGCCGCAGCCTTGCTCACCGGCTAACTAACTACCGTCCCTATCGGAATGAAATTCCGCTCCACAGTTGCGGAAAACCGCTGTTGCAGCTCGCAGCGGAATGATAATCGTGCTGGGACAAGGGGTAATCGTGTGGGGACCCGGTGGTCCCAGCACGATTATCATCGTGCTGCGTGCTGCAACAGCGTTTGTCCGCAACTGCGGACCGGGATTTCGCTCTGATAAGGGCATTTTGAAATTTTCGTGTTCCAGTGCACTTTCGTTGGATGATTTCTCTACTGCTCTAATGGCATCATTACGGCTGAACGATTCCTCATTGATACAGCAAACCATACAGAGTACACCATTGGAGCAAAGTTGGTTTATAAGATGTGTTCTCAAAAGTGTAGAGCTGTGTGATCTGCCTCTCAACATGGATTTTTCTCACGAAAGCGTCCTGCGCAATCGCTCGCAAGCACGCGCGTCCAGGGTCAAGCAGGCTGTTGTTCAATAATCGTAGAATTTTCGTCTCCCCTTCTTCTATGGTGATCAAAATTTCAAAAATGCCGAGTTTTCACGTTTGTCCCATGGTGAAAATTCTTTTCGACAATTTTCCGAGTTCAAAAAAATTGACATTTTGAATCCTCTTTTCAACATTTTTCTGGTTGAACGCAGCGCAATATAGAGCCTCGAAGAGTTTCAGTATAACCTCTTATAGGAGAATCTGTCAAAGTTTTTATTTCCGCTTCAACAGTTCCACGCCCCCCCCCCCAAAAAAAACAAGTTGAAAATTCTCGCGTCCCCATTTTTGTCCCGCTGGACAGTAACTACTTGAGCGTGCGCGTGCCCATGGTGGAAAAAATCCAGTTAAACGTTCCGTTTTGTAAGAATCGAAACACATAATCTATTTATGGTCTGTTTTCCAGTAGAACTAGTAGTACGAGCGTTGCCTTTGGCGTATGTGGAGAAATTACTCAAATGGATTGCTGATGGCAGAGTAGTGGCGAGTTCCACTCATGTGCATTTCTATATGGTGAGTTCTACAAAAAAGTAGGCACGGACCGCTCAGTTTCGTGCGAGCAGTCGTGTCGCGGTCATCGCAGAACAATATCGAGGCGGCTCGCTATTCGTCTCCAGTTTAGCAGCTTCTCACCAATACGGTTGTATTAGCAAGTTTCAGATTTGGTTGCGGCATCTTCTGAATATTCATGGCATGCGACTAAAAGGGCGAACAGATGTGGCTATACTCACGGGAATCCAGCAGATTGTCGCGCATCATTCTCAGTTGATATCTAAACTGTGGGTTTTTATATGTTCCGAGAAGTTCTGTGTCAGTTGAAGGCAGTGTTCACGATAAGTATCATATTCGAGTTAAACTCAAAAATGGGGTTGTTTGGTTGTGAGTTAACAAACAGTGAAGAAACAGCCGGGAAAAGCGCTCGGATTGAGCGAAAATAGCGGTTTCTAACGTACGTATAAGTCCAGGGCGCGGACGAGCTTACGCGTCCCGCAAGTTTCGGCAAGCGCGCGCCAATGGCGACATGTGCGCGAATCGATTAGGCTGGAAGTGGCGGAGTTGCTCGGCACATTTGCATCGAAAACGTTCGCGGCGCCACAAGCTTGTCAGAACGGAGGGGCGGGGCGGGTCAAGCAGGCGCACTGGGCTCACGAAACCCTCACTTAACGGCTGTTTTTACCGATTTCTGGCACGTTTTCGCTGTTTTTTTCGAACCTATCCCCTCTAGAATCTGCCAGCGTAGTGTTTAAAGCTGAAAGCTTGCAAGCGAGATTTATGGTGTACGTTGCCTTTAAGGTAGCGCGCAATAGGTACGAAACAGACGTGGCCTGTGCCACTTGTAAGAGTTTTTCTCAAAAACCGAACCATTTGAACTCCCATCAAGTCATTTTTTTCAAAAAATCATATTTTCGCCCTGAATAATTCGAACATTCGAAAACAAGAGTAGTTCAAAATCTCGAGTTATAAATCTTTATTCGATTTGAAGCCCGTGTTTGCAGAGCTGATCAGAACAAATTTGGTCTACGATATGTTTTGGCTGCTCGAAAGCTGCATCGAAAGGATAAAGTAGAAAGTATGGAATGCTAGCAGTTACTGCTCTTGTCTGTAAAGTCATTCTGTGAGAACTGAGAAACTTTGTACATGTACCATTTAGTCGTTATAGGTTCTGTTGTAGTTTTTTTTTGTTGCTGTTATGTTGTTGAAAGTTGTTGAAATTGTTGATTGAATTATGTTTGAAATGAATATTGAAATCCTGTATGGTGTCTTCTGTGAGACTTCGAAGTTTTACTTTATTGAAATACTTTCCCTCTCGAGGTGCTGCAGAAGAAGGCGCTGGTTCAGAGGACATACCACAACTTGTGCTATGCCCTGTTGTGCGCCCCAGGATGCGTTTAGCGTTGCGGTAGGTTCCTTGAACTAGTACCGCAACCTGGATTAGAATTAGTTTCAGCGACATCCTACACTATGCCGAGGATCATATCATCAAGTGGGGCGAAATGGAGGGACAGCGAAGTTACGGGCGATTTTAGTGATGCCGCGTTTGGATTTCTGGGCTCGTTCCAGGAGATCATTCCGGGGGATCTGAAATCTTCGGAGAAGGCGAATAAAAAGAAAAACAAAAAGAAGGAAAATAAACGGCAAAACGAGGTGGGTCTAGGTCATGCCGACCTTTCACTGCCCTAATCATTGTGATATTGAATGCTATTGCAGAGGGTTGAGAAGCAGGATGGGCAGGAAACTATGGAGGTAACAAGTCCGGACGAAAACGCAAATAAGAAGAAAAAGAGAAAGAAGAAGAAAAATAAAAAGCAAAACGTGGTGGATGAAGCTTCGGAGAGGAAAAGTCCTGGGGAACAGGGCGTTGGCGACAGTGAGAAAATGAAAAAGGTTATTTTCGGATATCTATTGATTTTTGGGTCTAAAAAGGCGATTTTCAATAGGAAAAAATTCCGGATACAGGGGAACAAATCGATTCAATCAATTGAAGTTTCATCAAAATTTATTCCACGGAAACGCAAAGGTTGAAATACTGGAAGTTTGATAAAAAAAACTGACGCTAAGGGTCACTTCCACATCGCCATGCCTCGGTAGGTTCTCTGAATCAGTGCGATTGAGAGATCTTTTTTAGTTAATGGACTGCCCTTATATAGGAAAGCAGAGCCCTAGACGGCCAATTTTTCGCCATAAATAATTATAAACAGTTTCGAAGTTCTCGATCTGGCTATGGTTTCAAATAGGCTTCATCCCATTCGGTTTAGAGAACCTACCACCATTTCGACGCTCGACTAAAGCGTCACTGTAAGCTAAAAGCTCTCTAATTAGGATTTCTCTATGGTTTAGAGGAAGAAAAAACGAAAAACCGACAAGGAGGTGGGAGCAACGAAGGCGAAAAAGGTCAAGTTTGCCACGGAAGACCCCTCGCCAAGTCAGACCCAGGAAGAGGAGCGGGATGAGAATTTGCAGAGGATTGTTATTGATGATGAGGAATCGAGTGAGGATGATGAGCCAGGTCAGTGGATAGGTTTAACTTTTTCATCGTTTTATGATATAACACACTTTCAGGGAACTCAGGAGAGGTTCAAAAGTCAGATTGGGATAGCCTCTTCCTGCCGAAACCAGTCATGGAAGCGATTAGGGAGTTGGGGTGAGCAGCTACTGCATTTTTTTTCAGGTCTCTAAGTTCTGTAATCTCCTGGCTCTGTGATCAGATATATTAAGTTGAAGCGAAAGATTCTCGCCGATCGATTTTGATGATTTGTAAACCTTTCAGCGTTGGTTCTTCGGCCAAATGCGATATACCGATCGAAAATACAAACTTTTTTCTATCTACCACTGTCTTCCATCTAGGCCAAACACTTCTAATTTGCGAAATATGTAAAAGTATGTGCTATAATCCACTGCTAGTATTCAGTACTGAGCATCATTGAGTGTTTCTATCTACTTTGATGTAAAACACCTAACCTTCCAGAGATGAAAGGATATTTGAGCCATCTAAGAACTAGATGACTGCGATTGCGAAAAATTTCGACGGATCGTAATTATTGATTTTTTGCAGATTTTGTGATTTTGGAACTTCGGTCTTTTATCTTATTCGAAAAGTTTCGCCCTCGAAGCTTCGAAGTTACGTATACTGAACAAGTGCCCACTCAATGGTTTTTTTTTCGTCTATTACCAATCGTTTTTTCGAAAATTTGATTTTCGTCATTTTAACAAATTTTAAAAAGAAAAACGGTTATAGTTGACGGAAAAATCACCATGGAGTGGTGAATTGACCAATATACTCAGCCTTGAAGCTTCGAGGCCTAACCTTCTCCGATAAGCCAAAAAAGATCGAAGTTGCAAAATCACAAAATCTGCTAAATATCAATTATTACGATTCATCGAAAATTTTTGCAAACGCTGTCAACTAGTTCTAGGGTGGCTCAAATATCCTGTCAC
Source organism: Aplectana chamaeleonis (assembly GCA_029168955.1). Lineage (NCBI taxonomy): Eukaryota > Metazoa > Nematoda > Chromadorea > Rhabditida > Cosmocercidae > Aplectana > Aplectana chamaeleonis. The sequence continues at coordinate 52,561 of JAPDOI010000184.1, read as the reverse complement.
CTCTGACAGATTCAGTGGTTCACTTCATAGCAAATATAAGCACTCAAAGATGCTTAATAATGGAGATTACTCTAGGTTTCCGGGCATCTCGTCCCCGCGGCGATTTCACTCTACAGTCATAGCTTGCCACATGTTGGAGTTTCCTTCCTTTTCAAGGCTCAGGTTAGGTATATTGGATCCATCAAGCACGAGGATTAACGAAGACCTATTGTTCAGAGGGCTACTTCCAGTTTCTGGATAGAGGGTCAAAAGCTTTGGGGTGGCGGGAAACATTCGCTTGAACCTACCCGTTTACATTGTGAGTGTGTTTTCATTCCAATTTCTAGTTTTGAAACACCCACGAAGATACAGCGTGAAGTGCTACCGTTGGCGGTACGCGACCGATGTGATGTCCTAGGAGCTGCCGAAACAGTAGGTTCTTTTTGTTTTTCTGTTCAGTGAAATAATTACCACAATCAGGGGTGGCATGCATGAATGCATCAGCTATGGTCAGGGAGCGCTGCGCTGCACGCACGCGCCACGATTTGAATTCAAGTTGTGATGCGTGCACGTGACGTTGCGCCTCCCTACCCTGGCCGCCGCATTCATGCATGGGACCCCAGAGGGCTTTCATATATTCAGGGTAGCGGCAAAACACTGGCGTATGCGATACCAGTGGCGGCTCGCCTACTAGAACTGCCAGATGAGATTCGTTGGAAAAAGACTGGTCCAAAAGCGTTGATATTGGCCCCGACAAGAGAGCTGGTGGTGCAGGTCATGAAGCATGTGACGGCGCTGTTGAAGCATACGGATTTCAAGGTAGCTGTAAGGGTTGACTGTGGCAGACTGTCAGAAAGCTTTAATTTTTACTGATTTCAGGCCTTTCCAATCGTTGGCGGACTGGCCCAGGTGAGGCAAGTTCGTATACTGAAAGACCAGGAGCCTGAAGTGATCGTGGCGACTCCAGGACGTTTGTGGGCGATGATGAAGGAGACGGTAAGTTTTAAGGCAGGAAGCATGCGAATTAGAACAAATTTCGTCTACAAATTTCGCGTTGAACACGGATTTGAGGTCCAACTTTAGTTTTTTTTTGGATGATTATGGTAGACTAGCGTGCACACTCAGGCCGCTACGCGGCGTTATTGTGGGCGTGTCTCATAGCATTGACCGGACAAATGAGCAAAAGACGAGGGATCGGAAGATTTTATGCGCATATGTGTTGTGGGAAAACCCTCTAGCACTAACAAAGTATCACTTCTTTGCAGGCCCGCGCACTAATGATACAAATTCCTGACTTTTTCGGAGTTCTGAGTACTACTTTCGAAACCCCGCCCACTTCCAGTACATTTTACGGTATGAACCTGAAACCTTGCCCACTTTCTATGGTGTTCCCTGCACTAATCCTGAGGTCTCGCCCATTTTTCTTTACGTTTTTTTTTGTCTAGGCCGTGAAGCCACGCCCACTTTCCACGATGTTTCGCGCGGTATTTCCAAAGTACTCCCCCACTTACGCACTGACTCTGTAGTTCCAACCATTTTCATGGCCCCTTATGTGTTACGCTGGAGCCCCGCTCATTTCACCAGTAGTCCCGCCTACTTTTTCCAATGCCCTATACCCACTTAGGCGTTTATACTATGCTCCGCCTCTAATCTTTTAAAAGGTGAGGGGGAATCTCAGATTCGAGTTCAATACTCCGATTAACCCTTTCGGGCGAAATTTGGGCTCTGAAGTTTCAAAAATGGAATGATGGTGACGGTTTCTAGACATAATTTGTGATTTAAGGAAGAAGGCGAACCGATCTGCCCGTATCTCTTGGATTGGAGTGGTTTAGTTTGTCTTGTGGTTGACGAGACAGATCGTATGGTTGACAAGGGCCATTTTGAAGAGATGGAAGACATTTTGAAATCGGTCAGAAGGTACGTTATGAGGTTTGGTGTTCTCAGGAATGGAAGTCAGAAAATTCCATTTTGTAGAATTCAATGGCTTCAAGCGATCAAAAACGCGTGTTCTTGACAGAGCGAAAGGCTCCGTCCATAGCAGACGACCAGCGGCAGGCGTCAAGTCGCTTTTCAAACACTGGCGCATGATGCTCTATGGCTGGCCCAAGCGTGGTTAACGATGGTATTGATAATATTAGTGACAGCCGCTACTGCCGCTATGCCTTCACCAACAGCGACAGGCCGGCTGCAGTGGTCGCTGGGGAGTGAGATCACTAACAAATGTTGAAGATGCAAACCCCAGCGTCACTTGACGCTAGGACGTCTGCTGTGGGCGGAGCCATACCTCGCCGTCGTTTTTAGGGGTATTGTATACTTTGTCACTGCCATGAGCGACAGACATGCAATCTAGCTCAAATTGTGGCGAGACCAGCATCGCAGCAGCGGCATCGGCCGTGGTCGGAACAGTTGCCGCGTGTCCTCCGCAGTGACGTGTCGCGGAGGGTTCAAATTCTCCAAATGTGCCGAAGCCTGTTGTTGTCGCCGTGCACAGCGACACGACCATGCGTCGCAGAAGTATGCCATACTCCTCGCGCTCAAATATGCGCAAAAAAAACTTTTAAAAAACTATGGTAAATTGCACCATTGGATGCGCGTGCTAGTCGCCATGGGCTCCTAGAACATTGAAGTTACAGAAGACAATTATTTTGAAGCGCGCATACATCGATTGGCGGACGCTTTCGAAGCGTCATGTGCAATAATTCTTCGCGTTCAAATATTTATGATAATAAAAAAAAATAGCGTTTTTTTTGCGCACAATTTTCAGTGCTCAATGGTGTCGGCTGCTTAAGGATGCGTTTAGTATTGCGGGATACCCGCTAAGGACGTCAGGGAGCGCAGGCATTTCACCACCGTCGCTTCTGTTCACCTGCGCGCGGATAGCGGCATACATTCGATGATGGTTCCTCCAGCACCTTCATCCCTATTACCGTTAGTTTTTCATGAGCGCGCCAATTGTTGCGCATCGCGTACAATGGCCCTGAATCATCGGGCATTATTCTAGGTCAGCGACAGAGAAACTGCAAACGCTGGTGTTCTCTGCGACCTTGACATATGTTCATCATGATCAGACCAGACCTGGAGAATCGAAAAAGGAGCTGACCCCGCAGCAGAAGATCAGTGGGTGTCTCCACCTTAACCCTTCAGGAATAGATGAACAAAAAATAGCGTTCTTTTGCAGAAGAACTGGTTCAACTCACTGGTATGCGGCCGCAGTGCAAAATCGTGGACATAACTAGAGCGTTTGGCACGGCTGAGTCGCTTGTAGAAACGAGAATTAACTGCTCAAATTTGCTTGAAAAGGTAGGGTTTTACGAGTTATGCCAGCAACAGATTAGTGTTGGAATTTCTTTACTTGTAGGATACGACTATAGTATATCTGCTGGAGCGATATAAGGGTCGAACGCTGGTTTTCACGAATTCTGTGGACGCATCACGGCGAATGTATGGAATATTGAAGCTGTTGAAACTGCAGCCGTTGATGCTTCATGCGAAAATGGAACAGAAAGTGCGGCTGAAGAATCTGGAGAAATTCGCGGGTAGGAGTCCTTTGAGCTTCAGATGACACCGAAGTTCCGCCTGCTTTGGCCCTGGTTGTGCGCACCTCGACACTCCAGCGTATTCTTTGATAAAGTCGTAATTCTCATGACTCATGGCGCGAGCGGGGTGTGCGATGCTGCTCCCTCCGTCTGTCATGCGCTATCTCGCTGTCTCTAACTTCGCTCCGCATCAGAACGCGTAAAAACCATCACAATTTCGCGGTTTTACGGCCTGTACAAAGCAAACTGCGCCATGTGATGAAAAGGATACTTCATTCGGGATTTTCACGGGGATGCGTCTTTTAGTATTCTGGTTGAGGCTGTCATTACTAAGTATTCATGCGCGAGAAGGTTTTGGATAGATTCCCCGGAGGTGCTTATTCCTTATCCCACCCTCTTCGTGTACTCGAGAACGGAGGCCAGTCTTTGCCTGTTTGTAAATGATTAACATGCGTTGCAAAATTAAGCGACACACCCCAACTTTCATGGTTCTGGACTTTGTGTGAATCTAGCGAACAAACGGTGAATGCCAATCGACGCAGCGTTCTTGTAAATCCCTGGGTACTAATTTTCAGATAATTGCATCAACTGGATGGAAACTGGCACCAAAAAAATGTTGAAAATGGCCACTTCACAATTATAGGACAGAATTGACGTTCAGGGTTAGGCTCTCGCTGTGATGATCACAAAGGGGGGCGCAGAGAAGGCAGGGGGCCGCAGCCCCGCTGGATGCCATGGAAGAACAGTTGTTATTCAGCGGTACAGAAGATTGTGGAAGTAAGTGAAACATTGCAAATCTGGAAAACACATCGCTCGAAATAGTAATTTCTCCTTCATAAAATCAACAAGTTCTGATGATTTTTGATTGATCAGACTCAGGGGACCGCACAAATTTTACTTGACAGTGGGGCGGGGCGCACAAAGTTCCAAGGCGGGGGGAACGGCCGCACCACTTTCTGAGCGGCAGGGAAGGGGGCCGCACCCCCACGGACCGGTCACAGTGCCATTCCTTACGCTGCTGACGTTTTCGCGAATGTTTCAATTCTGCAGCTTCGGTATCAATTCGTTCATGGTAACACTCAGCAAAAACATTAGATCGACAGTCCACAAAATTGTTCTGGGCACAAACCCATTGAGAACCTTGTTTGGAATGTTGCGAACCAGCTTTTAGAGGCCGTTGTCCCCAACCTGCACACACTAGCTCAAAAACGGATAAACTTAGCTAAACCACGGGCTCGTATAGTCTGCTATCAGCGTATGCTCAACGCCCTAGAACACCCTGCCACTTTTTATCGATTGGAGGTTTGGCAAACACGTAGGTCCTTGGAGCCAAGCGACATGATCGGCCTGTTACGAAACCTGCGTCGTCGTCCTGACAGCAAGAACAGGCCAGTACACCCTACAAAGGACAGTCATGACCTCCCCACTTTTCCAGGTAACCTTTGGTGTTCCTTGTTTATGATCCGGATTCATGGTTCAGCCTACCATATCACCTGAATCTGGAAAACGCATGAGACTAGGTTTCCCAAAGTTCGTATTCGAGCACAAGTTCGTGTCCTTTTTTTTTCTCCCCAGTGTTTAGCGCATCTATCACTTCCATGTGGATTGAACTTGTTCTCGACAAAAAAACTATTCTAAAAGATCTGAACAAGGACTGGCTCCCATCCTCGAATAGGAACTTTGGGAGAGCAAATCTGATGTGTTTCTCAGATTCAGGTGTCATGGCAAGCTGAACCACGAATCCGCACCATCTACAAATGAAACACAGGTTACCTGGAAAAGTGGGAAGGTCTTCTATGTCCTTTGTAGGGTGTACTCGTTTCTTCTTTCTGTCTGGACGACAACGCAGGCTTCGTAACAGGTCAATCATTTCGTTTTGCTTCAATGGCCTACGTGTTCGCCACACCTCAAATTGATAATAAATGGCGTGGGGTTCTAGGGCGTTGAGTATACCTGATAGCAGAACTATACGTGCCTGTGATTTAGCTAAATCCGTCCGTTCTGAGCCAATATGTGCAGGTTGGAGGCGACGGTACCCTAAAAAGTTGGTTTGCAACACTCTAAACAGGGCTTTCAATGTGTTTGTGTCCCAGGATAATTTTGTAGACTACCGACTTAATGTCTCTGGTGAGTCCTACCATTAACGAATTGATACAGAAGCTGCAGGACTGAAATTTTGCGAAGACGCCAGCTATGTCGTATTATTTTGAAACGGCCATTTTCAACATTTTTGGTGCCAGTTTCCAAGCAGTTGATCCAATTATCTGAAAATCAGTACCTCAGGGGTTTTTGAGGGTGCTGCGTGGATTGAAATTCACCGTTTGTTCGCTAAGTTCACATAAAGTCCAAAACCATGAAAGTTGCGGTATTTCGTATAGTTTTGCAACGCACTGTATTATAATTTATTCAGTTTCTTACAATTTCAATTGGATCTTATTACCTAGTTCTTCAACGCGTTATAGTTTAGCTGATTCAAGAAGCGTGCTGCTGGCGACGGATGTGGCAGCGCGAGGGCTTGATATACAGGGAATTGATAATGTAATTCATTACCAGGTGCCGAAGACTGCTGAGGTTTGTTACCTTTTTTTCAAACCCACCCATGGATTCTCGATTTTATTTTTGAAAAAAAAATCTGATTTACAGACATACATTCATCGATCTGGCCGAACTGCGCGAGCAGCGAGAAAGGGTCTTTCAGTTTTAATAGTCGATTCGAAGGATGCACATCTCTACAGGAGGTTATGTAAGAATCTGAATCGAGGTGGGTTACAAGGTGAAAGGTGCGGAGAATTAATAAAATTGAAATCATATATTCATTCAGAGAAAGATCTGCCGGTATTCCCAATCGATTGTCTGGAACTGATGAGAAGGCTGACCGCGAGGGTGAAGTTGGCGTCGGCTCTTGACACACTGGCTCATCGGAGCAAGAAAGTGGGTTATGTCAGAGTAATGTGTGCACCACTCTCCCAGAAAACAATGGTGGACTTCGAAACAGGGTAAGGCATAGCGCTATCCGTGTGAGGTGCAGCCCACATCCGTGCCGCTCAGAAAGTAGTGCGGCCTCTCCCGCCGCCTGGGAACTTTATGCGCCCCGCCCCCTCCCCCCGCCAGGTAAAAGTTGTGCGGTCCCCTGAGTGAGATCTTCAGATCAATGAAAAAATCATCAAAACTTGTTGATTTTATGATCAATAAAATAGTAATTTTTATATTTCGAGCGATTTGTTCTCCAGATGTGACTGGTTTCATCTATCTTCACAATTTTCTGTACCGCTGAGTACCAACTGTTCTTCCATGGCATCCAGCTGGGTTGCGGCCCCCTCTCTTCTCGGCGCTCAAAGCTGCGGCCCACCCCTTTGTGATCATCACAGCGTGAGCCTAACCTTGCTTTGAAAAGCAGAAAGTAACATCGAAATTCTAGAAAGGTCATTGATATTCTCAGCGGGGATTTTGAAAGTTCAGAGACCACTAAAAATCTGTGAAAATCTCAGAAGCGCAAGATAACTCCTGAAACCTGGAGCAAACATTATGAAGCCTGGAAAATTCTTGAAAAAAATTGGAGAAATCGAAACAAAAAGAACTGAAAAAGGAGTAAGATGGTAAGTCCGGGGAATCCGCTGAATGAAAAATCTCCGAAAACCCATAAACACTTTTGAAATTTTTCAGTATTTCTGAGAGCAGAGCAAACTCAGAGATTTCTCGATAACAACAAAATTCTATAATGATCTACTCCGAACTTTACTTCAGAGTTTCCCCCAAATATACTTTTGAATACTACTTGAACACTGGAGAATCTAACACCTTATATCAAAGCTTTTTAATAGCAAGATGTCACTCATAAATCCCATCTGGAATATCAGGAATCAATCAATAACCGAGATCAATTCTACAATGAGTTCTAGAATCTTAGCAAAACACTTTGGCTTGAGGTGTTAACTGAAAGTTTAAAAATTTACCTTGAAAATCTGAAGAAATAATTTTATCAATAGAAAAAGAAATCAAAAACTCGGAAAGCCTTCTCAAATTTACTTCGTACTCATGACAATGAGATCTAAGAGAAGTGTTAAAGCCCCATGAAGACTGTAAAGTCTGTCCGAATGAAAAGGTCCACACCGCGGTCGGCGTGCGTGTTGTGCAGAAGTCTCGAAGACATTTATTCGGACCAGTCGTCCCACGGTTGTAGACGGCTGACTTGAATATAGTCTAATGTTCGGCCAATAATCCTGCAAATCGATTTAGAGGTCTGAAAAATGCCTACGTCACGACAGCTCGACATGCACAAAGACCGCGTGGACGGACGCACTTTCTCATTCAGACAGGCTTTATACAGCATTGAAAATAAGGTTTCTTAAATTAGAAGAATCTGTTGATACGCTTTCCTATAATGCATAGAAATCTAAAAGACTTCAAAATTCTCCTAAAAAATTTTGAACGCTGCTGAAACTGAAGAAAAACCGTCAGAGACATCAAAAGGTCATTTCGAAACCTCTAAAGGCCACGAAAAAATTGTTAGAAATCTGAGGAAAATTTTTGAAGCACAGTGTCGCGGATGCGACGGTGGCTGGAGGCGCACCGTGAGGCCCCGGCCTGTTTACCACAACGCCCGCCGCTTGGAGGCGGAGCATGCCCACGCCAGCCGCGGTGCCCCGCCCCCTTCCTCTGCGCTGCCTATATAAGGCGGCTGTCCTCGGTTCAGTGGTCTGCCCGGTGCCGGATGGCATTGGCCTACAGTACTCATTGGTATTGCACTGCTTCGGCAGGGATGGCCTACCGGGTGACCCCGAAACCGTGGGCCCGCCGGGGGAAGTTTAAACGACGCCTTAGGTGTCGTTTACACTCCGCCGCCGAGCGGCGCTGCGAAGTGCATTTCTATTGGGCTGAAGCGACAAATTTAGGCCACTTGACGTTGAAGATTCTCAAACTTTTTAGCGTTGGTCCTTTGGCCAAGCGCGATGTTACGATCGAAAGCACCAATTCTTTTCAATCTAATGCTGCCTTCCTTTTGTGCGAAAGCCTGCTCATCTGCAAATTACATATATGCTATAGTTCGGCGGTAATCTTCAGTAGTGAGCATCTTTGAGTTCTTCTATTTACTTTGGGGTCAACCACTAAACCTGCTTAATTGACAGGATATCTGAGCCATCTTAGAACTAGATGATAGCTTTTGCGAAAAATTTCGAAGGAGCGTAATTATTGATTTTTAGAGTTTTGTGATTTTGCAACTTTGGTTTTTTGGCTCATTTGAGAAGTTTCAGCCTCGAAGCTTCAAAGTTAAGTATAATGGCTAAGTCCCCACTCAGTAGTATTTATTTCGTCAATTATCGATCGCTTTCTTTGAAATCTTATTTCCGTCATTTTTATAGATTCTCGAGGAAACGATCGATAATTGACGAAAAAAAATACCATTGAGTCGGAACTACATAGGCCATTATACTTAACTTCGAAGCTTCGAGGCCGAAACATCTCGGATAAGCCAGAAAAAAACCAAAGTTGCTAAATCGCAAAGTTTGCTGAAAATCAATAGTTACGCTCCGTCGAAATTTTCCGCAAATGCTATCATCTAGTTCTAAGATGGCTCAGATATCCCGTCAATTATGCAGGTTTTGTGGTTGACCCCAAAGTAAATAGAAGAACTCAAAGATGCTCATTACCTACCTTTGAATTATAGCTCATGTTTCGCGAATGAGCAGGCTTTGGCTGAAGTGGAAGTCAGCATTAGATAGAAAAGAATTTGTGCCTTCGATCGGTGTATCGCATTTGGCCAAAGGGTCAACGCTGAAAGGCTTTAGAATCGTTTAAGTGAAATGGAGGGAAACTTTTGGTAACCGAGTATAGCAGTGATTGTGCCGCGCCGCGTGGTCAATACCATAGAGTTGAACTTCGCAGCGCCGCTCCGCGGCGGAAGTGTAAACGGAGCTATATGTTATCCAATGGGAATATTTGAACATTCCAAAAAGAACAAAATCCAAAAGCTCCGGTGAAGATTTACCGAGTAGTTGAGTGAGAGCAACGCTGGGGCTTCGGTGGTGCAGTGCGATAAGGAGCTCCCCGGAAAAGGAATACGCTGGTTCAATCTCGCCCGGGGCCAAGCGTTTCGCGATCAGCTTTTTACCTTGTGTAAAAATCCAAAAGGTCGGGATTTCCTGAAAACGTAAAGAAACCAGGAGAGTGTTTGTGAAAATTCATATCTGCCGTTCGATATTGCTACTATCTATAGATTCGCCTATCTGAGAACTGGTTCGATAAAATCATCAGGGAAGCAGATTTGGAAATGGACGATTTGAGGTATGCAAAAGAGGTTTATTTTGTAATAGTTCCTTTCCCAAGTGCAGAATTCACATAATGACTTCAGACAAGCAGAGCAAGCAAACTCGAATGACGAGATGAACTCGATCAAGGCCAAAGAGGTTGAATTACAGGCGGAACTGAGAGCTGAACTAGCTGAGCCACTGCCAAGTGTCGATCAGGTTAATCTCCCGGTGAGTTCTAGTGAATTCAGTTTGTCGCTATTGAACAAGTAGTCAAATTTTTCAGAAGACTCGCTACATTAATCCGGACGTTGTCGCTCAATATACGAAGGTATAAACTGGTTTTCAAAATATTCTCTTAATTTGGTCCCTTTCGACACAATGGTGCAGTGCGTTAAACGCAAAACCGCCTCAGTGATGCCGCCGTCGATGCCTAATTGATGGGGGAAGCTCTTTCCGGCAACTAAACAGCTGAACAAATGGCAACAAACATGACATTTGGCGGCGAGGAATTTCTGGATCACGGTTAGGGATTAACCTCCAGTGGTCAGAGAACAGTATGCGCTGGAAGTGCACAAAGTTTCTGTGGGAGGTTCGGAAACGAAGCGAAAAGAGTTCAGTGAATAGCTGTCGTTGTTTGGAAACACAGAAATCACATGCGAACAAAAGCAACCACTATTAAACACACGAATCATTTGGCTGTCTTTTAATGAAATGCGACTGGATTATTAAGTTTTTATTAAAGACACTGTTCGCGATAAACTTCATCGTCGAATTTTTCATGATAAACGCTTCTCGTGGCTCTCAGAAGCAGAATAGCGTCGAAAAAACGGGACGAAAAGCTACCCAGGAGGATTACGTGAGATTTTGCCCGAGCCGCACGCTTACATTTCAGCAGGAGATTTTGCCCGCGAGAGAGAAGAAAATGCCCGCCTGGAGGGAAGAATTTGCCCGCGAGGAGGAGAGAAAATACCCGCATGGAGGGGAGAATTTACCGGCGAGCATGGGAGAAAATCCCCGCAAGAAACGCAGAAAATTTCCGTTGCGAGGGCAAGATTTCGCTTGCGCTAGAAAACCTCATGCGAACATTGAGTGTTGCTCCGTTCACTTCCCTGCTGCCGTTTCTCCATTTTTTGCTCCTTTTTGCTTTTACTCCATTTTTTGTTGTTTTTCCATCAAAACTCGGCAAAACATTGGAAGGAAACGCCGCCTATGCTCGCGGCTATGTGGGTGGGCACTAGGGGTAATCCGATTATCCGTAGTTCGCTCAACCGTTAGCCGGGCTTTCAGTTATCTAGGGCGGTAGCAAATCTGTTCGAAAACGCGAGTTAACTCGCGGTAAGTTCGTGGTAAACTGCAGCTAATCGCGAACTTTTTATTTGAGGATTTCCAGGAAAGGGACCGGACATCGCTGAACCTACGCACTCGCATGCCACGTTGTGAGACACTAGATACGCATAGTGTAAAAAATTCCAAAAAAAGGTTAATTCTGTCTTTTCTAGAGAAAATATTGATTCAGAAAAAAATTCGGAAGATTCTAAAAACTTTTTTAGCTTGCAGTAGGTTCGCGCAAAACTTCAACTTAACGCGAGCTGACAGAGAAATTGGATCTAGTGTGTGAATGAGGAGAAGGATGGATAGTTTTCGAAAAAATCCTCCGGAGAACTTATTCTAAAGCTATCCATCTTTTTCTTCACTTATAATCTATTTCCATTTTCTCTGTCAGCTCGCGTTATGTTGCAGTTTTGCGCGAACTTAAAGGCAATGTCCACGATAAAAGTCGTTTTCGAGTTTCCACCAGAAAAGGAAGGTTCAGAGTCCGACTGTTACATCAGTGAAGAAAGAATCATGAAAAACGCTGCGAAACACCCAAAATCAGCCCTTCTTCTTCAAAGTCACATTTCAACGGTGGAAGAGTTGCGCGGGCATGGGCCTGAAGTAGACAGCGCGCGCTATTGCGTCCCAATGCTAAAACTCAGCCGCGCTCGGGCTCCAATGCTAATGTGAGAGTGGACCAAACTGTTCTTTGGAAAACTCGACCGCGAGCGGAAGGGCTAGCGCGAGCGGACTTCGGAGCCGTATGGAGCTCTTTCGGGCTCGTTTTCGTTCGTTCTTTCGACATCAGTGCTCCAATGAGACTCTGAATTTTCGATTTCTCGCCGAAAACCGAGGACGAAATTCATCGTGGGCACTGCCTTTAACGCGAGACTACCACCCAGTTGTATAATCACTCATTTCATTTGAGTTACTCGCAGTCGGTTCCAGTTTTGTCAGAGCGCGGCTAACGATCGCGTAGCCGCAGAGGCACTACCGCGGAGCCGCAGCGGCACTACCGTGGAGTCGCAGCGGTACTACCGCGGAGCCGCAGCGGGATTATCGCGGGGCCACCATGACATTGCCGATGTGACTACGCGATAGTGCCGCTTCGGTACTTGTAGGAGTCGAAGTCGCAACTGCGATTTCTTTGATTTCCACGAGGTCCCTCTATATCTTGTTTTTGTTAATCTGATGCCTTGAAATGGAACTACTCCTTTGAATTAGAATTATTAGAATGATGACACAAGTGTTCGAAAAATAAAGGGGAAAAAAGTAGAGCGGCACATGTCAATAACTTTTGGGCCAATCCAAGAGATGAGGTTTTTTGCCGTTTGCCGTTTGCCGGCCGTTTTTGGGATTTTCTTGCCGATTGCCATTTGCCGAAATCTCAAAATCGTTTGCCGCACATCCCTGGTTAGAATGCATTCTACTATTTACCACATTTTACTTCTCCGAGAGAAGTTTAAGCACCTACACTATTTCAAAGTTTTGTTCTTTTTCATTCTTTCGCACAATGAAATTATCTATGAAACTGTGCAGTTTGGATGAGGTTTCGATACACTTATACCGTGGGTGCGCGTGTGCAAGCGTTGAATATTTTATTCTAACAGGTTGTGGTAGGCAGTCAATCATAAGACAGGGTCATAGAAGAACTGTATTTTTGATGCTGGCATTTTCTTCCCTCGCGGCGGGCATTTTCTCCCCCCTTGCGGCGGGCATTTTCTCCCCCCTCGCGGACATATTCTCTACGCGCTACGCATCGGGCAAATTCTCCGGGCATTCGGGCAAATTCTCCGTAAGCCACCTAGGAGCCGCAAAACGGCCTAGAAAAGTGGGAAAACCCCGCCGCTCGACGTGACCAAAGGAACACTCGAAATCGTGAGTTGAGCGACGGCTTCCGATCAAAAGCCCCGTTCTTCCCTTCATTCTCAACTTCTCTCTTCATTCAGGTCAGCCCGCATACATTGGCTGCAAAAGACGGAAGTGACAAGCCTCGGACAACTCGTCCACCATGCTTCCCTAGCTCAATTTTTGAGGGACCGTAACTCCAATCCCAGAAGGTCTTGCACGATTCCAGAAGCATCAGTGGAATCAGATTGGGACCGGCTTCAAGATAGGCAAGGAAACAGAAACGCGATTTTATCGCGAACAGTGCCTTTAGGCCCACACAAATACAAAATTGTTGTGCGACAAAAATTTCATGTTAGGTTGTAGCGAAAGTTCGCCTCCCCACCTGTTTTTGACGACGTTCGAAACAGCGTTGATCTTTTGGCCGAGTGCCGTATACCGATCGAAAGCACGCTTTTTTTCTATCCAAAGATGGCTACCACCTGTATTTGCGAAACACACGCTATAATTCAGTGGTAGTTTCAGTAAGGAGCATCTTTGAGTGCTTCTACTTACTTTGAGGTCGACTACCAAACCCGCCACAGTTGAAAGGAAATTTGAGCCACACTAGAACCAGATGATAGCGTTTGTGGGACATTTCTACGGAGCGTACATACAATTCATCTGCGCAATCGCGTTCAGTTCGCATAGTGTACGCTGATTGCGAAAGCGTGTTGCGGCGCGGTTTCGAGGATCCTCAGACAGGGATGTCGGATCACCCGGGCGGGTGTTACCTTTTCTCCCCGCTGTGAAGAAAGGCGAGAATCGCCGGGTGATCCGATGTCCCTGTATGAGGATCCTCGAAACCGCGCCGCAACACGCTTTCGCAGTGAGCGTGCACTTTGCGGACTGAACGCGATTGCGTTGATGAACTGTATTCATTTCGAGCGGATTTTGTGATTTTTCATCTTCGGTTTTCTGGATTTTCCTAGAAGTTTCAAACTAGAAGCTTCAGTTAAATATAGTGGCCAAGTTCCTACTCAGTAGTATTTTCTTCATCAATTATCGAAAATCGATGAAAGTCTGGTAAAAAAAGATCGATACTTGACGAAAAAATACTGTTGAGTAAGGGCTAGGCCATTATACTCAACTTTGAAGCTTCGACACCGAAACTTGTCGCATAACGCTGAAAAAACCGAAAATGCAAAATAACAAAGTCCGCGAAAGGTCAATAAGTGTGCTTCGTCGAAATTTTTTTCAAAAGCTATCACCTAGTTCTAGGGTGCCTCAGATATCCTAGAACTTTGGAAGGTTTTGGTGGTTTACATCAATGTAGCTAGAAGCACTCGAAGCACTGAATTATAGCATATATTTCACGAATGAGCAGGCTTTATCCCAAGTGAAAGGCATCGTTAGATAGGATACAATGTGTGCTTTTGATCGATATATCGCACATGGCCAAAAGACCATGTCTGAAAGTTTCAGAAATCGTCAAAGTCAGAGAGCGCCCTGGCTTGATACGCGACACGCTGGTTTGCATAATGTTGGAGTGCACTTTGACCACTAATTACAGGGAAAATGAATAGGGAAACTGTACCTCAAAGCTGCTTAACAAGAACAAAGGTCGTGCCCATGTAGGAAACCGTGCGATCGAGTATTTGGGTTCCGAAGGAACGTATAAATTAATGGAACAGAGAAAAAATATTAAGCTGACCACGATGACAGGTTAAATCTCAGATAAAAACCCATCCTATTTGTTTTTCAAAAGTTGCGCGGAAAGTCCGTCCGAGATGGACTGTCCATTCACGCGGTTTGCGTGCGTGTTGAGCGGCTGTCGCGAAGGCATTTTCGAACTCGTAAATTCAATAGCAGGCATTCCCATGGCAAAGGCTTCCTCGGAAACGTAGCTATGGCCGCGTGGAAGCAATTCGCCGTTGTAATTCGTAGCCATGGAAAGCAAATTTGTTCATGGGGAGGCTATGTTCTCCCACGGCATCGAGGGAACGTGCTTGGAACGCCCCCCTGCAGTTCGTAGCGATGGGAAGGCCCGTCCGAAAATACTCCTTCGCAGTCGCACGCCGACGGCGTGGGCTAACAGTCTCATGCGGACAGAGTTTATGAACGTCCACACTGATCCATTCAAGTAGAGTTCACATCCTGAAAGTTTATATGTGCAGTTTGTATTACTTCAGGCCACTTCGACGACGACGAACTCGTTGGAAGCCTTGGAGGAGAAACTGGTCGAAGCAGAAACGCGGAAGAAAAAAACGCGTAAACTCATCACAACGCATCAGTTGAAGGCTAAAATGTTCCGTCGGAAGAAGAAACATTAGAATTTTCGTGTGTGGCGGGTTAGATACAGGCTATAAAACGGCGAAATTCACATGGTTCCTACGCGTGATGGTGTGGAGCGGAGGTTAGCGACAGTGAGAGAGCGTAGGGCAGATGGAGGCCGAGGCGTCGCGCGCGCCGCTCGCGCCCCGAGTGATGAGAATTTCGACGTTTTATAGAGAGTAGCAGTTCTGAGCCTTGATTTGGAGGACCTATTCTCTGTGTCGAAACAAAATTCCCCATCACTCATCGCGCTTGTGTGTGCGCGTTATGCAGCTTGTAATGTTTCTCCTTGGCTCTTGCGCTATCTCTAAACTTCGCTGCGCACACTTGCGCAAAGGAACCATAGGGATTTCGTTTTGAGACCGCATATACAACGCATGCTACTATGTGATAGGTTCTTTAAAGTAGTTCCTAAGTTGCTGCTGAGTTTGCTAGCCAAGGTGTTATATTGTGATACAAGATCAATGCAAGGCTGGGACCTAACGATTCTAACTATTCCGTAGCTGGATGGCCATTAATCTTGACACTTACTGAGGACGAGAATTGAAGGTTGGGTTAGCGAAGAAAAACAGATGTTGAGTTTCTGTATGAGAAGATAGATCTGGCCATCGTAATAGTGAAATCAAGTGAAAAGTTGCAGGAAAAGTGCTAAGAAACAAGTCAGAACGGCTAATTATTGGGTGTCCGCTCGCCCCCAGGCTACGAGATTTTCAAGATTGCTTGTTCTGCCGTCTTTTTATTTGTCTTACAAGGGAAGTATAAAAAGCATATGTCGTATCTGCAAAAACGACTAGTACGGTTAGTATCTCTTCTGGCTCAATAGTAAAAATGCGCAGTATCCCGCGCTGAGCGGCAGGTTCAAAAAGTTATGAGCATTTTTCAAGCCTCTCGAAAAGGCAAGGGTACCCCATCAAGCATTTTTTTGGGAGTTTCAAAAATTTTCTTGCATTTTGCTGCAAACTTGAATTTAGGGGTAACGTAGGGTGCTGGAACACGAATCTGGAGTCCATTTGTGGAAATTTTGAGGCTTACTGTAGGTTACGGTGGGTAACATGTCATTTAGGGATCAAACCCACCTTAGTATTTTGAAAATCGACAAACGGACGTTAAATTCGTATTATCCACCCCAAATAACCCCCGTATACAATTTTTTAGCAAAATCTGAGATTTTGACCAAACTACCTTATACCCACCGTAATCTACCGCGATCTACAAAAAATCGATAAACGGACTCCAGATTCGTGTTCAGCACTCCAAATAACCTTCGGAGGAACAATTTGAGCAATATCTACCTTAGCACTCCGAAAATCTCAAAAGTGGCGTTTTTCCCTCGAAATTTTCCCCGGTTTTGAAGCTTCAAACGAAATTAGCCGAAAACTTTGGAAACTCGACTATTAAACCACAGATTCGTGATCAGCGCCCCAAGAAACCCCACTGTGAGAATTTTAAGTCAAATCTGGAACATTTTCCTAAAACGCTTCCAGAGCCCTCAATTGGGAGAAATAAACGTCCAACCGAAAATCGGTACAAGTCCAAAACGCTGTCAGTCTGGACAAAGTATGGAAAATGTGCGTTCACCCAAACTGCTCAGGAGGGCAGTTTTGGGCGCTGAACACATTTATGAGGTCCGTTTCTGGATTTTCCCAAGACTAACGCGCTTTTTGGAAGGTACAAAAAGCACAAAAAATGAGATTTTTAAGCTTGTAACTTCTTGGAACCTGCAGCTCGGGGTGGGTCACTGCGCAGTTTTACTATTGAGCTTCAAGAGATACTAACGACACTAGTCGTTTTGGCAGATCCGACCTACGCTTTGTATACTTCCCTTGTTAGAATGGTAGTCTCGTAAAGTGGTTAGCAACTACTTCAAGAGCAAAGTTAGAGGCAGCAGAGGAAGCATCGATAAAAATCTTGCTGATAAGAGGCGGGCGGGGAACCAGTAATTAGACGTTTAACTTGTTTCTGAGCGTTTTTTCCTGCAGCTTTTCACTTACTTTCGCGATGGCTGTGGCGAGATTTGCCTTCCTATGAGGAGAACTAAACGAACATTTCCATCGCGAACACTGTCTTTAAGGCTCTAAAAGGGGAACCTCTCGCTAGTTCTCCTTATTCTGGCCAAGTCTGTTTCCGTAGGATTTACTTGTTGAAAAGCGGTTGACTTTGGACGGAACTCGTTATTGTTATTGTTGTTGCATGTTGTCCGAGTCCAATTAGAGGAGCATTCAAGCGAGCGCGAAGGATGTGCAGAAAACTGTTGGCAATTGTTCCTTGTTTGTTCTTTCGTTGTTTTTGGTGTTACTTGTTGTGTTTATGGAGTTTTGAGAGTTTGTGTGTGAGAATAAATTTGGTATTCGACTAGAGAATTTTCTCAGCTTTTCAGACTGGAAACCACGAAGAACGCACTTGAATAGACTTAGACTTAGGCTTAGGCTTACCTATCCCGAATCCGCCCTCAGATCGCCCCCGCTCTGAGACCTACCGAGTCTCATCACTTCCGTGGAGAGATTCCAGAAGTAATTGGGTGATTCAGCGGGCAGTTTCACAGTTTTTCAGGTGCAATTTGCGACTGAAATCAGGCCCTGCTGGTCATCCTCATGTGGCTGTGGGTTCAATTGCCTAATATGAAAAGCTGCATGGAATATTGTCGGCAAGACGTGACAACAAAGCTATATGACGGCCATTTTTCACGGTGAAAATTAGAAATCGGGTCGCCGGAAATATCCCCGGGAGTAGGTGTAGTGGAGCTCTTTTTTAATGATGTACAGCGGTTAAGAATCGATAGGTTGTTTGATTCGAATGAAAAATAGCGAAATACTGACTCACGCCTGAATTCACAATCCATCAAATCAGCGAGTCGACGTATTTCTTTTTTTGGGAACGCGTAGATTGTTTTATGATAGTGTGAAGAGCGTAAATTTTCCTGCGACAGCTTATACCTTGAAAGATTTTTTTCTTGTGAAAATAAGGTAATGATGCGAGAGTCAGTAAGGATTATGCTGGGGACCAAATCGATTAATTAAATACTCGAGTAATATTCAAATAATTGATTCATTCGAAAATTTCCGTGACTTAGTTTTTGGAATATTCGATTCATTCAACAAGGATATCAAATATCAAATTAATCGCTCGTCCGCATATTTGATTCACCCGGAAATTCAATTTATTCTTCTAGACTACTGCAATGCCAAACGAGGTTTTTAGGTGGAACTTTATTAACGGCCTGACGTTTTGACTTTACGACTTCTTCAGAGGCCTAAAAGTGGTTTGGGATTTATTTATTCCTAAATCTGTCCTACCGAGCGCCTCCTCCCCTTGACAGTTCTGGCGTACTGTAGGGAGCATTGCAGAGGACACGAAAAGATGGGAAAGCCCACCGCGTAAGTCCACCTTTCCTCTCGAAAGGTGGACTAACGAGGTGGGCTTTCCCATCTTTTCGTGTCCTCTGCAATGCTCCCTACAGTACGCCAGAACTGTCAAGGGGAGGAGGCGCTTGGTACAGGCTATAAAATGGCGAAATTCACTCGGTTCCTACGCGTGCTGGTGCGGAGCGGAGGTTAGAGAGAGAGTGAGAGAGCGGAGGGCAGACGGAGGCCGAGTCGTCTCGCGCGCAGCGCGCGCGCCTCGAATGATGTGAATTACGACGTTTTATAGAGGGTGTGTTAACGTATGAGGGGTCGACTCCTGCGTGTAACAGCGCTTGAGAGGCAGTGTTCACGATAAAGAAAACCGTCTTATAGTTTTTGATGTTTTTGGGTAGGTAAGTGCATTAAAGGCATAGTCCAACCTCGGAATCGCTTTTCTGACTTTCTGCTTATCTTAAAGACGGTTCCGTGCTGATTCCAGTGACGTCTCTGGAATCGCAGAGGACCTTCTAGGAACGGAGTTATGGCCCCTCAAAAAATAAGCTGCGGAAGCATGGTGGACGAGTTGTCCGAGGCTTGGAACCTCCGTCATTTGCAACCGATGTACGCGAGCCGACATGAATAAAGAGAGAGGCTGAGAACGAAGGGAAGAACGGGGCAATCGATCGAAAATCACCGCTCATCTCGCCGCTGTTGAGCTCGAAAGATCGTAAAAGGGCGTGCCAAAATTGCTTCCTGATGTGGACGACCCAGGGTGGCTTCCTCCTATGTCTCGCTTATTCGGAGGAATCGAGAGCTTGCATTTGCTAGGTGTTATATAAAGTGGGTCTACTTCACAAATACAAGGAAATATCAGATTTTGTCTCTGAGCTTAGACTGTGCCTTTAAAGGCAGCGTACATGCTCGTAAACGTGATTGAGATAACTACGGAAGTAGTATGGTATGACTCAGAACTGTACTTGTTATCCGAAGATAATTATTCGGATAATGGATCGATTCGGATAATGCCGATTTTAAATTTTTCGGTTATTGGTTTGATTCATATAATGCGTTTTTTTTCGAATTTTCGGATATCGGATTATCCGGATCTCAGATATCCGGTCGGATATCCGAAAAGGAGTGATTCGGATACTAAGTATACTCAGAACACAACGCCTACGCATTTTGAAGCGTCAAAAACAACTCACAATGCTGCAAAAAGAGGAGCAAGTTTAGCCCCGCCCGTATTTTCACGCCCCCTGTATTTGCCGTCCTCCTCCAAAACAGGGGGTTTGGACGAATCCCATTGTCGTCGACGTTTGGGGGCGGTACAATAAGTACAATATGTAAGCTACATACGTCGACGA
The DNA here is from genome assembly GCA_029168955.1 of Aplectana chamaeleonis. Classification (NCBI taxonomy): domain Eukaryota; kingdom Metazoa; phylum Nematoda; class Chromadorea; order Rhabditida; family Cosmocercidae; genus Aplectana; species Aplectana chamaeleonis. The sequence goes on along the minus strand of JAPDOI010000184.1, from coordinate 32,618 downwards.
CGACGGAAATGGCCCAGCACTCCTGTTTAGGAGGAATTTTCAGGTTTGCATGTGCACGTTTTCACAGAAATGTCGCTTTGCCCAATATCAGCCATGAGGGTATAGTTTTTCTGGGTTGCTTGACGTGTATTTTGTGCGAAGAGTGTGCACTTTGTTTTGGAGACACCGCAAGTGTGAAGCCTATTGTAGTACGAATCGCCGCTGCTACCCCATATATGCAATTACTGGTACCCGTCTCATGCCAAGCCGCGAACTTCGGACAATCTATCGTGAAGGAGCTATTTCCTCGTGGGGAAAGCGTACATAACATACCACTAACGGCTGCCATAAACTGACCAACGACCGCGATTTTATAGGTAGGGTTTCCGATAGTAAAAAATGTTTATTGAGCGGATACCTGATTCCAGGAAAATAACAGACCAATTCTAAGGTAGAACTTTAGCCCTCCGTCATTTGGGATTGGACGAAAGGATTCGGTGTCGATCATGTATGATAGGGTGCTATCCGCACGTTATCCGTAGTTCTTTGTCTCTGGGTTCACCATCAGCTACACGTCCATTCTAAGGCAGCGTGAGCGCATGAAGCCGCACTAAGTTCTTCAGCTTTAGGCCTCTTTCAGAGTTCGATCGCTCCGCGACGCGACCGAATGAAAACACTGTGTATTGATCTGGTCGCGTCGCGCGATCAGGTCGCCGGCCTTTCAGACAAGATCGCGGGGAATGTCGCCCAATCGCGCGATTGGGCGACTGAGATGGCCAGATCGCGTCGCCGTGCAGTGCACGGCGACGCGACCGATCGCGGCGATCGCTTCATATGTCCTCGTTCAAATTCCTCTTCTTTTCCACGTTGTTTCAGAGAAAATAAGTATAAGTAGGCAAAACAATCAATACAAAAGAATTATTATCATAAAATGACAAACCAATTGCGCGACACCGCACCGAAACTGGGTTGGAGGGAATTTCAAATTCCGGTGTACCTAACGTGTTTTTACAGGGATACACTGTTCCCGGGTTCACACAGGGGACCCCGGGGACATGCCACTGGGGTAATCCCCTTTGGTGTCCCCACAGGGGGGGTGACCCCACCGCCACGGTCCGCAGTGGGATGCACCCCACTGTGGACCGTGGGGAGATGGCCCCACAGTTGGGGTTCCCCCCCCCCCCCCCTCCGAGCCGTGGTGAGCCCCTCCTCTCGGCGAAAAAAAATTATCCTCCGGTATTCGGTGGATCTTCAGGTGAGTGACTCGAGGCCACCTCCCAAGTTCGGCTCCGAAGAGCCGACTAAGGCACACCGTGAGATGAGAAGCCTTTAATACCAGCAGCTTTGTCAATACCTTTGTCTAAACATGTTAGTGATCCTGACGAATATCTGGCGTCGTATTTGAGGTTTGTAGGTGTTTATTGCGTTCAGTACATTTGAAATGACGGCAAAATATTTGCATCGCGGCTGCAGAGCGGCGATTACTCCATTAGTTCACCTCCTCATCTTCATTCGTTCATCTGTAGTACAATATACCTTTTGTAGTTCCTCCAAAACGTCAATTTCTCCCGTAGATCTCCTCTCCCAGTGCCGGAGCGCGAACATGAAATAGGCGTCTATTAGAATGTGTACGTAAAAGTGCGTGGTCGCCAACTTCCGCGATCAGGCCTTCACACTTTCAAAATCTGCGATTTCCACGGCGACGCGACGGTCGCGTCGCCGTGCCCACGATCGCGTCGCACAGCGATCGAACTCTGAAAGAGGCATTAGGTTAGGTCTGTCCGAAAGAAACAGTGCGCCCATGCGTCGACTTGCGTGTCAGGCAGGGGTGACGATGGCATTTTTGAAATTTGGAACTCCATCAGCAGGATTATCACACAAATCATCTGTCCGCAGCAGTGGAAAAGCTCGCCAGAAAAAAAAATGTCTCCGCCACAGCCGCTTGACACGCACGAAGACCGTTTGGGCGGGCAGCTTCCTCTTAACGAAATTTCCAGATTCCTTGCATAGTTGGGCGAGGTCAGCCATTGGCCGTTCTTACCAGAGCACGCGATGTACAGTTAGGTCTGCGGCTCGTGTCCTCGAGAAAAATACATTTAAATCTCACCCGCGGTTGACGGTATGGTGAACTGATCAGCTGCGCTTTTCTCAGTCACGAACCTAACTATACATAGGTACTCGCGCCCTCGAGAAAGATCAGCTTACGATTAGCAGCCATTTCCCTGGAAAGTGATTATGTTATAGGCATCGTACGCGCAAAAAACGGTTTCTTATTTTTCTATGTTTTTGGGTAGGCAAGCTCTTGAGGTAAGTGACAATAGCAAAGAAACTTCAAAAACCCTAGCTTCCGCAAAATAAACGCCTTTAAAACCTTTTGAAAACATGATTCTTTGCTGAATTCGGTGTGTTCAGTGCATTACGTCCAAAGTTTTTCTAAACGTCTGAAGTGGTTTTACGCTTTGAACAGGTGAGAGGATTTCTTTTGCCTTTCTTCTACCAACATCACCTAGAAATAAAAAGCTTTTACTGTGCAAGTTTTGATGATAAGATTTTTCGAAATAAGAGTTCGCATTACAGTATCTCTTGCGCCTGACATGGCGCTTTTGTTCCTTGTGCTAGGTGGGGAGAACTGCTGGCGAATCCGCATATTTGACCCCTTTCAACCTCATAATCCTACGTTTTTGGCGCGCAAAAGTTTACCGATGTGGTTTATCGGGATCATTCATAAAATTGAGCTTAAAAATGAAAAGTGGTTTCCAGCGCGAACGATGCCTTTAAGCAGCTTTTCTATCAAATACTTTGCACAAAGTTACCCCCCCCCACGACGAGTCAGCTTCAAATACTTGAGTTTCTATGGGGTGCTTTTTAAATATGGTGACAAGGTTTCAAATCTCATCCCTTCGACATATGTGCTTACCTAATCGGCTTCTGTGTTTTTTCTTTTTTATGGACCTTTATTTCAGAACGTACGGAATGTCGTAGCATGAAATCAATTTCGAAATCAATGGTGAGCAAACGCCTGAGAGGTCCTCAATTGTAAGAAATAAACTAAATCGTAGTAATCTTAGGTGATCGTTCCTACTTCCCGTATGCTGACCTAGAAAGCTGCTCTAAAGCGCCTTTCACAATCTGCCGGACGACGCCGTCCGGTACGTTATAAGATAGGGCTGCGGCGTCGGTGCCACCCGCACTGCGATGTCGGCCGACCGACGTCGCACTCATTGACACGACGTCGGAGCAAGTTATGACGAGTCAAATCGTGTTGGTTTCGCCTCATATTTTGTACTGGAGAGTTAGAACTGACGGTTGTTCACCGCAGCTTCCCTCGCACTGCGGCACTCTTATAACGTGTCGGACGGCAACGTCCGGCAGACTGTGAAAGGCGCTTAAGGGGTCGTTCCAAAGCAGAAGGTGTCTGCTGGTATCATAGCTGGTCTCGAGACCCTCCACTAAAAGAGCGTGAAGGCATGTTGCAGAATTCCATACGTGGGCTCTGTCAATTTCAGCTCACCCACAATTTCGTTACTTTTTGCATTCCCTGAAGACATACAGGCATCTAACTTCGTGGTCAAGCGCGGAAATTTTATCGAAATTTATACTCCTCATTGATTTTCAAGAAAATCGATAATCGATCGATTTTATAGATTTTTGAGAAAAGTTGGTAATGTGTGTACAGATCGATAGAAAACCTTCAGCGGCACTTATTCTTCAAGTTCGACTCCCGTACGCCGTCAAGAAAAAGAAAAAAAGTGGCACGAATCCAGCTACATTGAACAATGACTTGGCCCAAAATGGATTTCGGCAATTCGCCATCGCGTTCTTTCAATGTAGGGTTCGAGGGTTTGAGCTAGAACGTTTTCAAGCAGGCACCCTCTGCTTCGAGATGATCCAATTGGAGCAGTTCTTCACGGTCACATGGGGAGAACGAGCAATAAACACCGAAGCCGACTCAGTGATGAGTTCTACTGTAAAAATTAGAGACTCTTCAGGTTTTCGCTCATCATTTGTTTCAGAAACCATTTTGCGCTCCGAAACTTTGTGCAGTTGAAGAGAGAGGTTTGCTGAAAAGAGGAGACTATACAGGGTGATTGGCGACGCACATATCCCTTGGTTCCAAGCCAACTTTACCCTGTTCCCTCGCGCGCTTGTGCGGAGTGAAGGTAGAGACAGCGAGAAAGTGTGGGAAGAAGGAGCCGCAGCGTACGCGCGCAGACGCGCGCGATGAACGGAAATAAATTTTACTCGGGGACAGAGTATATTTAGGCGTGAAAAGGTTGAAAAGTTTTGTCACCATATTTGAAAAGCACTCTGTAGTTTCCTTTCATCTTCACACTGTGCAAAGCACTTCTAAGGAGCCCTACCTGCCCTCCTAGAATTTCCCATACCTTTCCGATAGGTAACTTTTGTTGTCACGAGATTTTCGCATTCATTGCCGGCCACCACCACCACCAGGGACGATGTTAATTATTCAGAAAGTGGGGAGAGACGACGAGTTATTCAAATAAAGCAAGTGCTACTCAACCAAATTACATGAGAGCAGTAGAGGTGTTGGTGCCTATCGATTTAGGCACATACACAATGCTGTCAAGAGAGCTGTGAGTGAACACTTGAAAAAGGAAAAAGAAAACAAAAACAACTTCAGATTTGACTACTTCCTTCCTAGTTTGTTTTAGATGATCTCTATTTGGTGATGGCTGGACGAATCCGTGCAGAGTCAAGGGTGGAAGAGCGGTAGCTTTTGTGGCATCCACTGGACTTGTCAGTGTTTATGGGGTTGTCTTAGAGTTCTACCAGGCTGTAACATCATATGTTTCTAAGAGCCTACGTTCACTCTGAGAGAAAAGTACAAAAACTGTTTAGGAGAATGTGTGAGATATTAGTAGAGCCAAATACAAGACGTTAGTAGATTTATTCGGTTGACGTTTCGGCTATATCGCCTTCGTCGGAACCTGGAAGAATCAAGAACAAATGCGACATATCCTCGCAAGCAACCTTTTAAATTACAAGAACGAAGTCTGAAGTAGCCACAAGATTTGTACTTAAAAAAGCAAAAACACGATCACAGAATGCTCAACTTAATCGCGCCGAGCCAAGTTAGTAGTGGGCACCCTAAGTGGTAGATGCAGTGGGTGGTCAGAAGACGCGCTTCCTTGACATGAAGACGTTGAGGTCAAAATCTACAGAGGTCAAGAAACGGGGCGAGCTCAGCTGTTATGGCAAGACACTCCTCTTTCCTGTTCATTTTAGGATCTTTGGCGGTTATCCAGAACGCTTCGAGAGTCTTGCGTGCCGCAGTTTGTGGCTCCCGCGCTAGAATTTTAACGGTAACCTCAAACTCCAGGTCCTCATGGCACAGTCTGCGTGGCAGGGTTGGATTTCCTTAGGCCCGCAAGATGTTCTTTAACGCGTGTGCATAGAAAACGCCCGGTTTTCCCAATATATTCGTCGTGACAAAGACAACACACGATAACCTAGATCACCCCTGACGTCATGCAGTCTCCATCGCGCCCAAATGGGCATACTACGCAATCCGGAGTAGCGCAAAATCGATAATACCACCGATTCCAGATCAGCTGGCGTTTTAGGTTAGGAGGCGGAGTTTCAACAATTCTAACCGCGTCTTCAAGACTGTATTTATTTAGGGCCGCGCGGACCGCTGCGCTAAAAGCGTCAGAGACAAAGGGAAGGCAGACAGGAACTTTTGCAGTATTGTCCGACGTCGCGGCGCCGTGCTTCCTGGGCGGTCTGCCAGTACGATGGCCCCCTGGATGGTATCCATTTGATAACGCAACTTTTCGCGCTAGCTCTAGTGAGGCAGCTCTTTCCATGCTGTCGGACGAAACTCTTTTCGCTGTGCTCTATAAGGACCTGGAGTTTGAGGTTACCGTTAAAATTCTAGCGCAGGGAGCCACAAACTGCGGCACGCAAGACTCTCGAAGCGTTCTGGATAACCGCCAAAGATCCTAAAATGAACAGGAAAGAGGAGTGTCTTGCCATAACAGCTGAGCTCGCCCCGTTTCCTGACCTCTGTAGATTTTGACCTCAACGTCTTCATGTCAAGGAAGCGCGTCTTCTGACCACCCACTGCATCTACCACTTAGGGTGCCCACTACTAACTTGGCTCGGCGCGATTAAGGTGAGCATTCTGTGATCGTGTTTTTGCTTTTTTAAGTACAAATCTTGTGGTTACTTCGGACTTCCTTCTTGTAATTTGAAAGGTTGCTTGCGAGGATATGTCGCATTTGTTCTTGATTCTTCCAGGTTCCGACGAAGGCGATATAGCCGACACGTCAACCGAATAAATCTACTAACGTCTTGGATTTGGCTCTACTAATATCTCACACATACTAACGACCAACCATGCCAAGATTCACAGAAAGTCGTACATGGAATTTTTAGCAGAAGCTACTGAATTTTTATTTGAGCCTGCTGAGTTTTATGCAGTACGGACAAAAGGTTAAACGTAACGTCCCAAATGTTTTGTGCTTGAAAATCCTTAGATGAGTAACTTCTTTGTTTTCCGTTTCCTGTGCCAGAAAACTCTTGAAGAATAAGATGGGTCAATGCGCATGCTTGGATGTTAGAATCAATCGCGTCAAAGAGTATTTGAAGATGCGGCCTCTGTCCCCCAGGTGGAAGGAACTCAGGACAACTGCTACATGACGTAGGCGGGGTGACCCAATGGGTTGGCTAGGCCACGAGATTTTCGCCGACTTTCTGGCCGTTTTCCGTCGTTTTTCCGTGCTTACTCTTCTCAAGAAACCCAAACCCCACCACACGCATACGTTTTCACGGGCAACTTTTTCATCATACAAGGGAGCCACAATAAGTCATAGTGACCGTTCCAGATGCAATGTACTTTTCTAGAACCATTTTCGGACGAAAAGTCCGAATATGCCCATCGCAGCTGCCTAGACCCACTCTGGAAAAAGTTATGAGCCTTTATCAAGGCTTCGCGGCAAGGTAAAGTTCCATGGAATGTTTAGAGTGTTTTTAAATTTCTCTCCGGATTTTGCTAAAAAAATGTACGTAGGGGTGATCTGGAGTGCTGAACACGAATCTGGGGTTCGCTTGTCGAACTTTTGATGTTTACTGTAGGTTAAGGTAGGTAACATGCCATTTAGAGGGCAAAACCTACCTCAATATTCCGATAATCGACAAAATGGACGTATTCAGCACCCCAAATAACCCTCACATAGAAACTTTGAGACAAATCTGAGACTTTGACCAAACTACCGTATACCGACCGTAATCTACATCCGTCGTTACATTCCGGAAACCGTGAAAAGTTGATTTTGCCGTCAATTTTCTCTGCCGGTGTGAAGCTTTGAACAAATTTAGTCGAAAACTTGGGAAAAACGGCAAATAAACCTCAGATTCGTGATCCGCACCCCAAATGACCCCTACGGCGAATTTTTAGTAAAATCTGGAATATTTTTCTAAAACGCTTCGAGAGCCCTCTAATTGGTATAAATAAACAAACGCCCAACCGAAAATCCCGCTGTCCAAAACGCTGTTAGTCTACGCAAAGTTTGGAGAATGTTCCTTCACCCAAACTTTGCTTAGTGGGGTAGTTTTGGGCGCTGAACACGATTATGAGGTCCGTTTCCGGAATTTCGTTGGAATAATGCGCTTTTTGGGAGGTACAATAGGTACGAAAATCAGAGAAAAAATGCCTATAACTTTTTTCAGAGTGGGCTTAGGCAGCTGCGATGGGCATATTCGGAATTTTCGTTCGAAAATAGTTCCAGAAAACTACATTTCATTTGGAATGGTCACCATGACTTATTGTGGCTCCCTTGTTAGAAACTGTCTCTAAATAGCAGTTGCCCACTTTGTTGTGGCTACAACGTGTAAATGTACGGTGAAGCAGGCTTGGGTTGGCTACACGGTTTCAACATCGTAGGGTTAGGATTGACAGATTTTCTTTCAGTTCTGAGGAAGGCGCTAAGCACCGAATCTTAGCCGACGAGTTTTCACAGTGGTTTAAAACTTTTGAAGTCCCTTTTTCGGACTGTCGACTAGCAGTTTCCGTGACGCAGAGCCCTATTCTTGCGTTGCGACACTGGTTTGCTCTCGTGTGGCGCATTTAGTCATCAAAGCTGCTACTACTACCCCCCCCCCCCCGTATTGGATACTCGATCAACAAGCCGTGACATCAAGTCCATCACTCACAATCGACACGAACCTTTGGGCGGTTATGGTCCCTTCTTGTCGGTGCAAAATAATATGCTCACGCGAATACTTAGCATGTGGCACATGCTACAAAACTGAACCACAACTCACACACCGCTCCGTGACGCCCTAAATTTAAATAAATGGCGTTTCGGTAATTCAATTTCAGTATCTCACTGACAATATTCGCCTTACTCTTTGTGTGTGTTCGTCTTCGTGTGCGACCCCTCTGAGAGTTTTAGCCGAGAAATAGCCGCGAAGTGCCAGATTGCCGCGTAATAGCCGCTATATAGCCGCCGAATAATGCTTGCCGCGAAATAGCCGCTAAATAATGCCCGCCGCGAAATAGCAGAGAGATAATGCTCTCCAGGTAGATATACGGAGCATTCCAGAGGCATGATTTAGATGTCCGCACCTCCGTCGGTTCAATTACCCAAGTTTGAGTTACTTGAACCTCGTTCAGCATCTGGAGGCCCCGCCAACCGCTGGCGGCCCTAGATGGCTGCGAAATATCCGGGTAAATAGCTCACCAGGAGCTACTGCGGAGCCTGCTGGGTCGATTCTCGGCTATTTACCGGCCAAAACTCTCAGAGTTGCTTACTCCTATTCCAATTCAAATCTCGCCTCGCCTACTGCTTATAGCTCACTGGTGCGTGTGCGTGCGTGTCTCACAAAATGAACGGAAATTCGGTCGGCTTGTCGTGAACGGTTGGCATCCAGCTGTCTCACCCATTGTCTACGAAGGAAGGAAGGTATCATCCACCTAAATTATCAGCTGTTTCCACTTATTGATTAGTGGCAAGCCTGGAACCTAGCCAGGCATGGCTATAGTATTCTTCGTGAAATTCCGCAACTGCAGCATCATTTTCCCGTTGCGGTGGAGTTGAGTGAGATTTCACGTCCCCACCTACATTCGGAAGTCGGCATTTCGCTTATCCTTTAATCGGATTGGATCACTGGTTCAGAATTTAGCTTTGCTCCCAATTGTAAGCTGGCATTGGTTCGCGTCGATTGAAACTTTGGAACTGAGCAGTTTAGGAGCCTTTCGAACAATTCGAATAGAAGTTGGACTTTGCGAAATCCCTAAAATCGTCGTTTACCGGAAGTCTCAGCTATTTATTTCGATTATCTGGTGGTGCATGAATGCTTGTCGTCCGGATATTTTTCTGGCAGTTTCTCCCCTTTTGCAGAGGGCATTTCCTCACGGAAGTTGGCTTCAGGTGGCTAATCTAAGATTTGTTCTCTGACATCATTTTAAACAGCAGTATATATTTATTAATAGATATGTTCAAACATCTTTCAGGTATTTTCAGAACCCTTGTGCATATACGCTCCACGAGTTCTGAATGATAAACATCTTTTCAGCTGATTCTAGATGTTAGTGGTTGACAATTTTTTATGTTTTCCACTTGTGAAACTTCTATGAAGCGTGCTAGCTTTTTTTCGCCTTCAATGGAATTGATTCATTTACAATAGTTTTTTTTAATCAGCGACCCCCCCCCGAACATGATGAAGGAACTGTGCTTACCTGGACCAAACTCCGGTCCGCAATTGCGTCTCGACACGCTTTCGGCCGCACGCGCTCGAGTCAGTCGAGTTTTCAGCGCCTTTTTCCAGTCAGTTTCCAGTTTGCAAAACTTACCTATAGTAAACAAATCGGTGCCTGCGACGCTGAACACTTTTCCGACTCGAGAGCGCGCGGCCGCAAAGCGTGTCGAGACGCAATTGCGTACCGAAATTCGGCCCAGAGAAGCACAGCAACGTCACCATGGATAGTGAAGAGACTTCGCGTCTACTGTTGGAGGTTGGCGCAGACTCAGTGCGATATGAAATAACATAGGTGCACCGAGTTTGCGCCAACCTTCAACAGTGAATGCGAAGTCTCTTCACGATCTATGCCGTTGTGCAAAGCAGAAAAACATATCGTCGATCACTGGTCGAGAGATCGCCGCGTCGAATACATGTGGCACGCACGCAAGCGAGGTAGTGATAGGGTCATTACCTCCTCACTTGCGTGCGGGCCACATGCCTTTGACGCGGCGATCTCTCGACCAGTGATCGATCATAGTCTTCCACTACAGTCCTCCAATTTTCATGTAGTATAAGGCCTTTTTCAGAGTTTCATCGCAGCGCGGCGCGATGAGATACTTTCTATGGACATCGATCGTTAACGCGCCGCTCGTTGATTTGCATCTGAATCATGAAATCGCGCCGCGCCGCGGCAGAACTCTAAAAACCCCTTAACAATACTCGCTACCTTACTATTAACAAAGGGTATACACTAGCCTTACTAGGGACTGCTTTACCCACTCCGCGGCGATTTGAAAACCATGTTATCGTTGCTGTAGGTCTGTCACAGTACATAAAGGACCCGTGCTTGAAGTTGCTTGAATGGCTGCGGTGATTCCAAAAAATGGCATCTTCAGTGACCCTGAGTTCATGGAAACGCATTTTAGGCTTAGACTTAGGAAAATCATCGGATTCGTCTCAAAACTCTCAAGTGGGGGTTATTTAGGAAGCTGAAACCGAATCTGGGGTCTATTCCTCGCCAGATACTGTAGGTTACGGTAGGCATAACGCTTTTTAAAGACACCGTCCAACCTCGGAATCAATTTTTCGTTTTTCTGCCTGTCTTGGAGAGAATTTCACTCTGATCACAATGGTGTCTCCAGAACCGCCCAGAACTCACTACGAACGGAGTTACGGCTCCTCAAAAATTTCGATTTTGAATGACTAGAAGTTCGCGGACGAGTTGTCTCGAGGCTGTATTTTCTCGTTATTCGCAGCCATTACTCTGAAGCAGGCCACATCATGAAGCCAGACCGAAAACAAATCGAAGAACATAGGATTTAATAAAATCATTCGCGCGTCTCTTCCCTATTGAGGTCGGAAACCTGGCAGTGGGCGTTACCCATTTTTTCTTTCAAGGGGCGTGGTCGACTGTTTCCTGGCCTTTTCTCGCTCATTTGAGAAAATTGAGATTTCGCGCTTGGCTGGGTTGCTATAGGCGGCGACCGGACCATGAAGTCAAAAAAGTACATCTGACAAGGGAACCACAATAAGTCATAGTGACCATTCCAAATGAAATGTACTTTTCTGGAGCCATTTTCGGACGAAAAGTCCGAATATGCCCATCGCAGCTGCCTAGACTCACTCTGAAAAAAGTTAAAGGCATTTTTTCTCTGATTTTCGTACCTATTGTACCCTCCAAAAAGCGCATTATTTTTTATGAAAATGCGGAAACAGACCTCATAATAGTGTTCAACGCCCAAAACTACCTCACTGAGCAAAGCTTGGTTGAAGGAACATTTTCCAATCTTTGCACAGACTTACAGCGTTTTGAAATTGTACGGATTTTCGGCTCGGCGTTTATTACAGCGTTTCAACTACAGTTTCAATGGTTGAATTTCAAAACATGCCTACGTCACAGCCCATAATTTTATTTCATTACTGACATCAGTGTTGTGTATCTATGCGATCAATGACGCCGTCGTTCGATTTTCTCGTGTCACGTCAATCCGCCATGACCATTTTTGACGAGTGCAATAGCTTACACTGTGGGCACTCCTGAGTCAGTGCCATGAGTTCGTATTTAGATCAAAGAGGTGCTCCTGCATCCGCTCGTGAATGACCTCCTGTCAGTTGCGCTGGATCTCGGTAAGGTTATTCCACAGATGGCTGCACCCTGACCAAAACATGGTCGAATCTCCTTTTTTTCGGAAGTGATGTAAACGAGGGAGGTCAACGAATGCTCTTACTTTTGGAGAAACAGAAAATTATATCTAATTCTATTATTTCTTACAATAAGCTATCTTTTTCCGTTTTGCTATACCCTTCACACCCAATCGCTAAGCGCGCACATACTGCTGGCCGCTGTGGGTCTGAGCCATAACTATTCTTTTGTTTTCCCTCAATCAATGGCCACTAACTTTCTTGGAGTATCAAAACATCAGATCTTCCAAACAGAACCACTATTTTCACAGGCGGTAACTTCAGTTTGCCCTTAGGATCTTTCAAAGTTAATCTGAATGTATACTGATTACTTCCTTCGTTCTGTTTATCATTTGTGATTGACTAATAAATTATTATTATTATTATTATTTATACCAATTAGAGGGCTCTCGAAGCGTTTTAGAAAAATATTCCAGATTTGACTAAAAATTCGCTCTAGGGGGTCATTTGGGGTGCTGATCACAAATCTGAGGTTCATTTATCGATTTTCCGAAGTTTTCGACTGTATCCGTTCACAGATTCCCATCGGGGGTGAATTTGATGGCAAATCGCGACTTTTGACGATTTCCGGAGTGATTCTATAGAATATGCTCAAGTTATTTCTCTGGAGATTATTTGGAGCGCTGAGCACGAATCTGATGTCGGTTTATCGATTTTTGGCAGCTTACGGTAGGCTACGGTGGGTATACGGTAGTTTGGTCAAAGTCTCAGATTAGTCTCAAAGTTTCTATGTGGGGGTTATTTCGGGTGCTGACTACGAATTCGATGTCCATTTGTCGATTATCGGATTATTGAGGTAAATTTAAATGTCATGTTACCTACCGTAACCTACAGTAAACCTTAAAATTTCCAAAAACGAACCCCAGATTCGTGTTCAGCACCCCAGATTACCCCTACATAAATTTTTTTAGCAGAATCCGATGAAAAATTTGAAAACACCTCAAAAATTCCATGGGCCCTTACCTTGCCGCGAAGCTTTAAAAACGCTCATAACTTTTTTCAGAGAGGGTCTAGGCAGCTGCGATGGGCATATTCGGACTTTTCGTCCGAAAATGGTTCTAGAAAAGTACATTTCATTTGGAATGGTCACCATGACTTATTGTGATTCTCTTGTTAGATTGGACTTTGCCTTTAACTATCGTTACTTACCTTCAAATTTCGAAAATTGAAAAATGGACTTCCAATTCGTGTTCAGCGACCCAAGTGACACCCACAGTGAAATTTTGAGTCAAATCTGAGACTTTGACCGAGCTACCGTATAGCCACTAGAGTGAGGACTTTTTAAAAAGGGACCGAACGAACGAATTTCGAATAAATTCGTTCATTTTTAATTTCGAACGAACGAATTTCGAATAAATCCGTTCATTTTTTATTTCGAACAAACGAATTTCGAATAAATTCGTTCATTTTTTATTTCGAACGAATGAATTTCGAATAAATTCGTTCATTTTTTATTTCGAACGAACGAATATTCGAAATTCGAATTTTCGAATGACGAATAATTCAAGCATTCATAGCAATACCGCGCAGTTACGAAGTGAGCGGCAATAACGAGTTGAATTCTTCTTTTAAAGCTTTATTTCCACCTACAAATGGAATTAATAAGGCACGACTCATCTCTAAACCTGTACGGGCCACAACGCAACGAATGCTACAAAATCATTTTTTTTCGTTCTAACTTAGCCTAAGGAGCTTATTCGAGGTGCTGAACATGAATAAGAGGTCCACTTTCGGTGCTTCGAAGGATCACGGTAAGTATAGGGTAATTATATTGTTAAAGTCTCCGATATAACTGAAATTTTGCCTAGAGAACCTACCCCTAAACCTTCCCAGATAAAAAGGAGCTCGACGCTCACTCCGATCTTCCCACTTTCCCGGAGACACGATATAGGCGAGTGCTTGCCCTTCTGACACGAGAGCGTGCCCATCACGGGCAAAGCGTGCCCTCAAAAAGATGCTGTACGCTCAAGACGCTAGCCCCCAAGGGAGGCATACGACGCGGTTCTGAGCCAGGACTCGGACGAAGGCACTGCCTTCTGTTTAATTGCCCAATTTCGCGGTACTTGGCTCGCTGAAGGCCCTGCTCAATCGCTGGTGGCCCCAGTTGGTGCTCGGTACACTGGCCGGGTCGCGTGTTGGCGTGCGGCCGCGTCGTACACCGGTGCGTGAGTTTATTTTTGGAAACAAAAAGCTCAGAGGGGCTTATCACCAGGGCAGGAAGCAGCCACTCGCCCAAGACAGTCGCTACCGCCCCCGCGATAGCTACTGCCGTGGGCGACAAAACTTCGGATTTTGCGCTCCACGGTCACTATCCCGCTGGTGGCTTTCAGCGGGGCGTGGAGCGCGTTTTTGTCTGAGCCATTAATCCTTCAGAAATTGCGAAAAGGATAAGAGATTCTTAATCCACAGCTCAGAAAAGCCTCTTGGCAAAGTTTTAGCCAAATCGGTGCTTTCACTGGAAGGGGGGGGGGAGTACCAATTGCCATCCCACTAGGGCTCGCCCATTTTTCCGTGCCGCCGCGCAATTATAACACCAATCCGGGGTTTCCTCCCCTGCCAGAAGCGTTGCGGCGCGGAGAAATTGGTGTAGCCATATGCAGTGGACAAGTGGCCCCGACTGGCGAGATAGCACGGCCAAATCTAAAACGTCGACAAACCACGGCACTGTGCCGCAACCTTCCGTAGCACCGGAAACGGATGTCTAATCTGTGCATAGCACCCCCAAAGGTTGTTATCGCGGAAACTTGGCCACCCCTATTTCTCCGCGCCGCAACGATTTTGGAAGGGAATGAAAACCCCGGGTTGGTGTCATAGGTTCGTTGGGGTGGAGACAACGGTCCGAGAGGTGAAGGTTGTTTAAGATACCTGAGTGGGGAATGGTGAAGGTTCCCTATAGATTTGCAACTTCAAATTTTGACGTTTTCTTAATCCTCTTTTTCTTGCATTCAATGTATTTTTATTTTTAATCATTAATTTTGAAACATTTCCTTTAGATGAACTCCTTTAGAAATTCATTGTTCTTAGTGAAATGATCTGCGTAGGTCATGAAAAAAATTTTTGAGCTGTCTTGGAGTCAAAATTTGTCGGAAAATTTCTTCAAGTGATTTTTGAAAAAGTACCTGTTCTTCGCTCATACCATTTTTACCCTTTTTGATGGATCTTTCAACAGTTTCATATTTTTTTATAAATCAGCTCGGGTCAGCTCGGGTATTCAAAGTCGAATAACGTTCGAATATTCACCTTTTGCAAATAGTCGAATTCGAATAATATTCGAATATTCACCTTTTCCGAATAGTCTAATTTGAATAATATTCGAATTTTTACCTTTTGCGAATAGTCGAATTTGAATAATATTCGAATTTTTACCTTTTGCGAATAGTCGGTTCGAATTTTCACCTTTTGCGAATAGTCGAATTCGAATAATATTCGAATATTCACCTTTTGCGAATAGTCGAATTCGAATAATGTTCGAATTTTCACCTTTTGCGAATAGTCGAATTCGAATAATGTTCGAATATTCACACTTTTCAAATATTCGAATGTTCGAATAAAAATTCGTTCGAAAAATTCGAATATTTATTCGAACTCGAATATTCGATCCTCACTCTAATAGCCACCGTTACATACCGTAATCCAAGGAAAATCGATAAACCGATCACAGATTTGTGTTAATCAGCCCAAATGATTCCTATATAGTAGTTTTGAGGCGAGTTCTCTGTAGCATTCTCGAAATCGTCAAAAGTCGCCTTTCGCCAGCAAAATTTCCCCATTTTGAGGCTTCGAATCAAATCAGGTGGAATTTTTCAGATATTGAAAAATGGGCCTCAGATTCGTAATCAGCACCCAAGACAACCTCCAGAAAAAAGTTTTAGGCTAGATCCGAGAGTATTTTCTTGAACGCTTTGAAAATCGTGTGCCCCTTTTATCCACGCAAAGCTATGAGAATGCCCACTTTTGAAAATCTCCTGTAAATATATGAGGCATTCAGGGGATTTGGAAAACGGACTGTCAATGCTGTGTCCCACACCTACAACTATCGAAACAGGGTTTTATAAACGCCCTGGGGAAATGTAAGGTGAGCCCTTGTTAATGTACCTTACTATAGGCTCTCCACTTAATCATTTGTAGTCATGAAATACATCCCTTTGCTACCCTTAAAGGAATCGTGCACGATGAGGACCGAATTTCAGCTTTCGCATTCAATCGGACTATAAAGGGTCACAACACTATCACTCTGGAGTTTCAAAATCGCCTCTGAATGAAGATTCGCTTACCTCAAAAGAGCCTCCTGGGTTTGCAGGGCCGGCCTTTGGGTTGATCCGTTGTTACAAGGAACAAAATTCGCCGCTGGCGATCGTGCGTTGACGCGTCGTAGGGCCCAATGCACACGCCACTCGATTTCACTTTCGGCATCGATCGATAGCAGCTGACAACAATGGACGCAGCAGGTTAGTAACCCTTTTTCAATTCGTTCGAGGAAAATGATCGCTCGTCTGAATAGCATTCTCGGTGGATTGCTTCCAACGCTGCGCCAGGAACGAATCGGAAAACTGTTCCTCGCGTTCTTCGCGCAACTATCCCAAGTTGATGTCGGCGGTAACTTCAAATTTGTTTTGAATTTTCTTGAAATGGGTTTTTCTTGAGAAGTTGACGTTTTTGAGGGGGCTTTTTGCAACCTCTAGTCACTATAGGGATATAGTAACACGAAAACGTCAAAAACCCAAGTATGGTCTTCATCGTGTACGATGCCTTTAACCCATTCACGACCACGTGTCCCACCGGTGGAACACGCGTTGACTACCACTTCGGACCACGTGTCCAACCGGTGGGACACCCTTTTGAAAAATCGATTTCTCCGCCACAAGAAACTACTTCCAACCCACATGTGATCAATGTCTTGACCTACCCAAGACCTAAATAAAAACCTCGTGGTCCATTAGTAGGTCAAATGCAACAACATATTTAGAACTTTCTAAATTCATGTGGGCTGAAGTAGAAAAACGGCTGTAAAGCAGCTTTAGAAGCACCTAGTGATTTCTTTTTCCTTCTATTGCTAGTCTTTACGTTGCTTCGTACAAACCTATCGTTGGAAACTCGTTTACTTTTCTGAAAGCGTTGCAGCTCCGTCTACCCCATTTTGGTTTTGAGTAATTGTTTCTCGATAACGAATGCGTCTCGGAAGCTCAAACTCTGATACTGTTCGACCAACGTTGCTAGCTACAATGTGGACACAATAAAGAAAAATTAATTACCCGTGGGACGCTATTCAAGCCAGCGTGTCCCAACGGTGGGACACGTTATACGGTGACGCAATATTGCACGCGGTCCGAACGTGCAGCCACCCAAAATTAGGCGTGGTCGTGAATGGGTTAAAGACCTTAAATTAGGGAGAAGGTTATGAAAAATGTCAAAAAAGAATAGTTTGCGATGACAATGCAATACCTCGGAAGGAGTTGATTTATAAAGTGCAGAAATGAACAAAGAGGTTCACAGTGATTTCACGACCGATTGTTAAAGGCAGTCTTTGACGATGAAAAAGTTGCCGGTTTCTTCGCAGGAGCGTAGGCTTTGGGTCCCTTTAAAAACATTTAGGACGGTAGTACGACGAAAATCGACCAGGGAGGAGGGTGAAAATCCCGTGGAGCAGCCGACACATTGGATCAGCCCGCCCACTCCATATAACAATTGTCCAACGTTCGTTTCACCGAAGGAACGGTTGACGATTTTTTGAATTTTTTCAATCCCGAAAGGTTCGAGCATCAAAGCACGTGTATTGAACCATTTTATTTTTAGAGCTTTCGGTACAAGAAACGGAAAAAAAAACTGTTTCACCTAAGAATTTAGAAGCTCATAACCATTTCCGGCGTTTGGATTGTTCAGAGGCCGCAGTCACCCGAGACACACCAAACAGGTATAATTTAATATTTTGAAGCTTTCTTTAAACAGATTTTCTCCGGTATTTGAGATTTTTGTAGGGATTCCCCCCTATTATCCTGTACTTCGTGGACTTGCCTACTCAAAAACATTGAAAACTGGAATACAGTTTTTTGTCGTGAGTACTGCCAGAAGAAGCGCAAACTGTAGTTTTACGTGTAATTGATGTTATACAAGGGCAACTGATTTTATATATTATTTACCCAAATGGCTCATCCTTTCACGTTGCCATAGGACCCCATCACGGGGCCGTATGCACATCTCTCCCCGAACGTCCCCGTTCCCGGAAAGCCACTCTGTGATTGGTCATCAGACGAAATTGACCAATCATGGATGGCCTTCGTGGGGACGGGGACGCGCGGGGAGAGGTGTGCATACGGCCCCAGGACCCCGTAGTCCCAGCACGATTCCTATCGTGTTGCGTGGTGCGTTCTGCAACTGCGTACTGGATAAGGACAGTATCTGCTGTTAGAAAAAAGAACGCAATAACAGGTGTGGGTACAGTTTACCGCAATGTTAAGAGGCGATGATACGATTGCGGTCGACACACTAATACTACGGTGGAAAACCTGACGCGTTGCCAGATTTCTTCATTGATCGACATCACATCTGATATTCAGGGTGAGCTGAGGTTTTACATTATTGTTTACGCTTGTTTCTGCCCTATTTTTGTTTCCGACTCTTTTAATACTGCGAATATAGGGTTTCCCTTAGTGCGTGAGGGAAATTTGTCGTTTGTTCTTGCTTGGTTTTTTTTCAAGAATTTTACTCTAAAAATGAATAGAAAACGACGAATTCCCCTCAAGCACTAAGAAAAGACCCTATTTGCAGTAATAAAAGAGTTAGAAGTCAGAAACAAAGCAGGAACAAGCGAAAAAAAAAAGAAAAAACCGTATCTTGCCCAGAACATCAGCTGTGCTGTCGATCGATGACGAAATCTGGCGAAGCGTCAGGGTTTCCACCGTAGCGTTAATTTATTTTATTTATTTATTTTTATTTATTGTACGTCGTTGCCGACGCGCTCAAAAACATCGAAACAGTGCAAAGAAATCTTTGAAAGGACAAAAATGTAAAATACAAAATAAAACACAAAGAAAAAAAAACTCAATGCAACTATTCAGCGGCGGAGAACAAGACTAATGCTTTGATCAACAAATTATTAGAGTGCGACCCTAGTTAGAGTTAGGAGCTGGTAAAGGTATAGAGGGGACAGTAAGAAAGGACTGCTGTAGTGCTAGAAGACTGAAGTCATCAGTTTTTCCTGTTCCTGAAAAGCAGTTCATTATAATCCGTATCCAATTCTAAAGTTTGTGTTGAAAGCGGCCCTACCCGCGCGGGTTCCTCGGATCCATATAGGTCCTTCGACCACAATTAGGTATCTGGACAAGACATCTCAAGAAAATTTCAAGTCCCAATGGGTGATACGTGTAGATTAAGGCAAATAAGTTCCAAGCTGCAGACATCTGGCACGACACTTTTCAATGTGTCGAACGCGACCGCATCATCGCCTCTTAACATAGCGGTAAACTGTAGTTGGTGCCCTCCAATCGGTGGGAAATTGATTGCCCTTTTTTATTCTGGAGCTAAACAGGCTGTAAAACCGCAAAATTTTCATGGTCCCTATGCGTGCTGATGCGGAGCGGAGGTTAGAGACAGCGAGAGAGCGTAGGGCAGACGGAGGGTGCAGCATCGCGCGCGCCGCACGCGCCATGATTCTCCATACTTATGGAAGCCAGCTTTCCTAAAATAAAGCCTTCGCTCGCGGGAACGCAGTCCATGCCCCCTTGGAGTGGAGAAACGTCTGATCAACTCAATTTCGACAGGGGCACATCTCGTTTTCCCTCAATTTTTTCCCAGACAGTGTCTACCACTACAATTGCAAGTAGTCGCTCCGTTGACTAGCGAATAACCTTTTCTACATTCTACATTTAACCTTTCAGTAATACTATCTGCATTATTCCTTCGCGATTTGTTTAACATAATCGTTCAACCACGCATTATGCAGATTTTTCTCGATGTAGTGCTGAGGCTTTCTTACATGGTACACGAACATTATCTCATTTCAACTTCACCTGAGAATATATCGCCACGCTGAGAAATGGCGAAAGGCCATGATAGGCAATGATCATTCACTTTCTTTACGACCCGGTGTGTCTTGAAATCGGAAGTTTTTTCAACTTCGCCGGCTTAAGATGCTTTGACACATGACTTTTCGCAATATCTCGTGTTGCTGTTGATCACGAATCAAATCTTGTCTCTCGACTTCTAGAATTTCCTGTACATAGGTTACAGCCAATGGTTAGGACTGCACCGTGAGACGCCAACCTGAGGTATTGGAAATTCAAAAATTGGACGACTTTTATGTCTGTAATGACCCAATGAACCTCATGAAGAACATTTGTCGGGCTCTGAGGCTGACGCACAAACTTGTCTGTTGCAACCAAAGAGAATATCATGAGAAATCTAGAAGTGGGAATCAGAATCTTGATGAGCACCACCCCTCCCATTAAATAACCACCTGGGCGAAGTCGCACCAGAACCTGAAAAGTTTACAAACGGATAGCGAACGGTACACTACAATAATTTTATTGAAATTTGTGTAATAAGCACCATTTCATTGTTGAGCCCATCCACCTCTCCCCCCCCCCCAAGATACCTCGCAGCGAAGTTTCAGTAAAATCTTGAGAATTGAACAACCACAGGCTTTCAGCCCCTTCCCCCCAGGTTACCCTCCACTGGGAATTTAGCGAAATCTGAAACAATGTTGACTAACTTACCGCAGTCGATTTCATTGGAAATTGAAAAGTAGATCTTTATGCAGCAACTTGAATAGCCTTCGGGGTTAAGGCAGCCAAATTCGAATCGCTAACCTACTACAGTTATCTCAATTAGCTGGCGCTGCTACTTTAAGAATCAACTAGCGGACATTAGATTCGTGATCGCTAATAACCTTCCATAGCTCCCTTTAACGAAGTTCGGGACAATTTCCTTCCGACCACAGAAGCTTGAAAATTCAAGAAATGTCTTTTCCGAAGATGTTGGTAGAATAGCTAAAGACGCTCGAAATGCTTGACCACTGTGTTCTAAGAAAGTCCTACTGCGAATCGAGGACAGCTTTATCTGTTTTCTGTCCACTTTGCCTATTTTCAAAGCAAAACAGAAAACAGAAAAATGGCCAAAATGGGCAGAAAACAGAAACAGAAACGCACATCTCCTTGCTCTGGAGGTACTCGTCCGCGCCGAGGGGCGGAGTCGACCCCACGAACTGGGACACGACCACCCGAGAGAGCCTCTTTCGGGCGCTCCCCACCAATTCCACCACATTTGAGGAGCCCAGGATCTGACGCTAGGCGTGGTGGGCCGAATTCTGTACTGTGCTGAAATCCTCGATTCGGAAAGAGAAGGCCAATACTGAGGCTTTATCGACAAAGCCTCAATTATCGAAATTTGAACTAGGTTTGAAATTTCATTGAAATTGAAAATTGTAATCAATTTAATAATTCTCAAATTTGAATTCAATAAACATTTTCCTTAAAATGAAATAAACTTAGAAGCTAACCTGAACTATATTTAAATTTTCCGAAAATAGAAATCACAGTAAAAACTGAGATAAATTAGCTTTGTTAAAAATTGGAAACAAATTCGAACTCGAGTTTTCTTGATTTTTCACAAAAAGCATCAACATCATAAATCTCCGCTTTCATAAAATTGAGATAGAACGACAGAAATGATACACCTACTCCTGCATTTTGATTGTCCTTGTAAAAGGGAACATTTAATATTGCTGGTCAGGAAAAGGTTTCATATGCACATGGAAACATGAAAACTCTAATGAATTGGCAAATCAGTGCATCTGGGAGAAGCATTGCTCAGAAGCAATTCCATGGGGAGAATGCGTATTGTTGTGATAGTAACCAACACTTCGGGAGTATAGAACGAGCAGTTCGGACCAAGCTAAATGCAAGCTCTAGTGAATGAGGCACCCGTCGTTCGTCCTACACTGACCTGCATTCAAATTAATACTTGATGGGGTGGTTTAGTTGTGAAGTAGGCCCCTCAGAAACCTCTAATTGACCTTATCGGATCTGTAGACACTCCCGTCTGCAGTCTATGTCAATCGGGCTCTGTGTTGCGTCAGAATGCCTGATTTTAATAAGAAATGTAAATGCCTGAAATTCTTCAGCAAAGCCTCTTCATTTTTCAAAAATTTTAATTGAGTTCTAAAATTTGAGTAAAACTCAAAATTCGAGTCAGATAAAAATTTCAAAAATTGAATTAAATTGAGATTTTCTCTGAAGATTGAAATAAATAAAAAATTAAAACTTGGAGTAACTTGAGATTTCTTTTCATAACATATGAAAATAT
Source organism: Aplectana chamaeleonis (assembly GCA_029168955.1). Taxonomy (NCBI): domain Eukaryota; kingdom Metazoa; phylum Nematoda; class Chromadorea; order Rhabditida; family Cosmocercidae; genus Aplectana; species Aplectana chamaeleonis. The sequence goes on along the minus strand of JAPDOI010000184.1, from coordinate 10,433 downwards.
GGTATTCCAAAATCAGAAATCAACTTGAGTGAAATTCAGATTTTTCATCATCTGAACTAAATTCGTATTATTCAAGAATTGGAATAAATTAGAAACTCTCAGAAACAACAATTCAAAATTCAAGGCTTGAAATAAATTCCGAATTTCTAAAACTTGAAAAAATTGGGTGTTCAATATCTGAAAAAATTTGAAATGATTTCAGATTATTAACAATTTGGATTAAATTCAGATTTTTTTCTTAAAATTGAAATGATTTAGAATCTACCGTTATCATAAATTAGACAATTCCATAATGAGTTAGGTTATTCAATCAAATTAGAAATTTCAAAAATTGAAATAAGTTTGAAATTTTGGTATTTGGAAAATGCTCTAGATTTCAATATCAGAAATAAACTTGAATCGAATTCAGATTTCTCATAAACTGAAATCAATTAGAAGTCGCGAAAGATACGACTTTCGTGACTTCTCTGATAAAATTAGGCGAGTGCTCCATTGCTTTGAAGTACTTGTGAATGGAGTTTCTATAGAATCGTTTTGAGTTTTGAGTTGGAGATGGTTCTATTTGAATTTTGTAAGATTCCGATATATATCAGGCTTTGGCTTTGTGCGTAAACGGCGCCATACAGTACACTGCTCGTTAATAACTCAGCGCATTAGCTGAGACTCGCCCGTTTATGGCTCGCCTTAGGTACTTAAGAAATCATGGATGACAAATTCATCACTCGAACATTGAAAATTAGATCATTGTGTTCGTCTCGACGTCTTGAGTATAACTTTCTATACACTTTAGTCCGCTAGCAACGAAGTTATGACGAAATACATGAAAAGACGCGCTTCCGCATGTCTTTAAATCCAGCTAGTGTAGTTTTCGACAACCATCTAGCATATGCATCTTGCCCCACTGCCGCCTTCCAGAAGTGAAAAATCAAGGCTGTAAGTGGCCACTAGGAAAAACGGCCTCTAACACCACTTCCTTCACAACGGGGAATTTTTTTCAATCCTCCATCTGACTTGACTTAATCGGTTGGCTTTCGCCCGACGCGGTCATTCCGCATCTTCACCGAGGTGTGCTGTCCTAGTAGTCAGCCGTGTCCATTTGTCACGGTCCTCAGCCACAATTTGAACACAATCCATCCATTGCTCGCGGTCCTACTCTCCTACGAAGTGAAACATCGCGCCTGACTTAGCCTTTCGATGCCGAGTGATTTCAAACTTCTTCACCACATCTGGGTCCAAAACTTTCGCCTTTACGTCCAGGCAGGTCGCTTCCAGATGGGATTCGGAAGCATCCTTAGAGCGTATTGAACGAGACGATCTAACGGTCTTCTTAAAATATGCCCGAACAGACGACGACGACCTTCCGCCGCCGCTTGAGATATGCATTGGAAAATGCTGGCACCTCCTCAGTGTCAAACGTCGATGTGGCGCGTCGATCTCGTTGTAGAGGCTTCGTTGGGGCACATCCGGCGGGCCAGAAATATCCTAGCAAACGTCTAAACAGCTTCCTTTCCGTGCAATCCAACCTTTCCATCTATAAGTCTTCAGCGCTGCCCACGTCTCCGATCCGTACATCATGATAGGCGAATATGGATAGGTAGATGCTGCAATTTGACTTCCTTCGCGATGGTGGTAGACCATACAAAAAACACTTAGCCAGAAAATTGAATGCAGACGTAAGCTTTCGCACAACGTTGCTGAATATCCGCCGTATAACTACCATCATCCTTCAGCAACAAGCTCCAAATAACAGAAATCGTCCACCAGTTCGATACGTTATCCGTCCACACAAACTTCCGTTGGAGGCCTATGAGAGAATCTATAAGATCTGGTAGAGTTTGTCTGAACGAAGACGAAGTCCACAGGCTGCGGCAGCTACTTTGAAAAAGCTTCATAATCCTTTGCAGTTTTGAAATGTTTTCAAGAATAACACAATGTTGTTTGGCGTACTTTAGGTCGACAAGGGAGCGTCCTGATGCAGTGTTAGGACCACATCCGCAGGAAACTGTTCTAAAACTTTACGCATGATTTCACCAATGGCGAAATTGGACAATAGAAAAGGTCCTGCTACAGCTCCTCGTTCTTTAGTCCAGTTCTCACCTCGAAAGTTGACATAAATCCGCTGACAGGCATAAATAACTGCCACTGTTAGTTCCTTTGTCTGGCGTCCCTGACGCCAGTCTGAACATACTTTTCCGGGACTCCATCGGCTCGCAGAGCGTTGAGCAATCGATCACGATGAGGAGATTTTAACGCGCCCGAAAGCACAAAAAGTAAGCCGTAATGGCTGGTTCACCGCTGCCAATGATTTGATTATTTTTCCGCCACCATCGATCACTTGGTCGATGGTCGAACATCCGCAGGTCGAAAACCGGCTTGCTCCTCTCTGGTCGTTCTGGTGGTTTCCTCACGATGTTTAGCGCCGATTAATCGCTTGAGAATGATACTTCCCAAAATCTTGCACAATATACTGGTGCAGAAAGATTCCCTCATAGTTCTTGTATCCGTGAAGGATAACTTCTTGTGGAAGAGGTACGGTCACGAACGCATGCCTCCATGAATCAGTGTATCCTTTCGCTCATTCATATGACACTGATGGTGCTGGAATACTCACGAATCCAAGACGGATGGAGAGCTTTTGTGCATTTCAGCAGCGATGTTGTTTACCTCCACCTTCCCAGGCATACAAGATTACTATAATTACAAGAGGCTCCTGGCATTTGGGACTCAATCTCAGTGCATTGAACACCTTCCCATTGATTTTACGAATGAGCGGAGCCTCACGAATGTGTCACCTGCGAAGGCTTCACACCGTGGAAGTCCACATGACTGAACTGTCCCTCGCCACAAGATTACCATGATCCGGAAGGTGTGCGGGGATGGTCTGAACCAGGAATGGGATTAGTTCCAAGATTTAATAGGCCATTACGCCTTGACTGTTGGAGTTCAATGAGCGCTAGGCTATGCTATAGGTAGCGGAAAAAGAATTCTCGGTGCCGGTTATATTTCTCCATGAAATCATCGTTAACAGTAGTCCTGAAAAGGCCCGATGGCTATCTGATAAAGACGCTTCTGGCGTGTGAAATGCAGTCCACGCCGTAAGTCTGGCACATCCCTAGTGACCACGATTTCGATGGTCACCATCAGTGGAGCGAAAGTGGTCCTCGCTAAAACATAACCAGTGATAAGGAGGCTTCTGATTGGTGCTCACCGTTCCGCGCTGTGACAACCGAAAACCTGAGTTCACTTGGAAATGTTATAGAGTCTATGTGCATATAGCGCACTGAAGTTGTTCTACTGGTGAAGAAAAACTCGTGAAAAGTTTCGTCTGTTAATTGTTAGCATTGAGGCAGTCCGTTTTCTTAAAAGTGCAGAGTTTGGACAAAAAAGATTCCGCAAAAAGCACACGAAGGAGGCCATGGCTGCGGAACGGTGATGATGGAAACAGTCATTTAATCCTGTTGGATAAATCGCACTTCGAATTCAGCGTTTTTTGAAGATTTCGCACTTCTCAAACTGTTGCTAGACGATGCCAATGCTGAGCGAGAAACAGGTCTGCAGGGTCCCTTTCCTCAGAAAGAGGTTTCAGGCGCACGAAAGGAGTGCCACCCGGTGTGATTTTCGACTACCTAAGCTAATTACTTAGCTAATCCTTGCAAAATAACCCATAGATGAACTAGGTATACCACCGATCGCGAACTTGCACGTGTGGCCACCAACTTCACGGTGCGTTTTGCTTTTCTTTCAAGGCAGCCATCCGCGAGAATCGGTCCATGTCTTCAGGGAGGCGGGGTCATCCCTCGGCACTCCAGGCGGGCGTATCCAATCACGACACCGCAAAGAGTGCTTTACATAGAGTCAGAGCCGCGAGCAGACGGACTCTTCGGCCAACCACCGCACAATCGCTATGCAGCGCCTCTTGCTGATCGTTGTCGCCGCGATCATCGCCTCAGGTCAGCTGTCAACGGGACCAACAACGCTCTGAGGTGAGTAGAGTTCCATGAGGCTCGGTTGTCAGGCGCAGTTCACAGCCAGCTTAGTTCTGGCAGAAAATGAGAGCCTTATTCCAGTACGCGTTTACACTTCGAACTTGTTGTTTTACTTCTAATATACTGGTAGTAAATTCGACTACTACTCCATCGCGAACCTGTGCGCTCTTTAACATCGCGTCATGTCACCTTCCCCATTGCTTGTTTCTACATCTTACCTGTTCAGGTTATAGGTCTCTATGAGTGAATCTGGAGTCTGAGGATTGAATAGAGGTTTTGGGTGAGTTTGAATGAGTTACTCAAACACGACTGGTACCGTCAGTAAGTAACGTCACGAGTCGAAGTTGTGGCTTTTGGGGCAGTATACGGAGAGCGAACATTCTGAAGCTCTGAGACTTGCTGGTCGAAATTACAGAATTGGAGACGTTCTGGCAACGGTTTGGCTGCCACTAAGTTTGCAGCAAGCGCAGCGCTGTTGAGCAGCAACCCTGGATTGTTACCAGACGCCTCGCATACTGTGCATTCGATCATCAAGTCTGAGGTCCTGTTCGTGATGTTACGCATAGGCTGTCCGAACTAGACTCGTCCGCCCATTCGGCCAGTGCGCGCGCCCAGCACACGTCGCTGAGCCATTTTTCTAACTTGACATTAGCTTAGTAGGAATGAAAAGATGAAAGGTGAATATTTTGACGGTCTGCTTTTTGCAGCCACGATAAGACTCGTTCGAAAAAAAGCTTTAAAGGCTGCCGCTCAACACGCACGCCAACAGCGTGTTAAAGGTCTCATTCTGACACAGACTTTAGCTGAACCGTGCACGATCTGCTTTTTACTGAAAGTTGAACGCGAGGTCTTTTTATAAGCCTCGCTTAACATAACATAACATAAATATAATAATAACATAAATATAACATAACATAAATATAAATATAACATAACATAAATATAATATAACATAACATAAATATAACATAACATAACATAAATATAAATATAATACATAACATACAACATAACAACGGTGATAACAACAGTGTATCGTTAGTGCCCTAGAGGGAGATAGCCAAAGCTCAGCAGTTGATGCCAAATACCTGATCAATAGCCAATTCTGTTTTCTCAAAGCAATTTTTTTCTGCCAAGCATGTCAGTACGATTCCCTATCCAGTGATGGACGATAAATACACAACACAACACAACACAATACAACACAACACTGAATATTGTAAACACAACACAACATGAACACAACATAACAGAATATAACATATAATAACATAACATAGCATAACATAATATAACATTCTGCCTCCTCTGGGTTTCAACCGGTGGATCTTAGCGTGAGTTTGCTCTGATCCTCTTTATGAGATTTTTCCTGGTGTGGTTGGAGGAGGTCCGAAATGCTTGAGGAGAGGTTTTGGCGCTCGACTCCAGTAAAGTGAGCTTCGTAACCTTGCGCCACGTTTAGGCTTCTGAACATTTACGATTAAATCGAAACGTCAGGCCAAACAAAGATCCACTGAAAACCTTGTTTGGCACAGAAGACTGCTTCAACAACACAATACAAATACAACACAACAACACAGCAAATACAACACAACACAACATAACATAACATAACATAACATAACATAATATAAATATAAATATAACATAAATATAAATATAACATAAATATAACATAAATATAAATATAACATAAATATAACATAAATATAACATAAATATAAATATAATACAACATAACAACGGTATAACAACAGCAAAATGTTGGTGTCTCAGAGGAGAGAGCCGTGCTCAGTGGTGCTGAGAGTTAAATCGTCTGATCAATATTTCACCCTCCCTCAGTTTTCCTAAGCGCAATTTTTTCTGCCAAGCAGCGTCAGTATGATTCCTCATCCAGCATGGACGATAAATACAACACAACACATCACAACACAATACAACACAACACAAACACAACACAACACAACACAACACAACACAACACAAATACAACACAACACAACACAACACAATACAACACAAATACAACGCAACGCAACACAACACAACACATGACAACATAACATAACATAACATAACATAGCATAACATAATATAACATAACATAACATGAAATAACATAATACATGACATGACATAACATAACATAACATAGCATAACATAACATGATATGAAATGACATAACATAACATGAAGGCGAGCAATACAGGGATAATATGAACATAACATAACCCAACGGCACAAACAACATAGTGTAATACAAGATAACGCAACAGAACATAATAGCCAACATAGCATAACTTAACATAACGTAACATAAAGGCATCGCATCATAACACAACATAAATGCCATGAATCCCTCAGGCTATGAAATCCTGAGGTTGTATATATAACCTAAGTGGAAACGCTTCAATCTGTAAAATACTATTATAGAGATAGCCTTTTGTAGCTCCACCATTTAAAAACCAGCTTTCGCGCCATAAGTGATCTTTTCTACATGTCCATTATACTTTGGTGTTTGAATGTTCCAGAAAATCCAAGGAGCCGAATTTTCTCAGGGTATCGAAATGTACATATTCCGATAGCGCTTGATTCCAGGCAGTACCCTAAGGGTAGTGTTTACGTTATTTGATGACTGGACAGGGTTTTGGTCAATAACTCAAACCGCAATAACTAATTATTCGAAATTTTTCGAATATTCAAATCAATTTTGAATCCTCGCAAGTTGTAGTTTTGCCTGGCTAGTTAGAATTCCACTTTGTCATCATTTATGATAATTTTCCCCATGCCGGGGTAAGACATAGACCCAGGTTAGTACGAAGATTGTGATAACCTGAAGAAAGAGTGACTCATTCGATTTTCCGGAATATTCGAATACCAAAATGTAATGTCCATGGTAGGTTATTGTGCTCAGTGACTGTAATATCTCCAGAGATCGACTGAGCGAAAACAATCACCATCTTTACTAACCTAATGTGCTGCCATGGTTATTCATAACTTGTAAAGCGTTCCTCAGGTGGCAAAACATTTTTGTTCCTGATCATTTCGAATTCTCGAGCATTGGTTGGCAAAGTGACGGCTCGTGCACGTATTGGACACAAAAATCATGAAAGCATTACACTAAACGAGATTTTAAGCGGTAGAAAACGGGAATACGGTATACGCGAGGTCATTTTCAAAGTTAACTATAAGTTGTCCCCACTGCGGGACACGTACGACCATCACTTCAGTCTGCGTGTCCCAGCGGTGGGACACGCTTTGCTAAAATCGATTTCTCTGCCACAGGGACGAATTCATTAAACTTTCTCATGCTCATTGTATTAGCCTATCCTGGAGTCAACAACAGAAGTCGTGTGGTCCATCGGCAGCTCCACTATAGCACAATTCTGAGACTTTCGTGAAAATAGCAGGGCTCAATACAGAAAAAATCGTTAGGGAAAAACAATATTTCGAACACATTATGAGTTCTACTTTCTTTTAAAGCCGTTTCTTAGCTTTATTAGCAGGAAGCTTGAGTTGGATTTACGTTCTGTTCACTCTGAAAGGTGTCACTTTCATGACTACACCTACTATGACCCCGGAAAATAGATTTCTATTGAACTCAACTTTTTACCCAACATGGCCAAACTTACGCGATATATATAATTTGTAAAACAGATTGCAGGTTTCGAAAACGCGTTCAAAGAAACTCGTTTAGGTGAGTATCACCGGGGCAGTTGTGACAAAATAATATTACATGCTTGACCCTGCCGTGGCTTCAGACAATTGTTTCACATGATAGAGAGAGTTCCATGAGCGGAAATTCTGGTACAATGTTTATTTCGATGTTTTCGATTATTTGATGCCTTTTTATGGCATGGTATATGATCACAAGTTATCACAAGGTAGCTGAGTTGGACGCAAAACTCAGATGTCAGGCAGGACTCGAACCTGCTTTGCACGCTTTCCGGGCGAGAGTGTTACCATTACACCACCGACACCCCGCTCTGCATCACTCAGCTATTCACTCATGAACTGTGTGGGCACACAATGTTTACTTCATTAATAGCTTCACTATGAACATGAAACACGAAAATCGATTTTTGATGACCTGCTATTCGAGTTCGCGTGTCCCATCGGTGGGACACGGTATATTGCACGCGGTCCGAAAGTGCAGTCACCCAAAATTAGACGTGGTTCTGAATGGATTAATAATTATCAATCTTCCGTTGTCTGGAAGGATTCTTTTAATTGCGTGTCAAGAGTTTATGAAAAATACGAAACGTTCACTGGATTACTGAATGACACAATCGAAAATTTCGTTCATTGGATGCCCGTTCTACCAACCATAGCTAATATTCTGTGCAAAGCAGGATTAGTTAGGGTCCTAATCAGGGCTGTGCGGAAATCTTTTCCGAGATTTTCGGAAACGGAAACGGAATAAAAATGTCCAAAAAACGACGGAAACGGAAATACGGAAACGGAAACGGAAGAGATCAAAAAACTATGGGTTGTCTCATTCTCACGTTCCGTCGCTGCTCATTTGATACAGTTCTCGTTCGATAACCTATGGTTTCAGTCAATAAATCAGTAATTATTCAAACTACATGAAATCACTGTGAGGCATTTCACGATTTCGGATCTTCGCCCCAGCAAAAAACCGAAAATGCGGTTTTAAAAATTTGTACATGTAGCGACCCCTCGGAAACAGTGTACAGTCTGTCCTCCAGAAAGCAGTTCAGGCTGTACCAGGCGCAGATGAAGCGGGCGGCCGCGTTGAGTATTCAAGACCGATAGAAGTGAACCTCCAGGTTCTCACCGACGACTTTCTAGATTATCTGTTGAACCTTATTTTGAATCCGGTCGGAGCGAATACCGCGCGATTAAAAAAGCAAAACAAATCTACTTGGTAATAACTGGAATAATCATTTTTGATCTGCCTATAATTTTAGAAAACCGAACTTTGCTGAGGATTCCAGCCAGGCTTAGATACTTGATCGAACACAAGAGGTCGAGAGTGTTCTTCAGCCACTTATGATGCCTCCAAGCACCCTTGCCTATACCCACTACCATTACCCGTGTAGCACTATTTTCTTCCGTTTCCGGGCCTAAAAGTCGGAAACGGAAGCGGAACGGAATAGCTCGAAAATTTCGTTCATTGGATGCCCGTTCTACCAACCATAGCTAATATTCTGTGCAAAGCAGGATTAGTTAGGGTCCTAATGAAAGCACGGAGCAATGAGAGTAAAAACATGCAAAGGACAGGCCCACAAAACATTTCATTGACACAAAAACAGCTCCTGTGAGAGTAAATAGGCGGTGGGAGAGTAAAGGATTTCGTGTAGTTCAGCAGCGTTTTTCTCAACCTCTACGTTGTTTTATTTCTACCCAGGGGCCACTTAACCAATATAGCAAATAATCTCAAAATTGAAGATTATCGTGAACACTGCCTTTAAGAAGGAAATCAGTGAGAAGAAGATAAAAAGCGAGGAAGGTTAAAAACAGGCGTCAACATGCTAAGAAAGAGCGATATATCTAAAAATTTTAAAATTTCATGCGCTTCAATGCTAAACTCATCCCCGCGCGCTCCAATGTCAACCACGAAACGTAGGAAACTCGTCCACGGAAAACTCGACCGCGAGGGGAAAGGTCTAGTGCGAGTGGATCTCGGAGCCGATTAGGGCTCTTTCGGGCTCGTTTTTGATCGTTCTTTCGATCTTATCGTTTCAATCAAACCCCGGCCTTTCGATTTCCGGCGAAAAAAGCAGAGACGAAATTTATCGTGGGCACTGCCGTGAAGGCTTCTTAGGAGTAATCAATGCCTATGTATGAGAAGCTGGATTCCCTCTAGATTCATCTACTATAGTATGTTGTTCCTCCAAGGACTGATCCCCAACCAGCTTTACTCTGCCCTCCCATATACATTGCCTAGTCCTGCGACTAGGTAATGTGCACGCCTAGACAGGTTTTTTGAAGAAGGTTACGTACCCAAATGGAAGGCGGAGTTTTTTTGGACAGCCGTGTCCGCTGTTGTGTTAGAAATCAGAATATGTATTCAGCAAGAATGGAAATAGGTTTCTGAACGTAACCAAATAATCCACTCTCTTTCTCTTGCTTTCTCTCGAACATAAATGTTGTTGTGATGGATGAATAACGAGCTACGCCTACGAGGAAATTCAATATTCAAACCGTTGTCGACACTTCAATAGCATCGTTATATCCCGTCTTTGTTGTAGTAGCCGTTGTTGACTTCTGAAATCCGCCCTGTTTATGAACGTCATCCAGTTCCATTTGTAGGAGGCAGTGCGTCCCTCTTCTTTGTAACCACCAATAAGACAGACTCCAGACAGGATGGTCTTCAATCCCCTTTATCTCTCAAAACTGAGCACACGTACTCGGAAATTTCCGAACAGGTTACATGAGACTTTAAAGCAAGCTTCGTGATGGCTTCATGCAACCCACTCCAA